>BSQW01000005.1:38248182-39512247 GCA_030161315.1 Eutrema japonicum
TGATAAATATAACTAAAGATTTTTCGAATATTTCGAGTATTTTGATTATTTCAGTCTAAACATAACTAATATATTCGGTTTATAATTGTAATTTTGAGTATTTTGGTTATTTCAAAACTAAAGATATATAATATTTTTAGATGTGTAATTATGTTTCCTATATTTTGGATATCCGTTTGGTTTTCTGTACGGTTTCGATTCAGTTCGGGTATCCGAAATATTTTATATGAAGAACTATTCAGATATTTATAACTATTCAATTTGGTTCGGTATCTTTTAATTCGGTTTGATTCTAATTCGATGTTTTGATTCCGTGTATTTTGGCCAAGCCTTGTTATGAATCAGACAAAGATTGTTTTGTCAGCATTAAGTTTCGTCCTCTGGACCACTTTACTCATTTATATGATTTGGTCAAATTACATCATTTCCACTTTTACATAACCAAAGTCTTGATGATCATTTTTTACTTTAATACATATCCGGAACCAAATTACTTAAGTCAATTGTTTTACACTAATACATTTGACATTGATAGTGTTTTTGAGTTTGCTTTTTTATGAAGAGATGGAGACAAGTCATATCGTGGTATACTCTTTTTTTATTTTCTTAACTTGGTACTTTAGGTTGAGGTTCATACTATTCACGTACGTAATTTGAAACCGCTATGTGAATTAATTACTTAATTGTTAAAAAAAAGTTCTATGAAAGAGTGAATTTAGAGGAGCTGAAATGAAGAAGTAACACAAAACTGTTGAAAACGGAATTTTGTTTAAAACAAGTGAGATGGACAATCTTTTGTGAATGCATAAACACAGTGGTCAAGTGTTCGAGTTCCTTGTACAAAGACCATTTGTATTGATTTAAGGGGTTTTGTGATACATTTAGTGAATTTTCTTGAAATAGATACGTTACTATATTCCAATGAAATCGTTGTGTGCTTTCTCTTTACATACAAAAAAGGGCCTAATTATTAACAGACGAAAACCACTTTGATTAATTCATATATAATACTTTGATTTCCTTGTGATTGCAAATTTGTCAACATTAGGCGTGATAGACTTTCTTCACAGAGAAAACAAGAAGAAGAGAACAAAACATATTTGAAAGCAAAAACAAGCAAAGATTCTTTCTTCTCTCTCTTTGTCTTGAATCTTAATTAATACTTTAGTTTAAACCAAGTGACTTGGGTTTACATCTAATCCTTGCTTACATATTCCTCCAGACTTTTCTCTTGGCTCCTTCCTAGCCACCTTCTATACTTACACTATGAAACACTTCAGGTTTAATCTTAAAATTTTATTGCAAAAACACAACAATCGAAATAGTATTTTAGGAATCGAATCCATAAAAACCAAGTGTAACACTACGAGAATGTAAGAGAAAAGTAAATCTAAGACGAATGATGGTTGTTTGTAGTTTTGTAACTTCTAAAACTAAGAATGACAAATAAAACGACGTAAATTCAGTAAGTAAAAACGCTAGATTTTCAGGTAATTCGCAGGAAATCTAGATTTACTAAACATATTATCGAACAAAGAATGAATTAAGAACCGTTCTTGAACTCAAACATGAATTTATAGCTAACTCACTATCGTACAATGCCTAATTAATAACCTAAGAATCTAAATTGTCGTTTGACCTTAGAATTCTAGGCACGCATTAAAGTTCATGTTTGATAAGTTCATAAATCGCCTTAGTATCATTTTTCGTTGGCTAATTACGATTTTCTCATCTAAGTTCTTTCAGAAAATCTAAAACACTTTTGATGAATAGATTAATCCTAAGATCATAAAATAGGTGATTAATCTAGTCTAAGCCTTAAACTCAACAATATATCGATGAAGAACTCTATGTAATTCCCTATTCTAATAGATCTGTTTCAGTGATTCATGAAAATCCCTTGAAATTCTAAAAATCTAACTATGAAACTACTCACTCATAATTGCATAGAAAACATAAAGAGATGAAAAGAATTGCATAATAAGATTAGAAATCAAAAACATGGTTCAAAAATCTTCTCAAAGGCATGTAGAGTCAAAGATTCGTCTTCCAAAAAAAAAGATGTAAAAGCCTGTAGAAAAAATAAAGTGTAGCCTTAGAAAGTGGCTTAAAATAAATATAAATAGGTCTTGGGTCGGATTAGGTCGAGTTGGTATGATTCCAAGGCAAAATAGGAAGTCCAAAATTGCATTTTTCGTCTTTGGGGTGGATCGATCGATCGAATATGCTTATGGTGATCTTTGAAAAAAGAATCGATCGGTCCTTGTTAGGATCGATCGATCTAAATGGCTTTTGGTTGCATTCCTGCACATGCTTTTTGTTTTTGCCAGACTAGACTGTATTCACGAAAACCGGCATAACTTTTGATCGTACTGTTGGAATGGCCTCAAACCACTTTCAAATGAAAGCTAATTCGTTCCTCTATCTTGTTTTAAATTTTATCCATCGCTGGAAAGTTCTTAAAAAAATACAAATATCTGACGTCTCTGCATGATTTTGCATCTCCATATGCTCATTTTTACTCAAAACAGCTCATTTTCTCCAGATTGTATCGATCGATCAAATATGCTTGTAGTGATCTTTGAAAAAAGAATCGATCGGTCCTTGTTAGGATCGATCGATCTAAATGGCTTTTGGTTGCATTCATGCACATGCTTCTTCTTTTTGCCAGACTATACTGTCTTCACGAAAACCAGCATAACTTTTGATCGTACCGTTGGAATGGCCTCAAACCACTTCCAAATGAAAGCTAATTCATTCCTCTATCTTGTTTAAAAATTTATCCATCGGTGGAAATATCTTAAAAAAATACCAAATATCTGACGTCTCTGCATGATTTTGCATCTCCATATGCTCATTTTTACTCAAAACAGCTCATTTTATCCAGATTGTATCGATCGATCAAATATGCTTCTGGTGATCTTTGAAAAAAGAATCGATTGGTCCTTGTTAGGATCGATCGATCTAAATGGCTTTTGGTTGCATTCATGCACATGCTTCTTCTTTTTTCCAGACTAGACTGTCTTCACGAAAACCAGCATAACTTTTGATCGTACCGTTGGAATGGCCTCAAACCACTTCCAAATGAAAGCTAATTCATTCCTCTATCTTGTTTAAAAATTTATTCATCGGTGGAAATTTCTTTAAAAAATACCAAATATCTGACGTCTCTGCATGATTTTGCATCTCCATATGCTCATTTTTACTCAAAACAGCTCATTTTATCCAGATTGTATCGATCGATCAAATATGCTTCTGGTGATCTTTGAAAAAAGAATCGATTGGTCCTTGTTAGGATCGATCGATCTAAATGGATTTTGGTTGCATTCCTGCACATGCTTCTTCTTTTTGCCAGACTAGATTGTTTTTACGAAAACCGGCATAACTTTTGATCGTACCGTTGGAATGGCCTCAAACCACTTTCAAATGAAAGCTAATTCGTTCCTCTATCTTGTTTTAAATTTTATCCATCGGTGGAAAGTTCTTAAAAAATACCAAATATCTGACGTTTCTGCATGATTTTGCATCTCCATATGCTCATTTTTACTCAAAACAGCTCATTTTCTCCAGATTGCATCGATCGATCAAATATGCTTATGGTGATCTTTGAAAAAATAATCGATCGGTCCTTGTTAGGCTCGATCGATCTAAATGGCTTTTGGTTGCATTCCTGCACATGCTTCTTTTTTTTGCCATACTAGACTGTTTTCACGAAAACCGGCATAACTTTTGATCATACCGTTGGAATGGCCTCAAACCACTTCCAAATGAAAGCTAATTCGTTCTTCTATCTTGTTTAAAAATTTATCCATCGGTGGAAATGTTTTTAAAAAATACCAAATATCTGACGTCTCCGCATGATTTTGCATTTTCATATTTTTATTTTTACTCAAAACAGTTCATTTTCTTCCAAAATGACCGAAAACCTAAAAAATTCGATAAAGAACGAAAATACTCTAAAAAACACTTTAACTCAATAAAAGACAAAAAAAACAAATGTTAAAAACCGATAAAAATACAGTTTATCACACCATAGACGTGTGCACATGTAATTTCATTTGAGTCTGCATAGTCATAAATATATATATCCTGTGTCTTTATTATACGACGCGACGCAGCCCTATTACTATAACCATTTACTAAAAGTCTATATTTACT
This sequence comes from Eutrema japonicum, assembly GCA_030161315.1. Classification (NCBI taxonomy): domain Eukaryota; kingdom Viridiplantae; phylum Streptophyta; class Magnoliopsida; order Brassicales; family Brassicaceae; genus Eutrema; species Eutrema japonicum. The sequence continues at coordinate 38,252,341 of BSQW01000005.1, forward strand.
ATGGCTTTTCTGGTTTACTTAAAACGTTATTTCTGAGTTGACGGTTTACATGAAAAAAATAAATAATGGTCTCTCTAGCTATGCTAATCAAATAATTGTCTCTTTTAACAAAAATCTATGCTCATATATACTCTCTCTGTATGTCTCCGTCTTTCTATCTCATTCACCATATATATTTACACTAGTTTTCTCTTGAGAGAGAGAGAGAGAGAGAGAGAGAGAAAGAGATGGGGAAGATGACCAAATCAGGAGAGAGGCCAAAACAGAGACAGAGGAAAGGGTTATGGTCACCTGAAGAAGACCAGAAGCTCAAGAGTTTCATCCTCTCTCAAGGCCATGCTTGCTGGACCACTGTTCCTATCCTAGCTGGTCTTTTTTTTTTTTTAATCTCTAAATTCTTTAAGTAGACTCTTAATCCTCATTATTATTATTATAATCTCATCCCTGATGACTAAGTGTAATTATTGTGGCAGGATTGCAAAGAAATGGGAAAAGCTGCCGATTAAGGTGGATTAACTACCTAAGGCCAGGATTAAAGAGAGGGACGTTTAGTGCAGAAGAAGAAGACGCCATCTTGACTTTACATTCTTCCTTGGGTAACAAGTAAGAAAAAACCCTAATGATTTTTTGTTTTGTCTTCCATAACTCACACATGCACGTTCTTGAATCTGACTCCGGACTATGATATAATCAGACGGGGACATTATATAAAAATCACTAGGCTAGAAGTTTCAGTCCTAATGAAAAACTTTTTATTTAGTAGATTTTTCCATTTGATTTTATGATTTGGGTTTGAATTGAATTAGGTGGTCGCGGATTGCTAAATATTTACCGGGTAGAACAGACAACGAGATTAAGAACTATTGGCACTCCTATCTGAAGAAGAGATGGCTCAAATCTCAACCACAACTCAAAACTCAGAGATCAAACCTCACAGAATCTTCTTCTTCACTACTTTCTTGCGGGAAAAGAAATCTGGAAACCCTAGATCACGTGATCTCCTTCCAAAATCTTTCAGAGAAACCATCTTCATCACCATCGCAAGGAAGCAACAAAAACATGATGAACGACAGCAACAACTTGCCTAAGCTATTTTTCTCCGAGTGGATCGGTTCTTCAGATCCATATGTCGATTACTCCTCTGCTTTTACAGATTCCATGCACACTAATCAAACTCAAGATCGAATTGAGGAAGAAGAACTGATGATGATTAACAACAGCTACTCTTCACTTGAGAAAGATGTCATGTTCCATACAGAGTTTCAGCAGCCTTATCATGAGTATGCAAATTATTATTCTTCTGGGGATTTTTTCATCAACCACGATGTAACTTACATCTAAAGGTAACGTAAATCAAGAACAATGAATATGAATCATATGATTGTGAAAGGAACAAAAACAAGTCACTTGCGTTACAAGTGACAAGAAAGTCTGGATTTTAGATCAAACATGAACAAAGAAAAGTTCTTCTGTCTTGGATTTTTATTTAAAACTGGTTTTAGTTATTTATTTTTGAAGACAATATGTATATACAGATAAAATAATTATATGTACGTTCAGTGTTATTTATTGTTTAAATGTCTTTTTCTCTCCAAAGACTTTACTATTGTCGTCGGCTTTACTTAAACAACATTTCAATGGCAAATTATTTCAACGAGTAGCAATAATTATATAACCATACTCGGATTTTTCATATATACACTCTTCCTTTTTCCTTTAATTTTTTAAAAAAATTACTTGATCATATCATGGTTGAAATTAAATAATCATCTGTCATAATCAAGCTTGCTTTGAAAAGAACAAGGATAACGAGAATAATGATCGTCACTGGTGTCCATTTTAACGCAATATCCTGTAAAAAATTGTAATAAAATAAAGTAACCAAAGCCACAAATTCAATACATTGAATTGAAAGTGATATTGTAGGCCTAATTTGATGATCCATGTTTGGGATTTTTCATATACCTGAAGACATCGTGAGCTCCAAATGGTTGAAACAGACATTCGAGGATTCAAAGACGCTATTTCTGATGTTTCTTGCAATACCAAAAGATTACAAAACTAAAGTTTTTGAAGAGAAAACAGTTCGTTAATTTCCCGGGGGGAAAAAAGTCAAGAACACAAGTACCTGAAAGTTGTTGTCTTTGAATTAAATCATTCAAATGCTCAGTGACTACATCAAGTTCTTGTTTCCGCGAAGCATTCAGCTTCGATAGATTAGCCTGTGTTCTCGTATCCATATATTGTTTCCTTATTCTCCCTATGATCTTACCAAACCTAACGAAGCTATAGGGTTTTGAAATTGTCTTGATCAGTGTTGTCTCGTCGAAACTATCAAATTCCTTCTGAAGATCATGCAGGTAATGAAAAAGCAGCTTTCTTGGGTACGAAGAATCAGATAGTGCGATGTAACATATCTTCTTCTCCACCAGAAAGCTTCACAGTTTCAGAACATGAGGAACTTATAATGAATAAATTTAAGAAAAAAATATGTAGAAAATTAGTAATTAATATGAAAGATACTGGAAAGAATGATGATCGATCAAGATGTTCATCTTTGGATGTAACAATGAGCCTTTGGAAATTTGTTTGAGAAGGAATTCGGCTTGTTGCTTGTAGAACAAGAAACTAGCGTTGTCTTGTCGGTTTACATAGGTTTGATCTTGTGCAAGAGGCAATCCATCTTCAACCCTACCAACTATCGTTAGCTTCACCATTATTTATTGTTTCTTGAATTATTCAGAAAATAGATAATCTTATGGGGTAATTTTTTCATATATAAACAACGATAGAGAGAAAGAGAGTCTGAGAAGGATTGAAGATGAAGATATTCCATTTGGGTATGCAGAAGAAAAGAAACATAGGGTGGTGGTGGGAAGTTAAGGAATGTGAGACTTTGGGGAAAATTTGAAAAAAAACAAAAAAAAAGTAAAGATTTTGGGGTTTCTTGTTCATAAACACAACTTTAAGGGAGGGGAAAGAATATTAGTTTTCCTTGTGTAATGGACTTTCTTCTCAAAACGGTAATATTAGTTTTTTTAATTGGATTTTCGGTTTAGTAATAATAGAAATTAAAATGAAATCTAATCTAGAATGGATCGGTTTGTAAAGTTTCAGTTTCTATCGAGATTTATATTTTAATCAAATATATCTTAGGTTTTCAAAGAAAATTAAATTCCATATCAATTTGTTTTTTTGTTCATTTTAACCATATTTAAGTTTTGGTTTAATATTTAGATCAGTTATTTCGTTTTAATTTCAGACCCGATTGGGCTTATCCGGTCTAGTATAATAGGGAAAAACGGTCAATTCATGTTTCAACACTTTCGAATGGTACCGATTAGGTCCCGAACAATTTTGGTGTGCGGATTAATACCCAAATCTTTAATTATTTGAATATTCATGCACATATTGTTTTTTTTGGTCAAAACATACATTGACACAAAATCTGTTAGTCAATCCTGTTAAATCGTTAAGGAAACTTCAATTACAATGAAAATATAATCTTATTAAATCAATCAAAGTTTCAACACCAATAGTAGCAAACTTCTAACAGAAGAAACCACGACAATAGGTTTAAAACAAACAAACTTCAAAGGAAAGTAAGATTGAAAAGGTCATATAGCGGAGTAGCTAAAGTTATCTTCGTCGGAAGAAGGAGGAGACTTGGAGGAAACAATGAGTAGCACCAAAGTACCAAACAGAATTGTGAAAATAGCCATGAAGTTGACAAGAAACGCTTCTGATCCAAACTTGTCAAGCCCTGACTTTACCAAGAAAGTAAGCTTTTCAAGAAATCCTAAAGCCGAGTTTCCAACTGCAAGAACATAGACAAAGACTCCGAAAAAAAACGTGCCACGGAAGAAAGTTGCTTCTGAGAGTTGATGATACTCTTGAGGAGAAGAAGACTATAATGCTATACACCCACTGCAAACGTCGTTTAAAAAAGCCTTTCCGTCAAGAAACTTGATTTTTCTTGGATTCAAAAGATTCGTTCTTGTTTAAAAGATTCTTTACCTGGAGGGCATAAAGGAAAATGATTCCAATACCAATCCAAGAATGGATGGTATAGAGATTTGGGATGTGTTTCTCGTTATGGTGCTTGAAAGCAGCATAGATTCCCCAGATTCCAAGAATCATAGCAATTGCGTGGAGAACAAGGTGGATCCATTTCTTCACTCGTTTCTCAAATGAAAGCGATTTGTAACTTATAATTGCTGTTTTTTTTTTTTTGCACAAAAACAAAACGCAATTTTAGACTGCATAAAGTAAAACTATCATCATTTTTTTTGGTCCTTTCCAATTTTCTTATTGTTTTGTTACCTTCGCCTCCCAGAATTACTAAGCCGATGAGCGTCAAAACAAGATGAAGCTAGATATGGAAAACAAAAACAAAAAATTTCAAAAAAATTGTAAATAATGAAAATGAATTATAGTAATTAAGGCATCACACAATTAAAATAAAGAAAATGTTTTGTGTCAATGGTAAACAAAACAAAGAGATAGAGAAGAGTTCACGTACATTGAAGATGAGGGTTTTGTTTTTAGACTCCCACGCAAATCCACCTCTGTAACTGATTGACCAAATTAAACAAACACCATCACCGACACGACTACGGCGAGCGCGTGTACAGCAAACGCCACCGTCCTCGCGTTTATTACGACAGACATGTTTGGTCTTCTCGATCTTCTTCGATGTCCGAAGAATTGCAAGAAGAACCTTGAATCTGTTCTTCTTGCGAGTCCAATGAAAGAAAATCTAAAGGCTCCACATGAAAGAAAATCTAACGGCAAGTAGTATAATGTTTATGATGCTTAGTGCTACTGCTCTACCATCAGTTATACCAATTAAGTCTTATGCGGAAAATACACACATGCTACTTGCCGTTACTTATTTATTCAAATGTGTGTTTTTTTTATTGACCGTTGGATGAAAATGTATAGCTACCATCTACAGTAGATGATCGTCTGCTAACCCCCGCACGTTGTTTTGTGCTAAATAGTCAACGGATGGAGAATTTACGAAACATGCCACTGCCTCTGTTTGTCAACTTCTTAATTCTTGATTTTTTATTACCAATTTATAAGCTTGTTGACTACAAATTAAAAGAGATGAGATGTGTTAAAAAAAGACATACTAATCAAGGAAACGTATGTTCCACAACCTAAGTTGTCTCTCTTTGTTAATAAGAGACTTGATTCGCAAGGCACACACATACTAATTGTAGGTTATACATACATTGCAAACCAAAATATAGAATTAACCACATGATAAGAAGGCACACGTTTTGTTTGAAAGAAAGTTCTACATCTAGTTAAATATCTAATTCTTGAACAACAATAAAAAAAACCTGACATCCATTATCAAATACAGCGACTCTTTGAGATCATTGTCAAATTTTTCATGTGGAACATAACATGATCAGCTCAAGATTGATGGGAGACTTTTATTGAATTACGTTTATAGAAGGGTCGACACTTGTACACTACCCCTAGTATGCAGCTTCCTCGATATACATCCTAGACTTTTTGCCTATTTGCTACACACCTCAAACAATTTTTTTCTTTGACAAATATCACGAAGTATTAAAATTCTTGTAATTACAACATACATAATTAATCTCACAATTATATTTAGAAAACCGGCAAATAACGTTTCAAAAACCACATTTAAGCTAATCTGACCCGACTGTAAGTGAAACCCGACTCAAAACCCGAACTCACCCAACTTTTTAAAATCCAAAATTGATTTGGAGAAAAAAAATTAAGGTTCTTCATTAAAGAGAAGAAAAAAGACAGAAATTGAATCAAAACACAATAAAAAATGTATATATATTGGAAGATGAACACAAATAAGGAGATGATTTTAATCAAATCGATCGAGACCGATAATAGACAAATCTCACATTTTATATTGTCAACTTAACAATGAAAAAGAAACAAGAAGATTATTCATAAAAGTCTTGAGAATCAATTAAACACAAACTAATTATTTACAAGAAGAGATTACTTACGCCATTTCCTTCATTCGAACTGAAGCAATCCCTATCCACGATGCAATTCCTCTCTATGCGATTCAATCTCTGTCTTTTTATCTCTCTAACGAATAATCCTAATTTTTTCCCAAAACAATTTTGAATTTTAAGAAAGTTGGATGAGTTCGGGTTTTGAGTCAGGTTTCACTCACAGTCAGATCAGATTAGCTTAATCGTGGTTTTTGAAATGCTATTTGCTGGTTTTCTAAACACAATCGTAAGATTAATTATGTATGTTGCAATTACAAGAATTTTAATAATTTATGATGTTTGTCAAAGCAAAAAAATTGTTTTGGGGGGGGGGGGGATGTGCAGCAAAGAGGCAAAAAGTTTATGGTGTATATCGAAAAAACTGCATAATAGGGGTAGTGTACAAGTTTTGCTTGAAAGCAAGTTCGACATCTAATTAAATACCTAATTCTTGGACAACAAAACAAACGTAACATCTTTGATCAATTTCAAGTTTCTATTGTGGAGCATCACTCTCATGATGAGAGCGCAAGATTGATGTGGACTTAAGGCAACGAGCATTTTTGAAGATAAAACTCAAGAAATCTCTCTCTTCTGGTCTTCCCTTGTACCCTGCAAACTCGAAAGTTTCAAGACTCTTCAACAAACATTTAGGAATCGAACTCTGTTCATTGCTCCAGCTAATCTGTTCACGCTCCTCACAAAATAGACCCTGCAATTAAAAATAAAAGAGGAGTTAGGAAAATTACACGCTTTTAAACCTGAAAAGAGTCTGCGAAGAAACTTACATCGACATAGAGTTTGAGGACTCGCAGTTTAGGAGAATCATTGAGCAACCGGACAAGTAACTTCGACCAATAATCGTTGCATATACTTAGCTCCAGATGTTCAAGGTGATGGAAGACAATACCAGCACGGTACATAGACTGCACACATGACAAAGTAATAACAAAGGATTCATTCTCAAGAAAACCTGGTTTACTGTTCTATGAATGATATCATACGACTGAGAATTTGAAATTGATAGTCAGAAACAGATTACCTTGTTGAACCATACTTTTAATGAAAGACGTTTGACAGATGTGATTGATTCGAGAAACTCGTCCAGATATTGATAAACATTGATATCTGCCTCTTCCAGCTTTGGCATACGCTCAATCAAATAGTGGAAATCGTATCTGTAATCCTCAACTTTGAAATACTTCAAAGAAGGGGTAACTATCACATACCCATCAGAAGAACATTCCTCATCTATCCATAAGGATAACCTCTGCAAGGACGGGACAATAACAACTAAGGCTTTCACATTGTCAGCCCCATGTCGTTCAATATCCAGATCTTCCAGAACAGGGCAATATGATAGAAGCAATCGAAGAGAATCTTCATTTAAGTATGTCACATTTCGAAGTTGCAAGGTTTTCAAGGAAGGGAGACAAACCGTTCGAGGGACATCCACAAGAGTTGCTTCAAGTTTCAAAGTCACAAGCGATTTGCAGGTATATAAACTACTCGGCAATCCTACATCAAATTCGTCACTGTAGCCAGGTATATAGTCGATACTTAGCTCTCGCACACAGCGAGAGACTGCAATTCCAACCCATACTTTGATATCCTCAGGTTGAAATGCTGCAGACCAAAATATGAGGTACAACCTTTCTATGATCGGAGCTCTATGTAATGGCAGATTCTTGTTGATAAAATCTCTATACCTCAGGCATGAAGACTCTGATCGATTGATGTCTTTGTGATAATCGAAATCAAGGTTAGGGACCCACATCCAAAGAAACTCCCATCGCTTAGACAGGATGCTAGTGGATACAGCAACTTTGGTCGGAACAAACGATAATATCTTAATCAGCAATTCATCAGACAACTCATTGATTTTGTCCATTTTTTCCAAAGTCAAGTTACTGTTGGATTTTGTCTTCCCTTCTTCAGACCCTGAAAAAAAATTAAAAAGGATTTTGTCGGAAGCCAACCAAAAGAGAGGTAGTATCAAGTGAAAAAACACAGCCACGCAAACAAAACCCTAGAAAAACCTGGAAAAATTTAGAAGTTGGAACGGTACAAAAACCTTTCGCTTCCGAATAAACAGAGAATCGAGGGTCAAGGGCTGCTATACCCTTTTCATTGGAAATCGACCAAGCTTCGTTCTTGCCGTCCATAATGACCAATCACCACCACTCAGATTCCAGTTAATTGGGTTAGCGAATGGCTTTATGCCCACAAACCCTTATGATTAAAAATTTATGGTGGGCCTGGGCATTTTAAACTTTTTTTTTTTTGAAGGTCGTAAACTCTTTCTTCTTCTTTTCACTAAATCATTATTACTGTGGATACTAAGATTTAACCCGCACTAATTATAGTACGGAGTATTTTTTTTATATGAATTATTTTAAAATTTAAATAAAATTGCTTTTATTTGAATTTTATAATATGTCTAACTCATGATTATAAATAAAGTTGTCAAACAAAATAATTTGTTTATTTATATATATACATATATATTTTTTAAATATTATATTAATTGATCAACAAAAGTATATGTACACAAGTATTTGAAAGAAGATATTGAAAACAGAGCAACATATTCGCAAAAAACAGAGATAGAAACCAGAACTAAAAAGCTAGCTCAATCGATTTGGGATTGATTGAACTTCACTCAATCTTTTAAGAATGTCAATATCTTCGTCCCCCTGCGAAGGTCAAAGAGAACGGAGGCGAAAACAGATGTCATTGTCGATCAAATGCGTGAGGAGAAGGGCCGAACGGGAAAGACGTTGGTGTCGACGTCCATTCTTTTTTTGCCAGATCCTGTAGATTGATGTTTGGAGAGCAAGGCGGGCTAAGATGGAATCCGACTTGTTTCGCGTGCATCTCGATACAGTTCTCGTGGTAATTGTCCAATCCGGATTCATTCGTCATGAAAAAAGACCCGAACACAACCAATTCCAAATTGTGAAACAGTACGGGCAAACGAAAAATAAATGACCCCTCAACTTGTTGAATTTTTTGAGTTCTCCGCAGAGCATACAAGATTGAGCCTGCCCCCACTGTCTCATCCGCACTCCTGTTGCCAGCCTATCCCTCGCAGCCAGCCAAGTGATGAATCCATACCGAGGGATCAATTGAGAGAACCAAACCAATTTACTCCACCACATCAATTGACCGGGCTCACCACATCAACTAAATAATTTGTTTATTTAGCTTGTTTTGCATTGGACTAAAACATTATTCGGGCTAACCCGCAAAACCTATAATCTTCAAAACATATATAACTCTAATATGCACTGTTTAATGACTATAGTTTTGTGGTTAGTTCATGAATTCTTTAAATAATAATCAAGTTTCTTGTATCTAATTTTTTATAAAATTAATAAAATATTTTTCAATTATTTTGATATATATTCAAATAAAATATAATAAATTATAGTAAAAAAATATAGCAAGATTTCAAATAGATTTTTTTCTTTGAATATATATGGATTGATTATTATTTAAAAATATATAATACTAAAAATAATTAAGAAACTAAATAGTAAGTAACCTCTTTAATGATAAATAAATACTTTTCATATTCTCATCAATAATTTTAAAAGATAATTATATTCTTTCCTATTTCAATTATCTTCTCTTATTTGCAATGGCATAATATGTAATAACTTACGAAACAAAGTTCATTTTCAATAATATTTTCTTAAATAATATTATAGAGATTTTCAAGTAAACCGAATCTGATTTCTTAACTTAATTAGAAATAATATTTTTAATGTTTGGTTATATTGGTTTTCTTAATTTAGTCAGTTTTAGAATTCATGTATGAATTAGAATCTGAATTTTATTTTGATTGGTTTCATTTTTGTATTTCCCAAGTTTCTATTGATAATAATGAGATTAGTTGATAAATGAAGATTTTGAATCGAATTTGATTTTGAAATTTAAATAAAGTAAAAATCAGATTCTCAAGTAAACCGAATTCGGTTTCTTAACTTATTTAGAAATAATCTTTTTAATGCAAAATAAATATTTTCATATTCTCATCACTAATTTTAAAAGACTATTATATATTTTCCTATTTCAATTATTTTTTGTTATTTGTAATGACATTTCATGTAATCTCTATAATATTATTTAAGAAAACGTTTTTAAAAATGAATTTTGTTTTGTAAGTTATTACATAAAATGTTATTACAAATAACAAATAATAATTGAAATAGAAAATGATATTATAGTCTTTTAAAATTATTGATTAGAATATGGAAAATATATATTTTGCATTAAAAAGGTTATTTATTGTTTAATTTCATAATTATTTTTAATACTATATATTTTTTAAATAATAATCAATTCATATATATTCAAAAACAAAATTTATTCAAAATCTTGCTGTATTTTTCACTATAATTTATTATATTTTATTTGAATATATATCAAAACAAAAGTTAAAAACTATTTTACTAATTTTATAAAAAGTTAGACACAAAAAAACTTTTTTTTTAAAGAGTTCGTAGACTAACCACAAAAACTAGAGTCATTTAACGGGTGCATATTAGAGTTACGTTTTCAAGATTATAAGTTTTTACGGATTAGCCTGAATAATATTTTATTTCAGTACAAAACGAGTTAAATAGATAAATTATTACAAATTAACACTTTATCTATAATCATTAGTTAGCTATATTGTAAAATTAAGATAAAAGCAATTTTCTTAAATTTCGAAACAACTTCTTTAAAAAGAATTACTCCGCGCTATAATAAGCGCGGATTAAATCCTAGTAACTCACAAAACAAAGTTCATTTTCAAAAATATCTTCTTAAATAATATTATAGAGATTATCTAATTTAAAACCGGCATGCGAAATTTGTCTAAATCATAGCAGACTTAAAACAAATCTACCAGTCATAGCAACATAAATATTCCTAAACTATAGCATATCATTTGGATTAAAAAAAAAGATTATTAGTTAACAAATTTTTATAATTATATTTTTTTATAATTTTTGCAATTTTCTCTAAACATAATCTTGCATTTATAAAGTTGTTTGACATTTATCACAAAGCTTAACAACTAAGTGGGCCAATGAAGAAATGTCTTTTCTTCATAGATAAAATTATTATAACTTATATATTACTAGATTAGATTCCGCGTGATATGAAGATGAAATTAAAAATATTTAAATTCTAAAATTGATAACTCGCATAGTTATACCCATATAATTTGATTTGAAAGTCAAACACTCTTTTAGTTATCTAGAAATTATGTTTTGTAATTCACAAATAAAAAATTCAAAATTGATACAAATTACCTATAAACAATCTTTCTAAATGAATAAGACATTTTAAGAACCAAATTTCAAATTTTATATAACTTAAAACTGAATCTAATTGATAAAATTAATATTTTTTAATTTCATATATTATGAATCTTATATAAATTTAATAGTTTACATTTTTTTGATTTTTTGATTTTCTATTTTCTATTTTTTCTCGTATTTTACTTTTTCGATTATATTAATTTCAATTTCCCTAAAACATAATTTCCTTTTTTTTTTGTAATGTTTGGAAAGTTTGTATTATTACATGACATATATCACGATCTAAATTAACGATGACACATATATGTCACGATTTTGTGAATTATAATTATGATATCTGTTTGAACGATTCAATTTTAAAATATTAAGAGATGAGATGTGTAAAAGTGACATTAAAAAAAATATATAGGAGGCAAAAGAAATGAGTGCATTTAAGCGAAGGATAGCGTTTGCAGGCCCGACTCAATATTGTTAGGGGTCTTAGGGTAAAAAAAAAATTTGGACCCTTATTTTTTACGTGTTATTGTGTACTGTTTTGTAGAATTGTTTTATAAAAAATACATATAAAATAATTTTATGGGTCTTTTTCGATCTAAATTTTATTATTTTATATATTTTTCTAATAAAAAATATATATATAAAAAATCGGAATCCTTAATTATTAGGACACGAGATTAGGTCCTGAGGCGATCGCATCCCTTGTCCCCTGTGTTAAGCCGGGCCTGAGTGTTTGTTGCACATGTCTTCATGTGCTTCCAATACTTGCGCCATTTTATTATATCTGTCTAATGACTCTAATCCAGCTTTTACTCATTTTTTAATCAGCTATAACCACTTTTTAATGCTTATATTTCATTATTAGAAAAATCAAAATCATTATCTATGATGACTTGGTTCGACCTCGAGCTGACCTGAATGATATTCTCTTAAAGATTTGATCATGGTTTAATCTACTTACAGATCATTACAAGAAAGTCTAAATTAATTGATACAAGAAAGTCTAAATTACAAGAAAGTCTAAATTGATATGGTCCCGGGGTAACAAATTAATTTTTCAAAATCTTTCTTAAATTTCGGATTCACGGTTCCAGAAGCGGTACAGGACGAGATAAAAAAATTGCTAGGAATCCAAAATATGGGAGGGATGGATACTTATCTGGGTCTGCCGGAAAGTCTCGGAAGGGCAAAGAGTAAGATTTTCACCTTTGTTGTCGAAAGACACAATGATAGAATCAACGGGTGGACATCCAGACTCCTGACTAAAGGAGGGAAAGAGGTCTACTTAAATCGGTAGCCACGGCTATGCCGACTTTCGTTATGTCTTGTTTTCGGTTACCGAAGTCTATTACCGCAAAACTAACCAGTGCGGCAGCGCGTTTTTGGTGGAGCTCAGACGGTCAACAGAAAGGAATGCATTGGATGACATGGAAGAAGATGTGCCGGAATAAGTTAGACGGCGGAATCGGGTTTCGATCAATAGAGGAATTCAACACAGCATTACTAGCAAAACAGCTATGGCGGTTAATGGAACAACCAGAATCGCTTTTCGCTCGGGTCTTTAAGGGGCGGTACTATCGGAACACAGACCCTTTAGACCCTATTAAGTCGTACTCCCCGTCCTTTGGATGGAGGAGTATCATTTCGGCTAGACCTCTGGTTACAAAAGGGCTTATCAAAAGAGTTGGTTCGGGGGGGCACCATATCAGTATGGAATGACCCATGGATACCATCATCTCCCCCGAGGTCAGCAACATGCAAAGGGTACAACTATTACCCAAATCTCAGGGTCAATCATTTGGTTGATCCAGCGACACAAACGTGGAACCTGGAACTGATAAACGCAATCATCGAACCGGCCGATGTGGAACTTATACGCGGAATACACATCAGTAGTATATATCGACCAGATACGCCTGGTTGGCACTATATTAAATCAGGGAAATATACGGTAAAGTCGGGATATCAGGTTGGCCAACAAATCACAGACAACGGCGACAACTACTTTTACGGTCCAGATATAAAGAAGCTACATGCACACTCATGGAAATTGACTTGTCCACCGAAATTGCGACATTTTATATGGCAAGCAATCTCGGGGTGTCTGTCGATCACAGCGAACCTACGCGCTAGAGGAATAAATTGTGACACACAATGTGCTAGGTGTGGTGTGGAGGGGGAAACGATCAACCATGTATTGTTTGAATGCCCACCAGCACTACAAACATGGGCACTCTCTCATATTCCATCGGCCCCGGGAGTTTTCCCGATGACATCGGTGTTCGCCAATTTTGATCATCTATTTTGGAGACTTCCAGATGAGGAAAGGAACATAATGTTTCCGTGGATTGTGTGGAATATTTGGAAAGCAAGGAATGACAATGTGTTCTCAAATGTGGATAGAACCCCACAAGAGATTCTGAGGATAGCGGAAACAGAAATCGCAACTTGGGAAACGGCACAAAATAGTGAATCTGACATATTTCCCCAACAACCGGGTCTCAATACGAGAATAAATGAACCAGATGAATATAACGGCCTCACATGCTATATTGACGGGTCATGAAAGGAAGGTGATAAATTTTCTGGTTTATGATGGTTTTGCTTTCAGGAGAGAATTGAAGAAAAGATTATGGGGTCCCGTAATCTACGAAGAAGTCTATCCCCGCTACATGTGGAATTGGAAGCGCTCATCTGGGCGATGCATTGCATGATTGCAAACCACAAGACGGTGATAGCCTTTGCTACAGACTGCTCAGAGTTGGTGAAGATGGTGTCTACACCGAAGGAGTGGCCGGCATTTACGTTATAGATGGAGGAGTTCAAGAAGAGCAAGGAGGTTTTCACCTATTTTTCTATCACACAAATCCCACGCACGAGTAACATAGTGGCAGACAAGTTAGCACAAGGTGCTCGAGTCTACCCATCAGATTTTACTTATGTAAACTCGATACCTCCGATTTGGTTCACCGAATAGGGTTAAGTATCAAGGCTATCGACAAAAAAAAAAATTTGATATGCATCTTTTGATTAGTAAAGAAAATTTAGAGAAGTGTTGAAAACTATCAAACCAACAACAGTATACATCTACACTATGATACCAGTGATTTTTTATTTATTTTTTAATCTGATAAAAGGAAATGCATGATGCAGATTCATATTTCTGAAGTAGATGTGTATTCATTAAAACAATACACGCAACATACATATATTCAATAGTGTGGACAGCTGTATGTATATAACATAATGCATGATGGATCATGAAGAGGATGTGGCATGCAGACAAAGGTGTTGCTGGTTTTTTTCTGGGGCCACCAATAGTATCAATAATGTCGCATTGTGCAATGCCTTTCATCACTTATTAGGGTACAATAAAAACAAAATGATCACTTATTTACTTTCATTTTGATTTTAATGCTCATATTGTTTTGTTTTATCCGTGGATTATATAAACACAAAATGATCACTTATTTACTTTCATTTTGATTTTAATGCTCATATTTTTTTGTTTTATATGTGGATTATATCAACATTAAATTATGGAAGTCTTTTTAATGTTTGAACAAGAGGTCATTAATGATTCCACACCAAGAAATTTGGGTTTCAAATCCCAGAAAATGCGATTTATTATCATTTATACAGATTAATACAGATAAACTTATAGAAAATCTTCAACATGGTGCATGTGAAACCGTTTGGCGTGAATACTCATAAGGCAGTAGAATTATCTGTTGTAAAAGCGTCGATATAATTATTCTCGTAATTTATAATAAAATAATAAATCAATATTAAAAAAAAATATAAACATTAAACAAAGCCTGACAACTCCACCTAATGACATTTATTACAGACTAATACTAATAGATCTAGTATAATTTTTTCCCCCCTACAATATTAGCTTCCAAAACAAATAAAAACATCCAAACTTAAAAGCACTCTAATTGAAAAGTAAATCTAATTACTAAACCTATCAACTTGAAAAAGCTAACCTACTCTTTGACCTGACTTAAAATGGAAGATAATTTTCTATACAAAGAGACTTTATTATTACAATCTTAGACTTTTGAAGTCACACATAGAGGTTGGTTGGGGTGTCTATTAAATTTTAAGGACCCATTAGATAAAACACCTACATTATATGCCTTACTGCATTAAAAAGAAAAGCACTTTTCAATTCAATATTAAACTAATAAAAAGTTCATTTTCCTACTCAATCCGACCCATAATAAAAGCAGTAAGAAGATGGAATCTACTTATATCTCACTGATTAAGTTTTATATTAATAAGTGTAGCAATCAACCTTTATATTCTACAAGGAAAGTGGTCACAGACTGTAAATCAGTTTTTTTTGTTTTGTTTTTTTCCTCCTACATTCTTCCGAAACTGATACAAATCAGAGAACATCTTCTTGTTTTTATATGAATCTGAGAAATTTCGGGAAGAAAGTTTTGTTAAAGTGTTGGTTTCTTTCGAGAAACAATGTTTAAGTCATGGAGGAACGACAAGAACAAGATCAAGGCTGTGTTCAAGCTTCAGTTTCAGGCAACTCAGGTGTGTTTTGTCTCTTAAATCTCGAAACCCAATAATCTAATCTTTTATATTTAATTTTTTCCTCTGGGAAAATTCAGACAATGTGTTTACTATAGTCCTAGATCTGTAAAGTTTCAAGATTTGTTTTGTATGTGAATGTGAAATTTGATTTGAGGAAAAAAATTGTTACCTTTGATTTGAAGGTGCCGAAACTGAAGAAAGCTGCTTTGATGATCTCATTGGTTCCTGATGATGTTGGGAAGCCGACATTTAAGCTGGAGAGAGCTGATGTTAAAGAAGGGATCTGTTCATGGGAGAATCCAATTTATGTCTCAGTGAAGCTGATTAAAGAACCAAAAACTGGGATTGTTCGTGAGAAGATTTACCATTTCGTTGTTGCAACAGTGAGTGAAATCAACAATCTATATGTGTTCTTCTGAAAGAAAAAATATTCTTTTTGAGTTCCAAATTTTGTTCTTTCAGGGTTCTTCAAAATCGGGTTTTCTAGGAGAAGCTTCCATTGATTTTGCAGATTTTCTGACAGAAGCAGAGCCATTAACTGTCTCCTTACCTCTCAAATTTGCCAACTCTGGTGCTGTCTTAAATGTAATCTCTCTTCTCTTCTCCTTTTAAAGCCTGAGTTAGAAGAAATTGTGTCAACCATATTTTCAACATCGAAACTGAGAAAATATGTATGAGAAGCTGTGTTTTAAATAGCGTGAGGCGCACTGAGGCTCCAAGGTCTTGAGCCTGAGCCTTGAGCCTAGGCGCGGAGCCTCGTGAGCCTTTGGTACCTGAGGCGCACTGAGGTAATCATGAGTTACATAGTACTACATACAGCTACTTTCTTAATGCAACACAGAAACAGTGACAATAATTCTTGTTTATCAGAAATAAGAATGTTTCCAAACATGTTTCAGGAATTAAATGAATCCTCTCGGCTATCACTAAGTTACCAAACCCAACTTATTAAAAAGCTTTGTATCAAAAAGCTAACAAATCCATATCATCATCATCCACAAACTCATCTCCTCCAAAATCTATTGGGTTTAAGTATAATTTACCTATAAAATTATATTGGGTTTAAGTATAATTTACCTATAAAATTATATCAGAATGAAATTTAGAGAAAGTTTACATTTTTCCGCTGAGGCGCGCCTTAGGCTCAGGCTCGCTCCATGGCAAGGCGCTCGCTCCAGTGAGCCTTTGGGACAGAGCCTCGCTCCAGCTATGCTAGGCGATAGAGGCTGAGCCTTGGTGAGCCTTGCGCCTAGGCGCGCCTCAGGCGCGCCTTTTAAAACACAGATGAGAAGTTAAAACAAAAACAGTTTTTAAAGATTATAGTAAAATGTTTGTGTCTTGGTTCGTGCAGGTGACAATTGAGAAGATCCAAGGAGGCAGTGATTTAAGGTAAATACAGTAGTTTCTATACCATTTACCTGTTGATTTTCGTGGATGTTGTTGTGTGGCTTCTTTGTTGAGAGCTACTCTTCCAATTACCCTGTAAGAGATTCTTGACTATAACCTTTTGCAGATTTATTGAGGAAAATAAGGATCAAACACTTTCTAAGGAGGATAGCTTCAAGAGCCTACAAAGCAATGATGACTTAGAGGGATATAACCAAGATGTAAGGTTCTTGGTTCAGGGAGTTAAAACCGTCGTATCTATTCAGGAAGTCGTGATAGTTATCGTCTTTTGTATTTTTGAATTGTTTTGCAGGAAATGATCTTAAATGTTAACACGGCTAAGAATGACGGTCTAGGAGGTTCCTTTGATTCCATAGGTGAATCAGGATGGATGGATGGCTCGGATGGGAATGCACGCCTGCCTCAACGACATAATTCAGTTCCTGCAACAAGAAACGGGCATCGAAGATCAAACACTGACTGGTCAGCTAGTTCAACATCAGATGAAAGTTACATCGAGTCAAGAAACAGTCCCGAGAACAGTTTCCAAAGAGGATGCTCTGGTGTTACTACTGATTTAAGTGACCCTATTGAGAAGCTCAGGATGGAATTGGAAGCTTTGAGGAGACAATCAGAGTTATCAGAGCTGGAAAAACAGTCTTTAAGGAAACAGGCGATAAAGGAGAGCAAACGGATACAAGAACTGTCGAGGGAAGTAAGTTGTCTCAAGGGTGAAAGAGATGGAGCCCAGGAAGAATGTGAAAAGCTCAGGTTGCAGAATAGTAGAGACGAGGCTGATGCTGAAAGCAGATTGAGATGCATCAGTGAAGAATCGAGCAATATGATTGAGGAGATTAGAGATGAGCTGAGTTGTGAGAAGGATTTGACGAGTAACCTTAAGTTGCAGCTGCAGAGAACAAAAGAGTCAAACTCCAACTTGATTCTTGCTGTGAGGGATCTCAATGAAATGTTGGAGCAGAAAAGCAATGAAATATCTTCCCTCAATAGCTTGTTAGAGGAGGCTAATAAGCTTGAAGAGGAGAGGGAAATGGATTCTGGACACAAGGACAATGAAGAGATAGATACGCTAAAGCAACAAATCGAAGATTTAGATTGGGAATTAGACTCTTACAGGAAAAAGAATGAAGAACAGGAGATTCTATTGAATGATCTTACTCAGGAATATGAGTCTTTAAAGGAGGAAAATTACAAACATGTATCTTTAAATTTAGAGCAGCAAGAATGCTTAACAGCGGAAGATAAATTCTCGGATTCCAAGGATGTTATAGAAGAATTGGAATCTCAGATAGAGATATTGGAAGGCAAATTGAAGCAACAATCACTGGAGTACTCGGAATGCTTGATTACAGTTAATGAACTCGAGAGCCAGGTTAAGGAGTTAAAGAAAGAACTGGAGGATCAAGCACATGCTTTCGATGAAGATCTTGAGACGATGATGCGGGAAAAAACCGAACAAGAGCAAAGAGCCATCAAAGCAGAGGAGAATCTGAGGAAAACAAGATGGAAAAACGCTATAACAGCAGAGCGGCTTCAAGAAAAATGCAAGAGGCTTTCTCTAGAAATGGAGTCGAAGCTGAGCGAGCATGAGAATCTGACAACTAAAACATTGGCTGAAGCAAACGACCTTCGTCTGCAGAACAAAAAACTAGAGGAAATGCAAGACAAAGCACATAGCGAGATTACACAACAGAAAGAACTAAAGAAGAACGTGGAAGAGAAGAACGAAGCTTTGTCGATGAAAGTCCAGATGCTTGAAGGTGAGGTCCTGAAGCTCACAAAGCTGAGAGATGAATCAAATGCAGCAGCTACTGAAACCGAGAAGATAATACAAGAGTGGAGGAAAGAAAGAGATGAATTTGAGAGAAAGTTTGCTTTGGCTAAAGACAAAGCCAAGATAGCGCATAAAGAGTTAACTCTAAGTAAATCGTCAAATGATGAAAAAGAGACCAGGCTCCGGAATTTAAAGAGAGAAGTAGAAGGTCTAAGCCTGCAGTACAGTGAATTACAAAACAGCTTTGTTCAAGAAAAAATGGAGAACGAAGAACTGAGAAAACAAGTATCAAACTTGAAAGTCGATATCCGGAGAAAAGAAGAGGACATGACGAAAATCCTAGATGCAAGGTATGTGGATATAATAAACTAACTAAATTGAAATGATATATCTCAGTTGTGATGATTTGACTTATTACGATTCTAACACGACAATAAAAGGATGGAAGCAAGGTCACAGGAAAACGGGCACAAAGAGGAGAATCTAACAAAGCTATCAGACGAATTGGCTTATTGTAAGAACAAAAACAGTTCAATGGAGAGAGAGTTGAAAGAAATGGAAGAGAGATATTCAGAGATAAGCCTGAGATTTGCAGAGGTAGAAGGGGAAAGACAACAACTTGTGATGGCTGTCAGAAACCTCAAGAACGGTAAGAAGTTTTAGTATTTGTATGTTGCTGGGAGTTACAATTGTTGTAACATCATAGAAGAATACTAAAATAACTTGTGTTGTTAATAGAATTTGTTTCTCATAAAACATTATTTTAAACTTGTCAAGTAATATAATCAAGACATTTCTCCTAAAAGCATTTTCTTCAGAATCCAAATCTTATCAGAAAGTTAAAAAAACAAGGTACGTTTACATATGGATTTTGAGATACCCACCTCCAAATCTGGTCATCCACACTGGATTTTCTGACTGGGTTTTGCTTAGTTTCCAATTGTACGGCGTGTTCTTTACTTCCAGACCAGTTTTGTTTGGCTTCCAGATCCATTCACCGCGAAAGATAGAGACTGTAATGAAAAAACAATGGTGAGCAATCACCTGTATGAACAAATCTCACTTATATAGATAGGATCATATAGAACAAATACCTGTTTAGCTCGCTTATCAATTGGTGTCCATGACTTATGAGGCGAGTAAAATCTCTCATTTTGTGGCGAGACTGAAGAATTCTTTGACCGCTTCTGCCTTTTCTCTTCTGGAATTTTTCTAAGACCGTTGCTTCCTTTATACTTGAAAAACTCTAGTATGGAAGGGCTCTTCCTCTTGATATTAGATTTCTTTAGGTTCCCTCGAGTTTCCAAACAAGAGGGAGTGAGATAAGAAGGCAGAGATTGTTGCTGCTGTCTTTCTCTGCTCCTTTCACGGACCCTGTTAAGAAACTCGATCGTCCAAGGAGAACCTTGTACCTGATTTGGAGAATGGATTGCGTTTGATAGAGGAGATCCACCAAAATGTGATATCTCTTCTCTAAATGGAAGCTCCGTTGTAGAAACTGCAGATCTCCGAGTTAAGACTTCCTCTAAAAGAGTTCGTTGGCGTTTTGCTGGGAAGTTATCAACATAGTTACGCAAAGAAGAGGTGGACACTTTTTTTGAATCTTTCTCGGTGGCTAATCTTTCAGAACTCGAGTTAATCTTAGTCTCTTTTGGAAAGTTAGGCTGGAGAGGTCCAGAGAAAGATAACTTCCTTGCAAATTTTGATTTTCTTGGAAGGTCGTCTTCATCAACATCAGAAACTATTGGAGAATACCTATTATAACCAGGAGAAGGCGGGAAATCTTCCTCGAGAAACTTACTATCCGCTATGTTGATAACTTCACCTTTGTAGTCTGTAGTGTCATGCAAGTTCAAATTTCCCATCACCGGAAATTTACATCCTCTGTTCTGGCTCATGAATCCGTCTTTAACTGGGAAATTCCAATCTTCTAATTCAGGAATCCCAGGAAGACTGTCCCCCACTGAAAAATCAGGTAGATTCTTTTCCCAAAAGGCCTCCTTTGATGACGATGAACCAGGTCCTGACTTGTTGTCAAATCTCTCAGGATCTTTAGATGGCCAAGAATCATTAGGATGAATGATCCCAGAAGGTTTGAGAGGCGCATCGTGGAATTCAGTGACAGGGTCAAAATGAAATATCTCATGATCTCTAGACGACCAAGAATCATCAAGTTGGAACCCTGAAGGCTTGAGCTGTGCATCAGCAAATTCTGTCGAGGGAACAAAATGGACCAAGTCGTCCATATCTATCTCATCTTTCTTAGTAATGTACTGTTTCTTTTTCAAGCCAGAATGAACACTGAAATGGTGTGTGTCTGAGTCAGGTCCAGAAGATACTGAAGAGGAGCTGTCTGTCATTACAGATTTGGAGTCCTCCCTCGCACCATATCTGCATAGTGAACTAAATAGATCAACACTCTCTTCAGGTACATGATACTTTTGCATCTTTTGAACCTTGCTACTATGTGGGAGCTTCATGAACTCGAGAAGTGACCCAGCAGATGACAGAATTACTTGAGCTGTAAGCGGATTTACGGAAGGAAATTTGGTGAGAAATGATTCTGCAAGAGATTCTGACTCAGGCATTTTGGCATGGACTGGGGACAATTTAACAGAAGATTTGATACACCTTAATATAATTTCATCAGTTAAATCAGCTGACGATGAGCAAAAGATCTGTAAACTGATTCCCAGGCTACCAGCTGCTGCATACAGTTCATCAGAAGAGTCCATTACAGTAGCCAGGCAGGTGGGTTCCCCCTCAAAAACCTACAGGGAAAAAAATAACAATCATTCTTTAAGAAGTGTTGTGGACTCACTCTCCAGTTTAGAAGAAACCGTCACAGAGACTTAGTACACGAGTGAGTAGCAAAGATCTTGTAAGTTTTGATTTCATCAATTTAGCGAATATATTAGAGTTGATTTTTCAAAAAAGAAATTCCAAATTAGAGTGCAATATTCCCACAAAAGAATGGCAATAAGCAAAGTTCAGTGGAATTTACCATTATGCTGCTGCTGAAACTGAAACTCAATGACGTCAAAACATTGGTTGCGATATCCCCAATCCATGAAAGTGAGCTTGAGGAAGCACCAATATTTGCAGCCGACTTCTTACTAACATTTCCACAATCATACCAGAGTAGGCAAATCGCAGGACTTAGCATCAGGTCCACAGGTAGATCTGAATCGCGCTCCACAACTTGCACTCCTTCTTTTTCCATTGCCAACACCTTCTGGTATGTACTTCTTTTGGATATGATCATTTCCTTATCAACAGTTTTTGTGTTCACTACAATCACAGCTCTTTGGTCACAGAGAACTCCCTGTTCAATTATCCCACTTTTTCTTCCAGATTCTTGAGGCATGGAGACAAATTCAGATTCCTTTGTAGTTTCTGAAGATCCCGCGGAACACACGCTTTCAAGTGGAACAAAGTTCAACACTTCTTCCAACCACCCAGATTTATTCTCAAGTTCATCTCCCTACAACAGACATTAATGTTCAGTACTAAGTTCTTGGACACCAATGCATATTCTGGAACATATACATTTAAACAAAGAGTTTAAATATATGCAGTTATGGAAGAAGTGTGGAGACGAAACAAATTTAAGTTCAAGTACATACAAGTGTTAAACTTATATTCAGACTCGCAAAACCTATCAAGATCATGTTCTCATGAAAACATTATTTGTGATATAGATTGCTCTTCTGCCCTGGATTAGATCCCTTCAAACACAGACTCTTCCACCATATTATACGATCTACAGTTGTAATCTTTATTGTAGGAAAAGGTTGAAATTTAACTGCTGCTCACCTTTATCATTTTGAGACTATAAGGTACTGTAACACCGGCAGAGAGTTGCCCGCACGCACTGGACATATCCAGCTCCATTTTTATGAAATGGAAGCAAGGAAAGGAATCCAACTTCAAAGGAGAAGAGACTCTGGGCGAGGCATTTGGACCTCCATATTCTACAATGACGCTGAAATTCCCCAGAGGAAATGATGGAGAAATGCGCCTAGAATAAAAAAGCAAGAACTAGTTAGCTAGCTTAACTACTCTCCAAAAGAACAGATGAGCCAAGAAATGTTGAACAAGAATAGATTAAGGTATGTTTCTTAGCATGCAAAGACCCAAAGAATAAAAAAAGTAGCAATTCCACGAGCAGATGTCATCATAATAAGTCAGAATTTCAGAAGAAACAGCATTTAGTGGTATCTCTTAGAAACATCAAGCTAAAAGACTGTAAATATTTTTCAGGCCCTAACGTTATCCATCAATTATTTGGTTCCCTTTCCAGTTCCCACAAAATCAATTTTCAATGGCTATATATGATCATTGATAATGAGGATAATACTATAACAAGAAATAATACTTACTCGTAAGAGACCAACAGACAGTCTGAAATCGGAAGGAAACCGAGTTCTGTGGCTTCATTAACATTTGGTTGATTTCCACTTGGGGACGGACTGTTGAGCTCATTGTAAGATAACCCCATGGACATCAATAGCCTTTTCACCGAGGACCAAAAAACTTTCTCAGCCAGAAGTAACGCTTTGGAATTCCCCCAGACAAATTCTGACTGTAAAATCCCCTGGATAACAGCTAGGGATGGATGCGATCTTGTGATGTCTGTCTCAATTGACATGTTTTCTGATTCAACTGATGAGTAGAGCGTGTGCAATCCTAGCTTCATGGGATTTAAGCTCCGACATAACTTGTTAAGATAGAGATATGCCACATGGATACCGAAGAAACACATATACCATGTCATCTGTTTAATTGCTAGTAGTAATGCAAACGTGAAAGTCTTATCATCCGCCGACTGTGTTTTGTGGACATTTGCTCTTCTTATGCAGTCAATAAGCTTTCCTTTCGAAATGCTGAGTAACTGAAGTTTATCTTCTGATAAAGTTGAAATTAACTCTGATTCATCCTTCACAAGAGTTAAATAGCTCTTCTCAAAGTCCCTGACAAGGGCCAGAATATTTTCTGATGGGCGCACACTGTGAAATATCATATCCTCTGTCTTCGGGGCATGCCACCAGGTATACATGAGTCCTTCGAGTCAATAGAAATAATGTTATGGTTGGCAGTCTTAGCAGCTTCGACTCGAGACTCGAGATTCTCTTCAATCACAGCCTTCTGAGGATCCATGAAAAAAGTTAAGTCATCAAAAGCAGACATTGATTTGAACAACAGCATAGCCTTCTTAGCATTATTATCCCCTCCACACTCCCCGGCTCCTGTTTTTGGAAAAGGGTTTTCCAATAACCCATGGGAAGTATTAACAGGAGGATGCTCATTAAGGGTAGACATACCATAGAAAGGTTCAGTGCATCTCTCTACAAGTGGCTCGCAGAAAGCATCTTCAGAGTAAACGAAATCATAAACCCATTTGTCTCCTTCTAAAGATTCCAACTTATAATCAATGTTGCATGTAACTATTTCTTCAAACGGATAATCACAAAAAGGGCCTTCATGGTTGTGCTTTGTTTCCTCAAGAAGGTTCCAGGGCAAGTATATGTCATTTGATGCAGACAAGGATTGAGGCTTGATCTTTGACAAAACATCCTCATATATGAGTTTCAGAGATTTTGTCATCTCATAATCATATAAAAGAGGAGTAGGCAGAGACTTGAAGGCATCATCTGTGAAGGCAAGTTCAGAACTGACAACTAATTCATCGAAATTCTTGAAGTTCATCTCTTCACTGAACATCCCAGAACATTTTTCTGGTTCAATGGCTTTTTGAAGACAGAGGAAGATATCAAAAACATCAGATATCTCCACATCCAGGATCTGAAATTCCTCAAAAGTTACAGCCACCTTTCCCTGTTCAAACTGAAAGTTTTCCTTAGAATTCGGTAGTTCCAGGATAGTCACTATATCCATTTCAGAAAATGCACCCTGTGGTACCATATCAGATTGGACACTCTTGTTAGAATAGCAATCCGTAGAGAGGATATCCAATAGATCGTAATTCATAGAGCCTATAAGCTCCTCAGAGTTGATAACGATAGAACCAACTGCATTCGTGTCTTGGGGTTCAATTGTTTCAAGAACAGTAAATACTTTATCAAGCATAGATAAGCTTGATAGTGCGCTCAAGTTTTCTTCATCCACTTCTAGAAGGGGAAATATTGCATCTCTGAACCATGGTCGATTCTTGCGGAAGCATTCATCGTCTGTTACCGAAGTATTGTTCTCTGTGAAGTAATCAGAAGAAATGTGATCAACAGAATAAATCTTTGGTTGGATGTCATTTGAGTTCTGTAGGATAATATCTGACTCTTCAAATTTAACCTGCAATTAGAAAACTAGCTAAAATCAGATAATGACTGGAGATGGAAATTCAGAATCAGCTTAACAAGTCCAGAGAGTTGAGATGATGGTCCATGCATGCTGCTAATAGAATTTTCCATGATAAACCAGTTCTACCATTTTAGAGCAAAAGCAAAACTGCTGTGGTGCATGAGAACTTTACACCTTTGACTTCTACTGAAATCAACCCAGGAATTTACCGGCTCGTTTTCGATCTCTAGAACTTGAGAGAAACATTGGAGATCCTCCATCTTGGATGAGAGATTTGTATCCTGTATATTAAAAAGATACTTAACGAAAAAGAAAACGTTGAACTGATACATGTTTACACCAAATGAGCAAATACCATTTCGAAATCCAACTCCGGAGTCTCCAACTGGATAATGTTAAAATTGAGTGTAGGTTTCTCCTCAATTCCATCTCCATCATTCTTCTGCAATACATCAGCACTTAGGTTATTCAAACTCCAGCCAGATTTTACTGTAAGCTAGCTGAATTTCCACCTCAGGTATGAATGAATAAAGCGGCAGCACGACTACATATGGAAACTGAGCAAATCAATCCATGAAATTAGGAAAATGTACGAAACTAATTGCCATTGACAGACACAGCCATATACACAACGAGATTCCACAGAAAAATGGCGGAAAGGAACTCTCAAGAGATTCAGAATTTCACCTCCAGGATCTGAGGATCTTTACACCCAAGGAAATTTAGCTCGTCTCGGAGGGAAGAGCCATCCATTTCGAAAACTCAATAGTCCAAACTGACGCGATCGGGAACGACGTCGGAAAGGAACTTCGACAAAGCAGCTTCAATAGGCAAATTCTCGATCGGGAGACAGAAATCTTCGACAGGTCCAAATCGAAGAAGCTCATCTTCCCTGTCGCGGACGAGAGGTGCCGGGAAATTATCAGGAGCTGGAAGATTGAGGAAGCCTAGGGTTTCATATACCAGAGAATGTGGAGTAGAGAAGTAATCGATATTGAGGAATCGACCTCGCATCGTACTCTTCCAGATTCGTCCTGGATGTGAGACTGTGACGGAGATGATGAAGAAGAAGAAGAAGAAGAAGAACGAATTTGAACTTGGCGCTTTAATTCTTCGCTGATCGATTTTAAGAAATAAAATAAAATAAAAGTCTTCGCCGATTTCGAAATGAGGGAGAGAGGAGTCGGAAAGAGACTGATCCAACGCTCACTCACCACATGTCGTCTTCAACTTTCGAATAAGAACGATCTGTCGTTTCTCTATTTCAAAAACAGCACACAGTGCATATGTAAAAGAAAAGAACCACATGATGAGCCAATAAACGTGGACCGACTTATATTAATAGAAGTTACATCGACAGGCTTCGCTTAATATCGGATAAAGATCATGTCGAGCCACGTAGAGAGCCAAACTCTGAGACGTGGCAGGACGAAACGGACGCATCGCACGTGTCAGAATCCTACAGAAGTAAAGAGACGCAAGACAGAGAGAGGTGGTTCGGCCATATGTCATCGTTCTCTGTCTCAGTCTCTCTATAAACTTTCGGAAACCCTCTTCTCATTTTCTCAGAGATTGACAAAGAAGAAAACAATACACAGAAACAGAGAGAGTTTGATTGATTGGTTTATTTGATTCCCTTGGTTAAAGAGAAAACAGAGCTTCGAAAAATGGAGTCGCAGACACGTCCTTATGGTCATGATCAAGCAGAGGATCCAATCAGAATTCACCATCCAGGTATACAAGTAGATTCTAAATTCAAAAAAGATGTTTTTTTTTCTTTTCTTTCTAATCTATTGTGATCCGGATACAGAGGAAGAAGAGCATCAAGAGAAGGGAGCAACTAAAGTGTTGAAGAAAGTGAAAGAAAAAGCTAAGAAGATCAAGAACAGTCTTACTAAACATGGTCATGAGCATGATCACGATGTGGAGGAAGAGGATGACGAGCAAAACCCAGAAGTGCACGGCGCACCAGGTTTGTACTTTTTTTTGATCTGTTACAAAAAATGAAAAACAAAAAATAGCGGTTATGTTTTTGTGACATTAACTGTTTATGGTTATGCAGTGTATGAATCGTCCGCCGTGAGAGACGGTGTAACGGGTCAACCTGAGTCACTGAGTCATCCCGGAGAAACTAATGCTCCGGCAGCGGGAGAGATCATTCCACCAGGGACAAAGGTTTTCCCGGTCGTGTCTTCCGATCACACCAAAACCGTTGAGCCTGAAACATTACAAGATGCCTCTTACAGACATGAGGCACCGTCTCATCCTGTAAGCGTGTCCGATCTGTCGGACAGAGGAGAGAGCAGAGAGGCTCATCAGATGCCAATGAACACTCCTGGTGAAGATGAATATCTCGGTGGTCAACGGAAAGTCAACATCGAGAGGCCTAAAAAGTTGGAGGAAGATCCGGCTGCTGTAGGAGGAGGGTCGGATTCTCTTAGTGGTGCATCTAATTATCAGTCCAAACAAGGTAAGAACTTTGAGCGAGTTTTGCCGATTAAGAATTGAAGATGGTGTTTTTAGGGTTTATTGATCTGTAACTCTTGTCTGTTGTGTGTGACCTAGGAGGTGGAGAAGCAGAGATTGCGGAGTCTCTGGGCAGGATGAAAGTCACAGATGAATCTCCTGATGAGAGATCAGGACGAGGATTTGAAAGAGACTTGCCGACGAGGAGCCATGAATCTGGTCCGAAGAACCAATCTAGATGCGGAGAGGGTTTTCCGGCGGATTTTGGAGGGGAATCAGGAGCTGGGATAGGGAAAGATTTTCCGACGAGAAGCCATGGATTTGATCAGGAGATCGATTCTGGAATCGGGAAGGATTCGGCCAAGGAAAGCCATGGATATGGCGAGGAATCAGGACCTGGACTGGAGAAAAATTTCCCGGCGAGGAGTGATGATGTGAAAGTAGAGACTGGGCTGGGAAGAGACTTACCGACGGGGACTCATGATCAGTTCTCACCGGAACTTTCTCGTCCCAAAGAGAGAGATGATTTCGATTCCAAAGCTGAGGAGACGAGAGACGAGAAACAGGGATCAAAACCCAGCACCTACACAGAGAAGATGGGTTCAGCGGCGTCGTTCGTAACCGACAAAGCCATAGCTGCGAAGAATGCCGTCGCCTCAAAGCTAGGTTACTCCGGCGAAACCACCGGCGGAGGCGGGAAACAGGGGAGCCCCTTGGGAGATGAAACGATGAGATCATCCGGACAACAACAAAGCCCTGTTGGAGAGGAAACTCCGAGATCTGCCACGGGTTATGGACAGAAAGTGGCGGGAACTGTTGCGGAGAAGTTGACTCCAGTCTACGAAAAGGTCAAAGAAACAGGATCGACCGTGATGACGAAACTGCCCCTTTTGGGAGGTGGAAGTAGAGCGGAGGAGACACAGCAAGTGGAAGACAAAGGTGTGCCCGCTAGAGGTTATCTGGCGGAGAAACTGAGACCTGGAGAAGACGACAAAGCTTTGTCTGAGGTGATTGCCGAGAAACTTCATCTCGGAGGAGGAGGAGAGAAGAAGAAGAAGACGACGAAGGAGGTGGAAGTGACAGTGGAGAAGATCCCTTCCGACCAAATTTCGGAGGAGAGAGAACACGGTGATGTGATTGCAGAGGAGGGAAAAGGAGGAGGAGGAACGGTGGGGAAGCTTAAAGGAGCGGTTACTTCTTGGCTTGGTGGTTCGACGGAGGAGGTGAAACCAAAGTCTTCAGATTCCGGTGAAAAGTCTTCGCAATCACTTGGCTCCACCGTCGGTAAAATACAACTCCCTCATTCTTGTTAAGCTTTTGTGTTTAGAAAATGTGGTTTTTACACTATGTTTTGTTGCAATCCTTAGGGACAATGGGGTTTTCAGATTCCGGTGAAGTTGTACCGACGCAGAGGGGACTTCAAGAATCTGGTAACTAAGATTTGGGTTTTAGCTTTTGTATGTTCTTCAAGTGTGTTGTTGTTGATGATGCTTTTTCGTGCGACTGCGATGTATTTTGATGTAATCTTTGTTTGTGTAAAAGAAAATAATATTGGGGGTAATACAATATGTGCCAACATCTGCTTTGGATTTAAATAAAGTTCCTTACCAAATGTACTAAGGTTAAAATGGTGACAGAATTATAATGGAATTGGTGGAGGAAAAAAATGATTTTGCACAATTTGAACTAGTTTTTGATTCTGTGGCTGAATGATTTATTTCATAAAATATTTTCGGTATCTGAATCAAATTGGATTGAACTGAAACCAAATGAATATATAAAATATAATTATATATTCAAATAATTTATGTATATTAAATATTTGAAATAATGAAAAATATTTAAAATTATGATTATAAGTTGAATATATTAATTATATTTAAATTAAAATAACAAAAATTTATAAAATATTTTAAAGTATATAATTATATTTGTCGAAATTAAATAATTTTTATAAAATTTAATAAAATTTTATTTAAATTAAACTATTTTTAAAAAAAAAATTTGATATTTGAGATAAATTTTGGATACCTAAAATTGAGTGGAATTTAATCAAACCCAATTCAAAAAATGAAATATTTGAATGAATTATAAATATCTAGTATTTTTTTTTTTTGACGTATCTAGTACCTAAATATCCAAAATCCGAAATAACCAATCCGAACCCGAACGGATACTCGAATAGTCATGTATGTGTAAAACCATTCTTATTGCCATATGTCGTTTTTCAATTTCAAATGAAGACAATCTGCAGTTTTATCCTTTTTAAAACAGCACACAGTGAGAATTCAAAAAATAGTTGTTCTTAAAGAACGATTGTAAGACGTGGACCGACTCTTGTTTCGCGTCGTCATCAAATTTCGAATGAGAACGAAGTGGGCCTTTTATTACATTCAAACGGGCCAATAAACGTGGGACGTATGCTATTAATAGAAGTTTCATCGACAGGCTTTTCTCTCTCTTAAAATCGGATAAAATATCATTACCGACATAGAAATATCAATCTACCATTTTTGGAATAAAGATCATTACCGACATCGAAAAAAAGAAAGAAAAAAATATCATACCGACATAGCCCACCTAGAGAGATATAGTAAAAGTCTGACACGTGGTAGGACAAAACGGACGCATTACGTGTCAGAGGTTGGTTCGGCCATAGGTCACCGTCACCTCTCAGTCTCTCTATAAACAACACTCTTTCTGATTTCTCATAGAAGAAGAAAACAATACACTGAAACGGAGAAGAGTTTTGATTGGTTCGCTTGGAAAAGAGAGAGAACACAGCTTTTGGAAAAATGGATATGCGACATCCTTCTTCTGGTCATGATCAAGCAGAAGATCCAATCAAAACTAACCATCCAGGTATACAAGTAGATTCTAATTTCAGAAACTTGGGGGGTTTTGTTTTTTTAAATGTGACATTTCTCTTAACTTGCCAAATTTATTGTGATTCGGATACAGAGGAGGAAGAGCATCATGAGAGTGGAGCATCAAAAATGTTCAAGAGAGTGAAAGCGAGAGCTAAGAAGTTCAAGAACAGTCTTACTAAACATGACAACGAGCACGATCACGATGTGGACGAAAAAGACGATGACAATGACGAGCAAGAAGAGCCAGAAAAGCACGGCGCACCAGGTTAATCTCTTTTGTAGTTTCCCTTCACAATCTACGATCTAGCGGTTCTGTTTTTGTGACATTAATGGTATCTCGGTTTTTAATCTGTGTAATGAACAGTGTATGAATCGTCCGCCGTGAGACGCGGTGTAACGGGTCAACCTGAGCCTCTGAGTCATCCCCGAGAAACTACTAATGTTCCGGCACCAGAGGAGATCATTCCACCAAAGACAAAGGTTTCTCCTGTCGTGTCTTCCGATTACACCGAACCCGTTGAACCTGCAACATTACGAGATGCCTCGTACGGACACGAAGCACTGTCTCATTCTGTAGCGGGTCAACCTGAGCCTCTGAGTCATCCCCGAGAAACTAATGTTCCGGCACCGGAGGAGATCATTCCACCAAAGACAAAAGTCTCTCATGTCGTGTCTTCCGATTACACTGAACCCGTTGAACCTGCAACATTACGATATGCCTCGTACGGACACGAAGCACTGTCTCATTCTGTAAGAAGGACGGATAAGTCAGACAGGGAAGAGAGCAGAGAGGCTCATCACGATCCACTGAACACTCATGTGCCTCTGCTTTCTGCGACAGAGTATGTGACGAGCACGTTTGCTCCTGGTCAACGGGAAGTCAACACTGAGACGCCCAAAAGATTGGAGGAGGACGATCTGAGTGTTGAATGTAATGATCAGTCCAAGGGTAGCCATCACACTCGGCGAGGTAAGAACTTTGAGCGAAACTAAGGATTTGTGTTTCTAGGGTTTTATGGATATGTAACTCTTGTCTGTTTTGCTTTAATTTAGGAGGTGAAGAAGCTGGAGTAGCAGGGTTTGCTGAGTCTCTCGATAGGATTGAAGGGACAGATGAGTCTCGTGATGAGAGATCAGGACTAGGATTCGAAAGCCAAGAATTTGAGCAGGAATCCGAATCTAGAATCGGGAAGGATTCGCCGACGAGATTTGGGGGAGAATCAGGAGCTGAGCTGAGGGAAGATTTTCCGGTGAAAAGCAATGAGTTTGATCAGCAGATCGAATCTGGCGGGAAACCAAGAACTGGGCTGAGGGAAGATTTTCCGGCGAAAAGCCCTGAATTTGAACAGACGATTGGATCCGGAATCGGGAAGGATACCGGTGGTGGAAAACCAGGAACTGAGCGGAGGGAAGATTTTCTGGGCAAAAAATCGCCGACGGGCTTTGGCGGAGAATCGGAAACTGGGATGGGGGAAGTATTAGGTGTGAAGAACGATTCTGGAAGCCATGGATATGGTGATGAATCAGGAGGTGGACTGGAGAAGAATTTTCCGGCGAGAAATGATGATGTGAAAGTAGAGACTGGGACTCATGGACATGAAGATAGAGATGATTTCGATTCCAAAGCTGAGGAGACGATAAATGAGACACAAAAGCCAAAACCTAGCATTTATACAGAGAAGATCGGTTCAGCAACTTCGTTCGTAACTGACAAAGCTAAAGCCACGAAGAACGCTGTCGGGAAACACGAGAGTCCCGTCGGAGTCGAAATTGAGAAGTTGACTCCGGAAGACGAAAAGGTCAAAGAAGCTGGACCTGAGCTGGGGGGAGATTTTCCGACGAGAAGCCATGAGTTTGATCAGAAGATCGAATCTGGAATCGGCAAGGATTCGCCGACGGGATTTGGCGCAAAACTAGGAACTGCGCTGAGGAAAGTTTTGCCGGCGAAAAACAATGAATTTGAACAGACGATCGAATCCGGAGTCGGGAAGGGTACCGATGGTGGAACTGAGCGGAGGGAAGATTTTTTGGGGAAAAGCTATGAATTTGATCAGCAGCTTGAATCTGCAATCGGCAAGGATTCGCCGACGGGATTTGGCAGAGAATCGGAAACTGGAATCGACAAGGATTCGACCAAGGGAAACCATGGATATGGTGAGGAATCAGGAGGTGGACTGGAGAAAAAAAATCCGGCGAGAAATGATGATGAGAAAGTAGAGACTGGGTTAGGAAGAGACTTACCGACGGGAACTAATGATCAATTTTCGGGTCCTAAAGAGACAGATCATTTCGATGAGCAGACAAGATATGAGACACAAGAGCCAAAACCTAGCTCCTACACAGAGATGATCGGTTCAGCGACTTCGCTCCTAACCGACAAAGCTATGGCCACTAAGAACGCCGCCGTTTCAAGTCTAGGTTACTCCGGTGAAACCGCCAGCGGGCAACACCAGAGTCCTATGGGTGTCGATTCTCCGAAAACCGCCACGGGAACTGTTGCTGAGAAGTTGACTCTTGACGACGAAAATGTCAAAGAAACTGGATCACCTTTGACGACAAAATTGCCACTCTCCGGCGGTGGGAATGGAGAGGAGGAGACAAAGCAAGGGGAAGACAAAGCGTTTTCTGAGATGATCGCCGAGAAACTTAATCTTGGAGGACGAGGAGAAGAGAAGAAGACAGCGACAGCAAAGGAAGTAGAAGTGAAGGCAGAGAAGAACCCTTCCGACGAGCAATCGGAAGAGAAACAACACGGTGAGGCGGTTGCAGAGGAAGAAACAGGAGGAGGAGGAATGGTGGGGAAGATTAAAGGAGCGTACAATTATTGGCTCGGTGGTACGACGGAGGAGGTGAAGCCGAAATCTCCAGTTTCGGTTGAGGAGTCTTCACAATCACTTGGCTCCACCGTTGGTAAAACTCACTCGTCCTTGACTCCTTGTTATGCGTTTAATCAAGATTTGGGTGTGTTTATTATTGCTTGTGATTTACTCAAGGTTTTTTTCTTGCAAATGTAGGGACTAAGGGATTTCCGGATTCTGGTGAAAGCGGGTTGGGAGAAACAGGGAGTGGTACCGGAGCTGTGCCGGCGCATAGGGGACTCTAAGAATCTGACAAGTGAAATTTGGGCTTCGGTATTGAATATTTGTGTGATCTTGTTGATGCTTTTGTTTGTGACTGATGTATTTTGATTTAATCCTTGTTTCTGTGAAAAGGATAAAATGATATTAGGTGAATAAAATAGTTGATTTGGATTGAGAAACTCCTCATTACGGGCTATACATGATTATGGTTTAAAAAAAAATAACTAGGTGATTATCTGCACGTATGCATGTTTTTTTTTTCAAATAAAAATATACATTGCATATGCTACATAGTTGTTTGAAAAAGATGGAAAATACTTTATTTTGCGGAATTGTTAAGTTACTTTAACAAGGAAAACAGTCAATTCTCCTGTGAAGTATTTAGCTCCTGATTATTCATACACGAGGTATTGACTCATGCCAAAAATAATATCAACTAGTTAATAATTTGAATTTCCTACATGACCTTCTGAAATTCAGTCAATTCCATCAAAACTGTAAACGGTGTGAATTTTTCCGTTAACAAATAGTGACGTAACTAGCATGTGGTACAACGGTTTGGTCCAATTTGAGATTTGGTCGATTATTTAAAAAAAATAATTTGTTTAGACCAAAACGACGTCATTTTGGGTTTTAGTTTCACGAATCAACGAGCCAAAACGACATCGTTTGTTAAATTGGGGGAAAAAAATAAATTAGGGTTCGAAGATTTAATAATTTGATTGCAAAATCCAGAGATTGGGTTGAATTATGTGATAAAGACTTAACTCATACTCAAGCAACATGGAGGAGCTCTAATAAACTTGAGACGTCGTGCGATGGATGAAAAACTCTCGTCCAAATAAGCATTGATCTTAGCTTCGAGATAATCAAGCAAGCCCAGTCCACAACATAAACTAGTGATCGAAGCCACCGATTAGGACATCTAATTTGAGAGACATTTCTTAATTTTTTTTTTGTTAAACCTTTAATCAATGTTTACATATAAAATGAGAGTCATAAAACAACATGATTCGAAAAGAGTTCAAAAAACAACAACATCCGAGATTGAACTTGCTCATTCAAACCATGATCTCCAACTTTGTGATCATCGACTTGTGATCATTTTCCTAGTGAAACACTTTGTGCTTGTGATCCTTGACCTTGTGCTTGTGATCCTTGATCTTGTGTTATTTGACTTTGTGCTTGTGATCCTTGTCCATGTTCAAATAAAAATACTCCATAATTCAAATGAAATAAACATATATGACACAAACAAACTTATGTTTAAGTATTATTTAAAATATTTCAAAGACACAAACAAATCTGATCTTTCCTTGGCTGACCTTTTGGTCTATTTGGTTGACTCTCAACAGTTGAATTCTTACTACTTGAATTTCAGATGGCTCTCGAATTCGCAATGTGATAAATTCTTCATCTCCGGCTCCAACATTAGGTCCTCTCGAATTTCAGGTGCTTCACCAACTCCTGCACTCGTTGTAGCTTGCGTGTTCCAACGGGTTGTAAGATGCTTCGTCCTTTTTCTTTTCATCATTTCATATAGAGAAGTCGATTTTGTTTGGTTTAGGGATTTAGAGAGTTAATAGAGTTTGATTTCGAAATCGAATTGGGGATTTAGGGCTTGAGAGAGTTTGGAATCAAATTGGGGATTTAGGGTTAGATGAAAAAAATTGGAGATTTTTGTGTTTTAAGATCTAAGAGCAAAACGACGTGGTTTCATTTAACCGTGAATTTCAACGGGGTTGTAACCCCGTTTTTGAGTTCCGTTTACAGACTTAACGCCGTGTCTTTTATGGTTTAGTCAACAAAAGTTCAGGTTTTAAATATGAAATCAACAAAATATGATGATTTAAACTATTCACATGATAGTTCATGCTTTAAATAACCAAAACTAGATTTTCACCCGCGCGCCCGCACGGGATAATTTTTTTTAATAGATTTAATGCAATATTTTCAGATCCTGGCCAGACCAGTCGGTCCGGTTATAACTTTTAAAACACAGGATCCGTACAACAGTCCGGTCTGGTTGTAACTCTAAAAATTGATACTATAAAATCCAATAAAACCTATAAAAACTCAGCAAATAACCGTGAACTGAACATAATCGTTGATCCGGACGGATCATGGTTCCGTAATAATTAAATCACAAGGTTTTCTATATTGTTTTTATTGAGTAATTCAGATTTTAAAGTATGGTGATATTCATGCATTTTACATGTTCTAGCTTGTATTTTAGTTAACACTTTTAGTTGTTTGCATGCATGATCATAACTTTGTTTAGCATTTTGGTCTCATTTAGAGTATTAGGTGTTTGCATTAGATCCTATGAATCTTGCATGTATTTGGAGTGTTTTATAGGTGCTTGGAGTCATTTTGGAGAAGTGTAGAGTAATGGAGCAAAAGGACCCTTTCATAGCGTCTGAAAGAACTGGCAGGACGAAGAATATTCGATCTGATTCAGCTTCAATAGT
This sequence comes from Eutrema japonicum, assembly GCA_030161315.1. Taxonomy (NCBI): domain Eukaryota; kingdom Viridiplantae; phylum Streptophyta; class Magnoliopsida; order Brassicales; family Brassicaceae; genus Eutrema; species Eutrema japonicum. The sequence continues at coordinate 38,288,592 of BSQW01000005.1, forward strand.
CTTCATGAAAGATGTAGCAAAGAGAGTTAGCTGACTACAGGAGGTGGTTTCAGGTCATTCGGACATGTGGTTCGTGAGATATGACCGTTTTACCGAGAGTATGTCCGCCTGGCCGTCGCACGTTCGATGTGAAGAAGCTCCCGGGACAGAAGATCCACCGACCAGCTCCTGCCCGATGTGAAGAAGCTCCCGGGACAGAAGATCCACCGGCCCGTTCCATCGACCAGCTCCTGCCCGGTGTAGCCGCCCGGTGCTGGAGCCGAAGATGGGCAGGGGTTACACCGGCCATGTGCACCGGCCACCTCCCACCCGATGTGAAGCCGCCGGACCAGAAGACCCAGACCCGGTTTGTTCCGGGTTGACCCGGTCTGCCCTCATTTACCTATAAATACCCCTAAATCTATTTTCTTGTGATATATTCTATTTTCTGAGGCAAAAACCCTTTTTGGATTTGCTAAGTAACTTTGTATGAGGATCTTGATTTTTATTTATGCAATCTAAGTTTTATTAATCTAGTTTTATCTTTATTTCTTTAATCTTTTATTTCCCTAATCACTTAATTATGGGATCAATCACTTCTCTTATGAGATTTGAGGGTCTTATGATGATTAGTGAGTAGCTTATTTTAAAGCTCATGTGTGAGGTTGATTAGGTGTCTTCTTGAATGGTTAAGGACGTTTAGGGCTTAAATCATCTTCTCCCTCTCTTATCTAATGCTCTTAATGCTAGATTAGGTTTGAGAAAGCTAATTTAGACCATAGGACATATCATGCACACCAAGTGTTTGATTAAATGCCCATAACAATTATATAAGAGGTTTTACTTGTTTATCCTATGAGAGTAGTTGTCTAAAGAGTATTATGGCATTTGGAATTCAATATTAATGCTTGTTGATTAGTTTTTCACAAATGATAGTTTGTTCTTAATTAGTTTAATTAACAAAGTGATTAAGGCCATGAGAATGGATTAGTCTTATTTAACATTCTAAGCCTAGGGAAAAATGTTTGTTTGTGTTAATTAGCATCCTTGATTATTCATTGAAGTCACCAAAGTCAATAACCTCACCCTAGAGCTTGCTTTAATTATCTTGTCAATTTCGATTAGTGCTTATTAACTTGTTTACTTACTTGCTTCTTGAATTGGATTAGGATTGTTAGCATTGAACTAAAACCAACTTGTTGTTTAACTTAATTAGTTTTATGCATTCTTAATGCTTGAGACTCTACCCATTGGTTCGATACCTCTTATACTACAACGTATATTGACTAATTGATTCTAAAGACTTGCAAAAAGTCTACTATCAATTTGGCGTTGTTGCCAATTGGGTTTAGCTTTCAACATTGAGATTTTAGATCTTTTTAAGATTAAGCTTTCTTTTTATTTCTGTTACTAATCTCTTTAACTCTTTGTTGCTAACTCTCTATTCAAGGTGTATGCATATGCGTTCTAGAGGCAACGACGACCTAGTTAAGCCAATAGACGACATCCACCTCTTGGAACGAGGACATAGACCAAGGAGAGAAAGAGACCAAGTTCAAGAGGTTGCCGATTTGGATATGGAAGACCTTCAAGATATTCCGATCGGTGATATACACGACAATGTGCAACCACGAAAAGGTGGCTGTGGAAACCACCCCGCTCAAGGTGGCAATGGAAACCACCCCACTCAAGGTGGCCAAGCTCACCACGTCCCACAACCACCCGTCCGGCCAATGAGAGTTCCTAACCATCCCCCAAGAGCTCAAAACGTAGTTGGTGCGGGTGATGCCGCCAATGCTCATCAAAACCGTCATGGGATCCAAGCCCCGCCGGTGGAAAACAACAACTTTGAGGTGAAGGCGGGATTGATCAGCATGGTTCAAAGTAACAAATTCCATGGCCTATCTATGGAGGACCCGTTGGATCATATTGATCAATTCGATAGGATATGTGGACTAACAAAGATGAACGGTGTTTCAGAAGACGGTTTCAAGCTAAAACTTTTCCCTTTCTCTCTTGGTGATAAAGCTCATTAATGAGAAAATAGTCTTCCTCAAGGTTCAATCACTACATGGGATGGGTGCAAGAGGGCCTTTCTAGCCAAGTTTTTCTCACCTTCATGAACCGCGAAGTTGAGAAATGACATCTCTAGTTTCACTCAACGGAACCATGAGACTTTTATTGAAGCTTGGGAGCGATTTAGAAGCTACACCACCCAATGTCCACACCACAGATTCTCGGACGCCTCACTTTTGAGTACACTATATCGTGGTGCTTTACCGAAGATAAGAATGCACTTGGACACCACTTCTAACGGGAACTTTTTGGCTAAACAAGTTGATGAAGCAATGGAACTCGTGGAGATCCTAAATCAAAGCGATGTCACTTATTTTGATGATTATGACCACGCCACGAGAACCACTAGCGACATTGAAGATCAAAAGAGGGCAAAGGAATTGAAGAGCCTCAATGAGAAGATTGACAAGCTCCTTAGCGCTTCTCAAAAACCGGTTCACTTTGTTGGGAACTTTGAAGACAATCAAGGTTACCAAGAGGAAGAAGGGGATGTGGGTAGACAAGAAGAGATGAATTATGTGGGTAATCAAGGCTACCAAAGAGGGGGTTTCAACAACAACTACCGCAACCACCCAAATTTCTCTTACCGGAACCCAAACGTGGAGAATCCACAAGACCAAGTCTACCCGCAACAACAACAAAAGCAATTCCATCAACAACACCAAGGTCAAGTTCCTAACAACCAAGGCTACGTTCCCAAGAACGTGTTTCAAGGAAACCAAGGCGGGTTTCAAGCCAAAGCACATTTCAATGCTCCACCCGTTTTTCAACAAGGATTTGTTCCCCAAGGTCAAGCAACTACGTCTAAACCACAAGAGCTTGACTTGAACACGATGTTTCAACAACTCCTCAAAGGACAAGCGGAGATCAATACAAGGATAGATTGTTCTTACAACGATCTTAACTCCAAGCTTGATACATTGAGCTCTAAGGTTATGAACCTTGAAGGCAAGGGAACCGCTTCCTCTTCAAAGCCACAAGTTCAACTACCGGGAAAGCCCGAGACCAACCCTAAGGACTATTGCAATGCAATATCTTCCACCGATGATCATCAAGCCGTTGTTAAAGAAATTGAGCTTCTACTTTATGGTTCACAAGTGGAAGAACTTCCCCTAGAGATGTTCCCTTGAAGCTCAATGAGGACATTGAGGAACACTTTTAGTTGTTTGCATGCATGATCATAACTTTGTTTAGCATTTTGATCTCATTTAGAGTATTAGGTATTTGCATTAGGTCCTATGAGTCTTACATGCATTTGGAGTGTTTTATAGGTGCTTGGAGTCATTTTGGAGAAGTGTAGAGTAATGGAGCAAAAGGACCCTTTCATAGCGTCTGAAGGAACTGGCAGGACGAAGGATCCCTGATCTGATTCAGCTTCAATGGCCTTCATGAAAGATGTAGCCAAAAGAGTTAGCTGACTACAGGAGGTGGTTTCAAGTCATTCAGAGATGCGGTTCTTGAGATACCATTTTACCGAGAGTATGTCCGCCTGGCCGCCGCACGTTCGATGTGAAGAAGGTCCCGGGACAGAAGATCCACCGACCAGCTCCACCGGCCAGCTCCTGCCCGATGTGAAGAAGCTCCCGGGACAGAAGATCCACCGGCCCGTTCCATCAACCAGCTCCTGCCCGGTGGTGATCTTCAGGACGTGTTCCACCGACCACCTCCTACTCGATGTAGCCGCCCGGTGCTGGAGCCGAAGATGGGCAGGGGTTACACCGGCCATGTGCACCGGTATCTCCCACCCGGTGTGAAGCCGCCAGACCAGAAGACCCAGACCCGATCGGGTTAAGACTCGGTTTGTTCCCGGTTGACCCGGTCCGCCTCCCTTTACCTGTAAATACACCTAAACCTATTTTCTTGTGATTTATCCTATTTTCTAAGGCAAAAACCCTTTTTGGATTTGCTAAGTAACTTTGTAAGAGGATCTTGGTTTATATTTATACAATTTAAGTTTTATTAATTTAGTTTTATCTTTCTTTCTTTGGTTTTTTATTTCTCTAATCATTTAATTATGGGATCAATCACTTCTCTTATGAGATTTGAGGGTCTTATAATGATTAGTGAGTAGCTTATTTTAAAGCTCATGGGTGAGGTTGATTAGGTGTCTTCTTGAATAGTTAAGGATGTTTAGGGCTTAAATCATCTTTTCCCTCTCTTATCTAATGCTCTTAATGCTAGATTAAGCTTGAGAAAACTAATTTAGACCATAGGGCATTTCATGCACACCAAGTGTTTGATGAAATGCTCATACCAAATAGATAAGAGGTTTTACTTGTTTAGCCTATGAGAGTAGTTGTCTAAAGAGTATTATGGCATTTGGAATTCAATATTTATGCTTGTTGATTAGCTTTTCACAAATGATAGTTTGTTCTTGATTAATTTAATTAACAAAATGATTAAAGCCATGAGAGTGGATTAGTCTTGTTTAACATTCTAAGCCTATGGAGAAATGTTTGTTTGTATTAATTAGCATCATTGATCATTCATTGAAGTCACCAAAGTCAATAACTTCACCCTAGAGCTTGCTTTAATTATCTTGTCAATTTCGATTAGTGCTTATTAACTTGTTTACTTACTTGCTTCTTGAATTGGATTAAGATTGTTAGCATTGGACTAAAACCAACTTGTTGCTTAACTTAATTAGTTCTATGCATTCTTAATGCTTGAGACTCTACCCATTGGTTCGATACCTCTTATACTACAACATATATTGAGTAATTGATTTTAAAGACTTGCAAAAAGTCTACTATCATATGGTACTTTACTTTGTCAGTTAGAAATATTTTTTTTAAACATATCTTAGAGATTTGTTAGTTTCTATACTTATATATATATATATATGTGTGTGTGTGTGTGTGTGTGTCGTGTATATATATAGAATTTTATTATTTGTTGATTGCGGTCGGACCGTATCGAACCGGATTAACCCATGGACCCGGTGGCTCGAAAGACTCTCTGGTTTGCTTCCCGGGTCGGATTTCAAAACATTTATTTAATGTATTAAAACAAATTTTATAACATAATTTTTTTATGATTTAAGCTAAAATCAGAAAATATAGCAGAATTTATACAATTTCGTTTGATATTTTGACCTTAAAATCTAGTGTGAATTTAACCTGCGCGTCCGCGCGAGATAATGTTTTTTTTTTATATATTTAATTTTGTAATATATAAAGTGTAAAATGAAAAATAAGATATAATTTACATTTTCGCTGATTTGATAAGATTTGATAAGATTCTCTTTACAAATTGTGTTGTTTGGTAACATGTATAATTAATACAAAAAAATTATAGAAATATTTAATTTTTTACCTGTTTGGCTAACTTATTTTTATTTGTTTTTATCTTTTATGTTTTTATATTGTATGGAAAAATATATTTATGGTATGACATGTATGATTCAAAATTAGTAATTTTAGCTATCCAAATTTTTTTGACCCATTTTGTAAACTTTGTTATTATATGAATTTAGATTATTACACAACCAATCTATATATTTATGAGTGTTAAAATGAGCTAACCCGTTTTTTAATCTGCCTCAAATCAAAATATTACCTTGGAACTTTTGACAAACCAACTCACAAAAGACGGCGATTATAAAAACATAACCTTAACCCGTCCATCATATTACCATATAATATACATATTTATTAATTTTGAATATTTGAAATTTTAGGCTGGTTGATTATGATAAAAGATACAATAACATATTCGTTTATCATCTGCGTTATTATAAGAATATTATTTAAATTCGAATATTTAAATTAAACTTAAATTAATATCCGATTTATCATTTTTTAAAGATAATAACTGATTTTTGGATTTTTGGTAAATAATCTAACATATATTTAAGGTATGAAATTCATTAACCAAAAGAGTAGTACAAAAACAAGTAAAAACCAGAGAAACAATGCATAAAAAAGAGTATCATGATCCTAAGGGAAGGATTACTTAGATACTTCTCAAAGCTTCTCTTTGGATTCGGTCATGAAGCCAGGCCAGACCACCAAGGCTAGATAAGATTGGAACCTTCCATCTTTTGTAATGCATTTTGCAATATCCCTTGCGATCGAGTTAGCGCTGACTTGTTCCAATTCAAAAGCACAATGAACAAAACTCAAATGTAATCGAAATATATGTTCCAAGAGAGGTCTGTACCGTGGCCATTGATTAGGTTTAAGAATCGCTTCAATTACCGCTTGACAGTCCGAGCAAAAGAGGATATCCGTGGTTTGCAAATCTCGCAAACTCTGCATCACCCATATGATGCCTCTCAGTTCTGCCACTATTCGATTTGGAGAATTCGTAAAGGACTCTTGAGCATGATGCTTCACTGACCCAGTATGATCCCTCGAGATCCAAGCACAGCCACTGTGAAGAACTGAGTTTCTCCAATTTGTATGAACGGTTCATTTTATCGTTCCTGCAGTTGGAGGAAACCATTTTGTCCCGAGTTCATGTACTTCCCTTCCTCCTTGATGCAGAATTTTAGGCAGATTAATTGCCCGCCATTCCTTAGTTTCATCAGTTGCTCTTTGTGCAATTACCATCGTCGGTTCCTGTACTCCTGCATATATAATCGAGTTGTGAATTTTCCAGATATTCCAAAGAACCCAAGGGATATCCATTCTCATCACAGCATCAATTGATTGATCCTCCATTGAATCTAAACACCGGGATAGGTTTTCTTCTAACGTGTTGGTCTGAGATTGCGGATGTGATGCTAGAGCGGCACTTCTCATAATGTCTACAGCCACAATACATTGAAATAATACATGATTGATTGTTTCGCCTCCTTGTTGGCATAGTTTGCAGCGATTATCAAGTTGTAAACCTCGAGCTCGCAATCTGTCTGACATGCACCAAAGCACCTGATACTACTGTCCATACAAAAATCTTTATCTTCTGCAGAGATTGTATTTTTCAGCATCTTCGTTTTAGCTCAAGACGTACTCGTTCAAGTTGAGTTATTGGTGGTTCTGGAATTCTCCGGTGAGTTGAAGTAAACCAATATCCACACTTCACTGAGTAAGATCCGTGGTCCGTGTATGCCCAGATAAAACGATCTTCCACCCCACCAATTTTCATTGCCAGAATTCGCTTTATATCCGCCGGTGGAAAGAGCTCGTGCAGAGTGTTTCTTCTCCATGTTCCATTAGAAGATATGAGAGACTTGACATCCAATTCCATATCGAAGAGAATATGTTTGTTAACCGGTCTTCTAGGATGTGTATCCATTATCCATTTGTCTATCAACACCTTCGTTTTCAGTCAGTTACCTATTGATTTCATCAAACCTCTCTTCAATAATTTACGCTCATGGAGTACACTTCTCCAAGCATAAGAAGGTCGGTAACCTTTACCACTTTGTAGCTCTTTGTAGCATAAAATCGCCCCTTATACAATCTTGAAATGAACGATTCTGGTTCATTCAAAAGCCTCCAAGCTTGTTTAGCCAATAAAGATTGGTTGAAATCCTCAATATCTCGAAATCCCATACCTCCATTATCCTTTGTTTTACAGAGCTTCTTCCAAGAGACCCATGGGATTTTACGTAAGCTTTCCACCAGAATTGTGTCATTGTTGAAGTGATTTTTTTGACAATGATGTTTTGTCAAACGAAAACACGACATCGCATAAACCGGAAGAGCCATGGCTACCGACTTAAGGAGTACCTCATTTTCACCATGGGAAAGCGTTTTGGCATACCATCCTTTGAGTCGTTTGCTAAGCTTATCACCGATAAAATTCAAGAGATCACGTTTGGAACCACTGAAGCATTCCGGTAATCCCAGATAAGAACCTGCTCTACCTTTTTGATCGATACCCAGAATCTCAGCAAATAAACGTTTCATAATCGGGTCAATATCGATGCCAAAAGTAATCGATGATTTTTGAAAATTGATCTCTTGTCCTGATGAATCTCCATATAATTTTAAGCATCTCAGAAACTCTGTGCATTCATCCAAAGAAGCACGGAAAAAAATAGGCTATCATCAGAGAATAACAAGTGTTGAACGGAAGGGCATTTCCTCGTTAATCTCATGCATGTAATCTTGTTTTCCCCCTCAGCTTTGTTCATTACATGGATGAGAGCTTCCGCACAAAGAATAAATAGAAAAGGGGACAATGGATCACCTTGACGAATGCCACGTTTCGGTACAATGTGTCCATGTTCTTGTCCATTTAATAGCACCGTTTACGAAACCGATCTAATACATGCCATTATCCACTCTATCCATCGCCTCTCAAAGCCCATTTTTTGGAACAACTCTTCCAAAAAATTCCACTCAACTCTATCGTAGGCTTTCGACATATCTGTTTTGATTGCCAAAAAACTTTCTCTGCAATTCGGATTAGTACGCAGACCATGTACCATCTCATGTGCAATGAGCAAATTATCCGAAATCAGTCGACCAGTAACAAATGCTCTTTGTGTCTGCGATACGAGTTCTGGTAGAATATTCTTCAATCGGTTACATAAGATTTTTGAGACGATCTTATATGAAACCGTACACAGGCTGATTGGTCTCAAGTCCGTCATCTGATTTGGATTTGTTTTTTTTGTGCAATTAACATATTTGCGTGTGGTTCCATTCTGGTGGCATAGGACCCATATCAAAGAAGTTATCCACCTCCAATGTAACTTGTGCACTCGTGATGTTCCAGAATTTTTGAAAAAATTTACCCGTCATTCTATCATAGTAAGGAGCACTATCGCTTTTAATGGACTTTACCGCACATCTGATCTCTGCATCTGTGACCGTTTTAATCAACTATGTATTCATCCTAGACGTCAAACGTGATTCGAAACCTTGTAACAATGCCGATGCCCCAGCAGGCAGAGAAGATTGGAACAAACGTTTGAAATATTCCACAACAATATCCCATTTTGTAGTCTCCGAGAATTGCTCAATTCCATTTTCGTCCAGCAACGATGGAATTTTATTTTTCATCTTCCTCATTTGAACAAATCCATGAAAGAAACAATGTTTTCGATCCCCATATTCCAGCCAGTTATATTTGCTCTTTTGTTTCCATAATATTTCTTCATTCCGAAATGCCTTAGAAATCTCAATTTTGATGTCTGGCATCTTCTGCATATCCGGGTTAAGCTTCATAGTTTCAAACTCAAGCTCCCTTCGAAACTGAAGTAATCTTTCATGTGAGTTGCCATTGGAGCTTCTTTTCCATTTCGATAATTCCTTTCGGCATGATGAAATACGTTCGGTTTCTAATCTGTTCCCACCATTCTGGTTTAAATTCCAGCCCTGTCTAATGACTTCCATTGCTTGGGGATTTGAGCACCACCTTTTATCAAAATTGAATATGCCCGTTCTGCCCATTTTTCTGTAGCCGGTGTGCTGAAAATTGGGCTATGGTCCGATCCCAATCTCTCCAAATATTGCAAATGTGTTCTCGGAACCACACGAAACCACTCTGCATTACCAAATGCCATGTTTAAGCGGCAATGTATCCATAAAGTGTCCTTAAAACCATTCGTCAGAATCTCTCTCCATCCACCCAGGATAGTTTGTTGCCTGAGCTTGGAACCTCTTTCAATCTACAATCTCTCACCATTGATCTGAATGGGTAAAAAGAAGACTCTTGACGCGCATGACCTCCCAGTTTTTCCGAATTATTCATTAACTCATTAAAATCACCAGTCAAAAACCAAGCTCCACTTCGGTTAAGGCCAATGTTGATGAGCTTTTCCCACACCAGTCTCTTTCTACCTTGAACAGGATCACCGTAGACAAAAGACATATAATATGACAAAGTGCCCACTGTGACCTTCACATCAATTACTCTGTCATCATAGGATAACACATCCACCACATACGAACTCTTCCAAAACAAAACTAAACTTCCAATAAGACCCACTAGATTCACCAAATGAAAGTGGTCATAACCCAACGATCTTTATAACTTTGACACATGTTCACTAGAGTTTTTAGTCTCTAGGAGAAACAAGAAATCCGGGAAATGTTCACAACACATTTCCTCAAGGCGTCGAACCGTCAGGTTGCTCCTCAAACCCTGACAGTTCCAACTGAGCATCGTCATTGATCAAGACTGGATGGTTTCTGGTGAACCATCAAACCCACAACTTGTTTGAAGATTTTATATGAAACCTCCGAGTTGTCAATCGCTTTACGTTTTGAGGGATGTTCAGTATCCTTGTCTGTTTGGGAGACGCCTTTGATATTTCCAGCCGCCGTAGTAGCATTTCTGCTTTGTTGTTTCCTGGTCCAAGAGGAACTCTGCTTCTTACCCGTTGATTTACTTTTGCCACTTGTGCCTGAAAGACTAGATGCAGCCGAGCCTATCTGGAATCCTGAATTTACGTTAGGTAGAATGAAGCTCCCATATCCTTCTTTTCCCGCTTGAGTCAACGCCTGATTATGTTTAAAATCCTCTTTTGCTATGATCTCGTTGATCAATATCTTCAGGATATATGATGCTTGGATCTGAGAGGTGGTTGGTTGTGTTCCTAACTGCCGTAGATACATTAATATTCATATCAACACCCTTCCATTGAATCTCTGGATTGGAATCCTGCATCTTTCTCCTTGCTACCAACTTTCATAACCTCTTCAGTGTTCTGAACGGATATTGACGCTATTTTTGGTGAAACTTCAAGGCGCATGTACGAGCTTTGTGCTATTGGATCAGTAGAGAGCTCATCAAGTGTCTTTTTCATCCTGTATTCCTTTATTTGACGTTCTGGAGGATCCCCACTACACATGTATAATCTCATTTGCTCAAAAACTTCCGGATCAACCACGTTGTGCCTTGGTGTGAACCCCTGAGGAACAGTTGGTGCTAACAGCGGCATAATCGTCTCAGATAGATTGGTGTGGTGTTGTCTTGGGTAATTATTCGAGGAGCTAGCCATATTCCTCTTGAAACCACTACTATGACCTCTGGTTTTCTGTCCTTGAAGCAGGGGTCATCTTTGCTTTTCATGAGTAAGCCGAAAACAATGAAAGCATTTCTTCCCAATCCTTTCATATTTAATCTCCACCGTTGCCACGCCTCCCTTCGGAAGGTTCACCGATTTTGCGTCGCGTACTGGTAGCTCTAAGTCCATGATGACTAACACCCTCACGAATTACTGAAGTTGTGATTTTCAGGGTCATATTCAATGATTTTGACATATCTGATAGCATTGGCAATTGTCCGTATTGTCTTGATTGTAAAGTAGTTCACTGGTATCTTGTGAATGCGAATCCATACTGGTGCCGTCTTGAGAAAATTCTGAGGAGGGTTCTCTACCCATCTATCCATCACCATCGTCCACTCATCAAAATCCCATATTCCATGCTTCATCACGGTTTGGATATCCATTTCCAGATCGAAGATAAATTGAAAGCTCTCTCTTGTCAAAGCTATACCTCTTACCCTCTCATAAATCTTCCAAATCCTTGGCATCGAGCGAAGCATTCGAGCCATGTTCTGATTGTCTGGGTTAAGTAGTCGGCCAATAAGACTCTTGCTACTTCTCTCAAAAGCACTAAACCCATCTTCTTCTGTCAAGGTGATTGGCGTGTCTTCTTCAATGGATATTGACTTCATCGCTGAGTTAATCATACCATCCATCAATAGCAGAAACATGGGATATTTTTGCACGAGAAAAGATTTCCGAAAGTATAAAATCTCATGAATATCAAGAGGCGGCTTGAAGAACTCTAGATAAACATCAATTTTCCTTAAAGATTTAATGAAATAGCCTATTTCCAGAAAATCGGGATAGCATTTGAGCAGAGATTTGGAAAATTTCTAAAAAGATACGATGAGCGGCAAGGACAAAATCCCTCTGAAAGTTTACTCCACTGTGATTGGCTATATCAAAGCCTCTGTTCACGGGAGAGAGTCATGAGCTCGAAAAAGAAAATTTTCCAATCCATTTTCTCCCTAAAAAAAATAATAATCTAAATTAATATTTTAATTTTTGTAATTAAATTAAAATCTAAAATAATTTTTTTAATTAATATTGCACAAAAATATATGTTTGGCAACCTGAATAATAATTATCCAGGATATGAATAGATTAAAATAAAGATTTTCCTATTTGGATACAAAAAGTATCACTCTTTTAATAGATTAGATTTGAAAGTTGATATTTTTTTAAGACAAATTTCCATATTAATATTAGGGTTTTATATTCTTGACATATGATAATCTTTTTTTCTTAATTATTTTAAAATTTTATTTTATGATTTGTACGATAATTTTATTTTTACAATATTAATCGGTTTTTTATTATAAAATTCATTAAAATAATAAGTAACCAAGCATCCAATTTATATTCCTTCTATTCCTTACAAAATGATTGTATGGAATTTTCACATAAATTAAAAAATAATCAATATTTAGCCATAATTATATAATTATAATTATATATATATATATATTACATACTTTCCATAATTATTAATTTAATGAATATTTCCTTAAATTTACAATTAATTAACCTATATAAAATATAGAAAACCAATATTTATAGAACAAACAAAAAAAAACTAGATTATCAGTAGAGTATGATAAAAAAAAAAAATCGGGAAAAAAATCCCGGTAAATACGCGATCGCCGGAGAAAGCAATAAATTTTGTAGGGTTTCAATGACGGCGAGTGAAACAATCGCCGCCGCGATAAATCGAATTGATGAGAAGAAGGAAAAGCTGAAGAAAGCTTTCGACGATCTTCAGGCACACCGCTCTCTCCTTTCACCGTCTTTCTCACTTTCCTGGTCTGAGATCGACTCCCACTTTTCCTCTCTCCAAACCTCCCTCTCTACCCGTTTCCGCCTCCTCCTATCCGCAGCGCCTTTGGCGGATGATTCGTGTGGATTCGACACTGCTGACGCAGAGACGTCGTCGGAGTCAACGGTTATTCGGCCGGAGTTGAGAGCGTTGTGTGAGACGATGGACGGGATTGGTTTGAGCAAGTTTTTGGCTGATCGTTGGGATGATGAAGCGCCCCCTAATCTGGAGCTTTCTGCAGAGATTCGGTACTCTCCGGATCCGGCGTCGATGGTGCTTGACGCAATCGAGGGTTCGAACGACGACACTCCGTCGTCATCGAGAAAATCAGTTAATGTAAGGAAGAAGGTTTTCGTTTTGTTAATGGAAGCTTTGATTGAGATCGATGCGAATATCACAGTTGATACGAGAGAGAGGGGCAAGAAACTAGCCTACGATTGGAAAACGAAGATAGATGTCAAGCCTTTCGAGGCGTTATTGTTTCTGCATTTGGTCGCAGCTTTCGAATTGAGATCTGAATTCAGCTCGGAGGAGCTTTCTGATTACGTTTTCATGATCGCCAAGTACAAGCAAGCAACTTGTGTGTATAACAAGATTGGTTTAGATAGCCAAAGAGTTGGAAACCTCATCAAGAAACTCTTGGATTGTGGCAAACCAATCTTGGCAGTCAAATTCATGTATGAGTGTGGTATGACTGATGGATTCAAACCAACATCCATTTTGAGATCTTACATCAGGGACTCGAGGGAAGCTGCTCATAGACTTCGCGTGGAAGATAACCACTCTCTCAAGTCACTGAACGAAGCCACCGATCAAGAAGTCAGCGCCTTGAAAGCAGTGATCAGAATCATCAAAGATCAAAACCTTGAATCCGAGTTTTCTCAGGAGAAAGTCGAGGAGCGTGTACAAGAGCTGGAGAAACAAAAGGCGCAGAGGAAACGCAATCCCAAGCATGAGCCGCAGAAAAAGGGGAGAAAGCGGACTCGAGATCACTATGGTACACAAGTTGGTGTTGTTGTCCCTTATATGGACCCATACCTCAATCAAAACCTTGTTAATGAATGGAACAATTCCATCTCAGATGACTTGAGCGAAAGAGATCAACTACATACCGGCACACCTTGGGCTGCACTAGCGCAAAAGACGGGTAAAAAAGGTGAAGAAATCGCTTACGGATACTTTGCTGCAAAATACGGCAAGGAGGCTGTGGTTAGATGGGTTAATGAGCAGAGCGAAACCGGGTTACCTTACGACCTATTGATAGAAAATCAAGGTGGTAAAATAGAGTACGTGGAGGTGAAAGCAACGGGGTCTACATGGAAAGACTATTTCAATTTGTCAGTGAGGGAATGGGAATTTGCAAATGAGAAAGGAGAGTGTTACATCATTGCTCATGTTTTGTTAGGCAACAGTAAGGCAATCCTCACACAGCATAGGAACCCTGTCAAGTTATGCCAAGAAGGTCATCTCTGGTTATCATCCAACAATAGAAACAAGGTAAATGTATCATTTTTAAACCCAATCAGATTATTTTCTTTCTGATTACGTTTCCATGATTGGCAAGTACAAGCAAGCAACTGAACAAGATTGGTTCAGATAGCGAAAGGGTTGGAAACTCCTGTATATTCTGGCAAAACCAATCTTGGCAGTCAAATTCATGTACGAGTGTGATGGATTCCAACCAATCCCCATATTTGAAATCTTACATCATGGACTCGAGAGAAGCTGCTCATAGACTTTGCGTGGAAGATAACCACTCTCCCAAGTCACTGAACGAAGCCATTGATAAAGAAGTCAGTACCTTGAAAGCAGTGATCAAGATCATCAAAGATGAAAACCTTGAATCCGAGTTTTCTCAGGAGAAAGTCGAGAAGCGTGTGGAAGAGCTGGATATAAACAAAAGGCGCTGAGGAAACGAAATGCCGCTAATCCCCCCCTCCAAGTTCCAGCTCCGAGTCAGCCGCAGCCATTTTTTAGACCAGACGCTGGTGTTATGCCTGAACCTAGTCATACAGTTAAACACTTGTGGTCTTGTGAACTCAACATTTGGTGGTGTATTTGTCCCTTACATAAACCCATTAGCTGGGCTCTATGGTTCAGCTGCAACTCCTCAATCTGTAATTTTACTATGGTCAGCTCTTTGTGGCGACACGCAAGAAAAGTTTTTGGAAATCTCAATGAAAAGCTCATGAAGTCGAACTAAAAACAGCCACACAGTTACCAATCAAACCCTTAAACATTGACGGTACAATTGAATTTACAAATTTGATTTTTAAACAAAATTTGGATACCAAATTTATTGAAAAAACCAAAATACTGTCCCCAAACCATGACTAAAGTTATTATATCCCAATTAACACAATGAATAAAAAAAAACAAGTAAAGGGACCCACAAAATCACCAAAAAAGATGAAACAAGCGAATTGTATGACTAGGTTCAAGCGGTGGAAGCCTTGACGGAGCGAGCAGGTCTGATGAAGGAGTCTCTACAGAAAAGCCAGACCATCACCGATAACATGGTCGGAATCCTCGGCTCCTTCGACCACCGTCTCTCCGCTCTTGAGACCGCCATGCGACCCACTCAGGTCTGTCCCCTCTCTGTTTTGGACATTTCCTGGGTTGTTGGGATTTTGAGATCTATCTTTGTTTTTTTTCTTTCCATTGTTGAAATTGAAACATTAGATTCGGAAAGAATATCGCCCTCTTCTTCTTCTTCTAATTTGGCTAATTTCATTTGAATGTTTGGGCTTTTTGCGTGTTGTGTAGATAAGAACCCATTCTATAAGAAGAGCTCATGAGAATATCGACAAGGCATTGAAAGCAGCTGAGGTTATGTTGGATCAATTTGATCTCACTAGAAAGGTTTCTTGGGTCTTCTCTTACACACTTGTTTGCTTGTCTTTCAAGTAATCATTTCTTCAATGTCTTTTTTGCTCTGTTGAAGGTGTTTGATGTAAACATTTTCCTCTTATTTACTCTTCTTCTTTTGGGTAATCATTTTCTATATCCTAAGGTTTGCTTTTGCCTCTAGGTGTTTAACTAATCTAGCTTGATTTTACCACAGAATGTACAACTTGTTAGTTTGACGTTTGTTTTCAAGCTCTTCTTTGGCTTGAAGGTCACATTGTGACATATTATGTTACAGATCCAAACTATGTTCTTGGTAAGGAGATTTTTGTCTTGAGCTGAATCAAAGATCACTTTTTGGTGTGTGTGGCAGGATTAATGATTAAGTTGAATAAAGATTGATATTAATTTTTGTTTGTCAGGCGGAAGCTAAAATATTGAGAGGACCGCACGAGGATCTCGAAAGTTATCTGGAAGCAATTGATCAACTGAGAGGTACTATTAAATTCTTCAGCAACAACAAGATGTTTAAGAGTGCCACTGGAGTTATTAGTCATGCTCACAATTTGCTCTCTAAAGCTCTATCAAAGCTAGAGGATGAGTTCAGACAGATACTGCAAAACTACAGGTTCGTCTTTGGAAATTCTGATTTACTTGTGCCTAATTGAAGCAAATTCGTTTTGCTCGTGCGATGATTGTTTCTAACACTTGATTTTTTGTTTTTTTTTCAAAATTTTAGCAAGCCAATGGAACCTGATCGCCTTTTCGAATGTCTTCCAAGCAATCTTCGACCATCAACAGATGGCGAAGGTGGTGGCGGAAAGAGTCATGATCCGCATCAAAAGAGCTTAGAAAACGCTATTTTTACAGTTCCAACAGTCATTCCCCCGAGGGTTCTCCGTCTGCTTCATGATTTGACCCAACAAATGGTTCAAGCTGGTCATCAGCAACAACTTTTCAAAACTTACAGGTCCAACTTAATTCTGTTTAATTTGTACCTTCTCTTCTTAAACGGCTATATTCTCTATAATACACCAATCAAAAGTTCTGCATCCGCTGATATCATCAACACTTGGATGCAATCTATCGGATAATATACTCTGCTAGAGTTCATAAACAAAGATCATTCAAATGGATTTCTTATGACGTAAACAAGCTATCTGCTGCTTTTAAGGCTGGTTCCTTAGTGGTCTCATGAGTAGTTTTCTCTTTGAAAAGATCTGAGCATCGCTTTCTTGAATTCTCTGTACATGATTTATATACTGATCCGTACTACTTTTTGTAATTTATTAGGGATACACGTGCGGCAGTGTTGGAGCAGAGCCTTAAGAAATTAGGTGTGGAGAGGCTTAGCAAAGATGATGTTCAGAGAATGCAATGGGAGGTCTTAGAGGCTAAGATTGGGAATTGGGTCCATTACATGCGAATATCTGTAAAAACAAAAGAAGTCTCTCTTTAAAAAAAAATAATAAAACCTTAATAGATCGTTACTTGTTTACACGGCCCTTGCTTTTTTTGTTGCCTTGAGACAGGTGAAACTGTTATTTGCTGCGGAAAAGAAAATCTGTGACCAAATACTCGATGGCGTTGAGTCACTAAGGGATCAATGTTTTGGTGAAGTCACTGCAAATAGTGTAGCTGTGCTGCTTAGTTTCGGGGAGGCTATCGCTAAAAGCAAGAGATCACCGGAAAAACTGTTTGTTCTGTTGGATATGTATGAAATAATGAGAGAGCTTCAACCTGAGGTAACGTTTTACTGTCTCACACCACACATAGTGTCAATTATGTGTATGAGTGCACCTAATCACCTTTCATTTATAGATTGAGTTGGTCTTTGGAAGCCAACCTTGTACCGAGATGAAAGAATCTGCGCTGAATCTGACAAAAAGATTAGCTCAGACAGCGCAAGAAACATTTGCTGATTTTGAAGAAGCAGTTGAAAAGGATGCTACTAAAACCGCAGTTATGGATGGAACCGTACATCCGCTTACTAGCTACGTCATAAACTACGTCAAGTTCTTGTTCGAGTAAGTAACTTTCCATATACCAAAGGAAATTTTCATCTTGTTGGATTTCTGATAGATACCAGGAAGCAGGGGAAGTTTCCAGGAAGATCGGAGTTAGGATTTCAACAATTTCTAAGTGATCTTTGGAATTTTGAAACAGTTACCAGTCGACGTTGAGTCTACTTTTTCAAGAGTTTGACAGTAAAGATCCGGATTCTGAGCTGGGAGCTGTAACAACAAGGATCATGCATGCTTTACAGAACAATCTGGATGGTAAATCCAAGCAATACAAAGATGCAGCATTAACTCAACTATTCTTAATGAACAATGTTCACTACATAGTGAGATCTGTCAGGAGGTTATGTTCTACCTTTTCGGATTAATTAAACTCTCTTAAACAGAACCAAAGCCTAAACATAATCAATGATTATACTTACATTTTCACAGGTCAGAAGCAAAAGATTTGTTGGGTGATGATTGGGTTCAAATACATCGAAGAATCGTACAACAACACGCAAATCAGTACAAGAGAGTTTCCTGGGCAAAGGTTTACTGAATCTTTTCATCAGGTTTATGCTCTAACATGCATAAAGAGTATTTTTTCTAACTAAATTTCTTTCGCAGATTTTGCAGTGTCTAACGGTCCAGTCGAGTGGGAGCGGTCCGATAGAGAACTCGAATATATCAAGAGCATCAGTAAAAGACAGATTCAAGACTTTCAATTCTCAGTTTGAGGAGATTCACCAAAGACAATGCCAATGGACAGTTCCGGACAGCGAGTTGCGTGAGTCTCTCAGGCTTGCTGTTGCGGAGGTTCTTTTACCTGCCTTCAGATCGTTTCTCAAACGTTTCGGGTACAATCAAAAACACTTTTAAACAGAGTTTTTGGTTTTGTGTTCAGCAAGGAAGTAATAGAAATGTTGCTGCTTTGTTTATGTTGTGTCTCAGGCCAATGATAGAGAGTGGTAAGAACCCACAGAAGTACATAAGGTTCACTCCTGAAGATCTTGAGCGAATGCTTAACGAATTCTTCGAAGGCAAGACTTGGAGTGAGCCCAAGAGATAAACAATTTTATTAATGTTTGTTTCCATTTTATTGTACATTCCCTTCTGTTTTATGCAACATTTTTATTTATAAGTTATTCTGTATCTCTTTTTTTTTAAAGGTATATCTTTCGTTATAGTTTTTTTTTTCCTTTTAACTGTGATGAGGTCATAATTTTTTTTTTTTTGTTTGTTGTTGTTGCAAAGCTGTAAAAGTTAAAAGTTAAATGGCTATATCCATAAAATAACTAAATATCTAATTACAGTTTCAATGATTCGACCTTTTGCATTATTTCATACAAATTTATACAGTTTCAAAATTTATAAATATGGTGCAGTAGAGCTCATATATGATTTCGTATCAACGTTCTCAATATGATTTTATTTACTTTCACGGATGATCTGATTTTTTTTTTACTAATTCATTTTTTTCACATATTATCTCTATAATATTATTTAAGAAGATATTTTTGAAAATGAACTTTTTTTTTAAGTTATTACATGAAATGTCATTACAAATAACAAAAAATAATTGAAATAGGAAAGGATATAATTTTCTTTTACAATTAATAATAAGAATATGAAAAATATTTATTTTGCATTAAATATGTTATCTACTATATATTTTTAAATAATAATCAATCCATATAATTCAAAGAAAAAAATATATTCAAAATCTTGATATATTATCACTATAGTTTATTATATTTTATTTGAGTTTATATCAAAATAAAAGCTGAAAAATATTTTACTAATTATATAAAAAGTTAGACACAAGAAAATTGATTTTTTTAAGAGTTAGTGAACTAACCACAAAACTAGTCATTAAACGGTGCATAATAGAGTTATGTTTTCAAGATTATAGATTTTACGGGTTAGCCCGAATAATATTTTAGTCCACTGCAAAATGGGTTAAATACACAAATTATTTCGTTTGACAACTATCTATAATCATGAGTTAGAGATATTATAAAATTCAAATAAAAACAATTTTTCTTAAATTTCAAAACAATTTCTTAAAAATAAATTACCTCGCTATAAAAAAAAGTATCTCATACTAATTATAGCGCGGATTAAATCATAATAAAATATTAAATTATAAATCCCGCGCAAGACCTACTTTAGTGTTTTAGAAAGTGTTAGTCTTCTTTAGATTATAGTTTTGTTCACATGGCACTAAAAGAAATACTAACATGCTAAGTCAATGTCGTATAAATGTAGTTTCCACTTTCTATCAATTAATTGTACTTATTATAATTTGTGTGTCAACTAAAAAAGTTACAATCTGGAAATCTTAGAATATTTCAAATGAGGAAAAAGTCATGATGACAATTTGATGAACATGTATTAACCAAACTAGCCCTTACGAGGAGATCACACATACACATACCCACAACGATGGACAAACCTAACGATGAATCTATCAAGGTAGACGAAAAAGGAAAAGGCATTGATCATTTCACAAATGAACATCATCGTCTTGTGCTCCATAAGGATGGTAAGGTTGATGATATGAACACAAGATATGATGCGTGCAAGTTCAAACAAATTCTGGAAAATTACAGGTTCGTCTTTGGATATAGATCTACTTGTGTCCAATTGAAGCAAATTTGTTTGCTCTTGCAAAGATTGTATCGTTTTATTCTGTTAACTTTCCTTCAGCTAGAACGTTTGTATTTTTTTTTGACAAATGTTATAAAGAAGTCTTATCACTTTTGTTTTTTTCAAAATATTTAGCAAACCAATAGAACCTGATGGCCTTTTCGAGTGTCTTCCAAGCAATCTTCAACCATCGTTAGACGTTGAAAATATTGGCGAAAGGAGTCATGATCCACATCAGAGCTTAGAAAACTCTATTTTTACGGTCCCGACGATCATCATAGCGATGGTTTTGCCTCTGCTTCATGATTTAGCTCAACAAATGATTCAAGCTGGTCATCAACAATAACTTTTTGAAACTTACAGGTCCATTTTCTACTTAATTAATTTGTCAAATTCTCTCCTCCTCTGCTTCCACCAATATCATCAAAATACTATGGAACCTTTGGAAATGATAACTTGATGGACAAACAGATTTAAATTGGCAAACAAGGACAACTTGATGACTAACTGTGTTTGATCTAAATCAAACTAGAGTTGGGTTACTTTTAAGACCACATTCATAGGAAATAGCTAATTCAGAAAACAACAGTTGCCTATATTTGGCTTTCAAGACACTTTGATCCGTTTGTGCTCAAAAGGAAAAGACCTTGTTTGGTCACAACAATCGCGTTTCAAAAAAGCATTTTGGCCTTTTAAAATGCAATTTTTGCGGTTAGCGTTGCACACGAAGCCCTTATGTGTCATCACTATAAAGAGGTGACTTCGGGTAAGAGAGAGAGAGAGATAATAGAGACTTGAATGAGATCCGGAGAGAGATAGATAGAAGAGGAGAGAATTTGTCAAAGCATAACCTTTTTTTTCATTGTTTTCTCTAGACATGAAGTATTACAGAGTGTGTCTATGTACAAGTGAAGTGTATTAGGCGGATCACTTGTAATTTTTTGTTGTAATCTATTCCTTCTTTCTGCCTTTTTCTAGAAAAATGCCCCATTTCTTTTAGCGCCAAACTGTCTAGGGGATTTTGCATCCTCTAGGGGGACAAGTATCCTGCAAAACTATCAAATGCGTGGAAGTCCGACATACACGATGGAAATTTGTTTTTCGAAAACTCTCTGACGCACAAATTAGAACTGAAAGAAGAAAAAGCCATTTATGCCTAGGAGGCTGCCGCCACTGCAACCGCCACCTCCCGGTTTAGCCCCATTTTTTTTGCAACAAGTATACATTCAAATGAATCTATACTATTAAGACATAAATCCAAATACCCCTTATTTTTTTAAATAAATTAAACATGTTACCAAACATTTATTAAATATATTTTAAATTTAAAATTACAAATTAAAGATATTTGAATCAATAACACTTAAATGAGTTCTTATTCCTCATTTAACGTTTTATATATTATTACAAAAAATCTTGTGCGGGTTTAGAATCTAGTTAATCATTACAATGTAATACTAAATATGAATGGTAATTTTTTCATTTTTTTTACCGCTAAATAGTACTGCATAAGAGAACATGTAGTGGCAACGCCGCAAATACATACCCATCTCGAAGCCAGATAGATAGATAGATATATATATATATATATATATCAGTGAATTATTTGAATTTCAAGAAATACTAGAAGTAAATATTGAATAATTTTAAATTTAACTTTGTATATATATTTTTTTAATTAATTTTGTTTTTAATAGATTCCAGACTTTCAAGGTCTACCCTTAAAGCTTAAACTAGATTTTAGCCCGTCTGCCCACACGAGAATTTATTTATTTATTTTTGTTTATAAAACTTTGTAATATAATTTGTGTTTAATTTTGTGTTTAGATATAATTTGTTTTTGTAGATTTAATTTTTGTAATATGAGACACATATTTATTTTGTGTTGAGATATAATTTTTTTATAGATTTAATTTTCGTAATATAAGACAAATTTATTTTGTATTCAGATATAATTTGTTTTTGTAGATTTAATTTTCGTAATATGCGACACATATTTATTTTATGTGTTAGATATAAACGGGAGTTCATACGGTTGAAGAAAATTCCAACGTTGTTCATAACAATAGACAAACCTCATTTTCTTTCGCACATGTATTCATGTCAATTAATTTTATTATAATTCACACCGATAATAAGCAATGTATTATGCAACCATATAGAGTAATTTGGTTCATTGAAAGAAATTTTTGTGATAGTACCCGAAGAAATGAAACTCTCTCATGTATTATTTTATATGTTGTCTTTTGTATGCAACAACAATTCAATTCCATCTATTTGAATAAGAATCTTCCGACTCTCAATCTTGACCACCTATCAAAAATGAGAAACATTATATTATTAATAATCAATGAGAGATGAATATAAGTGTGCCTTGATGAAAATTTAGTATGAGGAAACATGATTGATCACTAAATAAGCCAATCAAATACTTTTGAAATCTCGAAAAACATTAGAACTACAGTGAAATTTTACAAACAATCCAAATACCCAAAACCTCCCATTGAAACTCTCAAAGCCGATGAACGACCAGAACCAATTAGCTAAAGCGGCGATCAAAAACAAATAATCAGCTTTTGCAGAAGAAGAGAATATCCACAGATAAAATTTGATCCATTTTAAAAGATCAGAACATTAGTTTTAAAATAAATAAAGAAAGCTGAGATTAACATTGGTGCAATGTATATATTTATAAGTAGGGAAGCGTATATGAGAAAAATTAGGTTTATCTATTTTAAAAATAAAATCAATATCTTAATTGATTAAATGTATCCAAATTACTGTTACGAATTTATTGTTCAAATATTTCTAAATTTTCAAAATTAGTAAAAACAAAATTAATGGAAACTAATTAGGAAACAAAATAGTTTAATAAAGATATATTTTATTCTTGGCCAGCCAATGATTTTTTTAAAACAATTCGTGTCTATTTGTTTAGATAATAAAAAGTTTTGATTAACCAAATTTGATTAAATTTTGAAATAAATGCAAATAATAAAAAAAATTCTAATCACGTAATTATTTTTTTGTGTGTTCCAAAATATTCGGCTAAAACAATAATTATATATTCAAATTCCTTATTTAGTGAGTTAAATGTTAATTGTTATGTATAATTTTAAATCATAATTATATCGATTAAAGGAATTATTTTAGTCTGAAAATTAGGAAACAATAGATTAAAGCATCATATACGATACGATATAAATTGTTGAAGAGCAAAAACCGGAAAAAAATGAAGAACCAAATATAATTAATTTTTAAAAAATTATGTTTGGCAACAAGAATAAAAAGAACTTGTTCGTACGTACAAATTTTCTCTAATTTATAAATTATTCTACAAAGTTTTACGAAAAAAATATTATAATATCTTGGAGGTTAAGTTTTTACTATGTTAATTTTGAAATTGTGGATTAATACGTCAATTTATTAGGTGCACAATAAAAATATAAGATATCGTTTGAAATATTTTTGGGAAGCAGCTATTCAAATACTTCCCGAATTATATGATACTAATTAACGCTATTAACTACTTTTCCAAAAAATGATTACTTGAGTTAATAATTTATTCTCATACATCAATTACGCTTATGTAAGTAAACATTTACCGTTGGTAAGTGCTATTTATCAGGGATTTATAATCAGAATATGAAATTATTATGAGTTTTAATAACCTAATAGGATTTGAAAATATTTGATATTATTAGTATAGAGATGTCGTTCTTTTGGTGCTAATTACCATGGTGGCATAGTTTGGTAATATTTACATTTCGAATTTAATTCTAAATTAACAATTCCTAAAATTGTGTGATTCCTAAAATATTAATCATTTTATATATGTAAATAAAAAATATTGAATCTGTATTCATAACTAAATGTTATCCATTTGCATGATCAAATTTATGGTTGTGCAAATCTAATTAATAATATATTTCTTTTTCAGTTTAAAAATATTCAATTATAAATCCGAGTGTATTAATAAGATTTGAATTTAGAAGTAAATATATTTTGATATTAATTCGAATATTTTGTTTGTAACTATTGATGAAATCTCAGAAAATATACATTAAATTTAAAGTTCAAAATTATCTTTCAATGCAAATTGTTAATTTTGAATCTGTATTATTTTGAAAAAATGATTATTAAAATATTTGGCATAATCTAAATTCAAAAATTCAAAATAAGTAATATTATTTTCGTCAAAAATAATAATAAAAATTTAAATTATTTTGTAATATGTAATTTATATTAATCGATTTTATTTATAATTTTAAATATGTAATTTAATTTTTGGCATAGTCTGAATTTTTCTAATTACGAATTAAAATTAATATATATATAGATATATATTTATATATATGATGCAAATCAATGTCTTCAATATGGATTTATTATGAGAATCTCATTGGTGGAAAATTGGTGGAAAAGACTATTATTTGATTTAGCAAATTTTTCTCATTTTGTTTAAAAGTAAATAATTTCTTTTAATGTAATTTATTGTAAAGATCACCTTGTAATAGCTATAAAAAGCTCCATTGTTCTATTGTAAAAATATTTAGAAATTTTTGGAATATAAAAGAAAGATTTTTCTCAGCCTTGAAGCTTAGGCTTTGTTTGCTTGTCTTTTCTATTGTGTGTGATTCCCTTAAAAAAGCAAGTGGAATCTATGTCTTTGTGTGTGATTCACATAGATATTGATTCGTGTTCTTATCTCAAAGACTTCCACATCTTTGAGTGCCGAACTTCAATCCGCAACATGCTTGTCCACTTTGACATCTTGTGATCAATAAGATTGTGACAAAAAAATTCTTTTATATTCAAAATAGAATCTTCGAGATTTCTATACAATTTTTTTTTATTATATTCAAAAATTTTCACACACAATAGAAAAGACAAGCAAACAAAGTCTAAGTTTCAAGGATGAGAAAAATCTTTCTTTTATATTCCAAAAATTTCTATATATCTTTACAATAGAACAATTGAGCTTTTTATAGCTCTTACAAACAAGGTGATCTTTACAATAAATTACATAAAAATATATTATTTACTTTTAAAAAAAGGAGGAAAATTTGCTAAATGAAATAATAGTTTTCTTTCCACCAATTTAGCATTTGACTTTGAATATGAATCCTTTGATTTTTTGTGAAGTTATGGGAATGAGATTCTCATAATAAATCCATATTGAAGACCTTGATCCACTCTTTTTGATATTGCATCAATATATATATATATATATAATCAGATTAATTAATTAAATTACTTTTTAATTGAACCAAATATAATTAATTTTGTAATTTAATCAAAAATATCTGTTTGGCAACATAAATAAAAAGAAGAGAATAGTAGTTATTCATAATAAGAATAGATTAA
This sequence comes from Eutrema japonicum, assembly GCA_030161315.1. Taxonomy (NCBI): domain Eukaryota; kingdom Viridiplantae; phylum Streptophyta; class Magnoliopsida; order Brassicales; family Brassicaceae; genus Eutrema; species Eutrema japonicum. The sequence goes on from BSQW01000005.1 coordinate 38,314,282, forward strand.
ATTGTATTTTTCCCTTTTTGGACACAAATTTAATTTTGGTATCAGAGCTAAAAGCACAAATTTAATCTTGGTATTAATTTTGGAAATAAATTAAATTGTACTTTTCCCTATATTAATAATGTAGAACCAATTTAATTTAATTTAATTTAATAGTATAGAACCAATTTAATTTAATTTGGTTATTTTATACATCTAAATAAAACCAATTTAATTTGGTTATTGATTCTTTTTTTGTGGTCTATATTAAACTGGTTTATTTTTACTAAATATTTTTATCCGCGTAATATACAGATCTTGATCTTAATTTTTAAATCAAAATATTCAAACTAAATCTGCAATCTCCTATCCTTTTTTTTACCCGATATGATCGAACCATTTTTCGGAATACAAAATATACAGATATTTTGCTCAACCATTGCCTAATAAATTATCCCATATTTTCACATATTTGCTCAATGTAGCAACAAATATTTTCACATTGACTACAATTTATTTTGGTCAACACATTAACTGCAGTTTCTTAATCAAAATATTTGACCATTCCCCATCTAATAATATGAGCCCCACAAAATTTGGATATAACGTTTTTGTAATAATTTCTGTCAAATATTTTTATTTTCTTTGTCAGAATATCTATGTTACATTAAAAAAAACATTAAATATTGTTATTTATATTGTTATACGCTCCTTGACATCGTAATGTGTATATAAATAACATAGCATTTTCAGTCTTGAAGACACAAAAACAATGTCAAAAAGAATTAGGATGGCTCTTGTTATGAATCTATTACCTCTTATATTCTTAGCAGCCTTACTTCGTTCTGATCAAAGTGCGGTGCCTCTCATATCCTTCAAGGTTAGCTTTAAAACGAAAACTTTAGACACGTACGTCTTTCCCTTCTACTTGATTAATATAACATCATTTTTTTGGATATCTTGGACTGATTTAAAAATCACCTTGCCTACATTTTTTGTTTGTTTTGGTAAACATTTGCCTACATTTGTTATAAAGATCTCATGTCTTTTTTTTTGTTATTGGCAGATAGATAAAAATGTAACATACGATTGCATAGATATTTATAAGCAACCAGGACTTGATCATCCCTTGCTCAAAAACCACACGATCCAGGTGCATGGTTTAAGAAATTCGTCTCCTACGTACAATTTCTATCTTTGAGATGTGATTTTGAATTTGACTATACATTCTTTTTTTTTTTTTTTGAAAAGATGAAACCATCAATTTCAAGAACTGAATTAAAGAGTCAAATTGGAAACACCAAAACATATAAGAAGAAAATAGAATGTCCAGGTGGAACCGTTCCTGTGTTGAGAAATACCAAAGAATTCATTACTAACGCACAACTTTTTGCCGAAAAACATTTTCATCCGCAATCAGCCGATAGTCCTGGAACACATGTAAAACATTAACTTTTCTCTAAATACCCTTCAATCTAATATTTGTTTATACGTATATCTTAAGTATTAATATATATATATATATATACATATATGTTATTATAACCCGGTGGTTTTTGGTAGATTGTTGGAGTAAGATCATTTAATGGTCAATTTCATGGTGTAGAAGCTCGGTTTAATGGTTATAACGTAAACGTTGGACAAGACCAAGCCTCATATAGTCAAATATATATAGGCAGTGGATCGAATAATGAAGTCGATTTTATCTCAACGGGATTGATGGTAGGTTTTACATATTTAATTGTTTTCTTTCCCTTAATCCATTTTTTTTGGATCTTCTTAAAGTATTGCAAGTATTTTTGACAGATAAATCCAGGTTTTTTTGGAGACACACGTGTTTGGAAATATGGATTTTGGAAGGTGTGCGCATGTGAACAATTTATTTTTGTTTTCTGTAAATTGTGTATACAATATATATGCGGAAATCTTTAAACCATACAACATGTAAATATTAAAATATAATTTTGATAGGGGAAAGGTGGAAAAGGATGTTACAATACAGCATGTCCAGGGTTTGTTCAAGTATCACCGGTGGTTCCCATAGTCGAACCCATTGATATTCCGCCAAGGAAACCTATCTGGACGCATAGATCCATCCATCAGGTAATTTTCAAAATTTATATAGATTTATTTTATATATGTCATTCCTACTCAATAGCTAGTGAAGGATTTATGAATCTTGAAATAGATAGAATCAAATTAATCAATTTAGTGATCGATGGTATATATGACTATAAACTCTTTAACTATTTCGCATACTTTGCCCTTCAAGTAATTAACCTACTGCAATTTTTTTTATTAACAAATTATTTGTTTTATTTCTATTTTTATATGCAAAAAGGACAAAAATACAGGAAATTGGTGGATTAGACAACTGGGGTCACATGAAGCCAATGTAGATATTGGATATTGGCCAAAAGAGTTATTTAACCTTTTAGGTATTGGTGCAAATATGGCTGGGGTTGGAGGTGTGGTTCAGGGTTCACCTTCTGGTTCTAGCCCTCCTATGGGCAATGGTAATTTCCCGAATAACGATAACAAAAGATCAGCAGTTTTTACAAATATTAAAGTTTTGAATTCTAACTATGAACAACGTAGACTCGATTCTTTTCATATAGAAAATTTGGTAGATAGTCCCAAATGTTATGCGTTAAGAATTGGTGATCCATTCCCAATATATTATTCGTATGGGTTCTTTTTCAATTATGGTGGTCCGGAAGGATATTCTTGCGGAGTTTGATATTTGCAAGTGTAATCTTTAAACATTATTTTTAATAAATTTATTCTAAATTATTCTTCTTTTTTTGTTTGTGCAAATCTAAACTAATCTTTAAATTCTATTTTTTTCTCAAGGTTAACGTCTTTTAACTAATAAGTGGTTAATGTTTATTTGACTGCTAGGAACATTTGTTAAAAAGTCGAGGAGTTATTGTAAAATTATCCACAAAAAAAATGGAAACAATGAGTAGATACCCTCATACCCAACATCAAAAATATGTTTTTATAATAGTCAGCATTTTTTTGTTACTAATACCGAGTCTAGAATCTAGGCTCATGTAATATATTTTAGTTTTTTATGAATTAAATTGCATTATACAATTGAACCCTTTAATTAATTATTTTTCAAGAATTTCGAAAACAAATCTTAAAACATGTACATATTTCTGCTATATGTTTTTTAAAGAAAAATTTAAGTTCTCTTCTTTACTTTTGTTTTTCTCCTCTCTGTTCTCTACGCTTACCTATTCTCTTTCTTTTTATTATTAGATTTTGTATATCCACGCTAACGTGTGGGTATTCTGTTTAATAATATTTTGATAAAATTTATATGCGATCAGTTATATTTATTTGAAAAATTATTATGTGTATATTGATGATTATAATATATATATATATATAAAATATTGCATTTTAATCTCAGAAATTACATATAGTTTGTGAGGTTTCAACGTTTTTATTTTGAATATATATATCCCATTTGAAAAACGTATTATTTGGTCGAATACTTATAAGTTAGTATACCAAATCTAACTAAAAGTGTAACAAAATAATCAAATGCTATTTAATAAATATAGTATTAACACGGATTTTTTTTCTGACATCACTTCTTCAAATCAAGAAAATAAGTTTCTTCATCATTTTCAGTTTCATCCTCGTTATATATGTTTTCTATGAAAACAACAAAAAATAATAAATTTAAAAGTTATTCTCTATCCTTAACTAGTTTAACCAATACAAATTTTTGATTTAATCTACTAAATTGAAAAAACTAATAAACATAACTTTAATTTTGAAACCATGCATGACAATAGATGAATATGAAATGAATTTTAAAAATAATTTAAAATCACAAAAGATCGACATATTTTGATTTAATCTACTAAATTGAAAAAACTAATAAACACAACTTTAATTTTGAAACCATGCATGACAATAGATAAATATGAAATGAATTTTGAAACTAATTTAAAATCAAAAAAAAATAGCATATTAAATATATTTTTTTGTTAATTTTTTCTTGAAAAGGTAAAGGCCAGACTTTTGTGTGGTAATATATATGTCGTGATAACTTTTAAATAATTTTTCTATTATTATACCTTACTTCTTACAATCAGAGTGAATAATTTTTTTCATCATATTCAGTTTCATTCTCGTTATATCTGTTTTCTATGAAAACAACAAAAAACAAGAAAGTCATTAACTATTCTCCTTTTTTAACTACTTTAATCAATACAAATTTTCAATTTAATCTACCAATCGAAAAACAAACTAATAAGCACAAATTTGCTCTCATATTTATGAAACAAATTAATTTTCAAACCAAGACAATATATGAATATGGAATGAACTTTGAAACAAATTTATAATAACAAAAAATCGACAAAGTAAAAATATTTTTTTTCTAAGTTTTACCTTGAAGAGATAGAAGCCGGAATTTTGTCTTGTGATATATTGGTTGTGGTAACTTTTCAATGGTTCTTCGATGAGATCATAAACCAAAGCGATGAAACTTTAATTCTCATACTTAGGGGTCATTGCAAAGAATCTTAAAGTAACAAACATTATTTTATATATAAGAAAATTAGTTTATACATAGTCATTTTTCTTTCATTGTAGTCGTACTCAATCCATGTGTGAATTCTTTCTCATCATGTTCTTTATTCTTTTTATATTCTATCACGGTATAGCTTTGATCAAGAAGACAATTAAGTAGGCAAAATCAATATAACTTACATAAAAATTCAGAAAAATGAATAACAAATAGAACAACTCAAAACAAATTATTCTTACATTAATCTATGGCAATCCTTAGCTGAATATATAAAAATGTAATTTCTTCGATCTTTTATGCACTATATATTCCATACGATCGTGTGAAAACTTTATATGGACATGTAGAAAATTTTTAGATACTAATATAGATTATAATTATTGGCTAATTAAAATCCTAGGTGGAAATCCTTAGAATCAAGTAACTTCAACTTTTATAAGTAACATATATATATTTTTTTTATAGATAATAAATCATTTTTGTAACAAAATGATGGTAAAATTATTTCATCATAATAAACAAAGTGTCTTAGTTAAAATCTCTTTATATGTGTGTAACTGAGACCATTATTGTATTTCTATTTTTTTAGTTATTTATATAATAATTGAGAACGCTATTTTAAATTAAGAAACTTTCCTAATTTAATATCATGTTGGTTTTTTTTAATGAAAATTCTATACATAATTTCCTTATCTTTTATATATTTTTATTAATAATAATATTAGAATTTTGAAACTTTCTTAATTTTGAATGTTGATGTGTACCAATAAAATTAATTGTTTAAAATTCTATGTGCATCATAGAATGCATCATCAACTTTTAGAATGCAGCATCAACCTTTAGATGCATCATCAACTTTTATTACTAATTGATGTGGACCAATAAAATTGATTGTTTAAAATCCTATGTGAACACTTTTAGATGCATATCGCATCAACTTTGATTAGTAATTAGGTTTTTCTCCCGTGCTACGCGCGGGTACGTGTTGATAAATCGGTTTAATATATATTTTGTTGAGGTAGAGTAAAACAATTATTTAAGATTAACGAATTTTTTTTATCTTTACTATTTAGATTGTCAAAGTAAATTTTATGATAATAAAGATAATTTTTTTTGGATTTATTTTAATTAAAACATATTGAAAAAATTGCGTTAAAATTAAAACAAAATATAATAGTGATAATTAAATTTTCGATTGGTGATGAGTAAATATATTTCCTAGAGCTATCATAGATATCAAATTAATTTTTTTTTAAATGATTTTTTCTTTTGTTAATTTAGCTCTTTTGATATTTATTTCAATTTTAAGTGACACAATTTTTTGAAATTCTTGATATTATTTAAGATTTAATCAATATGCTGATTTGACATATTTTAATTGGTTATTTAAGATTCTATGTGAACACCCTTAGATGCATAAAATTTCATTTTATTAGTTTTTTGTTGTTAAGATTTTTATGTTGATTTTTCATAGAGTTAAAATAGATATCAAGTTAATTTTCTTTTAGAATATTATTTTCTTTTTTTAATTTAGTTCTTTTGATATTTATTTTTATTTTTTATTTTTTTTATTTTGTTAATTTATGTCTTTGATATTTATTTCCTATTTTAAGATACCTAATTTTTTGGCATATAATTTGTTTTTCTTTATTTGTTTGTTAAGTTTTTTATGTTGATTTTTCATAAAGTTATCATAGATGTCAAATTAATTTTCTTTTTAAATGATTTTTTTCTTTTGTTAATTTACCTTTTTATATTTATTTCCATTTTAAAAGATATTTTTTTTTTTGGGAATTCGTGACATTATTTAATATGTAATTAAAATATTTATTTGACATACTTTAATTGGTAGTTTAAAATTCTATGTGGACACCCTGCTCTTTTTAATTTCTATTTATCGTTTTATCATCAAGAAATATCAACATAACAATTTAATGTTGAAATAACTTTGAATTCAAAAAGCTTATGTAGAAAATTATTAGTGGTTGTATAAAATTCGATGTGAACATTTAATTATTGATCGAAAACAAATTAATAAGCACAATTTTTGCTATGAGATTCATGACCAATTTAATTTGTAACCAAGAAAATAAATGAATATGTAATGAATTTAATAGAATAGGAAAGTAAGATATGATTTTCTTATTTTTTTAAAACTCATTATTTTGAGTAGTTTCCATTATGTATCGATTTTGATATTTTTTCTTTTCTATATTTGGCAAATATGAATTTATTCTAAACGATGATGTGGCCCAATAAAATCGATGTTTTAAAATCTTATGTGGACGCCCTGAAAACCCTATAGCTTCAACTTTTATTAGTAATAATAGATTGATATGGACCAATAAAATTGATTGTTTAAAATCCTATGTGGACACCTTTAGATTCATATAGCATCAAATTTTATTAGTAATATACTAAGTTTTGCATCCACGCTACGCGTGAGTATATTTTTTAATATTATTTGATAAAAATCATATGCCACCAATCATATTTATTAAGATATTACTTTGTTTATATTGGTAATTGAAATAATATATATTACAGTTTTAATCTCATAAATTATATATAGTTTGTGAGATTTCAACGATTTTGTTTTGAATTTATATATGTTCCGTTTGCAAAATGTATTATTCGATAAAATACGTATAAGTTAGTATACCAAAACCAATTAAACGTGTAACAAAGCAATCAAATGATATTTATTAAACGTAATATTGACACAAAGATAAAATATTATACATCATTTCTTAAAATAGAATAAAAACAATTTTTTTTCATCATTTCAGTTTTATCCTCGTTATATATGTTTTCTATGAAAACAACACAAAGTAATAAAGTTAAAAGCTATTCTCTTTCCTTAGCTAGTTTTTAAACTAATAAACACAACCCTTGCTTTTAGATTCATGACAACTTTAATTTTGAAACTAAAAAAATAGATAAATATGATATTTATTTAAAATCACAAAGATCGACGAATTAAATATATTTGTTTTATCTGTTTTATCTTTAATAGGTAAATACCGAACTTTTGTCAGATATCATATTGGTTGTGGTAACTTTTAAATGATTTTTCAATGATTATACCTCACTTCTTCCAATTAGAATGAATAAGTTTTTCATCATATTCAGTTTCATTTTCGTTATATATGTTTTCTATGAAAATAACAACAACAAAAACAAGTAAGTCAAAAACTATTCTCTTTCCTTAGCTATTTTAATCAATACAAATTTTTAATTTAATCTACAAATCAAAAAGCAAACTAAATAAGCAAAAATCTTGCTCTCGTATCTATAAAAAAATTAATTTTGAATATGAATATAGAATGAGTTTTGAAACAAATTTATGATAACAATAACAAATAAATATATTTTTTGTAAGTTTTACCTTGAACAGATAGAAACCAGAATTTTTTCTGGTGACATATTGACAGGCCCGTCTTAGAGGGGTGGCCAGAGGGGCACAGGCCCAGGGCCCACACCAATTTTTTGTATAATCCTTAAAAAGGGCCCAATTTTTGTTTTTTACATTTATATGAAAAAGGCCCAAAATTTTTTTTTTTAAAAAAAATATATACAAAAAATTCCAAAATCATTTTTTTCGCCCCAGGCTCAAAAAACAGTTGAGATGGGCCTGCATATTGGTTATGGTAACTTTTTAATGGTTCATTGATGAGATCGTAAACCTAAGCAATGAGGATTTAATTCTCCCAATATTATTTTATATATGAAAAATTGGTTTACACATTGTCAGTTTTTCTTCATTGTATTCTTCTTTCTCAATCCATAGATGAATTCTTTCTCATGTCGTTATTTATTCTTTTTACATTCCATCAGAGCATACATTTGATTAAAAAGATAATTAAGTAGTCAAAATCAATACAACTTACATAAATTTAGGAAATTAATAACAAATAACAACTCAGAACAAAGAACTCATACATTGATCTAAGGCAATTCCAAGCTGAATATAAAAATGTAAATTTTTTTTATTATTTCCGCACTATCTATTCCATGCGATCGTGTGGAAAGTTTTTATGGACATGTGACAAAATTTTAGATGCTAATGTTGATTATAATTGTTGGTTAATTAAAATCCTATGTGGAAAGCCTAGAACCAAGTAACTTCAACTTTTTAATAATAAATCATTTTTGTAACAAAAACGTGTGCATACACACACATGTAAATAGATTTTACTCTTATATCTATTATTAGTTATTTATATAATTGAGACAATTATTTTAAATTAAGAAATTTTTCTAATCATGTTGGTTTTTTTGTTGGTAATGGAAATTTTATACATAATTTCCTTATCTTTATAATTTTTATTAACAGCAATATATATTTGAATTTGGAAACTTTCTTTATTTTATGTTGATGTGGACAAATCAAATTGATTGTTTAAAATTCCATGTGGACACCCTTACATGCATATAGCATCAACTTTTATTAGTAATAAATATTATTTTGACATACAATTTCTTTCTTTTTTTTCTATCTTACGTTTTTATATTGATTTTCCATAGAGTTAGCATAAATATCAAGTTAACTTCCTTTTAAATGATTTTTTCTTTTAGTAATTTAGCTCTTTTGATTTTATTTTTATTTTTGATTTTTTCTTGCATAAATATCAAGTTAATTTCTTTTAAATGATTTTTTTTCTTTTGTTAATTTAGCTTTTTTGATATTTATTTCTATTTTTGATTTCTTCTTTAGCTAATTTAGCTCTTTTGATATTTTGATATTTATTTCCATTTTAAGACACACAATTTTTTAGAATTTTTGACATTATTTAAAATTTAATTAAAATGTTGATTTGGCATGTTTTTATTGGTCGGTTAAAAGCTGATATGAACGCCTTTAAAGGCCTATAGCATCAACTTTTATTATTAATATATGTTACAAAGAAATCTTATCACTTTTTTTGTTTTTTTAATATTTAGCAAGCCAATAGAACATGATCACCTTTTAGAGTGTCTTCCAAGCAATCTTCAACCATCGTTAGACGTTGAAAATATTGGCGAAAGGAGTCATGATCAATATCAGAGCTTAGAAAACTCTATTTTAACGGCCCCGACGATCATCATAGCGATGGTTTTGCCTCTGCTTCATGATTTAGCTCAACAAATGATTCAAGCTGGTCATCAACAAGAACTTTTTGAAACTTACAGGTCCACTTTCTACTTAATTTGTCAAATTCTCTCCTCTTCTGCTTCCACCAATATCATCAAAATACTATGGAACCTTTGGAAATGATAACTTGATGGACAAACATATTTAAATTGGCAAACAAGGACAACTTGATGACTAACTGTGGTTGATCTAAATAAAACTAGAGTTGGGTTACTGTTGATCCGTAAATCACACAAAAAGGGGTAAAACAGTACCTTTAGTCGGAATCTCGTTTATTGATCAAGGTCGGCGTTACAACAGAATTTAAGTAAGTAGGCAAAGACAAAAGACTTGAGATCGGTAATGAGCTCTCTCTTGTATTCTCTGTCTCTGCGGAAGTTGTGGATTCTTGAATGAGGCGATGGCCTCCTTATTTATAGTGTCTTTGAGGCGGTTGAAAGGAAGATTTCTCCTTTTCCGAGTTCGATTAGGAAGAGGAAATCTTCCGGTTTTCTCGCCGAGATAAGGATAAATTCCTGATATCTCGACGAGTCGACCCAGGGGAATATTTCCTTTTCCGAGATCGGTGGGAAAAGGGAAATATTCCGGTTTCATCTGTTGTAACGGACCGGACTTGTGATGGGCCTAGATCGGTAGCCGAGGTGGGCTTTCAACGAGATTCCGAGCTCGGCCCAATGTTTTCGGGCCGACTTATCCTCGATCCGAACCATCGTAAACCGGTCTTGATTGAACCGATCTCGGTTCGAACCGAGTTAAACCAGGGGGTGCTAATCCCCCCTATAACAATTGGTCCCCCCCTCAGTTCGGCGAGGGAGTTTATGAGTTCGGCGAATTTTTGGGGAGTATTCTTTAGCTCGGTTAAAACTGAGATCGGTATGATCTGATCAGATTCTATTTCGAGTTCGCCTTGATGATACGAACTGTACGAGTTCGGCGAACTGACTGAGTTCGGCTTGATGATACGAACTGTACGAGTTCGGCGAACTGGCTGAGTTCGGCTTGATGATACGAACTGTACGAGTTCGGCGAACTGCTTGAGTTCGGCTTGATGATACGAACCGTTCGAGTTCGGCGAACTGCTTAAGTTCGGCTTGATGATACGAACTGTTCAAGTTCGGCGAACTGCTTAAGTTCGGCTTGATGATACGAACTGTACGAGTTCGGCGAACTGACTGGGTTCGGCTTGATGATACGAACTGTTCAAGTTCGGCGAACTGCTTAAGTTCGGCTTGAAAGGACGGATCCTCTTTAGATTGGGGTTCTTACGGTTGACTCGATTTTACAAACTTTCGAATTCGGTGAGTTTTTGGTATCGAGCTCTGATATATTTGAAGTCGTACTTTATACGACTTCTCAAACTTGTCGTACACAGTGGTGCCGTAAATAGTACGGTCTTAGCCGGGTGAAGAGGACAAGTTCGACTGAACCTGCTCAAGGTCGGCAATCCATATTGTAGATCGGCTTATCGATTTTGCGGTTGTTGAGAAACCGGCTTACTGGTTTTTGCGACTGTTGAGAAATCGGCTTATTAGTTTTTGCGACTGTTGAGAAGTCGGCTTAGATTTGCGAGGAAGGACGTTCGGCTTGACCCTAGAGTTTAGTTTAAGAGTACGTGAACAGCTCATCTTAATATGCTCTAGGTTTTCTCACATTGAATCCGAGTGTGCAAGACGGGCTCGGCTTATTTGGCTCGGATAATCTGAGAAGTTGGTGCGAGACTGATCTCGGCTTTGAATGTGGAAAGTGTATTATCCATTGCACCATGAGGATGCGTGCGAGCTAAGCTCGGCTTTATCAGATCGCCTGGCCAGGACGTTGATATGGGAACCGTTGGTGGTCCAAAATGCGAACTGTTTGGAGTTCGGCAAACATAAAGTTTGGCTTAAAATACGAACTGTTGGAGTTCGGCAAACATAAAGTTTGGCTTTAGAAAATACGAACTGCTGGAGTTCGGCAAACATAAAATTTGGCTTTGAAAATACGAACTGTTGGAGTTCGGCAAACATAAAGTTTGGCTTTGAAGGTACGAACTGTACGAGTTCGGTAGAATGCCTTGGTAAAATTTTATTAATGTTATAGCTGCGCCTTGTGAGGGCTGCCTACGTACCTTCGAAAGAAGGATCAAGCCATTCGTAGTTCATATGGTATTAGAATCGAGCGTATGTGTAGTAGCTCGGTGATCTCTTTTTTTTTTTGCGAGCGTTTGGAGCTCGGGAGCGTTTGGAGCTCGGTTCTTATAGTGCGAGCGTTTGGAGCTCGGCTTTTTTTTTTTTTTTTTTTTTTTTTTTTTTTTTTTTTTTTTTTTTTTTTTTTTAATGGCGCGGTCTGTTCGAGGGTTGGAAGGCTCCTTCGACTGGAACTTCCCCTTTTTGTACTTCATCATCAGGAACTCCTGTAGATGTCGGCACTCTTCGGTTGAATGATTTCCATACCGGTTATGGAAATTGCAGTATGGTGCGGATTCAGTGTTGTCGGGCTCTTTTGGCTCATCCGACCGAACCCAAGTGTTTGACCAGGATTGCTGGGTTTGGACCGCATTGACGGGTTGTTTCGGGGGAACGTATAGTTTGTCTTTCTCGGATCTTTCTTCCTCCTCCATGATGAAGATATGCGCCCTGTGCAGGATGTCCTCCAATGTCTTTGGATTATTGCGTTTGATCTCCCTGTGAAAGTCCGATTCGTACCAGGTGGCTTTGTAAAGAGCCTCGATTGCGGCTTCGTCGTCGATCGTGCAATGGGATACAACCGTTTTGAAACGTTCCATGAAGTTGCGTAGGGGCTCGTCCTGCTTCTGCTCGAGGGCCCAGAGTTCGGCGTTCTTTGTTTTCTGCTTGATAAACATGGTGAAGCGTTTGAGGAATTTGGTAGTGAGCTCGTTATAGCTGTTTACCGAACTTGGCTCGAGCGTTGAAAACCAATCGAGCGCGGCCCCGGATAAATTCTCCACGAATAGTTGGCACATGGCTGCGTCCTTCTCAGTTTCCGAGCCGAAACGAAATCGGTTCATCGTGATGACAAACGAAGTCAAGAAGTTTTTAGGATCGGTAAACCCGTCGTATGGTGTGATCTTGACTCTTTCCAATCGTCGGACTGGAGTATTGACGACTTTGTCGGTAAACGGCGTCCTCTGTGACTCTTGAATTACCCGGTCGATTTCCGGTGCCGAACTTGCAGCCTGGTGGACTTTGGTCCGCATCTCTTGCAGTTGGGCCTGTACCTTGGCGAATTCCAAATTTATGGCAGCTTGGTCTGCGATGTTAATTTCCGAACCGGACGCGGATCTTCTTGTCGGCATGTCGATCGTGCCTGGGGGTTGAGCGTCGGTTAAGTCGGACAAGAGATTTCGGCGTAACGTGTTTTCGTTGGCGGGGGTGATCGGGTTTGGTTCGAGGATACCGGTCTGGTTTCGGTGTTCGAAGTGGGATGCTATCAGTGAAGTGATCCGCTCTTCGTTCCTTTTGTTGATCTCGGCGAACTGTGCCGCCATGGCCTCCATAAAGACGGTCGGATCCATGAATATCGAAGCAGCCGGAGGCGGCGGAAGAGTTGTCGGGGGGTTGGTTTGATTATCCCCTTCAATAAGTGAGTTCGGAGGAAGCCCTCCTCCGTTTGTTGGTAGCTCGGTATTGACTGGATTGGGTTCGTCAGCGCGCGGGTTTTGACCGTTGTTGTCCGAGCTGTCGACGAGGGCCGCGGTGGTATCAACTGGAAGAACCATTGCCGAACTTCAATCAAACGATATCCGAAAGTACTGTTCTATTTTCCCCACAGTCGGCGCCAATTGTTGATCCGTAAATCACACAAAAAGGGGTAAAACAGTACCTTTAGTCGGAATCTCGTTTATTGATCAAGGTCGGCGTTACAACAGAATTTAAGTAAGTAGGCAAAGACAAAAGACTTGAGATCGGTAATGAGCTCTCTCTTGTATTCTCTGTCTCTGCGGAAGTTGTGGATTCTTGAATGAGGCGATGGCCTCCTTATTTATAGTGTCTTTGAGGCGGTTGAAAGGAAGATTTCTCCTTTTCCGAGTTCGATTAGGAAGAGGAAATCTTCCGGTTTTCTCGCCGAGATAAGGATAAATTCCTGATATCTCGACGAGTCGACCCAGGGGAATATTTCCTTTTCCGAGATCGGTGGGAAAAGGGAAATATTCCGGTTTCATCTGTTGTAACGGACCGGACTTGTGATGGGCCTAGATCGGTAGCCGAGGTGGGCTTTCAACGAGATTCCGAGCTCGGCCCAATGTTTTCGGGCCGACTTATCCTCGATCCGAACCATCGTAAACCGGTCTTGATTGAACCGATCTCGGTTCGAACCGAGTTAAACCAGGGGGTGCTAATCCCCCCTATAACAGTTACTTTTAAGACCACATTCATAGGAAACAGCTAATGCAGAAACACAACAGTTGCCTATCTTTGGCTTTCAAGACACTTTGTCCGTTTGTGCTCAAAAGGAAAAGACCTTGTTTGGTCACAACAATCGCGTTTCAAAAAAGCATTTTGGCGGTTTGCGTTAAACACGAAGCCCTTATGTGTCATCACTATAAAGAGGTGACTTCGGGCAAGAGAGACAGAGTGAGATAAGAGAGACTTGAATGAGATCGGGGAGAGATATAGAAGAGTGAAAATTTGTCAAAGCATAACCTTTTTTCATTGTTTTCTCTAGATATGAAGTATTACAGAGTGTGTCCAAGTACTAGTGAAGCGTATTAGGCGGATCACTTATAACTTTTTGTTGTAATATATTCTTTCTTTCTGCCTATTTTCTTTTTTTTTTATGGGAAAATGCCCCATTCCTTCTAACGCCAAACTGTCTAGGGGATTTTCCATCCTCTAGGGGTCAAGTCTCCTGCAAAACTATCAAATGCATGGAAGTCCGGAATACACGATGGAAATGTGTTTTCCGAGAACTCTCTGACGCATAAGTTAGAACTGAAAGAAGAAAAGGCCACTAGTATGGATGCGTCGGAAACCAGAAAGAATTAGAGCACAAAGTGGAAAGGTGGTTAAGTGACACCCGGTCTGAAGAAAAGAATGGATATGTGGTTTATATGTCGTTTTAGATGACACTTCAGTGGAAAAAAAAAACAAGAGAAAAATGGATTTTTAGTGATGTGATGGTCAAAAAATGGCCGGAAAGGAGTATGAAACTAAGCCTCAAGGTTAAGATTAGGCTAAATGTTTAGAGAGTGTTTAGAGGGAGAGACTGAAGCTCTAGGCGTAATGTTAGACATATAAAAAAATTGGATCCTTTTCTTGGTGGAGAAATTGGTGTATTTATAGAGATTACCTGGTCCGAAATAGAAAACCGGGTCAAGCATTTAGTACTTAGGTCAGGTATGAACCCATCGACTCGAATAGTGTTTCTCACCTATTTTTCATGTCTTGTTCGTGAGCTGACCGACAATCTTATCTTGAGGTGCAAGATGATGCATAGTCCGTACTGGTTGCAGCGGTTTTGGCTCTACGGTGTTGCCAAAGCCTTCCCCATACTTTTATCTTCCTAAGGTGCACAAAGTACTCGTTTTCACCTATCACGATAACTTGTTATTTGTTTTAGAGAA
Source organism: Eutrema japonicum (assembly GCA_030161315.1). Taxonomy (NCBI): domain Eukaryota; kingdom Viridiplantae; phylum Streptophyta; class Magnoliopsida; order Brassicales; family Brassicaceae; genus Eutrema; species Eutrema japonicum. The sequence continues at coordinate 38,329,507 of BSQW01000005.1, forward strand.
AACTAAATAAATGGTTTCATCTTCATTTAGTAAAAATCGATGTACAAAATATGTATATATATAAGTATATTCAATGTGATAAACCATATAATAACCGGAGATAACCGGTATGTAAACCATATACTAAACCCCCCCCCCCCCCCCCCCCCCCCCCAAGATGGAGCTTCATAGATGTTTCGAAGTCCCATCTTGGATATAAGAATGTGAAACTGTGTTGGATAAAGGGGCTTAGTGAGAGCATCTGCAAGCTGATGTTCACTACGAACATGGAGAGTCTTCAGAAAACCAGAGGCAATACACTCTCTGACTTTATGACAATCTATGTCAAAATACTTAGTTCTCTCATGGAAAACTGGGTTCTTGGCAATGTGAAGTGCTGCGGTACTATCACAATACAAAGCAACAAGGAGTGGAGAAGGAAGACGCAAGTCCTTCACAATATGAGCGGGAAAATCGCATTTTTAACCTCCATGGATGAAAAATGTAACACTTTAAACCTTGAGAGAATAACACTAGCACTTTAAACCTTGAGAGAATAACACTAGCACTTTAAACCTTCAAGGTAACGAAAATAATACTTCAAACCCTCAATGTGGCAAATTTATTCACACCGTCAAAAATTTAAACGGAATAGTTAACCATGTTAACTAAACAGCTAACCCCGTTCAATTTTAATAAAAACGTGGTAAAAAAAAATTTCTTATATTTGAAATTGAAAAAAAACAAATATAGTTTTATTTTTTGTTTTTCCCGACAAAAACAAAAAAAAAACAAAACAAAAACAAAACAAAAAAAAAACAAAACTTAAGTTACAACAAAATGACGGGACCAAAACACAGCCAACAAAAAAAAAAAAAATCCCCAAATCGATTTTGGGGATTTAGGATTCTTAAGAGGGTGACAACCCAGAAAATCGAAGAAGAGAAGAAATCGAAGGGAGAATCAGATGCATTGGAGGCGCAATACAATGAATCAAGGGCAGAAACGGTTCGAGAAGAGACAAATTGTAAGTCTTTCACTTTTACAATTTGACACGACATGGAAAGAACTCTGTTTCAGGTCGTGTATTTCAGTGAATTTGCGTTTCATGTCATGGGTATAAACTATGTTTCACACTAAAAATTATAATGGAAACAGAATGAAGTAGTAACAATCAAATCGTGATAATGTTTCATTGATATTTCAGTGATAATGTTTTCTCAATTAGGGAAAAATTGCTAAGTAATATCGTAGTTGATATTTAGAAAAGCTATGTTGGGTTCATCCAATGTTTTGGGTTCTATGTGATTATTGGCAGATGACTAGTTCATCTACGAGTTCATCCACCGATGACAAAGGTGTTGTGTGTGACTGTAATCGGCCAGCAAAAATTGTAAAAGCTTGGACTTATGCAAATACTGGGCGTAGGTTCTACACGTGTAGAGGACGTAAAATGGATAGCGGATATGAATCTTGCAACTGTTTCCGTTGGTTTGATGAAGAGAAACTACACGGGTGGCAACATCTAGCATTGTTGGAGGCAAGAGATGTCATTCGAGAGCAAAGAGAAGAGATTAGGAATTTGAAGCAAGAGATGGCATTCAAGAATGCGATAAAAGCACAAGCTCCGAGTACCATATTGGATGAATTGAAGCAAACCTGTGAGGAATGTGAATCACTAAAGCGGGAAGTGTTGATCTTTAAAGAGAACAGTACGGTACAATACCTAATGTCTTTGGAGTAGAATACCAAGTGTTGTTGACATTTAGTCTTTATGGTATTGTGTTATACTATCTTAATTTTGTAGAAATTTGTATCGTATCTCTTTCCTTTGTTGACAATGTTCTTGTTATTTATTTTATAATTTTGTGGTGGTTGATCTTTATCGAAAGAGTACATGTTCTTAGTTTTCATCCAAAAGTAAACACAAAGTCTAAGCCAAAGTAAACATGTTCTTAGTTTTCATCTCATACGTTACACAATGCTTAAAACACAAAGTCTAAGCCAAAGCTTATGAATACACAGATTCTATAACCAAATATTAGAAATGGAAACAATGTTTAAGACACCAAAAAAACAGAAACACACTACTTTTGAGCATCGTCTTGTGGTTGGTTTTCTGGAGGATGTGAGTTATTTTCAGACCTATCATAAATCCTGTCCCCAAAAACTTCAAATGGCCGATCGGTGTAAGGACTCCAAAATGTTCCAATGCCGCATGGAATGTTACCAGTTTTTGTAATCTTCAGTGGTCGCCCTCTTGAAGCTTTCTTGACATGTGGATTTACTTGATTTGAAGAAAGTGATGGTTGTGGAGCACTACAAGTCACTGGCGTTTGTGAGCTTGATTCACCTGCTTGTTGGGAGGTTGTAGCAGAACTTTTTTCCTTTCTAGATCTTTTTGCTTGTTGTGAGATGCGAGAATAAGTTCCTTAGGCAAATTCAAAAACAAACTGAATGATAGATCATAGACTTGAAACTTACCGGCTGTGAGCTACTTCCAATAGCTGGAGTCCTTCTTCCTCTTGGCTTAGGAGGTAGCTTTGGATTACCCTGAAACAGAAAAACAGAAAAACTAAGAAAAAAACAATGAAACATAAAAACACAGAGACAAGTTGCGAAAATGTACCTCACTTGGATGTTTACGAGGTCTATCACGTCTGTTTTTTGGTCCCTCGACAACCACTGGTTCATTCTTGCAACTTGTCTTAATATGACCAGCTTGACGACAACGACTACAATGCGGAATCCTTATATGTCTTGTTGCTTTCCCTGGATTTTGTAGATCTTCAAAAGGGTCCTTCCCATTCCTCCTCGGATTCTACTGGTGTATCCGGATAATTTACATTCTCCTCTATAACATATTCTTCTTCACTTTCTTATGCTTCTCTCGCAGCTGCATCTTTTTCATCAGAATTTGTATATGCTTCTTTATCTGATTTTGCAGTCAAACCTTCCTCAAATAGTGATCTAAAACGATCATCATTACCACCATCACCAACATCTAAAACAACTTCATCTCCGTCATCAACCTGATTTTCATTCTCATTTCCATTCAAATCTGGAGCAACCACATTCTTATCTCTCGCTTCAGTCAAATTCTCATCTAACCCAGCCTCAAACTCAGCCTCACCTTCGGCATCATATCCTTCATCAGCCACCTGGTCATCATCATGTATTTCATCCTCATATTGCTCAGCTTCTTCATCTTCTTTTGGCCTCTCGACATCATCACTATCTGAGCTGTACTCTCCATCCTCACCACATTGAAGATCTTCACGTTGACTACTTGAAATCTGATGAATGACTGCAACTTCACTTGCTTCTGAAATATCATGTTCCACATAAATGTCAAGCTCATGTGAACTTTTCTCTAACAATAGCAACGGAAACATATCTTCGTGAGTGTCATCAAAGACATATTTTACTGTCTTCATCTCTTTCCCTGCCTCTTTGAACCATATGAACCTAATTGGTGCATGAAGCTTCGCTTGAAACTTACAGAAGTCAGCAAACAACTTCCATGTAATCTATGAGAGTTTCCAATTCACGATACTTAAACTCAACTCCCCATTGTAGATGTAATCTTCGCCTTCTTTATTCATAGTTCCACCATAGTGAATTGTGAGTTTTACCATTGAATTGTCACTGTAAAATAAGAAATTCGAAACATCAAATGTCAAATACCAGAAATCACAAACCCATAAATCGAATCGAGTCGAGTTCATTTTTGAAATCGCAAACCATAAATCAAAAATTGAAAATACCACAAATCGCAGACCCATAAATCGAGTATGGAATGTTCAAAATAGCAAACCCATAAATCAAAAATCGAAAATCAAATACCCGTAACATCGAAATCGAAAATCAGAAAACAAATCAAACATTGAGGAAGAAATTGAACAACATAAGGATTTCATACCCCATTTCGACTCCAATGCATCCGATTCTCCCTTCGATTTCTTCTCTTCTTCGATTTTCGGGGTTGTCACCCTCTTAAGAACCCTAAATCCCCAAAATCGATTCGGAGATCTTTTTTTTTTTGGCTGTGTTTTTGTCTCGTCAGTTTGTTGTAACTTAAGTTTTGTTTTGTTTTTTATGTTTTTGTCGAGGAAAACAAAAAATAAAACTATTTTTTTCAGTTTCAAATATAAGAATTTTTTTTACCACGTTTTTATTAAAATTGAACGGGGTTAACTGTTCAGTTAACGGGGTTAACTATTCCGTTTAAATTTTTGACGGTGTGAATAAATTTGCCACATTGAGGGTTTGAAGTGTTATTTTCGTTACCTTGAAGGTTTAAAGTGCTAGTGTTATTCTCTCAAGGTTTAAAGTATTACCTTTTTCATCCATGGAGGTTAAAAATGTGATTTTCCCTAATCTGAGCTATCCAAATGAACTCCTTAGTGCCAAAAGCCATCGCCCTGTATTCAGCTTCAGCAGAGCTGCAGGAAATAGTGGGATGTTTCTTCGATCTCCATGAGATAAGTGCATCACCAATAAACATGCAGTAACCTGAAACATATTTTCTGGTTCTGGACAAACAGCCCAGTCAGCATCAGTAAAATATTTAAGAGATAGATCTGGATTAGAAGAGTAAAAGAGTCTTTTGCCTATATTGCCTTTGAGATATCTGAGAACTTTATGAACTGCTTGCAAATGAATTTTCCGAGGAGCAGAAAAGAATTGGCAAAGTTTGGTAACTGTGAATGATATATCAGGCCTTGTATTGCACATATAAATCAGTTTACCAACTAGTCTTCTATATAACTCAGCATCTTCAAGGAAAGAAGTATCATCTTTGTGAAGGGAATGACTTGGCTCCATATGAATGATGGATGGTTTACAACCAAGAAAGCCAATGTCAGATAACAGCTACAAGACATACTTACGCTGACAAATGGAAATTTCATATGAAGATCTACCAATTTCCAAACCCATAAAGTATTGAAGATCACCTAGATCTATGAGTTTAAAAAAATTATTGAGTTGAATCTTCAAAGAAGGAATAACACTAGCATCACTATTGGCGATGAAAATGTCAATATCACCACGAAAATGCCATCATGAAACCTTGTAAACAAGGTATGATCTCCATAAGATGTATCAAAACCCATGTTGCACATTGTAGAAGAGAATTTAATAAACCATTGACGAGATGTCTGCTTTAAACCATATAGCAATTTCTGTAATTTGCAAACCATCTTGCCTTCAACAACAACATCAGGTGGAATCTCATAACCATGAGGTAGATCCATATATATCTCTTCATCTAATTCTCCATTTAGGAATGCATTAGACACATCCAGCTGAGTCAAATGTCAATTCAACTTTGCATAAATTCCTAAGAGAATATTCACTGTTGCAAACTTAGCCACAGAAGAGAAGGTATCGACAAAATCAATCCCTTCTTTCTGTGTATAACCCTTGGCCACAAGTCTAGCCTTGTTATACCCTTTTTCAACTCTCTTCAGCATTTTGTTTAAGTTTCTAGCCAGAAGACTTAGATTCTCTTCACACTGCTTAACCCTATCATTTTTATTTTCAGCCATGAAAGCTATTCCTTTTTGTGTAGCAGATTCGTCTGCAGTAGCCTCCATCTCTTCAGCCTTGATCATTCCAACCAGTTGATCAAATTTTATGTCATCAGTATTCATTGAGTATTTGAGAACTGCTTTGTGAGATGCAAACTTAGGAGGCAAGCATCTGAGAAGTTTTTCTTACAAGTTTCTTCTCTTTGATTTTTTTTTCCAAGTACAGATGCTTCATTTGCAATGGTACTGATTTTAGCAGAAAAACTTGCAATTAATTCGTCCTTAGGCATCTTGAGGTTCTCAAACTGTAATGCCATGTGATCAATCCGAGCTCTTTTTACACTCGTATCTCCTTCGAAGTGATTAACCAGAGTATCCCAAGCTTCTTTAGCAGATTCACAGCCTTGGATGATTTTGAATTGATCTAGATCAACAGTAGAGAAGATGGCCGAAATTGAGTTGAACTTAGATGCACTTTTGTCAACTTCAGTCCATTGTACCTTAGGTTTAGCTATTTTTGTCTTCTTACCTTATGCATCTTCAGTGATGACAGTAGGTTGAACCCATCCTTGCTCAACAGTTGTCCAAGCATCTTCATCAATTCCACGAATAATATGTATCATCCGTGCTTTCCAATGACCAAAATTATCACCATTTAGAAGCAATGGTTTCTGAACCGTAATGAGTTCCTTCATAGTCTCCATGTCATCCTCAAAATCTCAACATGTAGATAGATTCTTAATCTATGAAGGTGACCTTCTCTAATACCAAATGTAAAACTTGTAACACAGAGACTTTTATGTATTGAACACGAGATTATAAATTCCACTTTGCTCTTATTAGAAATTCACTTAAACAATCCTTACAGACTTGTTTAATCAGGATTACTCGACGTTGCAACTGCAACTCGATACTGACCACAACGACAATTATGTAGTTAACTCACCAAAAACCCTAACTTTCTCTTAGTCTCTTGACTCGTTCAATAACTCAACGGCTAACCTAATTTTGATATAGCCTCATAGTATATATACCACATCTCAACACGAGCATATGTATATACACTTTCCACTTAGCTGAGATCTTCAAATCTCCCTAACATGATTTTGAAGATCCTCCTTGATGCACACAGAAGCTTCCTTCTTCCTCCTCTCGGTTGCTGCCACATCAGCTTCCTTTGCATGTCGCCTTACTGAATGCTACGTCATATGTGAGCTCACATGTGTTGCACACAGACTCCAAGTTTAAGCTGCAACAACTTGAATCTTACACTAACATGCGTAAAGAGTATTTTCTAACAAAATTTATTTCGCAGATTTTGCAGTGTCTAACGGTTCAGTTGAGTGGGAGCCGTACGATAGAGAACTCGAATATATCAAACGCATCAGTAAAAGACAGATTCAAGATTTTCAATTCTCAATTTGAAGAGCTTCACCAAAGACAGTGCCAATAGACAGTTTCGGACGGCGAGTTGCATAAATCTCTCAGGCTTTCTGTTACGGAGGTTCTTTTATGCCTTCATATCGTTTCTCAGACGTTTCGGGTACATTCAAAAACACTTTTAAACAGATTTGGTATAGTTTTTGGTTTCGTGTTCAGCAAGGAAGTAATAGAAATGTAGCTGCTTTGTTTATGTTATGTCTCAGGCCAATGATAGAGAGTAGTAAGAACCCACAAAATCACATAACGTTCACTCTTGAATATCTTGAGCGAATGTTTAACGAATTCTTCTAAGGCAAGACTTGGAATGAACCCAAGAGATAAACAAAAAATCAATGTGTATTAATGTTTGTTTGATTGTTTCCATTACATTGTATATTTGTTTTTGCAACATTATATTTATGAGTTTTTCGTATTGTCTTTCTTCTTAAAGTATAGACTTATTTGCACCAAAAGTCATTTTTCAACTTTTCCATAGTTTTTTGTTATTATGTGTAGAAATGACCATTTTACCCCTCCTTTATAGCTCTGTGTATGCTACACGGTCGTACATGCCGTAATGTGCATGGGTGAAATTGTCATAAACATTAAAATAAGTTATACTTTTCAAATTAAGTTCAAAAAATGCTATAACTTTTTAAAAAATGTTTTAAAAAGTGACAAAATCTGCAAACCTCTTTGAAGTATATGTGGTCGTCTTTCCTTTTGTTGTTAGTATGGTTTCTTAACTTTCTTTTAATTGTAAACTTGATGAGGTTTCAAAACGTTGTAAACTCTTTATTTGTGGTTTTACTAATTGTTGGTTGGGAAATTAGCACCTATGAACTATAAAAAATCATAATTAATGTAATATGTATTAGAGAAATACCTTAAACTAGCACAAAAATTATTTTTTGTTCTAAATCTAGCACATCAAATATAAAATTCTGAAAATAACACAAATAATTATGTGAAAAATACTTGTTTTCTAAAATAAATTCAAAATAAAAGTAAAACATTATGTTAAGGTTCACTATTTCCTATTAAGGGTTTAGTTTTTTCTCTTTAAAAAAGATTTTGGGTCATTTTAATATTAAATTTGTGTTATTATTGTTAAATTTAACTAGTGGTGCTAAGTTTGGAACAAAAGTTTTAAAATGTGCTATTTTGGAAAATTGTCCTACGTATTATTGTGGACAATACACTCGTTAATATAAAAAGAACAATTTTTGTCACTATATTATACTATTTCCGTTAGGGGTGGGATGGATCGGATATCCGGGAAATTTTGAGAAATTTTGGGATATCCGGATCCGTATCCGGGGCTCCCGGGCATCCGGACTTCGGATATCCGCCTAGATATTAAGATATCCGCAGATATCCGGATCCGGATCTGTAAACAAAAAAAAAAAATTAAAATAATGATAAAATTTAACTTTTATATAATATTTTATAAAAAAAGATCTGTTATTATAAAAAAATATTTAAATTTTATTTAAATTATATATATATAAGTCTCAATAAAGTAAAAATAATATATATATATTTAACGGATCTGGATAGTTATAAGGTCCGGATATCCAGATCCGGATCCGACCCCCTCAGATATCTAGATCCAACACCCTAGGATATCTGGATTTTCGAAGTGGAGCAAATCAGAGTGGATCTCGGATCGAATCTCGGATCCTGGATAATAATTTCACCCCTAATTTTTGTGTGTGTAATTAATCTTCTTTTTCTTGGAGTCAAGAGCAAGTCTCCCTCTCTCTCCTTCCCGTTTACCAATACACCGCTCGCGTCAAGGTTCGCGATGCCGTTATGTTGGGTCGAGCTTCGGCTTGGCAAGGGGTTTCGATGGTTGTAAGAGAGATGGCATCAGGGAAGACAACATCAACAACACCACCTCAACATCCACGCGTATCAGGTTTGTGAGAATATCCCATATCGGAAGTTGGGAGGGACCTTGAATAGTGACTTGGGCTAATCCACTCATTGCCAATTGGTTTTGAGTTGGAAGCCCATGAAACTTAACATGGTATCAGAGCCCGAACACACGCTGCTCAATGCGAACTGAAATCGATCCGGCCCATCGAAAGAAGTCTGATCGATCTTAACCGAAATCGGTCTGACCCGAATTAGTCTAGCCGATCTAACCCGAAATTAATCATGTGACGGGATATTGTCGAGATTAATGGCTAGGCGGGTCATTATCTCGAAAAGACGATGGGAAATTGGGAGGGATTTTGAATAGTGAGTTGTGTCAATCCACTCATTATCAATTTGTTTTTAGTTGGAAACCATGAAACTTAACAAGGTTCTTCTCTCCACGTCGTACTCCGCTCGTTCATCATCCTCATCGCCTAGCTAAGCTTCTCTTTTTTTTTTTCTCCGGATCTGCATCTTCGTCAACAACGCCGAACAAGATCAAGCAGGATATCTCTTTCGTCCTTCCCATAACTGAAGCTTGTGATTTAGTACAAATGTGAGAGATCAAAATCTTCGTTAACTTTTTTGTAATCTATTACAAGTAATGTGTCTAGACTCCAGAAAAATGTGTTCTTACAAAAAAACAAAAACAAATGAAGCCGTCGACAGCAGGGATCGAACCTGCGCGGGCGTAGCCCAATAGATTTCAAGTCTATCTCCTTAACCACTCGGACATATCGACATTTTATTGTAAATGTTGCAATTAAGAAAAAATATACTTTATTTTCCAACGAAGGTATGCAGCTATTACACGACAAACTACATGGTTTTAAGCTTTTCCCAAGCGAGAGTATAAAAACCCATGTCAATTTAAAATGTAAATAAAAAAAGAATGAATGAAACAAAGAAAGTTACATAACATGGAGAAATTCTTTGAATGATGATGATGGTGCACTTATGGATATATATGATAGAAAATCAGGCATATATGAATCTAGAGAGCTCGACTTTTGATGATGTCGAAACTCATCTCGCTCGGGTCCGTGGCTTGTAACTCCACCTGAATCCCGTCCAATTCTCTTTTGAACCTGTCCTTTGAGCTCGCATACACCATCTTCATCCTCACCCTCGATGAATCCGGTGACCTACCATATACATACATGCATCATCCATAATCCATATATACTCTATATATATGTTTCATAAAATAAGACCATGACATGTAATTTAGTGATTTGTGCTACTGTCGTTGTTGTATCAATACACACGTTTAAAATCAAATCCGCATAATGCATGTTGTTGAAAAGAAAAACAAAATATTCATAACATGAAAAGTGTGTTTCATGAGGGTTTTGTATTACCATGCTATGAAGAAGATCTTGCTTTTCTGGCAGTTCTCAGCAGTGGTGAAGTCGAAGTCATAGACAGCATAGCGGCATTCGTTGGCCGGTAGGGAATTGGAGAAATCGTCGTAGTTCTCCTCGGGACTTCCCAGCTTTTCCACCACTACTTGTTGTCCGTCTATCCTGAAGATTATGAACCTATAGTTTCTTTTCGCCTTTAACTCCAAAAATTTCAACTTACACTCGTCTTCCACTGCCATTCCCGACGCCGCGTTCGCCTTTTTGATTCATATATATAAGTTAACATATAGAAACTAAAAGTTGTGATTGTTTCAAACGCCGAATTGTACATTTACACATGTTAAGAAATAATACATTTTAGGTTTCTTATAAGCTTTTTTTTAAGTTTCCGTTTGGTATTTACGTGTACTATGGTTTTATTTGAGGAAAAACACCATTATAATACGTGAACACATATTGTAATCAAGGCAAAACAAGAACGATATGCTCAAACATCTATATAACGCAACTTCATTACAAAGAGAAAGGACAAAAGGAGAAGAGAGATACGCACCATTGCGTTTGGATGATGAAGGTAACCTAAGACAACCAAGAGAAATTAAGAGAGATGTCAGACTTCTTGTATTTTCTTTATGTTTTGTGTTTGTCCTCTTTTGTTGGAGGAGAGATGAAGAATGAAAACAGGGAAATGAAAAATTTGGGGGAAGAAGAGATTCTTAATTTGATTTGAAGAGGCCAATCGAGACTAACTCGGACAACCATTAATCTCTCTCTTCTTTTAACATCAAACCACACCTTTTTTTTCCTCTCTATCCTTCAATGTCGCCTAACCATCCTTACTTTCAAAATAATTTTTCTACTCTATTTTTAGCATCTTTGTATCCTTATCCTTACACATTCAAGGACTATGTCTATCGTTTAGTTGACAAATGGTTTAACGGTTTGATTGGTTTGATTGGTTTGGTTCTTGTTTGGTTTGTTCGGTTTAAAAGATATTTGAAACAGGATTGGATGTGGATCCATTACATAACATTGTTCTGAATCTTAACTAGCAATTTGTCCTTACAAGACTCTAGATGCAGATAGAGAACGAAAAATTTGACATTCCCTACAAAATTGACGACCATTTTAGATCCTCTTGAGTTAATTTCCGATCATCCTACGAAATTGACAACCTTTGGACCTTGTTTCTTTTCCGGGATGCTCTTCTGATCTAAATCACCAGGTGTAGTAGCATCAGAGGTCTTGATCTTCTTGCTGCCTTTAGGCTCTTCATAGAAATCGTCCTCGAGATCGTCCCCACTAAACTTAGTGACTTTCCCTCTTGGTGTAGCATCAAATCCTGTCGTTTCACGCCGGGTAATAAAGTTACGGTCTTTATAAGATGAAAGAGATTGCATTTTAAAGTACCGGATCACACTTGACAGGCGGTTCAAATGAAAGAGAAAAACTAATTGACTAGGATCACGAATTAGAAGCTCCAGAATTGAAAGGGAGAGAAAATAAAAGAAAATGTTACTTGATCTCTTTGCTGGGGCTGAATCTCTGTTGAATTTATCAGGGCAGTCTTTGACGAGATGCGCCACACTCCCGCACACTTTACAACACCCGCCCTGCAAAAGAAAACCCATCAAATTTACAGTTGAACATGTCGAAACTCATTCTGTATGAGGAAAAGAAAAAGAACAAAACAAGATTCGAGCATCGTACCATTGGGTAGACTCCATGCTTGTTTTGAGGGCAGTTCTTGCTTATATGCCCATGCTCCTTGCATATGAAACAACTTGCGAATTTGGTCCCTCCTACAAAAGTATCAAAAAAAGGCAACCGAATTTAGACTTAGTTACAAATGAATATAGTAGAGCCACAAATATGATTTCACAGGCAAGTACTGTTAACTCTCCAAATAACATGAACCTTCAGACCCTCAGTCAAACATCTGTGGGACAGATCTTTGAGCGTATTGAGAGACAAAATCAACAATTCTCATAGGAAAAAAACGATAATCATCCGAATACAGATATAACAACATAGTAGATAAACAGACAGGCTTACCATCTTCCAAAGGATAAGGACAGTGGGAAAGTGAATGGCCAGTATCTCCACAGTTGTAACACAGCTTCTTCTCGAAGCTGCTCTCGTCGTTTTTGTCGGGGCAATTCTTAAGACTATGCCCTCGCCTTCGGCATTGCAAGCATATCTACAAGCAATAGAACAAACATCAATAAACCGATACTATTCACATTCTAGAAACCAACAAGTGTAGTGATCATCAAAGGATCAACATTCAGCTGTTCAAGTTTACAGTGATTAAAAAACAGCAAAATCAGATCTTTCAACTCAATTAAACCCTTAATTGATCCAAACAATAGCTGCCAAAACCTACTCACCAAGATATAATAAACCCAACTCTAATCCTAAGACCCTAATTGAACAAAAACCCTAATCCTAAGCCAATGATAACAGAAGAAAACAACAGTTTGGAAAATCCAGAAGAGAGTAAGCAAGCAAACCTTGTTTCTCTCCCACTCGGATTTTTCAGGGCAGAGCTTAGCAATATGGGTTTGGGACTTGCAGATATAACAACCTTCCCCAGGTTTCATACCAGGAACTCGGAGAGGATGCCTCGTCGAGGAGCCATTTCTCATGGGTTTATCAGTGGAAGATCCAGGTTTCTTTCGCTTGAACAAGCTCTTCTTCTTCTTCTTATCGGGATCCTTTGGCGGCGTCGGTTCTGGTTTTGGAAACTGCTCTGGGTGAGCTTCCTTGTATCGCTTCCGCGCAAGTCTTTGCCTTTGGCTCACCATTGTCGACTACTGTATCCAGAGAGAGAGAGAGAGAGAGAGAGAGAGAGAGAGAGAGAGAGAGATTGATTTCACAGGCGGCGATAGAGGCAGTGGAGTCGAAGAAAGACGCACAAGTTTCTTCAAAGGCTAGTTGTTCAAAACGGGCTTGACTCTATCCGGCCCAATGGGCCCAAATATTTGTTAAACCTAGGAAACATTTGGGCCGAATCTCAAGAATAAAGGTACTAGGACTTGTTTCCCACGTCAAAAACTTTTATTGATTTTATTTGACTAGGGTTTGTTTCTTCTCTGATGCGTCCCAAGTCTATACACTTTTGTAAGTGAATCTCAATCTTGTGACGGATTTTCCAAAACTGAGAGCAAAACTCACCAAAGAAAAACACGAAAAATATGGAGAGAGCAGAAAAACTGGCCAGAAGAAACGAAAACATGGAAAAACAGAGGCTTAGTGAGTTGCCAGATGAATTGATCTTGAAGATATTCTCGTTGCTTCCGATGTTTAAAGAGACCATAGCAACAGATCTCATATCAAGACGATGGTCGGAGGATCCTTGGAAACTGGTGTCGAATGTCACGCTCGATGATGATGATGATGATTAGAGTTTCGTGACATTTATGAGTTTTGTTTATGGATCTTTGTTGTCTAACGATGCTCAAATCCTATAGAGGTTGAATCTCAAGCTAACTATGGGAGAATACTCGGCTTCAGACATCGATTTCGGGGTTCGAATCACGGTTAATCGATCTGTGAGAAAGCTGAGAATAGATTTGTCTGGCGAAACCCTAGAATTTCCGAGTTGCTTGAGTACTTGCACAACCCTAAAATCATTGATACTCCGTGAACTAAAGATCAAGGTTTTTCCTCCTGGTTTTTGTTTGCCATCGCTCAAAAGTCTGCACCTTTTCTCGGTTAAGTTCTCGGGCTATATATGAAACCGTTGCAAGCCTTTTGAAAATCTGCCCGGATCTTGAATATTTGGTTTTAAACGAAACCCGTTATTACGATGTGTTGTTTGATGTTAAGGTTAGTTTCTGTTTGTCATCACTCAAAAGCCTGCACCTTTTATCGGTTAGATTCCTTAGCGATGAATCTGTTGCACGTCTTTTACAAAGCTGCCCGGTTCTTGAAGATTTGGTTGTAAACAGAACCAAAGATGACAATGTGATGTTATTCAACATCAACGTGCCTACTTTGAGGAGTTTATCTATCAATAACTCAAAAAGGATACGCGAATACATTTATGAAGGGTTTGTGATAAATGTTCCTGCTTTGGAGAAATTGCACTTTAAGGATAGATGCAGCAACTTTGTAATGTTTGAATATATGCCTGAGGTGACCAAGGCGAATATCGAGATTATTTTTGACCAATCTGAGAAGTTCATAGGATCTCTTACCTCAATCCAACATCTTTCTCTCTTTTCTCTAACTTCAAAGGTTATAAACGTTGTTACTCCAACAATGTCAAGATTTCTCTTCTTTTTTTTTATGTTTTGTTCTCATTACAGTAGATAATATATATAATTCAATTGCATATTCCATATCCTAGAGAAACTTTCTTCTTCTTTCTTGAACATCTAGAGTTATGTACATCTTCTGCGGGTTGGGCGGATCTACTTGCTTGTATACTCAATGACGCTCCAAGACTTCAATCTCTTAGGCTTAAGTCGGTATGTAGAACACAAACCTTCTTCTTCTTTTTTTTTTTCATTTTTGGTTTTACTAGTTTGTTAAACGGACAGTATAATAAGAGATTAAATAGCATAAACACTAATGTTTTTTTTTTTTTGCTAAAGGTATTTCTTTTGCACGTTCACCACTAGCAACGCAGAGTGTTTGAATGATAAAAATTAATGAATCATGCACGACTTTTAAACAAAGAAAATAGTATATCATTCAGTCATATTTGTGTTTCCGCTATTTTTGTCATTCAAACATTCTGCGTTGCTAGTAGTGAACGTGCAAAAGAAATATCACTAGATAATCCGATTTGATTTATAACACGTACAGTTTTTTTCGTCTCAGAAACATAGGGCCAATTACAATGATGATCCGATGAAACTATGGATCGAACCAACAGTTGTTCCCGAATGTTTATCGAAGCATCTTGAGATCTTGGAATGGAGACAATATGAAGGCACAGAGCAAGAGAGGAAAGTGGCTGCGTACATACTAGCAAAAGCAGCTTGTCTAAATATGGGGACATTCTCAATCTCATCAACATGTAGACACAAATATACAGAGTTAAAGGACATGTCCAGAGTTTCAGAGACATGTCAGTTAGTGTTTGAGTAATTTCTTATGTGATGGTGTGTGTCTCTAGAAGACACACATGAGGTTCTCAGCTTTCTTCTTCCTTTCTTTAATTCTGACTTTATTTTCTAATCTCCTGATTTGTGAAAGGAGAGAAGATTTTTTGTTTACATTATGGAAAAAGGTTAACACTATACATTGTGGAAATGGGCCATATGGGCTCCAGACAAATAAAAAGTTCCTTTCTCAAATGAAATCGAAGTTGTGTTTCATACAATGCGAACGATTATAAATTATAAACGTAATTTCCCACATAAAACAACTACTATATGTAGAAACTTAATTATTTTAGAACCTTGAAAAAAATAGTAATTAATTATAGGACAATCAAAACTCAAATTTCTACTGTCCAAAAACTTTATCATGGGAACTGTGATCATGCATGATCTATTGTCAAGAATGTATGTTTTGTTTTGTTATGCATGTGATACTAAAAACCAATCAACAAAAAAGGTTGAGAAAATGGTTTTAAATTAGTTGAACTAATCCGCATACAAAAGTTGTAAGGCTATATAATAATATGTGTTTTAGTGAAAATATAGGAAATAAAGTTTTCTACTCCAATTTGAGGAAGAAAATGTATTTCGTTACTGTTTATCTCACGCTTTGCCTCATTCTACATAGGTTTAGATTCAATAATATCTTGGAAAATGAGAAGGCATCACGATCTATGAAAATGACATAACAATAATTTACCGGAGTGCATTTTGACATGTATAAAAAATTATATTTTATTTTGTATATATAGATTATCAATTGAAAATGTAAACAAAAATATCTTGCAGAAAAAAAAATCGTAAATCACTTCTTTTTTTTAATTTCAAATCTTTTTGACATACTGAAAACTCAATCATCAAGAAAAAGGGGAAGAACAAATTTTTGAAAAGAATCGTAAGGGGATATGGCAATAGATATTATCAATGAAGAAGTAATTTTTTATGCATTTACATTATTGTATTAAAATTAAGTTTGATTAATCGTTCATATATTATGCAATATGGCAATAGTTTAGATATTGTGAAGGAAAACTTAAATTCTACATCTACATTATTGTTCAATATTATTACTGGAGGTGTCAAAATGGGTCATGGGTCGATCCAATTTGATTCATGAGCATGATTCAAATTGGTCAATTTTTTTGATTTTAATGGGTTGATGGGTCAAATAGGTCATAGGTCAAATGAGTCAATTTATAATGGATTATGGGTCAAATGGGTGACCCGTTTGACCTATCATCATGACATCATCATACATAATTATGACATCATCACACATTATTACATTATTATGACATCATAAAGACATTATTATGACATTATCATGACATCATAATAATATTACCTATAATACCATCATTTTGTCTCAAAAAGAAATGATCCATCATTTTTCCGTCAAAAACGTGATTTCATATTTTCCCGCGAAAAACGCGATTTCTTATTTTCCCGCCGAAAACGAGATTCCGCGTTTTCCTTCCAAAAATGAGATTTAACATTTTCCCGCCAAAACGCGATTTCACAATTTCCCGCCAAAAAAATGATTTCGCATTTTCCCGCCAAAAACGTGATTTCACATTTTCCCGACAAAAACGTGATTTCACATTTTCCCACCAAAAACGCGATTTCACATTTTCCGCCAAAAACGTGATTTCACATTTTCCCGACAAAAACGTGATTTCACATTTTTCCGCCAAAAACGAGATTTCACATTTTCCCGCCAAAAACGCGATTTCACATTTTCCCGCCAAAAATGCGAATTCACATTTTTCCGCCAAAAACGCGATTTCGAGTTTTCCAGCCAAAACCGTGATATCGAATTTTCCCGCCAAAACCGTGATTCCGCGTTTTCCTGCCAAAAACGCATTCGCGTTTTCCCGCCAAAAACAAGATTTCGCGTTTTCCCGAAAAAACGTAATTCCGCGTTTTCCCGCCAAAAACGAGATTCCGCGTTTTCCCGCCAAAAACGCGATTTCGCATTTTCACGCCAAAAACTCGATTCCGCGTTTTCCCGCCAAAAACGTGATTCCGAGTTTTGATATGCTCAAATTAATACCCTAAACAGTACTAAAGCAGTTGTTGCAGTATATCAGGGGTCGAACACAAGGACTCAGAGAAATCATACAATAGTTTATATAATATCTAATTAAGCCAAGCCAAAAGATGTAATTGAAAGCAGTGCAGAAATTAAAAGAGTTGTAATTCAATTGGAGAAAGATAGGCTCATGGTATTTCGCAGGAAATCAATGAATGCAGATAAACTAATTAGCATGATTCAGGTTTAGCGCGGTTCTTGAACTCAAATCACTAAAGTATAATTAACCAACTGTCGTTGCGAGAATTATCTCAAATCTAAATCCTAGGAATTTCAAATCTCTTTGCGAATCCTAAAGTCTAAATCAGTTTTAATATCAGGTTTGATATGTTCACAAATCAATTAAACCAAATCTCTTTGCGAATAATCAATTTGCTCACCTAAGGTTCTATCAGGCAATTAATCGCACTGTCGTGCCTAATCAATTATCCTAAGATCTAAGTTCCAGATTCGTCAACCTAGAATTAGCTTTAAACACAACCTAAGGCGAAGAACTTATTCAGATGGTGAATCCTAATAACTAATCAACCTAGCATTCAAAGATAACCCTTATGAGAACCCTGACCCTAACGTGGATCTACTCAGACATGGAGATTGAAAGCAACATGATTGAATAGATCATCAAAGAAATCAATAAAAACAGGAGTTCAGAGTTGTCTCTCCAAAAACCAAAAGTATAATATAAAGCATAACCTACAAAGTGGCTGTAAAATCCCTATAAATAACCTAAATCACGTTTTGGGGCTTCTTGTAAATATTAAAGACTTCTGGACCAAGTTGCAATTCTTCAACTCTTCATTAAAGTCGCGGGTCGTGTCTGCTGTAATGAGTGTCGATCGATACCAGGGAGGTATCGATCGATGCTTGACGTGAAATTGGGTACTCCGCAACACGAACTTCAGCTTTGCTTCAAAATGCTCCAGAAAGCTCCAATATCTCCAATTATGCTCCAAACGTGCTAAAACCTGTAAAAAACTCTAAAATACTACGAAATAGCAGAAAGACTCTATAAAACGGACTTATATCATGGCCTAAAAAGGGTAAAAACTATGATATATCAACTCCCCCAGACTTAGTCTTTGCTTGCCCTCAAGCAAATAGAAGACTAAACTAGAGAAAGAGTTTTGAAAACGTAGAGACTCACATGTTCATGAAACATTGCAAAGATCCTTTTCCCAAGCACCCAAATGTCACCTAACCAACTTTTGATCTAACCACCATGTACTTCTCCGTAGACATTCGCAGCTTTTCCAGACTCCACACATTATCTCGCAGCATTGTTCAAATAAAGTCCTCATCACCAGTTCCATCGCTGCAGCCAATGTTCAAGAACCTTCTAGATTCTTTACCATACAATATCATGACAAGGAACCACCCTTTTTCTCACTTTTTGTATCACTTTCTCTCCCCCCAGACTTATTTCTTATTATGTTCTCTTTTTTTTCAGATATGCATATACACATCAAGGTCCGAAACGCGAGTATTGATGGTGTTTGCCACCGAATCCCCGGTTCTTCTCTCTCTATGTATCAAAGGTTTAGGCGAATAGTGGTATCACGGGAAATTTTCCTAACCTCGCTTTCAACCTTTGTGTGATCATTCCCTCACAAGTAGAATAATGGGATCGCTGGAAATATTCCTAGCCCTCTACTCAGAAGAAAATCATTTCATCTTTTATGCTCTTGTTTATCAACTTATAACAGGGAAGAGAGATACCATTACTTTAACATATTGGTTCCTTTGTCAGACATGAATGATGAATCAAGCTCTAAAAACACTAACCACATTGATGAAGTGCAGAAATTTGGCTCAGGTTTCAGAAGAACTCTGCTGGAGACATGGATGTTTTCTAGTCAACTGGTCAGTCCTTGGATTTTTCATTAGTCGATCTAGAACTGATTCTGTAACACTAGTCACTCAAAAACAAAATCAAAACAACAATTCAAGCATAGGATCATCATCTCCAACAAGTTTTGACTCAATAAAACGACAAATTTTATTTTATTTTATGACTCTAAGAAAAACAAACACTATGTCAGCAGACACCTCCTCCAGACTTGAACAACACTGTCCCCAGTGTTATCTAGCCTAGATTCGGTGAAAGAAAACAAAAGAACAGAAGAAAATTGGGAAAAACAAGAAGTTACCTTGCTGCAACATCGAGTATCGATCGACACACAGCCTGGTATAGATCGATACCAGGCTTAAATCGACTTGATGAAATTTTCCATTCGCGTATGGTATCGACCGATACCAACAGGGTATCGATCGACACTGAGGCGATTTCGAGTTTTGCTCCTCGTTCATTCTGACACAAATACAAGATAAAAATTGAAAAAGGAAAAGACTCAAAAACAGACTCACCAGTGGGTTGCCTCCCACCAAGCGCTCGTTTAACTTCATTAGCTTGATTGTAACGCCCTCAGGCAGGATAATAATGGGAGTTTGCACTGAAACAGGCTCCACAACTTGACATTGCTATCTTCAGAGTTTTGCTCAACAAACCCTCCACAAACTCTTGCCCTTTTTCCTTCAGCTCCGAAGTAAGAAGTACTCTAGCTTTAGAAAATGGTTTCGAGGCTCCTTTGCACTTCACCTTGTACTCAATCGAATCTCCATCATAGTTCTGAGGGGTCAAAGTGACATGGGGATTCTTTTGCTCTTCACCTTCTTCTTTGTTGCCTTAGCCTTCTTGACAACTTCCTTGGGGATGTTGGGCGGTTCAACTGAAACGTCTATGACAGTTGGCTTGTTAGGAGGCTCTTCCAAAAGATCAACTGCTAATGTCTCTCCTGTGACAACCTCAATGTAAGAGACACGTGTGGGAGCACCTCTAGGGGGAATGACATCATAATAGACCCCTCCGTCAATGTAAGAGAAATAGATTCTCTTATTAGGCGTGTCTATGATTGCGCAAGCAGTAGCCATAAATGGTCATCCCAGGAGTAAAGGCATACGAGATATTGCACTCATCTCTACAACCTGAAAATCAGTAGGCACCAGACAATCTCCTACTTTGACATGCAAACCATGGACAGTACCGTATGGAAGCGAGGTAGAATCGTTTGCGAATGTGATAGATGTCTTTGAAGATCGAATATCAGCTCCCAACCGTTCTGCAATTGCCCTTGAGATGACATTGACACTAGCTCCTGAGTCAACGAGAGACTTTTTGAATTCAACTCCAGAGATGGAGCATGGAACTGCGAATCTTCATGGGTCTTCCCTTTGGGTCAGTTGTCTTAGTGGAGGTGGTGCACCTCTAGCCTTAATGAAGAGTGCCTTAATCTTTTCCTCAGTTTCTCTGCAATCTTTGAAGTGACTTAGCAGAGGACGGTGTTCTAGAGCTTCTTCAAAGGACAATTCATTGGAGATCCTTCGCACCATCTTCTCAAAGCCACGCAGCTGATTTGGAGAAATGGGATCTCTGAGGTGTCGAGGAATAGGATTTAGCTTCTTGGGCTTGCGAACTCTTTTTTCGATCAACTCAGGTGTTTTCACAGTTTCTGGTTCGATCTGCGATGGGTATCGATCGACACCAGGCAGGGTATCGATCGATGCTATAGTTGTTGAATCGTCCTTGGCAGATATATCATCATCAATAGGAAGCTCCACAATCAGCTTATCCAGCGTAGCCTGGCATCTGGCGTCCTCTACCTCCTTCTTAGTCTCCCCAGCAGCTCTGGGATAAGGTATCCTCGGTATATAGACTCGTTCTTGAACTTCTTTAGGCACCACAGTCGAAATCTCAAGTGTTTCCTCAAAAATCGCCTCAGTATCGACTGATACCAATGGGGTATCGATCGATACACATGTTTTGGAAGTGTCCCGTTTCAGAATTGTAACCGGCATCGATCGACACTTGGGGGTATCGATCGATGCTATGGCGATTTTAGGATCCTCATCGAAATCTCCTGCACATGAGGTGATTGCATGGACGTGTGCATTGTGTGAATGAACCGTCTTTCCCTTGGAATTTGCTGCAGTCTGAGCTACTTGCGTTTCTAGCATCATGTGACTGGTATTGAAAGCATCGATCCTTCCACTCAAATCGGTGTACACATCATCCAGTTTCCCATTGAAGGTTACTGTCATCTTCTTCTGCCCTTGAACCAGCTGTTCAAGCAGACCCTCAATTTTACTCTCAGGAGCTTTGGGTGGTGGGGATTGGTACCCTCCTTGGTGAGCATAGTTGGTGAAGTTTCGATTGGTGTTGTACCCAAATCGCTGACCCTGAAAACCAGAACCACCAATGTAGTTAACATCTTCCTCTTCATTCTCAGCAGCAAAGTGGACCGCTCTTTGATTTTTCCCGATCAGGAAATCCAGCTTGGCTTGAACTTCAGCAATCTGCGAAGCGTCAGAAGAAATCAGCATTCTTGGTGCTATTGCTAGATGCCAAGTTCTCAATCAGTACAAACGCATCGTCTGGATACCTGGTGTTGAAGTTCCCATTACTCGCAGTATCCAAAGCCATCTGATACCTCCAATCGATCCCTCTGTAGAAGATACCTAGTAGCTGAACCCTAGTGAACCCATGGTGCAGACAGTCTCTATGATATGACTTGAAACGAATCCAAGCAGCTTTGAGTGCCTCTGTCGGACCTTGAGAAAACTGAGAGATCTTGTTCCTCAGATCTTCAGATCGTGCATCATCATAGAAATTTATCAGGAAAGCCTTCTTAGTCTCCTCCCAGGTAGTCAGTGACCCAGGAGGTAGCTGCCTTAGCCAATAAGTCGCATCTCCACCTAGAGAGTAGGGGAAGAGCTAGTCGTAGGACACTCCGTTACTCTTGATGCTAGTAACCAAGTCCTCGAACTTCTCGATATGATCCATAGGATACTCATTGGGAAGACCATGAAAGAGATGCTGTCCCACAAGAGTGTAGTATGCATGTTTCAGCTCAAAGTCATTCCTCTCAAACGCAGGAGGACAAATCACTGATCGATTGGCGTAAAATTGATCAGGCCTGTTGTACTCACCAATCGTTTGACCACGATTAACCACAACATTCCTACCGTTGGCTTGCGCAGCTGGCGCGACAATCTGACCAACAACAGCAGGAGGGGTAATGACGTTTCCAGCCTCATCAAGTCGTTGCCCTATCTCATTACACAATTGACCCTCTTGGTCTCTCAAGACTCCAGCTTCATCAGCTCTTAAAACCACTGGGTTGTCAATCCCTGATGTCTGCTTTGTCTTTCTGTTTGCGTGTTCTAAACATGTTAGCTTCTCTAACGATAGATTGACTAGCGGAGTGCTCTTGTTTCTTCTGGTTTCGCGATTAGGCATGCACCTGAAACACAAAAACCAAGAACGTTAGTAACCAGAGACACGATGAGTATCGATCGATACCAAGTGGTTTCGATTGATATCAACAAAATAAAACGACGTGTATCGACCGATACTAGGTAGTATCGATCGATACCGACGGGCTTAGTCGAAAATCGACAGCTAAAATCTAAAGGCGAAATTGAGTCCCCGGAAATGGCGCCAAATTTGATATGCTCAAATTAATACCCTAAACAGTACTAAAGCAGTTGCTGCAGTATATCAGGGGTCGAACATAAGGACTCAAAGAAATCACACAATAGATTATATAGTATCTAATTAAGCCAAGCCAAAAGATGTAATTGAAAGCAGTGCAGAAATTAAAAGAGTTGTAATTCAATTGGAGAAAGATAGGCTCAGGGTATTTCTCAGGAAATCAATGAATGCAGATAAACTAATTAGCAGGATTCAGGTTTAGCGCGGTTCTTGAACTCAAATCACTAAAGTATAATTAACCAATTGTCGTTGCGAGAATTATCTAAAATCTAAATCCTAGGAATTTCAAATCTCTTTGCGAATCCTAAAGTCTAAATCAGCTTTAATATCAGGTTTGATATGTTCACAAATCAATTAAACCAAATCTCTTTGCAAATAATCAATTTGCTCACCTAAGGTTCTATCAGGCAATTAATCGCACTGTCGCGCCTAATCAATTATCATAAGATCTAAGTTCTAGATTCAGCTTAGAATTATCTTTGAACACAACCTAAGGCGAATAACTAATTCAGATGGTGAATCCTAATAACTAATCAACCTAGCATTCAAAGATAACCCTTATGAGAACCCTGACCCTAAAGTGGATCTACTCAGACTTGGAGATTGAAAGCAAGATGATTGAATAGATCATCAAAGAAATCAATAAAAACAGGAGTTCAGAGTTGTCTCTCCAAAAACCAAAAGTAGAATTAAAGTATAGAAAATAAAGCATAGCCTACAAAGTGGCTGTAAAATCCCTATAAATAACCTAAATCACGTTTTGGGGCTTCTTGTAAATATTAAAGACTTCTGAACCAAGTTGCAATTCTTCAACTCTTCATTAAAGTCGCGGGTCGTGTCTGCTGTGATGAGTGTCGATCGATACCTGGGAGGTATCGATCGATGCTTGACATGAAATCAGGTACTCAACAACACGAACTTCAGCTTTGCTCCAAAATGCTCCAGAAAGCTCCAATATCTCCAATTATGATCCAAACGTGCTAAAACCTGTAAAAAACTCTAAATACTACGAAATAGCAGAAAGACTCTATAAAACGGACTTATATCATGGCCTAAAAGGGGTAAAAACCATGATATATCAAGTTTTCCCGCCAAAACCTCGATTTCGAGTTTTTTTCGCCAAAAAAGTAATTCCGCGTTTTCCCGCCTAAAAATGTGATTCCGCGTTTTCCGCCAAAAACGCGATTTCGATTTTTCCCGTCAAAACTGTGATTTCGAGTTTTCTCGCCAAAACCGTTATTCCGCGTTTTCCCGCCAAAAACGTAATTCCGTGTTTTCCCGCCAAAAACGCGATTTCACAATTTCCCGCCAAAAAAGTGATTTCGCATTTTCCCGCCAAAAACGCAATTCCGCGTTTAGGATCATGGATCATGGGTCACACATTTGACCCATTTTGACACCCCTAATTATTACTTCTAGTACCGGCTACATTCCAAGAGGAATTTGGCTCAAACACCAAACCCGAACAAACCATTTTAAGGAGATTTTTCCTTTTTCGTGTGAAGCTATTGGTTTTGGACTTGCAGATATAACAACTTTCTCTAGGTTTCATACCAGGAACTAGAAGAGGATGCCTCGTCGAGGAGCCATTTCTCATGGGTTTATCAGTGTAAGATCCAGGTTTCTTACGCTTGAACAAATTCTTCTTCTTCTTCTTATCGCTATCAAGATCCTTTGGTGGTGTCTGTTCTGGTTCTGGAAATTGCTTTGGGTGAGTTTCCTTGTATCGCTTCCACGCAAGTCACATAGAGAGACGATTGATTTCACATGCGGCGATAGAGGCAGTGGAGATGACGAAATTCGCACAAGTTTCTTTGAGAGACTTAGAAAGATATAAGGTATTGTTGGAGCTGGATTTATCACATTAAATCTAGCCCATGAAACCCACTAAAAAATCAGCAATTCAAACTAAAAATATATTCGGAATTAGGCTCAAGGCGCAGCAGGCCCAAATACAGGTTTCAACCCATTCGTAACTCGCAACATCAACGAAGTATCACTTCGACCTCCATACTAAGGGGGCTCCGAGTTAACAAATACTCAGTCAATCAAGTTAGCTGAATTAGTCAAAGATATTCTCTAACAGCTCGGAATCATCTTGAAGTTTACGGAGAGGACGTGGTACGAAAGATCCCGAGATATGTGGTGTTGGTTGAGACTTCAAAAAGAACTATGAAAGGAGACTCAAGACCTAATTTTACACGGCTAATTATTTTCAACTTAGACATATTACGCTCTTGGAGCTCTCTCTGTAACCCATCTCTTCGAGATAAACATGTATTCATTCCATTTCTTAATACAAATCCAATTTCGTCAATACTTGTTTACACCACGATCGGGTCAAGATCAATCTGATCCATCATTATAATTCACTTTCCTAAAAACTATACACAAATATCGAGTGTTCTTTTAAACGGGCTTGGCTCTATCCGGCCCAATCTTAGATGGGCCAAAACATTTGTCAAATCTAGGAAACATATGGGCCGAATCTTAAGAATCAAAGTTACATGTTTTCCACGCCGAAAACTTGTGTTGATTTTATTTGACTAGGGTTTTTGTTCTTCTCTGTTGCGTCCCGAGTTAATACGGAATTTCGTGACGGGTTTTCCAAAACTTAGAACGCAAAACTCACCAGAAAAAATAAAAAATATGGAGAGAGCAGTAAAATTCGCCAGAAGAAACGAAAAGATGGAGAAACGGAGGCTCAGTGACTTGCCAAATGATTTGATCTTGAAGATATTCTCATCCCTTCCAATGTTTAATGAGAAAGCTGCAACACATCTCCTATCAAAATGTTGGGAGGATCCTTGGAAACTGGTGTCGGATGTCACGCTTGTTGATGATTATGATAATCAGAGTTTCGTGACATTTATGAGTTTTGTTTATGGATCTTTGTTGTCTAACGATGCTCAAATTCTAGAGAGATTGCATCTTAATGATCTTTGTTGTTCTTGCATTTTAATGAATTTCTCAGATTTAGAAATCCTAATGAATTCATTGATTTTATAATCAGAGAAGTGGATTTCAAAGTTAAATAATTGGATTTCAAAATCAAATAAATAGATTATTGTAAATCAACAAAATAGATTTACAAGAATTTTAATATTATAAGAAAAAAAAAATTAAAAAAAATGTAGTAGATGTTACGTACCCACTTAGAAACTAACCTTGTAACATGTAGAAGCTTATAATGTAATTATTTCTCGTCTCTTCTTCTACACATTAATTGATAGGTGTCTTTCTATTTTTTAATTCTACGTAGTAGTTTCATCTTGGAAAAAAAAAACAATTGTAAATCCAAATTCAACCAAATAACAAGGTTTCACTCGATATTTGTTCATTTGTATTTTACTCTTAAAAACACTTGTAAATCCATTCAAATCCAAATTAAAATCAAATCCTTATGAAAATCCTTACTATTGAATAAGACTTGATTTTAACATGGATTTTAAGATCATAGAACCAATAACACAAGATTTGAATATGGATTTCAAAATTATAGAACCAATAATACTTGATTTGGTTTGGATTTCTAAATCCATTAAAATGCAAGAACCAATAAGTCCCTAAGGATCAAGGTTTTTCCGCCTGGATTTTGTTTGTCATCGCTCAAAAGTCTGCACCTTTTCTCGGTTAAGTGCCCGGGTTCCGAATGCGTTGCAAGCTTTTTGCAAATCTGCCCGGGTCTTGAATATTTGGTTTTAAACCTAACCAGATATGACTTAAGGTTTTTTTATACGAGGTTCTGTTTGCCATCGCTCAAAACTCAAAAGTCTGCACCTTTTATCCGTTAAATTCTCTAGCGATGAATCTGTTGCACGTCTTTTACAAAGTTGCCCGGTTCTTGAAGATTTGGTTGTAAACAGAACCAAAGATGACAATGTGATATTATTCAATATCAATGTGCCTACTTTGAGGAGTTTATCTATCCATAACTCAAGAGGGAAACACGTCTACGTTGAGGAGATTCATGGGTTTGTGATAAACGCTCCTGCTTTGGAGAAATTGAACTTTAAGGATACATGCAGTAACTTTGTAATGTTTGAATATATGCCTGAGGTGACCAAGGCGAATATCGAGATTATTTTTGACCAATCTGAGAAGTTCATAGGATCTCTTACCTCAATCCAACATCTTTCTCTCTGTTCTCTAACTTCAAAGGTTAAAAACATTCTTTACTCCAACAATGTCAAGATTTCTCTTTTTTATGTTTTGTTATTCTCATTGCTTTTTTTGGTTAAATTGTTATTCTCATTACAGTAGATATAATATATATAATTCAATTGCAGACTCCATATCCTAGAGGCACTTTCTTCTTCTTTCTTGAACATCTAGAGCTATGTACATGTTCTGTGGGATGGACGAATCTACTTGCTTGTATACTCAATGACGTTCCAAGACTTCAATCTCTTAAGCTTAAGTCGGTATGTAGAACGCAAACTCTTTTTTCTTTTTTCTTTTTTCTTTTTTCTTTTTCAGCTTTACTAGTTTGTTAAATGAACAGTATAATAATAACAGATATACTCGAATATCAAATAGCATAAACACTTTATTAATGATGTTTTTTACACGTTCACTAGTAGCAACGCAGAATGTTTTTTAATGACTGAATCACGTCTCTAATGTTTTTTTTTTTTTCGTCTCAGAAACATAGGGCCAATTACAATGATGATCCGATGAACCTCTGGATCGAACCAACAGTTGTTCCCGAATGTTTATCGAAGCATCTTGAGATCTTGGAATGGAGACAATATGAAGGCACAGAGCAAGAGAGGAAAGTGGCTGCGTACATACTAGCAAAAGCAGCTTGTCTAAATATGGGGACATTCTCAATCTCATCAACATGTAGACACAAATATACAGAGTTAAAGGACATGTCCAGAGTTTCAGAGACATGTCAGTTAGTGTTTGAGTAATTTCTTATGTGATGGTGTGTGTCTCTAGAAGACACACATGAGGCTCTCAGCTTTTTTCTTCCTTTCTCCCTTACCTTTATTTTTGGTGTTTGTGGGTTTTGTGCTCTAATCGATCCGGATCTTCTTTAGTTTGTGAAAGCAGAGAAGATTTTTTTTACATTATTGAAAACATTTAACCCGAGAGAACTCGAATTTAGAGACTAAGCCTAATGAAAAAACATTTCTCGTCCAATTCATTAATGAAAGGAGAGGCAAATTAAATCCCATCTTAGTATCATTAACCACAAGCATATTATTGGATTATATAAAAAGATATTGATTACTAGTATAAGCGCACAACTTTCACCATCTCTCGTGGTGTACCATCGATCTAAACATAAAATTCTTAATTATTCTCTTCGGAATCTCATGACATGCACGGTACGTCTTCTCTCTATATGCTCTCGCTTGCCTTAATTAATACGGTGAAGGTACCGGCGCTTGGTCCATTGATGTAGCCGGCTCTGGTGCCATCTCACCCCATCTGACCGGTCCAACCGGTCCTAGATTGTCCATTACAATACCCGAACTCCTAATTTTAGAGTCCATTGATGTAGCCGGCTCTGGTGCAACCTCACCCAATCTGACCGGTCCAACCGGTCCTAGATTGTCCATTACAGTACCCGAACTCCTAATTTCAGACATTGCCCTTCTTGATTTCCCTTCTTGTGATTCACATAGCTTTGGCAAATATACTCCTGTGTTAAACCAGACAAATAAAATTAAACCGCAATATATTAGAGAGAGAAAGAGTAGTTTTTAACCGGACCGGTCTCACAACACCGTACCTTCGCCTGCAGCAAGATTGAAGAAGAGATCGACGATGTTAGGGCATTGGGTTAAGCATTTAACCGAGCAGAGTTTCTGAGTAAACCGGGATTCCAATAATGCGTCTGAAGATATACCCAAAGATTTCCGGTCTAGACCACATGCTTTCATGCACTCGTCTGATTCAATAATGTTTGTGACCTTGTCCACTTCTATCTCCGATGATCGACACGTGTACACCTCGATCCCACTCCTCTTCACGCTCTTCTCCAAAACGCAGCGTTTTCCGGTCGACGAGACCGCGAATGCGCACGTGTCTTTGTCCAGATTCTCACACTTGACTTCGTGCCCTACGAAATTAATGTCAAATCGTACTTAGTATTTTGTATATGTCACTAACAATAAAATGATCTATAAACGTTTTCCTCCAATTCAAAATAAAATGAAAATATCTTTGTTTTTTTTACTCGAAATAACAATATGTCGTGGTTAAAAATGTTATATTGTATGATAAAACTATATCTAGCTTGTATACTTGTAGATATTTTCGATGTACAAGTGAAAAATACATAGCGATTAATAACTTGCAAAGAAACTTACCAAGCGTCGTTTGCAAATGGACGACAAGGAGAAGCATAGAAACAGCAAAGACTGTCTTCAAAGCCATGCTGTGAAGTGGAGACACAAAGAGAGAAATAAAAGAAATGCTGAGAGAAACTTTTCCTAATGAAGAGGAGATTTTCTTTGGTGTGGTTATATGTGATGGAGTAATAGCCTATTTATAGAGGAGTGATAAACCAATACAAGAATTTTAAAATTTCTTAGAAATTTCTTAGAAATTTTAATATATTTTTCCTTAATTTTAAAGAGTAACGAAAATTATGTTGACCAATGAAACACCAAGGAGAAGTCGTAGTTAGGCATTAACAAAACAAATGTTTTTTTTGTTTTACGTGGCAATCATTGAAGAGTCGTAGTTATATTAGTAATTAGGCAATAACAAAACAAATGTTTATTTTTGTTTTTGTTCAAATAACAAAACAAATGTATCTTTCTGATTCTATTCGTTTGAACTTAAGTATCATCTACGATGAACGACACTATCTATAGTATAGATTCTATACCATGCTGAAAACTTCTTATAAAATTGCGTTTAATATTATTCTGTAGTAATAAATCGCATTTTTTCAAAAATCAAACCCTAAACATAGGGTTGAAGTACTTAACCTTTGATTAACTACTGAACCAAAGAAAATTCCACAAACGATTGGTTTGTACATTGCATATCAAATGAAACTTAAAATACCAAGAGAAAATTATTTTAGTACAGATTTCGCATTCAGAAGACAACGGTCATTCAGTTTGATCTTATTAGTTCTAAGACTTAATTTCTATCTATAAATTGAACAATCTCTAGTTACACTTATTCATAATAAAATGTAGAACTACAAGGAAAAAAATTTGAGAGGCAAGTTTAGGGTTTTCCTAAATTTTTCCTCTCCCCACAGCCGTCGTCGAACCTCTTCTGCTTTTCAGATTTCGTTTTACCTCTGCGGCAGCCGGCGCTCCTCGCCGCCGGAGCCGTGAGAGGGCTCTTTCTTTCTTTGGTTTCCTTTCTTTCGCCCCGGCTCTTCTCTCTTTGGTTAGATGATTTTCCAGATCGATTTTGGTGGCGAGCATCTGTTCTTCCGGTAAAGCGGCAGCGTCTAGGCGACGGTGGATGGCGAAGGCTCTTTGTGTCTCCCGATCTATTGAGGACTGGGTCGGGTGAAGCTTCCTCAAGGACTGATCAGCTGGATGTTTTCGTCGGGCCCTCTGTTAGGGTTTGGCTCTTGTTTCTGCCGGCGAAGTGTCTTAGTGGCGAGTCGGAGTAGTGGTGCAAAGCGGCGAGGAGGTGGTGATTGTGCATGAATCGCCGATGTCTTATGAGTCTTGAAAGAAGGCTCGGCGGCAGCTGACTACGATGACATAAGCTTCTCGACGGTGGGAGGCGTGGTACGGGCTCTCCTCCCACTCTCGTCATGGGTTAGTGACCGGATCTGCTATCTTCCCTCTAAATCCCGTTTTCAAACTCTGTTTCGACGAGTCTTCCCGGCCGTGGCGTCAGTGAGGTTCCCGGAGGCGTGGTAGGTTCTTTTCTTCCACTTCGGTCTCCTCTGGTGGTTCGGCTTCGATTTCTTGCCGGTGGTAGCTTTAGGTTGAGTTTGGTTCCAGCTAGCAGTGGAAGGCGGTTTCTCCTTCGCGGTTAAGTGGCGGTGCCCTCTGCGGGCGGCAAACCGGTGTCTAGGGTTTCTGTTTTCTGGTTTAGTCGATTTTGTAACATTTTTGTTTCTGGTTAATTCATCTTAACCGGGCCCATTAGGGGTTTTAGGTTGGACTTTATTTTATTTTCCCATCTTGTTCCTTTGTAATCTCTATTATTTATTCAACCAAACCCTTTAAAACAAAAAAATAGAATTACAAGCATTTTGGATAATAATTTTGATTGATTTTAACTAATATAAACGAAACGTTATGTTAACAAGACATTATTTGAACAAGATCTATATATATATAAAGTTAGCTTTGCTGACTTCTTCTTCCGCCACTTCAGTGTCTACTTTGGCATCCACCATTTTTTTTTAAAAAACCATAAAATAAAATTATCAAACTATATATTTCAAAAAATTGGTGGTGTAATGTATCAAAGTACATTTAGATCCAATAAGTTATTAACTACATATTTGGAAAAACATTTGTTGAATATTAATTGAATATTAATCAAATAGAAATAAAACAAAATTACTAATTAATTATTGTTTAGAACAAAATTTCAGGATCTATCATACGTTTAATTTTAAATGGGATATGCTCTTTAGAGAATTTTAAGTTTATATGATTTCGACAACCTCATGGATGAGTGATTCAAATTTGAAGAGACAAATAAAATTACAAATATCAATGCTCGAAAATAAGCATTCATGCATGCCAACATAATGATTAAGTAATGCTTACAAGACCTTTCTAAAGCTAACTTGTGGTTTATATTTCAATATGTCGTGTTGGAGAAATTAAAAGGACATAGAGAAATGGGAACCTGCCAAAAAAGGTTGAACGATTCAAAAAACATATCAAATGAATGGACATCTAACCCATACAAGTATGAGTTATTTTTAATTAGCGTATGACATTTTATAAGAGTTAAATGATTCATGTTCGTAAATCGAGTTGTTGGACAATTGGATCATGTCGTATTTAGTTAAGAAGCATTAGATGATTAGCTCTATCCAGCACCGGCTCAATACTTTTAGGGGCTCTGGGGCAATTTTTTTTTTTTGGGCTCTTGGGTAAGAAAAACAATTTTGGGCCCCGTTGGGCAATAAAAAAAATTTTTAGAGCCCATGTGTAATAACATTTTTGAACCAAAAAAAAAAAGTGCGGGCCCTGGGGCGGTCGCACTGCTGGCCCCCCTAGTTAAGCTGGGGCTAGCTCTATCATGCTTTATGTGAATGTAACTTAACGGTGATAGTTTTGTCAATGTCGAATTTTCTTATAACCACGTTAGTAAACAATAATACAAATTTCTGCGCGAAGCGCACTCACCAACTAGTATTATATAAACAAGACATGTATTCTAGTAGTTTGTGTTAGTACTTAGTATCATTGTTAAATCTATACTATTAAAACAAAGACACTTTTTGTGTCTAAACAAAAATAAATACATATATGATTATAATATATGTGGATAACTATACATGTTGTCAAACATATCTTTAAAATATATATATATATATATTCATAATATGTTTATTGTTGATATGGACATTCTAATAAATTATAATATCTATAAATAACATTAAATCTCTATTTGATTGATTAAATTATTGCCTTGGTACCTGAGGTTTTAATCCATATTTGAAAATTTAACTGACGTCCAAATTTAAAAATTTATGTTTGGTTTAGTCTGATTATTTAATGGAACCATAATTAGACCAAATTATAAATCTTATTATTAAACACATTTTAACTTGATAAAGTTTCGAAAATTCAAAATTAATAAATATTTATATTATACGATAATATGGTGGGCCGGGTTAGGGTTATGTTTTTATAATTGCGGTCCTTTGTGGTTTGGTTTGTCAAAGCATACAAGATAATATGTTGATTCAAAGCAGATTAAAAGGACAAATTAACCTATTTTAACACTCATAAATTTATAATTTGTAAAATTTTATTTTAATAAAACAATTGGTTTGTGTAGTAATCTAAATTCATATAATAACAAAGTTTACAATTAAGATTACATCAAAATATATTTAACTAACTCATACTCCTATTTTACTAATATCCATCATATAATAACATCATAACTTTTATAAAGATTTACTTTTTTTTGTTAGATAGCAAACTTTGCTATTATTTAAGGTTACAAAAATCACATAATCACGAAAATTTTCATTAAAATTTAAGTCAAACTATTTTCGTTAGTGTTTGCTCAATATAAATTTCACAAAAAGTAATGTATAAAAATTATTGTCTAACACATAGCGTGGATTAGAATCTATATTTCGCATAGTACGTGTTAGAAATATGGTATAAACACCAAAACACATATGGCACAACAAATCAACAAAATATTATATTTTAACTAAAAAATTAAAAATTAAACATATTGGAATCAATAACACTTAAATTAGATCTTATTTCTTATTTCATATTTTGTATATTTCAAAATTTACTTTACAAAATAATTTATTATGTTCGGATGCACATGTTAGAATCTAATTGTATTACTATTCCGCATAATGTTTGGAGATATTCTTCAAATATATATATTTGAAAATGTAATTGAAATTTCTTCTCAATAAAAAAAAAAGTAAATTCATAACGTGTAAAATTGGTTTGAAAATTTTTGCAGTCAAAGTCAAGATGGTTGACTCACTTAATCACTTTTCCTAGAATGTGGTGGCATGGAACCATCATAATTATAGTTGGCTCATTTAGTCTTCTTTGCTTTTAAATATATAGACTAAGGAAACAATAAATCTAATATATAAAGTCTACATAAAGTCGTGTGTAAGCTTTTATTTAGTGCCTTAATCTATGATTTTTAAACACTATAAATCTACCCTCTCGTTGTGCAGATTTAAAGTTATATCACATTTCAATTTATTGTTATTTTTTTAATTTCATTTAAAATATTTAATTAGTGTGTTTAACTAGTTTATTTTTTTACTCAATTAAATAATTTTTATCTACAATTTTAAATTAACCGTTTGCATCGATAATGTCAAATAAATAAAATGTAGCATTCTTTGTTTACTAAAATATTAAATATGTGAATTTGATGTATGTAATCATTTATATTTAAATATACTAAAAATGAAATATATACTATTTGGTTTTAATCTATAACAATCAAAACTAAATTGATGTATGAATTGAAATGTTGACATATCATCGTAATTTTTTTATAGCGGTACAAAATGCGTGGTGGTATAGTTAATAGTGGTAATAGATGGCGATACGATAAGTGGTGACAATTTAACAATAAATAAAATTGATGATGATATTATAGTGATTTGAAAAGATATATAACATTTTATTTGTTTATTTTATTGCGGTAACTCTTAAACATTATGACCATTGATTCTTTTTTAGTGTTGAAATTTTTTTTTTTTAAAAAGAAATTTAAATTGAAAAATACATAGTATACTACTATCAAATTTTTAAACTTTTCTTATATAGTTTAAGTGTAACTGCGACTTCTATCTATTGTATATATAACTAAATTCAACGAAACTTAATTGTCCTTAATCTCGTTCTGATCTTCAATCTGTCAATCTTCTGAAACTCATTTTCACTTAATAATGACTATTTACAATCTTTTGACCACTTTCGTTTTTTTTTTCTTTTTCTTTTCTATTGTGGCTTATATAACCTTTTTATTTTCTCTTATATTTGTGCTCATTTTACATATTTTAGACTTTATGAAAATAAATTGTTAAAACTTATCTTTATCATATCCATATTATTTCTTTTTAACCCATACATAATATACAATGTAAATAAAAAATATTCTTATAGTTTTTGTTCATATTTTTCAGTAATGTATTGCTTTTAAAAACTAAAAATTAAAATAATCTTAATTTTTTTTCTCTTTAATGTTAATTTAAAAATATAGTTATTCATATCAATTTTTAATATATCAATTAAATTTTATTTCTATTCACTACAAGAAAACAATCGATTTGCAAAGAAATTTGCGATGGATATAATCCCTCACAAATTTACGACGGATTTGCAAATATATTGTGAGTGCACTCATGGTCGTTGCAATCCGTGGCAAATTTTCGAGGAAAATAGTCGTCGCAATTTGCCACGAATTTGCTACACCTTTGCAACGATATTGCGAGGGACAGTTTGTCGTCACAAATTCGTAGCAATTTTGCGAGGGTGTTGCGAGTGCACTCGATGTCATCGCAATTCCCTCGCAAATTTGCGAGGGAAAATAGTCGTCGCAATTTGCGGTAGTAGGGAGATGAGTAACCCGGACATGTACATGTCGAATTCCCGTCTACATCGCCACAGACCGGGCATTGCTGCCCGGGAAGGTAAGCTCTAAGACAATCGGGTAGTAATACTCGGAAAGGTAAGAAAAACCCGATACCTCTTACCAGGTTATCGGGAAGGTAAAAGAGAATTATTAAGCACGAGTCTTTCACTATTTTATCTCCATAGACAATGCTTTGCAATTCGAACTATTCCCGCCCAAATACTTAGTTGAAAATTCACGCTACGCGGCGTGACACAGAACCTCGAGAGGCATGCGGTATGGGACAACATACCATGCGGCGTAAAAAACGCAAGGCACATAGCAAGAAAAACTCGGCGCAAGTTAGAGCTGCTAACAGACAAATATAGACGCAGAAAAAACACTTTAATACGACGTACAAGGAGTCAGCTCAGAGGATCCACCCGCTCGACCCGAACTACAGAAATATGACCCAATATATGATTTGGGGCATGTATACTCTATAAAAGTCACATGCGCTCCCCGAGAGCAGGGGACGGACATTTTCATTCACATATAGTCATTTGACCTAATTTCCTCTCTTCTATCTTCTCTCTCAAAACACAGAAAACCTTCTCCGATATCGCTATATTGGTTCTGATACTGTCTCCGATTATTCTATGGCCGGAATCACCCTAAAGTTCTCACATTTCTCACTTTCTTCACCATAAATAGCTCCACAAATCCCATATACTTAGATGATCCATCTCCTTTTTCGGACCCTAAGTCACTAAACCATTCTAACCCATTTTTCGATTCTCTTCAGACCCGACGCCCAACCCGTGGTCATTATCTCTATTTTTTTAATTGACTTGAGCGTCGAAACATTCTCGAAAAACACTCCCCCCCATTGTGTTTTCCGGGACTCAACGCATTGTTTCTTGTGTAGGTAGATTATTTTCCCAAAATGCAAAAAAACCTCGAAACAGAAGATATTATCATACTAAAGTTTTGGGAAGTGAGCATTTTTTAGTTGATCTCTGTAATTAGTTTCGTAATTCTGTATAGTTTCTTAATATAGATGTATTGTTTTAAT
This sequence comes from Eutrema japonicum, assembly GCA_030161315.1. Lineage (NCBI taxonomy): Eukaryota > Viridiplantae > Streptophyta > Magnoliopsida > Brassicales > Brassicaceae > Eutrema > Eutrema japonicum. Next base: position 38,365,795 of record BSQW01000005.1, read on the forward strand.
GTAACTCATATATTTTTGAAAGTAGATAAGGCATTTTATTGAAATAGCTATTGTGAAAGTTTTATTTTTTGGGGATTTTAAAAAATAATAGTGGATGTCAAAGTGGAAATTGAGGTGGGGAAAGGGAAAGTGAAGAAAACTAACTTTATATATATATTTTTAGCACTGTTTTATGGATATATTTCTTTTTTATTAAATATTTTTTGGATTTTTTCCTCCAAACTATGTTTTGAATATATGAAAAGTATTTAGATGTAATTCTTTTTTACGTAGATCCCTTAAAATTGGAGCACTAGGAAAATGATTCATATGGGCCTTTCGTAGAGCATTTTCTTAGGGTATGATAAGATTTTATTATCCAAACAACTTAAACATGATCGAAAACCTAAAAAACTTAATCAAGATTTTATATACATCGAATTTGGTCAAATAATTTTTAAATCAAACAACTTAAAGATAATCGGAAATGATTATTGACTTGTATCAGTGTGTTACTGTGTCATCACTCATATTCATGAATGCATATATATGATTTAGAGAAACAGAAACCGCAAAATCCATAACTTTATTTATTTCCAATAATTTCACATAATTAATGTTCGAAGGTAACAAAAAATCGCATGATAAATAACCCCTAGTAAATCTGTGAAAAAAACAATTTTTGTCTTTTTTACGAATTTTCAGGATTTTTTTTGTCTAAGTTTCTTGCTATAATTAAACTCCTTTTTTTCATTTGTATCTTCACGTTGTAGCAAATATAGCCGTAAAACGCAAGGAAGAAACCCCAAGACTCCAATAAAATTATCAGTGTATGAAAAAAACTTGGTTTTTAGTTGAGAAGATGGTTAATTTGCAAAATGGAGATAAAACTTTTTTTATTTAGGTGAAAGTTTGTTGAATTACTTGTAGTAAATGAGATTTTATTGCTTATACATTAAATACAATATATATATATAGATTACTTCCTATTCTAAAAAGCGGCCGTCTAACTGAAAAAAATAATTATGTGTAGATTACTAGGGATTCTTCTCGGATAGCACTCTGCTGAGATTTTAATCTCAAATCTCCTCATTATAGTAAGTTTTTTTGAGTTTTTTTTTAAATAGAAAAATGAGTAAGTTACAAAAAAACAGACCAAAATCATGATATTTACAGTTTCTACCTGGTGTGACCCGATTTGATCCGCGAGACACGGGTTTGACCCGATTACACCCGATTCGGTTTTTTTTTTTCAAAATTCATAAATTGAATCAAAAATCTAACTTTCCCCCATTAATTCCCAAAACCGCAAAACTCGGGAAAACTGAGGAATTCTCCCCAAATCCCTTCCCCTCCCCCGCATTCCCCTCCTTCACTCAGATAATGGTGAAAACACGACGGTCCAAGAGAAGAAACCCTAATAGCGGCGCAAAGGAGGCGAAAGTGATGGAGAATCCGAAGAAGGACGAGAATCCGAAGAAGGTTTATGCGAAGAAGAAGAAGAATCCCGGTGAAGAAAAGAGGGCGGCGAAGAAGATGAAGATCGGCCCAAAAGAAGTAGGGGATTCGCAGGCGGCGGAGACGGTGGTTCCTCCGGTGGTCGAAGCTTCTACTTCGGTGATTCCTCCGGTGGTCAAAGCTTCTACTCCGGTGGTTCCTTCGGTTCCTCCGGTGGTGAATGCTTCATCTTCGCTTCTTCTGGTGGCCGATCAGGATGAAGAAGAAGAGAAGGAGTTTGAAGAAGAAAAAGAAGAAGAAGAAGAAGAAGAGAGCGGTGAAGAAGACGAAGAAGAAGGAGAGGCAGCAGCCAAGGGCAAGGAGATAGTCAATGACTCGAGTGGAGAGTCAACTGAAGCAACCGAATCCGAATATGAATCGGAGAGTGAGGTAAGAAGCAATAGGGAAAACTAGTAGAAATAGGGAATAATGTGTAGGGAAAACTAGTAATACTTGGAGCAATAGGACAACTAGGGAATACTTGGTAACTCTACTTGATATATTTGTGATACTTGTGATAAATAGGATAACTGGGGAATAATTAGTAAAACTATATTAGTATAACTTTGGAAAACTTGGTAAAAATGTAGATGTAGAACTTGGTAAAACTATAGTAGTAACTCTAGGAAAACTTGGTAAAATTGTATGGCATAATTCTTGTATAACTGAGTGAAGTTGATTGTTATTTTGCAGATTGAGCAGAGGTTCATGGCACTAAAACCAAAGAGTTTGTACCTCCCTACTAGCAGCTATCAGCATCCTGTGAAGGTAGGGACACATTGCTATCTCAAAGACGTGTTCAAAACGCTTGACGGCCTGAACCCGCCCCTGACCGATGCTGAGAGCAAAGCTTGAAGAAATGGGAGCTGGTAATGACAGATTGAAGATGGCTGTGTTGTTCTTCCTTTCGAGTATAGTTTATGCACAAACGAAGACTGGAGATGGTGCACCCGACGTTTTGGAAGTGTTTAAAAGGGATGTGGATGATCTTGATTATTGTAGGACATTTCCTTGGGGAGATTGTCTTACGACTTCATGGTGAAGGAGATCATGCACACGGTGTAACATTTTCAAGCCAAAGGGGGGGTGAAGGCAGGGACACAGTGGCTCATTCCTGGATTATGTATTCCTTTGGAGGTAAGTACAATGATTATGAGAATGTTGATGTTTTTTTAATTCAAAGTAAGTCTTTGTTTTGTAGCTACTAGCGTTTGAGGCAATTCCTCAATTGGGAAAGCGATTTAGGGAGAGTGTCCCAGAAGCAGACTTGATGTGTCCGAGGATGTGTAAGTCGAAGTTCAAGAAAGGAGATATGAAAAGCTTTCCGATTGAGGCAATCAATGAAGAACTTGGTACTACTCAGGTAAGTTGTACCTTGCATCTAAACATTTATTTAAGTTGGAAACATATATTTGAGTTGGAAACATTTATTTGATTCATTCACAGCAGGACATTGACAGCCTCGTTTTAATCAGTCTGAGAGAGGAAAAGAATCTATTGGCTCAAATCTTAGAGAAAGACGACGATCGTGATGAAGATGATCTCATGGTTGATAGTTTGACCAAGCGCCTGGCCAAAAGTTACACTATCTTCTTTGAAGACCTGTTTGATCAAGACGTTGCTGCACGTGCCAAAAAAGGATAAGGAGATGGAACGAGTAGAGGCTCCACTGGTGCAAACACCTCCAACCGAATTGGCCGAGATCTTGAATAGCATAAAAGAGATTCAGGAGAAGGTGAATGTATTTGATGCAAGATTGGATGTGGTGGAAGCATCTATGGAAGAGTAGAGAGCGATGAATGGATAGATGTTGGTTGTTTCTCTCTCTTTTGGTTGTATGTTGAACTTATTTCTCGGTTATTTGTTGGGTTTGTTTGGACATATAACTTGGTGTTGGTTTAAACTTTTGTGGTGGTTTGTAGATCTTATTTTGATATTCGTAAAACTATGTTGGTTTAAAGTTTAAAATTTTGTGGTGGTTTGTAGATCTTATGTTGATATTCGTAAAACTATGTTGGTAATACTTGGTAAAAATATGTTGGTATAACTACGTACAACTATGTACACACCTGTTGATAAGATAAGAAACATACAAGATTCTCATAAACAAAGCCATTGATAAGATTATATGGGCAAACATAATATGTCTTATACAAAATAGAAAGGAAGTTTTGGGATTACATAATATGTCTTATACAACATTTTAGATAATAGATAATAGGTCTTAAACAACTACTTAAATCTCCTTTTGCATTTCTTCAATCTTCTCGCTCTGCTCTTCAACCTTCCGAATTAGCTTTGAAATCTCTTGCTCGACACCAAACACCCACGGCTGGCGAAAGTGGAGTCCATCATCCTAGCAATGAACATTCAAATAGTTTTACCTAGTTTTACTAGTTATATGTCGAAGAACATTCAAATAGTTTTACCTAGTTTAACTAGTATTACCCAAAAAAAACCTAGAAATGAAATTTTACCTTAAATTCGTTGCAGGTGAAGTACCTACTGCCCGGTAAAGTGTCAAAATCATTCCGAAACTTTGGCTGTGTGTAGACATCTTGCTTGATTTTTCCACCACAGGGGCATTTGGTTGGAATCCCATATTGGACGTCGGCGATGAAGCCAACCATGTCGAAAAGCTCCTTCATCCGCTTCATCTCCTTACTGCGCCTCCTCTCCTCCTCGTATGGTTCAACGCAGAAGTTGTCCGTCCAGTGATAGCTACTTTCCTCCATTTCGATTTCAGATTCTCGTGAAGGAAGGAAGAGAAAAGGAGAGAGAGAGAGAGTTGCGATTTGCTAAATGGGAGGATAATTGGAAAATATTGTTTGGAGACAAAAGAAACATTTACATAAAATTGGATTTTTTATTTTGAAATTTTCGAAATTTCAAATTTCAAATTTCCCTCTAAATATTTGGTCATAGTTGTCCAGAGTATACTAGTATTATGAGTTTGGGTCATAAATGGTCATAGTTGTACTTTTGCTGATTTTATGTTTATCTAGTATTACTTGCCCTTAAGATATGTTTTACTAGTTTTACAGAATAGATAAGTGCTTAAATATATAGTTATGATTGTTTTATGCAGTCATTTGCGTCAAATCAGTATATATGTTAGTAGGTCTTCCTAAACTGGCTATTACTATGTAAATGCTTTTAAAACTACAAGGACAATGTTGTGTAATTGTTTCCACAACAACTCATAAAAAGATGGGAATTTAATATTTTCCCTTTTTAATGCTACTCTCTTGATGTTATAACATTTTATTCGACACCAAATATCATTTCAAATATTTTATGCATAAAAAAATTATCCACATTCGACGTACTATTGGCAAAAGTTTGAAGTAGTTATAGTAGTTATACCAAAGTTTGAAGTAGTTATATTTTGCATCCCCAGTACATTGCACCGTGTTTTAACATTTGTTAGCCACCTCTACAACCTAAACAAGCCGGTTAAATAATTACGTGCACCTTGTAGATAAAGTATAGTGATACCGAGTTATACCTAATTGTTTCTAACAGAACATAATCAATTTTGAGGACATAAGTAGTTTTACATAATGAAATACCAGTTGTACTAAGTTGTTTTACAGAACAAAAGCTAACAAAGATCACAAGTACTTATCTCCAAATAAAATCCAGAGTAGTGTTCTTCGACGTCTTTTATTCGGTGTCCTTCGACGACGCCTTTCTCATGCTGATGGAAACCTCGTCACTCTCCTCCTACCTTTTTTTAACTTGCGATCCGGAGGTAGGATTTGCTTGTCTTTGATATAATCGGGGACAATCCATGCAGACATATCCGTGACAACATAAATGGACATGTGATAAGCCAATGCCCACAACTCCGTCCAATAATATTTTGAACACAACTCATGTACTTCTATTTGGGTATCGCGACAACTAACTCCACCACCATTCTTTCTAAATGAGATGTATGTTGCTAGTGCGTGGAGACAAGTATACTTCTGAATATCGAAGAACCTACAAGAGCAACTCTTCCTTTCCAAGTTCACCAAATAAACCTTAGTATCAATATCAACAACTTCATATTCGAGCTCGTAACTGTTTACCTCCCTCACGGTTAATTTCTTAGCAGTATCCCAGTTATCATGCAAGAAGTTCTCAACCAAATGCACCAGTTTGTTATCAACATGTCCTGACACGGCCTCTTTCCTATGCTCGTTAAACCAATCAGAAAACTTTGTAATGATAGTATCCAGCATGGGTATTAAGGAGTACTTCCTCGCGTTGTTAAAAGTGTTGTTCAGAGATTCCGCAGAATTGCTCGTGTCTAGGTTGTATTGGGCACCGGTAAAAAAACATCTTGACCATTTTTCCTTCACGGTGCTTTCCTCCACATACTTCGCCGCGGAAGGAAATCTCCTCTTAAACATGTTGTAACGACTGTAGAACTCAGCCTCTGTGTGAGCTCAACCGCACTCCTGGAATCTGAAAGCCACTGCGGATTTGTTTGCATTAGAAGCATTACCTTTCAAGTTTTGGGCCAAATGCCATAGGCCCATAAACAATACCCATGCCGAGCTTGTGGGAACACGTTTGCTATTTCATTGATGAGGCTTGGATTTCTATCACTCACAAATACCAATTCAGAAGAGTCCCCTAGGTTGCCTAAAACGTTTTTCAACATCTCGAAAAACCATGTCCAACTCGCATTGTTCTCACCGTCAAGTACACCGAACGCTATGGGATAAAAGTGACGATTAGGATCTTGAGCAATGGCGAAAACTAGTACTCCACCATATCCGTTCTTCAAGAAAGTTGCATCCACAATTATCACTTTCCTCATGCATGCAAACCCTTCAATGCTAGCTCCCAAAGCTATGAATAGATATTTGAATTTTCCCGCCTCATCCAGTTCCACACTAGTTATCGTTCCATGATTGACCTCCTCTAACACGTACAAATAACTATACAACATCTTGTACCCATCTTCCGGATTATCACGCAAATCACAAACCGCTTGATTTTTCCCTCTCAACGCCGTCGAGTATGATATTTCTACACCATATTCTTGCCTAACTAGTTCCCTGATGATATTAGGCCTTGGAGTTTCGAGTTTCCCGGGATATTTCTCACTCAAATAAGATGAAACTAGTTGTGATGAGCCTCTCCTCTTATCAACGCTTGCACTCTGATCAGCACGGTTGCATGTGTGCATCTTCGTATACGTTCTAATCGAGAACATATCCGTGTCATCAATCCTTGCTGCTCGTAGACCCCAACTACATCTTTGTATAGAAGATTTAACCACCCACCGTGTTATATCATAATGTTTTATAACATAATCAAAAGAGTTAAGAAATGACAATTTCTGGACCAACTCTATAACCGCCTTCTTATCTCGGAATTCTTGACGCACACTCACACCAAAACCGTCTTCCCATGGAGCTACAAACTGACTACCTTCAACAACGGGTGCTTCCTCATAATATTCATCACGCATACCCGATGTATCCATATTGTTATCCTCCAATACATCATCATCCTCTCTCACCTCCTCTTCTTCATTTTCTTGTCCATTGTCTACGTACAACGTCAAGACATTAGGTCCTATTTCATCATCACTTCGATGGTCATAGTTCATACCATACGAGCTTTTCCCCGCTATCGACTGTTGCGAGGGCAACTCCGGTCTAGTCATGACCTCCACATTCAAAACAGGTCTACGGTTCTCTTTATCAACGGTTATTACATAACCAGCAAGATCTTCATCATCATCAATACTCAAATGTTCTTCACATCCAACCACCATAGGAAAGTAACTCAATTCCAATCTAACATTACTTTCATCTAACGCATGCTTCTTGTATAACCTACCTTCTACCTTCTCCAAAGTTATCTCTTCTTTCAACACTACACTATAAATGCGCCCCTGACATTTATAATAGATGCAGACGATGTTGCTCATTCTATCATGCGAAAACAACACCAAACAACTCAATATATACTTATAGTTGTACCCAGTTTTACGCTAGTTGTTCCAAAATATACTTTAGTTGTCCACAGTTATATGTAGTTGTCCTCAGTTATACCACCATTTTTAATTAATAAATGATTATTCACAGTGATACCTAGTTGTCCCTAGTTCTCCTCGCGCAAGAACACAAATTTATTCGATTTCGGGTTCCAATCTGCATATAATCCACAACGATTCTACCTCTAAAATGCATTTCTACTCAATTTAAAGTCCCAATCGACACATAATCATTGGCTAAACAACAATGTGCAAACTCATCGATTGAATATACCAATCCAATCCCTAAACCCAATGGAGCTCAATGGAGATCGACGGAGAAGCACAAACCTCGCTGGAGATCGACGGACTCGCGACGGAGGCAATGACTGCTGGCCGGAGACGCGACGGCGCCGACGTCGGAGCTGGATGGATTCCCCGCGTCGAGTTTTCCGTTTTCTTTTTTTGTTTGTTTTTTTTCTCTTTTGCCCAATAGAAACGGACCTGGGCAGGCTGGGTTTGGGTATTTTTGGCTGGGTTTGGATATGGCAAATTTGTCATTTCACACACTCATTACAAAAAAGAATGGTATTGAGATTAACTTGGGGTAGTGATGATTTTTTTTTCCTCATAATGGTATAGGAGGTAAAATTCCTAGATTACTCGTTGTTCTAAAAAAATATGTGTAGATTACTCACTGTGCTAATCTGATTACTATAACATTCATTGATTAACATGTGAAAGAATAGCTGGAAACACATAAGAATGGTAACACACATCATTTTTAGGAAAAAGGTTTAAATTCACAAAAACTGACATTGAATTATAGCAGATTCTATCCGCTGCGTAACTAATCGGATATCCGCCAAAAATTCAAATATTTAATCAGATATTTGGTCCGCTCTTGTTTATTTATTTCTATTTAAAAATATGATTTTTCATTGTCTGTAAACGTACCAATTTTTTTTCTTACGTGTCACTTTAGAGTTTTAATGTTTTGGTTCTTTTGTGTACAGCTGAAAACTTCCATGTTCCCTTGACAAAAAAAAAACTTGCATTTTCCAATCTCTCCTTTTTTATTATATGAAAAGTCTTACTATATGTTTACTCTTTAATGTGGTTAGTGGTTAACAAAAGTCTCACTATAATTAATTTTAGCAATCTATCGTGTCGTTTTACCAATGATACACAACTGTCTTTTTATTTTAACCAATGAACGTTATAGACATACGGAAATCGTTATACAAATGACATACAAACACACATAGGGATGTAAAAACATACTATAGGTTTACCTGTTAATCTGTTATGTTTTGCTTCCTTATAATTTATTCTATGGATTAAACTAAGTAAATATAGTCAATTCAACAAGTAATTTTAGTGTGATTTTCTCTTAAAGTAGTTGATGATTAGAAATGATTTTTAGAAAGACATACAAACCATTTTTTGTCTCTGCTGAATTTTCAATGAATTAAAGTTAAGACTAGCCCTGACTATCAAGGGTGTCTCACTAAAAAAAAATTAATTTTGTTTTTTAATTAAATTATTAAATTTTAAAAAAAATTAGACCAATCATAATTTGACACGTCAGTTCAAAATGTCTCAACTTTTTTTTAGAGCGACTCATTTGAGACATCCATGTCTCTCTCTCTTCTTTTTTATTTTTTATTCTTTTTATTTAATAAAAAGTGTCTCATGAATGCTCTAAAATAGTTAGATGGATGGTTACAATAAGGGTATATCTTGATCTCTAATTCTCTACTACATACTCATGGTGGAAGGTAACTTAGGGGGGGTGTATTGAGTATTTAGAGTGATTTAAGTTTTAATAAGATTTCAGATGATTTTGATGGTTTTGGCTGATTTTAAAAAAGTTGTTATGATTTTGTATTAAAATCCTCTACATTCCCACCTAAAATCATGAGATTTGGATCTTTGTATTTTTAACTAAGAAAGTCTCTTAAAATCATCTAAAATCTTCTGCAGTCATTAAAATCTCAATACTTAAAACATTTTCAATAACAGTGGATTTGATATGATTTTAACAAATTCGTGTCTGAATAACAGAGGATTGTAGATGATTTTGAGAGACTTTACATAAATCTCATGTTCAATAACACTGGATTTGGGAATATATTTTAAAATCCTTAGTTGAAAAACAAGAGATTTTAATAAAATCTCAAAATCTCTTAAAATTCACAGTTCAATACACCCCCCTTAGATTAAATTATTGGGAGGATTACTAAACTAACTTTAAAAAATGTCTTAATTACTAGAACAATCCAAATCTTTCTAAATTACTAGAATAACCTAAAAATATATAAAATACCAATTTTGTCTTTTTGGCCTTTGTTAACAAAAACGTAATTACGATATTGTAATTACTATTTTTAATCCACATCAGCGCGCACAGATAAACAAGTCTACCGTTCTTTGACGGTAGACTTATTTTTTCAGGTAGACTTATTTTTCGGCCGGTAGACTTATTTCGGTAGACTTATTTTTACGACATGGTAGATATGTTTTCGGGCGGTAGACTTTTTTTTTTGGTAGATTTATTTTTAATGACGGTAGATTTGTTAAAGATTGGTAGATTTAACGGGAAATCAGTTGACTTTTTTGGTAGACATTTGACCAAATTGGTAGATTTATTTTCTTTGATGGTAGATTTATCTCATCCGCGGTAGACTTCTTTGTAATGACGGCAGACTTATCATTTGATGGTTCGTTTTTTGGTGACTGTAGATTTATTGTAATGACGGTAGACATATATTATCGTGGTAGACTTATTCTTAAAACGACAGATTTATTTTTAATGACGGTAGATTTATTAAAAAACGGTAGATTTATATAAACTTTCGGGATACACGAAATTGGTAGACTTATCATAAGTTGGTAGATTTATCAAAATTTGGTAGATTTATCTGAATTTGGTAGATTTATCTGAATTTGGTAGATTTATCTGAATTTGGTAGATTTATCTGACATTTATCATTTTTATTTGACGGTAGACTTATTAAAATATTAATAAATAAATATAACAATTATATTAATTTAAAAAAAAAACCAAAAACATCTCCAAAAAATTGAAAACAAATTCCGAAAAAATCGAAAAAAATTCCAAAAAGTCTAAAGTTAAGAAAAAATAATTTTAAATTTTAAATATTATATTTTAGCTTATGCATTTTTGAACTAAAAATTTCTAAAAACTCAAAAATACAAAAATCCAAACAATTCTCAAAATTTTATAAAATTTCAAAAATCCATGAATAACACATCACGGTTAAAAAAATATATCACATAACACCAAAATAATTGTATCAAAACCCTAAAGATAATTAAAATAAGACAAAAGACATGTTTAAATAATATTCTAAAACAATTCTTTATAGCATAGGTAAAACACTCAAGAAATTTGTTTTCGTGGATTTTAAATTTTATTTTAACCGTGTTGTGTTATTCATGGATTTGTTTTTATTTTTTGAGTGTTTAGAAATTTGTGAGAATTTGTTTGTATTTTTGAGTTTTTAGGAATTTTTTATTCAAAAATTCAAAACTTAAAATTATTTTTTCTTAACTTCAGATTTTTTTGGATTTTTTAAATTTTTTGGGGATTTGTTTTTAATTTTTTGGAAATTTAATGTAATATTTTATCTATTTAAAAATATTTTATCATTAAATATAAACACTGTTTCAAACCGTGTATAGTTCGGTATACATCTGTGAACAAGATGTTGTAAAATGAACACACGGTTCACAGTTGGAGATTTAAAATGGGTAACAAAAATAGTTTGAGTATTAAAAAGCTTATCGGAATAAAGTTAGGGTATTTTTATGGAATTTTCTCTATATATAATATGGAATAACGTGTAACTAGACATTAAGAAGTGATCAACTTTGGTTATGTTTATGTCTTTGATGATGTATACTTCATGATTATGTGTTTGGTTTTGCTACACTTATTGTGTTTTTTGGTTAAGTTACATGAAGATTTGTTTACGTTTTGCTAAACTTCGTGTGTTTTGGTGATGTATTGTTTATGTTTCTTTCAAACTCTTCAAACTATTGGTATTGCTAATGTTATGTATGAAATTAGTATGTTTGACTTTCAAGTATTGTAATAATAAACACCACATAGAATTTGTATGTTATAATCATATGTGGTTCATGTGTTTTTGTTTTAAATCTCACTAATTTTGGTTATCCAAACTAAGCAAATATTAAACTAAATAAAGTTACTAATTTTGTCAAGCACCTTTAAAAATTATCGTGGACTGTCTTACAATCACTAATTCAAAACACACATTTAGAATTCAATTATCATTTGTACAAATTCAAAAACAAATCTACCAAATTCAAATCTCCCATTAATTATACTCTTAGAAGAATACGTTGAACCGAAGACGGAAATGTCGCCGTAGAATCGGCCGCCGTCGTGAAGCCCGGGAACCTGTCTGAGATAACATCAATTTAACACTATCAATTGAAAATAGAACAAATGAAACAAGTCTACCATAACAGATTAAACAAGTATACAAGAAAAACGGATTAAACAAGTCTACCATAACGGATTAAACAAGTCTACTATAACGTTTTAAACAAGTCTACTAGAACGTTTTAAACAAGTCTACCATAACGTTTTAAATAAGTTTACCAGAACGTTTTAAACAAGTCTACCATAACGTTTTAAACAAGTCTACCATAACGTTTTTAACAATTCTCCCTAAATCTACCACTATTAGCGGAATTTCGTCGAACACGTGGTGTGCATACCTCATGAAGCCGCATATCAACCAAAAAACGAGGGTTTTCTCTCCTTTCACCGGGAATTCGCGTCTCCCCTCCCCGCGTCGCCTCAAGAACGACCAAACGACGCCGGATCTCGTCGCCCTCGGAAGGAACTCGCCGAAGAAGATGAAAAAACTCATGAGAAACAGAAAAGTTCCTAACCTACTCGTCGCCGGAATCAATGGCCGTGAGGCTGGAACGCCGGAGTCGGAGTATATCTCGCCGGAAAAGACGAGAGGTTAAGAACATTTTAAACAAGTCTAACAGAACGTTTTAAACAAGTGTACCAGAACGTTTTAAACAAGTCTAACAGAACGGATTAAACAAGTATACAGTAACGTTTTAAACAAGTCTACCACAACAGATTAAACAAGTCTACCATAACGGATTAAACAAGTCTACCAAAACGTTTTAAACAAGTCTACCAAAATGTTTTAAACAAGTCTACCACTACGTATTGAACAAGTCTGCCACTATTAGCGGAATTTCGTCGAATAAGTGGTGCATACCTCATGAAGCCGTATGATATATCATGGTTTTTACCCTATTTAAGCCATGATATAAGTCCTTTTTATAGAGTCTTTATAGTATTTTGGAGTCTTTTTAGAGTCTTTTACAGGTCATAGCACGTTTGGAGGATTATTGGAAGTATTGGAGCTTTCTGGAGCAGTTTGTAGCAGAGCTAAAGATCGTGTCGCTGAGAACCTGAATTCACGTCGAGCATCGATCGATACCCCTTGGTATCGATCGACACTCAGCGCAGCAAGACACAACCCGCGAGTTTTCCAAGACTTGAGGAATTGCAAAAGTGCCCAGAAGTCTTTAATAATTACAAGAAGACCCCAGATCGTGTTTTAGGTTATAAATAGGAGTTTTCAGCCACCTGTTTAGGCTATGCCTTTGGATGCCTTTTTATGCTTTATTTTCTGTGTTTGATTTTACTTTGGTTTTAGAGAGACAAGTCTGAATCTCCCTTCGTCCGAGATCAGATCTCTAAACCCTTCTTTCTATTCTATTGATGATTTATTCAAACATGTCTTTTGATTCAATTGCCATGTCTGAGTAGATCCACTTTAGGTTTAGGGTTTTCTCATAAAGGATTTCTTTGAATGCTAGGTTAATTATCTGTTTAGGATTCACCATCTGAATTAGTTCTTCACCTTAGGTTGTGTTCATAGCTAATTCTAGGTTGACGAATCTGGAACTTAGATCTTAGGATAATTGATTAGGCACGAGAGTGCGATTAATTACCTGATAGAACCTAGGTGAGCAAATTGATTATTCGCAAAGAGATTTGGTTTAATTGATTTGTGAACATATCAAACCTGATATTAAAGCTGATTTAGAATTTAGGATTCGCAAAGAGATTTGGAATTCTTGGGATTTAGATTTAGATAGTTTTCGCAACGAGAGTTGGTTAGCTATATTTTAGTGATTTGAGTTCAAGAACTGCGCTAAATCTGAATCCTGTTAGTTAGTTTATCTGCATTCATTGATTTCCTGAGAAAAACCCTGAGCCTATATTTCTCAATTGATTTACAACTCCTTTAATTTCTGCACTGCTTTTAATTACAACTGTTTGGCTTAGCGTAATTCGACACTATAGAATCTATTGTGCGTTTCTGTGAGTCTTCTGTGGTTCGACCCCTAGCTATACTATTACAACTGCTTTAGTACTTTAGGGTATTAAATTGAGCATATCAATTTTGGCGCCGTTGCCGGGGACTCAATTCGCCATTAGATTTTAGTTTAGAATTTCGACTAAGTTCGACGGTATCGATCGATACTCTGTAGTATCGGTCGATACTCGTCGTCTTCTTTTGTTGGTATCGGTCGACACCACTTGGTATCGATCGATACTCAACGTATTTTTCTGGTTACTTACGTGCTTTGCCTAGTGTTTTGTTTGCAGGTGTATGCCTGTTCGTGAAACCAGAAGCAACAAGAGCACACAACTAGTTGAACTGTCACTGGAACAGCTAGCGTTTGTGGAACGCACAAACAGAAAGACCAAGCAAACATCAGGGATGAACAACCCAGTGGTTTTAAGAGCTGATGAAGCTGGAATTCTGAGAGACCAAGAGGGTCACGTGTGTAATGAGAGAGGGCAGCGACTTGATGAAGCTGGTAACATCGTTGTCCCTGCTGCGGTTGTTGAGATTGTCGCGCCAGCTGGGCGCGCCAACGCAGGGAATGCTGTGGTTAATCGTGGAAGGACGATTGGTGAATGCAACAGGCCTGACCAGTTTTTCGCCAATCGTTCAGCAATTCGTCCTCCTGCGTTTGAGAGGAATGACTTTGAGCTGAAGCCTGCTTACTTCACTCTAGTGGGACAGCATCTCTTTCATGGTCTTCCTCATGAACATCCAATGGACCATGTAGAGAGGTTCGAGGACTTGGTCACTAGCATTAAGAGCAATGGAGTGTCCTACGACTATCTCTTCTGCAAGCTCTTCCCCTACTCTCTAGGTGGAGAAGCTACTTACTGGCTGAGGCAGCTACCTCCTGGATCACTGACTAATTGGGAAGACACCAAGAGAGCCTTCCTAATTAACTTCTATGATGATGGACGATCTGAAGATCTGAGGAATAAGATCTCCACTTTTTCTCAAGGACCTACTGAGGCGTTCAAGGCTGCTTGGACAAGATTCAGATCGTACCAAAGAGACTGTCCACACCATGGATACTCTGATGTGCAGCTGCTGGGTATCTTCTTCAGAGGAATAGATTGGAGGTATCAGATGGCTCTGGACTCTTCAAGCAATGGGAACTTCAACACCAACTATCCTGAGGACGCCTATGTGTTGATTGAGAATTTTGCATCTAGCAGCAGCACAAAGAGTGCAGATTTCGAGCGCAAGAAGCTGGCTGGTAATCAAGATGGATCGCAGATCGCTGAGTTTAAGGCTCAACTAGATTCTATGCACAGTCTTCTGCTGGGAAAGACAACAAAGGCCGTCCACTTTGCTGCTGAGAATGAAGTAAAAGATTGTAACTACGTTGGTGGTTCTGGTTTTCAGGGTCAACGATTTGGGTACAACACCAATCGAAACTATGGTCAGCAAGGAGGGTACCAATCCCCACCACCCAAAGCTCCTGAGAGTAAGATTGAGGCTATGCTTGAACACCTGGTTCAAGGGCAGGAGAAGATGACGGTCACCTTCAATGGTAAGATGGATGATTTGTACACCGATTTGAGTGGAAAGATCGAAGCTCTAAAGACGAGCCACAGGATGCTGGAGACGCAAGTAGCTCAGACTGCAGCAAATTCTAAGGGAAAGACGGTTCATTCACACGTCAATGCAATCTCCTCAAATGCAGAAAATCTCGAAGCCATTCCTGAAATCGCACAAGCATCGATCGATACTCCCCAGTATCGATCGATACCAGCCCAGACGCCTGCTCGAATGGATTCGAAAACCCGTGTATCGATCGATACCCCATTGGTATCGGTCGATACCGGGGCGATTTCTGAGGAAACAGTTGAAACTTCGACTGTGGTGCCTAAGGTCGTTGCAGAACGAGTGTATGTAACCAGGATGCCTTATCCTATGGTTCCTAAGCTGACAAGGGAGGAATGGGAGATTGCCAGACTACAGTATATGCTGGATAACCCGAACGTGGAGCTTCTTTCTGATGAAGATGTACTTGTCAGGAACGATTCAAATCGCATGGCATCGATCGATACCCTACCTGGTGTCGATCGATACCCCTCTCAGAACGGACCAGAAGTTATGAAAACACCTGAGGTGATCGGAGAAAGAGTTCGCAATTCACTACAACCGCGGAAATTGACACAGAGGGAAGACCCAGGGAAATTCGCTGTTCCATGCTCCATCTCAGGAGTTAATTTCAAAGAGTCTCTTGTCGACTCAGGGGCTAGTGTCAATGTCATCTCAAGGGCAATTGCAGAGCGGTTAGGAGCTGATATTCGATCACCAGAGGCATCTATCACATTCGCGAACAACTCCACCTCGCTTCCATATGGTGAAATCGCTGGTTTGCTAGTCCAAGTAGGAGACTGTCTGGTGCCTACTGATTTTCAGGTTGTGGAGATGGGTGCGATATCTCGTATGCCTATACTCCTGGGACGACCGTTCATGGCTACTGCAGGCGCGATCATAGACACGCCTAATAAGAGACTATCTTTCTCTTACATTGACGGTGATGTCTACTATGATGTCATTCCACCTAGGAGTATTCCCACACGTGCCTCTAGCATCAAGGTTATCACAGGAGAGTCGCTAGCAATTGATCTTCTGGAAGAGCCTCCTGATGAGCCTACTGTCGCAGATATTCCAGGTGAACCGCCCAACATCCCCAAGAAGAAGACTAAGGCAACAAAGAAGAAGAAGGCCAAGAACAAAAAGGTCGAGAATCCCCATGTCACTCTGATTCCTCAGAAGTGTGATGGGAATTCGATTGATTACAAGGTCAAATGCAAGGGAGCCTTGAAGCCATTCTCCAAGGCCAGAGTCCTTCTTACTTCTGAGCTGAAAGAGAAAGGGCAGGAATTTGTGGACAGCATGCTAAGCAGAACTCTGAAGCTAGTAATGTCAAGTGATGGAGCCTGTTTTGGTGCAAGCTCTCACTCTTATCCAGCCTGAAGGGCGTTACAGTCAAGCTATTGACGTTAAACGAGCGCTTGGTGGGAGGCAACCCACTGGTGAGTCTGTTTTTGATTCGTTTTTATTTTTATTTTCGTTTGTTTTGAGTCTGTGTCAGGATGAACAAGGAGCAACTCGAAATCGCCTAAGCATCGATCGATACCCCTATGGTATCGATCGACACCAATCGCGGATGAAAATTCACAAAGTCGATCTAAGCATGGTATCGATCGATACCATGCCGTGTGTCGATCGACACCGACTGTTCCAGAATGGTAATTTCTTGTTTCTCTTCGTTCTATCCTTTTTCTTTGTTTCTTTCACTGACTCTAGGCTAGATAACACTGAGGACAGTGTTGTTCAAGTCTGGGGGAGGTGTCTGCTGACATTGTTTTCGTTTTTCTTAGAGTCAGTCGTTTTATCGAGTCAAAACTGTTTTATTGAGTCAAAATTTGTTGGAGATGATGATCCTGTGCTTGAACCTATTGATTTGATTTTGTTTTTGAGTGCACAGTGTTACAGGATCAGTTCTAGATCGACTAATGAAAAATCCAAAGGCTGACCAGTTGACTAGAAAACATCCATGTCTCCAGCAGAGTTCTTCTGAAGCCTGAGCCAAATTTTTGCACTTCATCAATGTGGTTAGTATTCATAGAGCTTGATTCATCATTCATATCTGATAAAGGAACACGTGTGTTTAGAATTATGGTATCTCTCTCCCCTGAAATAAGTTGATAGATTAAGAGCATAAAAGATTGAAATGATTTTCTTCTGAGTAGAGGGTTAGGAAAATTTCCAGCGATCCCATTATTCTACTTAAGAGGGGATGATCACACAAAGGATTGGAAGCGAGGCTAGGATTTTCCTATAATGCCATTATTCGCCTACATCCTTTGATACATTGAGAGGGAAGAACCGGGGATTTGGTGGCAAACACCATCAGTACTCGCGTCTCATACCTTGATATGTATATGCAAAGCTGAAAAGAAAAGAAAAAAATAAATAGAAGATAATAAGAAATAAGTCTGGGGGAGAGAAATTGATACAAAAAGTGTGAAAAGGGTGGTTCCTTTGTCAAGATATTGTCTGGTAAAGAGTCTAGAAGGTTCTTAAATATTAACTGCAGCGATGAAACTGGCGATGAAGGTTTTACTTGAACAATGCTGTGGGATAATGGGTGGAGTCTGGAAAAGCTGCGAATGTCTACGGAGAAGTACATGGTGGTTAGATCGAAAGCTGATCAGGTGACATTTGGGTACTTGGGAAAAGGGTCTTTTCGATGGTTCAGGAACAGGTGAGTCTCTACGTTTTCAAACCTCTTTTTCTGGTTTAGTCTTCTATTTGCTTGAGGGCAAGCAAAAGGCTAAGTCTGGGGGAGTTGATATATCATGGTTTTTACCCTATTTAAGCCATGATATAAGTCCTTTTTATAGAGTCTTTATAGTATTTTGGAGTCTTTTTAGAGTCTTTTACAGGTCATAGCACGTTTGGAGGATTATTGGAAGTATTGGAGCTTTCTGGAGCAGTTTGTAGCAGAGCTAAAGATCGTGTCGCTGAGAACCTGAATTCACGTCGAGCATCGATCGATACCCCTTGGTATCGATCGACACTCAGCGCAGCAAGACACAACCCGCGAGTTTTCCAAGACTTGAGGAATTGCAAAAGTGCCCAGAAGTCTTTAATAATTACAAGAAGACCCCATATCGTGTTTTAGGTTATAAATAGGAGTTTTCAGCCACCTGTTTAGGCTATGCCTTTGGATGCCTTTTTATGCTTTATTTTCTGTGTTTGATTTTACTTTGGTTTTAGAGAGACAAGTCTGAATCTCCCTTCGTCCGAGATCAGATCTCTAAACCCTTCTTTCTATTCTATTGATGATTTATTCAAACATGTCTTTTGATTCAATTGCCATGTCTGAGTAGATCCACTTTAGGTTTAGGGTTTTCTCATAAAGGATTTCTTTGAATGCTAGGTTAATTATCTGTTTAGGATTCACCATCTGAATTAGTTCTTCACCTTAGGTTGTGTTCATAGCTAATTCTAGGTTGACGAATCTGGAACTTAGATCTTAGGATAATTGATTAGGCACGAGAGTGCGATTAATTACCTGATAGAACCTAGGTGAGCAAATTGATTATTCGCAAAGAGATTTGGTTTAATTGATTTGTGAACATATCAAACCTGATATTAAAGCTGATTTAGAATTTAGGATTCGCAAAGAGATTTGGAATTCTTGGGATTTAGATTTAGATAGTTTTCGCAACGAGAGTTGGTTAGCTATATTTTAGTGATTTGAGTTCAAGAACTGCGCTAAATCTGAATCCTGTTAGTTAGTTTATCTGCATTCATTGATTTCCTGAGAAAAACCCTGAGCCTATATTTCTCAATTGATTTACAACTCCTTTAATTTCTGCACTGCTTTTAATTACAACTGTTTGGCTTAGCGTAATTCGACACTATAGAATCTATTGTGCGTTTCTGTGAGTCTTCTGTGGTTCGACCCCTAGCTATACTATTACAACTGCTTTAGTACTTTAGGGTATTAAATTGAGCATATCACCGTATATCAACCAAAAAACAAGGGTTTTCTCTCCTTTCACCGGGAACTCGCGTCGCCTTTCCGCACGTCGCCTCAAGAATGACCAAACGACGCCGGATCTCATCGCCTTTGTAAGGAACTCGCCGAAGAAGATGAAAAAACTCCTGAGAAAGAAGAAAAGTTCCTTACCTACTCGTCGCCGGAATCAATGGCCGTGAGGCTGTAACGCTGGAGTCGGAGTATATCTCGTTGAAGAAAACGAGAAGACGAGAGGTTAAGAACATTTTAAACAAATCTACCATAACGTTTTAAACAAGTCTACCATAACAGATTAAACAAGTCTACCAGAACGTTTTAAACAAGTCTACCATAACAGATTAAACAAGTCTACCGTAACGAATTAAACAAGTCTACCAAAACGTTTTAAACAAGTCTACCATAACGTGTGTCGGGAATCAAACGTGTTTTTACCGGAAAGAGGCGACGGAGCAGATCTGGTGGATCTACAACTTGGCGAATCCCGATCTGTATCTCTGCAACTCAAATCAACGAAGCTACAAATCCCTCGACCTGAAGCTTTACCAAACCGACAGTGAGACGAGACGAAACAAACCAGAAAATAAGTCTATCATAAATTAGTAAAAGCCACCAAAACGTATCAAACAAGTCTACCACAACGTATCAAACAAGTATACGTCAAGATTTTAAACAAGTCTACCATCAAGATTTTAAACAAGTCTGTTGGAGGTGGGCTTAGCACCCCCCGATTAGCTAGGCTCATCTCAACAAGAAGGCCATTCTCGATTGCATCGATTAGAAGTCAACGGTTGACTCAAGGAAACACCGAGCTGGCTGCCCGGGCTTCAGCTTCTTCCCCGCCGAGCCCATAGGAGCGCGCCCCGGGCTCGGACTGATGTCTCACCCACCACAATTAGAGGGGCCGAATGAGAGAAGGACGCGTGGAAGGTAGTTGACTGAACAATGCGCTATCCCGTAGGGGGATGGTGCTGGATTCGACATCTCGCCAACTCTGCACGAAGATCTAAAGGGGAAGCGACACGTGGAAGGCAGTTGACCGAACAGTATGCTATCTCCGTAGAGGTATGGCACCGAGCTCATCATGACCTATCTGCCAGAAGGGTTGAAACACTCCTCTTCGAGGGGCCCTACCCCCAAAGGGTACTAAAGGCGACACGTTGCTCCTGAATTTCGGAGAATAGGAAGTCAACCCATGCTATATATACTCCTTCGTACGCACCTGTGAGAGGGGGATTTTTTACTCTCTCTCTCTATAATATTGACCCGATCTCTCTCATTTGTAACAGAGCGACGGCGTTTAAAACACCGAACTGGATTTCCGTCGGAACCAGTTCGTAAATCTAAACCGTTCGTCTCCTTTCAATCATTAATACAAGGAATACGGTCCCCGACCTGTTCATCATAATACCCGCCTTCTTTTATTTCGTACCGACCTGCTCAAAGTCTAAATTAATTTGTTTTATTTAACGGAAATCTCGCCTCTCAACTCCCTAATCATCCTCTAAATATCATTAGTGATCACCTGGATCAACAAAGTCTACCACAACATCTTAAACAAATCTACCGCAATGTATTAAACAAATCTACCGCAAATGAAAATCTACTAATAAATCTACCATCATTAGGGGCATTTTATCGAACAAGTGGTGGGCGTACCTCATGAAGCAGCATATTAACCAAAAAAATGTTTGAAAGTTCGACGAGCACGTGTTCGGCGGCGGTGCCACGTTCGTAACCGTACCATCCGTCGGTCCAGAGTTCCCGGCGGAGCAAACGACGACGATCCGTCGTTGGGGAGTCGCTTTTAACCGTGTCATTTCTTTGGCCGAAGATGTTGGCTCAGGGGAGCAGATCTGGTGGAAGACGGCGATGGAGCAGTCGGAATCAACGCCGGAGATCCACTCACCATCACTGAAATCCGTTGGCGGAGGAGAGAGAAGAGGAAGAAGAAGAGGGAGAGGAGAGAGAGAGAAAACCCAAAAAAAGTAGAAGAAAATAGAGAGAGAGTCGTGGAGATGTTGGGTTTTTTTTTTTTTAAGATTAATAATTAATATTTTAGTTATTAAAAAAAAATTAGAATGGTAATTTCGTTATTAAAACGAAAAACCATATTTAAAGGTTTTTTGACAATTTTTGAATGTTATTTTAGTTAGTGAAACTTTTGTAAGAGTTATTCTAATAATATCACTACTTTTGAAGGTTATTATAGGTAATTTTCTTCAAATTATTAAATACAAAGTTTATTAGTGCATCACAATCCCGATATATCAACTTTTCTTTTTCATTTTCTTTAAGTCTTGTTTGAATTATTGTTTCATGGGTGGCAAAGATATTGTATTTGGGCCACAACTTTCCGATATCTCAATGGTTCACCTATGATTCATAGGCTATGAACAATCTGATCTAAAATATATTTCCTGGTTTCAATTAGGCTTTTTCTATTTTTTTTTTTTTTATGGGCCATTTGAAAAACATTTTAGCTTTGCCAAGTTGTTTTAATCAAAACTATTCCCTCTGGAAAATAAAATTCACGTTTTATCCCCAAAAAGAACATATTGTGGATCAGCTTCATGGGAATAGCTTCTCTTAGTCAACAACTCCACCTCTTTTATCAATAAATTCTAGGCATTTGACTCATAATTACATCGGGTTGAGACAAGAACATCTTAATTTAATCTCCTCTCCATCACCGAGTCTCGAACTCGTGAACAACTCCACCTGCTGATACAACAAAGTGACACAATGTCCATTCTTTGTATACGATCTATTCATGGAGTATTCCAAAACTAAATGTAGGATACGAGTATTCAGTGCTGGCCTGCTAATTTAGAGGATTAAAAGAAATTAGTAAAATGTGGTTCTATATTTTAATTAAAAAAATTAACAATTATACATCATATTTTTTTTATTTACACATAAGTGGTTTATTTTACAGAAATATATCTATATATTTGATTAGTTAGGATTATTTTTTAAACAGATGATCCAATATTTAAAAAGAGAATAGTAGATTAATTGTTTGTTTGATCTTTATTAGGGTTTTTCTTAATTACAGCACTATAAATTTCATTATTGTAAAATGATATAGAGTTATAAAAATCGTTACAATAAAATAAGGTTAATAATATGGCTGAAAAAATAAATAAAATATAAGTTATTAAACATGAAAATAAATCCAAGATGAATATATTTGGCAAAAAAGAAATTTCAGTAAACAATACGTGGCATATTTGGCAAAACAAAGATATTTAGTTAGATCATAAAACATAAATAAAAATAATAATTAAAGAAACGCATCAATGAAGTTGATCGAGCTAGAGACATTGAGTTAGAAAGCTACTGCACTAAAGTAAAAATTAGGTAATGTGACCCTTAAAATAAGTTATTTTATTGTGGCCTAAAGCATGGGCTTGTTGTGCTTTATACAAGTGACGGGCCCAAATTGATACAAGGATATTTTCGATTTCAATTATCCAAATGTACTCATGTCATAGTATAATTTGAGATGTCAATCCATATGGAGTTAAGATTGAAGCACTAACAGTACAAGAAACTTCTTAATCTAAAACAAATTTTTGTGGGTTTTTGTTTTATATCTAATCTATAAAGTGTAAGAAAGTAAAACAAGATAAAAGCGTTGGATCATGTATTAAACTATCAAAGAAATGATTAACAATCAAACAATGATTCATTTGAAAGTATTAAACACTATCCTAAAACATGGAACACAAACATAACGCTAATCCACTTATGTGGTACCAATCCCTTCACTAATCACCTAATCATCAACAACTTTTGTTCGCGATTAGATAATCAATGAGCATTAATCGTAAGTCCATTTAGTTCACTAATCACCATAAACATCAACTCCCGTTCGCTAGGATGTGAAAAACTCACAATAGGTTTGGTTCAAGCATTTCATCAAACACCTTCCGGGTGTGAAATGCCTAAGTTCTAGATTCCATTTTCCAATCCTAATCTAGCACTAAGAGCAACATATGTGAAAGATATATCAATGATCAATCTAAATCATTGTCATCCAACCATCAAGACAATTGACTAATGATGCATAGGCATTCAATGCACATTCATTCTTATGACATGGATCACATAAGTAGTTAGTTCACTCCAATGATACTAATTCATTTACAAATCATCTAGTTATCAACAACTTTTGTTCGCAACTAAATGATCCATAATCATTAAGCATTAGTCCATACAAGTCAACAATTCACCTTAATCATTAATTTCCATTGGCTAAGAATTGAACTGCATGCTTGGAAGTTTTCTAGACATTTCATCAAAACCTTCTGGGCGATAAATGTCATAGGTTCTTGAATTGAGAGATCAAGTAATTCCTAGCGTTAAGATCTTTCCTAACATGAGAACAAAGGTTTATGTAGTCCTAAACATCAACAATCAATCATCAAACCATCACAATCAAGCAAACCATAATCAAACAAAAAGCCTAGAGTCTAAACATGAAAAACATAAGAGAAAAATACATAAAGATAAAAAGAATACATAAATAAAAGATAGGGTGAAGGAATCTTCTCTATAATGGCATATGTATGAAGAACAATCCAAATTCCTCAAGAAGAGAGAGTTTGGGATAAAACTCAACTCTAGAAAGATGAAAACTTAGGTTAAAATTTGATTAAATACACAAGGGGTTCGAACCAGATCGGATCTTGGGCAAGCTGGATCGAGTTGATATGTGTCCACTAAATCGGTGATAACTCCAGGAATATTACTGGGACTGAGCTGAAACCACTCCCATTGGAAAGATAACTCAATTTTAAATCTGCCTGAAACGTTTGAGATTAAACTGGGCACGGAAAGACTTCCATCCGACATGATCTTTCAGCTGCTTTGGACTGCCTCTACCTTTTCCGACAGTGACATATCTTCAATAAATCTCCCGTATCTCTTGAACCGATGATCATAATGATATGAATATACTCTAGTTGGAAACTACTCAATTTCGCATGACTTTCATGAAGAGCTTCCAAGCTAAATCCATCGAAAAGGCTTTCGTTTTTATCGGTCACCTTTTTATCGGCCAAATGGCTGATAAACCTCCTTTTCGGCTCACTCCTTCATTTCTTTGGTTTCTTTGTCACTTTTCTTATCCATTCCAAGTCTCCCAATCTTGTTTAGCTCAAAAAGTACCTAAAAATTACTCAATGTACTATGCAAATGCAATATAAACATCCTAAGAATCTAATATGCAATATAAAGCGAAATGAGACAATTATGCATGAATTAACTACAAAATAATGCAAATATGCATGAAACAGGGTAAAAACAAGAGTCAAAATCGTGCAAAATACGGTGTTATCACGAGTATCATACAAGGGGCAAATAAGTAGAAGGGATCGGAAAGTCTTGTTTTATTAAAATCAAACTCGGCGAATACAAGGAAAGTTAGGTCGTTGGAACGACGAGCTAACGAAAAAATAACTATGAGTTAGAAACTAAAGTCGAAAAGTTCGCAACAATTTTTCTATTAGTTATCGGGGATGAATGATCAATTAATTAATTAATGAAGTGCCTTCTTATTTATATATGTTTGAGTCAGTCGAATCAAGTCGCGATTTCATTTTCCTACTCATATATGATATTGACGAACTTCCTTTTTAATTTCTCGGAGACGATGTGGACAATTTCCTTTTATCTCGTGACCGAGCTTCTTGGGCTTTTGGCGAGGCAAGATGAGTCCATGGGCCAAATCCTTGATGGCTTTGTGAATCATTGCGGACCAGATTAATTGTGCCGATCTTGGTTCGGGTCGGGTTAAAATGGTGGTGCGGAGCTTACCATATGTACTAAATTTCGTAGATGAAAACAATATAACATCAAATCATTTGGTTAACTGGTTTATCTAATAAAGTATCATTCAAAAAGTATGCACGGAAAGTACATTTACCAAGCAAATTTCATATTTTATATGGCATACAGACATTTGCGAGTAGAACGATGTTATCCTTGATGCGGATATCCAGAAAAGACATAAACCACGCGATCTTCACATGTTTGTTAGGTTTAAAATGATGGGCAATTTCGAATATACATTCAGTTCCAAATACTTTCCGAGATTTTGGTGAATTTCACTACAAGAAAACACGCGATTTGCGATGGCAAAATCCGTTGCAAATCCGTCGCAAATCATGTTTTGCGACGGATTTGCGAGGACCATCAATCCGTCGCAAATCACTCGTCGCAAATGACTCGTCGCAAATCAAAACTCCTCGCAAGTCCGTCGTAAATTTACGAGGGAAACTTTCCGTCGCAAATTTGCAAGAGACATTTTCCGTTGCAGATTTGCGACGGAATTGCTACGGATCCTATTATGATTATAACCCTCTCAATTCCATTGCAAATTTGCGATGGAAACTTTCCGTCGCAAATTTGCAAGGGACAATTTCCGTTGCACATTTGCGCCGGAATTGCTACGGATCCTATTATGATTATAATCCTCTCAATTCCATTGCAAATTTGCGAGGGAAACTTTCCGTCGCAAATTTGCAAGGGACAATTTCCGTTGCACATTTGCAACGGAATTGCTACGGATCCTATTATGATTATAATCATCTCAATTCATTTGCAATTTTGCGACCAAATTGCTACGGATCCTAATTCTAATTTATAATTTAATTTTAAAATAAAACGAAATCCGGAATTTAAATAGAAATTAAAATTTTATGATTAAATTAAAATATTAGATATTCAAAGAAAAATAAAAAACAAAATTATTCTAAAATAAAAAAAAAAAGAAATTAAAATTCAAAATTGTTCTAAAATACATAAAAAAATACAAACACTCTAAAATCAAACACAAACACTAAAATACTAACACAAACAATAAAATCAAATAACTAATCTAATCTATTATAATCTAAATCTTTACATTTTACACACACAAAAAATAAAATAATCAACTAATATTCTAAAATCATCAAGCTAAATTTAGAGGAGGAGAAGGAGGAGGGTCGCCGGAGTCGTAACCCTGAAAGAGGAGGAGGGCTCGCCGGAGGAGGGAGAGGAGGAGTCGTCGGGCTCGCGGAAGGAGGAGGAGGAGGAGTTCTAGGGGTCACAGAAGGAGGAGGAGGAGTCGCCGGGCTCGCGGAAGGAAGAGGAGGAGGAGGAGTCGCCGGGCTCGCGGAAGGAAGAGGAGGAGGAGGGATCGCCGGAGTTTAACCCTGAAGTCGCCGGTCGCCGGTCACCGGAGGAGGAAGAGGGATCGCCGGATTTTTTGAAGATTTTGCACATATGAGTGAGGGGAGAAGAAAGGAAATCGTTCTTATATAAAATAATAAGCAATGGATTTGCGACGGCATTGCAAGGGATCCCTCGCAAATCCATAGCAAATTTTGCGGTTTAATTTAGGCAAAATTTTCGTGAAAATTTTCAATTTTGCGCCAAAAATTCAAAAAATTTCATTTATGTGATGGATTTGCGATGGCTCCGTCGCAAATCCGTCGCAAATATGCAATGTATTTGCGACGGCGCCCTCGCAAATCCTTTGCAAATAGTGGATTTATTGTTTAAAAAAAATATTAAGGGTTTAGGGTTTAAAAATTATTCCCAGAATCAACCCTTCTACGGAACGAGAATTGGAACAATTATTTTAGAACAATTATAAATTTTAATTTCTTTTTGTTTTATTTTAGAACAATTATGTATTTTAATTTCTTTTCGTTTTATCTTAGAACAATTATGTATTATAATTTTATTTGAATATCTAATATTTAATTTAATCATAAATTTAAATTAAATATTTTCGTTTATTTTAAAATCAAATTATAAATTATAATTATCATATTATCAAATTTCAGATTTTATTTTTATTTTATTATAATTAGAATCCGTCGCAAATTTCTTGCAAATTTGCAATGGATTTGTGAGGGAGCCGTCGCAAATCCATTGCGATTCTAGATTTGCAATGGATTTGTGAGGGAGCCGTCGCAAATCCATTGCGATTCTAGATTTGCAATGGATTTGCGACGGCTTCCTCGCAAATCCATTGCAAAAATGGATTTATTGTTTAAGAAATATTAAGGGTTTAGGGTTTAAGGTTTAAGGTTACATAACAAATTATAGGAATTCACTACTCATATTGTATTCGCTATCATCAATCTTTTCAAAATCATCCAATTATGCTAATACGACTGATTTATGTAATAAATTTTATAGTTCTATATTAATTAGCATAAACAACATGAAATGATATTTTACGTTCATTTAATTATGACGGAGACTTCTCCAAATCTTTGGTGGTATGTCACCAAATTATCAACTAACATTAGATATAAGGTCTTTGGATTCACTTTTATCACCGAGAACCACGTTTCCGATCTCGAATATATAAAAACAAATTTGCAATGGAATTGATAGGGATCCGTCGCAAATCCCTTGCAAATTTGCAATGGATTTGTGAGGGAACCGTCGCAAATCCATTGCAATTCTAGATTTGTGAGGGAGTAGATTTTCAAGGGATTTGTGACGGCTCCCTCACAAATCCATTGCAAATAGTGGATATTTGTTTTCAAAAATATTAAAGGTTTAGGGTTTAGGATTAAAAAAAATATTCACGGAATCAACCCTTCTACGGAACGAGAATTGGAACAATTATTTTAGAACAATTATGTATTTTAATTTCTTTATGTTTTATTTTAGAACAATTATGTATTTTAATTTATTTTTGGTTTATTTTAGAACAATTATGTATTATAATTTTATTTGAATATCTAATATTTAATTTAATCATAAAATTTCTATTTCTATTTAAATTAAATATTTTCGTTTTATTTTAAAATCAAATTATAAATTATAATTATCATATTATCAAATTTCAGATTTTATTTTTATTTTATTTTAATTAAGATCCGTCGCAAATCTCTTGCAAATTTGCAATGGATTTGTGAGGTAGCCGTCGCAAATCCATTGCAAATCCAGAATTGCAATGGATTTGCGATGGCTCCCTCACAAATCTATTGCAAATAGTGGATTGATTGTTTAAGAAAATATTAAGGGTTTAGGGTTTAGGGTTTAATAAATTCATTTAATTTTCTTTGTATATCTAATATTTACTTTAATCTAAGAATTTAAATTTCTATTGAAATTTCAGATATTTTTTTATTTGAAAATTAAATTATAAATTATAATCATCATATTATCAAAATTCAGATTTTTATTTTAGGTTATTATAATTAGGATCCGTCGCAAATCCCTTGCAAATTTGCTATAAAAACAGGCCTCGCAAATCCCTTGCAAAATTGCTACGAATTTGCGAGGGCAAAATTATCCCTCGCAATATCGTCGCAAAACAGTAGCAAAGTCGTCGCAATTTGCGACGGCACAATCCCTCGCAATTTTACGAGGGATTTGCGATGAGGTTATGATCTCTCGCAAATCCCTCGCAAGCTACTCGCAAAGCTATCGCAAATTTGCGAGAGAATTTTCCATTGCAAATTTCCATTGCAAATCGCATGTTTTCTTGTAGTGTTTTGACTACTTTTTTGGAGCATAACGCATCAAACAACCACAATGAATCGAGTTATGTCTACCATGGATTATGTGGTACATTTGGAATATGCAAAATGATAAGCTTTTCAATGAAATTGATTGCTCATCTTTGAAACTCTAACCTTCGGCCAGCAATCCAAAAAATATGGCCTCAGGTGAACAAGTGTATGTGTATCCTCTTCACTTGAACTCATCGCCAATCACTTGCTTGGTAGATGGTTCTTTGTAACGCGATGAACAAGTGATAAAGAGTTTTTTCGATTTCAATTATCCAAGTGTACTCATGTCATTGTACCACTTGAGATGTCAATCCATATGAGTGTTAGTGGTAAGTTGAGCACTCTCCGGTTTATATCGGTTTAGACCGAGAAGAAATCGGGCCCACGGCTCAACACGAATCGGCATCCAAGCCCGATAAAAGCCCAACACATCGCGACACCGACTTCCGGGTCTAAAGAAGGTCCAGCCCGCCTAAAAATAGTAACTGACCTCCGAGATTTACGGAATATTCCCTGATCTCGGAGAGAAGTCAGGAGATTTTCCGATTTCTGAAGGAATTAGGAAAAGAAAATCTTCTTGTTCGCAACCGACATCAATTCATATAAGTAGGAGGGGGACGATCGAGTCTCATTCATTCACAATCTTCTACAAGTGAGACAGAGGGAATAGAGAGCTCGAGCATATCGACATTTGTTTCCTTAGTTTTCTTAGTTATTTTACCGATATCGAAATCATCCTGTACTATTTACCAATTTCGATATCAATAAACGAGATTCCGGATTAAGTTTACCGTTCTATCCCTTGTGTGTTTTTCATAATCAACAATGAAGTTAAGATTGAAGCACTAAAAATGCAAGAAACTTCTTAATCTAGAGCAAATCGTTTTGGGTTTTCAAGTTTACAAACTAAGAAAGTAAAATGCAAGAATTAAAACAAGATAAAAGCATTGGACCATGGGTTTAACTATCATAAGAATGAGCTAACAATCAAAGAACGATGTCAAAGATTGATTTAAGTCTCATCCTAGAACATGGAATTCACAAATATGACTAATCCATTTCCATAGCACTAATCACTTTGTTAATTACTTAATCAAGAATAAATTTCCATTTGTAATTAAGTAATCAACAAGCATTAAGAAATAATTCCAATTAGTTCACTAAACACCCTAATCATCAATTCCCATTGGTTAGGTATGTAAAGCTCATAAAATATTTGGTTCAAGCATTTTCACAAACACCTTCCGGGCATGAAATGTCTAAGTTCTAGAGTTTGAGAGATTTAATCAAAACTAGCATTAAGAGCAACCTAAATGAAGGATCTAACAAGATGCAACCTACATCATCATCATATAACCATTAAATCATCATAATCTAGCCTAATCCCTGATCCAACTAAAAACAAGTTATTAAACAAGAAGAAAAGACATAAAGATAAATTATAGAGGTTGAAGAATCCTTCACTAGAGTGGCATGAGGAGATTAAGATCATCCAAAAACATCAAGAGAAGAATTTGGATCAAAACCCAACTCTAGAGAGAAGAAAACTTGCTAAAAAAATATGTATAGAACACTTAAATAGTAAAAGGGGTCGAACCGGATCAACCCGGGACAAACCGGGTTTTGACTCGGTGGGTTTGGGTCATAATGGCCTAATCTGCATTTCAATCGGGCATGTCTGGTCGATTGAATTCTCCTGGCATCTTCAATCGGTGGTCCAATCGACCGTGGGGGGTCGATTGAATTCCCCTGCCAGCTTGAATCGACCGGCCATGGTCGATTGAATCTCCCATGCCTTGACCAATACTCTTAGAAATTGCCGTATCTTTTGAACCGCTGTTCGGAATGACTTAAAACCACCTCCAATCAAAATCTAACTCGATTATCTATGACTTTCATCAATATCCCTGAAGGTAAATCCAAATGGAAAGCTTTCATCTGAACCGATCTTTCAAACATTTCGAATGGCCTCTGCATTTTCCTTCTACACTTTACATCTAAAAGCATGTCCTTCATCATTTTCTTGATCTTCTTGACTTATTTCTCCCCCATGCCAAGTCTGCATACATCTTCAAGCTCCAAAACACATAAAAATGATCCAAAATGCAATGGAAATGCAAAGAGACACACATAAGACTCTAAAATGCATGATATAAGAATTCTAAACTAAAATACATGAATGATGATGAAATGAATGCAAAGATAGATGAAAAATATTTGAAAAACTAAGTGAGAATGATGCAAAATACACACATATCAAAAAGCTAATGGTGTAAGCTGGATTTTGAAACTTCAAAATGAAACGATCGATCTCTTATGGATTCAAGGTAGTTGCCGAGGCATATTTCCTCCGTATGGAATTGCCGAGGCATATCCCCTCCATATGGAATTGCATAATTTATTATGGGCTATGGCTAGTTTGAGGAAGGAGAATCGCTATTGTTCACTCTTTGGGACAAATTCTACATATTTGACCCTTATGGTGTTATATCCCAATGCATGGCCATCTTTTTCATCAGAGTTAACTAAGCTAGCAACATTGGAAGAATATTTCTAGGAGTTTGTTCTATGTCATTGACCCCAAGACAAATATGCGAAGGCTGATTTGTTAGCAAAAATGTGCATGAAAGACAAAGTTTTTATAGACACTTATGTTGTCTAATGATACAAAGAATGTATTTATTTAATCGATAAATGAAATGTGTTTGTGTAAAAAAAATGAAAGAAAAAAAACTATCTCAACCCGCATAAAAACATATTTAATTTCATGATGAGAGTTAGATTATTAAAAGATATATATATATATATGTGTGTGTGTGTGTTTCATGCATTAACTTTTTCTAACAAATATCGTGAACAATGTATTTTCCCAATTTAGATCTTATCCTTTGTATATGGTCTCCAAAGTGGGTGGTTCGTATTGAATTGTATGCTGGGCATATAAAAGTTATACATGTGCATTAGGTGATTTAAGTTAGGTGTATATAATAAGCCAATAATATGAAGAAGACTACATATATATATATGCATTAGGTGATTTAGGTTAGGTGTATAATTAATAAGCCAAAATTATGCAGAAGACTTACATATTTACAGATAATCCGTCCTAATTCTATCTTCCAAATTTGATTACTTATTCTTCTCCTAAGTTTTCAATAATACAGAACTTTGTTTGTTTCCACTAATCGCCGCATCGTGTAGTATTGGACCACCACTCTACTGCATGGGCCGCTAATATTCTTTTTATTATTCTAAGAAAAATGTTTCTATTTCTTCTCTGTTTTTGTGTCCAAGACTCCAAATGTGAGTATTAGGAAATCACCATTTGTTACTATATATATTCAAAAAAAAAAACCATTTGTTACTATATATATCAAAGATCGTCTTTTTTTTTTTTTGAATATTTTCATATATATCAAAGATCGTCACAGAGTTAACTCAGTGAGGAAGACGAAATAAAACCTACCCCCTTTACTTTATTATAAAGATCATGTTTAAGTTGTCCCATTTTTTTTAGCTCACTCTCATTATAACTAATAAAAAAGAATGGATAAAGAGTACGTGAAGTTACTGCTACTTCTACTTGTATTGCTTCACCACGTTGATTCAGCCTCTATCATCAGGTCTCTTCCTGGTTTTGAAGGTCCTCTTCCTTTCGAGCTCGAAACCAGGTCTGTTTTCTCTTCATCTCATCTTCTTGATAAATCACCCATTTTAACTAAACCGGGTTCACAT
This sequence comes from Eutrema japonicum, assembly GCA_030161315.1. Classification (NCBI taxonomy): domain Eukaryota; kingdom Viridiplantae; phylum Streptophyta; class Magnoliopsida; order Brassicales; family Brassicaceae; genus Eutrema; species Eutrema japonicum. Next base: position 38,398,486 of record BSQW01000005.1, read on the forward strand.
GTTTTCGAATGACTCTACTTATGATTCATATATATAAAGGTACATTGGTGTTGGTGAGGCAGAGGAAGTTCAATTGTTTTACTACTTCATCAAGTCTGAGAGGAATCCTGAAGAAGACCCTCTTATTATCTGGTTAAGTGGAGGACCTGGCTGCTCTTCTCTCTCTGGTCTTCTTTATGAGAATGGTAAATTTTTAATATATATATTCACGTTCAAATTCAAAGAAATTTCATTTAATTTTTAGTTAAAATCGCAGGGCCTCTGACTATCAAGATGGATGGTTACATTAATGGAAGCATCCCTTCCTTGGTTTCTACTACATATTCATGGACAAAGGTATTACAAGATATAGTAACTTATCACAAAGTCTTTCTTTCTTTTTTTTTGTTTTGAGACTTATCCGAGACACTACAAGAAAACATATAGATTTTCGATAAAATTTTCCGACAAAATTTGTGGTGTTTTCTTGTAGTGAAAACACAAAAAAAATTGTGAAAATGATCCTCAATCGGACATCAATGTGTTTTTTTGTTGTGAGAGTCCTAAAGATCCAGGATTTCTTGGTTATAAAAAAACTTAAAGTAAATTATCACAAACCTTTTTCTTCCTGGTTCTCAGATTGCAAACATGATATATTTAGATCAGCCTGTTGGAAGTGGCTTCTCCTACTCAAAAACTCCACTTGATGATACATCAAGCGACACAGGAGAAGCTAAGCGTATCCATGAGTTTCTTCAAAAGGTATATACTCCCTCCGTTTCTTTAAAAGGTATATACTCCCTCCGTTTCTTGTTATTCTAGGTTATTTTAAGTAGATTAAAAAAATAATTTAATTTTCTATTTTACCCCTCATTAATGTAATATATACTATGATCACACTAATTAATAAGCTAAAGGAGTAGGAATAAAAGTGGAAATATTATCAAATATTTGCATTGAAATTCTAAAACGACAACTAATATGAAACAAAATTTAAGATCTAAAACGACAACTAATATGAAACGGACAGAGTATAAAAACAAAACAAAAACGTAAACTTGATATTGTCTCTTGAGCATGATTTGTCTTTAAGCGTAGAATATTAAAAAGTTTAAAAAAAAAAATATGTTGGTAATTATATATATATATACACAATGCAGTGGCTAGGCAAGCATCCAGATTTTGTTTCTAATCATTTCTATGTCGCTGGAAATTCTTATTCTGGTAAGGTTGTTCCGGCAATTGTTCAAGAGATCTCAAAAGGTATAGTTTGCTTCTGGATATTCTTTCTTGATCGACTTTTTTCCTTCACTTTATAAAATCTATATACATACACTACCATGCAGGAAATTATATATGCTGAAAACCTCAAATAAATCTTCAGGTTAATCATTATTGATTGCTTCTTATATTTATATACATTTTTGACTTGTTCATGCATTTAGAAATTCTAAGTTTTAATTCACTTAACCAATAATAGGGTTATGTGCTAGGAAATCCGGTAACAGACATTGATATTGATTACAGCTACCGTATTCCATATGCTCATGGAATGGCATTGATCTCTGATGAACTCTACGAGGTACGAAATATATCATGCTTTTTTTTTTAGTTGCAATCATAATGAAGTAGCTAATATGCATTTCAAAAAACACTTCTATTTTCGTGCAGTCACTTAAGAGAAGATGCAGAGGAAACTACATAAATATGGATCCTCCTAACGCAGAATGTTTGAAATTCATTAAAGACTTCAAGAAGGTTTAGATTATGTATATATTTTAATTAATATATAGTTGACGTTCTACTTGTCATATATGTATATATATATACCCTAACGAATTCAAACTTTTTTGGTTACTTACAGCTTACTTCTGGAATTTTTAAATTTTGTATACTAAAACCAAGCTGCGAGGAAACATCTCCTAATTGCTGTGTAACTAAACCCATCTTGATCTTCTTATGTCTATCTTTAGGCCACTGTAAAACCATTAAACAATATATATATATACAAGAAAAACACGAACACAAAGTTGCTTTTGCAGTGGTATAGATATTTGCTATCTTCGTACTGGGCCAATGACAATAGCGTGCGCAACACGCTTCAAGTCGGAAAGGTATATACACAAGTTGAAGATTAGAATGTTGATAAATTAAGAATGATGTTAATTAAGCTAGGAAACACTGTTAAAATGATTGCAGGGGAGTAAAAGAAAATGGATACGATGTAATTTTGATATACCTTACAAGAAGGATATTATAAGCAGTGTGCCATACCATAAGAATAACAGTATCAATGGTTACTCATCTTTAATCTTAAGGTCAGGATTTAATAACACTCAGTATTGTTTCTGTCTTTTATATAACCAACAAATAAAATTAAAAACTTCAAGAGATTTTATTTATTTTTTGTTTGGGAAAAACTAAAAAAAAAGCGGTGATCACGATATGTCAATACCTTTCCTTGGAACTCAAGCATGGATAAGATCTCTCAATTATTCCATTTTTGACGATTGGAGACCATGGATGATAAACAATCAAGTTGCTGGATACACTAGAACTTATGCTAATAAGATGACATTTGCCACTATCAAAGCAAGTTTTTTCTTTTGTCCCTCTTAATATTTTTTAATTAATGATAAAAGGGTTTATACCTACTTGTGTTAATTACATAGTTGTTATATGGATTTCATTTATAGGGAGGTGGACACACTCTAGACCATAAACCAATGGAGAGCTTTATAATGTTCCAAAGGTGGATAAGCGGCCAATGTATGTAACAAGGGACGGCCTTGGATAAGTGGCCAACGTATGTAACAAGGGACGGTCTTCTCCGCCTTTCATGTTCTCTCTATTATAAATCGCACTTTCTCCAATATATATATATATGGAAACTTTGTCTTCGAATAACCTGAATAAGTCCCATGTATTGTAAACATGCTTGTTCTTATGGTTTTGGATGTCCATTATACTATGATTTTGTTGATCCATGTAATCCCTAAATGTTTTATGACTTTTATCAAACATAATCTAGTTGACCCCAAACAAAAAAACTCCACATGACATGGTATTATACCCAAAAAAATGCGCATGTTTAAAATTTGGAGAATCACGTGTCACATGTAGCTTTAAAATGTATATAGAGATTATTAATATGGCACATTTCTAACGTAACAAATATGGAAATTAAATTAAGTAACGTGACGCACGTGGGCAAACGTAGAAGGAGACAACGTATACGTAATAACTAATAAGTAATAGGCTATCGAATATACAAGCCCAAAACGATTAAATAAATGTTATAAGGTTATGGTTTGGGATTTTACGTTTTTTTGCGGTAAAATAAGATTTTACGTTTTTGGTGGGAAAACGAAATTTTACGTTTTTGACGGGAAAATGCAAAATCACGATTTTGGCGAGAAAACGTCGAATCACGTTTTTGTTGGAAAAACGCGGAATCACGTTTTTGGCGGAAAAAAAAAAAAGATTTTGGTTTACAAATTTGATTTTGGTGTTCTTTAGTTTTTTATTAAAAATTATTTGATTAAAAATTTAGCCCTATAAAAAACTTAACCTTTTTAAATTTGACCATTTTTAGTTCTATTATAAAATACAGAGTTTAATTTTTTATACAGAGTCGGGGTAACTCTGTGAATTTGAGTCCATATTCACATCCCTACATATGGCTATATATGTGTTTTTTTAATTGTAGCTTATAAAGTTTGACTTGTATCCGGATTTGAAGAGAATTAAACATCCGAAACCCTTATAAATTTGCCAACTACTATTGATTCTGTGAACATGCAGTGAACATGCACCAAATTCTGAATTTACATAATCGCCCTGATTCTGTGAACATGCACCGAATTCTGAATTTACATAATCGCCCTCCAGAACATATTATATCACACGACAGTTCCAAAAAAAAAAAAAAACATATAATCACTCGAGATAAATAAATTTCTTGCGAATGCTCCGTGCTATATATATGTAACGCGTGATGCAATTCCAAAGCTTTATCGTTTTGATTGTCTGTATATGTTTCTATTGTCTTTTTTTTTTGTATTTGTTGTAGAGTAATACATGTGTAATGTATGTTGTAAATAATGATCAGTGACCACATGGTCCACATGTGTAATTTAAATATTCTACGTACACCACATATATATGTTTGGTTTATATATTATGGTTAGAAATTTTCACGACTTCTTTAATACAATTTTTAAACTATCTGATATTGAACTATATGTTTATATTGTTTTCATGGGTTAGTTAATTATGTCCTTTTTATATACAGTATATAAGGGATAATAAAATTTCATGAGTAAGTAAAACGATCACATGATTCTCTATGACTGATGAATAGGAATAAATATATTTTGTCCTCGGAGAAGTTATAGGCGTTCTTTCTAACGGGGTTTAAGGACTGACTTTGGGTGAGAGCTGCTCGTGGCAACAGCGATGAGGAATCGAGTTCTTTAAAACTGCAAATGCAAATGTTTGAGCTTCGTGTTCGGAATCGGTGTTTATTCGTCGAGGATCCTCTTGGTATATTGTGACGTGTGCCAACCTTGCTCGTTTCGATGTCCGTTTCTTTGTTTTCTATTGTTATTTGCCTTTGTTTGTAGTTTTCGGTCCTTCGGCTTTCTAAGTTATCTCTGTAACCGTTGTCGCAAATCTTAAAATTGATATAAAATTTAACATTTAGACAAGAAAAAGAAAAAATTTCTTTGGCGTATAATTAAGGCAACTATTTAATTTTTTTAACTTAGTATAAAGTTTTATTTAGTTGTTTTATGGTTTAATAAACAATCTCTTAAAAATATTTTTTGAAAATAGTATTCTCTATTTGTATATCCCCAGTATTTCTATAGAAATTTCAACAAGGTGTGGCCAGTGACGGAGGCAGCTATTGGACAACGGGGTCAAATGACCTCTATGCATTTCTATAAAAAAATATATTTCTTTGTATCTTTGAAAAAAAAATTGGTTAAATGTTGGAAAATTAGCTTATTGACCCCTCTAACAATTGCTCAAAATAAGTTTGACCCCATAATTTAAAATAATTTTTTTGATATTTGGATAAATATAAAACTCAATTATTTTAATATATTTAATATTTAATATATTTTTATGATAAATTACAATTGATCCTAGTGAAAATTATGGCTAGCTCCGCCATTGGGTGTGGCGATTCTATCATATTCTTAAACTAAACGAATTTTCTGATTACCATATAATCAAAAGTATGTGAAACTGATAGAAGTGTTTTTTTTTCTTTGTTAAAGAAAATTGATAGAAGTCTTCCAAAATTAAAATTGTTCAAATTCTATTTGAGCTCAATAATGTTACAAAAATAGCTTACTGAACTAGTATTGATTGCATTTGAAAATGATGTTTTGGAAAATGTCAAATACGATAATTGAGTTGCACTTTTTGTTTAAAATAAGTTTTTTAGAATTAAGGCATATATAGCTAAATATGTGACGATATTAAAACGAAAGACGTGTTAAAAAAAAAGTGCGATGAATTGCGGTTTAATTATGGCATAACTCTAATTTAATATCGATTTGAATATCAATTTTTAGTTTTGAGATAAAACAGTGATATTCGGGGACTTGTATTGTAGTATTAGCTAATTCGGATCAATCGACGCGGTTCTTAAACGAGGAAACAGTGAATGCATGGGGTGGACCCATAAACTTAGACACGCCTCAAGAACACAAACAAACAGCTATTCTTGTGGTTCCATTCACATTTTTGTGGTTCTATATACAACGACAATTTATGTCCGTTGATTAGAAAATGACTAAGGGTTAGTCTGACAGTGCTCTAACACCTAGCATATAGAACGCTATATCGTTATTTAAATAGCTTATACAGCTTTAGATAATTTTTTTATATAGTTTATATAACTTTGAGAGAACACATCTAGTATATTATCAAATAATAAAGTATACTAGATGTATTCTTACAAAGTTATATAAACTATATTAATATAAGGTAACTCTTGATCAAGTGAAGCATCATAAGTGGACTGTATCACTTTCGTTCGGGAGATTAATCTGGATCCGTTAAAGGCCTGGAATTACTTCCAAATCTAATAAAATATATATATTAATATAAAGCGAGTTTTGCATCGTTTAGAGGTGATTTTTCAATTATCAATCATAATACGACATGTAGAAATCGCGACAAACGTGATTATATATTGGAGCAATGTTAATAAAAGGCGAGTTTTGCATCGTTTGGAGGTAACACGACATGTAGAAATCGCGACAAACATGATTATATATTGGAGTCAACAAATGATCCGACATTCCAGACGTTCGGAATATGGTATATGTAACATTCTAGTTCCGATGAGACGGACTATTTTAAATTTTTATTTTGGAAAGCCCAAAAAGCTGTGAATCCATTCTAAAACCTAAAGATTCTCATCTCTTTTCTCTATAAAAAAAGAGAAAGTTGCTGAGACAAGAGGTAGAGCTGAGAGGCATGGGCGAAACTTTGCTCGTTTTGTTCTTCACACCGTGAACCCTAGCCGCCACTAGAAAACTGAGTTGCTGCCACCATCTTGAGGGATGATTTCCCGGTGACATGTGTGGCCGTAGGTGACGATTTACCTATTCCTGAAAAGCCCCGAGTCTCAGCTTCTCAGGAAGACCAAATTCGTTGCAAGAGAAGAGAATGAAAACGGATGGGAAACCCTATTCTGATAGATCTGAAAATCGTGCGAATCTGCGACCAGCCAGAGAGAAGTCACGTTTCGGGTTCTACAGTGAATAAATCGAGCTTGTTTTTGGTAGAGAGATTCAAAACCCTTTCAGCCTAGTCTATGTGAAATATATTGGCGTTTAATGTTGTGGTTTGGGAGATATGACTGTTTTACCGGAATTGTTATTCGCAGCTTGCATCTAAAACTGGTCTGACGAGTTATGTCTTTTGGTTGGGTAAACGAGGTATGCTTGACCCGAAATTTTGCATGGATGTTCAAGACTTATATATCTGGATTTCGGATGAAGGAGAACCGTTTTGAGCATCAATAGCATTGGAAAACGTGTTGTTAAGTCAAGACAGCGAATCTGTCTAAAAGGGAAATGTGTTGTCCTTTTTATTCAAGTGGCAAAGGTGAGGAACGAGTTTGTGTTTTCCCATAACCGTCTTAGCTTCTCGTCTTACGTTGAGTCTAAGTTTAAAACAAGTATTCATGTGTCGTGAAGTATATATAAATATATAACTATGATATGTGTTTGTGTTGTGTGGTATACGTATATTTATACATATATATGAAATTGAATACATACTAGGATATTAGAGAAAGAACATGATGATTGTTGATGTGATGCATATTACGAAATGATGTGAGTAAGATTTGTTATATGAGCACGTAGTGCGGATAAGGACCGCTAGGTGGACATGCGAGTTGGCATGGATGCACCGAAACGATAAGTGCGGATAAGGACCGTTAGGTGGACATGCGAGTTAGCATGGATGCACCAAAACGATAAGTGCGAATAAGGACCGCTAGGTGGATACGCGAGTTGGCGTGGATGCACTGAAATGATAAGATAATCTTGTGTGATGAGTGTATGTTTTAGGATGTGATGTTTGATGCATATTTTAAGTTTATACTTGCGTTGTCGTGGTGTTGAGTCGTTTGCGGTGAATTCGTGGGTCCCTTGGACCTACCCTCATTGAGTAATCCCCTTTACTCACCCCTCTCTTTTGAAGATAAGTTCGAGAAAGTGCAAAGTAGTCGTTCCGGTGTGGTGCATGACTTTTAGGATTTAATTCATTTATTTATTCGTTGTTTTTTATTTAAAACGCTATTATTGATCTTTGGTTTTAAAGACGTTAATTTTGGTTAAGTTTGTTTTTGTAAAACGTTTGGATTCAATCTTTGGAAATAAGATTGCATTGGAAGTGTTTCTTATGTATTAAGTCAATGCAATGACAATGCCGTCTCGGTTAAGTAAGAGCGAATTGTCTCAGTACACAACGGCGCCCCGACTCATAGAGAAATTTCCAAAGATTGCGGTCTCAGCTCTATTCATAGATAAATATATTTAAAAAGTTCCATCCGGGTCTAAGGAATCATAATTGCCATACTCCTTAATCCACTCATGATAACACCTAAAGCATGCATACTATTTTATATGGAGCCAAGCAAGCATTAAACACACACCTAGGGAGCTAGGTACGATTCCTCGATAGACGTCCTCATCGTATGAGCCATTTGGTCATGTCATGGCCGTTAACGTCACATTCCATCCGTCGAAAAACAGTCGATCGTCCAATACCCTACTACTAGCGCGACCCAACTCGGCCACTAAAAATCTAACCCCCATACCTAGATCATATAGTTTTCTATTAATATTCATCCATTGCTTTTAGTGTGAGAGGGATGACCACCATCAACATCGGGATCATCCACCTTTCAGAGATCCACGATCTTACACATACATCTTGGATCTCCGGTCTCTTTTCAACTCTTCTTCCTTACTAGAAATTTCTTATCATTATTGGAGATAGTCAACATTTACTCTAAAGAGATTGTCAATGTTTTTGTGTTAGATAGACTACCAACTTTAAAAGTTTTTAAAGAAAATATCTAGACCGGGATATGTAGTTTAGTGGTTTATGCTAAATTGCTAACGTCATTTTTGTGTCACCAAGTTTAAACCCGTATAATGCTTGTTGTTATAAAAATAAAATAAAAAAGAGTAAATGTCAAACATTGACAGGAAGGAACCTTTCGTTTGTGTATATGGCGTTTGCGTTTTGTAATTACACAAATATTTTATGAAAAAACGGAAAATATTTTCAGTTCCAAATATGTAAATCGTTTTCTCATGTAAACGCATATATTATGTTCAGAACTAACAAATTTTTCGAATGACTGATAATACTAGCTTTTCACCACTTCTTGTGTTATTGGTGTGCCATGGTATTGGCACGTATATGTCTGAAGATCACACTCTAGACGTAGACGATGTGACGAACAAATGGAATTTTTGATACGAACCATAAAAAAGTAAGGAAAAAATATTGTTTATTGGGAAAAAATAAGGTTGTTACCAAATATCGTTAGTTCGACTGAAAAAGTATAAAGAGCAAATCTTAGAGGTTACAGGATCAAGTGATGTTTGGTACGAAACCATATAAAATGTTCTGATTCCGGGCCTGGGCCTGGCCAGATGTTATGGGCTTTGGTAATTATAAAAAAAAAAAACAAGGCTGTTTAAAGAGGACCTATATTTCGTATTTGTCAGATCTTGTGTTCTTGGCACAAGTCGTAACAGCTTTACGCGTGTGATTAAATAAATTGGTTCGTTACTTCGTAATTCATACGCGAAACGTTTGACTATTGCTCTCTACTCTCTTTACTTGAACTTATATTTATAATATATAAAATATGTTCTATACTTATTAATTAATAACTTTTTGGCAATATTAATAAATAACTTAACTAATATTGTTTATATATAAATTAATACCGTAACTAATATTTATTGCTACTATATAAGTATAAGTTTATATATTAATTAATAATGTAACTAATTTTTTATTGCTACTATATAAGTATAACGCACATGTGCCTTCATAAAAAAAAAAATTGAAACTCCAAAAAATGGAAAAAGACAAAAGATGAAGCTGTGTGTCTTGCTGATAAAGAGACCCCACCGGTCCAAGCCAGATATGTCAATGTTATGTGGTTTAAATAATACAAGTACAAAACTAGTATCGTTTGATATATTTTGGGCTAACCGATTGAAGCCTAAGGGTTTCACATTAAACTAATTGAACATTTAAAGACTTTTTGTCACTATAGGTAGTGAAAGTGAACGATTTCACATGTATTGGGTCCAAAAATAGTGGATTTCACATGTACAATTAATGTCACTAGATTGTGATTGTGATTGAACGCGTAATTTTTTTAGATTGTGCATGGAACTCGATTAGAACTAGATATCAAGTGATTTTATTTTTCATAAACTGACTTTTTAAATCTTAATGCAAGATTTTCAATTAAAAAGAGGATGTTATGGTTCTTTCTTTTTTTTGGTCAAGGGATGTTATGGTTCTAAAATGTTAATTTTATAGAAATTTTACTGTAGTTATATTTTCTATTTATGTGTTATATAATGGAAAAAAAAAATAGAACACTAAAATGACAAACAGTGTGATTAAATGAAATAAATTGACATTTTTCTAACGAAATTAGCTAGTTAGTGTTTTACTTTAGAACGTGTTACCACTTTATATATATATATATAACATAGGGATCTATAACCTCAGTAATTTATCCCTTTTTTTTCTTTGGTCAACTAAGTAATGTATTTAGTTAAAAAGAAAAACAAACATTTTTCAGTTGACAAAACAAAAACGAAAGGTAAATTGTGTAAATACAACATCCTTACATTCATATCACTTTAAATTATTCAAAAAAGCAGCCGGAGAAACTAGACGACAACAAAAAAAACTCTACAGAACACTATAGAAAGGAGAAAAAAAAACTGCCGATAATGTTTGACCAGAAAGTGGTAAAGAAGCGTTACGTCATATGTGACAACATACCATAAAATAAAATAAAATCCCAACAATACTACCTTTTTTTTTCAACCAAACACCCAACAATATAATAAATAAAAAGAGAGAAGAGAGTTTCGTTGGTCCAAGTCTGACATTCTTCTACACCCGAACATAGAAAAAAACATCTATAAATACCTCATTTGGTTGATTCTCATGCTTCACCTGCAAACATTCTGAATACAACACCTCATATTGCACCAAAAAATCACTTACGCATATACAAAGTCTTCACAATAATACATACACACTCACATATCGATATATATCTATTCTTACATATTTGGAGAGATATTCGAGATGGATCAGTTTCTTGACGTGTCTCGGCTTTGCTACATGTTCTTCAATGTTTTCGTCGTAGTTCTTAGCCTTATGTTCTTGAAGCTCTTTCTGCGTTGCTGTATATTGCCGGTTCGAGCTCAAAAGAAGCTTGGAGAAAACGGATTTGTTGGTCCACCTCCTAGTTTTCCATTAGGAAACCTTAATGACATGAAGAAGCTAAAGACGGCCTTGGTGATTGAGAAGAGCAAATCTTCCACCATAATCAACCATGACATACATTCAATCGCGCTTCCACATTTCGCTCTTTGGCAACAACAATACGGTAAATAATATAACTCTCAATTTTCATTCGAACATTTAATTGGACCATAATTTTTCTAGATTTTAGTATCAATCTTTGATAATTTTTGTGATGGTTTCACAAATCATAAAAGGATCATTTTCTTGTTAAGTGTGTGTATTTGAAACAACATTTCTATAATCGATTTAGCTACCAACATTTTTAAGATTTCTAAATGTATATATTAACATAGATTATTGGTTGTGTTATGTAATGCAGGGAAAGTGTTTGTGTACTGGCTAGGCATAGAGCCGTTTGTGTACGTGGCGGATCCTGAATTCTTGAGTGTTATGTCGAAAGGAGTATTGGGGAAGAGTTGGGGAAAGCCAAATATTTTCAAGAAAGATAGAGAGCCAATGTTTGGTACCGGTTTGGTTATGGTTGAAGGCGATGATTGGACACGTCATCGCCATATCATCACTCCTGCATTTTCTCCTCTTAATCTCAAGGTATATATATGTGATTAGAAATTAAACTCGTTTTCAGATCTTACATTGGTAAGAGTCCAAAAGAAAGAAAAGTAATAGGGTGAATAATCTAGTTCAACAATTTAGACTTTGTAGTCCTGTTCTAAAGAGCATGAGCCACCATTTTCCACGACATAGAAATTTCAAGGTCTTATGGTGTTGAAAAGACTAGATATATATAAGACTCATTCAAATCAAACCAAAGCTTCATATATACTAGAATGTTTATCTATGTCTAATTACTTTTTTATTTGGTCTTCTTAAAAAACAGACTATGACAAGTATGATGGTGGAATCAACCTCCAACATGTTGGACCGATGGGACATACAGATCAATTCGGGCAATCCCGAATTCGACATGGAGAACGAGATCATAGGAACAGCGGGTGAGATAATCGCCAAGACAAGTTTCGGAGTCAGGGGAGAAAACGGAGCTCAAGTCCTGAAAAACCTAAGAGCCATGCAATTCGCTCTCTTCAACTCGAATCGCTACGTAGGCGTACCATTCAGCAACGTTTTGGCCTTCAAGCAAACCCTTAAAGCGAAGAAGCTAGGTAAAGAGATCGACGGTCTCCTTTTGTCCATCATAAACGAACGGAAGAGATCTTTGGTCGAAGGAGACGACCATCATCACGATCTTCTCGGAATGTTGCTCAAGGCCGATAAATGGAAGCTTACGGCGACGGAGCTTGTGGACGAATGCAAAACGTTCTTCTTCGCTGGCCACGAGACAACGGCTTTAGCGCTGACGTGGACGTTCATGCTTCTTGCGATCCATCCCGAGTGGCAAGACACGCTCAGAGACGAGATCAGACAAGTCATCGGAGATTCCGAGATGGAATATAACAAACTTGCCGGACTAAAGAAGGTATGTTACCAAAAAATCCACGTGGTTAATTAATTTAATTATATGCATGCATACACTATAAATCGAACACGTTCGCAAAAAAAAAAAAAAGTGTTCAATTTGGCGTGTTCACACTATTTAGTACATAAATAAGTTTAATGTTTCACACGAACATAAAAAAAAAAAAATTAAGAGATTAAAAATTAATTAATAAGTATACATCTGATGAATGTGGTCAAAATCAAGGGTCAACATAGAAGTCAATATAGGCGCGTCGCCTCTCTAGATCCAAAACTAGTCAACGACTGCGCTGACCAAATTATAATGAAGATTCTAATAAACATACCACCTCATCTCCACGTGGCAGAATCCATTCATAATGAAGATTCTATTTGTTTTTTTTATCCACAACTAAAACGCGTGTCATTAGTGAATAAACGATACACTTAATTAAATCTCTATTAATGATAATTAATCTTGGACAGATGAGCTGGGTGATGAGCGAGGTTCTCCGGCTATATCCGCCGGCGCCGAACGCACAACGACAAGCCCGGAGGGACATCGAAGTGAACGGCCGAGTGATTCCGAACGGGACAAACATTTGGATCGATGTGGTGGCGATGCACCACGACGCCGAGTTGTGGGGAGACGACGTCAACGAGTTTAAGCCGGAGAGATTCGACGGTAATTTGCACGGTGGTTGTAAGAACAAGATGGGTTTTATGCCGTTTGGTTTCGGAGGGAGGATGTGTATCGGTCGGAACTTGACCACCATGGAGTACAAGATTGTCTTGTCGTTGGTTTTGTCCCGGTTCGAGATCTCGGTTTCTCCCGGTTATCGTCATTCTCCGAAGTATATGCTCTCTCTTAGACCCGGTTACGGTTTGCCTCTAATTGTACGACCACTTTAGATTACGGATGAATTTTTCAAATAAGTTTAGATCAAAAATTAAGTTCTAAGATAAAAAAAAAAAAGAGATTAATATTTCCAGTATCGGATTTTTTTTTTTCCGGTCGTTATTTCCATGTAATTTCACAACCTTTTTTTTAAGAATGTAATTTCCTTTTTTGGTTAAAATGTAATTTTACTACTTAATGAGAAATAAGTTATTTTTTATGAGAATTTTTGTGTTATGAAAATCTAAATTTGCTTTTTATTGTGTATTTTGGCAACTTAAAATATGTTTTGTAGAACCTCTAGTTCGATTTTCGCTTGGAAGAGTTTTGATTAGGTCTCGGCATTCGGGTCTGTCGTTCGAGTTCGGTCCGGTTCTCAGTAATTAAGAAATAATGGATGGGTAAATCTGATAAAAATAAATTATGGTAGGTGAAAGTTGGGAAAATTATAATAAAAGGGTCTTTTCGTAATTATACGAAAGTTTCGTATCATTTTTCTTGTCTCGCCTAAGAAGCAACGGGACCAAAGAAAAGCATAAATGCAAATCATCGTCTGGGAAAATCAGTTCATGCGATTTTTTCTCGAATCGTAGCTGAACTATGGCGTCTACGATGGCGACATGGACGCCAAGCTCTCTCCAGCTCAGGATTGCCCTAAATTATGGTAGATTCAGAGTTGCTCCGGCGAGACCGAAGATGAAGAAGCTCAGTCGCCGTCTCCGGATGTTATGCGTTGCGCAGGATGCAGAATCGGGTCGCGATTTGGATGGGAGAAACGGGTCGGATCGTTTTCGTGGGTGGTCTGATTCGGGAGACGATGAGAAGACTGGCGATTCTCGCGGTGGTGATTGGTTTACAGGTACGGACTCTTATGCTTTTGACCTTGCTCTGGGTTTCTCGGAATTTGATAAGCATGAGATCGAACACAAATTGGCAAATATTGCTTTCCACTTTTCAAGTAGCTAATTCTTTGGTTTGGGTTGATGAATTTGATTTCAGGAAACCTGCTATCTGGAGTAGCCGGAATGGTTCTTGTCGCTGGGCTAACTTTCGCGGCTCTATCTTTCAAACGAAACGTATTTAGTATGCCCTTAACCTCTGTGATTAGCCATGAAAATTGATACAATGTAATAGATCCCAAAAAAATGAAGTATCGAATTTTGGTGAACGTTAAGGACCAAATGTAGAAATGACGGTGACCCGGGTTGCTGAAAGTTCAAGTGAGCAAATCAGCACAGCTGAGCATGAAGGAAATCGTGCGACGGATCAAGATAACCAGGAAAGCTATAGAGGTATGGTCCCAGTCCCAGACCTTTTAACAATGATACCAATTTTCATAGATTGTGTACGACGAATAACATATCGAGTTCTTGGTTAAGTTCTTTGGTGCTAGATTTTAGAGCAACTTCCTATACGTCATCTGTCAGTTTCTTTGTTATTATCTTACCTCTCAATGTGCTTACATGTTTAACAAGCGTTCCCTTTTCTGGATGTTAGTTTAGGTTCTCCAGTTTTGTCTCGGGATGACATAGCTGCGGTGTCCGATGCCGCGTCTTCAAGCAAAGGAAATCACGAGGCGGACAAAGCATCAGAAGGCCCAGCTGAGAGATACATATCATCGACAGAGTTGGATGGAGTATCATCTACACATACCTCTCAAACCCCAAACGAGAAGCAGAGAACCCACTGTTATACAGGAATACCTGCTCCTTCCACAGTTCCACAAAAAAATCCCTTAAAACCTATCTTTCCAACGGTTGTGGACCCAGTTCAAAGTCAAGTTTTTGCAGCTTTACAAGCTCTAAAGGTACTGCTTTCACTTTCAGATTATTTTGAACTATCTAGCAATGCAACAATGTTATGATGTATTAGAACTGCCTTATGATTCTCAGGTTATTGAATCTGATGCCCTGCCTTATGATTTATGTACACGCCGTGAATTCGCTCGTTGGGTGGTTTCCGCAAGCAATGCTCTATCGAGGTAACCATCAAAAAAATTATCTCCTACTCTTGAAACATTATGAAATATTTCATCTGCCTCACATCGCGAAAATACCTTCATCGGTTACAGGAACTCAGCATCAAAAGTATATCCTGCCATGTACATAGAGAATGTTACTGAACTTGCATTTGATGATATCACTCCTGAAGATCCTGATTTTCCATTCATTCAAGGTGATCATTGGACTTTATTTCTAATATTGATGCTGAATCAGTATAGGTTATGTTTAATTTGTTTTCTTCATTTTTCATTGGATAGTATAGGCTTGGCAGAGGCAGGACTTATCTCAAGCAAACTCTCTAACCACAACATGCCTTCTGCTGAGAGCAGTCAGTTTACGTTCTCACCAGAAAGGTAGATATGTTCTTGATTTTCATTGAAGCTTATAAGCTATAAATAAAAGCGTAGCTTTTGCTATGTGATATCCACTCTTCTTATATCCCTGCAGCCCTCTCTCACGTCAGGATCTTTTGAGCTGGAAGATGGCTTTGGAATTCCGACAGCTCCCAGAAGCTGATAGAAAGGTTCTTTGTCTATATCTTCACTTCGACTTTGCCAGATTTAGTCATTAGAGCATCGTAAACCTTAGACAACTCACGTTTCATTTTTCAGAAGTTGTACCAGCTTTCTGGTTTTGTTGACATTGATAAAATCAACCCAGAAGCATGGCCTGCCCTGATAGCTGACTTATCTGCTGGAGAACACGGAATAACAGCACTTGCTTTTGGTGAGTGAGATTCTTGCTTCTTAAATCATATCTTTAGAGTTTCACCACCAAGTTCAGTTTTGAAAGCCCCGTCTCCCTCTAGGGCGTACCAGATTGTTTCAACCGTCTAAAGCAGTTACAAAAGCCCAAACAGCTGTGTCTCTTGCAATTGGCGAAGGTTTTGAAGTAGTCAGTGAGGAGCTAGCTCGTATCGAAGCAGAGGCTATGGCTGAAAATGTGGTTTCTGCACATACCGCGCTGGTTGCTCAGGTCGAGAAGGATATTAATACTAGCTTCGAGAAAGAGCTTTTAAGAGAAAAAGAAATAGTTGATGCAGTGGAGAAATTGGCTGAAGAAGCAAAGTCGGAGCTGGCAAGACTTAGAGTCGAGAAAGAAGAGGAGACTCTTGCATTGGAGAAAGAGCGCACGTCTATTGAAACAGAAATGGAGGCTCTTGCAAAATTGCGGAATGAGCTCGAGGAACAACTTCAAAGCCTTGTGAGTAACAAGACAGAGATGTCGTACGAGAAGGAAAGGTTTGATAGACTTGAAAAGCAAGTGGAGGATGAGAATCAAGAGATACTCCGGTTGCAAGATGAGCTTGAAGTCGAAAGGAACGCTTTGTCCATAGCCAGGTATAGAATATATCATCTTAAAAATATCTTCTTTCTTTGCCAAGCAAAATAAAAAATGATCACGAACAGGGCTTAACTAAATAAATGAAATTTACAGAGTGAGATAGAAGCAAAAGAGGGATTGGACTGTGCTTTTCGCTCTAGATAGAGACAAAGGAATTTTCTTATACAATAGCCTCGTTACATTGATTAGTGAAACTCTAAAATCTTCATATTGAGAATGTGAAAATCAAAATTAGAGAGGTCATTTACGGGTTTGAGTTTTTTTTTTTTTTTTTGCAGGAATTGGGCTGAGGATGAAGCGAGAAGAGCAAGACAACAAGCAAAAGTGCTAGAAGAAGCTAGAGGACGTTGGGAGAAGTATGGCCTAAAAATAGTTGTTGACAGTGACCTCCATGAACAGACAACAACCGAGTCGACCTGGTTGAACGCAGGAAAGCAATATTCCGTGGAAGGAACCATGAAGAGAGCTGAAAATCTGGTTGCTAAGCTCAAGAAGATGGCGAAAGATGTAGGAGAGAAATGCAGAGAAGTAATCTACTTGATCATAGAAAAGATAGGTCTTTTGATCTCAGCCTTGAAAGAACAAGTTCGTGGAATAGAGAACAAAGCCAAAGACTTCAAAATGAAAACCAAGTCAAAAGCAGAAGAAATGGGGAAACAAACGAGCTTGAAGATTGATGAGATCAGAAATATCTCTACGATGAAGGTTAAGGTGACTGTGGAAGAAGCTCGCCGAGCGGCTGGAGAGATTAGGAACAGAGTTGGCGAGAAATTCAGGTCGAAGTAGGTTTGCTGTTAGTTTTGAGATTTCAGTTTATTTTCCGACAAAAGAAGCACATAAATGTTAAGTCTTTTGTACTTGATCTCCCAACATTTAGACGAATCCATCTTTTCCTTTGATTGTTCTTTCCAACACTTTAACTTACTCTTTATGTTGTTAATCTCATTAAAAATAATCGTCAGGACAATAGACAACAAAAACACCGGTTCTGCGAATCCTCCACGTAGGCATGCGGATAAAAACTAGAACCAAAATAACCAAACCGGAACCAACCTGAAATATCTTAATTGAAACCGAACCGAAATTGCTAAAATACTCATTGGATCCTACTTATTGATACCCGTGGGTATCAGGTAATACCAGAACCGAACCAAAAATATTTTGGGTACCCGAATTACCTAAAATATAATTATATATCCAAAATATTAAATATATATTAAGTTTTTGGGTATATTTTTGATATTATGGGTATATTTTCATTAGTTTTTTTTTGGGTTTTCGGATATATTTTCGGGTTTTCGGGTATATTTTAGACATTTTAAGTAATAAATACATGAAACCGATTAAGATCCGAAAAAATTCGGATATCTTTCGGTTCCTAACCTCTCTACTCGAAATATCCGAAACCGAATGGTACCGAACCGAAACCAAATCAAAATTATTTTGGTATTTATATGGATCCTAAACATATTTACTTAAAATATCCGGAACCGAACCGAACACCTGAATGTCGAGAGCTATCTCCACGTCTCTAAACCTCTTCCATTCAAAAGCTCCTTCCGTCCGCCACGTGTCCCACTTCTTCACTCTCTTTTATCTTAAAAACTTTCTCACCACATTTTCCCGAGAAAAGAAAAAAAAAAAACCAAAACCCATCTTCTCTCTCGGAAAAAAAAAATCCTTTAACAAGAAAACCCAAAAAACTATGTCTGGAGGTGTCGATAACATAGCCTTACCAAAAGAAGAACAACATCACGCCGCCGGAGAAACCTCAACAGTCGCCGGATTCTTTTCGTTCCGACAACTAAACATCCTCGCGGTAATCGTCGTCCTCTCCGCAAGCGGTCTCGTCACAATCGAGGATTTTATATTCACGCTCCTCACGCTCATCTACTTCTTCGTCCTCTCCAAACTAATATTCCCTCCACACAATAATCCGAATCGCGACGCTCCTCTCACAAGCTCCACCAACAAGATTTTCCGTCTCTATGTAGCATCGGCAGGAATCGTCGGACTCTTGATCCCGATCTGCTACATCTTCGAAGGACTCATCGAGGACGATAAACTCGGTGTGAGCGCCGCCGCACCGCACGTGTTCCTTTTGGCGAGCCAGGTTTTCATGGAAGGATTAGCCGCCACGTGTGGCTTCTCCGCTCCGGCTCGGATCCTCGTGCCGATCGTTTACAACGCGAGGAGGGTTCTCGCGCTCGTGGAGTGGATTATGAGCGAGTTCTCTAGAGAACCTCCGGAGTATGGGACGGGTACGGGGACGGTTTCGGCGCGGCGGATGTACGCCGGGAAAGCTTTGGCGGTGGTGAATTTAGGGGTTTGGTCGTTTAATCTGTTTGGTGTTCTGATTCCGGTTTATCTCCCGCGAGCTTTCAAGATGTATTACGGTTCCGACAAGGAGAACTGAAACCGGTTTAGACCATCTTCATTGGTTTAGAATCCTTCGGATATCTAAACAATTAGATATTAATATTTTAATGTAATATAATTATATAATTAAATTTTAATTCTAAAATTAAAAACAAAAGTATGAAAAAGTGACAAGTGATTTGAAGTTCTAAACTTTATCTAAAAATGGTTTCTTAAATCTCTTAAATAAAAATCTTATTTTAATTTTTTTCTCATATTTATTATTATTTTAAATTATTTTATTATTTAGAACTTTTTAATATCCATGGTTGGAGATGCTCTTAGAACCTTCCCAGTCACAGTTTTGTTGTTTTTTTTCTTTCTTTTCCTTTTTGGTTTAACCGGTCTGGTTTGGTTTTAGGACTAATCGTAATCTAGATGTTTTTCTTTCTTTCTTTTTTCGTATATTATTTTGATGTTTCATTTAATGGATTGGTCATTTACAGTGAAATGTACATTCTTCACATTTTATTACATAAAAGTCACTTATAATTTTGGTGCATTTTTTGCATTGTTTGTCTATGTGAAAAACCAACAAAGTTTTTGGATTACTAATTACACTCTAAGACACATCTTTCTCACATCTTTTTTTTACATTTGGCCTTAAACTAATAAACCTTCTTTCTTTTATCCCACTTGATTTGTTTTTTATTTTTTTATAACGTGAAAGACATAAAACAATTTTCAAGAAATAATATATGATAATTCTATTTTTCTAACATTTTAAGATCTATTTTGCTATAGTTTTGATGTAAAACAAGAAATCTACTATTAAATATTAAGAACTACATCTACACATGACCATCCACATATAACCATCAGTAAAGTATTAACCACATATGACCATCTACAATAGAAAATCAAAAATTAGAGTAAAATAATTATTATTCCACTTGATTTGTTTTCTATTTTTTTATAATTTGAAACACAAAAAACAATTTTCTGGAAACAATATATGATAATTCTATTTTTTCAACATTTTAAGATCCATTTTGCTATAGTTTTGATGTGAAACAAGAAATTTATTTGTAAATATCAAAAACTACATCTACACATGTCCATCCACACATGGCCATCTACACATGACAATCAATAAAGTATTATCCACACATGACAATCCATATTAGAAAATCAAAAATTAGAGTAAAATAATTATTATCCCATTTGATTTGTTTTCTATTTTTTTTATAATGTGAAACACAAAAAACAATTTTCTGGAAACAATATATGATAATTTTATTTTTCCAACATTTTAAGATCCATTTTGCTATAGTTTTGATATGAAACAAGAAATCTACATGTAAATATCAAGAACTACATCTCCACATGACCATCCACACATGGCTATCCACGCATGACCATCAGTAAAGTATTATCCACACATCACCATCCACACTAGAAAATCAAAAATTAGAGTATAATAATTATTATCCTATTTGATTTGTTTTCTATTTTTTATAATATGAAAGGCAAAAAATAATTTTCTAGAAACAATATATGATAATTATATTTTTCCAACATTTTAAGATCCATTTTGCTATAGTTTTGATGTGAAACAAGAAATCTACTTGTAAATATCAAGAACTACATCTACACATGATCATCCACACATGACCATCAGTAAAGTATTATCCACACATGACCATCCTCACTAGAAAATTAAAAATTAGAATAAAATAATTATTACCCCACTTGATTTATTTTCTATTTTTTTATAATGTGAAAGACATATAACAATTTTCTGAAAATAATATATGATAATTCTATTTTTCCAACATTTTAATATCTATTTTGCTATAGTTTTTATGTGAAACAAGAAATTTATTTGTAAATATCAAGAACTACATCTACACATAACCATCCACACATGATCATCCTCACATGACCATCAGTAAAGCATTATCCACACATGACCATTCACACTAACAATACGAGATTCCTATCTGTCTACACACAATTGCCCACGTTTTCATGTCCACGTCGATCTCGATTTCATATGTTTAGATTTCTTATTTTTTCGAATCAAAACTATAGTAAAATAGTACTTAAAATGTAGAATAAAAAAATTATCATTCATTGTTACCAAATAAATTGTTTTATGTCTTTCACATTATAAAAAAATAGAAAATAAATCAGGTGGGATAAAAGAGAGAGATGTGAAAGAGATGGTTTATTGGTTTAAGGCGAGCTGTAAAAAAGAAATATGTGAGAGAGATAGGATAAATAAAATAAAATAAATAAATCAAGTGGTTTATTGGTTTAAGACGAGAGTAAAAAAGAAAAAGAAATGTGAGTTACACAGTGTAGAATGGTTAATTCAAATAGAAAAATTGCTTTAAGAATCAAATGTGTCTTATCTTGTAATTGGTAATGACAAAGTGACTTAGTTGTAATTATTTCTTAATCTAGTTTATGTAGTTGACGGTTTTATCAGTTAACTTACTATAAACGAAATCTGGTGCGAGATTGATCCAAAAACAAAAAAAATATTGATAACAAAATTACAACGAAAGAGATAAAAGAATATTTCACAACGCATTATCGCTAGGGAAAACGGTTATTTAAATTATGAACTTACACGATTTTACCAAATCAAATACGAACTCTTTAATAAGTCGAAAAATACACAAACTTATATTGACTTGGCCAGATTAGTTATAAAATTAGTCAACGTGTATTAATCCAAAACAACTCTAAGTATCTGCTATATCCTATCCGACGACGTTTCAACAAAACCCAAAATCCCCTTAGAGCATCATTATCGGTAGGTTTTAATGAGTTTCTTAATAAGTTTCTTAGAATAAAATATTGTATAATTAATAAAAAGCAGGTTTATATCTAAGAACCGATTCTTATTTAAGCAACTTAAGAAGCGGTTCTTAAGTTATACGTGTCATTATGTAATTGGTCTGACGTTTTCTTTCGTCTCGATGAAAATCATTTTTCTCTTCTTCTCCTCGCGAACTCCGTCTTCTTCATCTCCGGCCGAATCGTTTGGCTTCTCCGGCGGATTCCACTCGTCTTCCAGCGGATTCGATTCGTCTTCCGGCGGATTCGATTCGTCTTCCTCCTCCGTTGGTTTTCGTTTTCAATTTTTTATTTTAACTTTATCAGCGATGTTTGCACAGTTAGCGCCATCGCTGTCTCCTTCTCCGGCGAACCTAAGCCAATTCGTTTGCCGTCGTAGCTTCCGTAAACTCACAGTCGCAGTCTCCGCTTCTCTTCCCACTGCAAATTCATCTCGTCCACCGATTCAGGCAATGATTTCCATATAATTGTACTTCGTGCTCTTCTTGTTGTTATCTGAAACTCGCAGCGGAAATGAAACTGAGGATTCGGAAACTTGCTTTTTTTCTTCAGAATGTTGGAGGAAAGGATTCGACTTTGGATGTTACAAGAAAGGGTGATTCAATCGGGTTCACATTAGAGGCAAATGAAGAAGAAATCGATTGGATGAATCTAGAATCTGATATTCGTCTCTGGACTAGGGCATTACGTCCTGTTCAGGTAATCAATTTAACGGATTATAGTGTGGAATGTGTTCTGGTGTTGCTGGATTGTTTGTTTATTGCGTGGCTCTTGATTTTACAGTGGTATCCAGGACGCATAATGAAAACTGAAAAGGAACTTAGAGAACAGCTTAAGCTCATGGATGTTGTGATTGAAGTCCGAGATGCTAGGATTCCTTTATCGACGACTCATCCAAAGGTTAGTGGTTTGCTTCCTCTTTAATGTCTTATATATTTGAATCTGTTTCATGTACTCTGAATCTTATATATCAATCACTCGCAAGTTATGTATTTGTATGTTTCTTATTGAGATTAATAAGTGAAAGAACTTAAGCCTATAGTATTACAGGTTCTGCATCTATTGTGGAGATTGAATCATTGTTATGCATATAACGCTTTAGTCTCGGTTATGGAGTAAATGATTTGGTTGTATCATATACATTATATTGTAAGTATATCTAGACAATGCATTGTGTGCTAGTTAGGTTTAAGTCTGATGAAATTCATTGGTATTGGTGATGTTTTGGCTAAGATGTTGCTAAAATTGTGGTGGCAATTTGATTAGATTTCATGGATCTGTTTCTACGTTGTGTAGGATTAACTAGATTTATTCGATTTCTGTGTTTGGTCTAATAGCTTGAGCTTGCTGGGATCTTAGTAATGGCAAGGATTTGATTCTTTGTTAATCTGATAACTAATTTGTTGTTCATCCTTTTTGATTTCCATGGGGCTTGCCTACTCATTGTTTATGCATACTTATGCATACTTCTTGAAAGAAGAAGAGACTGAAGCATGGGTTCTACAATTTGCACTGCCGGAGATGATTCTCAGGCTTTGATTTGGGATATCTCTTCCATGGGACAGCAAGTTGAAGGTGGTCTTGATCCGATTCTAGCTTACACAGCCGGCGCTGAGATTGAGCAGCTTCAATGGCCGTCTTCTCAGCCTGATTGGGTTGCCATTGCCTGCTCCAACAAGCTGCAGATTCTCAGGGTCTGATTTTGTGGGTATCCATCTCCGGCCAAGATAGATGACCGTAGCTTATTTATGTTGCTAGAATTCTGTTGGTCATTGTCTTGAATGTGAGCCTTTGCACTGACACTTAGCTGTTGTTGATTATTGAGTGTGTTAACAAGTTTGATTGACTTTAGACTCATTGATCTTCCTCTTACAGTTTGATTGACTTTAGACAAAAAAAAATTTTTTTAAGAACCCCTATAAAATTCTACCATTGGACATAAAAAAATGAGAGTCTCTTACCTAAGTTTCTTACCCAACTTTAATATTAAACATATGGTTAAGAACCCCATGAATAATGAGCATGTCCAATGGTGAGGTTCTAAAAATGGGTATCTAAAATTTTTAGAACCCCAACATTTTGTATGTTAATTTTTAGAATCTGTATTTAAAAATTCTAACTTTAGAACCCTTTTCTCTTCTTTTTAGAACCTCTCCAATATTTATCTTCTTTCATTACTCTCACTCTTCTCTTCTCACGATTTCTTTCATGTGACATCTTCCTCTTAATTTTTTTGTTTTTAATCGATTTCTTCTCTTCCTCTTATCTTCTCTTCCATTCTCGATTTGCTCTTCTCTTCTTCTTATCTTCTTTTCCATTCTCGATTTGCACTTCTCTCTTCTCTCTTCTCTCTTCTCTCTTCTCTCACCTCACGATTTCTCTTCCTCTTATATAAGAGCTCAGTCACACAGCGTAGTAATAAGACAGGAACAACAACAAATGTTAGGAACAATGGAAGAAGAGAGAGTCTTGTAAAGAGGCAAGAGCAAGACAGCTCATCAATGGAGCTGAAGAGAGAACTGAGAATGAGCAAAGAGCGTGAGCTATCATATGAAGCTGCACTTGTTGATAGAGATCAAAGAGAAGCTGAACTTGAAAGGATGGTGGAAGAATCGAAACAGAGAGAAGCATATTTGGAGAATGAACTTGCTAGTATGTGGGTTCTTGTTTCTAAGTTGAGAAGATCTCAAGGAGCTAATTCTGAAATCTCTGATTCTGTATCAGAGACACCACAAACCGATCCGTCATTTTGAGATTTAAGAAAAAAGAAGAAGAAAAAGACAAGATAAGCAGGAAAAGTAGTAAATTTTGGGTTTTGTTGAAATGTCATCGGGTAGGATATAACAGATACTTAACGTTGTTTTGAATTAATACACGTTGACTAATTTTATAATTAATCTGGCCAGATTAATATAAGTTTGTGTATTTTTTGGCTTATTAAAGAGTTCGTATTTAATTTGACAAAATCGTGTAAGTTCATAATTTAAATGACCGTTTTCCCATTATAGCTATATCAGTGTAACAATATTAGACGTAGGAGCTGATCCAAGAATATTCCAGAGTTCCTAAAAATACATCCGTACAGAAGTTGTTCTTACAACAACTGCAAACCAAAGCTAACTTATTTATTCAATGTGTATAAGTTGTTAGAAACCAATCTCTTACACTTTTTTTTTCATGTTGAAAGGTTTGTTATAGGTTTTTTTTGCTTTATAATTTTGTAAGTTAGCTGAGTCCAGATCGTAACCCCGGGAAGAAACTCCAGCTGTTCCCTGCGACCTTCTCGATATTCTCTTCTTTCGTGTTGTCGAATTTGAATTCTTTGCTAGATCCAATCGAAGAGGAACTCAGCTTATGAATTCTCTGCTGTTCGGTCTCTCTATCTCCCGACACTTTCTCTACGTTGTTTTCACGCTTTTGGAAGCTGCTTCTTCTCTCGTCTGTCTCAATCCGTTCATTGTTCATCCTGTCATGTGATCGATTCAGCTTGCTTGCAAGACAACGTGCAACGTCTTCGCCTGTTAACTCAAACGAAACCCTGTGATCCGCCACAATGACTTCAGACCCGTGTTCCGAATTAGCCAGAGACGCCACCTCGGAGATCTGAGGCCATGTGGTGTTGTTGGGTGTTAAGTTCCCAGAAACCACCCCTGGACCGTTTGGTGTCAGAGCGCCTGAACCGTGGCCAACAGGCGTGATCGATCCAGAACCAAACCTCGATCCCCATTTACGAGCTGTGAAGTGCTCAAAACCCAAGAACTTTGGAGGTTCACCGATTCGAAACTCAACCATGGGTGATTTACCTGGGTAAGGAGAAGATGTACCGGAGTTTGAAATCACTGAGCCAGGGGAGATTAAGTTACCACCACCAGGACTCCCCGGACACACCTGATTAGACCGAAACTCATAGTGTGACGATGAGAACTTGTGATTCATCCCGCTGCTATTCCTCCGAGTTAGCTCCAATGAAGATGTAAGCAACTGAGCATAGGGAACTTCAGGGGAAGAAGGTGTAGCTATGTGGAGTGATGACTCTGGAGGTGGAGTGAATGGTGCAGTGGATGGTTCGGTTATAAACGCCGAGAATACTGGAGGAGTGACAGGCTGAGTTTCATTAGCATATGGTCCAATGGCAAAGACCGATTGAGATTCCATAGGGGAGAATGTATTGCTGGTAAGAGAAAGTGGACCAACAGGCGAATGAGAGAGCGATGAAGGATCCGATTGCAGAAACGAAGCTGGAGATGAAGGAGGTGCTATGAAAGGAAGAACAATTGAAGTCGAAACGGCTGAGTTTTGAGCTGTAACCACCGGAACTCCGGAAGCAACAGGTTCAGGTAAAAGCACAGCATTGCCGATCCGTTTATTGTTCTTTAGAGATCCAAAACAAGAGTATAAGCTCCAACAGTTTCCCCACCTTCTCTTCTATAAAAGTCAAGTCAAAACACCATGAAATTAGATTCGTTTGTATGGAGATAAAAACTCTCTTGATTCCCTTTGTAGAGACATAAGACTAGTGTTTCACCAAAAAACTTGTCCAAAACAAGAAGTTGAATGCTTTACCCTTTTTTAATCATGAATGCTATTATGACTTGTAAAGCCAATCCACGATAGATTGAAAAAGCAAAGGAAACACACACATTTTGCTTTATCAACCTCTTTTTACCTTTTACGAGAATAACAAAAGCAAGACCAAAGTCGTGAAATCAAGAAAAGAAAAAAAATCACCCGAACTGTACAAAACAAAATTAGAAAGTTGGATCTAAGTTTTGAATAATTGTAGCTGAAATGTTTATCTCAAAATCTCTACAGCTTATATCTCAAATCAAAACACCAAAAAAATCACAAAAAGCTAGAAATCTCGGAATCACGATCTACCGTTAAAAACTCAAAAATAAAATTTAAAAGTGAAGAAGGCTAGTGGTACCGGCACAGACGACGGCTGGACTCGTGACTCGGCGGTGACGATGGCGGTAGCGGCGGCGTTAACAGTCTCAACGCTATTATTGACGTTCCTCATCATCTTCGACACAGATTCACACCGACAATAACATCCAGATTTGCTAACTCACACCACCACTTGTTGGATCTCTCTCAGAGATCAAGCGAACAATTCGAAAACTAATCTAGACAAAAAAACTAAATCAAATCAAAGCAATGATGATGATGAGATGAGATGAGATGAGAGTCGATCTCTCTCTCTTTCTATCACCTCACTATTCTCTCTCCGGTCGTTATCTTGTCCAGCTTTCATTCAATTTCCCACGAGCTATTGCCACGTCATTTCCGTCCCACGCGCTTCTATTTTTTACAAAAATATACGTAAAATGATTTATCGTTAGTTAGGAGTGTATTCAATCTAAATGTTTGAGTGATTTCTATTAAAATCACTAATTTTATGTTATTTAATTAGTGATTTGTAAATAAATTTTTAAATCTACTGTTATTGAAAATATTGTAAATCACTAGTTAAAATCTCATGTTATTTAACTAGTGATTTGTAAAAAACAACGCTGAGACACTTTTCAAGAGTATCTCAAAAATAAAATATTAATAGTTTTTATATAATTTAATTATTTAATTAAATTAAAAACTAAAATTGTACCGATCAATAACCAACATCTATGAAGAAAGTGTATGAAAAAAATGGTTTAGTGTCTCAAACTAAACACCCTTCTTTCTCTCTCTCCTGTTTTTTCAATTTTTTCTATTTTTTTATTATGAGACACTTTTTTTTTTTGAGACACTCACCAATGTGGATGCTTTTAGTGATTTGAAAATGTTTTTGTAGAGTTTTTTAGTTAAAAAAATAAATATTCAAATTTCATAGTTTTATGTGAGATTTTATAGAATTTTAAAAACAAATAATAACAACTTACATAATTCACTCAAATCATTTAAAAACTCACTAAAACTCAAAATTTTCTAAATCTTCCAAAATACTCCATCTGTTCTGAATTAAGTGATGTTTTAGTAGTATGCACACAAATTAAGGAAACAATTAATTTTTGTTTTTTTCTATACTAAAACCTCATTTATTATTCATATAAACCAATTAACAAATAGTATATAAAATGTAATTGGTCAAAAATAATAAAAAATTATTTAATTTTGCATTGATAAATGAAAACATCACTTAATTGTGGAAAAAAAAACTCTAAAACATATATTAATTCAGAACGGAGGGAGTGTTAGATTGAATACACCTTTGTTCAATTCTCTCTAAGAATGTCGATAAATCAATTTGATTAAATGAGTGTGTAATTAAAGATTGCTAAAAGTTTTTTAGTAAATTGGTTGTTGAGACTTTGGAAATACAAATCTTGTGAAATTTTATCTTATATGACGAGAAGAAATAAGAAGTTCGGGTTCTAAATTACTAATTATAGAAAGATATTGAATAATCCGGAATTCATAAAAGATACTTGTGAATATTTCCTTGAGATTTGTGTTTATGTTAATACGTAATAGGAAACTAAATTAAATGTACGTATAGCTAGCATTCTCTTTCTATATAAAAGTATGTAATCATCAAAGCTTCAGATTTATGAAAGTAAATATACTTCTTCCAATACAAACCTCTCATCATTTTTATCATTTCCAAAACTGAAACAATACACTAATATCGTAAAACAATAACGTTGTCTAGTGTCTCTATATATATAGTTTTGTTTGTCTTTTAAATTATTGCCTTCAAATAAATCTATAAAATGGATGATTATAGTCAAAGAAAAATTAAGAAGAAAATATTGGACAGTGCCAAGAGTTGACCAATAATCATATGATATGGGGACCGATCAATAAGTGAGGTAATAATAATAGTATAGCCTCTTGCTTCATCATTAGAACGATCCCATGTGACTCATCTAAATTTTTTAAGTTTAGTTTCATTTCATTCTGTATATAACGAGAGTTACTGTATTTTATGCGAACAAAATTATAGTTTTGATTTGTAGTCTAAAAACGAGAAAGCGCACGTGCGCACACCATCTTCTGTGCTGGCTTTTTGAGGAACCCTCGTGCGTGTGTACGACTGCCACTCCTTATCTTTCTTTCTTTTTACCTTTTTCCGTTTTTGTTTCTTTCCTTCTTTTTTTTGTTTTTTTATTAATAAGAGGTTTAAGATCGAAGTCCGTAATCCCTCGGAAACCGAAACTACAACATGCAATATTAGTTTCGTCTCAAACATCACTCAATCTTATGATCTTTAGGTTTTGCCTAATAGATTTTTTCAATCAAACTAACGATATTTAGTTTATTTCCTTTTTTTTAACTAAAAAAAACAAATTTACTTTTTTGTGAAAGAAAACTTTTATTATTTTATTTTTACTTTTTATGATATGAACCATATTGACATAAATAATCTTTGACAAAAAAAAACCATATTGTAATTATCAAACTGAAATTCAACTTTTCCCTTAGTTGTTTATAACATACAGTATCATGTTAAATGGAATACCAATCAATATATGAATCAAATTGGTTGTGTACTGTAACTTCATAAAATTCAAATTGCTTTGTTTTTTATCTTTATATTAACCATGGTCAACAATTCAATCATAGTTATAAAAAAATTACATATTTCATTTTTTATTTTTCAGAATTCGTGATTCTATTATGTATATATATTTTTTTTGTCATCATTTTGGGCCACAACAGATCTGGGCAATAGCCAAATACCCTCACATATGGAGGGCATGTGAAGTTGAACTCGACACCTGTAAGATGACAGCAGAAGTGTGGCAACCACCGGTAAAATGTAGATTTTTTTTTTTGGGTTCAAAATGTAGATTCTTGAACCAGAGATTTTAATTGAAAAGCATCAGGAAACCAGCAAAAGCCCGACTAACGTAACCAAGACCCAAATTTAATTTAATATCCTTCCGTCTTTACGGCCCATTTTTCTTGCGAAAGAGGAGAAAATTTAGAAAAAACAATATTTCTGTGTTTCAACTTTCTCATTCAGATTTTCCAAAGGATAATTTAGATTTTGTTTTGTTTTTTTTTGTAGCTGATGGACATGGAAGGTGAGGAAGTGAGAGTTATGGCTTAGATTCTTCGAAGCTACAAACGAACTTATAATACAACTTCGAAGCTGCCCATGGCCATGGCCTTTCAGATTATAGCTTCTTCTTCTTCACCAACGATTACAACTAAATCTCACCTTCTCTCCTTTCCTCCTCTGCAACCTTCGAAATCTAATCTCTCCTCATGGTTTTCTCTCCTGGGTTCTTCTCGTTTCTCTCCCTACATCGGTCTAAAGCATATGGGCATCTCTATCTCGCCCAAATCTTCAAACCCAGGTGTCAAATTTCTCTTAGCTCGTCACAAAATTGATTCCTTTTTGTGAAAACCTGTTCAATTTTGTGTAAGTGGGTGGTTCTGTTCGTTTTTTTTTTGTACAGAGAAGAAGAGAAGATGTAGTAAGGGTATGGTGATTCGTTCGTCTCTGTTTGGCGTTGGAGCACCTGAGGCTTTGGTTATTGGTGTTGTTGCTTTGTTGGTCTTTGGTCCTAAAGGCCTTGCAGAGGTTAGTGTCTTGTGTGTGTTAGACTTCTTGATGATTCATAGCTTTTTGCTGCTTATGACTAGGAGAAGTGGAGTATAGATAAGGCTAGAGATGGATGAGCTTTTGGCTTAATTGAGTCTGAATCTCTCTGGATTAAAACCTGAAACAAAGAGCATTTGAGAGTCTGAGTTTTAGAAATGAGAAGAGAGAAAGAGCTCTGTTTCTTCTCCAAGATAGTCATTAGCGGTTTGTTTTGGATCTTTGAACAAGTGTCTACTTGCTATGATCCGTGCAGGTAGCTCGAACTCTTGGCAAAACCCTGCGTGCATTTCAGCCGACGATTAGAGAGCTACAGGTTTAGTTTTTTATTCTTTCATCTCAAGACTCTCAGGCAAAAACCAGGCCAGTTTTTGATTGCTTACATGGCTGTTTTTCTTAGGATGTTTCAAGAGATTTCAAAAGCACCCTTGAGCGTGAAATTGGCATCGACGAAATCTCAAAGCCAAATGTGTACAACCCGAACAGAATGAACACCGGTCCTCCTCCTCCACCATCAGTTCCTAGCACTGAAGATCCTGTGACTGCAAGTGACCCCAGTGAGTGTTCTATGTTTACTCAATAGGAAGCATACTACAGATTTGACTGAGACATGTGAAATACGTAGTTTCATGCATCGTCTGATCTGTAAACAGACTGTTACTGTTTTCCATATTCGTATTCATGAGTGGAGTCTAGTGAAGCTAAGCTGTAAGGTACATTTCATTGAAATAAGCAGATGATGCTCAATCACCAAAAGCTTACACAACCGAGGATTACCTCAAGATCACAGAAGAGCAGCTCAAAGCTTTGTCTCCTGGTGAAAGCCAAACAGAGGATCAAACTCAGACTCAAGAAAAGCCAAAACCTACAACCGTACAAACACCTATTGAGGAAGAAAGCCAGCCGAAAGGTTAGCCATGAGTAAATGAATGATCAGCAAATTAAGAATCCTCTCATCATCATCAACGTCCAAATGGTCTTTGTTGCAGGTACAGCAAGAGAAGCAACAGCTGCATCTCCTCCAAGGAAAGATTGAAAGCACCAAAATTTGACTTGTAGTGTTTAAAAACATAAGCCTTGCACCATTGAGAAGCTTCCGAGGGATTTTTTGATCTGCCAAAAGAGACAAAGGCTATTTAGCTCTCAGGACATTCTCACAAAGCATTCTGTGCAATCTTGATGTATTTTATGTTCCAATAGTTTCTTTCTTAATGATGATTGGGTTTATTAGGCAAAGCTTGACCGATAATGATATATCATCCCTATATTCTTCAATGATTGATACATAATCAATACTTCAATTCTTGATTAACATGTTAACATTGTATTAAATAGAATAATTAGGAACATCTCCATACACCTAATTACCAAATATAGAATATGGAATTAATGGCTGTAACAAGAAAATCAACGAGACAAAATCTGATAGAAGATAGTTTTATATAATTCCAAGATGAAACAATCAACATACAAAATGTTTCTGGATCGTTAGTACATATACTCAAAATAAACGGTAATACCTAAAGGATTAGATCAATTTAAGATATTAAAGATTAAAACCCTAATTAACCACATATACATGAACGATTCAAGCTATGAACTGACCAAATTGGAGCAATCCGATCTCTTCTTCATTGAGAAATTCACTAACGTCGATCATGCAATCGTCTTCTCGGTTGGTCGTGTTCGCCAGAGCGTTGTTGTTCAGACCAAACTCATGGTCGTTAAAGAGATTTTCCCAAAAGCTGCTCTCATCATCATAAACACCGACATTGACCACAGGTTCTGTTTGTGTTTCTTGCGTTAGACTCATTGAGTTGTTCTTCTCGACCTCTGTTTCCCATAAGTCGTTGTTGAGACCAAACTGATCATGGTCGTCAAAGAGATTTTCCCAAAAGCTAGGGTTTTGATCAATTTGTGATGAAGATCCGCCCCAGATCAGCTCGTCGAGAGAAGATGAGTAATTAGGGTCCTGACCAAAAGAAGCAAATCTTGAATTAGTGATGTCGCTGTGAACGAAATCAGAAGAAGTGCTAGGGATTTGGTGGAAATTAGAAACAATTTGCGAAGACGAAGAAGAAGAAGAAGAAGACTCGTCGAGAGATGAAGTAATGTTAGGGTTTTGATCGAAACAAGAGACAAGTTGTGGTTTCTGTTTCTTCTCAAGACAAGCCATCAAATCTTTCTTCATACTCTCAAGACGGTCCTCGATGATATTTATCTCGGAGAGATCGTCGCAACAACGGTAAAGATCAGGATCTTGCCACCAAAACCCTAGCTTGGGAGGAAGCTTGCCGTTGAGGTAGCAATCGGCTATCTCGGAGGCAGAGGAGTAACCAGAGAAGGAGTAAACAACATCTGAATCCTCGTCGGGAGAGGTTACGAAGACTGCAATGTTGGCTCCAGAGAGACGGCAGAGATCGGCGGCTTTCGAGAAAACTGTTTTCCGGCGTTTAGAACAAGCCACGGATCGTTGTTGTTTAGTATCGCGTTTCTCAATCTCGATCTTCCTCTTTGTTCCTCTCATCATCATTCTTTGTTATCTGCAACCAAACACAAAAGGGTTTCACGTTCTTTTTCTTACAGAGATTAGAAAAATTGAATTGGAGGCGACAAAGAGAAAGAGAGTGTGCACAAGGAATGTATATAGGTGCTCATTGGTGGTGATATGGCTGTCATTGGTAGCTCCCAATCAGATTTTTATTTCCTTTTTTTGCTTTAAGTGACTGTAGAATTTTTGTTTCAATTTTTTTTTTTCTGTTTCAAAACTAAAAATACTGACGTAGTCTTTCACATACCATGTCTTTTTTTGGTTAACAGTGTGTATATAGTGATTTTATTATTTTATTTACTTTAATATTTTAAATATTAGATCATTCTATTTATCTTTAGGGGAGTGTATTGAACCGAGTATTTTGATTGATTTGAATTAAAATGATAAATCATATCTTATTCAAACATATATTTTTAAAAACATTTTTAAATCCAGTATTATTGGATATATGATTTGTAAATATTTCTTAAAACCCACTATTATTGAAAATGTTTTAAGTATTTAGATTTTTATGATTTCAAAGGGTTTTTTAGGAGTTTCATGGTTAAAAATACAAAGACAAACTATGGATTCCGTGAGTTCAAATAAATTAAGAACACAAAGTAAGAGGTAGTAAAGTCTCATGTAAGGCTTAATGGGGGATAAATTTTGAAAATTTTGCATTTATACACAAGCATTTTTATAATATGTTTTCAAATATTCTTTATTTTTTAAAAAAAATTGAATATGTTGCCAAACAAATATTAAACATGTTGCCAAACAGTTATTAAATCTATTATAAACTTAAAAATTACAAATTAAACATATTTGAATTAAAAACAGTTACATTAGTTCTTATTTCTCATTTCACATTTTATATATTACAAAAAACTTTAATCCGCGCGGTGCGGGTTTAGAATTTAGAGTACCAATTATGAGTGTAACTAACGATAGAGGTGTCAAAATGGATAATAAATAATAAATAATAAATAATAAATAATAAATAATAAATAATAAATAATAAATAATAAATAATAAATAATAAATAATAAATAATAAATAATAAATAATAAATAATAAATAATAAATAATAAATAATAAATAATAAATAATAAATAATAAATAATAAATAATAAATAATAAATAATAAATAATAAATAATAAATAATAAATAATAAATAATAAATAATAAATAATAAATAATAAATAATAAATAATAAATAATAAATAATAAATAATAAATAATAAAACATCTATTAACATCAATAAGCTAATATTATAAAAAACATATACAAAGCAAACATATATACAAAATATACAAAGCAAACATATAAAATATACAAAGCCATATGTCATTTAAATAATAAATAATAAATAATAAATAATAAATAATAAATAATAAATAATAAATAATAAATAATAAATAATAAGACGTCTATTAACATCAATAAGCTAATATTATAAAAAACATATATACAAAGCAAACATATATACAAAATATACAAAGCAAACATACAAAATATACAAAGCCATATGTCATTTAAATAATAAATAATAAATAATAAATAATAAATAATAAATAATAAATAATAAATAATAAATAATAAATAATAAATAATAAATAATAAATAATAAATAATAAATAATAAATAATAAATAATAAATAATAAATAATAAATAATAAATAATAAATAATAAATAATAAATAATAAATAATAAATAATAAATAATAAATAATAAATAATAAATAATAAATAATAAATAATAAATAATAAATAATAAATAATAAATAATAAATAATAAATAATAAATAATAAATAATAAATAATAAATAATAAATAATAAATAATAAATAATAAATAATAAATAATAAATAATAAATAATAAATAATAAATAATAAATAATAAATAATAAATAATAAATAATAAATAATAAATAATAAATAATTAATAATTAATAAATAATAAGTAATAAATAATAAATAATAAATAATAAATAATAAATAATAAATAATAAATAATAAATAATAAATAATAAATAATAAATAATAAATAATAAATAATAAATAATAAATAATAAATAATAAATAATAAATAATAAATAATAAGACGTCTATTAACATCAATAAGCTAATATTATAAAAAAACATATACAAAACAAACATATATACAAAATATACAAAGCAAACATACAAAATATACAAAGCCATATGTCATTTAAATATACAAAGCAAATATCAATATTTTAGATTTTTTTTTTTACTTTTTAAATAATTTGTTATATTCGGATCAATGGACACTAATGGACAGTTTATTTAGACATTGTCGTTAATGGGCATGGTCGTTAATGGACATGGACGTTAATGGATATGGACACAATTTGTCCATAATCAAAATGGATACTATTGGACGGGTCTGGTCCATTTAGACAGCCCTAACTAGCGACGGCAACATGTAATTTGGTAGAAAATCATAGTTTAATATGTGTTTGTCCATGAATTAAGATAGTTGTCCCCTTTGATGGTCAGACTAAGTTTTAATATGTCAGCATATATATTGTAAAAAAAAAACGTGACCAACGTTGACTTGTGTTCATAGGAAAAATACTTTCTTCTTTCTTTTTATTTAATTCATCAAAATGTATCAATAATGATCCCCAAATTATAAAGTTTCTCAAAATACAATAACTGATCCGTTCTCGATGGCAGAATCCTTCAAACCTGAAGAAGACTCAACTCTTTTTGTAGCTTTCTTTGCCTATCCATTAAAAATACACAAAATTATATCAAATCAAAACGTATACATGAAATAAATTAAAAAAGGGAAAAAAGAATTTTTACAACAACTTTTTTTTTTTTACCTCTTCATCCCAATTTGTAAAGATGGTGACGAGGGAAAGACATATAACTTGAACAACGAGTGCACATATGATTCCAAGCCAAAGCCCCTTCAAATGAACATTTTCTTATATGTTTAACATTGGACTTAATCAATTAATTTGAAAAATAATCTGAAATTTTAATTTAATTTACCCGACCACCAACGTGAAAGTGAAAACCAAGTAACAAGCCTGTAGGAACTCCGACAAGATAATATGATCCAAGATTCACGAATGCTCCTATCTTCTGCCATCCACATCCTCTAGCAACTCCTATTAACCGGAAAATTATCAAACATAACCAAAGATAACCGGTCTTTAACCAAGTTTCTGATGATAAAGAGTCTTCTTGCCTTTACTCGCAAGCAAAGAAAGAAAAGGAACCTGAGAGAACGCATTGAAGACTGTCTAGAAAATTTCCTAAGGCGAGAATCGGCATCATCGAGGCTACGTAGGTGACTACTTCCGGTTCACTACTATAAGCCAATCCCCATATATTCCTTATCAATATCAAAACAGATCCGACCACTATACTTTCAGAGATTGCAATGCTCATGACCACACGCACCGCAAGCTTAGCCACTTGTGGATTTCCCGCTCCTAACTCGTTTGATACCCTCGTGCTGCACGGATTTTAACAGGATACTTAATGGTTTGTATAATGAGTTTTGGTATAAGGTTACATGATTCAGTTAATTTTTGTTTTACCTTGCCGCGCCACTTAGACCAAATGGGATCATCCAGACTATTCCTGCTGTATTAAGGCTGCAAAGAACTGATTAAATACTCTTGAATTATGAAGATAATGACAATTATTCATATGTATAGCTCTTACCAGATTGAGAGAACTGAAGTTTCTAGAACCGGGTTCGGAAGAAGTCCTGATAAGAGAACCAGAAGTTCAAAGGACCACATCTCTAAGCTGTTCTCCAAACAACATTACAAAGAATCAAGATTTAAGATAGATTGCTCCGAGAGCCATGGAAATGAGTAATTAATTCAAATATGAATCTTAGTTTTCTGAAGAATAATCTGCATCATTTTGGTAATTTTTCATTAATTTGCCTGTCTCATTTTTTTCTTTTTACTTACCAGACCATAAGTGCAGAAGGAATAGCTAGCCTCATAAAAGGGAGGATATCGCGCAGAGCCTCCTTAGAGAAACCAGTCCAAGTCAGTGAGCAAGAAGGCGACAACTTGACGTAAGAGAACATGAGAACGACATTAAGCCAATACGAGATAGAGTTAGCCACAGCAGCTCCTTTAAACCCTAAACCAGATTTTAAAACCAAGACCCAACAGAGGACCATATGAAGAGAAGTGGTGATTCCAGAGCAGAAAACCACAGGAAACACATTGTTTTGGGCTTGCAAAAACCTGTTGAAGCATTGAAGGAGACCATAAGCGAAGATGCTTGGGATCATGAATCTTGCGTAGGAGCCAGCGAGTGAAGCAATGGATTTGTCTTGCCCGAAGAAGACGAGGAAATGCTCTGTGTTAAACCAGATGATGGAGAGAGGAACAGAGAGTAGTGTAAGAACAAACATTGCTCTTTGCATTTGTATCCCTAACATTCCGTACATCTTTGCTCCGTATGATTGGCCACAAAGTGTATCTAACGCACTTGCTGTTCCCATCTGTTCATGAGGAAATGGAGGTAAAATTGAAGTTAGTGTACTTTTCTTGCTTCACAAGTAAACGGTCAACGCAATTGGTAAATTAAACTAATAGAATTTTGATCTGTTGACATCATTCACTGTTTCAATGTTCGACAGGTGGGTTTCAAGCTAACGTAGGAAAAAGAACAACAGATTCACTTGAGCATTAATTCATACAAGAAAAGAAACAACAGATTCACTTAAGCATTCATACAAGAAAAGAAACATAAAACAAGAAGTCTTTGCTGTTGCTATTTTGGCGTTTTCACTTTTGTCCGTAAAATGACAAAATGTTTTTTTTTTAATTTTTTAAACTTGTAGGACATGCCTGTAAACGATCCCCTGATTCCCTTTTTTGGGTTTAGTACTCTCTTTCTCTAAAAGAGTGTTCGACTTTTTAAGAGGGTAGGGCTTTGGGATGAGTTTCTGAGATTTCTGTGTGGTTCTAAAGAAAAGTGTAACGGAATTATGCTCGGTTTATTTCTTTGTCTTGGTTTAGTTATTTTGGTTACGTGTTGCCGGTTTAATTATTCAAACATCAGATATCGTATTTGTACGACCTCTTGGTCATTCTCAGAAATCAATCAAACAAATATTATCTTCTTCAATCTCTTTTCTCTCTATCGATCATCATCAACTTCCATCATCACTGAATCTCTATTTTTCGAAGGTGATCCTTTACCTTCTAGACTTTGATTCTCCGATCTCCGGAATCTCGGTGGTTCTCTAGATCGGATTTATCTCATCATATTCCTCTCGTTACAATGGTATCAGAGCTGCGCGATTCTCCAGGACACAAACTCATGAAATCGTACTCATGTGAAGAGGTTTACGAGAGAATGAAAAAGGGGATGTGCTTGTTTTGTGAAGAGCTTGATACTCCTGACCATCAGTTGAAGCACAAGAGAGTAAAGATCTTCACGACGGATTATGATGAAGATCAAGTCTCTGACGGTAAAGAGGAGGCTCATCAAGTCCCGAAAACTGTGGCTACTCCAGATCAGTTCGTCAAAACTGTGGCTACTCCAGATCAGTTCGTCAAAACTGTGGCTACTCCAGATCAGTTCATCGGAACTGTGGCGA
Source organism: Eutrema japonicum (assembly GCA_030161315.1). Taxonomy (NCBI): domain Eukaryota; kingdom Viridiplantae; phylum Streptophyta; class Magnoliopsida; order Brassicales; family Brassicaceae; genus Eutrema; species Eutrema japonicum. The sequence continues at coordinate 38,437,161 of BSQW01000005.1, forward strand.
ATCTAGTTCCATTCGTCGAATCAACGGAGCGTGTTTCGGTTTTGCTTTCTGAAGAAGATCGTGCCAAAACTATAGTAGAAGAAAAGCTGAATCAACTTCTCAAGCAAAAACACCAAACACCTGGTGGACGACGAAAATCAGACGACTCTTAGTGATCCACTCCATCTCCGACATCCCGATCCTCCGGATCTCAACCGATCAGACCTTATTTATGCAGTTAAGATTGCACATATGACTGCATTACCGGATAATATTGTCGTCACCGAAAATTTTCAAAATGGTACCCTTAGGTGTGTGAACGATGCTTTGTATCTTTTGAATGGTGGTTGTACCAACAATAAGCGAGCTCTTGATTCTGGAATCACGAGGATGTTGAGGAAGTTATCATTCTGTTTGGGTGTTCATAACATGAAGTTTAAAGCACATTTAGACATCTATAATTCAGGGCATCATAATTCTATAAACCAAAAGCCTCAAGTGACGAGTCGTTTTCTGCTAGATGTGTCTATTGTTGAATTTTTTGGCTGTAAGGCATACAGACAAGAGCTGGTAAATGCAGGAAAAGAGATGCAGTCAGGGTTGGTTTATGATAGTACACTTTTGATTAAGCGTTTGACAGTCGCTATTAATGAAGATCCTGACCATAAACTTGCAGATGTGAGGGTGATGAAGCAACAACTAATATGTGGTGATGTGAAATTCCACATGAAGCACAAATGGCGATCTAGGCTATTACAATCGTTTTCAGAGCTGAAGTTACATACTAAATCAGCAATGGATGTTCAGGAGCATAAAGTTGGCATAACAAGGGATGTTGAGTTAGAAACTTCTTTAAAGGGTAGAGATACATTCAGAAGGCCATTGGAAGATTTCTACAGGGCTTGTGCACTCTATAATACGGCTCTAAGGGTGCTGGAACATATTAAGGACAGAGATACTTCAGTTGTGCATCACACCCCATTTCAAGTTTTCAAGTTTAAAAATACTATGAATGTGAACTGGTTGATTGTTGTTTGTGTGTTATGTTGGTTGGGTACACCATGTTGGATTACAGCTTCAAGGAAGAGAAATCTTTGCAAGAATTGGTGGTTTAAGTACAAGCTCAACACATGGCTTAGTAAATAAATTCATTTCAGGAGGAAGATCAAATCTGAGAAACTCCAAAGAGCTTCAGAACATAGGATGAGTGAACTGGTTAAGTTTCAAAATGTGCATGACATAAAATGTGCAACTCTTACATTGTGGTTATTTATGCCAATGTCTACAACAACCCAGTTGGGGAATATCTTTACAGAGATTTTCCAGTTTCGAATGGCAAACCGTTGTGTTACACAGGGGACTAACCAAACTGCTTCTCATGTGTGGCATCGTTGGAAGAACAAGGCTGAAATAGGGGAAACAGTTCCAGTACTTATACTATTGGGTTTGTGGCTGCTCCAAGGTTTCTTTCCTCAGCTTTCACACCACAACAAAACTGCCTCTGGAGTGGAATCAGAAGCTTTAAAGAAATGTCTTGAGGACAATACTGGTTTGTCAGGAAAAAGTCACGAGAAGCTTACAGAGTTGTCATCCTGTCAAGAGGGATTCTGGTTTTGGGTTCCAAATGAAGTGAATGTGCAAGCTGATCCTACCGTGTGCAAGTTAAGGATGGCTCAATATTATGTTCTCAAATCAAGAAATGGGAGTGGCAAGCTTGTTGAAACAACAAAGGTGAAACATAATCTAGAAAACCATCAAGGTGGTTCCCTTATGGAGTTCTTAAAAAGACAGGAAACTAGATTGGATATAATCATGGTCCCTTACAACAACAACAAGCTTTTCAATCATCTTAGATATTTTGTGAAGAGCAACTTGATCTCTATGATGAGAATTGAAGACACTTTCAAATGAGCTAAGGTTGTCAAAATGACGGTGGAGCATTTTGAGTACCCTTTGGCTTCAGTCTTCACATATGAAATCCTTCATTCACCAAGGCCGCCAGAGCTGTCATGCTGCAAAGAGGATGCATAACCGTTGAAGAAGACTGAAGACAGATAGCGAAACTTATTTTGGTACAGGAATTATGCCCGGTTTACTTCTTTGTCTTGGTTTAGTTATTTTGGTTACGTGTTGCCGGTCTAATTATGCAAACATCAGATATCGTATTTGTACGACCTCTTTGTCATTCTCAGAAATCAATCAAACAAATATTATCTTCTTCAATCTCTTTTCTCTCTATCGATCATCATCAACTTCCATCATCACTGAATCTCTGTTATTCGAAGGTGATCCTTCACCTTCTAGACTTTGATTCTCCGATTTCTAGAATCTCGGTGGTTCTCTGGATCGGATTTATCTCATCATATTCCACCTGTTACAGATTTTTAGGGTTTGTTCTTCAAAATCACTATTCACGAAAAGGGATTTCTGAAGAAAAAAACTTGTTTGATCCGAGAAGAAGTTAAAGGAAAGAAGAGTTACGTTGCAGAGTATGTCGTCGAGCATTGAAAAAGCGTTAATGGCAATGTTGTTACAAGAGGAAGACATCCCTTTTGATCTTCCTGATTTACATGAATATTGTTCGAGTGAAAGGAACGAGAGGAGTGTTATTGGAAGGCTGCTCAACCCAGATTGTCAGAAGATGTATGATTTGATCTTAAACATGCAACGAAAGTGGCAAATCTACGATATAGTAAGAGGAGTTGCTCTGTCGAGAGAAAGGTTTCAGTTTATCTTCAAACATGAGGTTGATTTGGAGGAGATTCTGAGAAAAGGGGTTCAATCTTACAATCTATTGACTTTGGCAACAAAAAAAAAAGGGTTGAAAAGACCTCCAAGTGACTATCTTCAGTTTATTGAGCTATGGTTCAGTTAAAAAAGATACCGGTTAGGCTTTGGTTCATTTAGGTGCAGCGTGGAATTTTTTTTTTTTTTTTTTTTTGAATTACGTTAAAGTCAATCTTTCGGAGGAGACACTTCCCAGCGGGAATCGAATCCAGAACCGGTAGGAGAGGCACATATCCACTTCTCTTTAACCACTAAGCCAACTCAACGTTGGTTAGGAATTTTTTTTTGTAAAGGCTAACTTGGATGTAGTTGGTTTTAACCTTTGGCTCTGCCCTTTGTAAGGTGGAGTTTGTGAGCTCTCTTTGTAGAGATGATGTAATTGGCAATTATTAATGAAATCCATAGATGACAAAAACAAAAAAGTGGCAGAGAAGATGCTTACGCAAGTTGGATATTCAAACAAGGTGGCCTAATAAGTCCATTATATGGTTAATTATAGATATTATAAATGATATATCATTATTAATTTCTCCTTTTATAGATATATTAAAGGTTTAAGGCTATATAAATAAATAAATAAATCCAATGGTGCATGTATAGGAACAAAATAAGGAAATTAATATCACACATTACCAAATCAAGATTCAAAATTTCCTATTTATTTATAATTTTCTAAGTTAAGATACATGTATGTATTAGTAGGAGAGGGTAGGTAAAGAAAACTGACGAGGAAGCTGAAACCGGTGACGGTGGCGAAAGAGGTGGCGATGGAGGCGGCGGAGAGAGGAAGAGAGCCAAGATGGCCGACAAACATGACGGAGATGACTTGAAGACAAAACTGAAGAAGACTCACGCCGATGAGTGGGCCCGACAGCCATAGCTGCTTCTTCACTTCTTCCTTGACACTACTTTTCTTCCCTCTGTCTCCGACCAATGGCCATGACAATACATCCTCTCCTCTTTCTCTATCCTCGCTCATTTTTTTATGCAGGGAAATAGCAAAAGATATGACGAGTAACGATCGTCCTCCTATTTTTAAGGGTTTTGTGTTTTGATTTGCTCTCTCTCTCTAATGTGTGGTGTGTGGGGGGATTAGTACATTTATAAAAGGTCCGATTTTGCGGCCGGCAAACGAGAAATTGATATGCGGTTTTAGAGTATTGCAAAAATGTTAGAGAAAATGGTAAGCGAAAACCATATAATAACACAAACCGGGTCGATTGGTAATATTTATAGCGGTATAAATAATAAATGATAAAAAAAACGTAACTGTTTTAGAGCCAATTTAAATTACTAAACTACTTTCAGTGTATAAAGTAATGTGTTTTTCAACCCGTAAATTAAGAACTTCAAATTTACATTCTTTTTAAAAAAAAGATCATCAAAGATCAAATAAAATCTGAGCAATTATATATTTGATATTTTAAAGTTTTTAACTCTCCATTTTGTACTGCTTTATGTATTTTTGTCCCATTTTAATTGTTTTATGTAAAAAAAATCGTTTTATTTCGGTTCAGATTGTTCAGGCTACACTAAAAGAGACATGGTCTCAAAACTCCCTAAATCAGATTTAACAATCTCTTATATCCTCCTTTCATCTACATGTCCCTATTTTCATTAATGAAATGTGAACTAACCCTTTTAGCCCTTTGTCGATTTTAAAAAAAAACTTGAAAAAGAAAAAGAGAAACCAAACGGCCCGCTTTTCTCGTCTCCGACTCGACTCGACTCACTCCGCGACTCACTCCTCCATCGAGCTCGATTTCCATCGCCGCCGGAGTGAGCCCTCTCGCCACCGTTTCCTCTGCCGCCAAGCTCTCCATCGCCGCCGTTTCTTCGTTCTCTCCTCTGTAGCTGCATCGAGGTTTGTTCTTCAAGTTCTGTGTTTTGGATTTTGGATTTTAGATTTGAGGGATTGAATTGGATTTAATATGGTATGTGCATTGGGTGTTTTGGTCGATTAGGTCTATAAAGAGGTAACAAATGTATTTGGTAGCCCTGTTTGAATGTATCTTAACCGTTTGTATTTTAAATCTATGTAAAACTGGTGTTTTGTTCTGTAAAACTATTTATTGGATCTGTGTGTTCTGGTAAAACTGATAAAACTTGGTAAAACTGATTAAAGATGATAATGTGAAACAATACCTAATTCAAAGTTACTCAACAGAATAATTGGCGTAAAGTTACAAAAATGTAGAATTAAAACATATTAATCCACACAACAATTAGAATGATAGATTAATGGGGAAAAATCAACTATAAAACAAAAAAATCAAAGTTTAAGAGTGGGTAAAACTAAATAAATTGAAACCAGCCAAAGTAAAACTATTTGGAACTTTTGTAAAACTACTATCTTTGGTAAAACTAAATGCAATTTTTTGGCGCCAAAACGAAAACTTTCACCAAGATAACTGTCAAGTCATATAAATAGTTATATATTAATTACAACTTCAAATCAAATCTAAACAAAATATTTTCTTCTAATAAATGATGATAGTGGGAAACTCAAAGAGACTCGAAACTGTCTCATCTCATAATGACTCGTCATCTGTATATCGCAACTCTTCCAACTCTTATATCTCAATTGTATATCGCTCTCTAACTCTTCATCTTCCCTCTTCTGCAAAAAAAAAAAACAAGTGAGCGATCACATTTTACTCCATTTTTCTCTTCTTCCCTTAAAAAAAAAAGTTAAGAGATTGCAAGAGCGGTCAACATGATATCGGAGTTAAACACAAAGAAACAGGATTGGAACCTCACGGTGAAGATCCTGCGTGTGTGGATAAGAGATTGGGTATCTGGCCCAACGATGAACCTGCTTCTCTTTGTGATGAAGAGGTAAGACGAATATATATATATATATATATATATATATATATATCATTTTCTCTTCTAAATTTCTCTATCAAGGAACAAGGATAGGATATACACCACTGTTTTTGTTATCTTCAGGGAACAAGAATAGAAGCGACTGTTTTTGGTGAATCATTTCGTTTGTTCTCGTGGGTGAAGAACTTTGAGCGGTATTGGTTCAATCTCAAGCATTTTACAGTGACGTGGGGTCAAATTATTAGGCAAACAAATCGAAACTTCTATGAAATATATTTCGATGGAAACACAACCTTTAGTTTTCTCAAAGACTATCCAAACCAAAATCATTTTTTTGGTTTTCACCCCATCAGTGACATCATTCGGCAAGAAGTGTCAGAACGGTATCCTATAGGTATGAGTAACTTTGATTGTATCTTAACCTTTTGTGTTTTAAAACTATGTAAAACTGGTGTTTTGTTATGTAAAACTATATATTGGATCTGTGGGTTTTGGTAAAACTGGTAAAATTTGGTAAATGTAGTATTATTTTGGTTTTATAGATGTTTTATGAGTAATCACGTGGGTTGGTAATCCACGGATGAAGACAACCGTTCATTTTACCATCCGAGATATATAGTAAGTGTTTTGTTTTGTTTTGTGACATGTTTTAAGGGTTATTGTGTTTTGTTAGTAAATGTTTTGTTTTGTGACAGATTTAAAGGGTTAGAGTGTTTGGCTCATGGAGAACTGGCTGAGCAACTATCTTCACATTTTACAAGCGCGAATGATTGGCACATCTTCTGCATTTTAAGATGTTTCCGCGTCGAAACATTAGGAAGTGAGTTTATTAAGTCATTGTCTATTATGATATAAATCGTAGTGAAATACTAACAACCAAAAATCTTTTTTTTGTAGCTAATTCATGGCTTAAAGCAGAAGAAAGACTCTCAAACATAGAATTTGAAGATTATGCGTCTTTTCCAGAACTATATACTTTTCTGAATCGGTAAGATTATACGTTTCAAATATATATATAGGTACACATATCCTATTCAATTAGCATGTTTACTAATTTTCTAAACCTATAAATGTTTACATGCACCCATATCCTCCACCAGACCCAACAACCTACAACAATGACCACAAGCTTGGATTTACTCCATTCTAATAATACGCTTTAAGATAATATATTGTAGTTGTTAGAGGGGGATTTAGCACTCATCCGGTTTAACCCGGTTTGAGTTAAAATCAGCCCAACAAATTGATTTCAAGGTCTATCGAGACCGATCTACGAAATTAAAGGGAAATTTCCTTTAATTAATAAAAAGAAGATTTCCTTTATTTGGATAAAGGCAAATCCCGGGAATAAAGAAGATTATCCTTATCGGCTTAAAGAAAAAAGGATAATTGCCAATACAAAGTCAAGAAGGAAAAAGAAGAGCTAAGGACTTCAAGACTTATAAATAAGGAGGCCATCGCCTCATTCTTAACCATCGGACAATCTACCAATCTCACAATCTCTGAATGGAGAGTCTAGAACTTAGACAGAAACATCATTTGTAACAAGAACTACGTTTTGGTTTGATCCCTTCAAAAGGTACGTAGGCAGACTTCAACGGCACATCTATAAATCTAATAAAAATAATTCTCCTAAACTCTAAACTGATTTCATCTATGTGTGAAATATGGTTTTTACAATTGGCCCCGTCTGTGGGAATGGAGAATTATTTTTAAAACCTAGAAATCCGACGAAGTCTCCGATCTCTCTCGTCATGTTAACCAATTGAGATCTCTGATCACTGGCACAATTCTTTAACGCAATCAAAAAAACGTCTTCGTCAAACACAAACAAAGCTAAGTTTTATAATCGTGTTTAATTATCTCATATATCGTAATTGATATTACTTTTAAAAAACAGATTAATACTTTATGGCAAAAACAAATTATGCGATTTTCTTCTTTACAAGTTACGATCACCGAGCTCGGGTTCGCACATCGACAATACGCCATCACAATCCACCACGTGTATCCAACACCGAGTTCAGCCAACACCGCCATCACCGGATTCACGCCAATTAAATCTGCCTCCCCCTGCAACGAGCCAAGACGGCGTGAGAAGAAAGAGAAGAAAATCAGATTTTCTCTTGGGCCTGGTCAGATTTGTGGCACATGTGATTGCATAAAATATTAGGCCCAAATCTGGCCCAAAATGATGTGGAGATAAGCCCAATGTCAAGGAAGATCAAAGACAAAAAATTGATTACCTGAGTTCGGTTTAATCAAAAAACTGAACCAAGACGTATTCACCTAAACCACGGCAGAATCCTTATCACTCGGGTCAACCGACCTGACACACTAGCCAAACTCGGGAATAAAAGAAGAGCAAGAAGAACGTTCATCAATCTCATCAACCGAGCTCAACAATTGCGCACCAACAACAAAAAGATTTACAAAATTGTCGTTCCGGTTGGAACGCTTTGGCAACGCACAAGCTTGAATGTCCGTTCACTAATAACCATCCGGAGTTTCGTATCACGGCTCGCCGAGCTATCTCAAGTCTCGGACCATTTACCAAACTTTTCTAAGCTCGTCAACCGAGCTCTCCAAAATCCAGGTATCACCTACGGAAAACTATCTATTTTTCGAACTCAATCACAGGGTCCGTCCCTCTAAACCGAACTACGGTTCGCAAAAGCAAAAAAAAAAAAAGCTCGTCTACCAAGTTACGCTCTTGCTATCAAGCTACATCTTCTATCGAGCTACAATACGCTCCTCTATCGAGTGACAATACGCTCTCCAACCGAGCTACATTTTCTACCGAGCTACAAAATGCTCATTACGACATGGTCGTCTTCCGAACTAAAAATTGACAACTCGTTCCGGCTCAGAATTCTAATTCGACGATTTTAATTCAGATCTTCAGCACATCAGTTTCAGTTCTCCGGAATATCAGTTTCTTCGGATTATCAATTTCATTTTATCAGTTTCTTCGGATTATCAATTTCGGATTATCAGTTTTGGTTTATCGATTTCATATCAGTTTTAGTTTATCGGTTCATCGTTGCGGTTCAGATTAATTTCGGTTCAGATCGGTTTATCAGTTTTAGCTCGTTTCTGTTCGTCAGATTAAGAACTTCAGTTCGTCAGATTAAGAACTTCAGTTCGTCAGATTAAGAACTTCAGTTCGTCAGATTCAGAACTCCACTTCGTTAGATTCAGAACTTCAGTTCGTCAGGTTCGGTTCGAAACTTCAGCTCTTCAAAAACCGAACTCCTCAGTCGAACTCCTCAGTTCGTATCGAAAGCCGAACTCATGTAGTTCACATATCCCAGATCATCGAAGTTCAATAAGCCGAGTCCGTCTCGCACACTTCGATCCGATCTGGAAAGTAATAAGCCGAATTCTCAACATTCGTAAATTATAAGTCGAGCCTCCGTAGTTCGCAAATCCCAGATCATCTGAGCCAAGTAAGCCGAGTCCGTCTCGCACACTCCGATTCGATCTGGGAAATAGTAAGCCGAATTCTCAACATTCGCAAATTATAAGTCGAATAACGCAAATCCCAGATCATCTGAGCCAAGTAAGCCGAGTCCGTCTCGCACACTCTGATTCGATATGGGAAATAGTAAGCCGAATTTTCAACATTCGCAAATTATAAGCCGAGCCTCCGTAGTTCGAAAATCCCAGATCATCTGAGCCAAGTAAGCCGAGTCCGTCTCGCACACTCCGATTCGATCTAGGAAATAGTAAGCCGAATTCTCAACATTCGCAAGTTATAAGCCGAATAACGCAATTCCCATATTGTCCGAGCCAAATAAGCCGAGTCCGTCTCGCACACTCCAAGTCAATCTGGGAACTTAGCCGATCTCCCGACGATCGCCGATCTCGAAACATGGCGTAAGATCGAGTTCATCCTCTACACCCCGGCTAAGACCGTATTATGTACGGCACCAATTTTGTGCACGGTGAACTCGAAAGGATCGTGTATCATGACCTCGTAATTAACTGTCAAGAAACGACTAAGTTAAAATATATTGAATCTCTTAAGTCGAGCTCACATAGCTCGTAAAACCATCATACCCCGAACTACGAATGGCTTGATCCCGTCAAAGGGTACGTAGGCAGTCTTTCCTAAGACGCAGCTATAAAATCAAAGAAAACCCAAAAGACGCTCTTCCTGAAGCAGCTCATCGATCCCGACATTCAGTCAGCAGAAACCGAGCTAATAATCTCACAAAAGCTTTCGAGCTTTGTTCGCTACACATCACAGCTCGTCTATCGAGCTCCCTAAAATAGGGGTCCATCCCAAAGCACGACCAACAAAGAAAAAGGGAGACGTCCGCCTACCTCCCAATCAAACATATCGCCTTTCGCAGTAAGACAAGCTCGCGTTCGCAGCTCGTCAGCCTCGCACTAAGGAAGTTCAGTGCAGCAAACTCGCAACACGCAGACCTCAGTCTCGCACAAACTATCGAACCGAGCTTAAACTTTACTCGAACAAAGCTGAGCAACGCCAAAGTCCGCCAAAGAAGATTCGAAGGACACAAGTCTGAACGATCAAGACATGATGCTGATTTTAACTCCAACCAGGCTAAAGAATTATCCGCCGAACTCGAACACTCCTTCGCCGAACTGAGGGGGGGACTAATTGTTAGAGGGGGATTTAGCACTCCCCCGGTTTAACCCGGTTTGAGTTAAAATCAGCCCAACAAATCGACTTCAAGGCCCATCGAGACCGATCTACGAAATTAAAGGGAAATTTCCTTTAATTAATAAAGAGAAGATTTCCTTTATTTGGATAAAAGCAAATCCCGGGAAGAAAAGAGATTATCCTTATCAGCTTAAAGAAAAAAAGATAATTGCCAATACAAAGTCAAGAAGGAAAAGGAAGAGCTAAGGACTTCAAGACTTATAAATAAGGAGGCCATCGCCTCATTCTTAACCATCGGACAATCTCACAATCTCACAATCTCTGAATGGAGAATCTAGAACTTAGACAGAAACATCATTTGTAACAAGAACTACGTTTTGGCTTGATCCCTTCAAAGGGTATGTAGGCAGCATTCAACGGCACATCTATAAATCTAATAAAAATAATTCTCCTAAACCCTAAACTGATTTCATCTATGTGTGAAATCTGGTTCTTACAGTAGTATTTGATTTTATTGATATTGTAAAACTGGTATTACTAATTGTCTTTTACAAAACCTAAACTAAAATTTGATATTAGTAAAACAGGTATTAGTAATTGTCAAACTGGTATTAGTAATTGGTCGAACTGGTATTAGTAATTGTCTTTTACAAAACCTAAACCAAAATTTGATTTTACAAAATCTAAACCAAAATTACTCAACATAATTTTGATTTTACAAAACCTAAACCAAAATTACGAAATAAATATTACAACATGTATTAAGTGGGAAATTGAGAAAGTATATCATATTGGGTTGTTATGAAGTCATCTACACAATAGTCCTTATACTTTTAATTTTATTTTGTAAATAATAACCAACTTAGGATGAAAAAGTTACAAAAATCTAGTTTTAAAACATATTAATGCATAAAACACTCAGAATTATATTTTTATCTAGTTAAATCAACAGTAAAACTAAAAAAACAAAATTTAAGGATATGTAATACTAATTAAAATTGAAAACACCCAAAGTAAAACAATTGAGAACTTTCGTATAACTACTATATCCTGTAAAACTATGTGTAATTTTTTTGGCGCACATGTGAATAAAAGACGGTCCACGTGTTTCCCTTCTAAAGACGGCGCACGCTACGCGTTTTTCCTCCATCATTTCCCTCGAATTTTTTGGGTTTCCCTCCATTTATTACTCTTTCTCCTCCACACAGAACACTCGCACATCGAGCACAAATCCATTTTTCTCTCTCATTTTTTTTCCCGAATTCGTGTTCTCTCGAATCTGTTAAGGAAGGAGGTTGATGAGCAGTCCGTGCAGATTCGAAGCTTCGGACACCATGAATTTCAGATACAGCAAATGCGTGAAGAGATTGCAAAGCTGAAGGAGTTAGTGGGTCGAATCGATTCATCTTAGTTAAGACTTATCTTTGCTTTGTTTTGGAGTGCTCTTTGTTTTGTAAGATTTACCATATGAGAACATGGCTCCTTATCTTTCTTCTTTTGAGATGAATTCTCTTCTTTTGTAATACTTATCTTTGTTTTATGTTTGTAAGAATCGATGTGTTTATTCTAGTTTATCCAGTAGTACGAAATCAATTTCAAAAACAAACTACATAGTTTGTCCTAATTTACCCAGTTTTACCAGTAATACGAATTCAAATACAAAACGGACAATATAGTTTTACCTAATAAAATCAGTAATACATAGTACTACCAGTAGTACAAATCCAAACAACCACCATCATTCATCACATGGCATTTTTTCTTGACCTTGTCGTTGGCCTATTCACGTGATTGTCTACTCCAGTCCGTTTAACACCTTTTTTTGTTTCGTGAATCATTGTCTTCTTCTTTAGAAAGATCAACATGCTCAGCTGGTGGGTCTGCAGGCGCATGCAATTGAATACAGTTATACTCCAATATTACCAAGTATTATCAAGTGTTACCTTTTAAAATTATCAAATTTACTAACCCAAAATGTTACCTTTGAGTTTTGTAATTGCTCCTTCACATAAGCTTCCAACGGTGTGACTCTTTTGTCCAACCCATCAACTTTATCCTCAATTTTCTTCAACCTTTCTCCCATCTCTTCTTTCATGGTGTTTACGAGATCCACCAATTCAGCTTAAGGCGTGTTACCCGGTCCTTCATTGGTGGATATTTCCTCGTTCGCCGCATTCTCAGGTTCTTCTCCTAATCGGAAAGCCACATCTTGGTTGTACATCTCCTCAAACGATATGGTATTTCCTTTACGAAGACGCTGCATCCAACTGGCAACAATGACATCATGCTTATCATCGTCGTCATCTTCTTCTGTGATTCCAGCCATAAGAGAGTTTTCTTCACCTATAGCTGCCAGGATACTATCAATGTCCTGTGAATGTAAACAATGAAGAAAGATTAAAAACATAACAACACAAAATAATTCATATGCAAAGGATAACTAACCTTAGTTTTACCAAGTTCTTCATTTATTTTCGAAAGAGGAAACCCTTTCATTTCGCTTTTCTTGAACATTTTCTTGCACATCCTAGGACAATTTATGTCTGCACCTGGAATACCTTCTCGGAATTTATTCTCCAATTCTGAAATTGCCCCAAATGCTAAAAGCTACACAACACACATATAGCTTCAATTATAAGAACTAGTAACAATGACCAATACCTCAAATAAGTTTTGCTTACCTCCATAGGAATACAGAAACCTGGAATCGGCCATAATACACCCTCCTTGACGACCCCTCCAAAATGAGTCATCATGTGCTTGATCTCTCCTACCATGTGTTCGAATGACAATCTCCCCCAAGGAAATTTCTTACAAAATTTAAGATCATCCACCGCTCTTAGAAAGAATGACTCCACGAGCGTAGCATCTGCTCCACACTTTGTCTGCCCTATAACAATGATGGCTAAGAAGTAGAGAACCGCCATCTTCAACTATTCTCGAGAACGTTCCGTTGGTACCATTTCCTCTAGCTTTTCTTTCACGTCTTGAAGTCTAATTGTTGATTGCGTAAAATGTTTTTTCACGAAGTTCAAACTGCCAACCTTCTTATAATCGAGTGGGTAGTTGCGAAAGTCTAATCCTGATATCAAGGCGTGTTCCTTTAGACCATAGCGGATGGGAACGCCATTTACGATGAACCAAACTTCCTATTCCTTTTCGATGCATGCCGTCCGAAGAAGGAGCATCCACATGCCCATAAGCTTGTGGTTTTTGTCCCTTGGCATGTGAAAAATGTGTTTGAACTGCGGATGCTTCTCAAACCAGTTCCTCTTAACCAAACACCTCGTCGATATCTTAATTTTCTTCTTATACTCCGTCGGCGGGAAGTACATTTTCAGAGGTTGTAGTGTTGTCGTTTCTTCCTCGGAATCCTGTAAAATCCGACTAGTTTTATCTAGTTTTACCAGTATTACAAAATCACACTAGTTTTACCTATTTATACCAGTATTACTTAAAACCCATAAATTCAAATACGAACACCAATTATTCAAAGATGAATGCTCCCATAGTTCTACCTAATTATTCAATCGAATCCGACTACTTACCGTTGACTCGACGGGGTCGCTCACGGTTCAGCTGCTGCTTCTTCCCGAGTGGGTACTTCCCTCTTCCTTATCTCCTTCTTCTTCATATCTCTCTTCATCTCCTTCTTCTTCATCTCCTTCATCTTTATCTCCTTCTTCTTCACCTTCTTCTTCATCTCCTTCTCCTTCTCATTCATCACCTTCTTCTTCACCACCTTCTCCTTCTCCTTCATCACCTTCTCTTTCTTCTTCATCTCCTTCTTCATCTTCATCTCCTTCTCCTTCTCCTTCATCACCTTCTTCTTCATCCGGACCGACTTCCTCACCTATCCGAACCGTAGATCGCAAACTCAACCCTTCTTCTTCTACCTCTTCATTCGTTCGGACTCCTTCCACAACCGGATCTGAACCCTTCTCTCTATCTTGAGTATCTGAACCCATCTCTTCATTTCGCGCAACCCTCTTCTTTCTCCCCCTTGTTTTGTCATCTTCGTGCGAACACATGTTATCGATCAAAGCTCTCGAACACGATTTGGTTGTTATCCGAGTTGTTATCCCTAGTTTTACGAGAGTTGAAGAGAAGTTAGAAAGAGTGAAAACGGTTTTGATTTCGCAAAATTCTTCGAGACATTTTCGATTTGAATTTTAATCGGGTTAGATTCACCTCGTTAGATCCGATAGGGTTTGGGTGGGCGGATAAAACCCTGATATAAATTGTAATTTCAGAGTTTTGGCTAAGGTAACTTCGTAAAACATCGTAAAACACATGTTTTCGAATTAAAAATAAATGAAATCTAATATAATTTTATAAAGGGAGTTTTCAAACTTCTGTTTTAGATTTAGGGACATATGAGGTGAATCGTCACACTAAATCAGTTTTTCGTTTGGTTTCGGCTTTTTTGTTGTTTTGAAAATGATAAAAGTATTGGTTTACAAACAACTTTCAGTTTAAGCATTTCAGTCGATCCGATTTGATTTTTTGTTTTTTTTAGTTTTCTGACCCACCCCCTTTTTTGCTAACTTAATTTTGTCAATTATTAAAATTTTCATCCAAAAGATTTTAACAAGCCTACTAGGGGTGTTCAATCTGGCAAAACCGAACTATATCAAATTAGGGCAATATGGTTTGGTTTCGGTTATACCATATAACCCGTATGGATATCATTTTATAGAAACCGTGGGATTAGGATATGGTTCGCTAATAAACCAATCAAACAAAAAAAACCGATTGATTAAAATATAGTTGTATAGTTATATGGTAAAGTATGTAATATAAGCTGTAACATCCATATCCTAACTACCAAGATTTGTATGTTTCCCGTTCGTTAAATTTGCAAAATCACTATCCTCTTGCTGTGAATCTCCCAATATGCAAAATCACTTGATTATTGTTAAGAATGCATATTATTTGAAAACAGAGACAAAACTCTAGTATTTGCAAAGACATATCCAATAAGAAAAAAATGAAAGTTGCAAAGACGAAATTATCAACTCCTCACTCATTTCAATATCCACTGGAATTAATTATTTGCTTGTAACAACATTCATTGTTATAACAGAACAGCTAAAGTAAAAATGCAGAGGAAGATGAAAACCAAAACTGTTGTTATTATTGGGGGCTTTGTAACCCACCTTCAATTCTTCATGGAGAACAATAAATACTTTCTTCAAACGTTTGTGCCTCTGCAGAAAAACATGTATAAGAAAAGTCATCATCAAGACTGATGAGTCAACAGCAAATCTGGCAAAAAAACTCGCCGGAGAGAGAAGCAGTTCGCTGAATCGGAAAAGAGAATAGTCGATTAGATCTAGGTTTTTTATTGAAATATTTTTTAGTTAGAGGTATTTTCATCATTTGTTATTTATGACTGAGCCAGCTCCATCCAAATGCTCCAATTCGGTTCAGCCAGATAAATTCAATTTTTTTTCATAATTTTAAAAATTTATTCGGATGCTCCATCTTGATGTTGATCATTTTATGCACTAAACAAACATGAGTTCTAAGCTTCATCTAGATGAAACATATGAAGGAGCAAAACAGAGCATTGATTAATATTATTATTATATTTTAAATAATTTAATCAATCAAATATATATTAAATATTATTATAGATATTATAATTAACTAAAATGTTATCTAACAATAAACATATTATGTAGATTGTTTTTTAAAAATACTTGTTTGACAAAATGTTTAGTTAATCGAGATAAATTATAGAACTATTTATACTAATATATGTTTGGACACAAAATATTTTAATAAATGTTGGGCAACATATCTCTATAATATTATTTAAGAAGACATTTTTAAAAATGAACTTTGTTTTGTAAGTTATTACATAAAATGTCATTACAAATAACAAAGAATAATTGAAATAGGAAATGATATAATAGTCTTTTAAAATTATTGATTAGAATATGTAAAGTATATATTTTGCATTAAAAATGTTATTTATTATTTAATTTCTTAATTATTTTTAATATTATACATTTTAAAATAATAATCAATTCATATATATTCAAAAGAAAAAAATATATTCAAAATCTTGCTATATTTTTCACTATAATTTTTATATTTTATTTGAATATATATCAAAACAAAAATTAAAAAATATTTTACTAATTTTATAAAAAAAATAGACACAAGAAAACTATTTTTTTTAAGAGTTCGTATACTAACCACAAAAAACTAGAGTCATTTAACAGTGCATATTAGAGTTATGTTTTCAAGATTATAAGTTTTTGCGCGTCAGCCCGAGTAATATTTTAGTTCACTGCAAAACGGGTTAAATAGACAAATTATTACAAATTGACAATTTTATCTATAATCATTAGTTAGTTATATTGTAAATTTCAGATAAAAGCATAACTCTTAAATTTCAAAACAATTTCTGTAAAAAAAATTACTCGGTGCTATAATTAGCGCGGATTAAATCCTAGTTTAATACATGTTTGACAATATGTTCAATTTAAAAAAAAAAAATAAGCGGTGTTTGAAAACAGATTCTAAAAGTGCTTTTGTTTTAATAGTATAGATTATGATTTAACCCGCGCTAATTATAGCGCGAATTAATTTTTTAAAAAAACAATACAATGGATTGCTGGAACCAGCCGAGTTCTATTTCCGAATTTTATCATCCATTCTCGAGATTTTGTAATGAAGACAATATAAAGTCACAAGTTATATACCAATGTAGTTAAATTGGGATGAATCAAGTTATAATACAAAATTGTTGAAGGTATAGATAATAGAAGGGCTTATTCATAAATATAAGAAAAAACATCAGACTTAATAAACCCTAAAAACCCTAAAATATTTTTGTATAAAAGCAGTCACAGAGGCTGCATCAATCGCCACTACCGCAAATCGCTTTTCCTGTTTGCTCTCGTCTTTCTCATCGCTTACGGTCTATCAACAAATATGAGACCTCCTCTTACAGGTAAGAACCCTAAAGTCTACATTTTTCTTATTCTGTCTGCCTCCAGATTAACCCTGTTCGACTCAAATTAGGATTGTGTCAAATCTGAATTCACTTCGTTGCCATTTCTGTAGTTTTGATTGATTTAGAAACTGAAAAATGGAGACTTTAATTTACACTGTCTTCTTCCGATTGGGTTAATTTTGTGGGTTTACGGATATGGTTATTAGCAGGACGTGGTGGTGGCGGTGGATTCAGAGGTGGAAGAGATGGAGGCGGCGGAGGGTTTAGGGGTGGACGAGGTGGAGGCGGTGGAAGAGGAGGTTTTGGTGGAGGACGTGGAGGAAGTGCCATGAGAGGCGGAGGACGTGGCGGAGGACGCGGTGACAGAGGTCGTGGTGGACGTGGCGGACCTGGCGGTGGTAGAGGAGGAGGTCGTGGAGGAATGAAGGGAGGAAGCAAAGTGATTGTGGAGCCTCACAGACACGCAGGAGTGTTCATTGCCAAGGGTAAAGAGGATGCTCTTGTTACTAAGAACTTGGTTCCTGGTGAAGCTGTTTACAATGAAAAGAGGATCTCTGTTCAGGTATTTTGACTTTGAGGATTGATGTTTTCACTTGGATCTAATAGATGTGTTGATTGATTGTCGTTACTGTTCTTAGATGACCCATGAAGAGTTAGAATTGGTTTTTGTGCTTATAGTTTTAGCTGCTTGAACTTGCAGAACGAAGATGGAACTAAAGTTGAATACAGGGTTTGGAATCCTTTCCGCTCTAAGTTAGCTGCTGCTATTCTCGGTGGCGTTGATAACATTTGGATCGTAAGTCCCGTCATTAACACATTGAGTTTGGTGTTTTCTCATTGAAAGTTTTGTACTTGAGTGGATACTTTTTTTGCAAACTATGTAGAAACCTGGTGCTAAAGTTCTTTACCTCGGTGCTGCTTCTGGAACCACTGTCTCTCATGTGTCTGATCTTGTTGGACCTGTAAGTGAAGCTTATTACTAATCACTGATGTTTTCTCCTTTCATGTTCTTTTGTGACTTATCTTTGCTCTATTGCTTTTTCTGATTGGCAGGAGGGATGTGTTTATGCCGTTGAGTTTTCTCATAGGAGTGGTAGAGATTTGGTGAACATGGCGAAGAAGAGAACTAATGTTATACCAATTATTGAAGATGCTAGACACCCTGCTAAGTACAGAATGCTTGTTGGCATGGTTGATGTCATATTCTCTGATGTTGCTCAACCAGATCAGGTTTGGTTCTACCTTATTTCTTACTATGAAAGTTTCAAGACTCCTTTATACAGTTTATTATCCGCAAATGTTGATTTATATCGCATTTCATCTTTTGCTTTTATAAAAAACAGTTCATTGAAATCGGCAGATGATGAGTTTACTTGGATTCCCCTTCAGAACATTATAAGTGTTGCAAACTCCAAGTTTCTGATGCTACTTCAAATATTTTTACCTTTTATTCCGTTTGTGTTCTGTTTCCCAAATTTTGGATGCTCTGAGCTTTTTTGCAAATCGGTTTTATTCCCATAGTCTTGTTTATCTCTCCATTTTATACATGTTTTTCGCATTTTCGGTTTTTACACTCCCTACAAAATCCATGATTTTTCTGCTACAAGCTCTTTATTTCTCTGGTATATTGTTTTTCTATAAATTCGATTGTGAAGTTTTTGATACTGCCTTTGAGGTGATTTTGAAATTTTGTGATTGAAGCTAGAGATTCATTGTAGTAAGAGCATTATAGAGCTTGCAGGTTTACCCCAAGAAATCTGCAAGAATCTACTTGTCTTGGTTTTTTTTTCGTTTTCACTGCTTGTGTATTTTTGATTGAGATCCATTTGCCTAACTCTTGAAGGCAAGAATCTTAGCACTGAACGCCTCATTTTTCCTCAAAACGGGAGGAAACTTTGTTATATCAATCAAGGTCAGTACTTCAAATCCTTCCTCTAATGTTCACTTGGTTTGGGTATATCTCCGACAATAAAACGAACCTGTTCTTCTCTCTTCAGGCCAACTGTATCGACTCTACTGTTCCAGCAGAAGCAGTCTTCCAGAGCGAGGTGAAGAAGCTGCAGCAAGAGCAGTTTAAACCAGCAGAACAGGTGACCCTGAGCCATTCGAGCGTGACCATGCCTGTGTTGTTGGTGCTTACCGCATGCCAAAGAAACAAAAGGCTGCAGCTACATAGAAAGATACTTGGTAGAATTATGTGGACCAGTGTGGTAGTGTTGGCCAAACCAAGTGACCAGTGTGTGTTCTTTCTTTGGTTTGGCTTCTTGTGTTTGGATATTTCATCTTTTGATAAAGAAGCACCGATATATATCATATATGTAACACATTTTGTTTAAACATTGTTAAGCGTATTTCGTCAAATTACCTAGTCTCCAATTTCACCATTCTCAACACTTGCAGTCTCTCTAATTAAACTCACTCAAGAACAGAGTATGAAAAAACAAAATTTAAAGAAAGTTTAGCGTATGTTTAGGCTCATCGGAATAGTATCGCTCTCCTTCTCGACCAGATTTTAATATCGAAGAATGCATGCTCTCCACGATCCAGAGAAGACGATGACCAAGTTTTTGTTATGCCGTTGAGTTTTCTCATAGAAGTGGAAGAGATTTGGTGAACATGGCGAAAAAGAGGACTAATGTTATACCAATCATTGAAGATGCTAGACACCCTGCTAAATACAGAATGCTTGTGACCATGGTTGATGTCATATTCTCAGATGTTGCTCAACTAGATCAGGTTTGATCTTTCCTTATATCTTACTATGAAAGAATCAAATCTTTACTAATATCACCATATTGCATTGTATATAGTATATTATTGCATAGAAAAGTTTCATTCAAAGTCAGCAGATGATGATCATACTTGGATTTGGATATGCAAACTCCAAGTTTTTTATGCTACTTGTCATAATTAAGTCTTTTTTTTTGTTACTTCAAGATTCATGTCTATATGAGACTAAGTGTTACCTAAAACTATGCAGGCTAGGATAATGGCTCTCAATGCATCTTATTTCCTGAAAACTGGAGGGCACTTTATGATCTCTATAAAGGTCAGTAACACAATTTCAATCGTTGATTCTCTAAACAAATCCTATAAGTGTACATTGTTTGTTTACCTATAATTAAGTGTATTTTTGTTTTCAGGCGAGTTGTATCGACTCAACGATAGCAGCAGAAGTAGTTGTTAGAGGTGAGTTTAGCACTCCCGGTTTAGTCCGGTACGAACCGAGATCGGCTTAATCAACATCGGTCTACAATACTTCGGGATCAGGGAGAAGACCCATGGTCGCGGTAGCCGACATTAAAGCCCATCAAAACCGACCTACGAAATAAAAGGAAATCTTCCTTTTATTTGATAAAGGCAAATCCCAAAAAAATAGGGAGTTATCTTTATCGACTTCGGAAAAAAAAGATAATTGTCATTATCAATTCAGGAAGGAAAAGTAAGATCGACCGACCTCAAGACTTATAAATAAAGAGGTCATCGCCTCATTCTTAACCATCTCACAATCTCAGAACTTAGAGAGAAATCTCCCAACACCCTTTGTAACAAAAACTACGTTTTGGTTTGATCCCTTTAAAGGGTACGTAGGCAGCCTTCACTGGCACATCTATAAATCTAATAAAAATAATTTTCCTAAACCCTAAACCGAATTCGCGGATCTACAATATGTGCGAATTCTGGTTCATTCGGCAGTGTTTCACAACGAAGTGAAGAAGATGCAAGCGGAAGATTTGAAACCAGCAGAGCAAGTGACACTTGAGCCTTATGAGCGTGACCATGCTTGTGTTGTTGGTGGATATCACATGCCTAAAAAGCAGAAAGCTACTTAATTACGAAATCTTATCTCTTTACTTGTAAGTTTGTGATAGTTATAAGTTTTATTTTTTTTCACACACATATATTACGTAGAGTTTTGTTAGAAACGCAAATACATTTTTGAGTTGGATTTTATTCATATTTTGGTATGGTTTTCGTTTTATTGAACGTAGAACTTACTTTGACCGGCGTCACATTTAATAATCTTATGAATTGTGATTTTTTTAATGTGATTTCAATTTTTTTGTGGAGTAAAAAACGACTTCATTCCATGATGTTAAAACCGAAAACTAAATAGATGGAACAACAAAAAAGGGAAAAATGTTCAAATTCACTTGTTACAAGTGGGAACATATCTATTGACAAAGAAAAAAAAAATTGGAATATATTTTAGCACTTTGAGTTTTTTTTTATAACATTTACGAACAAATTATAAAAACAATTACAATTCAATTCAATAACGAACAATTCTCTCTGCTCCATAAGGATCTACAACCATTAATGAGTTTTGTTTATTAATAAATATTTTATGATGAACTTCATACTCTAGAAAAAAACAATACTAAGATTAAAAACTAACCATATCAATAAGAATGTCAGAAGTGGGATTTGAACCCACGCCCTCTCACGAGGACCAGAACTTGAGTCTGGCGCCTTAGACCACTCGGCCACCCTGACGTTTTGGTTAATTTCTACATAGAATATATAAGTACAGTTCGAATTATGTTCAGTAAATAAAAGTGCTGTGTGTATTTCGTAGTGGCAAAATAAATGAGCCTTAAATAGGCCTACTTAAGGCCCACAAACTCAATCCTTCTCGTAGACAAAAAAAAAATGTTCCCAACAAAATGTTAATCACGAAAGTTTAATTTAGTAAAAATTCGACCAATACAACATTGACATAATGTTGCAAATACATTTGTTATCTACTTAATAAATAAATAAGCAAACAAAGAAAAGTTATCTAAAAAGCAAATATTAAGAAAATTATTAGGAACTTAACATCCACTTATTATGGTTCAGAAATAGAAAATCCACTCAAATGTGAAACTCAAAGAAGAATTAAGAAATATATATATATATATAATAGGCTTATAGGTTTATTATTTTTTGGGCTGTAGCACTGAAAAGAGAAGAGAGGAAAAAAATGCAAAAGAAAGAAAACAAGAAATTGAAGGCAAAATGTGTGGATTTCGTGTGGCGATGGTAAGCCGATCAACTCCATCATCGAGAAGCGCGTGGCTTTCTTTGCCCTAATTTTATTACATATTTTAGTTTTTTTTTTTTTTTTTTCATTTATAACCTTTTTTCTTTTTTGGGTTAACACATGTAACATGTTCACCAATTATTTGTTCTACAAGAAAAACTAACGATTTGGTAAATTTAGAAAGAGAAGGAGAACTAACCGTAATAAATTCCAGATCAAACCGTTCAAATTCAAACTGACTAATCTCTTCTCTTGATTTCTCATTTTGCGAAAAGAAGTAAATTTTTAACTTACGAGAAAATGTCTTAACTATTAAACTATTGTTATGCAATTTTGTACTGCTAAAAAAAAAAAAAAAAAAAAAAAAAAAAAAAAACCCTCGCGCCTCTCTCTAGCGATGGCGGCGGCGACTCAAGGACCTTGAGGATGAGCATCGATCCTCTCTGGCTCCGGCGGATAATCTTTTTTCTTTCGGTCGCGGCCTCAATAAGGGAAGAGTATGGTCGGATTAGAGAGTTACATATCCGATTTTGGTCAGCGGAGGCAGATTGTTTCGGTTATGGTTGCAGATTCGGTCTTGCTCGGTTTCGTCATTCCTTACGGGCTTTCGGATATGTTCTTTCCTGTTTCGGGGAGCTACAGATTCTCATATCGTTGCTGGGCGAAAAGATACGGCCCGATGTGGTGGACTTGCCGTTTTGGTGGGATTTGATGGTTGATTTGGTGATTCCAAAACTCAATCATGGGTTAGCGCGGGGATTTATGGCATCTGATGCTATCTACGCTACACTTGCCAAAGGTGTATTACAGGTTAGTAATCAATCAGGAGCTCACAGGAAACCAAATCGGATAACATTGATTCGGATCCAGGGGATTGCGTTTTTCACGGAGAGACTGAGGCTAAGTGTGATGTATACGGACTCAAATCTGGAATCTGATCAGTGGAATTTGGAAGTAGCATCACGAAATTTCAGGGCAGTATGTTTCGGGGAAGATACATGGAATTAAGCTCGGATCATGGATGATAATTTCCGGATGTGTAATAGTGAGGAATTTTGTACTCAGATGGCGGAGATTATACAGAGGATCAGCAGGGTAAACGGGTGTATATGGGAGTTGCAGAGGCTCGATCCTTTTAATAATAATAATCTTGACACCCATTTCTTACTACCAAATAATCGATCAATTGGTATTGTATTGGAAATACAAGGGAAACAATTGTCTTTCATTCTTAACCATTTATTTTTCTTACGGTGTCACTGGGTTTTCAGTGAGGACATCGGTGGGTGGCTCCAAATGGATCTTCAATCCTAAAGGTGGAGCAAAAAACATTACACATTGGTTAATTTATGAGAATCCTTAGTTGGAATTGCCAAGGACTTGGGAATAAGTATACAATAGGTTATCTTAGGGAGGTGTGGAAGAAACATAAACCCGAATTTTTGTTTCTTTCAGAAACCAAACAAGATTTTTCTTTTATGCAAAAATTTCAGTTTCATTTCGGTTATAATAAGTTGTTCACGGTCGAGCCGCGTGGGGCGAGCGGAGGACTAGCCTTATATTATGATGATTCGTTTAACGTTACGATTTTATACTCAAGTAATCGAATAATCGATATCGAGGCAACAATACAAGGAAAGAAAGTATTCTTATCATTTATATATGGTGATCCGATACCAAAAAAGAGAGACCAAGTTTGGGAACGGTTAACACGGACAAGTCTAACAAGAGCGGATCCTTGGTTTATAATAGGGGATCTAAATGAAATAACAGGGAATAACGAGAAACAAGGAGGCAATTTACGAGCCGCTTCCTCCTTTATGTCTTTTAACCTGATGATACAACACTGCGGTTTTCTGGAATTCCAATGTTTGGGTAATACAATGTCTTGGCGAGGAAGACGAAACTCGAAAATTGTGCGGTGTCGACTGGATAGAGCCTTAGCAAACGAGGATTGGCACGAGATATTCTCCCATTCATTCGTAGAATATTTAGCAATGATTGGGTCGGATCATAGGCCGATTGTCGCCACTATAGAGGACAAAATACCCCGGAGACGGGGTCAGTTTCGGTTCGATAAACGGTGGATTGGGCGTGATGGTCTTATGGAAACAATAGCAAAGGGCTGGGAAATTAACACAGCGGGAAGCGGGACCCTCTTTATAGAGAAAATAAAGAATTGCCGAAGAGAAATTTCAAAATGGCGGAAAAACAATTTGCCATATGGCAAAGAGAAAATTAGGGATTTACAACAAGCATTAGAAGAGATCCAAAATGATGATAATAGTACAAACGAGGAACTCATGGATATCACGAGGAAACTAAAAGAGGCTTATTTGGATGAGGAACTATTCTGGCAACAGAAGAGTCGAACCTTATGGGCAACGGTGGGGGACAGGAATACAAAGTTTTACCACGCGCAAGTTAAGAATCGCAGGGCGAGAAATCGCATCACGGGACTACACGATGTATCAGGAGTTTGGGTTACCTCGGACAAAGATGTAGAACAAGTAGCCGTAAACTATTTCGAGGTTTTATTCACATCCACTTCACCAACGGATTTTGAGGAGGCCCTCAGTGAGATTCAAACATTAGTTTCGGACCAAAATAATGATATGCTCACGGCAATGGCCACAGAAGAGGAAGTTCGTAGAGCACTTTTCATGATGCATCCAGAGAAGGCTCCGGGCCCGGATGGAATGACGGCTTTATTTTTTCAAAGATCATGGCACATAATAAAGGCAGACGTTGTCGAATTGGTTAACGATTTTTTGGCAACGAGCTCCTTTGATCAAAGGCTGAATATGACTAACATATGCCTAATACCAAAGACGGGAAGACCAACTCGTATGACGGAATTAAGACCTATAAGTTTGTGTAATGTGGGGTATAAGATCATCTCGAAAGTGTTATGTCAGAGGTTAAAGATATTGCTACCGGACCTGATTTCAGAGACTCAATCAGCCTTTGTATCAGGGCGACTGATATCGGATAATATTTTGATTGCCCAGGAGATGTTTCACGGACTACGAACCAATAAATCTTGCAAAAGTAAGTTCATGGCAATCAAGACGGATATGAGCAAAGCATATGATCGAATTGAATGGACTTTCATTGAACACCTATTGAGGAAATTTGGGTTTGCGGAAAAGTGGATTTCGTGGATGATGTGGTGCATACAATCGGTACAATATAAGGTACTCATTAACGGTAATCCCAAAGGACAAATAAAGCCATTCAGAGGTTTGCGGCAAGGGGACCCATTATCTCCGTACTTGTTTATTCTCTGCACGGAGGTCTTGATAGCCAATATACGGAAAGCAGAAAGGGCAAAATCACTTACGGGGCTAAAGGTAGCGAGGGCAGGTCCAGCGATCTCACACTTACTCTTTGCGGACGATAGCCTTTTTTTCTGCAAGGCTACGGTACAAGAATGTCAAACTATATTACATATACTTAAGCAATACGAGTTGGTCTCAGGGCAACAAATCAATTTTTCAAAATCCTCTTTAAATTTCGGATACACGGTTCCAGAAGCGGTACAGGACGAGATAAAACAATTGCTAGGAATCCAAAATATGGGAGGACTGGGTACTTATCTGGGTCTGCCGGAAAACCTCGGAGGGGCAAAGAGTAAGATTTTCAACTTTGTTGTCGAAAGACACAATGATAGAGTCAACGGATGGACATCTAGACTCCTGACTAAGGGAGGTAAAGAGGTTCTACTTAAATCGGTAGCCACGGCTATGCCAACTTTCGTCATGTCATGCTTTCGGTTACCTAAGTCTATTACCGCTAAACTAACCAGTGCGGCAGCGCGGTTTTGGTGGAGTTCAGACGGTCAACATAAAGGAATGCATTGGATGGTATGGAAGAAGATGTGCCGGAATAAGTTAGATGGCGGAATCGGGTTTCGATCAATAGAGGATTTCAACACAGCTTTACTAGCAAAACAGCTATGGCGGTTAATGGAACAACCGGAATCGCTATTCGCTCGGGTCTTTAAAGGGCGATACTATCGGAACGCAGACCCTCTAGACCCTATTAAGTCATACTCGCCGTCCTTTGGATGGAGGAGTATCATCTCGGCTAGACCTCTGGTTACAAAAGGGCTAATCAAAAGAGTTGGTTCAGGTGGCACCATATCAGTATGGAATGACCCATGGATACCATCCTCTCCCCCGAGGCCAGCAACATGCAAAGGGTACAATTATTACCCAAATCTCAGGGTAAATCATCTGGTTGATCCAGCGACACAAACATGGAACATGGAATTGATAAACGCAATCATCGAACCGACAGATGTGGAATTTATACGCGGAATATACATCAGTAGTATATATCGACCAGATACGCCGGGTTGGCACTATACGAAATCAGGGAAATATACGGTAAAATCGGGATATCAGGTTGGCCAACATATCACAGACAACGGCGACAACTACCTCTACGGTCCAGATATAAAGAAGTTACAGGCACACTCATGGAAATTGACTTGTCCACCGCAATTGCGACATTTTATATGGCAAGCAATCTCGGGGTGTCTGTCGGTCACAGCAAACCTACGTGCTAGAGAAATAAATTGTGACACACAATGTGCTAGGTGTGGCGTGGAGGGGGAAACGATTAATCATGTTTTGTTTGAATGCCCACCAGCACTACAAACATGGGCACTCTCGCATATTCCATCGGCCCCGGGAGTTTTCCCGATGACATCGGTTTTCGCCAATTTTGATCATCTTTTTTGGAGACTTCCAGCTGAGGAAAGAAATTTAATGTTTCCGTGGATTCTGTGGAACATTTGGAAAGCCAGGAATGATAAGGTGTTCTCAAATGTGGACAGAAACCCACAAGAGATTTTGAGGATAGCGGAAACAGAAATAGCAATTTGGGATGCGGCACAAAATAGTGAACCTGACATATCTCACCAACAACCACCGAGTCCCAACACCGGAATAAATGAACAAAATGAATATAACGGGCTCACATGCTATATTGACGGGTCATGGAAGGAAGGAGATAAATTTTCTGGTTTAGGTTGGTTTTGCTTTCAGGAAGGAATTGAAGGAAAGATTATGGGGGCCCGTAATCTACGAAGAAGCCTATCCCCGCTACACGTGGAGTTGGAAGCACTCATCTGGGCGATGCATTGCATGATTGCAAACAACAAGACGACGATAGCCTTTGCTACAGACTGCTCAGAGTTGGTGAAGATGGTGTCTACACCGAACGAGTGGCCGGCATTTACGCTACAGTTGGAGGAGTTCATGAGGAACAGGGAGGTTTTCACCTATTTCTCTATCACACAAATCCCACGCACGAGTAACACAGTGGCAGACAAGTTAGCACGAGGTGCTCGAGTCTACCCATCGGAAGTCACTTATGTAAACTCGATACCCCCGATTTGGTTCACCGAATAGGGTTAGGTATCAAGGCTGTTGACAAAAAAAAAAAAAAAAAAAAATCTCTGCTTTTTTTTTTTTGCAAAGTTAAAAAAATATCATGGTGTTCAATATATTTTCACGCCAAAATTAATCAAAACAGAAAATAGAACCGTTAATGTCAAGTTCAAAATGTTTTTTTTCTTTGCCATCAGATTTTTTTAGTTTTAAATTATGTGGAAGTTCATTTGTCTAGTGGTTCAACAAATTGTTCATTAATGTTTTTACATGAAAAAGTTTGGAATTCAATTCCCAGCGTAGTGCAAATGAAGTCGTTCATCGTAGTCGTGGTTCCTAGTGGAATGGATAACGTTGTCCGTTGTAAAATTGTCCTTATAGTAATTCTTATAATTTGTATCAATTTAAAAAAAAATTAAATTAAATTATAAGTTTTGATTTTTTATTTTTATCAGTTACTACCATTTTGTATAATTTTTGTAAATGTACTATAGTGTTATTTGGGGAATATTTAAAATTTGATGGTAAAGGGAGTATATGGAGAGAACAAACAAAAAAAAAACCGAGATTTTTAGTAGTTTCATTGATTAAAAGTTAAAAATCGTTGTTTCTTAAGTCGCTTTACGTCCGACGAATCAAGCAATTATAACCGGTAATTTCCGGTTAGCATGAACGTCGACCACCAAATCGGGACCTACTTACTTTCCTACAATTTTTGCTTTTGGGACGTTTTACCAAAATACTCTCACCTGGTCAACTCAGCTTTTGAGTTTCTTTTCGTCTCCCTGTACTCTTTATTCTATATAATCTCTAATTCTGTATAATAATGTTCTATTTCATCTTATAATCATATATCATTTAACCATTATTCTTTTTTTTTTTTTTTTTAAACCAATATTTCGTGTAAAATTTTAATAACTTTTAACCCCAAAGTCCAAGCCATGAAAGTTCGAACTTGGATGTAATGGAACGAAATGTACTGCCATGTGTGGTTTGCTCTGTTGGATAGACCAAAAATCAACGTGGTTCTTTTAGAACCAACAAAATTTACAATGTTGTTATTATTGCTCCCATATATAATAACTCTTATAATATTTCTATCTACCTATATTAACCAACTAATATTAAGGTAACATGCAACATGAAGATTACGTTATACACAAATACAAGTAATAAAGCTGGAACTCCTTTTAAACAATACGAAAATGGTTAGGAACTCCGAATTTGTGTTAATAACTTAATAATTAATATCTTTAACAAAAAAAAACCTAATAATTAATATATATACGGTGGAGAAGAGTCGAGTTAGGCAAGGCAGAAGTAGGACACGTGGTGATCAACTATTCATAAGCATACAATATGTTAAACTAAGAACTATTAGAGAAATAAATTAAAGTAGTCAAGATTTTTTTTTTTTTTTTAATAAGATGGAAAGTATTTTGGATGATATAGTTGCTAAGCGAATTTTTACTCATTAAGTTTTTGCCTTCACGCAACCTACCAAGAAATGTCAAAAATGTGGGTTTATTTAAGGGTAATTGTCCAAAATAACATATTTTAAATAATTTGTTCCAAATTTAGCACCAGTATTTAAAATTGACAATAATAACATAAATTTAATATTAAAATGATCCAAAATTTTGTTATAATGAGAAAAAATTAATTTTAAATAGGAAATAGTGAACTGAAGCATAATATTTGTTTTTTGAATTTATTTTGGTAAACATGTATTTTCACATAATTATTTGTGCTATTTTTGGAATTTTAATTTTGGTGTCCTAGATTTGGAACAAAAAAAATAAAGCTGTGCTATTTTAGGATATTTTTTAATGTAATTGCTAGTAATCTCTATATTATTATTTAATAACTCATTTAGGAAGATGAATTTTATTTTGTAAGTTATTATATTTTATGCAATTACAAATAATAAAATTTAATTAAAATATGAATGAATATAATTATCTTTTTAAATTATTGAAGTAAATATGGAAAATATTTATTTTTTATTAAAGAAGTTATTTATTATTTAATTTCTTAATTATTACGATATTAAAATATTATATATTTGTAAATAATAATTAATTCATATATATTTCATAAAACAATATTCAAAATCTTATAATTTTTTCAATATAATTTATTATATTTTATTTGAATATATATTCAAAAAAATTATTTAAACCGGAAAAAACAAAACCATTGTTGCAAACCGATTTCCAACGTAAGACGAAGGAAGTGAAAGACGATTAATGCCAAATAAATCCTCCATAAGAACAAACAATCTCAAAGATTAAAACCGAGAATCGGCATGAGGAAATGGGATCGTCTTTTCAATCACTTTTTGGATAATAATTTTTGTTCTTTTTTATTAAAAATAGTTGTGGTTCAAACCTAGAAATGCATGAACAAACCCCTAACTTTTAGTCCCCAATAAATCATATTTTTATCATTATTTCTTAAAATTTTCCGTTGAATATAATACAAGGAAAATTGCTTCAGCTTTTGGATTTTCGATAGGGCCAACTAGTTGTTTAAAGTGGCAAATTGCTTCTACAAGTTTGGAGGGTCCCTTGTTCTCATAGGCAATTTGAAACCTATTTTATGTTTTTTTGTATCCATTTTTCTTCTATATAAATGCACACACATATATTGTTAAGACTTTGGCAAAGTTATGGAAGGTAGGGCTATTATATAACCAATTATTGTTTGAAAAAAGAACCAAAAAAATGAGAGCTTTATAAAATTCGTGATACCGTACTATATGAGTATTAATTAATGATATATATATATATATACCATATTGCCGGCGATCGTTAATTCTTAAAGGTCAACCTGATTATGACCATAAGATCATAATAAATTTCGTGCTTAATGGCTTTTAAAATGAATCTCTACGTTTGCCATTTGGTATGATATGAAATCAAGAGTGACGAATATAATTAATAACATCATAATTTAATACTTCTCGTTCTATTTTAGTATGCTGCTCTTTCGAATATATCTTATTGCATAAATAACACTCCATTTTGTCCAATACAGTATATATTATTTATGACACAGTATAAAGGATATAGACCCAAAAAATAGTTTTATTTTTATTTTTTTGAATTGACATACTAGAATAATAAAGTTGCGTCGTGACAGTGTTCATGTTTTATTGGAAGAGGTAAAAGAAGGGTACGAAACGGAAACATCGCACTTGCATGTGAATATCTTTGATTTGAAACCCAAGTGGCATGTTTTTTTTTTTTTTCTCCTATTTGTTAGGGCTTTATTTAAAGTTCAAAGTATATACGCCGAAATTGAGTTTTTTTTTTTTGGTCCCGGGGATTTCCTAAACATATACAGTATTAGGTAGATAGATTACATGTGATTTTATTTATTTTCTAATTAAAGTGAAGAAGAAGATTTTTAAAGCTTTTAATGTATTGTAAAATTCAAAAACTATGAATTGAAAATAATTGATTTTTAAAAATCACTATTGCTTTAGATAAATTATGTATATTGGGCCAATTCATCCTATGACTTATGATAAATTATTACATCAATAAAAACTCTAAAACCCCATTGTTTAGAAATGGAGGAGTATTTTTAAAATAAAATAAATTATATACTTGTTATCAATTGCAATAATTTTCTTGAGTATATTTGTTATTTTGTGGAAGTCTCATCGATCTAGTGGTTGATCAAAAGTTCAATAATGTTTCTATACTAGTATGTATGGAGTTAGATTTCTGAAAAATACAAATTAAAAGAAAAAAATTTAGAAGAAATCTCTAGCGCGGCAAGTAGAGTCAGTCGTCGTAATCCAGCGTGTTAAGTGTAAGGTTGTCCATCACAAACATGATATAAATAGAACCGTCGATCATGGATCATTGTAAACAAATAGAATCGTCCGTAATAAAATCGCCCATATAATTTTTTCCCTCATAATTTAGAATAGATAATATTCCGGATTACAACTATAAGTGTATACTTGTTTTCGTAACTGTAAGAATTATTACTCGAACGTAATCTAGAACAGTTATTGTTTTGTTTTGTTTTTCTTCTGAATGAGTATTAATTTAAACGTAATTAAGTAACTCGATTTCACTTACGGTAACAATAGTATCGTAGAACCTGGTGTGAGTT
The DNA here is from genome assembly GCA_030161315.1 of Eutrema japonicum. NCBI lineage: Eukaryota > Viridiplantae > Streptophyta > Magnoliopsida > Brassicales > Brassicaceae > Eutrema > Eutrema japonicum. The sequence continues at coordinate 38,468,915 of BSQW01000005.1, forward strand.
AAAAAAGAATAATAATAGAAAAAACTGTTCAATCGCAAATGCAAGTAAGTGACCAACACGTGGCGAGATTAGCTGGTAATTTTGTAAAGTAAATTACAAACACACAAAAAAAGTAAAGAAGGAAACAGAGACTATCCACAAAGTATTGGAATTTTTTTTTGGAATGAAACCAAACTCAAGTTACAGAGAGAGAGAGAGAGAGTTTATAACGGAACAGACTGAGATTCACAATCCAACGACACAGAACAACGAATCAAAAGACACGTGTCGAAATCGTAGATCAGGTTAGTCTCGTGTTTTCGTAAATGACATGTCAGGGGAGAGAGAACATTCGGTTAGAAAACGGTGAAACGAAACTATTTTTTTCGCTGTGGAATGGAAACAAGACAGATGCAGGTGTGTTGCGAGACTCTCTCTACATCTCAATCCTCACCGTACGATTGTTTCTTTAAGGGTAAAAAGGTAAAGTTTAAATATCTGATCCGACGGTTTTAAAGCCCTTCACTCTTTCCTTTTTATATTTCGTCACTATCACCTCAAAATGCCATTAGAGAAAGCAACTTCGTCTTCTCTCTCTCTCTCGATTTCTCAAGAGTATCATTCTCTCTTTCTTTCTTTCCAATATTATCATGCGTTTCATCGAAATTCGATAAACAAATTTTTCAAATTCCGATCTCTTTCTAAGCTTTTTGACAGAATTTTTAAAATGGCATCTGGATTCTCCGGCGGCGGTGGTGGCCCGGAGTTTTTCGGCGTCAGTGGTAGATCTATGCCTGGAGGTCCCGGAACCTTCATAAACGCCGGCAACAATAATCCTCAGCCGGCGTATAGGAACCAGATTCCCGGAATTTTCCTCGATCAGATCGGAAACAGAGTCTCCGGTAGCCATGGAATTGCCGGAAAACGGTCTCTAGCTGATTTTCAAGCGGCTCAGCAGCAGCAATCGTTTCATAATCAAGCAGCTATCAACGCGTTTCTTCTAAGGTCCGTCAAGCCTAGAACTTTCCAGAATCTCCAATCGCCGACGACGACGATCGATCTCACGTCCGTTAACGATATGAGTTTCTTCGGTGGTTCGTCTCAGCGTTACGCCTCACCGCTTCTTCCGAATCTCAGGTCGCAGCAGCAGTTATTTGGTGGGGTCCGAATGGGATTCGGGTCGGGTAATCCGACGTTATCCGGCGTACCGTGTATTGAACCGGTTCAGAACGTAAACCGGGTTGAGGAATCGGATAACATGCTGAATAGTTTAAGAGAGCTTGAGAAACAGCTTTTAGACGATGACGACGAGAGTGACGCACAAGGCGGTGATGATGACGTCTCTGTTATCACTCATTCAAACAGCGATTGGATGCAAAGCCTCGTAGCTCCGAATCCGAATCCGAATCCGAATCCGAACCCGAACCCGGTTTCGTCTTCTTCCCCGAGCTCTTCTTCCTCGTCTTCCTCGCCTTCTACGGCTTCCACGACGACGCCGGTACGCTCGAGGCAAACCGTGATGGAAATCGCGACGGCGATCGCGGAAGGGAAGACGGAGATAGCGACGGAAATCCTGGCGCGTGTTTCTCAGACGCCGAATCCGAGGAGGAATTCCGAGGAGAAGCTGGTTGATTTCATGGTGACGGCGCTTCGATCGCGGATTTATCCGACTGAGAGCCCTGCTCCACTTTCGCCGGCGACGGAATTGTACGGGAAGGAACATCTAATCTCGACTCAATTGCTCTACGAGCTGTCTCCTTGTTTCAAACTCGGTTTCATGGCGGCTAATCTCGCCATTCTCGACGCCGCCGGTAACAACGACGACGAGGGGATGATGCTTCACGTCATCGATTTCGACATCGGTAAAGGTGAACATTACGTTAACCTTCTCCACGAACTCTCCACGCGCCGGAACGGTAAGAATCCTCCGGTGGTTAAAATCACCGCCGTTACGAACAACAGCGACGGGTTTGCGGTCGTCGCCGACGGTGGAGAGGATAGGTTAACAGCCGTCGGAGATCTTCTGAGCCGACTCGGTGATCGACTCGGTATCTCCTTGAGGTTCAACGTGGTGGCGAGTCTAAGACTCGGTGATCTGAACCGTGAATCGCTCGGTTGCGATCCCGACGAGCCTTTAGCCGTGAACTTGGCTTTCAAGCTCTATCGTGTTCCAGATGAAAGCGTATGCACGGAGAATCCGAGAGACGAGCTTCTCCGGCGCGTGAAGGGACTCAAGCCGCGCGTGGTGACGATAGTGGAGCAAGAGATGAATTCCAACACGGCGCCGTTTTTGGGGAGAGTGAGCGAGACGTGCGCGTGTTACGGTGCATTGCTTGACTCGGTCGAGTCGACTGTTCCAAGTTCAAACTCGGACCGTGCCAAAGTGGAGGAAGGGATCGGCCGGAAGCTAATAAACGCGGTGGCGTGCGAAGGGATGGATAGGATCGAGCGGTGCGAGGTGTTCGGGAAATGGCGGATGCGGATGAGCATGGCCGGGTTCGAGTTGATGCCATTGAGTGAGAAGATAGCTGAGTCGATGAAGAGTCGACTCAGTAACGGTAACCGAGTCCACCCTGGTTTCACCATTAAGGAAGATAACGGAGGTGTGTGCTTCGGTTGGATGGGACGGACACTCGCTGTCGCATCTGCTTGGCGTTAACTTCACACTCTTTTTTTATTTTCTTTTTTTGTTTCTTATTATATTACCATATTATTATTGTTGCTATTAATTTTCATTGTGATTTTATTATCATTGTGATTTTCCATTTCAAAGTGTATAAATATAAAAATGGAGGATCGGAGGAGAAAAAGGAAAGGTAGGAATCTTATGTAACAAAGAAAAAGGGGGTTTTAATATTTTACTAATTAATAAAAAAAGAAAAGAGTGATTGGGTTTTAGAGAAATTCAATTTCTTAAGGTTATTTAATATTCTATTATTATTGTAATATCTTACAATCACTAAGATATTGCAGAATTTATGCCCCTAAAAAGCTAATATCTGATGAAATTTTGTAGTAGAATCTCGCAGGTGTATAGCTAATAACAACTTGACAGGTAATGATTCTTAGACATCATACCTACTAGTTATTTATTAGACCAATTAGATTTTTTTTTGTTTTTGTTTTTCAATACTAGAGGGCAATACGTTATTAATAAACTGCATGATCAAATCAATTAATTATTTCGTCTTACAAATATACATTTTTATGGTATATATATTTGCGTTTGATAATTATGATTGGACTTCGTCAATCTTAACATGGGTAGCAGGGGCTGGAAATTTTAATCGAATTAATCTGAGGCCGATCCAAAAAATCCGGTCCTGAACCCAATCCGAACGGGTTTTAGTGTCTAGGTACTTTAGATTTTCAAAAATCCAAAAAACCCGAAAACCGCGATCCAAACCCGAACGTCCAAGCATAATGGGTAGTTTTAACGTGAGTGAATATGTTGGTGAGAATATAATAAAACAATTTTTTTTTGTTTTGGAAATTAGAGGGAAAAATATATGATATGGTGACTTTTATGGTCATGGACCTCATAGTTCAATTATTTAAACACTAATAAAAGTTGGCGATAGATGGGCCCATTTCCCATGGAATTCGATGTTCTTATTTTATACCTTTTATAATTTAAATTTTATATAACGATCCATCTTTACGCAAAACTTGTAGACTCCGTGTCCTTGGAATATTTTATAATAAATATATGAAATATAGAAACCTGGTCATTAGAAAAGATAATATTATTATTGTTTGGTGCAAGCTGTTTGCGGCTAAATATATGCATAATCTTTCGAAAGACCTCTCTTCTTATATACTAATATTTTGTAACTTTTTGGTTAATCAAGATTATTTATTTCCAATATACGCAAACTAAAACCGTGTGTAGTGTTTTGAATGGCTTGTTAGATTTTATTTTTTTTGCCAACAATATCACATAGACAAAATTAGGATATATAACATTTAATACTAAAAAGCCTAAGTACTCTAGGATATATAAACTGTTGATCAAGCATGTAGTTTGATGTTATATATAAAAATCTAAAGGCAATAGTTAACTGCATACGTTAGTTTTCTATCTTCTATAGCTCCAACAGAGTAAATTAACGTATGAAGGAAAACAAAACTTCATTTATTCATCGGAGATCTCATGAGGGGGTAACATTTCGGGTCCTATCTGAGTTGTGATGTAACCAACTTTCCCGATTACGACATTATATTATACATTCATATGAATATAAATGAAGGCTGAAACTTTATATTCATTTGGCTATAAATTTGTTTTTGAATGAAAAATTGAAATAGCTGATCAATTTCTTATCATTTATGACAACTCACACATTTTATGCAATCTACGCTGGCCTATTCTTCACTTGATGATATGAAGTATAAGGAGTGAAACTACAAGAAAAGAAAGTAACAAAAGGCTTTACACACGCTTGCAATAAATGTAACATGGTGAGAGAGCCATATATATATATTACACATATGTATGTATACTATGTAGGCCAAGTTATATTGGACCACTAAGTTAATATTCATTTATTTTTTATAAAAATGTACGACTTATTCTTTTATGATTTGGTGTATAGTTCTATTTTTCAATAAATTACAGAACAATGAAGACAAGTTTTTCTACGGGATCAAGCAATAGAATATAGAAGACGGTTCTTGTGAAGTCTACATGTGATGAAAGGTTTCAAGAAAGAAAAAAAAGTATACATGTGATGGAAGCCCATACAAGAAATGGAATATTAATGAATTTACTCGAAAAACGAGTTTAGATGTTTGACAAAACAAACATTTGAGTTTAGATTAGATTAAATTTTATCTCAAATATATTTAAAGTTATATCATATAACCTATGGCACCACGTTAGTAACACAAAAGAAAAAAACTAAGGGTTAAATATGACATTCCATTATTCTGCATATTTGGAGTTTGAGATAAAGGTGATAATTTGGATTTTTTAAAAACAAAAAAAGAAGTAGCACTTTAGAACAAATACTTTTGTCTTTTAAAAATAGCATTTTAGAACTAAGGGTCTTCAGTTCTTTTAAAAGCTTTCAACAGTTTGATTCTTCTCGAGGTTTATAGTTTTTTTGGCTCTGATTCGATGTCTTTATTTTCTTTGAGTTTAGTCGTGGATATTCGAGACACAAGCCCAAACCCACATTGTTCCAACAAGGTCTATTTATTTTTAGCAAGAAGAAGTTTAAAGAAGGCCCATGTGTGTTTAGGTTTCCTCACAAGTGGTTGTATAAATAGGATTATCTCCTCGTATACCACAATCAGAAAAAAAAAAAATCAACACTACCCTAACTTAATTTTCATACCACTCTCTTTTTAATGAGTAAGTAAAATGACAAATTTGTCCTATCCAAACCCAACGAACCCTACCCATGTTTGATCCAAATCCAGCCAAATTCGGTTTGATCAAAAGAAAAAAAAAAAAAAAGAAAACGGAAAACTCGACGCGAGAAGAATCCAGCTCCGACGTCGGCGCCGTCGCGTCTCCGGCCAGCAGTCATTGCCTCCGTCGCGAGTCCGTCGATCTCCAGCGAGGTTTGTGCTCCTCTCTCGATCTCCATTGAGCTCCATTGAACTCCCATTGAGCTCCATTGCATTGGAGATTTGAGATTCAATTGATGAGTTTGCACATTGTTGTTTAGCAATGATTCTTGGTTGATTGGGACTTTAAGTTGAGTAGAAATGCATTTTAGAGGTAGAGTCGTTGTGGATTGTATGCAGATTGGAACCCGAAATCGAATAAATTTGTGTTTCTGCGCGAGGAGAACTAGGGACAACTAGGTATCACTGTGAATAATCATATATTAATTAAAAATGGTGGTATAACTGAGGACAACTTGGTAATACTGTGGACAACTAGTGTAAAACTGGGTACAACTATAAGTATATATTGAGTTGTTTGGTGTTGTTTTCGCAGGATAGAATGAGCAACAGCGTCTGCATCTATTATAATTGCCAGGGGCGCATTTATAGTGTAGTGTTGAAAGAGGAGATAAGTTTGGAGAAGGTAGAAGGTATGCTATACAAGAAGCATGCGTTAGATGAAAGTAAAGTTAGATTGGAATTGAGTTACTTTCCTATGGTGGTTGGATGTGAAGAACAGTTGAGTATTGATGATGATGAAGATCTTGCTGGTTATGTAATGACCGTTGATAAAGAGAACCGTAGACCTGTTTTGAATGTGGAGGTCATGACTAGACCGGAGTTGCCCTCGCAACAGTCGATAGCGGGGAAAATCTCGTATGGTATGAACTATGACGATGATGAAATAGCACATAATGCCTTGACGTTGTACGTAGAGAACAGACAAGCAAATGAAGAAGAAGAGGTGAGAGAGGATGATGATGATGTATTGGTGGATAACAGTATAGATACATCGAGTATGCGTGATGAATATTATGATGAAGCACCCGTTGTTGAAGGTATTCAGTTTGTAGCTCCATGGGAAGACGGTTTTGGTGTGAGTGTGCGTCAAGAATTCCGAGACAAGAAGGCGGTTGTAGAGTTGGTCCAGAAATTGTCATTTCTTAACTCTTTTGATTATGTTATAAAACATTCTGATAGAACGCGGTGGGTGGTTAAATGTTCTATACAAAGATGTAGTTGGGGTCTACGAGCAGCAAGGATTGATAAGACGGATATGTTCTCGATTAGAACGTATACGAAAATGCACACATGCAACCGGGCTGATCAGAGTGCAAGCGTTGATAAGAGGAGAGGCTCATCACAGCTAGCTTCATCTTATTTGAGTGAGAAATATCCCGGGAAACTCGAAACTCCTAGGCCTAATGTCATCAGGGAACTAGTTAGGCAAGAATATGGTGTAGAAATATCATACTCGACGGCGTTGAGAGGGAAAAATCAAGCGGTTTGTGATATGCGTGGTAGTCCAGAAGATGGGTACAAGATGTTGTATAGTTATTTGTACGTCTTAGAGGAGGTCAATCCTGGAACAATAACTAGTGTGGAACTGGATGAGGCGGGAAAATTCAAGTATCTATTCGTAGCTTTGGGAGCTAGCATTGAAGGGTTTGCATGCATGAGGAAAGTGGTAATTGTGGATGCAACTTTCTTGAAGAACGGATATGGTGGAGTACTAGTTTTCGCCGTTGCTCAAGATCCTAATCGTCACATTTATCTCATAGCGTTCGGTGTACTCGACGGTGAGAACAATGCGAGTTGGACATGGTTTTTCGAGATGTTGAAAAACGTTTTAGGCAACCTAGGGGACTCCTCTGAATTGGTATTTGTGAGTGATAGAAATCCAAGCCTCATCAACGCAATAGCAAACGTGTTCCCAGAAGCTCGGCATGGGTATTGTTTATGGCATTTGGCCCAAAACGTGAAAGGTAATGCTTCTAATGCAAACAAATCCGTAGTGGCTTTCAGATTCCAGGAGTGCGGTTGGGCTTACACAGAGGCTGAGTTCTACAGTCGTTACAACATGTTTAAGAGGAGATTTCCTTCCGCGGCGAAGTATGTGGAGGAAAGCACCGTGAAGGAAAAATGGTCAAGATGTTTTTTTCCCGGTGCCCGATACAACCTAGACACGAGAAATTCTGCGGAATCTCTGAACAATACTTTTAACAACGCGCGGAAGTACTCCTTAATACCCATGCTGGATACTATCATTGCAAAGTTTTATGATTGGTTTAACGAGCATAGGAAAGAGGCCGTGTCAGGACATGTTGATAACAAACGGGTGCCTTTGGTTGAGAACTTCTTGCATGATAACTGGGCTACTGCTAAGAAATTAACCGTGAGGGAGGTAAACAGTTACGAGCTCGAATACGAAGTCGTTGATATTGATACTAAGGTTTATTTGGTGAACTTGGAAAGGAAGGGTTGCTCTTGTAGGTTCTTCGATATTCAGAAGTATACTTGTCTCCACGCACTAGCAGCATACATCTCATTCAGGAAAAATGATGGTGGAGTTAGTTGTCGTGATACCCAAATAGAAGTCCATGAGTTGTGTTCAAAATATTATTGGACGGAGTTGTGGGCATTGACTTATCACAAGTCCATTTATGTTGTCCCAGATATGTCTGCATGGATTGTCCCTGATTACATCAAAGAGAAGCAAATCCGACCTCCGGATCGCAAGATAAACAAGGGTAGGAAGAGAGTGACGAGGTTTCCATCAGCAGGAGAAAGGCGTCAACGAAGGACACCGAATAAAAGGCGTCGAAGAACACTACCCTGGATTTTATTTGGAGATAAGAACTTGTGATCTTTGTTAACTTTTGTTCTGTAAAACAACTCAGTACAACTGGTATTTCATTATGTAAAACTATTTATGTCCTCGAAACAACTAGGTTTAACTCGGTATCACTATACTTTATCTTCAAAGATTATGTTCTGGTAGAAACAACTAGGTATAACTCGGTATCACTATACTTTATCTTCATAGATTATGTTCTGGTAGAAACAACTAGGTATAACTCGGTATCACTATACTTTATCTACAAGGTGCACGTAATTATTCAACCGACATAAAATACTTGAAATAATTTTGGTGTCGAATAAAATGTTATAACATCAAGAGAGTAGCATTAAAAAAGGAAAATATTAAATTACAATCTTTTTATGAGTTGTTGTGGAAATAGTTACACAACAATGTCCTTGTAGTTTTAAAAGCATTTACATAGTCATAGTCAGTTTCGGAAGACCTACTAACCTAAATACTGATTTGACGCAAATGACTGCATAAAACAATCATAACTATATGTCTAAGCACTTATCTATTCTGTAAAATTAGCAAAACATATCTTAAGGGCAAGTAATACTAGATAAACATAAAACCAGCAAAAGTACAACTATGACCCAAACTCGTAATACTAGTATCCTCTGGACAACTATGACCAAATATTTTGAGGGAAATTCGAAATTTGAAATTTCAAAAATTTCAAAAAAAAAATTCAAATTTTCAATTTTTTTGCCGAGGTTTCAACTTTGACCAATATTTTTGCCAAGGTTTCTTTTGTCTCCAAAAATTGAAATCGCAACTCTCTCTCTCTCTCTCTCTCTCTCTCTCTCTCTCTCTCTTCTCTCTATCTCTTCTCTCTCTCTCTTCTCTCTCTCTCTCTCTCTTCTCTCTCTCTCTCTTCTCTCTCTCTCTTCTCTCTCTCTCCTTTTCTCTTCCTTCATGAAATCTAAAATCGAAATGGGAAGTAGCTATCACCACACGGACAACTTCTGCGTTGAACCATACGAGGAGGAGAGGAGGCGCAGTAAGGAGATTAAGCGGATGAAGGAGCATTTCGACATGCTTGGCTTCATCGCCGACGCCCAATATGGGATTCCAACGAAATGCCCCTGTGGTGGACAAATCACGCAAGATGTCTCCACACAGCCAAAGTTTCGGAATGATTTCGACACTTTACCGGGCAGTAGGTACTTCACCTGCAACGAATTTAAGGTAAAATTTCATTTCTAGATTTTTTCTGGGGAATACTAGTAAAACTAGGTAAAACTATTTGAATGTTCTTCGACGGATAACTAGTAAAACTAGGTAAAACTATTTGAATGTTCATTGCTAGGCTAACTAGATTCTTCGACGGATAACTAGTAAAACTAAGACATATTATGTAATCCCAAAACTTAATTTCTATTTTGTATAAGACATATTATGTTTGCTCAATGGCTTTGTTTATGAGAATCTTGTTTTACCAAGTATTACGAAGTGTTACCAACATAGTATTACCAACATAGTATTACCAAGCATTACCAACAAGAGATTACCAATATCAACATAAGATCTACAAACCACCACAAAAGTTTAAACCAACATAGTTTTACGAATATCAACATAAGATCTATCTACAAACCACCACAAAGGTTTAAACCAACACCAAATTCTATGTCCAACAAATAACCGAGAAATAAGTTTTACAAACAACCAAAAGGGAGAGAAACAACCAACATCTATCCATTCCTCGCTCTCTACTCTTCAATAGATGCTTCCACGACAGCCAATCTTGCATCAAATCCATTCACCTTCTCCTGAATCTCTTTTATGCTTTTCAAGATCTCGGCTAATTCAGTTGGAGGTGTTTGCACCGGTGGGGCCTCTACTCGTTCCATCTCATTATCCTTTTTGGCACGCGCATCAATGTCTTGATCAAACAGGTCTTCAAAGAAGATAGTGTAACCTCCGGCCAGGCGATTGATCCAACTATCAACCACGAGATCATCTTCATCACGATCCTCGTCTTCCTCCAAAATTTGATCCAATATATTATTTTTCTCTCTCAAACTGATTGAAATGAGGCTGTCAATGTCCTGCTGTGAAGGAATCAAATAAATGTTTCCAACTCAAATAAATGTTTCCAACTTAAATAAATGTTTAAATGCAAGGTACAACTTACCTTAGTAGTACCAAGTTCTTCATTGATTGCCTCAATCGGAAAGCCTTTCATATCTCATTTCTTGAACTTCGACTTACACATCCTCGGACACATCGAGTCTACTTCTGGGACACTCTCCCTAAATCGTTTTCCCAATTGAGGAATCGCCTCAAACGCTAATAGCTACAAAACACTTATGAGTTGTAAGACTTACTTTGAATTAAAGAAACATCAACATTATCATAATCATTGTACTTACCTCCAAAGGAATACAGAATCCAGGAATGGGCCACTGTGTCCCTGCCTTCACCCCCCCTTTGGCTTGAAAATGTCCCACCGTGTGCATGATCTCCTTCACCATGAAGTCGTAAGAAAATCTCCCCCAAGGAAATGTCCTACAATACTCAAGATCATCCACAACCCTTTTAAACACTTCCAAAACGTCGGGTGCACCATCTTCAGTCTTCGTTTGTGCACAAACTATACTCGAAAGGAAGAACAACACATCCATCTTCAATATGTCATTACCAGCTCCAATTTCTTCAAGTTTTGCTTTCACGTCTTCCTGCCTCACCGTTCCTGTACCGAAATGACGCGTGATGAAATTCATATTACCCCTTTCCTTATATCCAAGAGGATAGTTTCGGCAGTTCAAACCCGAGATCAAGGCGTGTTCCCTGAGGCCATAACGCAAAGGAACTCCATTTACAACGAACCAAACTTCCTTCGTCTTCAGGATCTCGGCTGTTCGCAACACAAGCATCCACATGCCCTGAACCTTGTGGTTATGGTCCTTAGGCATGTGGAACAGGTGTTTGAACTGAGGATGCGAGACAAACCATTCCCTCTCTCTTTTGGTCAGGGGCGGGTTCAGGCCGTCAAGCATTTTGAACACGTCTTTGAGATAGCACCGTGTCCCTACCTTCACAGGATGCTGGTAGCTGCTAGTAGGGAGGTACAAACTATTTGGTTTTAGTGCCATCAACCTCTGCTCAATCTGCAAAATAACAATCAACTTCATTCAGTTATACAAAAATTATGCCATACAGTTTTACCAAGTTTTCCTAGAGTTACTACTATAGTTTTACCAAGTTCTACACCTATATTTTTACCAGGTTTTTCAAAGTTATACTAATATAGCTTTACTAAGTAGTCCCCAGTTATCTTATTTATCACAAGTATCACGAATATACCAAATAGAGTTACCAAGTATTCCCCAGTTGTCCTATTTCTCCAAGTATTACTAGTTTTCCCTACAAATTATTCCCTATTTCTACTAGTTTTCCCTATTGCTTCTTACCTCACTCTCCGAATCATATTCAGATTCGGTTGCTTCAGTTGATTCTCCACTCGAGTCATTGGCTATCTCCTTACCCTTGGCTGCTGCCTCTCCTTCTTCTTCATCTTCTTCACCACTCTCTTCTTCTTCTTCTTCTTCTTCTTCTTCTTCAGACTCCTTCTCTTCTTCTTCATCCTGATTTGTACACCCACCACTCGTAACGGCCACCAGAGGAAGCGAAGATGAAGCATTCACCACCGGAGGAACTGAAGCAACCACCGGAGTAGAAGCTTTGACCACCGGAGGAACCACCGGAGTAGAAGTTTTGACCACCGGAGGAACCACAGGAGGAACCACCGGATTCTTCTTCTTCTTCGCATAAACCTTCTCTTTCGAAGTAGAAGCTTCGACCACCGTCTCCGGAACCGAAGATGAACCTTCCTCCGCCGTCGGAACCACCGTCTCCGCCGCATGCAAATCCTCGTTTGGGCCGATCTTCATCTTCTTCGCCGCCCTTTTTCAGGATTCTTCTTCTTCCCCACATAAACCTTCGCTTTCGCCGGATTCTCATCCTTCTTCGGATTCTCCGGCACTTTCGCCTCCTTTGCTGCTATTAGGGTTTCGAAAACTTCTCTTAGACCGTCGGGTTTCCACCATTGTCTGAGTGAAGGAGGTGAATGCGGGGAGGGGAAGGGATTTGGGGAGAATTCCCGAGTTTTCCCGAGTTATGCGGTGGATAATCGATTTATGAAATTTGCAGAAACTTGAATTTATGAATTTTGAAGAAAAAATAAACCGAATCGTGTGAAATCGGGTCAAACCCGCGTATGAGCTATCCGGTCGGCTCTAATCGGGTGGGGAATCGGATCACACCAGGTAAAACCTGTAAATATCATTATTTTGGTCTGGTTTTTTGGTAACTTACTCATTACAGTTATAACGAGTAGATTTGAGATTAAAATATCAGAAAAGTGGTATCTGAGAAGAAGACCCGTATAAATATGAATATTAGGTTTGTGAGAATTGAATTGAAGGCTGCAATTTGTGCAGCCACATTTTCCTCCTTATGAAATATTAATCAAACACTTTTGTTCTTGGTGACAAAGCTAAAAATTTCTCATTTTCTCTTCTCTGTTCTTACATTTGAATAACATTTGAATAAAGTTCAATGAGCTATCTTTTTATCATTTTTGTTTTCTGTTTCAATAAGCTCTAAAATCCACTTGGTTTGGATTATCTCACATGGTATCAGAGCTCGGTCGATCGGGACTTATGGTGTTAGTTTGAAGTTGCGTTGATAGAGATTTATGGGTTTATCAGGAGATCAGTGATCTATGGAGATCCCCTTTCTATTTCTTTAGCTTATGCTGGTTTTAATGACTAGAGATTTTGTGGGTTTCAAAGAAAAAAAAAACCAATCCTTTGGTCTCCACGAAGCTTCCTTGCTTCAAGGAAGGTGGATTTGAAGAAAGCCCACAGAAACGTTTGACTCGATTTGTCACTCACAACACAACCCAGCGATGAAGGCAGAAGATCAAGACATAAGATATGTTCTCATGCTGGTTTGTCTTCAACAACATCGATCTTTTTCTGAAAGAGACGAGCTGCATCTGTTGTTTCTCAGAGTACTACAACTCTTGATTTGTCTATGAAAAAGAGTAATGGTCACACCAACTCACCGGATTTTTGCTTCGGACCCACCTCAAAACTTCAGTACTATCATCTTTTAGGTAACAAATTGATGTTCTTGCTTGTTCTGTGAGTTATGGTGTGATAATTTGAGAAGGATGTGCTGCTGGTTTTAGATATCTAGGTTTGGAATTGAGATGCTAAAACGAAATAGGTTGCTACTGGGTTCGATAAGGATGTGTTTGTGGATGCAAGTTATTGTCAATTTCTGTGGCAAATACAGTGTTGCTGAACGCACACAAGGTGCTCGTGGAAATGCCAAAAAGAAAGGCATATTGTTGTTGGCAAATGGATGTGAAGTAGTGAGTTGTAGAGTTTAGTAGTTGTGGGTAAAGTCTCTCGTTTATTATGTGATGGGTACAGAAAATTCAGAATCTTTGTGAGAAGAATGGTTGAAAAATACCTCTGAGGGACTATACTAAACTCTCCAAGTTCAAAAGATACCTCTGAGGGAGTCATGATAGATCTCCAAGTATAAACCAAGAGTTTTCACATGGTTTTGAAGAAATTGTTTTCCTATCTCTACGGTGAACTGAGGATCAATCTACATCTCCATATGCTTAGATTTCTCATGTTCCTTTCCAAGCCATCTTCTTTTCCATTCCCAAACTTGGCCTTGTGCTTTTCACCCAACGCCAAGTTTGCGGGGGAGTATTAGAGACACAAGCCCAAGCCCACATTATTCCAACAAGGTCTATTTATTTCTAGCAATAAAAAGTTTAAAGAAGGCCCATGTGTGTTTAGGTTTTCCTCACAAGTGGTTGTATAAATATGAGTATTAGGTTTGTAATTGAATTGAAGGCTGCAATTTGTGCAGCCACATTTTCGGATGTATAGTATATATGTGTGTATATGCAGGGCCGTTTCAACAAATACCGAGGTCCATAGGTAAAAAAAAAAATTTTTGGGGATTTTTTTTTTTTGGGCTCTTTATAGTAGAATTTTTTTTTTCTTGGGCCCAAAAAAAAAAATTAATGTAAAAAAAAAAATTGATGGGCCCTGGGGCGTGGGCCCCTTTGCCCCTACCCTTAAGCCGGCACTGTGTATATGGTTCGGTTATTGTTCGGTTATCTGGTTTTAACCGAACCGAACCCACACCCGAAGTAACCTGAGATCAAAACCTGATCGGTTATATCACTACAACTGAAGTAGTATATGGTTCGGTTTATTCGGTTCGGGTTCGGGTATGGACTTCGGTTATGGACATTAAGCCCATGGCTACAATCTAGGGTCCAATTTCGGGTTCGTGTCGGGTATTTCGGATTTTCGGGTCTTCGGGTTTAAGTTTAGAGCACCCACTCAGGTATTTTAAATCATCGGGGCGGGTTCGGTTATAACCGAAGTAACTATTGTTTCGGGTAAGTTCGAGTATTTTTACCTATACTATGATCAAAACCCAAAATACCCGTAAACAAGCCCCTATAAATCAACAAAACAAGTCCATAAATTGGTCGGCTTTGGGTACGGTTAAAACGCCCAACCCTAGGTATAACAAAAGAGGTTAATTGACTATTTCGAGTAATTCGGGTTTGTAGTTCGGATTTCAGTTTGGTTCAGATATTACCCGAAACCCGAAATACTTAGACCCTAAGATCCGTTCGGGTTTTTTTCGGGTCAGGTTCGGATCGGGTTCGGGTTTTCGGGTCAGGTTTGGATTCGGGTTTGGGTACGGATAAAAGGCCCTATCCAATCATAGTGAAAACTATATAATCAGCGACAAAAGCAAACCCAATCATAGAGAACAAAATGAATGAAATTTAAAACAAAAACAACATTTTTTACTCTAACATTACATATCCAACTTGTCCTCGATTATCCATTTATGGGCTTAAAGATCCATTTAAAGATTCATGGGCTTATCCACACATGAGTTTTCGAAGAGCAAAGTCTCGAAAGTCACATCATCTCTGACCTTTGAGCACACCATCTCTCTTCTCTGAGGAAAAAGTAGATAAATGGTGGCTTCTCTGAGACTCCCTTCTCTCACCTCCCTCCTATTTCCGGCCACCACTCGTTATCCGTCAGCTATTCGCCGAACCGTATGTCTACGGAACAGACCTGCTTCTGGATTCGCGACGGCGCCGAGCGGCACTGCTTCGCCGGAGACTAAGTCGGAGGTCGAGCGGCTCAGGTCGGACCAATCCGTTACGCCTCGCTCGCAGGATTTCAATGCGTGGTATGTGGATATTATCGCTACCGCCGAACTCGCGGATTATGGTCCGGTTCGTGGTACTATGGTCATTCGTCCGTATGGTTACGCGATCTGGGAAGCGATTCAGGTTTCTTTTTTGTTTAGATTTAGTTCGTTTCTAATTGCCAAATGTTCTTTGTCTTGCTTCAATTTCGTCGTGCTTGTTAATTTGCAGGAGTATTTGAATGTGAAATTCAAAGAGACTGGTCATAGCAACATGTACTTCCCACAGGTACAGTTTGAAGTAGAAATTTAGATAATTATCTTAAGCTGGTTTAATTTGTTAATTCAGTTTGGATTTAGCATAGAGTTAGTATAATTTCAGTGATAGTTTGGCCTTCTGCGCAGCTTATACCATACTCGTTTATTGAGAAAGAAGCTTCACACGTTGAGGGATTTAGTCCTGAACTAGCCCTTGTCACTGTTGGAGGAGGGAAAGAACTTGAAGAGAAGCTCGTGGTAGGCATTTTTCCTTGTTTTACCACTAAGCTAGGATTGTGAGAAATTATTACCTAAGTTTTGGTTTTGATTGTTGCACTTGTTGAGGTTGTGGCAGGTTCGACCTACCAGTGAAACCATTGTGAATCACATGTTTACCCAGTGGATTCACAGCTATCGTGATCTTCCTCTCATGGTCAATCAGGTGTGGACAGACATCTAAATTGTTTATCATTCTTCGTGTTATTGTTTATATATCTGGCACTTATTACTAGTCCTGGTTAAAAAGTTCTTCTTTCTGCTTTTTAGTGGGCCAATGTCACTAGATGGGAGATGCGGACAAAACCATTTATTAGGACTCTTGAATTTCTGTGGCAAGAGGGTCATACTGCTCATGCCACTCCTGAGGAGGCAGAAAAAGAGGTTTGTTCTCTATTTTGTTGTGGTCAACTTATGGAGTCTTTTTGTGGTACTCTTCTGTGACGAATGTTTAGTGCTGTATGGCAGGCAAAACAGATGATCGAAATCTACACCAGATTTGCTTTTGAGCAAACTGCAATACCTGTTATTGCAGGTCGAAAATCGAAACTGGAGACTTTTGCTGGTGCTGACATAACCTATACTATTGAGGCTATGATGGGAGATCGGAAGGCTTTGCAGGCTGGTACCAGCCACAATTTAGGGCAGAACTTCTCTCGTGCCTTTGGAACTCAGGTTCATAACTATTATCTTAGAACTATATCATTGTTTCCTGCTGGTCCATCGTGGAAGAATGTTAAATGACATATATTACCATGCCAGTTTCAAGATGAGAATGGAGAAAGGCAACATGTGTGGCAGACATCATGGGCTGTCAGTACACGTTTTGTCGGTGGCATTATCATGACTCATGGAGATGACAAAGGTCTCATGCTTCCTCCCAAGATAGCTCCAATACAGGTTCATCTTCTATTCGTTTGGAAATTTCTTAAGCAGTTTCGTTTGCTTATTATCTGAAGCTACATTTGTTAGCTAAAGAGGATTTGTAGTGGGGGTATCGGGAACTGTAGTTGTTTTCATTAGCAAAAATGGTTTTGTTATATACCGGTAACTCGGATGAAAGTGATGATCGAGAGTTGAGATTGAATCTTTTCTTTTCTTCGTTTAAAGGTAGTAATTGTACCTATTTGGAAAAAGGACACTGAGAAAACAGGTGTTCTCAGTGCTGCATCATCAGTGAAGGAAGTTCTCCAAACCGCTGGGGTTAGAGTTAAACTTGATGACACAGAACAACAATCAGCAGGATGGAAGTTCAATTTCTGGGAAATGAAGGTTCGTTACTCTCTTAGAAAAACACTAGAATCATTTTCTGGGGTGAAAAGAATTTCATAGTAAGATTTTAATGAATTAAACCAAATATCACCTCTGATAGTTTCATGCGTTTGCAGGGAATCCCAATGAGGATTGAAATTGGTCCACGCGATGTATCCAGTAACTGTGTGGTTGTCTCGAGAAGGGATATACCAGGAAAGGCAGGAAAAGTTTTTGGAATATCAATGGAACCGTCAACATTAGTGGCGTATGTAAAAGAGAAGTTGGATGAGATCCAATCATCGCTTCTAGAAAAGGCGGTATCATTCAGGGATAGGTACCTTTTTGTTATCTTTTCTCCCACAAAATTT
The DNA here is from genome assembly GCA_030161315.1 of Eutrema japonicum. Taxonomy (NCBI): domain Eukaryota; kingdom Viridiplantae; phylum Streptophyta; class Magnoliopsida; order Brassicales; family Brassicaceae; genus Eutrema; species Eutrema japonicum. The sequence continues at coordinate 38,486,531 of BSQW01000005.1, forward strand.
TGTCCACAAGTTACATACCGACTCTTCCTCACCACATGGTGATGTAATCGTGCAGTAACATTGTGGATGTGAACTCATACGATGAGCTCAAAGATGCAATATCTTCAGGGAAATGGGCAAGAGGTCCTTGGTCAGCCAGTGACTCGGATGAGCAAAGGGTAAAAGAAGAAACCGGAGCAACCATTCGGTGTTTCCCGTTTGAACAGACTCAAGGGACTAAAACATGCCTAATGACTGGAAATCCAGCAGACGAAGTTGCAATCTTTGCCAAGTCTTACTAAGGAGACCATTTTTTTTTTCCACATTCCCAATTATATCAAATTTCTGTTTATTAAAAGGGTCCAAAAGTGCTATAAGATTTAGATCATATTATTTTGATACAAATGTATTTACATTTGTGACAAGAAAATCAAAGTTTTTTGTTGATTCTCTGTTTCCAACGAATCTTCACCGTTATCATCAACTGTCGATGTTCGTTAAGTTCCCTTTTTATTCCACAATCCGTAGATTTTAAAAATTTTCGTTTCATTATTAAAATTCATGAGAAAGTACACAGTTAATGAGGTCAACCCCTAGGAGTGAAGGAGTCGGAACAAAGAAGATGAGGAACATGTGGGATAGAAAATCTAGGAGCCGTGGAAATTAGAAAACTCATGTGTAAAATTAAAATTCAAGTGTATTTATGTTTTATTTTGATTGGTCTTTGAGTGTTGATTTATTTTTATGAAGTGTAAATTTGTGAGAACACAAAAATGTTGATGTCATCACATGGTGAGACACTTATATTATTATAATATTTATTGTCAACAAGTCATTTTTTTTTGCGGTAATAGATTTATGAATTATAAGTTTATGCATCCAATGAAATATTTTGCTAGTTCATAAACTTATAGTTCATAAATATAAGTATCTAGCCATGTGATGACATCATAAAGATTGAGAAATCACATATGTAGGAAGGAGTTTATCTATAGAATCTGTTGCGATTCCATATTCATAATTTGTTTTATTTCATAACTACAAAATAACTTATTGACTTTCATTTATTGTTTTTTTTTTGGAATTTTATGTGAAAATAAAAAGCATTAAAAAAACAAAAAAACAAATCCTACAAAAAATTGAAATATCACATCCGAAGAATCACATCTATAGGAAAGAAGATGTGTCTAGTATATATTGTGATTCCATGTTCACAATTGGAAAATAATTTGTTGACGTTCATTTATTTTTTATTGTTTACATATTTGAAACTTTATGTGAAAAAATAAGAAACAAAACACAAAAACAATTCATCATGTGTTGTAAAATATTGTAACATCAAAATCCGAAAGGAGAAAGTTATCTATAGAGTCCGTTGGGATTCTTGTTTTGGCCGATTAATCACTTATATGTTTGTTAAACGCTTTTTTGCTGATTATATTAAAATCACAAGAAACATATGTATTTAGTCTCTTAATTTGTTTATAGTCAAAATCTCTGTAAAACTATTAAATATGTTGGTTTTTTTTGGATGGCTAGTTAGCTACTTGTATTGTGTTTTAAATCATACTAGGTAGGTAGCCACGCCTTGCGCGGACATATAAGTTTCATAAACTAATTACATCATTAAGTTATTAACTTTGTTATCGATAAAAAACCAAACACAAATGTAACAACAATGTTAGATTTACGATTAATCCAAAAAAAAGAAGGAAATAACAACTAATATTTCATAAAAAAATACGAAATAAAGTAATGGCAATCATTGAGAATATATTGAATAATGTTTCATTCACTCACACATTGTATGTAAAACAATTCTTTTTTATCTCTCAATCGCTAGAACTCTCTCTCTCCATTTTGTCGTAAGTGTCTCTTGCTCTAATCGGTTATCCTCGTTTTTTCCTTCTTCTTTTTATCGTCTTTGATTTATTTGTCTTCTTCTTCTTCCTAATCTTCTTTGACTGATACTTCTTCTTTTTTTTATCATCTTTGTCTTCTCCAACAATTATTTTTCTTCTTTCTATTTCGGTTTGTTTTCGTCTATCTCTTCCGGTTTTCCTTCTTCATCGTCTTCGTTCTCTGGCTTATTATTCTTTTGGTTTTTCTTCGTCCCGTCTTCATCCTCAAATTCTTATGCTTCGCCTTCTTCTTCTTATTCTTTATATTTCGGTTTATCTTCTCCCTCGTATTTTTCTTTTCTATTTTTCATTGTCTTTGGTTTCTTCTTCTTCACCACATTCGTCTTCTTCTACTCCTTCTTCCCCTTCTTCTTCTCCAAACCCTTAACTTTCTCCTCCTTCTTCTTCAACGTCTTGGTCTCATCCGCCTTCTAATTCTACTTATGGTTTTTTCTTCTTCTTTGTCTTTGTCATCTTCCTCGTCTTTTTCGACTTTTTCTTCATCATCTTAGTCTTCGTCTTCTTTTTCATCATCTTTGGCTTCTATGAATTCCTATTTTTCACTCTCTCACTCTTCCGGCTCTTCTTCGTCAATTTTTTCTCCCTCTTCTACATCATTTTCCTTCTTCGTCGTCTTCTTTCTCTTATGTTTTTCTTCTTCATCGTCTTCAACTTCTTCTTATTCTTCCTTATTGTTTTTAACTTCTATGGCTTCTTCTTCCTCTTTTTTCTTAAAGTTTGTCTTCATTTTCTTCTTCTGGTTTTTCTTCGTCCTCTTCTTGTTCCGGCTTTTTCTTTGTCCGACTTTTCTTCGCCCTCTTCTTCATATTCTCCGACTTCTTATTATTCTGTGTTTCTTCGTCTCATCTTCGTCTTTTTCCTCGCGATATTCAACTTTGAATCAAAATCTTCCATTTTTGGTTTCCATTACTCTCTTTCTCTCTCTATCTCTGTAGATTCATAACTTAGATCTCCTTTGGTTCTTCCTTGATAATCTCAAGCATGTTCTTCTTCCTCTTCTTCTCCACCATGAAAGATAAATTCCACAATAGATGAGTTTAGTCTTGTCTCCTTCTACTTATCTCGACCGTGCAACTGATCGTTACATATTGAGGGTTCAGATCATGAAACTGTGGAAGTTGTGGAAATCAAGCAAAGTTGTTTCCATCGAGATGGTTTTGGTTGATGAAGTGGTAAGTCTTTTTGTAAGTTCGATATGCATGTTTGATATTTGAAGGTTTTGATATCTTGTTGTTGTGCCATTCCCGCTAATACTTACCATTGTTTATTTCCATTGACAGGGTTCTAGAATTCACGCAACTGTTGATGGAGATTCGATAAAGAAATTTGATGATGAGCTTAAAGAAGGGCGTTCAATTGTGCTTAGTAATTTTATCTTCAAGGATTGTGCCACTCTTTACAGGACAAGTCTTCTCTCTTTCAAGATTTGTTTTTACAGGACCACTGTTGTCAAACCTTGTGATGATTTTCCCAACGACTTGCCTTATAAATATTTGAAAGATTTTCCAAGTATCCAAAACGGAGATTGCAATAACACTGTGCTGATAGGTTAGAGTTCGATATTCTGGTCTTGCTTATTATAGTAAATATGGTGCGGAAGATACTTAAACTTGTCTCTTTCAATTTTTGTCTTTAGACGTGGTTGGACAGATTGTTAGCCTTGCCGCTTCTGATGTTTTGGCTAAAGGCAAAAAGACTAAAAAGTTGGATGTTGTTCTGCGTGATGTCGTGTAAGTTTTCACATTTTTTATTTTTAAGAGCTCCTTAAAATTGTACATGTGACTGGTTTAATCTCTGCAGTGATCGCCGGTTAACTTGTACTTTTTGGGGAGATTTTGGTGATCCGCTTAGAGAGTATGTTGCGAAGAACAATTCATCTGTGGTTGTTTGTGTTGTTAGGTTGGCATGTGTTTCTGAATGGAGAGGTTGGGTTTTCATATCGTGTTTTTTTGTTATTTTTCACTCTTTCTGGAGTTTTTTGTTCTTTAATTGGTTTTTAAGGTTTATCTCGATTTTGTTATGTTGTACATGTGTTTACAGTATCTCAAACGCCTTTAACGCAACAAAAATTCTCCTTGATCCACCGTCTGCACAAATTGATGACTTCAGATCCTTGTATGTTTTAGTAGTTTTCAGATTCGTATACAATACATACTCTTTTATGTATAACTATACTTTTGGTCACTTTCCTCATTTGTTGAGATTTTAAAAACATTTAGGTTGTCAAAGGACAATTTGGTTATCGATTGTGATGAAAGTTTGCCTTCGTCGACAACAAACACTGTGTCTTGGCGTGAGGAGTTTTTCGGGAAAAATCCAAGAAAGACCATCCACAAAATTGTTTATGCCGCTGAGGTATTATTTGTTCATTGATTTTAATTGTTTTATTTTTTCAAATGTTTAATGATTAGTTCTTGTGTTTCTTTGTTGTTGTTTTTAGGCTATCAAGTGCGTGATCGCTGCAAAGGTTGATAGTGTTGAGTATAATCTCCTATGGTATTATATTGCTTGCAAAACTTGCAATAAAACCGTTCATCCAGTTGAGAGTGGTCCTGATGATGAGGGTTCTCCTCTTTTTGATTGTGTTAAGTGTGATCAACTTGTTTCTGCGGCTATAGCCAGGTACGTGTTTCAAATATTTACCTTTATTCGAATATATTTTGTGAGTCTGGTCTTTCATTTTGTCATATTTATGTTCCTGTAGATATAAGCTTGTTCTTCGTGTTAGCGATGATTCCGGTGAACAGCTCAGGTTTATACTTTTTGAACCCGTTGCCAGTGCCTTTCTTCGAATCTCGGCAGATACCTTGGCTATACTGAAGTTGCTGGGGTAATTTTCTGTTGGATACACTTACATGTATTCGATTTTAATTGCTTTTCCTTGAAATATCTTAAGTTGTTGTGTTGTTTTATTTTATATAGGAAGCACCATCGGTTTTGCCTCGTGCTCTAGCCGCTTTGATTGGTAAACGGTTGCTTTTTAAAATTGGTGTAACTTCTGATAATCTGAAGAGTCGTAAAGCATCTTATAGAGTCGACATAGTTGTTGCTGATTATATTAAAATCACAAGAAACATATGTATTTAGTCTCTTAATTTGTTTATAGTCAAAATCTCTGTAAAACTTTTAAAATATGTTGTTTTTTTTTTGGATGGCTAGTTAGCTACTTGTATTGTGTTTTAAATATGATTTGGTACTAAGTAATCAAATTATATCTTATTTATTTTTATAACCAAATTTATTATGATTATCTTTAAAATCTAGAGTGCATTCATTCCTAATTTATATTATTTCACACTTGCAAAACAACATGTTGAATTTCATTTATTGTTATTGCAGCTAGGGGTGTCAAAATTAATGGGCTATGGGTCACATGTCGATCTAATTTGATCCATGACCCATGACCATGATGGATCAATTTTTTTTTGACTCTAATGGATTGATGGATCAAATGGGTCATGGATCAAATGGGTCAATTTGTAATGGATAATGAGTCAAATGAGTGACCCGTTAGACCCATCATTATGACATCATAACAATATTACCTATAATACCATCATTTTTTTCTTCAAAAAACAACAATCCATAATTTCCCGCCAAAAACATGATTCTGTGTTTTCCTGCCAAAAACACAATTCCGCATTTTCCGCCAAAAATCCGATTCCGCATTTTGTCGCCAAAAACGCGATTTCGCATTTTCCGGCCAAAAACGCGATTCCGCATTTCCCGTCAAAAACGTGATTTCGCATTTTCCAGAAAAAGGGTATGGGGAAGCAGCAACATGCTCGGCTGGTGGGTATGGGGAAGCAGCAACATGCTCGGCTGATGGGTCTGCAAGCTTTTGCAATCGAATACAGTTATACTCCAATATTACCAAGTATTACCAAGTGTTAGCTTTTCATTTTAGAATTTAAGAACCCAAAATGTTACCTTAGAGTTCTCTCCTAATTGCTCCTTCACATAAGCTTCCAAGTTCCAACGGTGTGACTCTTTTGTCCAACCCATCAACCTTGTCTTCAATTTTCTTCAACCGTTCTATCATCTCTTCTTTCATGGTGTTTACGAGATCCACCAATTCAGCTAAAAGCGTGTTACCCGATCCTTCATTGGTGGATATTTCCTCGTTCACCGCATTCTCAGGTTCTTCTCCTAATCGGAAAGCCACATCTTGGTTGTACATCTCCTCAAACGATATGGTATTTCCTTTACGAAGACGTTGCATCCAACTGGCAATAATGACATCATGCTTATCATCGTCGTCATCTTCTTCCGTGATTCCAGCCATAAGAGAGTTTTCTTCACCTATAGCTGCCAGGATACTATCAATGTCCTGTGAATGTAAACAATGAAGAAAGATTAAAAACATAACAACACAAAATAACTCATATGCAAAGGATAACTAACCTTAGTTTTACCAAGTTCTTCATTTATTTTCGAAAGAGGAAACCCTTTCATTTCGCTTTTCTTGAACCTTGTCTTGCACATCTTAGGACAATTTAAGTTCGCGCCTGGAATACCTTCTCGGAATCTATTCCCTAATTCTGAAATTGCCTCAAATGCTTAAAGCTACACAACACACATATAGTTAGAGTTAGCTTCAATTATAAGAATTAGTAACAATGACCAATACCTCAAATAATTTTTACTTACCTCCATAGGAATACATAAACCTGGAATCGGCCATAATATATCCTCCTTGACGACTCCTCAAAAATGAGTCATCGTGTGCTTGATCTCTCCTACCATGTGATCGAATGACAATCTCCCCCAAGGAAATTCCTTACAAAAGTTAAGATCATCCACCGCTCTTAGAAAGAATGACTCCACGGGCGTAGCATCTGCTCCACACTTTGTCTGCCCTATAACAATGCTGGATAAGAAGTAGAGGACCGCCATCTTCAACCTTTCTCAAGAACGTTCCGTTGGAACCATTTCCTCTAGCTTTTCTTTCACGTCTTGAAGTCTAATTGTTGATCGCGTAAAATGTTTCTTCACAAAGTTCAAACTGCCAACTTTCTTATAATCGAGTGGGTAGTTGCGGCAGTCTAATCCCGATATCAAGGCGTGTTCCTTTAGACCATAACGTATGAGAACGCCATTTACGATGAACCAAACTTTCTTTTCCTTTTCGATGCATGCCTTTCGAAGAAGGAGCATCCACATGCCCATAAGCTTGTGGGTTTTGTCCCTTCACATGTGGAAAATGTGTTTGAACTGCGGATGCTTCTCAAACAAGTTCCTCTCAAGACAAGTGAGTGGAGGATTCAAATTCTAGCATTGTCAAAGCTTCGTGGATATAACACTTCGTCAATATCTTAATTTTCTTTGTATACTCCGTCGGCGTAAGTACATTTTCAGAGGTTGTAGTGCTGTCGTTTCCTCCTCGAAACCAATAACATATGATACAATCAAAATCTTTCAATAATTTTTGTTTGTTTTTCTTAGTTATTAATCTATATAAATTAATCAAAACGGCTGTAGTTCTAATGAAGAAATTGCATCAAACAAATCATAGCTAAGTGATGTTTAGTCCATCAAGATCTTAACTTTGGGGGTAAGATAGAAACAAATAGAAAGTTTAGGGGGAAACCCAGAAGAAGGTTTTAGAAAAGTCAAGAAAACCACGTCCTCCACACATGTACCAAAACCAAAAGTTATCAGCTTTCACACGAAGCCATGACCATTGACTTGTGGGGCGGGGGAGAGGGGTCACTGTCGATGGCAAGATCGTAAATGCATGCGTCATTGAGGGTATAACCGTCAATTTAAGGTGCAGTGGAGGGTATTCTAGGTATAGAGAGGACGATAAATACGTGGTGATAGGGCACCACGAAGCTCCATGTGCTGTGTTTGTTCATCCAAAGAAACCAAAGAGAGAAGCAAAAAAAAAAGGAATAAAATAATCGGGAGGAGGATACCTAGCTTCGCCGCCTCTCTGATCGGCGATTTTCGAGATTCTCCGATTTCATCATCAATCTTTCTTCTGTGGATTTTGTCGGCTTAGACTTAGCGCTGGTTTTTTTCATCTTTTTGAATCGGGGAAGAGCAGAGGACGGACGTTTGATTTTTAAAAAACCGAATCTATACGATTGCGATTCGGGGCGGATACTGAATTTACGCGGAGGAGTTGATCGGATCTCTGACGAATCGGTGTTTCTGTTTTTGAGTGAGGAGAAGAGAAAAAAGAGAGAGTAGGTGGACACAGGTATATGAAAACCCTAAGTTCTTTGATTACTGCTCTTTGTTTTTGGTAGAATGACTTTCTTCAAGCGAATGGAGATTCGTCGATTCTGGATGTTTACTTGTGTCAATTGTCGGCTGCGATACGCTTCGAATCTTCCCTTGGCAGAGCAGATCCCTTAGGGCTTCGAAAAATTGATGATGGATCATCGGACAAGAGATCGCTATCTTCCGCAGGAGGTCTGGCATGAACTAGTAGTGGACATGAGTCTAGGCTTTATCCTCCCATTGCCACCTGATTCGTCTTATATGATACACTTAGGGCTCGATCGATGTGGTTTCATGTTGGGAAACGAAACAAGTTTGGGGGATGATGACAAAAGTCTTGATGCCTTGTTATCTCGGAACACGGCTTATCAAAATCTTGTCTGGATTCAGATTTAACTGGACCAAATCTGAAATAAATGCTAGCTTGTTATGCTTTTAATCCCCCCCCCCCCCAAAAAAAACGCTTGTTAAACGTTCCTCAAAGTTCGGGAGATTTTTTCAGGTAAAGGCTCATAGAGTCTTTAACTGACTGTCTAGCTATGATGTTTTTTGTCTGCACTATTCTATCGGAGAAGTAGGCAATAGCTTTTGGTTATGTTTTGTGTTGTTGTTTCTTATATGGTTTGCTAATGGAAGATCATTGCTTGCAGGTGAGGTAACCGTTGGGTAAGCATCCTACATTTTTGGCATCCAGTGAAGAAAGACTTCGAGATAAAATAGAAAAAAATCAACTTCTACAGTGTATGGGAGTGCATTGAAGCATGGCAAGTACTGACGGTTTAGAGCTTAAGTGTACCATTGATACTGAGCTTCCCTGGAAAATGGTGGCTAAAGGTAGCAGAAGCTCGACAAGGCGTAACAAGAAATCAATTGTACGAGTTGCAGCCTCAGATATTGAGGCACAAGACAAGAGTTCAACACGGACAGTAGCAGGAAAGTCTGAGCCTCAAAAGGTTTTTTTTCTTTCTTTCTTATCCCGTGTGTTCCTCTTATAATTTTGTTTTCCTGATTTTGTAGGGAAATTTCTGGTCTCTCTTTATTTCAATATCTGATCCTTTGTTTTTGTGGCAGCTTGGCGTTTCTGTTCTAGGTCAGCATTTTACAGAAAGAGTAGAGCATGTTCCGATAAAGAAACGGAGATTTATGATTAGCTCCCCATCACCTTCAAACAGGTCCTTTGCTCAACGTGAAGGCTTAGAACATAGGGCGCTGATCAACCATGCTTTACCTGTTTCGAGATTAAACCCTAATTTAATTGATGGAAGAACATCAGATGTCCTTGATGAAAAGCCTGATTGCAGTGGCCATGACTTTTCTGGTATCGCCATACTTGCTGATGCTGCTTGCAGTAGTGATATGAGCAATGATCTTGGACCAGCTGTTGACCCTCTGCCTCCTAAAGAACCTGTTACGCAGCAACAAGATGCCTCAACCCTATCGACCCATGTTGAAGGTAACGATTCATCAGCTGGAACTGCTGATGTCTCCCAGAAATATACTGCGGTAGATTCCAGTGATCAGGCTAAGCAAGGCAAGAACGATATCGTAGCTCCTCAAAATTCGTCGGTTGAAACTTTGTGCAATGATTTGGCTGATGAGCAGAGTCTAGAACACAGCAGAGTGACCGCTGGAGGGATGATAGCGGCTAAAAAAACCAGCATTGCGCTTTCAGATGAATCCTCAACCGAAAGACCGAAGGCTAATATGGAAGCAAGTGAAAGTGAAAATGTAGCACCCGATAGTGGAGCTGCAACGGTGTCAGAGAAGTCATCGTCCGATGAGCCCACTGAAAAGAACAACGAAGGTCTTAAAGATGTTAGGTTACACTGGGATTTAAATGTTTCAATAGATGCTTGGGGTCACCCTTGTGATGTAGAAGATGAAGTCTCTGGAAGAAATGTAGAGGGAGAAATCACAGAGTCTATTGCCCCTAAAGAAAGGGAACCTATTGATGGAAGTAAGGACCATATGGATGGGGTGATTGCAACAGATGGGCATGCAAATTTTTCATCACCATCTGGGCCCAAGGCTGAAGCAGCTGCTAGAAATGGCAAGGAATGCCAATCTGGTTATGACTCCCAGTTTGAGGATGGAGAGTTGAGGGAACCATACCCTTGGGAAGAAAACGGCGATACGGGAGAGGTTGAACAGGTGGATTACGGGTCTGAGCCAGAGGACGAGAGATTCTACTCGATGGTTGAAAGTAATGACAACAAGATGGAAGATTCTGATAAGGAAATCTTGGCAGAGACGAAATTTAGACCTGTAAAGTGTGAATCTGGTGATGCACCGAGATTTGGGGATCCTAATGAAGGAAGTGACATAGAGAAGCATGTTGTGGTTTGCATGAATGATTCGCATCCAAAGAAGGGCTCGTCTTCTCCTTCAAGGAGTTTTGTGTCAAAACCATTTAAGGAGTTGCCTTCACATGATGCCATCCAGAGGAGAAGGCAAGTTTTACTTTCCCTACCATTTTTTTCTGGGTCATTCTCTTTCTTAATGGTTCATTATTATTAACTGAGTAATGGTTCTTTTGTTTCAGACCTGATGATTATGAAGAGTTGAACAGGGGCCCAGATAAGTTTGTTAGGAGAGATGACAGATCAGGGATGCGTATGCGTAACAGGAGTCCTGGGAGAGGGTATTTTAGCGGTTGGGATTCCAAACGCCGCTTCTCACCACCTAATTACAAAGGTGGTTCCTATGGTTTCGGGCGTCCACGGCCTAAAGGCATGGTAGATGATCGAGGTATGATGGACGGCTTTGATCAATCAGGACCAGGACCTGGACCCGGACTAGGACCAGATGGTTATGTACGTAGGCAATTCTCAAATGGTGGATACCGAGGCCGGTTTAGAAGGTTCCCAGATGGCGGGGATCGTGATTTCAGGGGGCCGCATGGAGATATTAATCAATTTCCTGGTCGGATGCACAACCGGATGAGTGGTAATAGGAGAGAGAGAGGTAACTCTCCGGTCTTCAGGAGATTGCACTACCCGCAATCAGAGTCGAGGTCCAGAAGCCGTTCTCCAGTCTCGTGGAACGGTCGAAACAGATCATCTCCTCCTCCTGGTGGGTATAGAGCGGACGAGAGGATGATTGAGAGAGTGAGGTTGCCTTTCCAGAAACGGTTTCCTGCGGATCAAGAGATGGGTTTCATGTCTCCTCCTAGAAACAGAATTTCGTCGCCAAGGTTCTTTGAAGGGAGGAACAACAGTGATGCCGGAGAGAATCATAATAGCTTCAGGGAAAGGAAGTTCCGGCCTGGACCGAGGTTTGATGTCGGAAATTCGATGAGGAGAATGAATTCTGACAACAACAACCACTTTAGACCATTTATTCGCCACAGAAGATTTGACGGCGCGGAAGAGAACACTGGTGGGAATAGGTTTGAGATGGCGCAGCAGCGGACTAGGCGGTCTGAGGCCACGGAAGATGGCAGTGATGATGTTCGACGGTTCAGGTTTAACGAAGAAGAGTCGGTGGTGGTACCCAACAACAACAACTACAACAAGGAAGAGTGTCATGAGAACAAAATAACATAAGAGACTCTTTTGGGTTTTTTTTTTCAGTAGAATCTCTCTCTTATGTTAGTTTTGTTTGTTTGTCATTTTATTTTTAATACATCAGTTTTTGTAGGAATGCCATGGCGTCATTTGTTGCTTTAATGACTAATGGTTTTCTTTTCTCTCTCTTTTTTTTTTCTTTCTTCTTAATTTCTTTTTTTCCTTACAGGGTTTTATGGTTTCTAGATTGAGTAGCTGCTGGTTTCCTTTTCTGGAAATGGTTTCAATATTTGTAGAAAAACAAACAAAAAATAAATCTTCCCGCAAACGATCTATTTCCCTTTTGAGAAGTTTAATATAATAACAGATCACCTTACAGTTTGAGTCTAATTCTATTTTTCTATTTAATCAAGGGAGAATTATAAATTTAAAGCAAAAAATATAAACTATTGTCCCATTAGTACTTATTGGAAGATTATTGTCCCCTTAATATTTATATTAAGGGTAATCCAGTTTTACTCCTTAAAATAATAATAATCAATATTTTAAAAAATCAAAATAAAATTTAAAATAAAAAAGGCATTGATAACAAAAAAAAACAGTTTGCGACTTAAAAAAAGAAAACAAAAATTTTGAAGAAGATATCGTGAAAAAAAAAAATGAAATCGTGAGTTCAAAATAATTTCTAAAAAAAAATCAAAGGATTACAACAAAAATAAAGGAAAAAACGTTTTCAAAAAGAGAAAAAAAAAATTACACAAAAAATAAGGAACCAACGATTTAAAAAAGGAAAAAAATATATTTTCTGAAGATTTTCAGTTGTGTTGTCCTAGATTTTCTTTCAGATTTTGTTAACCGTTTGGTAGAATATGTATTCTACATTCAGTAGAATCAAGATAAAATGGTAGAACTTCTATTCTACAACAAAGTAGAATATAGAGAAAATTGTAGAACTTCTATTCTACAAAAAGTAGAATATAGAGATAATGGTAGAATGCGAATTCTACAATTGGTAGAATAAATACAACATTGTAGATAACAGATTCTATAGGGACAGTAGAATACAAAACAAATAGTAGAATACATATTCTATACTTGGTAGATTTTAGAGCAAATACTAGAAACCAAATTCTACAATTAGTAGAACATGAAAATAAATATTATTTTTAAAAAATTGTTTTTCTTAAGATAAATTACACAATATATATATATTATTTACCTTATATGAATTTTCGTAATTTTTAAAATAAGTATAAATATTTATTTGGCATTTTTTTATATTTAATAAATGGTATTTTAGTGTAAAAGTGGCAAAACTCAAATAAGTATTAAAGGGACAATAGTTCTCATTTTTTGCTCTAAATTTACAATTATCCCTTTAATCAAAGTTCGAATCATATTTATTCACGACATCAAAATTCGAAATCTATTTTTCTACGAACCACGATTTGAGTCGGTTTATATACCAATTAAATATTAACCAACTAAACCTGAAAAAACCAAAATTTACCCAATTAAGATCCAAATTAAAACCAGACCCGACCCGCAACATGTGAAAAATAATGACCAGACACAATAAAAATCTGCAAATCTCTTTTCCATTAATCTCTTTTCTCTCTCTCACTTGACCCAACTTCTTCTTCTACTTCTTCGACATCTCCGATTCTTCAATACATTTGTTTTTTTTTTTCTCCAAATGCTTCTCATTCACTTCGATTATAAAATCAAACAAAATAATCCTATCAATCCATATCAAATCAAAATCCAACTCAAGACTCTCACTTCGGTAAATCTGCCTTCTTATTCTTCTTCTTCTTCAACAATCTCTCAGGAGAATCGATTCCCCCTCTGCGCTGGTGTTCGAAACATTAATCACGACTATGTGTGGAAGCTGGCATTGGACTTCGGCCCAGTTGAAAACCCGTGAGGAGGCTTTGTCAGTTGGACTAACTCACTCTAGGCAATAGTCGGAAGGCGCGAAGTCTTACTGGTTTAGCATGTGGTAGCCAGTCCCCATCTCTCCGGTAATATGTCGACCGGACAGCCTAAGTTATCAAAAAAAAAAAAAACAATCTCTAAGGAGACGGCATCGTAGATTGAGTCACATGCTTGGCAGGTGAGAGCGGCGGCGAGAGAAGCCGAAGCGGCGTCGTTACAAGCTCTTTGTTCCCTCTCAATCTCCGCTTCTTCATCAGACTCCTTTCTCTCTCTCCGCCTCGTTATCGCTTCTTGGATTGATTCTTCATGAAGCGGGACATATTGAAACCCCAACCCGAGTCGATTTGATTCGACGAACTCGAATTTCGGTGAACACCGACGAGAGTTGGAGCAACCGCATAAAGAGGTGGAGACCGGGAAGTGAAGAGTAAGACAACATCGGATCGGGAAGTGACCCCGGAACGCTGGAGTAACCGCATAAAGAAGCGGAGATCTTCCTCCGTCGTATCGGAAGCGGAGGGAGATTGAAGAAGGAGACTTTTGAAACCAAGAAAAAATTTCTACATCGGATCAATTTTCCAACATCGGATCAATTTTCCGAAGGAGATTGAAGGAGACTTTTGAAACCAACATCATATCAATTTTCCAGAAAATAAAACCCAAAAAAAATTCCAACAAAAACTTTTGGGTCGGGTCGTTTACGGTTGGTTTTTTGGGTTGGATTTGGTTGAAATCGATTTTAGTTCGGTTTAGGATCTGGTTTGATTGGTTATGTTTGGTTTGTGAACAGTAACCGATAAAATCGATATCCGTGGAAAATAGGGTTTGAACTTTGATTTCGTGGAGAAATAGGATTCGAACTTTCAAATGATGGGGAAATAAAACTACACTCAAACTCTAAGGAGATCTGTTATTATATGAAACTTCTCAAGGGAAAATATATCGTTTTCCACTCTTTTTTACTTTCGTTAGAGTTTTGAATATAATTTTGCATATAAAAATGCAAAACCAGTGAGGGCAAAAGAGCAAATGGGATTTGATCATCATCACATGGACTTGAGGACTTTAACTCTAAATGCAATCCTTAAAAAAGTAGCAATGGTTCCGACAAGAATCCCGGGAACTTTCAACGAGCTCCATCCCTTTTCCGTCGCCATTCCTGCAACAGTCGTGGGGGCCTCAAATATTGGCGTTTGATGCAAGAAGCAAAAGCCTTAGATTTTGTCTCTGCCTTTGTTCATCATCACACCATCTGCCATTGGAAAACCAAAAAAACATCAAATTTAAGGTTAATGCTGAACCAAAAAAAACACAAATTTGATATATAATCACAGTTATGTGATCTGCTTACCACTAGTTTGTGGTAGTGAAGATTCAGCAGGTATTTTAGAAGCTAAAGCAAAACAATGACATGAAATATAATGCGCATGTAACACTATCAGCAGCTATTACTGAAAGCAGCAGCTATTACTGAAAGCGAAACATTCGAGAGCTTTCGTTATCGCAATGTATTTTCAAGCTGCAAAAAATTAAACTTTATAATGTCACAAAAAATGTGATTTATATGGATTGTTTGTTACCTCCACCGATATGTCTTCCCATAAGAACAGCTGCTATTTTTCATCGGTACAATAAAGTAAGCCAAAATTGTCCCAACCGTTGTAGCAACTGTTTTTTTCTACGAAATATAACACAAAATGTGTTTAGATAAAAAGCAGAGTTATAAAAGTAGAGTAATGATCATGTGTATAACTGGACAATACTCATCTCTCCTCCAGTTATACACATGATCATTACTCTGCTTTTATACAGGGAGCCCCGACCAGATGAGCAGTATGACAGGACGGTCTTCTGCGACTTTCACCAGAGAAAGGGGCATCCGACCTCGCAGTGCCGCGCGCTCCACGAAGTCCTGCTGAACCAATTCCAAAGGGGGGAAATCCACGTGCCAGAGCGGCTGCGTCCACATGCCCGGGACAGCGATCGAGTACAACCCCGCGATAATCGAGGCCGCGAAAACAGCCGAGCTAGGCCTGATAACCGCGCTCAAAATGATGATCGTCACCAGAGGTCCCCCTCGCGAGACCAGGAAAGGGGCAGGTCGCCTCCCCCGGCGCGGACTTTGATAGGGATGATCATGGGAGGCCTCCTCTCGTGCAATGATTCAGTGCGGTCCATCAAGCGTCATGAGAGGAAGACCGACGCCTCCCTGAAGTGGCACTCTGGGCCGTAGATCGACGCGCAGGACACGAGCAAAAGGGGGATGTGTTTCACCGAGGTCGACGCGGCCGGGGTCCACCAGCCCCACAATGACCCCCTTGTCGTGCAAGTCTGGGTAGCCGACTGCGACGTCAATCGAGTCCTCGTCGATACGGGCAGCTCGGATGATCTCATCTTCAAGGACACCCTCACTAGGATGAACCTGAACGGAGCCGCAATCAAACCGCATTCCATCCCGCTAACCGGCTTCGCCGGGGATACCGTCAACGGTATCGGCACCATCGAGTTAGCGGTCTACGTAGGCCGGGTCACAAAAATCGTTAAGTTCGTGCTCTTCGATACCACCCCGATCTACAACATCATTCTCGGAACCCCCTGGCTGCACTCGATGAAGGCAGTCACTTCGACGTACCATCAGTACCTCAAGTTCCCCAACCAGGCCGGCACGTATACTCTTAGGAGCAACCAAAGGGTCTCTCGCGCCTGCTTCGCCATTGAGCATAAACTGCGTCACGCCGCGCCGACATGCTTAACCATCAACGCGCATCAGCCCGGCGAGCCAAACGCCCAGGATCTCCCAGGTCGGGACCTCGTCGCCCAGGTCAACATCGATCCGAGCGACCCCGCCCGTTGCGTCGGCATCGGAACCGACCTCAAAGAGAGCATTAAGCGAGAGCTGGTGAGTTCCTGGGGCAAAACGTCTCCACCTTCGCCTGGTCAACCGGCGATATGCCCGGCATTGACCCCGCAACGTGCAGCCATGAGCTCAACATGGACCCGACCTTCAGACCAATCAAGCAGAAGCGGCGAAAGCTGGGCCCCGAACGAGCACAGGCAGTCAATGACGAGGTAGAAAGGCTGACCGCGGCCGGGTCGATCACCGAGGTCAAGTACCCGGACTGGCTAGCCAACCCGGTGGTAGTCAAGAAAAGGAGCGGGAAATGAAGGGTCTGCGTAGATTTCTTCGACCTCAACAAGGCGTGCCCAAAAGACTGCTTTCCCCTCCCCCGAATCGACCAAGTCGTCGAAGCCACCGCCGGGAACGAGCTGCTCTCTTTCATGGATGCCTTCTCAGGGTACAACCAGATCCCCATGCACCCCGACGACCGGGAGAAGACGGCGTTCATCACCGACCGAGGGATCTACTGCTACAAGGTGATGCCCTTCAGACTCAAAAATACGGGGGCCACCTACCAGCGTCTCGTCAACCAGATGTTCGCCGATCAAATCGGCCGCACTATGGAAGTATACATAGATGACATGCTGGTAAAGTCCCTGGTAGCGACCGACCACGTCACTCATCTCCGATCCTGCTTCCGAACGTTGAACGAATACAACATGAAGCTGAATCCGGCCAAGTGGTCTTTCGGCGTCACGTCGGGCGAGTTCCTCGGATAAATAATCACCCAGCGCGGGATCGAAGCTGACCCCAAACAGATCCGGGCCATCACCGACCTGAAATCACCAGCGAGCACCCGTCAAGTACATCGACTCACCGGGAGAATCGCCGCGCTTAACCGGTTTATCTCCCGCTCAACCGACAGATGTCTACCGTTCTATCATTTGCTCCGAGCTAACAAGCGGTTCGAGTGGGACGACAAGTGCGAGAAGGCCCTCCAGCAGCTGAAGGAGTACATATTCACTCCTCCCGTCCTGTCTAAGCCGGAAGAAGGCGAGACCCTCTACCTTTATATCGCTGTGCCTACATCGGCTGTCAGCGGTGTACTAGTGCGGGAAGACCGGGGCGACCAAAGGCCCATCTCTTACATCAGAAAATCTCTAGACGACGCGGAAAGCAGGTACCCGACTTTGGAGAAGCTCGCCCTGGCGGTAGTCGTCGGGGCCAGAAAGCTCCGTCCTTATTTTCAATCCCACACGATCGCCGTCCTAAGCACATACCCCCTCAGAACCATCCTCCACAGCCCGGGCCGATCTGGCCGAATAATGAAGTGGGCAGTTGAGCTGAGCGAGTATGAAATCGACTACCGAGCACGGAACGCGGTCAAATCTCAAATGCTGGCCGATTTCCTAGTTGAGTTGGTACCCGAGCTAGCAGTCGACGAAGCCCCCGAGGTGTGGATCCTGCATGTCGACGGGTCGGCCTCCAAACACGGCTCCGGCATCGGCATACGCCTCGAATCCCCGACCAAGGAGATCCTCGAGCAATCTTTCCGCCTGGCCTTTCCAGCGTCAAACAACGAAGCCGAGTACGAAGCTCTGATTGCCGGCCTGCGCCTGGCAAAGGTGGTCGGCGCGACGAAAATCCGAGCCTACTGCGACTCCCAGCTCGTCGCTAATCAATTCATCGGGGAGTACGAGGCCAAGATTGATCGCATGGATGCCTACCTCAAGGTGACCCAAGGCTTGGCCGCGGATTTCTCCGAGTTCACCTTGACGAAGATCCCCCGAGGTGATAATACTTCCGCGGACGCCCTCGCAGCACTAGCCTCCACTTCGGCCCCAGCTCACCGACGGGTGATCCCGGTTGAAAGTATAGACTTCCCTAGCATCGAACTGCCGAAAGGGCCCTACCTGATCGGTCCCCAGATCGCGGACCCCGACGAGGACGTCCCACCTCCAGAAGATCTACCGCCACCCCCAGCCGAGCCCGAACTACCAGACTGGCGAGTCGACATACTACTGTACATCGCAGCCGGCATCCACCCCCCTGACCGATGGGCCACCCGCCGGCTAAGAAAAAAATGCGCACGGTACACGATTTTGGACGGCAACCTGTTCCGATGGAGTGCCTCGGGGACCCTGCTCAGCTGCCTCCACGGACAAGAAACCATCGACGTAATGAAAGAGATGCACGAAGGCGCCGACGGGAACCCCTCCAGCGGCCGGGCTCTCGCCCTGAGAATACGAAACCAGGGCCATTACTGGCCAACAATGCTTCAGGATTGCGAAAAGTTCGCGTCCCGGTGCGAGAAGTGTCAACGCCACGGTCCACTCATTCATTACCCAACCGAGCTACTTACCACTGAGGTGGCGCCCTACCCATTCATGCGATGGGCCATGGATATAGTCGGGCCTCTCCCCCGATCTCGTCAAAAGCGTTTCATCCTGGTGATGACCGACTTCTTCACCAAGTGGGTCGAAGCCGAAGCTTACGCCAAGATCACGGCGGAGGACGTCCAAATGTTCGTCTGGAGGTTCATCATCTGCCGGCACGGGCTGCCTTATGAAATCGTGACGGACAACGGTCCCCAGTTCACGTCGGTCCTCTTTGAAGAATTCTGCGCAAAGTGGAAAATCAGACTGAGTAAGTCCACCCCGAGATACCCACAACGAAACGGACAAGCCGAGGCCACCAACAAGAACATTCTTGACGGCCTCAAAAAGCGACTAAACGACAAGAAAGGCTCCTGGGCCGATGAGCTAGACGGAGTCCTCTGGTCCCATCGCACAACGCCGAGGACATCGACAGGTCGCACACCATTCAGCCTCTCTCACGGTATGGAAGCAATGTCCCCGTCCGAAGTCGGCCTCCCCACTCCTCGCCGCGCTATGCTCACCCAGCAGGCCGACCTGAACGACGCCGTCCTATTAAGCGAGCTGGATTTTCTCGAGGAACAACGGGACCACTCCCTCCTACGGATCCAGAACTACCAACAGCTCGCCTCCAAGTATTACAACAAGAAGGTTCGAGGCAGGTTCTTTGCCGAGGGCGACCTGGTCCTGCGCAAGGTCTTCGAAAACACGGCCGAGCTCAACGCAGGCAAGCTCAGTGCAAATTGGGAAGGTCCTTACCTCAACTCCAAGATCGTGAAGCCCGGCGTCTACGAGCTAGTCACGATGAACGGCGACGCAATCCCGCGGTCCTGGAACTCGATAAACCTAAAACGCTTCTACTATTAGGCCCCCGGGCTCCGCTCCGTTGTCTATCCTTGTAATCAAACGAACTACGATTGGCTTGATCCCTTCTACTAAAGGGTACGTAGGCAACCCCTAACCAGGGCTCAGCTATTAATCTAATAAAGCCTTTTCAACAAAAAGAGAAGAATACGGTCCCCGACCTGTTCACAAAAAAAGAGAGAAGAAAACGGTCCCCGACCTGTTCACAAAAAAAAAAAAAAAAAAAAAAAACCGAGCTCCAACGCTCGCACACACCAGCACACAAACTATAAGTGCTGAAGCCGAGCTCCAACAGCTCGCACTCGCAAGCAAGAAAGAAGAAACGGGGACCGAGCTCCAATGCTCGCACTCCCCAGCACACAAACTATAAGTGCTAAAACCGAGCTCCAATGCTCACACTCACATAGTACACAAGCTATAAGTACTAAAGCCGAGCCCAAGGCTCGCACCTCTACTAGACACACAAGCTTTAAGTGTCTCAAAGCCGAGCTCGCTACTCGCACCAAAAAAAAGGTACACAAGCTTTAAGTACCTTAAGCCGAGCTACACCTCGCAAAAACAAAAAAATAAAGATACAAAAGCATTAAGTATCTCAAGCCGAGCCATACCTCGCACCCAATACAAGGGCACGGTCTACGACCTGCGCACACGACGTTGACCCACAGGGTACGGTCTACGACCTACTCTACCAGACATTCGCAAAAGAATTCAGAACCACCAGTTTTATTCCGAAAAATGCCTCGAACGGCACTTACATAAAGGGCCAACGGCCTAGTTTTTACAACAAAAGAGAGAGAAAGAAAAAAAAGAAGAAAAACAACAAAAGCAAAAGTTTATACAAGGCCACATCGGCCGGTAAATCTTCACCCCCGTCAGCACGGGTACCATCCAGGCCATCCGGACTCACCATCCTCACATTGGTGCCGTGCTCACCAAGGAAGGGTTGCTCGGTACGCCCCTCCTCAACCACGGGCTCAGCAGGCAGCGCGTCAGGACCGGCTTCAGCAGCACTCGAGGCCGGGTCTTGTGCTGATAGGTCCGTTTGGACGGCCTCAGCAGCCGAGGGTTGAACGTCCGAGGTCAGGTCCACGACCGGCGTTTCGGAAGGACCGACGGGCATAAGCCGCTCGAGCTGGACGCCAGATGTGCGGTCAAGAGGGATGTCCAAATCTTTCGGGGTCAATTCCGGGAAGTCGATGTCGTCCAATTGAGCCCCGAACGCCGCTTCGTCCTCATCCAGCTTCTTATACCGGTACCACGGCACCGACATCCCGTCCTCGGCCTACATCCTCTTGAGGCACGCCTTTATGCCAACCACCTGGTTGAACAACAGGTGAGGCTCCAAAGCCCGGTTGCGACCGTCGAGATTGGCGCGGATCTTCTCCATCTTCGCGGTCCACTTCCGGTTCCGGCCCTCCCACCTGGCCGTGACCCGGTCGCTCTCCGCAGCCACGGCCGCCTTCGCCCGGTCGATGGCGCCCTCCAGCCCCTTCACCCTGGAGCGGAGTGTCTCCCTCTCCCCCTTCAGAAGCCCGAGCTCCTCCTCCAAGGCAGCCGACCGAGCCCTCTCCACAGCAGATCGGGCCCTCTCCGCCTCCAGCTCGGCCAGAACGCTGTCCGCCTCTAGAGCCCGGGCTCGTACCCGTGCCGCATCCTTCTCCATCGCCGCAGATCGGGCCTTCTCCTCCCTCAGCTCCTTCTCAAGCCCGCGGAGGAGAACGGACTGGGTCTGCGCGCTGGCCTCCTGGCGCATCTTCAGGTAGTTGAGCGACGCGTCCTTCTCGGCGAGTCGCTTCTCGTAGGCCTCCCCAAGAAAGGCAATAAGGGCCATCGTCTGCATCAAACCAGATGTTAGCAACAACTTACGTGAATCCGGATAAACCAAGATATACCCATAAGAAAAGCTTACCCGAGCTGCGGACCGCGCCGCTGCGCGAAAGGCATCGGACTCCACAATCTCCATCGGCCGAAAGTGCGGATGATTCTGCCCGAACATCATCGCCTGCGCCAGCTCGGCGCACTCATCTTGGTCCTCGTGGCAGAAGTAGAAGCTGTAGTCCCGAGGATCAGCATCGGAACCCTCCGAAGCCCCACCGCTTCGATCCTCGGCGCCCTGCACAGCAGCAGGATCCCGCCCTTCCTCCACAACGACGATCGCATCGCCGCCCTCCGTCGCCTGAACCGCGACCTCTTCGTCCGTCGGGGTCCGGACCGCTTCGACCCCACCACCGGCCGGCACCTCGGCTGCAGGCACCTCAGCCTCCCCGGCAAGCGGGGCGCAAGAGCCCTCGGGCTCGCAACCGGGCTGTTCAGGCCGGAGATCGTCCCGACCTGAAACCGAGGACCCTCCCGTCTCGGTCCTCTTCTTCTTCTTACCGGCCCTCCCACCGGCAGCTATGGCCGCCCTCTTCCTCGAAGGAACGGCCTCGGACCCCTATCCTCCAGCCCGTGGCGCCGACTCTCTCCTGACCGGCACCTCAGCAATTGGCGGAGGCGGCGCCACAAACGAATCCACGTAGAGCGGACTGGCAAACCTTGATCGACCTGCAATAATGTCAGCCGTCAGGTCGGTAAAAAAAAAAAAAAAAAAAAAAAAACCCCGACCTCCGGCCATGGCAGCTGCAACTCTCCCCGAGGTGAACGACTTCCAATCCCTCTCGCCCACCGTCCTAAACACAGCAAGGATACCCGCGTAGTCCGGCAACTTGAATCTGGAAGAATGAGGACCTGAAAAAAGCAAACCAGACATCGTTAGTCAGACCAAAACTGAAGAAAAGAAATGCAGCTTGGTCTACAAACCCCTACCCGGGGAAAAATTCCGATCCCGGGTGTATCTCGCTGACGGGTCGAGTCCAACCACTTCGGTAGCCCGGACGTAGAAGTAGCTGCGAGACCAGTCCTCGACCTTGGACAGCTTGCTAGCCTTGGACCCCGAGCTGCTGGCCTCAAGGATGTTCGCCGCGGGCTTGAAAGCTGCGTAGTAAGTCTCCGGGATCCCGGGATTCGCCTTCTGCTGGGTGAGAGCCTCGAACATGGGCACCGTCACCTCCACGTCACACTCATGCCCCAGAGTCAGCAGCACGATCATCCCTTGGATCGTGGACGGGCAGATCTGCGAGAAGGCCAAACCCCGCGCCCGGCAGTACTGGATGAGCAGCTCGGGGAAAGGAAGACGGAGCCAGCACTTCAGAAAAAACCCCTCGTACAGGCAGACGAAGCCCGCCGGAGGGGTCCACGGAAGCTCGTCCGGTCTGGGCAGACGGAGCTCGGCGGCAGCAGGGAGGTCGCACAGCTCCCTCAACAGGGCAAGCGACCCCGGCGTACTCCAGGTCGACGACCCGCCTTGCTCGTAAAGGACCAAGGGAGATTTCCTCGCCTTGGCCGCTCGTACTCCTCCACCGCGACCACCCTGGCCGACGCCGCGGCCCCCGGAGGAGGACCTTATCACCGCCTTTTTCCTATGGCGGGTCCCGGAAAGCGTCGGAGCGGCCCCCGAAGTAGAAGGAACAGGCCTTTCTTCGCCTTCCTCGCCTCGATTCGGAGAGGAAGCATGCTCGGAACCATCAATGGTAGAGCTTTCCTCCGGAGAATCGTCGCGGTAGTCGCGAGACGCTGACTCATCACTCGACTCGGCCCTAATCCCATCTAGCATTGGCGCCATCGTTCGGAGAAGAGGAAGAAATCTCGATGTCCGAAGCCGGAAGCAAAGTCGAAAGGACAAAAAAACACGCAGAGAGAAGAAGGAGAAGAAGGAATTTACCTTGAGAGTATGCGCAGAAAGTTTTAACAGAAAGAAGAAAGAGGGGTTAAATAGAGGAAGGGGACAACAAAGCGACGCCTGGACAAGTGTCGAAGGGCGCACAGCCTCCCAAAAACCTAATGATGGCGCCTCTTCATTTTTCCCACGCCAAAAGCAGGAAACGCCTCGATAAACGCGAAACGTCTCTCATACGCCGCGCGTGAGCAATACACGCGGAAAGGGAAGCGTCATTCCACTTCCCCCGCGTGATGGGTACGAGCTAACGATCTCCGGGTCTTCGGAAACGTTGACACGTACGAGCACGGGCTCAAATCTGGGTTGCAACACGCCGCTCTCATCCACTCGAATCTCAAAGGACCGTCCTAAGATGCGCCGAACTAACATCAGACCAACTTCGGTGTATTCGCCTCACCTCATGCCACTGAACTGGGAGGGGGCTATTGTTGGAGGTGGGCCTAGCACCCCCATTTAGTTAGGCCCATCTTAGCAAGAGCCCATCCCGATTCGGTCAACATAGAATCGACCTTTGACCAGAGGTCGCCGACCTGGAGTCCCGCGCTCAGCCTCATCCGAAAATCCCGAGCTCCTGAGAGGAGCACCCCGGGTCCGCGCTGACACTTCGCCAAGATTGGGATGTCGAAAGATAAGAAGGCACGTAGAGGTTGGTCGAACAGTGTACTATCTGAATGAGGGTATGGTCTGACCTCGACGTCCCACCAACCCTGCATAGTAAACAAAGGAGGAAAGGACACGTGGAAGGGAGTTGGCCGAACAGTGTGCTATCTTACAAAAGCATGGCGCCGAGCTCATCATTGCCTCTCGCCTTGAGAACCGGGACACGCCTCCTAGAGCACCTTACCCGTGAAGCAGGCTGAGGGTGACACGTGGCCCCGGAATCCGCGGGAACAGGGAGCTGCCCTCGCTATATATACCCTTCGTTGTGCATAAAGGAAGGGACTTTTGGGAAAAAGGGGATTACTCTCCATAAAAAATAGGCTCGGCCTCTCTCTCTCTCTCTCTCTCACCTTTGTAACAAGACACCGCGGTTTAGAACGCCGAACTGGATTCCCGTCGGAAGCAGTTTGTAAATCTAAATCGTCCGTCTCTTTTCACCATTAATGCAAAGAATACGGTCCCCGACCTGTTCATCATAGCACCCGACCTGCTATAAACTGTGGTTAACTCGCTCTAATTAACGGAAATCTCGCCTCTCACTCCATAATCAACCCTTAAACAACATTAGTGATCCCCGGGACCAACAGTTATTCAAAGCCTTAACACATGATTACAGTAAAAGGATAATAATCTTAAGGATTTTCTGCAAAAAAAACTCATTACCTTTATTGTTTTTGCAAGAATACCTCTCAGTTTTGAAAAATACATATCAATCCTTGCACCTCCAAAATCACCAGCAAAACAGTCCAAGCCCATATCGATGACGTGGCAAAACGAAAAACTAACAAAAATTAAAAGGGGTTTCTGCAAAAAAAACCATCACCTGGTTCTGATTTGCAAAAAAACCCTCTATCGTGTATAGATTTTAAAAACCGTATAAGACCGTATATTGATTACCAAAACTATGTTTGGGAAAATTATTAAACAAAAGTATGCAAAAGGGTGTTTTGAACCCTTCACCTCAAGGATAAATCACATGCATCCTACCAACTGTGCCAATGAAGTTAATTGCAAAATTTCAAACATATATATTTATAAATCTATTGAAACGATGTGTTGTCTTTGAAATATTGCAAAATTCCCAACAGAACCGAACCCGAACCGAACCCGGACCGAAAAACCCAAAAAACCTGAAAACCGAAAATAGAATGGCACGATGTGTTATCTTTAAAATATTGCAAAATTCCAGAGCCGAACCAAACCCGAACCGAAAAACACGAAAACCCCGAAAAACGAAAATATATTGAAACAATGTGTTGTCTTTGAAATATTGCAAAATTACCGAACTGAACCAGAACCGAAAACACCCGAAGTATATATAAATATTTCCGGTTCGGTTTTCGGGGGTTTTCGGGTTTTGAGGGTTACCTGAAATCGATTTTGAGGGTTTAATTTACCCCCAATTCAATACGACATCGTTTTGTTCTTCTTTTTTCCGAGTTTAGACAGATGAAAACGACGTCGTTTTGGTATCTAGATCCACCGTATCATTGACGTGTCTGCCACATCAGCACTCCATCAAAGTTGACTAACGTTTTTATGGTCAAGGTTGGATTTGTGTTAGTTTTAGTAGTTCTGGTAGAAAATTTGAATTTATTTAGAGTTTGGGTAGTAAATGGTACCGTATTTTAGTTCGAGTTTTTTTCAGCACACCGAATTTAGTTGGAGTTGTTTTTGACCATTTTTCATCTCTGTTTAGCATATTAGAGAACACATGCAAACCCTAATATTTTATTTGTTTTTGCAACCAAAATCGACATAACCGAGATTGGAGAAGAGATTGTTCTCTTGGTTAGTAAAGAGATACAAATAGCAGAGAGTCCAATCCATAATCTATTTCATAATTACCATCTTCACATGAACTTGAGGACTTTCACTCCAAATGCAATCCCTAGGAAAGTTGCAATGGCGATCCCGAAAATTCCAGCCAGAATCCTGGGAACTATCAACGAGTCCCATCCTTTTGCCGTCGCCATCCCCGCTGCAATCGTAGGTCCTCCAACATTGGCATTTGATGCCAGAAGCAGCAGCCTTAGCTCGACGTTGAGCAGCTTTCCTACGCCCATTATCACCGCAAGATGTGTCCCAATTTGGACCAATGCAAACAAGAATATGCTCGGTGCCGTATTTATCACACTCCATAGGTTTCCGCTCGCACCTATCACAGTGAAAAACACCTGAAAGAAACTAGTTTAATACTTTTCAGGAAGATTGCATTGTTTTTGAAAATGAAAAGTGTGTAAAACTCTCTCTCTCTCTCTCTCTCTCTCTCGCACCTGCATAAGAATTAGAGCCATGGCTTCTCCAGATGGAGCAAGACGACCAAACTGGGAAGGGAAGATAGTTGCTAGAACAACAACTACCGCGGTTATTGCTGGTAAGCTACCACCTGAAATCCCGAAATGCTTTGTTACCAAATCCCCAGCCTTGCATAGAGCTAAGGACACATCAATTCCAGTAGCTATCAGCAGCACATGAGTTTTGTTTTTAGTTTCAAAATCTTTGTTTATCTCTGCATCTGCAAGCAAAACAACGATCATCGCTCTATCAATATTTCAAACGGAAAACATAGATAACTAAATCAGAATTTTGACCAACGGCATTGAACTGCCACTGAGACTCAAGAACTAAAGTGTTTCCATGAAAGATTCACCTTTTTGATTGTTTACTTGATGATGAACCAATCTCAACATGCGATTTTAGCCGATGAATCTTCCATGGCTCCGACCCGTTTTAGGTTATTTTTTTTTGTTTGTAAAAGACCTATATTCGGTGGATCTAGTATTACTATCTCGATCCATATTCTCAAATATCCGGATTTTCAAAACGAAACAAAAATGATCTTATATTGGAATTTGGATCATGAATACACATTTAGTTTTATAATACTAAGTGACGTTAGGTCAAAAAGTAATTACTAATAACCATTTAATTATATTCGAAAAATTTATATTTGGTAAAAAAAATATTTTTAAAAGTTGGAAGCCTAAAGCTCTTAGGCTTCGAATGGTGACAGCGGTTTGAGCGGTGCGGGACAATCGGTTTAAGAGGTGCGGTGCGGTTTTAGTGCGATGCGGTTGGAAAAAATGCATCATGCGGAACAAGTGCGGTTACTGCGGAATAAGCGGTACATGATAATATATGAATGGTGAAAAAAACAACATGCGGTGCGGTCCAAATGTGTGAATGGTAAAAATATAAAAAGCGGTGCGGAATAAATATTTTAGATAAATATTTTATAAATAAAAATGAATTAATGATATTAATATGATTAAAAATTAAAATTATTAATTTGTTAATGATCAAATCTTTTTCATAAATTAATTACGAACCACTAAATAATTATTAAAATTTTAATAAATTTGTTTGGTATTTTACACTAATATATTTACTGCTAAAATCAAATTAAAAAAAAATACATAAAAAAACCTCATATATTTGGCATCATCACTACCACCAAATTTTCGTTTTGGTTTCACATATTTTTAATATTTATTTTTCAATTTAAAATTAAACCTTTAAACTTAAGTAAATATTATACATTAATTATTTTTCGTCAATGTTCTATATTATAACGGGAAAAAGTGTAGAACATTGACGAAAAATAATTATTTTTGTCCAACCCATCAACCTTGTCTTCAATTTTCTTCAACCGTTCTCCCATCTCTTCTTTCATGGTGTTTACGAGATCCACCAATTCAGCTAAAAGCGTGTTACCCGATCCTTCATTGGTGGATATTTCCTCGTTCACCGCATTCTCAGGTTCTTCTCCTAATCGGAAAGCCACATCTTGGTTGTACATCTCCTCAAACGATATGGTATTTCCTTTACGAAGACGTTGCATCCAACTGGCAATAATGACATCATGCTTATCATCGTCGTCATCTTCTTCCGTGATTCCAGCCATAAGAGAGTTTTCTTCACCTATAGCTGCCAGGATACTATCAATGTCCTGTGAATGTAAACAATGAAGAAAGATTAAAAACATAACAACACAAAATAACTCATATGCAAAGGATAACTAACCTTAGTTTTACCAAGTTCTTCATTTATTTTCGAAAGAGGAAACCCTTTCATTTCGCTTTTCTTGAACCTTGTCTTGCACATCTTAGGACAATTTAAGTTCGCGCCTGGAATACCTTCTCGGAATCTATTCCCTAATTCTGAAATTGCCTCAAATGCTTAAAGCTACACAACACACATATAGTTAGAGTTAGCTTCAATTATAAGAATTAGTAACAATGACCAATACCTCAAATAATTTTTACTTACCTCCATAGGAATACATAAACCTGGAATCGGCCATAATATATCCTCCTTGACGACTCCTCAAAAATGAGTCATCGTGTGCTTGATCTCTCCTACCATGTGATCGAATGACAATCTCCCCCAAGGAAATTCCTTACAAAAGTTAAGATCATCCACCGCTCTTAGAAAGAATGACTCCACGGGCGTAGCATCTGCTCCACACTTTGTCTGCCCTATAACAATGCTGGATAAGAAGTAGAGGACCGCCATCTTCAACCTTTCTCAAGAACGTTCCGTTGGAACCATTTCCTCTAGCTTTTCTTTCACGTCTTGAAGTCTAATTGTTGATCGCGTAAAATGTTTCTTCACAAAGTTCAAACTGCCAACTTTCTTATAATCGAGTGGGTAGTTGCGGCAGTCTAATCCCGATATCAAGGCGTGTTCCTTTAGACCATAACGTATGAGAACGCCATTTACGATGAACCAAACTTTCTTTTCCTTTTCGATGCATGCCTTTCGAAGAAGGAGCATCCACATGCCCATAAGCTTGTGGGTTTTGTCCCTTCACATGTGGAAAATGTGTTTGAACTGCGGATGCTTCTCAAACAAGTTCCTCTCAAGACAAGTGAGTGGAGGATTCAAATTCTAGCATTGTCAAAGCTTCGTGGATATAACACTTCGTCAATATCTTAATTTTCTTTGTATACTCCGTCGGCGTAAGTACATTTTCAGAGGTTGTAGTGCTGTCGTTTCCTCCTCGAAACCAATAACATATGATACAATCAAAATCTTTCAATAATTTTTGTTTGTTTTTCTTAGTTATTAATCTATATAAATTAATCAAAACGGCTGTAGTTCTAATGAAGAAATTGCATCAAACAAATCATAGCTAAGTGATGTTTAGTCCATCAAGATCTTAACTTTGGGGGTAAGATAGAAACAAATAGAAAGTTTAGGGGGAAACCCAGAAGAAGGTTTTAGAAAAGTCAAGAAAACCACGTCCTCCACACATGTACCAAAACCAAAAGTTATCAGCTTTCACACGAAGCCATGACCATTGACTTGTGGGGCGGGGGAGAGGGGTCACTGTCGATGGCAAGATCGTAAATGCATGCGTCATTGAGGGTATAACCGTCAATTTAAGGTGCAGTGGAGGGTATTCTAGGTATAGAGAGGACGATAAATACGTGGTGATAGGGCACCACGAAGCTCCATGTGCTGTGTTTGTTCATCCAAAGAAACCAAAGAGAGAAGCAAAAAAAAAAGGAATAAAATAATCGGGAGGAGGATACCTAGCTTCGCCGCCTCTCTGATCGGCGATTTTCGAGATTCTCCGATTTCATCATCAATCTTTCTTCTGTGGATTTTGTCGGCTTAGACTTAGCGCTGGTTTTTTTCATCTTTTTGAATCGGGGAAGAGCAGAGGACGGACGTTTGATTTTTAAAAAACCGAATCTATACGATTGCGATTCGGGGCGGATACTGAATTTACGCGGAGGAGTTGATCGGATCTCTGACGAATCGGTGTTTCTGTTTTTGAGTGAGGAGAAGAGAAAAAAGAGAGAGTAGGTGGACACAGGTATATGAAAACCCTAAGTTCTTTGATTACTGCTCTTTGTTTTTGGTAGAATGACTTTCTTCAAGCGAATGGAGATTCGTCGATTCTGGATGTTTACTTGTGTCAATTGTCGGCTGCGATACGCTTCGAATCTTCCCTTGGCAGAGCAGATCCCTTAGGGCTTCGAAAAATTGATGATGGATCATCGGACAAGAGATCGCTATCTTCCGCAGGAGGTCTGGCATGAACTAGTAGTGGACATGAGTCTAGGCTTTATCCTCCCATTGCCACCTGATTCGTCTTATATGATACACTTAGGGCTCGATCGATGTGGTTTCATGTTGGGAAACGAAACAAGTTTGGGGGATGATGACAAAAGTCTTGATGCCTTGTTATCTCGGAACACGGCTTATCAAAATCTTGTCTGGATTCAGATTTAACTGGACCAAATCTGAAATAAATGCTAGCTTGTTATGCTTTTAATCCCCCCCCCCCCCAAAAAAAACGCTTGTTAAACGTTCCTCAAAGTTCGGGAGATTTTTTCAGGTAAAGGCTCATAGAGTCTTTAACTGACTGTCTAGCTATGATGTTTTTTGTCTGCACTATTCTATCGGAGAAGTAGGCAATAGCTTTTGGTTATGTTTTGTGTTGTTGTTTCTTATATGGTTTGCTAATGGAAGATCATTGCTTGCAGGTGAGGTAACCGTTGGGTAAGCATCCTACATTTTTGGCATCCAGTGAAGAAAGACTTCGAGATAAAATAGAAAAAAATCAACTTCTACAGTGTATGGGAGTGCATTGAAGCATGGCAAGTACTGACGGTTTAGAGCTTAAGTGTACCATTGATACTGAGCTTCCCTGGAAAATGGTGGCTAAAGGTAGCAGAAGCTCGACAAGGCGTAACAAGAAATCAATTGTACGAGTTGCAGCCTCAGATATTGAGGCACAAGACAAGAGTTCAACACGGACAGTAGCAGGAAAGTCTGAGCCTCAAAAGGTTTTTTTTCTTTCTTTCTTATCCCGTGTGTTCCTCTTATAATTTTGTTTTCCTGATTTTGTAGGGAAATTTCTGGTCTCTCTTTATTTCAATATCTGATCCTTTGTTTTTGTGGCAGCTTGGCGTTTCTGTTCTAGGTCAGCATTTTACAGAAAGAGTAGAGCATGTTCCGATAAAGAAACGGAGATTTATGATTAGCTCCCCATCACCTTCAAACAGGTCCTTTGCTCAACGTGAAGGCTTAGAACATAGGGCGCTGATCAACCATGCTTTACCTGTTTCGAGATTAAACCCTAATTTAATTGATGGAAGAACATCAGATGTCCTTGATGAAAAGCCTGATTGCAGTGGCCATGACTTTTCTGGTATCGCCATACTTGCTGATGCTGCTTGCAGTAGTGATATGAGCAATGATCTTGGACCAGCTGTTGACCCTCTGCCTCCTAAAGAACCTGTTACGCAGCAACAAGATGCCTCAACCCTATCGACCCATGTTGAAGGTAACGATTCATCAGCTGGAACTGCTGATGTCTCCCAGAAATATACTGCGGTAGATTCCAGTGATCAGGCTAAGCAAGGCAAGAACGATATCGTAGCTCCTCAAAATTCGTCGGTTGAAACTTTGTGCAATGATTTGGCTGATGAGCAGAGTCTAGAACACAGCAGAGTGACCGCTGGAGGGATGATAGCGGCTAAAAAAACCAGCATTGCGCTTTCAGATGAATCCTCAACCGAAAGACCGAAGGCTAATATGGAAGCAAGTGAAAGTGAAAATGTAGCACCCGATAGTGGAGCTGCAACGGTGTCAGAGAAGTCATCGTCCGATGAGCCCACTGAAAAGAACAACGAAGGTCTTAAAGATGTTAGGTTACACTGGGATTTAAATGTTTCAATGGATGCTTGGGGTCACCCTTGTGATGTAGAAGATGAAGTCTCTGGAAGAAATGTAGAGGGAGAAATCACAGAGTCTATTGCCCCTAAAGAAAGGGAACCTATTGATGGAAGTAAGGACCATATGGATGGGGTGATTGCAACAGATGGGCATGCAAATTTTTCATCACCATCTGGGCCCAAGGCTGAAGCAGCTGCTAGAAATGGCAAGGAATGCCAATCTGGTTATGACTCCCAGTTTGAGGATGGAGAGTTGAGGGAACCATACCCTTGGGAAGAAAACGGCGATACGGGAGAGGTTGAACAGGTGGATTACGGGTCTGAGCCAGAGGACGAGAGATTCTACTCGATGGTTGAAAGTAATGACAACAAGATGGAAGATTCTGATAAGGAAATCTTGGCAGAGACGAAATTTAGACCTGTAAAGTGTGAATCTGGTGATGCACCGAGATTTGGGGATCCTAATGAAGGAAGTGACATAGAGAAGCATGTTGTGGTTTGCATGAATGATTCGCATCCAAAGAAGGGCTCGTCTTCTCCTTCAAGGAGTTTTGTGTCAAAACCATTTAAGGAGTTGCCTTCACATGATGCCATCCAGAGGAGAAGGCAAGTTTTACTTTCCCTACCATTTTTTTCTGGGTCATTCTCTTTCTTAATGGTTCATTATTATTAACTGAGTAATGGTTCTTTTGTTTCAGACCTGATGATTATGAAGAGTTGAACAGGGGCCCAGATAAGTTTGTTAGGAGAGATGACAGATCAGGGATGCGTATGCGTAACAGGAGTCCTGGGAGAGGGTATTTTAGCGGTTGGGATTCCAAACGCCGCTTCTCACCACCTAATTACAAAGGTGGTTCCTATGGTTTCGGGCGTCCACGGCCTAAAGGCATGGTAGATGATCGAGGTATGATGGACGGCTTTGATCAATCAGGACCAGGACCTGGACCCGGACTAGGACCAGATGGTTATGTACGTAGGCAATTCTCAAATGGTGGATACCGAGGTCGGTTTAGAAGGTTCCCAGATGGCGGGGATCGTGATTTCAGGGGGCCGCATGGAGATATTAATCAATTTCCTGGTCGGATGCACAACCGGATGAGTGGTAATAGGAGAGAGAACTCTCCGGTCTTCAGGAGATTGCACTACCCGCAATCAGAGTCGAGGTCCAGAAGCCGTTCTCCAGTCTCGTGGAACGGTCGAAACAGATCATCTCCTCCTCCTGGTGGGTATAGAGCGGACGAGAGGATGATTGAGAGAGTGAGGTTGCCTTTCCAGAAACGGTTTCCTGCGGATCAAGAGATGGGTGTCATGTCTCCTCCTAGAAACAGAATTTCGTCGCCAAGGTTCTTTGAAGGGAGGAACAACAGTGATGCCGGAGAGAATCATAATAGCTTCAGGGAAAGGAAGTTCCGGCCTGGACAGAGATTTGATGTCGGAAATTCTATGAGGAGAATGAATTCTGACAACAACCACTTTAGACCATTTATTCGCCACAGAAGATTTGACGGCGCCGAGGAGAACACTGGTGGGAATAGGTTTGAGATGGCGCAGCAGCGGACTAGGCGGTCTGAGGCCACGGAAGATGGCAGTGATGATGTTCGACGGTTCAGGTTTAACGGAGAAGAGTCGGTGGTGGTAGCCAACAACAACAACGACAACAAGGAAAAGTGTCATGAGAACAAAATAACATAAGAGACTCTTTTGGGTTTTTTTTCAGTAGAATCTCTCTCTTATGTTAGTTTTGTTTGTTTGTCATTTTATTTTTAAAACATCAGTTTTTGTAGGAATGCCATGGCGTCATTTGTTGCTTTAATGACTAATGGTTTTTTTTTTCTTTTTTTTTTTAAGGAGAGTTTTCTTTTCTCTCTCTTTTTTTATTTTTCTTTCTTCTTAATTTCTTTTTCTCTTCACAGGGTTTAGGGTTTCTAGATTGAGTAGCTGCTGGTTTCCTTTTCTGGAAATGTTTCAATATTTGTAGAAAAAAAAAAAGAAGAAATCTTCATGCAAAACATCCATTTTTCTTTAAATTAGGTATGACCACGGTTACGGTTAATACGGTTAAAGTTTTTTAACCATCGGTTACGGTTATAATTTTTTTTAATTGTAATTTTAACCATTTAATATACGGTTAAATGTGTCCGGTTAAATGTGTCCGGTTAATACGGTTACGATTAGACACAGTTACAGTTACTTAATAACAATAAACGGTTAATTTAACAATTTATAATTAAATAACTATATATTCTTATAAACTATAATAATATAAAATAAAAACTATCTATTTTGATGATGACTACTATGTTTTATCATTTTAAAACACGTTTGAATTTATTTTTATTTGGCTTCATTATGAGATTTAGTTCTATAAGTTTTTTTTTGTATATATGTGAACATTATATTTGAAAAAAACATTTTGCCTCCAAATTTTTTGTTTGCCTCCAAAATTTTGTTATAGTCGATATATATCTTTAACCATTAAAATATAGTTATATACATGAAAAATATTAAGAGACTCACTAAATATTAAAAAATAATTAGCGTAAAAAAATACGATTTGTTTATATGTCTTGCTTGACAAACTGGCTAAGTTGTGTGTTTTATCCCACGATGACACATTTTTAAAAAAAATATTTGTTTCATTATAAAACAGTTTTGTTTGAAAATTAGTTATATTTGTTAGAAAAAATATCAAATCGTTTAACACATTCCAATTTTAGTTTTAATTAATCTAATTTGTTAATTAGATTTGAAATTGGTGTTTGATAATTAATCTCATTTTATTTTTACAGAACTAATTATAATTATTAGTATATATAATTTTGTTTTTAAAACGGTTACGGTTAAGGGTTTAAACTTGCGGTTAACCAACGGTTTTGATACGGTTACGGTTAATTAACGGTTACAGTTAATAATTTTTTAACCATAACTAATATATTTTTACGGTTAACGGTTATGGTTTTTAACCGTCTTGCACGGTTACGGTCTGGTTACGGTTTAAAAACAGTATGGTTACGGTCCGAAATACGGTTACATTTCCATTTTGGTCATGCCTACTTTAAATGATCAATTAACGCACTTCGAAGTGAAAAATGAGTTTTTATATATGTGATTTGCATTTTTATGATATGATTGGATATACACATAGTTTACCTTGGTTAGAGTTGAATATAATTTTGCCAATAAAAATGCAAAACCAGTGAGGGCAAAAGAAACCAGTGAGGGCAAAAGAGCAAATGGGATTTGAACATCATCACATGAACTTGAGGACTTTAACTCCAAATGCAATCCCTAAAAAAGTAGCAATTGCTATCTCAAATATTCCGACAAAAATCCCGGGAACTATCATAGAGCTCCATCTCTTTTCCGTCGCCATTCCTGCAGCAGTCTTGGGGCCTCCAATATTGGCGTTTGATGCAAGAAGTAAAAGCCTTAGCTGTATCTTCATCACCTCTCCTATTCCTTGTAACACCCCAAAAGCCGTAGATTTTGTCTCTGCCTTTGTTCATCATCACACCATCTGCCATTGAGAAAAAAAAAACATCAAGTATCTTCATTCATAATCATATTTATGTGATCTGATTACTACTAGTTTGTGGTAGTGAAGATTCAGCAAACAATGACATGAAATATAATGGGCATGTAACACTATCAGCAGCTTTTACTGAAGGCGAAACATTCGAGAGCTTTCGCTATCGCAATGTAGTTTCCAGCTGCAAAAAATTCCAACTTTATAATGTCACAAAAAATGTGATTTATATGGATTGTTTGCACCGATATGTCTTCCCATAAGAGCAGCTGCTATTTTTCATCGGTACAAGAAAGTAAGCCAAAACTGTCCCAACCGTTGTAGCAACTGTTTTTTTCTACGAAATATAACACAGAATGTGTTTAGATAAAAAGCAGAGTAATGATCATGTAGATAAGTGGAGGAGAGATGAGTATTGTACATGATTCGATAAAAATAGCGAAGAGAAGTTTTCCGGTAGCTAGATCGGATCACATGGCGCAAAACAAAAACAGAGGAACAGCTAATGGGAGCAAGAAATTCATCATTACAGAGAAAGGAGGAGCTTCTGAAGAGATGATTCCTAAAATTGCTAGCTGCAAGTCCTGGCACTGTAGAGAGAGAAAAGTTACATTGTATAATTGAATGATTGTTAGAAATTTGAAAGCTTTTTTGTATTGAGAATTCTCCGATTTCAAGTTATTTGAATTTTGATTCTGAATTACGAAAGAATAACCGGGTTATTGGCATTGGTTTAACCATTCTTAAATTCTCCGGTTTAGAGATGGTTTCAGCTCAGACACAATTATTGGAGAAATCGCTCAGATAGTCAGATGCCAAAACAAGAACGTCGCTATTCTACGCTTTAACAAATGATTACAGTAATATTAACAAACGTCGAAAAGTCATTCCCACCCACTAGGGATGGACATTCGGATATTCGGATGGGGTTCGGATCGGGTATTTCGGGTTTAAGGATTTATTTACCGATATATATTTTAAAAATTCGGATTGGTTAGGATATTTTTTTTAAGATCTGATTTTTTTTTGGATATGGTTCGGATCCAGATCTGAAAGTATCCAAAAGTATCCACAATATTTGAAATCCGAGACAAAACACAAAATCATGAATATTCATTTCAATAAAACCAATATACTTTTAAACAAAAAATATGCAAAATACCCAAAAATCCAAAAAAAAAACAAAAGAGGTGTATTCAATATATCCAAAGTATCGAAAATATACCTAAAATACCCGAAATATCAAAAAAATAATTAATATTTCGGGTTTATAGTTGTAATTTTGGATATATAGATTATATCAAGTCTAAATATAATTAATATATTTGGTATATAATTACACTTCAGGTATTTCGGATACCCATTCAGTTTTCAGTTTGGTATCGGTTCTGATTCGATTTTTCGGATATAGAAATTTAGGATTCGTTCGGATATATAATTTTCAGATCCGGATTTTTTTGCCCATCCGTACCACCCACCATCCATATCCATCCATATGCAAAACTTTAACTACAAAAAAACAATCAAATTACTTATTATTTTTCTTAAAGTAAAGCTAAGATTATGAAAATGACGTGTGAGCATTATAAGCACAATCTTGCATTATTTTTGATTGGGGTTACTTTATTTCTTTCTTTTGCTTTAACTTTACGTAGGTGGTAGAGAGATCTTCAATGGCACGACGACATTATTCAATAGATAACTGTTGATCCCGGGGATCATTAAGTATGTTTAAAGAGTGATTAGGAGATGAGAGATGAGATTTTCGTTAATTAGAGCAATTTAACCACTATTAAAGCAGGCCGCAGAGAGAGATAAGTAGGCCGGGGGCCGTGTTTCTTATTATTGATGGTGAGAGAAATGAACACTTTAGAATTACGAACTGGTTCCGAAGGACGTCCAGTTCGGCGTTCTAAAATGTTGCCTTGTTACAAAGAGAGAAAGAGAGAGGTCGGGTAGCTAGTTATAGGTCGAAAATGGCCCAAATCCAAAGTCCCCTTCATTAAGGACATTGAGGGGTATATATAGTCGAGGTTGGCTTCCTGCTCCCCGGGATCTCGGGGCCACGTGGCGCCTTCGGCCTCTTTCGCGGGGAAGGTGGTCTAGGAGGCGTGTTCCGGCTTTCGAGGATGGAGGTCATGATTAGCTCGGCGTGGCGTGTTGCAGAGCAGCGTACTGTTTGACCAACTCCTCCACGTGTCTTCTTCTCCTTTGTCAAGTCTGCAGGGTTGGTGAGACGTCGAGGTCAGCCCATACTCCTGCTCAGACTATACACTGTTCGACCAACTCCCACTTGCCTTCTGGTCCTCCGACATTCCTGCCTTGAAGTGTCAGACCGGGCCCGAGGTGCTTTCAGACCGGCGACCGAGCTGAAGAGGGGCCTTGCGGGTCGGTGCTTTCAGGCCGGCGACCGAGCTGAAGAGGGACCTTTCCTAAGATGGGCCTAACTAATTGGGGGTGCTAGGCCCACCTCCAACAATAGGCCCTCCCCCAGTTCGGTATCGCG
The DNA here is from genome assembly GCA_030161315.1 of Eutrema japonicum. Taxonomy (NCBI): domain Eukaryota; kingdom Viridiplantae; phylum Streptophyta; class Magnoliopsida; order Brassicales; family Brassicaceae; genus Eutrema; species Eutrema japonicum. The sequence continues at coordinate 38,524,343 of BSQW01000005.1, forward strand.
AGGCGAAGCGAGCATGCCGAAGTTGATCTGATGTTAGTTCGGCGCATCTTAGGACGGGGAGTCCGTGCTCGTACGTGTTGATCTTCCCGAGAATCCGTAGACGGTTGGCGCGATACACCCGGGATTGGAATTTTTCCCCGGGTAGGGGTTTGTAGATCGGGCTGTTTTTCTTTTGCTTTAGTTTGGCCTGACTGATGTTGTTTGCTCTTCTTTCAGGTCCTCACTCTTCCAAATTTAAGCTGCCGGACTACGCGGGTATCGTTGCTGTGCTTAGGTCGGTGCACGACAGAGAGTAGAAGTCATTCACCTCGGGAGAATTGAAGCTGCGATGGCCGGAGGTCGGTTTTTTTTTTTTTTTTTTTTTTTTTTTACCGGGCTGATGGTTGCCACCAATGTAGGTCGAGCACGGTTTGCCAATCCGCTGTACGCGGACTCCTTCGTGGCGCCGCCGCCGCCGATACTTGAGGTGCCGGTCCGGCGAGACCCGGTACCGCGGACTGGGGGGGGGGCCTCCGAGGCGGCTCTCTCGAAGAAGAGGGGGGCCGACGCTGCCAGTGCTAGGGCTGGCAGGAAGAAGAAGAGGACCGAAGTTGGGGCTGATAGAGATGCCACAGGAACGCAGGAGGGGTCTTCGACTTCAGGTCGGGAGTCTGGCCGGCCTGAAGAGGCTGGTTGCGAGCCCGAGGGCTCCCGAGGCGCTCTTGTCGGGGAGGCCGAGGCACCTGCGGCCGAGGTGCCTGCGGGGGAGGTCGAAGGGGCCCGGACCCTGGCGATTGAAGATGTCGTTGGTCGGGCGACGGAGGGCGGCGATGCAGCCGTCGTTGTGGAAGAAGGGCGGGAGGCCGCCGGTGACCGGAGTGGTGGGGCTTCGGAGGGTTCCGAGGACGGGCCTCGGGACTACAGCTTCTATTTCTGCCACGAAGATGGCAATTCCCAAATCATCGTGGACCAGGATGAGTGCGCCGAGCTGGCGCAGGCCATGATGTTCGGGCAGAAGCACCCGCACTTCGTCCCGCTGGAGATGGCGGAGGGCGATACCTTTCGCCAAGTGGCGCGATCCGCAGCGCGGGTAAGTTTTTGTTCCGATCTCACTGTTTTTAGCTGGATTTGTTGTGCGTCTTTGCTAACTACTGTTTCGATGCAGACGATGGCCCTTACTGCCTTTCTGGCGGAGGCCTATGAGAAGCGACTCGCCGAGAAGGACGCGTCGCTTGGCTTTCTGAAGGCGCGCCGGGATGCCAGTTCGCAGGGCCAGTCCCTTCTCCTCCGCGGGCTCGAGAAGGAGCTGAAGAATGAGAGGGCCCGGTCAGCGGGGCTGGAGGAGGAGGCGGCGCGGGCCCGGGCCCGGGCTGGAGAGGTGGGCAGGCTTCAGGCCGAGCTGGAGGCTGAGAGGGCCCGACCGGCTGCTCTGGAGGAGGAGGTCGGGCTCCTGAAGGGGAGAGGGAGACGCTCCGCTCCAAGGTCAAGGGGCTGGAGTCCGCTATAGGCCGGGCGAAGGTGGCCGTGGCCGCGGAGAGCGAGCGGGTAACGGCCCGGTGGGAGACGCGGAACCGGAAGTGGTCCGCAAAGATGGAGAAAATCCGCGCCCACATCGATGGGCGCCAGAGGGCCTTAGAGCCTCACCTTATGTACAATCAGGTGATCGGCGTGAAGGCATGCCTCAGGAGGATGGAGGCCGAGGACAGTCTGGTGGTGCCGTGGTACCGGTACCAGAAGCTGGACGAGGATGAGGAGGCATTCGGTGCCGTGCTGGATGGGATGGATTTTCCGGACCTGACCCCGGAGGATCTGGACATCCCTCTCGATCGTGCGCACGGCGTCCAGCTCGAGCGGCTCATGCCCGTCGCTTCTTCGGAGGCGCCCTATGTGGATCTGACTGAGGACGCTCCCTTGGCTGCTGAGACCGTCCAAGCAGCTGCTGAGACCGTCCAAGCAGATCCCTCGGCCCCGTTTGCCGATGAGGCCGGCACCGACGCGCCGTCCAGTGAGACCGGTACCGACGCGCCATCCGGTGAGGCCGGCACCGAAGCTCCATCTGGTGAGGCCGGTACCGAAGCGCCAGCCAGTGAGGCCGTGGTTGGGGAAGAGGGGTCTGAGCAGCCCTTCCTTGGTGAGGACGGCACCAATGCGAGGATGGTGGGCCCGGGCGATTTAGATGGTACCCGTGCTGACGGGGGCGAAGACCGACTGGCCGATGCGGCCTTGTAAAAACTTCTCTTTGTAGTTTTTTCCTTTCTGTTTTCTTCTCTCTTTGTTTTTTTTGTAAGTGCCGTTTCGAGGCTTTTGTAATGACTAGACCGTGGGCCCTTTTTTATAATAACGAGGCCGTTGGCCCTTTTTTTTTGTAAGTGCCGTTTCGAGGCTTTTGTAATGACTAGGCCGTGGGCCCTTTTTTATAATAACGAGGCCGTTGGCCCTTTTGTGATAATCGAGGCCGTTGGCCGTTTTTTTTTTTTTTGTAAGTGCCGTTTCGAGGCTTTTGTAATGACTAGGCCGTGGGCCCTTTTTTATAATAACGAGGCCGTTGGCCCTTTTGTGATAATCGAGGCCGTTGGCCCTTTTTTTTTTTTTTTTTTTTTGTAAGTGCCGTTTCGAAGCTTTTTTGATCGGTAGGGTAGGTCGTAGACCGTACCCTGTCATATATGCAGGTCGTGGACCGTGCTCTTGTATTGGGTGCGAGGTACGACTCGGCTTGAGATACTTATTGCTTGTGTATCTTTAATATTTTTAGTGGGTGCGAGGTGATCTCGGCTTAAGGTACTTATTGCTTGTGTACCTTGTTTTTTTGGTGCGGGTAGCGAGCCCGGCTTAGAGACACTTAATGCTTGTGTGTCTAGTAGAGGTGCGAGCCCTGGGGCCCGGCTTTAGTACTTATTGCTTGCGTACTATGGGAGTGCGAGCATTGGAACTCGGCTTTGGCACTTATAACTTGTGTGCCGGGGAGAGCGAGCACCGGAGCTCGGTCCCCTTTTTTTTGTATTGCGAGCGTTTGGAACTAGGTTTTTTTTTTTTTTTTTTTTTTTTTTTTTTTTTTGTAGTGCGAGCGTTTGGAGCTCGGCTTTTTTTTTTTTTGTAGTGCGAGCGTTTGGAGCTCGGCTTTTTTTTTTTTTTTTTTTTTTTTTTTTTGTTGTAATGCGAGCGTTTGGAGTTCGGCTTGCGAGCGTTTGGAGCTCGGCTTTCTTTTTTTTTTTTTTTTTTTTTTTTTTGTAGTGCGAGCGTTTGGAGCTCGGCTTTTGTGCACAGGTCGGGGACCTTATTCCTTTGTCAAAACGGTTTTATTAGATTAATAGCTGAGCCCTGGTTAGGGGTTGCCTACGTACCCTTTAGTAGAAGGGATCAAGCCAATCGTAGTTCGTTTGTTTACAAAGGCGGAGAGCGGAATGGAGCCCGGGGGCTTAGTAGTAGAACCGTTTGAGGTTGATCGAATTCCATGAGCGCGGGATTGCGTCGCCGGTCATCGTGACTAGCTCGTAGAAGCCGGGCTTCACGACCTTGGAGATAAGGTAAGGGCCCTCCCAATGTGCACCGAGCTTGCCTGCGTTTAGCTCGGCGGTGTTTTCGAAGATTTTGCGGAGGACCAGGTCGCCTTCGGTAAAGAACCTGCCTCGAACCCTCTTGTTGTAGTACTTGGAGGCGAGCTGCTGGTAGTTCTGGATTCGGAGGAGGGAATGGTCCCGTTGTTCCTCAAGGAAATCCAGCTCGCTGAGTAGGACGGTGTCGTTCAGGGCGGGCTGCTGGGTGAGCATAGCGCGGCGAGGAGTGGGGAGCCCGACCTCGGAGGGGGCCATTGCTTCCATTCCGTGAGAGAGGCTGAACGGTGTGCGTCCTGTCGACGTCTTCGGCGTTTTGCGATGGGACCAGAGGACTCCATCGAGCTCGTCGGCCCAGGACCCCTTCTTGTCGTCTAGTCGCTTTTTGAGGCCGTCGAGGATGGTTTTGTTGGTGGCCTCGGCCTGTCCGTTCCCTTGTGGATATCTCGGGGTGGACTTACTCAGCCTGATTTTCCACTTCGCACAGAAGTCTTCGAAGAGGGCCGACGTGAATTGGGCACCGTTGTCAGTTACGATCTCGTAGGGCAGCCCGTGCCGGCAGATGATGAATTTCCAGACGAATTTTCGGACGTCCTCTGCCGTGATCTTGGCGTAAGCTTCGGCCTCGACCCATTTGGTGAAGTAGTCGGTCATGACCAAGAGGAAGCGCTTTTGGCGAGATCGGGGAAGGGGCCCGACTATGTCCATGGCCCATCGCATGAAGGGGTAGGGCACGACCGCAGTGGTAAGGAGCTCGGTAGGACAGTGAATGCGCGGGCCGTGACGCTGGCACTTCTCGCACCGGGCTGCGAATCTTTCGCAGTCCTGCAGCATCGTTGGCCAGTAGTGTCCCTGGTTCCGTATTCTCAGGGCGAGAGCCCGGCCGCTGGAGTGGTTTCCGTCAGCGCCCTCGTGCATTTCCTTCATCACGTCAATGGTTTCCTGCCCGTGGAGGCAGCCGAGCAGGGTTCCCGAGGCGCTCCACCGGAACAGATCGCCGTCCAGCATCGTGTATCGGGCACACTTCTTCCTTAGTCGTCGGGCGGCCCACCGGTCTGGGGGATGAGTGCCGTTTGCGATGTATAGCAGTAGGTCGACTCGCCAGTCCGGCAGTTCGGGCTCGGCCGGGGGTGGCGGTAGAACTTCGGGAGGTGGCGCGTCTTCGTCACGGTCCGCGGCCTGGGGGTTGATCAAGTAGGCCCCTTTTGGGAGCTCGATGCTGGGGAAGTCGATGCTCTCGACCGGGATCACCCGTCGCTGGGCTGGGGCCGAGGTGGAGGCTAGTGCGGCGAGGGCGTCCGCGGAAGTGTTATCGCCTCGGGGGATCTTCGTCAGGGTGAATTCGGAGAATTCTGCGGCCAAGCCTTGGGTTACCTTGAGGTAGGCGTCCATGCGATCATTCTTGGCCTCGTACTCCCCGCTGAATTGATTGGCGACGAGCTGGGAGTCGCAGTAAGCTCGGATTTTCTTCGCGCCGACCTCCCTTGCCAGACGCAGGCCGGCAATCAGAGCTTCGTACTCCGCCTCGTTATTGGACGCTGGGAAGTCCAGACGGAAAGACTGCTCGAGGATCTCCTTGGTCGGGGACTCGAGGCGTATGCCGACCCCGGACCCGTGCTTGGAGGCCGATCCGTCGACGTGCAGGCTCCATACTTCGGGGACTTCGCTGACTGCCAGCTCGGGTGCCAATTCAACTAGGAAGTCAGCCAGGACCTGAGATTTGATCGCGGTCCGACCTCGGTACTCGATTTCATATTTGCTCAGCTCGACAGCCCACTTCATTATCCGACCGGACCGGCTCGGGCTGTGGAGGATGGTTCTGAGGGGGTAGGTGCTTAGGATGGCAATCGCATGGGATTGAGAGTAAGGCCGGAGCTTTCTAGCTGCGACGACCACCGCCAAGGCGAGCTTCTCCAGGGTCGGGCCTGCTCTCCGCGTCGTCAAGGGATTTGCTGATGTAGGAGATGGGTTTTTGGTCACCCCGGTCTTCCCGTACCAGCACTCCGCTGACCGCGGACGCGGAGATGGCGACGTAGAGGTAGAGCATTTCGCCTTCTTCCGGCTTGGACAAGACGGGAGGGGTGGATATGTACTCCTTCAGCTGTCGGAGGGCGTCTTCGCATTTGTCGTCCCATTCGAACCGCTTGTTGGCTCGGAGCAGCTGGTAGAACGGGAGGCACTTGTCGGTAGAGCGGGAGATGAATCGGTTCAGTGCGGCGATTCTCCCGGTGAGTCGTTGTACTTGACGCGTGCTCTCCGGGGATTTGAGCTCGATGATGGCTCGGATCTGCTTGGGGTCGGCCTCGATCCCGCGCTGGGTGATGATGTACCTGAGGAATTCGCCCGACGTGACGCCGAAGGAACACTTGGTCGGGTTCAGCTTCATGTTGTATTCGTTCAACGTCCGGAAGCAGGACCGGAGATGAGTGACGTGGTCGGCCGCCACTAGAGACTTCACCAACATGTCATCTATGTATACTTCCATGGTGCGGCCTATTTGGTCGGCGAACATCCGGTTGACGAGGCGCTGGTAGGTGGCCCCGGCGTTCTTGAGTCCGAAGGGCATTACCTTGTAGCAGTAAATGCCTCGGTCCGTGATGAACGCGGTTTTCTCCTGATCATCGGGGTGCATGGGGATCTGGTTATACCCCGAGAAAGCATCCATGAAGGAGAGTAGCTCGTTCCCCGCGGTGGCTTCGACGACCTGGTCGATTCGAGGGAGGGGAAAGCTGTCCTTTGGGCACGCTTTATTGAGGTCGGTGAAATCCACGCACACCCTCCATTTCCCGCTCTTCTTCTTGACCACCACCGGGTTAGCCAACCAGTCCGGGTATTTGACCTCGGTGATCGTCATTGACTGCCTGGGCGCGCTCCGGGCCCAGCTTTCGCCGCTTTTGCTTGACCGGTCTGCAGGTCGGATCCAAGTTGAGCTCGTGGCTGCACGTGTTTGGGTCAATGCCGGGCATGTCGCCGGTTGACCAGGCGAAGGTGGAGACGTTCTGCCCTAGGAACTCGACCAGCTCTCGCTTGATGGTCTCGTCGAGATCGGTGCCGGCGCCAACGCAGCGGGCGGGGTCGCGCGGATCGATGTTGACCTGGGCGACAAGGTCCCGCCCTGGGAGATCCTGGGCGTCGGGCTCGCCGGGCTGAAGCGCGTTTATGGCCAAGCAGGCCGGCGCGGCCCGGCGCAGCTTATGCTCGATGGCGAAGCAGGCGCGAGAGACCCTTTGGTTACTCCTAAGAGTATACGTGCCGGCCTGGTTGGGGAACTTGAGGCACTGGTGGTACGTTGACGTGACTGCCTTCATCGAGTGCAGCCAAGGGGTTCCAAGGATGATATTGTAGATCGGGGTGGTATCGAAGACCACGAACTTGACGATTTTCGTCACCCGACCTACGTAGACCGGCAATTCGATGGTGCCGATTCCGTTGACGGTGTCCCCGGCGAAGCCGGTTAGCGGGATGGAGTGCGGCTTGATTTCGACCCCGTTTAGATTCATCCTGGCCAGGGTATCCTTGAAGATGAGATCGACCGAGCTGCCCGTGTCGACGAGGACTCGGTTAACGTCGCAGTCGGCTACGCGGACTTGTACGACGAGGGGGTCGTTGTGGGGCTGATGGACCCCGGCTGCGTCGGCCTCGGTGAAACATATCCCCCTCTTGGTCGTGTCCTGAGCGTCGATCTCCGGCCCGGAGTGCCACTTCAGGGAGGCGTCGGTCTTCCTCTCATGACGCTTGATGGACCGCACCGAGTCGTTGCACGAGAGGAGGCCTCCCATGATCATCCCTATCAGAGTCCGGGCCGGGGGAGGCGATCTGCTCGTTTTCCGGTCTCGCGAAGGAGATCGTCGCCGCCGGTCGTCGTTTTGGGCGCGGTTGTAAGGCCTAGCCCGGTTATCCTCGCGACCTCGGTTATCGCCGGGCTGCACTCGATCGCCGTCCCGGGCATGCGGACGCAGCCGCTCCGGCACGCTGATTTCCCCCCGTTGAAATTGGTGAGCCAGTACCTCTTAGAGCGCGCGACAGTGCGAGGTCGGGTGCCCCTTTCGCCTGTGGAAGTCGCAGAAGGCCGTCCTGTCGTAAGGCTCGTCTGGTCGGGATTCCCTATCACTCGGCTCGTCGGGACGCCGATCCTGCTGGCGGGGATCCCGTACGTACTTATTCCAAGGCAACCCTGGCGCGGGGCTGGGGGGAAGTACGGGATCGTGCAGACGGAGGCCGGAGGGCGGTCCGTTGACAAGGAATGCAGCGGCCTGCTTTCCCTTGCTGCGTTGGTACTCGTCATCGTAGTGTTGACGAGGCTCCTGATACCTTTCCTGGGGCCGCTCCTTCGGGACCGGGGCCTTGTGAGAGGCGCTGTTTCTCGACTCAGCCGCCTTCTCCTCCTCGAGCTCGACGAAGAGTCCAGCGCGGTGCAAGGCGTCTTCCAGCGAGCGCGGCCTGTTGAGCTTCATATCGTCCTTGAAGGCCGAATCGGCCCGCAGTCCCTTTCTTAGAGCGGGGAGCTCTGACTCGTCAGGCACGTTGCTTTGGGAGGCCGTGGCCTTGAAACGCTCTATGAAGGACCATAGCGACTCCTTTGCTCCTTGGTTCATCGCCCAGAGGTCCGCGCTGGATGCGGACTGCCGGATGTAGATGGAGTAGTGCTCGAGGAAGGTGGTCGACAGGTCTCTGAAGCTGTCTATGGAGTGCGTCTTCAGCCGAGAGAACCACGTGAGAGCCGGGCCGGTGAGGTTCTCTACGAAGAGCTGGCAGTGGGCGGCTTCGCGCTCATCTGGTGAGAAGTGGGCGCGGCCCATGGCGATGGTGAACGCCGTAAGATACTGGGCCGGGTCGGTGGTGCCCGTGTAGGGCTGGAGCTTGAGCTTCCCGAGGTGCTGGAGCGGGACGGAGACGATCCGGCGGGTGAACGGCGTGTTTTGCGTCTCTCTGAGGACGCGATCGATTTCTGGGGCCGCGCTGGTGGCCTGATGGATTTTGGAGGACATCACTCGGATTGTCTCCTTCATGGCCTCGAATTCGGCGTCCCTGGAACGCTCCGAGCTGGATCGGAGATGGTGGGCTTCGTCGCCTGGGTGGCTGCCTACGGCCGGGGCGAAACGTCCGCCCGGCCCTTCTGACCCTGACGGTGAGTCGCCAGGTCGGCTTGTCCGGATACGGGGGGTTTCTTCCCGAGAGGCCGGCTCCCTGAGATGGACGTCGGGGGACCCGGTGTTGTCCGACCGGTCACGGGCTCGCGTCAGCTCCTCTATTCGGGCGAGCAGGGTCTGCATCACGGCGGACAGCGTGGGCTGATCTTCCGATGCTCGGGGCGCGTTGTGGGCGGCGGAGCCGTCGGGATGAGCGGGTGCCGAAGCCGGGGGCGGGGCCCTGAAGAACTGCTCTCGAGGAATCGTCTGGTTGGCAGCTGCTTGGGCTGACGACGGGATGGTCGCCGTCGTTTGAGTCGTTGGCGGGGCCGTTGTCGGGGCCTGGGCCGTTGTTCGGGCCGGGGTGTCCTGGTCTGACAACACTCTTGGGGGCGGAATTGCCATCGTTGCTGCGGTTGCGGTGGTGGTTGAACTGCTCCTTGCGTATAGAAGAATCTCTGATCCCCTCCTTCTAGCGCCAATTGTTGATCCCGGGGATCACTAAGTATGTTTAAAGAGTGATTAGGAGATGAGAGGTGAGATTTTCGTTAATTAGAGCAATTTAACCACTATTAAAGATAAGTAGGCCGCAGAGAGAGATAAGTAGGCCGGGGGCCGTGTTTCTTTTTATTGATGGTGAGAGAAATGAACACTTTAGAATTACGAACTGGTTCCGAAGGACGTCCAGTTCGGCGTTCTAAAATGTTGCCTTGTTACAAAGAGAGAAAGAGAGAGGTCGGGTAGCTAGTTATAGGTCGAAAATGGCCCAAATCCAAAGTCCCCTTCATTAAAGACATTGAGGGGTATATATAGTCGAGGTTGGCTTCCTGCTCCCCGGGATCTCGGAGCCACGTGGCGCCTTCGGCCTCTTTCGCGGGGAAGGTGGCCTATGAGGCGTGTTCCGGCTTTCGAGGATGGAGGTCATGATGAGCTCGGCGTGGCGTGTTGCAGAGCAGCGTACTGTTTGACCAACTCCTCCACGTGTCTTCTTCTCCTTTGTCAAGTCTGCAGGGTTGGTGAGACGTCGAGGTCAGCCCATACTCCTGCTCAGACTATACACTGTTCGACCAACTCCCATTTGCTTTCTGCTCTTCCGACATTCCTGCCTTGAAGTGTCAGACCGGGCCCGAGGTGCTTTCAGACCGGCGACCGAGCTGAAGAGGGGCCTTGCGGATCGGTGCTTTCAGGCCGGCGACCGAGCTGAAGAGGGGTCTTTCCTAAGATGGACCTAACTAATTGGGGGTACTAGACCCACCTCCAACAATAACTAAGTCTACAACCATCATAATTCTACATCTCTGTTTAGCATATTAGGGAACACATGCAAACTCTAATATTTTATTTGTTTTTGCAACCAAAATCGACATAACCGAGATTGGAGAAGAGGCTCTTCTCTTCGTTAATAAAGAGATATAGAGAGCAGAGTCCAATCCATAATCTATATTCATAATTACCATCTTCACATGAACTTGAGGACTTTCACTCCAAATGCAATCCCTAGGAAAGTTGCAATGGCGATCCCGAAAATTCCAGCCAGAATCCCGGGAACTATCAACGAGTTCCATCCCTTTGCCGTCGCCATCCCCGCTGCAGTCGTGGGTCCCCCGACATTAGCATTTGATGCCAGAAGCAGCAGCCTTAGCTCGACGTTGAGCAACTTTCCTACGCCTAGTATCACCGCAAGATGTGTCCCAATTTGGACCAATGCAAACAAGAATATGCTCGGCGCCGTGTTTATCACAGTCCATATGTTTCCGCTCGCACCTATCACAGTGAAGAACACCTGAAAGAAACTAGTTTAATACTTTTCAGGAATCATTGCATTGTTTTTGAAAATCAAAAGTGTGTAAATCTCTCTCTCTCGCACCTGCATAAGAATTAGAGCCATGGCTTCTCCAGATGGAGCAAGACGACCAAACTGGGAAGGGAAAACAGTTGCTAGAACAACAACTACCGCGGTTATTGCTGGTAAGCTACCACCTGAAATCCCGAAATGCTTTGTTACCAAAGCCCCAACCTTGCATATAGCTAAGGACACAGCAATTCCAGTAGCTATCAGCAGCACAGGAATTTTGTTTTTAGTTTCAGAATCTTTGTTTATCTCTGCATCTGCCATGGGGGAGCAAAATCTAAGTCAGAATTCAGAAACTGAAACTATCCACGGAATTTTGCAAAACTGGCCAGAATCGACAAGATAAAGGAATGGAACAGAACACATGGCAATGATCCATTCTTCTGCAGGAAGCCAAATCAAACGAAAGCGGACATCACAGCAGCATTCCGACTTACCACTAGTTGGTGGCGGTAAAGCTTCAGCAGGTATTTTGGAGCCTATAGCAAACAATGATGTGAAATATACAGCGCATATAACATTATCAGCAGCCAGTCCAGCAGCTAATACTGATGGTGAAACTCCGAGAGCATTCGCTATGGCAACGTAGTTGACGGCTGGACAACAACAATCAAGATGCAAACTTATAAGCCATTATAAAAGGAAGGGAACAAAATTTGGCGTTTCAAGAAACTGGAAGATACAATAATTGTATCTCTCTCATAAGTCAAAAGACAGATGGAAGTTACCTCCACCGATATGCCTTCCCATGAGAGCAGCCGCTATCTTCCAACTATCCGGACCAAGTGCTCTCATTGGCACTAGGTAGTAGGCCAGAGCTGTACCCACCGTCGTCGCAACTGTTATGAAAAACCCATGAATGATCCATAAAGCTTAGTGTGATATTTGAGTAAATTATGAGCCTTTTGCTCCCACAGTAGCAGCAAGAGGAGACATGAAATGGTTCCTTTTTACCTGATCCAATCACAAAAGCCAAGAGAAGCTTCCCTGTGGACTGAACCACACGGCGCAGGTCTGCTCTAAACAGCAACAGAGGAACAGCTAACGGGAGCAGGAAATTCAACACTACAGCAAAAGCAGGAGCTTCTGAAGAAATGACCCCAAGATTGCTAGCTGCAAGCCCAATTAGTGTGCTGACCAACGCACCACTCACCGCACTTCCGATCTTCGTCTTCTCCGACCTGTAATTCCAGATTTAAAAACTAACGATCGGAGCCGGAGAAAGAAAAGGTGAAGGCGTACCAGAGACCGAAAGCACCAGTGGCGAAGAGAGCGGTCCAAGTTCCCCATTCATCGTTTGGAGAAATGAGAGGCGTACTCAATTGCGATCTCACAGTCACCGATCGGATCGGAGAGGATACGTCCAGTAAGGATCCCGGCGAGAGAAACCTGTCGTCGCTGCCGTCACGAGATTGCGACAACGAAGAAGCATGAGAGAAGCTAAGCCCACGCGAAGAGACTGCTTTAGACGAGAATTCAGGAAGATCCTGGCGTGAAACAATGTACGATCGCCGGCGAACTGATCCCGACGACGGCAACGAGATCCCGGTCACATTCAGGAACGGCAAGCTCGTCGCCATATCGCGTCTGCGTTTGCTTTTACAACGAGAAAGATGGAAACTGAGTAAAGAGAGAGAGAATCGTTACTATAAGAGAGAGACAGTGGACTCCATTAGTGATCAAAATATCATACTGACCCGACCCGAACCGAACCTAAAATCCAAAATTGGTTTTAGTTAACCAAAACTGAATAGAATACCATCGAACCAGCCAATTTGTTTCAGGTTCGGGTTATGGTATAATTGGAACTAAACCGGTTAATATTCCTCCATCTCAATTCGGTTTAACTTCCAATTTCCTTGTACAAAAAAAGTTGAAACTCTTTCACAAAAAGTTGTGTTTTTCAAAACGATCTTTTTATCTCTTCTGTTTCTTGGGATCTCGTTGTTTCTCATCTTCCTCCAAAGCTTTGAGTTTGTTCTTAATGGCAGCTACTTTTTCATCTCGGCTCATTTGTCCTGAGCTGCTTCCATTTACAAACCTCGTCCTGTTTGCTTCTGGTAATAACCTTTTGGAATGATCATGAGTTGAATCTTCAAGAAGCTTCTCACTAGCTAGACGAACCACCAAAGGCCTACCACAAGCTAATCTCCCATGCATCTTCTCCTTCGCCAATTCAGCTTCCTGTGTACTCACTTTAGATGTAGAAATCAGAAGATTGCTCAATCAAACAATAAACCATTTTTTTCATCACCTAAAACAATCTCATCTGAGCAAATCCAAAAAACCAAGAAAGCCAGATTATACCTCTTTACGGCTGTACTGAACAAAAGCATAGCCGCGTGGTTCTCCTTTCTTTGGCCCGCGTGTGTGCCAAAGGAAGTCTTCTGATATGATCTTCCCATATGGAGAAAACATCTTTATCAACGCAGCCCTATTAAGAACAGAAGATTACACGGTATTGAAACAAAGTTTTAATCTATGGAGCGTAATAATAATAATAAGCTTTGCTCCACGGCGTTTTTTTTTTCTTTCCCTTACTCGTTTATTCTAAGATCCAAGTTTCCAACGTATAGTCTGCTCTCGCTCTTTTCATCTACAAACCCACCAGTGTCCTGAAGCACATATATGCAAGAAAATATTTAGAAGATGGCACAAATTAACATAAGAGAGAAAAGCAAATAGCAAACAAGATATTTTATATCTCCAATGAGTTTCACTCGCAAAGTCGCATGTCTACTAGGTTGTACCTCAATAGACAAGCTAGACAAAAACCAAACTTGATCGAGTCGAAAATGAAACAACTGAAGATATACACATATACTGACATGAAAAAAAAGATTGCTCAAGGAAAATGTAGTCACCATTTAATTGCAGAAACAACCAGATCGAAAGGTATTATTCAGCCTGGAAGACGAGGAAGCTCAAGAAACTAAAGAATGTAGTCTGCATCCACCTGCAAATAAGCAACTTCAACATTACAACTTTTTGTTTTTTTTATATTTCTTTTATACAGAACAAGTTCCCTCTCAAGATTTTCAATTTCAATAGAGTACACATATGAGAACAAAGCTCAAAGGCCAAGACAACAATCAAACTACTCTTCAAAATCGAGATGGCGAAAGATTTTAAACAGACACTTGATAGTAATCAATGTGTCACATAAAGACCATATAACCAATCTAACAATATTGCCCAAGAACTATCGAAAGCAGAGGTTTCTCCATGAGAACTGGAGTTATTCACTACGCACCAAAAAGGAGAAACCTTTAGCTTTAGGGAGCAAGATCTGTGTAGTCAAATTCATTGTCCGTTCTAAGTGTGATGAACTAGAGTAACTATTACCGACAGAATCCTAATCGTACGATAATCAATATATACTACTCAATCAAGACAGCTTCCTCACGAAAAATCTCATGGAAGCTAATTAGTACGCCTAATAACCTATTTCGATTACATCTCGACGCACAAATAAACCCGCTAGAGAGAATAGAAAGACAAACCCAGAGAGTTCAAATCCTTGGAAACTATAGATGAAAATTGTTTAGGGAATCTCCATGGAAGCAACTTACGGAGCTAAAGTGCGATCTCGCAGTCGCAGACTACAAAGAAGACTAAACACCGGAATTTCTGGCTGTAACCAGTAAAACGTAATACCGGTTAAGCAGGAAACCGAACCGGTGACTGGGACGTGAGATGTGGGGAAATTGAAATTAGAGAAAAAGGTTTGGTTCGGTTCAGTTCGGTTCGGTTCAGTTCAGTATAGTAAACGACGTCGTTTCTTTACGAGAGTTTTCTACTGTTTCAGTGATGATGGCTGCGAATTCGGTTAGTTAGGGTATTTCGGTTCGGTTAGTTCGGTTTGTTAGGTAATTCAGTTATTTTTTGCCGAAAATAATCGAATAAAATATCGGTTCGGTTCGGTTCTCGGATAATTCAATTATTTTTTTTGCCGAAAATAACCAAATTCGGTTCGATTCGGTTGGTAAATTCAGATTAAGGGTAAAATTTTGGTTATTTTTGGTTATATTTTTGGTTATTCTTAAATTCAGATTTCAGTTTTAAAAAAAAAATTAGTTAACCAAACCGAACTGAGCCGAGAACCGAATAAAATTTGAAATGTTGCGGATCGGTTCTCTGTACATAACCGAAGCATAACAGAACCGACCGAGTAGACCGAGTTCTATTAAAGTCTTCAGCATTTTCCTCGAAGCTATTTTTTAGTATTCGACCAAAAATGGAAAAGTTTCATCTAGTTCCTTAATACATATAAACTGTTACTAGCAATGGACAGTGATATGATATGAGAAGATTCTAATAAATACCCCAAAAAAAAAATACACAAGTAAAGAAAAATAGAAAGTGAACATCTCAGTCTCACTTTCCTAACAACAAAAGAGAGATGAAAGTTTCTTAGGAGATGGAAATGTTTTTTTTTTTGATGATAATTAGGGGGTGTGATCTAAGTTTTTACCATCCGATTATTTTTTCTATAATGAATATAGCCGTTGAGTAGTCTACTTATCGGATTTTCTAATGGATCTAAAACATGACACTATTTTGAATTTGCCAAATATGAATGATTAGATAATTTTACGCTTGAAAAAAATCGATCTCTGGTCTAAACCAACATAACAACTAAGGAATGTAACTATTATATGGGATCCGATCCGTATCATACATATTAAGGAAGAATGTATTAATGTTAATCACATATTTTAATGTTAATTGATACATGTTATCATGTAGATCATCACTACAAGAAAACACCCTTTTTGCAACGAACGATATCGTTGTTAAATCGTTGCAAAAGAGGGTTTGAATCGAATTTGCAACGAAAAAGAGATCGTCGTTAATTGATCGTCGCAAACCACAAATCGTCGTAAATTCGTCGGGAAAGTACGAGGGACAAAAATTCGTCGCTAAATCGTCGGTAAATTTTCGTAGTAAAATCGTCGTAAATATTACATTGAAATTACGACGAATATAAATACGTCGTAAAAACGATGGAAATTCGAAGGGAAATATTTCATTGTTAATTCGATGGCAAACAATTGTCGTCGTTAATTCGTTGCTAATAAATCGTCATAAAATCGTTGCTAAATAATCGTCGCAACATCGTCGCTAATAAATCGTCGTACAATCGTTGTAAATTAGCCACGATTTTATGACGATTAATTAGCAACGAATCAACGAGGACTAATAACTCGTCGTACAATCGTTGTAAATTAGCCACGATTTTATGACGATTAATTTAGCAACGAATCAACGAGGACTATTGTTTACCATCGAATTAACGATTCTATATATGATTTTTATTATTATTTTTGAAATTTTATTAATTTCGAAATTATAAAATGAAAATTTTAAAAATAATATATAATAATATTTTATTAGAAAAAAAAATATTATAATCTGTTACAAAAAAAACAAAATTTAGAATTCGAAATCCTAAATCTAAATAACTATATCGTAATCGTCGAGATTCACATCGTCTTCGGGACGTCTCGACGAACCGGATGCGCCTGCCGCTGCCTCTGCCGCTGCCTCTGCTGCTGCCTCTGCTCGGAGTCTTCGCTTTTCCCGTAGCATGGCCTGCATTGTCGGGTTCCCTGTTGCCAAGATGTCGAAGAGTTCGTCATTCTGCGTAGCATCCAGTTCAACCCGCTGCTGAAGACTCGCAATCTTCGCCTGATATGCCGTAGACCGAGTAGCCTCGGTCTCAACCCGCTCCTGAAGACTCGTAATCGTGGCACGTAACACGACTGGATCATCTTCTGGCGATCGTCGTCGCGGAGCATATGAAGAAGCATCCGAGACATCTCGAATAGATCCCATCCCGACAACCTTCCCCTTTCTCTTATGGGCAATCTACATTTAAATTTACAATTAGAAATTTTTAAAAAATCAAAAACTAAAAATTAATAAGTACTAACTATTCTATATACCTGCTCGAAGATCCGGTCAATATCGGGTGTGGTCAACCCTCCAGACATGACCGACGAACCACCTGGAGATAGCTGTTGAGAGAGATGTGTCTCTCGTTCGGTGACCTTGGAAGTCACCTCATTGAAGATGTGCTCAGCCGTCTCGGAAACAAAGGAACCATCCTTCTTTCGGTGCGTCCGCTCAAAAACCTTGGTCATCGGAGGGAGTACACCTCCGTCTTCGGCGGCCTAAGGAAAAAAACTATGTTATTGACGAAGTAAATTAAATAAATAAATAAATTTAAATAAATTTAATTACCATCTGTAGACGAACACCCGCAAAAGGTGTTTGCCCAGCTGTATGAGGCAAAGCCTTCAGTTTCCCGTCCGAACCAACGGTGTTGCGGGAAGCCGAACACTTCTCAGCAGTTATGATGGACTTCGGATCCAACCAATACCGCACCAAGCCGTCCCAAACGGCTTTATCCATGTGCAGGGGCTTTGCTAAATCGCCAGAAATATTCCATGCTTTCTTCCATTCACCAAACACGCCTTGGATACGAAACTTCACCCTCTCGAGAAACAAAGTTTCAACCTCGCCATGAATCGAAAGATCCCAGTGATATTTTTGCTGCATGAGAAACAAAAATAATTACATATTTTATAAAATTAAATTAAATATATATTTAAATATAATTAAAATAATTATGGGAGAAAAAAATATTTTTTCATACGTACCGCAAAAATCTTGAACCATGTCTCATTGACGTGTGGCGGGAGCTGGGTAAAATTGGCATGAGGCTCGATAAAATAGGACTTGATGATTTCAGAAACGGTGCGTCCAACTTTGGATTCAACTCCAAACCTGAAACAAAAAATTGTAAAATTATGAATTGTTAGAAATAAATATAAATATGTAATAATAAATGTAAAATAAATAAATATATATATTACCATTCCGACCGGTCAGTATGATCCGGATCTAATCTCGTAAGCCTATGACGGCCCGGCTTTGCAAGCAAATCAAGAACCGTCATGTGTGCATATGGGGCCGGGGCACGGCCTCCAGGTTGCGGAATCTGAGGTGTTTGTGGCGGCGGAGCACTCTGTGTTTGCGTCGCCGGGACGAAATCCGTCTCTGTAGCCTCAGAAGACACGGGCAACCCGGTACCCGAAGCATCACCAATCTCTCTCAAAAAATGAGCGTAATGTGAACGACGCTGGCCCATCTGCATAAAAATGAAAACAAATTACTATCTATAAACATCTGGGCAGTCTGCTATTTTTCCTAATTTGATTCCGTTTCTACCGACCTAAATTGTTCCATTCCTATCTATACTAACTAAAATTAAAAACATAAAAAAAAAATTTACCTTTTTTCGCAAGGAATTCCGGAGGAATGATCGAGCAAGAGCAAGATAGAAATTTGAAAGTGAATGAAGAAATTATGAGCGTATAATTATATAGGATTAGTTGTCGTTGCTAAATCGATCCTAATTGGCGTCGATTTAGCGACGAATCGTCGCTAAATCGAGGCAATCAGACCGTGGCTAATTCGTCGCTAACTTTGCAACGATTTTGTGACGATTCTTTGACCCAAACGCGGGAGTTTAATTGACCGACACGCGGTAAATTAAATTCATAATTTATGACGATTCGTCGCCAAATCGTCGCAAATGTTGCAACGAATTAGTGAGGAAATTTGTAAAATCTGTTTTAGGGTTTAGGGTATAGATACAAAACTGTAACGTCGATTGCAACATTCCAGAAACAACTTTACATGTTTACCGTAAATCCAAAATCATGAAATTATCAATAAATTCATCGAGATTGAAAAATAAGTAAAACTGAGAGTTTGCGTACATGTTAGATTATTAATACAATGATTCAGTTTGTGGATATTACTGTGATTGACCGAGTTTTTATTTTCGAACAATTCTCTAAAGTCACGATCAATTTCATTGAAAGATGCATAATACAATGAGATGGTAATAGGTTAATTAGGATTTAGGGTTTAGGGCAAAGGGTTTAGGGTTTATGGACGAATCGTGGCTAAATCGTCGCAAATTTGCATCGATTTTGTGACATTCATATTTTGCGACGATTTAGCCACGATTAGTCATAATTCGTTGCCAAATCGTCGCAAATGTTGCAACGAATTAGTGAGGAAATTTGTAAAATATGTTTTAGGGTTTAGGGTATAGGTACAAAACTGTAACGTTGATTGCAACATTCCAGAAACAATTTTACATGTTTACCGTAAATCCAAAATCATGAAATTATCAATAAGTTCATCGAGATTGAAAAATAAGTAAAACAGAGAGTTTGCATACATGTTAGATTATTAATACAATGATTCAGTTTGTGGATATTACTGTGATTGGCCGAGTTTCCATTTTTGAACAATTCTCTAAAGTCACGATCAATTTCATTGAAAGATGCATAATACAATGAGATGGTAATAGGTTAATTAGGGTTTAGGGTTTAGGGTAAAGGGTTTAGGGTTTATGGACGAATCGTGGCTAAATCGTCGCAAATTTAGATCGATTTTGTGACATTCATATTTTGCGATGATTTAGCCACGATTTAGCCATGATTAGTCATAATTCGTTGCTAAATCGTCGCAAATGTTGCAACGATTTTGTGACAATCACAATTAGCGACGATTTAGCGACGATTTCTTTGAAATCCCCTAAACCCCAAACTAAATCACATTTCCGATCATCACTCATTTCCCACCGTTGTTGGGGCAATTAATAAATTACAAGACACATAGAGACATATGTCTCGTAATTTATTAATCGCCGCACCTACGGCGGAAAATGAGTGGAGATCGGAGATGGAATTTAGTTTGGGGTTTAGGAGATTTCATAGAAATCATATCACTTAAATTTCACAATAATTACTCGATCACAATATTATATTAATACATTAAATTCACAATAATTACTAGCTAGCGCGGTCACTCTGATTCATTTTCGGACGAAGAGTAGTACACATCCGTTTCTTGATCATTTGGTTCATCACTTTCTTCGAACTCATCTTCCTCATCTTCTTCCTCTGTATCGTCTGGGAGATATTCAACTTGCCTGTTTTGAGGATCTATCAAAAGGATGTCTTCATTGTTCTCATTTAGTTCTGGCATATCAGAGCAATGATCTTGCAGCATTGGTAGTTCCTCATCAACCCCCACAATTCGACCCCTCGGAGAAACTTTTATAACTGATAACCATGAGATACGGGTGGTGCGAACTCGCGGATATGGAACAAAGCTGACTTGTTCTGCTTGTGATGCTAGGATAAATGGCTCATACTTATTGTAACGTCGTGATTGGTTGACATCTACTGCCCCAAATTTGTTTTTACGGACGCCTCGATCAACTGTTGGATCGAACCAGTCGCATTTGAACATAACGCATTTCAAACCTAAGCAACCAGGGTACTCAACTTCAATTATGTCTTGCAACACTCCATAAAAATCTATTTCGCCCCGCACATATACCCCGTAGTTGGCAGTACCTCTTTGATTTCCGTATTTGAATGTATGAAATATATACCCGAGTGTGCAATACATGGGTGCACTCGTTATCTTCGATATGGGGCCTTTTATTAACTCATGGAACCAGCGTGGATATGCGGTATCCCCATACTCGACCTATATCATTAATTAATTTAATTAAAAAAGTAATCAAAATATGTATTAAGTTAATTGTCCAAGTTAGTAATTAATCAGATCACTTAAAATTTTACGTACTTGGGTCTTCAACCACGGGGAAAAATGTTGATATTTACGCTTGTTGATTTCATCGTCTGAGATTCCTTCAATGACTTCTCGGACTTGTCTAACAAATTCACTGCATACAAAAGTATTTACAATTGTAATTAAGATACATATCGTAATTGGTATAAAGCTAGCATATATATAATTTAGCCATATATAAGACGTATGTTTATACACTTACGTCTCAAATTGACTAACTTCTTCGCAATTTAAGAGGATATACGTTTGTGCACTATGATGGTCTTTTTCATTGGCAAACCAAACTGACTTCACTCTTCCACATAATCGACCGATTGAAGAAAAGATATCTGGGACACCTTCATTAACATATGTTCGGCCTACACCTCCATCATCATATCGCCGTGCTGCCATTTTCCGTGTGCGAACCTTCGAGCCAAAATAGTACCCCGTGAAGTGAGAAGTTTATTCTGTTAAACTTCCTGCTACTATTGAGCCTTCAACTTTGGCTAGATTTTTAGCCTTCCGCTTCAAATGTCCCATGAATCGCTCGAATGGGTACATCCATCGATACTGCACAGGACCCCCAAGTTCTGCTTCGTGAGGTAGATGAATAGGTAGGTGTTCCATAACATCAAAAAATGCTGGGGGAAATATTTTCTCCATGTTGCACAACAAAATAGGAATACTAGCATCAAGTTGTGCAATAACATCTTCTGACAAAGTACGGGTACAAAGATCCCAAAAAAACGCTCCAATGCCTACAATAACAATCACATGATATATAAGGTAATAATGTTAATTTTCCATTTCGTATATATATATATATATTAATTATATAAAATCTTAAATTCGCAATTAATATGTGATTAGTTTAAATTTATATACCCGCAATTGCTTCGTGTACATTTCCTGGTAGAAGTTCAGCAAATGCAAAAAGAAGTAGTCGTTGCATAAAGACGTGACAGTCATGACTCTTCATCCCGGAAAACTTTTGGCCATTCTCAACACATTTAGCTAAATTAGATACGTACCTGTCCGGGAACTTCACATCATATGTCGCCCATTTTAACAAAGCTGACTTTTCTTCCGCACCCACTGAAATATGGGGACAGGTGCTTTCCCATTTCTTGTAATATGTAACTCATTCCGACAACAAAGATCAGGCAAGTCTAACCTTGACTTACCGCTGTCTTTAGTCATTCCACGCACGTTTAACAATGTATGCATGATGTTATCAAAAAAGTTTTTTTCAATGTGCATGACATCCAAATTGTGTCTAAGCAAATGATCCTTCCAATACGGAAGCTTCCAGAATATGCTTTTCTTATGCCAATTGTGATGCTCCCCATATCCATCCGGCATATTAGCTGGAGTGTGCCAATTTCCACCACGATTGACTGTTTCCAATGCACCATAATAATCAATTTCTGCTTCTAGATCTTCCCCGGAAATATAAACAGGAGGAGGAACACGAACAGTTTTGTTCTTTCTAAACAACCGCTTAGTTCTTCGATATGCATGATGAATCGGTAGAAATCGGCGGTTACAATCAAACCAACTTGTTTTCCGACCATGTTTCAATTGAAACGCATCTGTCCGATTGAGACAATATGGACAAGACAATCGCCCATGCGTAGTCCAACCTGATAACATCCCGTAAGCAGGGAAGTCGCTTATTGTCCACATAAGCACCGCACGCATTGTAAATTTTTTTTTCCTTGCAAAATCATATGTCCAAACCCCGGTATACCACAACTGCTCCAATTCCTCTATCAGAGGCTGAAAAACACATCAAGGGAACGCTTCGGATGCTTCAGATCTGGTACTAAAATACTCAAGAATAAAATTTCTCTTTGCATGCACATATCTGGGGGAAGGTTGTAAGGCGTTAGGATTACTGGCCATAAAGAATATTGCCTACCAGACATACCAAATGGACTAAATCCATCTGTGCAAAGACCAAGATACACATTACGTTTCTCTCTAGCAAAGTCTGGATGTACCGTCTTAAAGTGTTTCCACGCTTTTGCATCTGAAGGATGAGTAACCTCCTCATCTGTTTGCAAATGATCTGCATGCCATCTCATCGATGCAGCTGTCCTCTCAGACTGATACATTATTTTTAATCTATCAGTTATAGGAATGTACCACATCCGCTGGAACGGTACCTTACTCCGACCAGTACCTTGCGGCTTATATCTTGGCTTATGGCAAAATCGACATTCCTGTAACTTATCATCATCTTTCCAAAAAAGCATGCAATTGTCAACACAGACATCTATCATCTTAGAAGGCAACCCAATACTATAAACCAGCTTCTGTATCTCATAGTAAGTTTCAGCAGCTAAATTGTCCTCTGACAAATACTCTTTAATCAAATCAGCCCAATCATCCATGAAACCTCAGCTAAGTTATGATCAGTTTTAATAGTCATCATCCTAGCCGCCAACGACAATTTAGAATGTCATTCTCTACATCCATCGTAGAGTGGCTGATTTGCAGCATCTAGCATATCATAAAAAAAATTTTGCATCTAGATTGGGTTCCTCATCATGATGATCATGTGCAAATGTACTTACGGTTTCATGAAATGCATCCGTAACCATGTCATGAATCCTATCATTATCTTCACCATGCTGCTCCGCATGATCATCAAATTGATTAAAATTATTTGACTCATCAAAATTCGATGCTTGATAATTGCTACTACTACTAGCTGCATTTCCCCCATGACCCTCTCCATGATAATACCATATATAGTAATGCGGCATAAACCCTCTATTTAATATATGCGACCACACATTCGAGATAATGATAAATTTCCTATTCAAGCATATGGCACAAGGACAGTACATCTTACCACTGATAATCGTATTATGTATACTTCCTACCTGATGCATGAATCCCTCCACCCCATCACTGAACTCCTTTGTTAGCGATCCCTCTGAATCAAGACGATTATACATCCATTTTCTAATTTCGTATATTGACATTTTTTGTTGGTCAGAAAAAAATAAATGTTTTTGAATATGAAATTTTTATTATAAAGTTGGCCACTATATATAGATTTTTATTTTCATTACCATCGAATTACCTACGATTTTACATCGATTTCACATTGATTTTACAACGAATATAAAAATGTTTACAACGACATTAAACATGTTTACCTAACCGAACACCGTGAACTTAAAACGTGCTCACCTAACTGATTAATCGTTGGGAAATCGATGTAAAGTTCAACTTATAATAATCATTGCTAATTCGTGGGTAATTTTACGACGATATTACAACGTTTTATATAAACCTCGGTAAATCATCGCTAAGTTACAACGATTTTACGACGATTTTGATTATCGTCGTAACGTCGTCGGTAATCGTTGTAAAATCGTCGCTAATTAGCGACGATTTTACAACGAAAATTTTCGTCCCAATTTTGCGACGATTTTACGACGTCTTTAAGAATCGTCGTAAAGTCGTCGTAAAAACGATTGCAATTTGCAACGAAATAAAATCGTCGTAAAAATTCGTTGCAAAATGCCTGTTTTCTTGTAGTGCATATAGTTCTTGTAGTTAATGATACATTAATTTAGTTTGCATGTGTGGTCATGTGGTGACGTATAGTTCGTGTTGTTGACAATCATTTTTCCTATACAAAATATGTTTATATTCAATATACTACTAATTAAATGGTGAAGACTTAAATTAATTGTTTATTAACTTCGGAGGATAAACTAAAAATTTTATCTGAAAAATCACATTAAAAATATGTAACATCATTCTTTTGTAACCAAAAATAAATTTTCAACAATATTTTTTGTGGAGTGGAGGAATTATCAACTAATTTTTTCGGGCTGCAATAATTAATATTTCAAAAGTTAACTAAATATGGGAAAAACAAATTACATAATAAACAATGTATAAAAGAATAAATACCATTTCACGGTCTCACCAATATTAAAACGTAATTAGGTAAGAAAATAATTCTATGTGTGTGTGTATGTTTTTTTTGTCAACATGTGGTTTTCTTTTGACTATAAACCTATTAAGTAAATAATGTGGTTTTCTTTTGACAATAAATCTATTAAGTAAATAATGTGGTTTTCTTATGACTATAAATCTATAAGTAAATAAATTGAAAAGTTATGTTTTTTTTTTCCAACTTTTGTTTGTTAAGTTCTTTTTCAAATATGACCATAAAAAATACATTTTATGTATGCTTGTGTTACTATATATATAGCCAATCTAAATAACGAAAAGTTCATCAAAAAAAGTTAAAGAGAATATAATAAAAATGGTCATCACCATGAAAACTTTAATTGCATTTGTTTTTACTGCCCTTTTCATCATATCTCCGGTTCATTGTTATACAACAACTGTTAGTACTACTTCAGGTAGAGATCTATTCTTATACTCCCTTACTTAATAATTATGGAGATGATTTTGTCCATTTTAATGAATATACATATTGGTTTGAATCGTTTGATGATTTTTATTAATAAATAGGCTATGGAGTAAAGCAGATGGACATTCAATGCTTCTATGGAACAGAAACATGTCGTCGTAACCTCTGCAGACCTTTTTGTAGAGACCATGGTTATCGTCTTTACGTCTGTACAATTGATGCATGTTGCTGTCGTATTCCATACCCTCCATATAAGTATGTGTCTGGTCCAAGATGATATTGGTATCTGCTTAAAAAATAACATCAATATTTTTCATATATTTTGAATAATATCTATACAAAAGATCTATAGCGAAATTGACAAACTTTTCCAAATCGAAGGAACTTTGATTAAATTCAAGCAATCATTGTTTGGCAATTTGAAATGTAAAATAAATAGGAAGTCGGTCCAATATGTTTCCACGTGTTCCATTTGGTAAATGTGTTATATTTCAATAATTTTATCTCGTAAAAATTTACATCGTTGAATTAACATTTTTAAAATAAACAGTTTTATTATGTAGTGCAAACTATTTATTTATATATATTTATATTATACACATATATATGTTCCTAACTTTTTTTCACAACAAACACTTAGGGCAAGACCATTATATGTTTTCTCAATGAGACATTCTTCCTTAAAAAAATAAAAAATAAAAATAAAAAGTGAAAAAAGAGAAAAGAAAAGTGTCTCAAATACTTCAAAAAAAGTTGAGACACTCTCTTGCTGAAATGTCATACTTAGATTGGTCCAATTTTTTTGTTGTTAAAAAATTTAATTGTTTAATTAAAAAAAAAGAAGATATTTTATTGGTGATATACCCATGAATGTGTCTCACCAATGCAGATGGCTTTACGTTAATAAGAAAAATATCAATGTTGACCTACATGTCAATAACCTACAACTTAATCTCTATAGCATTATTTGAGAAGTCTGATTTTTATGTGTCACGTTTACATTAATTTTAATTAATTACAAAATAACTTTAATTAATTAAAATTATTATGACTAACTGCTATTATTAATATTTCTATTTTAATTTCCTTTTTCTCGCTTAATAATCTTTTTTCAAATGATTTTATTCATAAAAAGTATCTTTACAAAAATAAAACGTTAAGACTCAGAATTAAAACAAGGCAATCGGAATTGAAACTCAGAGAACAAAAACACGCAACCAAATTACAAAAAAGTATGAAACACACGAATCAACAAACTCTTGTCTTCTTTCTCTTTTTCCATTTGAGTTAACTCACCGCTTCATATTCTTAAATTTTCTTCACCGATCTTTTAATCCAAGGATACGTCTCTGTTCTCAAAAAACTTGCTTGTTAATATATATATAGCATATGGTCCTTAGTCCATTGTCATCTACTTTTGTTAAAAGTCAGTTTGACCTCCTCAAATACGTGTCAGAAGAACAGGAGTGCAAAAATACGCGTGATTAGAGAGTATGAAATATTTGAGAACATACTTTAGTGTGATTTTGATTAAACTAATAATAGATTAGAGATTATATACGATCTGATCAGAGATTAGAGATTCTCTTCTTCAATTGCTATCAGTTTCTTACCGTATCCCTGGAAAAATTGAATTTGCTTGAGAAAATCAATTCTTTTTTGAAATTTCACAGTTTTTGTGTTAATTTCAGGTTAAAGTCTGATCGAAAAGTCTTTTATCTTTTCATGAAAAAGTAACTTTCATATTACCTAAAACTTAGTTTTCTTCTTTATTGTTTCGTCTTTGGTAACGTTTAGCTCTCTCAGTTTCACTTCTCCTCCCCTTGGTTTCATTTATCATCATGCCAATTCAAACCATTAATCTATATGCTATTTTTTAAGTTTTTTTTTCTTTTCTTAAGATTATGTTAGATAAACGTGTTATTAAAATTTGAATATATATACCATAATCTGATCGAAAAGGAAAAGAAACAGAGTCAAGATGAAGATATTTTTCCTTAATTCTTTAAACGTCTGTAATGTGCCGGTTTAAATACGTTCAAAAATCCCAAAATACAACTGCTTGTCTCTTCTGTCTCACAGCACTTGAGAACTGGAACGCTAAAACTATGTTGTACTCTCAGATACAAAAGACATAAGAAAAGAGGAAGGATATTGTGTTCTTCGATAAAAAGAAGAAGGAGACATGACTTGATTATATAGCCTAACACCTCAACGTATTCAACGTAAAAATACGACATTAATGAGAATTTATCACCACTTAAGGCGTGATTTGTAACATACACAAATCAATTGTTTTTTTATTTTGTCGTTACATACAATTAAAGGGATAATAAGTATGTTGACTTTAGTTAACAATCAACAAAAGAATTTCAGCCAAAAAAAATTAATCTTATTTGCGAAATTCCAAAGTTCAAGCCCGGCTCGGATATCTCTTTTCTAAAATACACATTTCCAAGGTTTTGAAATTTGTTATAAATTTTTCACTTTATATACAAGAAAAATTTCACCTCATGTTTCCAATGTGAGACATTTTACAAATGATACATTTTAAGCTTTACAAGCAATCCACTTTAACCTCTATTTCTCATTCAAACTAACTCCTTTTTTTGACATGTGAATACACTATCTTATAGTGCTCACAACAAAGAATCCAACGATTCTAAGATCCGGTCATTCCGACAACTGAATTGCCTGGAAACACCACCGGAATATGGTCTAAAACTATTTGTCCAAAAACGAGTTCCAACATTTATTAGTTGTGGGTAAAGAATAAACTAACATCCCTTATATATTAATTGAGAATCAATGTTAAAAATAAACCTTGCATTGACATGTGTCATCATAAAAGAGCTTCAAAGACTAATATAAAATAGGCATAAATAACTAGACTATTTATAATTTATGCCATTCACATTAATTTGGTTAGAAAATTGTTTATATCAATAAGTTATTTACTATTTAGCATTTAATTTATAAAGATATCTTATATCTTCCATTTGCTACCAAAATATTTATTCAAAATTTAGTATATCTTATTAATTTTTTTCCCTAAACACTATATTCTTTCTCTCATATATGTTTGATCTTATTTTTTTGAATAAAAAAACACTAAATCATCACATCATCAATGTAATAAAAAAAAAATCTACATATTTTCACACATGTTATAATTCGAATATTAAAAAGCAAACATAAATTATTCAAATGGTGAAGAAATATGTGTGTTTTGAAAGTTCCACAACGAAATTAAAGATGTATGGTGGTTCAGAAATCTATTATAAAAATGACCAAAATGATAAGAAATCATAAGAGTAGGAAACCTCAGATAACTTAAAAAAATTAGGGTCAACCTCCACCCCGCACATGATGCAAGTAATCACCTAGTTTGATTTGAAAAGTCACATGAAAAATGTAAAACAACAGTCTTTCAGAAACAAAATTCTTTCTGGATAAAGAAGAGTCCTTTTTGTGAAGTAGATCAAGTAATCTTTACCAATAATTTCGAATTACAACCATTATGATTTGAATATTATATTTGGAAATTTATACTAAGTATGGGGGAAAAGATTACATATTTAACAATGCTCATATACTCATATATTGCATGTTTTAGCATACATTTCACTTAGAGCTTTGTGTCATTTACATGCATAATCATGGTTTTCTCTTGCATTTAGGTCTCATT
Organism: Eutrema japonicum; assembly: GCA_030161315.1. NCBI lineage: Eukaryota > Viridiplantae > Streptophyta > Magnoliopsida > Brassicales > Brassicaceae > Eutrema > Eutrema japonicum. The sequence goes on from BSQW01000005.1 coordinate 38,552,616, forward strand.
TAGAGATTAGGACATTTGCATTAGGTCCTAGTGAGTCTTGCATGCATTTGGAGTGTTTTTAGGTGATTTGGAGGCAATTGATGATATTTGGAGAGTTGGACCAAAGTAGAGTGCAAGGTCCATCCGATACACCAGAAAGACGTGGCTGGACAGAGGCCCTCAGATCTGAATCAGCGTGGATGACATTCATGGAAGTTGTAGAAGAAGGAGTTAGCTGTCCACATGAGTTGGAATCAAGTCATTCGGACGTGTGGTTTGAGAGATATGGCGGATTTACGAGAGACAAGTCCACCTAGCCGAGACAGTTTCTTCACGCCGATGTCACTCCTCGGCACAACATGTCGGTACTAAGGGGATTTTCCTCCTGTCTCAATACCGACTTGTGACGTCGGTATTACAATTTCAGGGGATTACACCGACGTCATAGGTCGGTATGACTGATCGGTGTAATACTTATCTCACCCGAACCACTTGAACTCACCCGAGACGTCTGAAAGATCTAGCCGAAATAGGGGTCTACAATCCGAATTAGCATGTTTTGTATTAATAAATAGGTTATAAAATAGATCAGGATGAAAAATGCTTCAACGAAGAAGAAGCATGTTTTTATGGAGGGGACAAAGCATGCTCAACGTTTTGTAGAGATAATGGTTTTTTTATGGCTCGTGTACTATCGACGGATGTTATTGTGAAAAATAAAAAAATATGGGTCGAAAATGAAGCAATCTAATCAAATGTATTAGTATATGCGTGAAAAAGAACTTCATTATTTTCATATGCTTTGAATATCTACATAGAATATTTAGAGGGTAATAAATAAATTTTACAAAATCGAAGTTCAAAAAAAAAACACTAAATCATCACATCATTCATGTAATAAAAAAAATCTACATTTTTCACACTTGTTATAATTCAAATTTTAAAAAATGAACATAAATTATTCAAATGGTGAAGAAATAAGTGTGTTTTGAAAGTTCCACAACGGAATTAAAGATGTATGGTGGTTCAGAAACCTAATATAAAAATGACCAAAATGATAAAAAAATCATACGAGTAGGAAACTTCAGATAACTTTAAAAAAAATTTCAGTTTAATATAGTTCATTGATTGACCTGCATAATGAAACCGAAAAGATAAAAATTATAATTTTACGAACATTTATATCAAAAATTTCAAAAATTATAATTAGTTTACGAACAGTTAAAAACATTTATATCAAAAATTTCAAATATTATAATTAGTTTAATATGGTAAAAAATATATTTTTTACGAAACTTATTTTGGTCAAAAGATTAATAGATTATATATATTTCAACTTGATCATGAATAAAATCGATTATAAAACCTAATAATTGGCCCGTATATTGTTATTTGTGTTATAACACAAATGAAATTTTAGCTCTTTTTTATAATTACGTAATCAGTATATAGTTTTGCACTTGCAAATATAAGCTATTTTTTTGTAATTATAATTATATACATAACATTCATATATTCTAATAAAAAAATTAGGGTCAATTTTCACCCCGCACATGATGCAAACAATCACCTAGTTTGGTTTGAAAAGTCACATGAAAAATGTAAAACAACAGTCTTTCAGAAACAAAATTCTTTCTGGATAAATAAAGAAGAATCATTTTTGTGAAGTAGATCAAGTAATCTTTACCAATAATTTCGAATTACAACAATTATGATTTGAATATTATATTTGGAAATTTATACTAAGTAGGGGGGGGGGGGGGGGGGGGGATTACATATTTAACAATGCTTAAAAGAATAAATACCATCTCACTAATATTCAAACCGTAATTAGGTAAGAAAATATTTCTCTGTATTTTCTTTTGACTATTAATCTATAAGAAAATAAATTGAAAGACTGTATTTTCTTTTGACTATTAATCTATAAAAAAATATATTGAAATACTGTATTTTATTTTGACTTTTAATCTATAAGGAAATAAATTAAAATACTGTATTTTCTTTTGACTTTTAATCTATAAGAAAATAAAGTGAAAGACTAAGTTCTTTTTCATCTTTAACCAAAAAAAATGCCTTTTTTTACGTATGTTTGTGTTACAATATATAACCAGTCTAAGTAAAGCAAAACTCATAAAAAAAAAGTTAAGAGAATATCTTAAAAATGGCTATCACAATGAAGACTTTAATCACATTTGTTTTAACTATCCTCTTCGTCATATCTTATGTTCATTGTCGTACGACACCTGCTCCTACCATATCTTATGTTCATTGTCGTACTTATACCATATTCTATATAATTATGAACACGATTTTTTATATAATAAATGTACATATTGATTACTGATTTTTTATTAATAAATAGATTATAAAATAGATCAGGATAAAAAATGCTTCAACGAAGAAGAAGTATGTTTTTATGGAGGGGACAAAGCATGCTCAGCGTTTTGTAGAGAGAATAGTTTTTTATGGCGCTTGTACTATCGACGGATGTTGTTGTGAAAAATAAAAAAATATGGGTCGAAAATGAAGCAATCTAATCAAATGTATTAGTATATGTCTGAAAAAGAACTTCATTATTTTCATATGCTTTGAATATCTACATTGAATATTTAGAGGGTAATAAATAAGTTTTACCAAATCGAAGTTCAAAAAAAAAAACAATAAATCATCACATCATCCATGTAATAAAAAAAATCTACATTTTTTAACACTTGTTATAATTCGAATTTTTTAAAAAAACATAAATTATTCAAATGGTGAAGAAATAAGTGTGTTTTGAAAGTTCCACAATGAAATTAAAGATGTATAGTGGTTCAGAAACCTAATATAAAAATGACCAAAATGATAAGAAATCATAAGAGCAGGAATCTTCAGATAACTTAAAAAAAATTCTTAAGTTTAATATAGTTCTTTGATTGAGCTGCATAATGAAACCGAAAAGATAAATATTATAAATTTTTAAAGTTGATAAAATGTTAAAAAAATTTATATCAAAAATTTCAAATATTATAATTAGTTTAATATGATAAAAATATTAAATATTTTTTACGAAAATTAGTTTGATCAAACGGTTAATAGATTATATATATTTCAACTTGATCACGAATAAAATCGATTATAAAACCTAATAATTGGCCCGTATATTGTTATTTGTGTTATAACACAATGAAATTTTAGATCTTTTTGTAATTACGTAATCAGTATATAGTTTTGCACTTGCAAATATGAGCTATTTTTGTAATTATAATTATATACATAACATTCATATATTCTAATAAAAAATTAGGGTCAACCTTCACCCCGCACATGATACAAGCAATCACCTAGTTTGGTTTGAAAAATCACATGAAAAATGTAAAACAACAGTCTTTTAGAAACAAAATTCTTTATGGATAAATAAGAATCCTTTTTGTTAAGTAGATCAAGTAATCTTTACCAATAATTTCGAATTACAACCATTAAGATTTGAATGTTATATTTGGAAATTTATACAAAGTATTTGGGGGGGGGGGGGGGGGGGGGGATTACATATTTAACAATGCTTAAAAGAATAAATACCATCTCACTAATATTCAAAACGTAATTAGGTAAGAAAATATTTTTCTGTATTTTTTTTTGAATATTAATCTATAAGAAAATAAATTGAAAGACTGTATTTTCTTTTGACTATTAATCTATAAAGAAATAAATTGAAAGACTGTATTTTATTTTGACTTTTAATCTATAATGAAATAAATTGAAAAACTGTATTTTTTTTTGAGTTTTAATCTATAAGAAAATAAATTGAAAGACTATGTTCTTTTTCATCTTTAACCAAGAAAAATGCTTTTTTTACGTATGTTTGTGTTACAATATATAACCAGTCTAATTAAAGCAAAACTCATAAAAAAGGTTAAGAGAATATCTTAAAAATGGCTATCACAATGAAGAAATTTAATCACATTTGTTTTCACTATCCTCTTCGTCATATCTTATGTTCATTGTCGTACGACACCTGCTCCTACTCCAGGTACTCATACCACATTCTATATAATTATGAACACGATTTTTTATATAATAAATGTACATATTGATTACTAATTTTTTATTAATAAATAGGTTATAAAATAGAGCAGGATGAAAAATGCTTCAACAAAGAAGAAGCATGTTTTTATGGAGGGGACAAAACATGCTCAGCGTTTTGTAGAGAGAATGGTTTTTTTTATGGCGCTTGTACTATCGACGGATGTTATTGTGAAAAATAAAAAAATATGGGTCGAAAATGAAGCATTCTAATTAAATGTATTAGTATATGCATGAAAAAGAACTTCATTATTTTTATATGCTTTGAATATCTATATAGAATATTTAGAGGGTAATAAATAAATTTTACCAAATCGAAGTTAAAAAAAAAAACAATAAATCATCACATCATTCATGTAATAAAAAAATCTACATTTTTTCACACTTGTTATAATTCGAATTGGAGTCTTATCTGGCTGATGTGTGTGTTCCTAGGTATGATCCAAATTTTAGTATATTGATGTGGTGGAAGAAAGCAAGTTCAAAGTATAAGATTCTCTCCTTAATGGCAAAAGATCTTTTAGCGATACCAGTTTCAACTGTTGCATCCGAATCAGCTTTTAGCACATGTGGTCGTATTCTTGATCATTTTCGGAGTTCTCTCACACCAATGATAGTTGAAGCACTCATCTGTACTCAGGATTGGATTCGACATGATTATCCACAAGTATCTTCGGAGGAAGAGCCAATGGAAGAGCTTGAGACTCTAGAAGATGGTAAATTTTTTAATGTTTGAACTTTGATTTATGAATGCTGATATTTATTTATGGACGAACAACATTATTTCCGTTTTGTAGAGTTTTCAACTTTCCCCCAAGGAATTAGTCTTTCTTTAGAAGATGAATGGGTTTTACCTTGTTAGGTAAATTAGATTAGTGTTAACTGAAACGTTTGTGATTGCTCTCTTAAACGTTTGTGATATTAAACTAATAGAAAACTTGATATATTTGACATGTCATTTGACATGTTTTGTTATTCAATTTTAAATGGATTTCATAGTAATGTCATTTAAAAAGAATTTAATAGAAAATTTACTACATACATATAAAAAATCAAAACTATGAGATTTTACACATACTATAATAGATATGCTTCTACATGTATATGTTTGACATTTTATATATTATATATATATATATATATATATATATGAATCTATAGATTTCGATAAAAAAATTCAAAATTCAATTATATATATATATAAAAAACATGTATATATACTATATATAGATTCATGTATATAATACCTATATATATAATACATGTTTTGAATATATATATATATATATATTTATATATATATAAATGTTGGTATCATCTACAAGAATTTGCTGGTGAAGGACGTGATCCTAACACTCCGTCTAAGTTATTCAACCTTCGTATATATATTTGGTTCGGTTCGGTTCAGGTTATTCGGGTTTTAGAAAGTAGGTCTATTCGGAAATAAATTGTATATCAGTTCGATTTATTATAATTCGGTTTCGGTTCGAGTCCGGTTCTGTTTTGGACAAATAAAAATAATTAATTAAATTAAGTAATATTTTAGGTTTTTAGTATATTTTAACTATATTTAATTAAAATTATTAATTATTGTTTTAACTTTGGTTAGTTCGGTTAATTCCATTAGGTTTTATATAATCCGGATTCGGTTCGGGATCAAATAATTTGGTATAGAAATTTATATTCCATTCAGGTTATTTTATAATTTGGTTCGGATTCGAGAAATTCGGTTCGGGTTCGAGAATTTTGGCGGTTCGGGAATTTAGCCCACTCCTAAAATTTACAAGAATTCATTACCTATTAAATTATTTTGCATTCTTTTAAAATCTAGACAATATAATTACATTATTATTTTTTTGCCAAATCAATAGAACTACATTAGAAACCCACCAAATCCTTTGAATTCTATTAAAATACATGAAACAGATTACAATTGAATTCTTTCAGATTTTATTAAATTCTTAGATCCAATATATTACAATTGAATTCTTTCAGATTCTATTAAAGGGGGTGGTATTGGATCTAAGAATTTAATAGAATTCAATTATAATCTGTTTCAAGTATTTTAATAGAATTAATACCATTAGATTAACAATAACATTAATACTAGTCAGATTTTGAATTCGCAATATATATTATTAAAAGGAGCTCTTAAGTCGCAACAACATCCTATAGAAAGAGCAAACAAAAAACAGATTTCGAGACAAAGCAAAACTGGTATATTGACAATACAACGAAAATGAATTACAAGATTGGATTCGTGAGCTTCGTCGTGATTACTTCAATAATCTTCATCTTTCTATTGGTTTCAGGTTAGGCTGTCTTGTCTATGAGCTGCACATCTCATTTTGTCTATTCAAATCACAAATTATGAGAAATATTAATATTTCAGTTTTTGTTATTTTGTTATGAGTGAAATGAAGAGAAAGTAGAAGCGCAAGAAGTAAAAGCGCAAGAAGAATGCATTGGACCATGTGGAGTGATTCGGGACTGTGCGACCACTTGCATCCGTGCAGGATATCAAGGTGGTCGATGTGGTAGCTGGCCTTATCTTGATAGCTGTTGTTGTACTAGATAACCTCCATAACTAAACATTGTATGGAAAAATCATTAAATAACAATAAATAAATACTTATAAGTACATTATTGTCAATTAATTTCGTGAATGAAATTTGAGTTTAAAGAAGAAAACAAAAAAAAATGACTTTACTACATGGCATGTAGATCCGAAAAAGATGAATTAGAGGAGATGGCGTTGATAGATGGTTTAAGAAAGAGTGATATTATATATTTTAATGTGGTTTAAAAAAGAAAAAAAGTTAGCTCATCCTTAATTTACCCAAAGCTAGTAAACAATTACTTTACGTTTTTACCATTCAAATAGTAGTATACTATGTGGTCAATGAGGTACTCCGTTAATCCTCTTTATAATTATACTAGAATGTGATCCGCGTTACGCGCGGACATGTTAACTTTTTTTCTTTATATATTTTGTTTTTGATAGTTTAATATTTTATTTTTGTTTGTTACATATATTATTTTCAGTATTGTTTTTTCTTATAAAAATAGAAGGTGTTTGTACATTTTTTTATCTTTTACGTTTGTTGTCAATTTATGCAATTAATTTTTTTTTAAAGTTTGTTATTTTGTGTTTTTATAGTAGAAAACATTAGGAATCTCTAGTAATGCATTTTTTATTTTAATTTATATCAATTAGAGTGTATTAATTATATGTTAATTGCTGTCGCAAAGTTCATCTTTGAAGTAGTTACATTAAATAGTAATGAAGGCACCAAAAAGATAAAAATACACTAAATGAATTGTTTTGTTTTAGAGTTATTGCGGAAAGAGGTTGAGTGTTCGGTTCTGAAGCATATGTGACGGATGTTGGGTTTATCCTTACTTAGAATTAGATATTGTGCTTTGGGATGGAGCTAGTTGCACTGAATTTTAGGTTCGTGGCTCTTGTCTTCCTTGAATAATATTGTGTTTTTATTTTTATATTTTTTTGTTTTATTTTTAGTATTATTTCTAATATTGTTGATGTACGATTCTAATCTTCTTTATTGTGTAGTATATGTTTCTAATTCTTAACCCTTTTTGTTTCCAATTTTTAAGTATTTTTAAGTAATAAGTCTTCAAGTGTAGATATATATGATAATATAACATACATATCCAAATCTTGATTTATTATGATTTTTCACATATTTTTCATTTGTATCTTGTGTCCAGGCCTGGCTCTAGGCAAGTGCTGAAAGTACAAATGCATAGTGACCACCTGATTTTTGCAAAATTTTATCATGTTTGAAGGTTTTATTTGTAAATATTTAAGGGTTCTTTATAAATTTTTTTTTTGTATATGCCTAAAATTAGATTTTTTTTTGTAATATGCACATGGTCCACTTTATTAGTGAGCCGGTCCTGCTTGTGTCATGTAGTAGCTGGGTAATTTTGCTGCATCTTCATAGAGAAGATTTCTATGATTTCATTCGGATTGTTGTTTTGGTGTGGATTTTTTTTCCTCGATGTTTATTTAATAATTTTATTAGATTATAAGTTTTGTTTTATGTGGTGCTTAATTTGTATTTGTATTTAGTTGTAATTTTGTTCTGTCTATCAAAATGTGAGAGTTGAAATAAATTATCATATTTTGATATTTAAGCTTATTTTGAAGATGTTTTATAAATTAAATATTAAAAATGTGGTAGATATCAATAGATTTCAATTTTTGTTGAAAATAATTATCAGTATGCTTTTTTGTTTTATATGTATAAATAAAATTTATTCATTAATGATCTTAGTTATGTAATTAAAACCAATTGTTAAAAAAATAATAATTAAAATGATGTTAAAAATGAGTAATTAAATTTTGACATGTGGATGATAAGGTGGCAATATGAGAAGAGAGAAAAACTAAATATATATATATATAGATTATGTGATTAATTTAGATGTTTAAAGATTTTAAAGTTTATGTGAAATTATGCTTACATTTCTCATATAGGGAAAATCTGTTGGAACTAATTTTTTGTCAAAGCCTGAGGGTTTGATAAAATTATGTTAGTGTGAAAAGAAATGAGTTAAGCTCTTTCTAATGAAATGTTTTCATTAACCGAGAAATGTTTTCTCGTGTATATATGTTGGAATGGTTGTGTCTTAAATGAACAACATGAGAGAAGAAAAGCCATACGTGCGACGTTCGCATCTTGGGCCTTGATTGGGCCCGTGGACTTTTTGAGGTATCGATCGATACCCCTTGGTATCGATCGATACCCAGCGGGCCGACTTAAAAAAATCGCAGCCGCCTAGGTTATTCTAGAAATATTCTTTTTCTGTCATGGAAAAACCCTAGCCTCTCTCCTATATATACAACACGATTTTCACCTAAAAGATCATCCTCTGATACACAATAAACACTTACTAAAAGTTCTAGCAATCGTTTCTTCAATTCCCTACTGCTTAGAGTAAGTTTTAATTTCGAGAGTATCGTAGAATAATGGTCAATAGATCTGAATCATGGTGTTGATGATTCAGTTAAACTTTGGTTGTATCCTGGGACTCATGGATCTATAAAACCCCGTCACACTACGGGAGATTCTTAGAGTTAAGGAAAGAGATTTATCTCGCCTCCTCAGATCTTGTATTGCTTTATCGTTTATAAATCGTCTGTTCCTTAAACTGTTTATTTACATATTACTGTGATTAAATCTTTCCTGTCTGTAGTGTAAATTTTGGTCCTACAATCTTAACTCTAAGAAGATCCAATTTTTGTTATTACTTCAATTGGATCTTTAATCACGAGTAAATAAACGTTTTCAAACGGTTTTTAAACGATTCTTCTACTGCTGATGATACTCAAACGTTGTCAAAAAGCTTTTAGCAAATTGAAACGTGTAGTAGAGGCAATCTTCATCTCTCTCTATTTTTTAAGAAGATGTTCTTCTGCTAGTGATACTCAAACGTAAATCAAACAGCTGTTTAGCAACTTGAAACGTGTAGTAGAAGCAGATCTGCTTAAACATCTTCTAAAAAACCGTCTTTAATTGCGATTAAAGAACGGTATAATCAACGAACACACATCTGTTCTTGATAGGTTCGATTCAGATCGAGGCCTTGTGAGTATCGATCGACACCCTATGGTATCGGTCGATATTGGACTAAATTGTATCGGTCGACACTTAAGTGTATCGATCGATACCATGCAAACAGTGTATCGGTCGGCACCTCAGTGTATCGATCGATACTTTGCATCGACCAAGTTGGTCTATGTCGATCGATACTGTGTATAAGACACAGGTATCGATCGACACTGGTGCTATGATCGATCCTGTGAAATTCACTTGTATCGATCGACACCCAGGGTATATCGATCGACAATGACACTGAGCGTGTATCGATCGATACCAGGTTGCTTCGAATGACACAGTATGTGCATCGAGCTTCAATCGGAACCCAGGGTGTATCGATCGACACTCAATGTGTATCGATCGACACCAAGATGCTTCGATTAACACAGTATGTGCATCGAGCATCGATCGACACCTACGGTGCATCGATCGACACCATACGGGTGCATCAATAGACATTGAATGTGTATCGATCGATACCAAGGAGTATCGATCGACACCAATGCGATTTAGTTCGATATTAGAATTGCGATTCTTAAAGTTTATATATCGATACTAATTAAAAGTTGTTTCTTTTGTCTTAACAGAATGACAATTGATGTGGAAAACAACTCTGGATTGGTGGAGAAAACCAGTGAGAAGGTTGAATCGACTGCGAGTCAGATCGAGACGGTCAAAGTTCCATCTGGGAATCACGTCGCTCCTCCAACCAAATTTGATGGGACAGCATTCAAGATGTGGAAAAGGAAGATGTTTTTCTATCTGACAACATTGAATCTGCAGAAATACACCAGTGAGGTGAAACCTGTTCTCCCAGAAGATAACACAGATCCACGTGCGCTTGCGAGTGTCCACGCCTGGGAACATGCTGACTTCTTGTGCAAAGGCTATATTCAGAATAGCCTTTCGGACTCTCTGTTTGGGGTGTACGAAAATGCTGAGACATCTAAGGTTCTGTGGGATTCCTTAGACAAGAAGTACCGCATTGAAGATTCTGGTACTCAGAAATTCACTGTGGCGAAGTTCGAGCAGTACAAAATGGTGGATTCAAGACCACTAATGGAACAAGTCGATGAGGTGCAGAGGCTCCTACACGATATCTTTGCTGAGGGAATGCGGTTGTGTGAAACCTATCAAGGTTGCTGCATCATTGAGAAGCTACCTCCTGGTTGGACGGACTTCAAGAACTACCTCAGGCTGAAGAAAAAGAAGATGAGCCTTGAAGATCTGATTGTTAAGCTCCGCGTAGAGTCTACAAATCGGGAACAACAGATCAATGTAGGTGTGAAAATTCGCGAACACAATGCGAACATGGTTGAACACCAAAACCCCAATCAAGGCAAGTGGCAGAACAAAGGTCGCCTTAACAAAGGCAAAGGGAAGATGCCACCAAAGAACTTCCAAAAGTTCAAGAACAAGAGTGGTCAGAATGGCCAGACTTCTCAAAAGTTCTTAGGATTGTGTAACTTCTGTGGGAAGCAAGGACACAAATCCATCGAGTGTCGTAGCAAGAAGGCTCAAGCCAACTTGACAGAAGCTGACATGTGTGCTGTGGTCACTGAGGCCAATGTTGCTGAAAGCCATCCAAAGACTTGGTGGTTCGATACTGGTGCAACCAGACACATCTGTATGGATCGAGAGATGTTCTCCACATACACAAAGACCAAGAATGGTGAAAAACTCTTAATGGGTAATTCAGCCTCGTCGACAATTGATGGTCACGGGAAGGTTGTTCTGAAGCTCACCTCTGGACAGGAACTAGTTCTCACGAACGTCGTACATGTACCAGATATGCGCAAGAATCTGATCTCTGGATCGCTCATAAGTAAGCATGGATTCTCTGTGAAGCTGGAAGGTGATAAGCTGATCCTAACGAAGAATGGGATGTATTTGGGTAAGGGTTTTGTTTGGGATAATCTGTTTAAGATGTCTGTTGAGGCAGTAATCCGAAAGGATAATGTAACCGAGGCTTCCACCTCAAAGAACCCTAAGATTAATGATAAGAAACCAATTGCTTATCTCGCTGAGTCTTTTAATATTTGGCATGAACGATTAGGACATGTTAATTTCAAGTCTATGAGTAGATTAATGAACATGAACATGATTCCTAAATGCAAATTAAGCAAAGACAAATGTGAGGTTTGTGTCCAAGCCAAACTCACTAAAACGCCATCACCCAGCGTTCAAAGAACAACAGAACCTCTAGGTTTAATTCACACAGATTTATGTGATTTGAAATATATTCAAACCAGAGGAGGCAAGAAATATTTCGTGACTTTCATAGATGATTGCACGAGATATTGTTACATCTTTCTACTGCGAAGTAAAGATGAAGCCTTGGACAAATTTAAAGAATACAAGCTGGAAGTTGAAAACCAACTCGGCAAGACCATAAAAAAGGTCAGAAGTGATAGGGGTGGTGAATATAGTGAACCATTTGATGCATTCTGTAGAGCACATGGCATTATTCATCAAACAACTGCTCCCTACTCACCGGAATCCAATGGAGTTGCTGAAAGAAAAAACAGAACTCTCAAGGAAATGATGAATGCAATGTTGCAGGAATCTGGGTTAGCCCAGAACATGTGGGGGGAAGCTCTGCTTACCTCTAATTATATCCTGAACAAAATTCCACACAAAGTCACAGGAAAAACTCCTTATGAACTTTGGAAAGGTAATGTACCTTCGTATGTATACCTGAAAGTGTGGGGGTGCCTGGCAAAAGTTGCAGTACCACTTCCGAAAAAGGTCACCATCGGACCTAAAACGGTAGATTGCATTTTCATCGGATACGCGCACAATAGTAGTGCCTATCGATTTCTGGTACATAAATCAGATATACCAGACATTCATGTAAACACAATAATGGAGTCTAGGAATGCATACTTCTTCGAAAATGTGTTTCCATGTAAGGATGGAGGAAATCCTAAACGAACTCGTGACGAACAAGATGCTAGCAATGAGGCAAGCACTTCAGGCACTTCTACAGAAGTAGAAGAAGCTGAACCGAGACGAAGCAAGAGAGCTCGTAAGGAGAAGACATTTGGCTCTGAGTTCATAATGGCATTCCTAGCGGAAAGTGGTCCAAGAACTTTCATGGAAGCGATGTCTACACCTGATGCACCTTTCTGGAGGGAGGCATCTAACAGTGAAATCAACTCAATTATGCAAAATCATACTTATGAGTTGGTAGACCTACCTCAAGGTTGTAAACCTCTGGGTTGTAAATGGGTCTTCACCACTAAGCTAAAAATCGATGGCTCTATAGACAAATATAAGGCCAGGCTTGTGGTACAAGGATTTCGTCAAAAGGAAGGATTGGACTTCTTTGACACTTATTCTCCAGTGACGAGAATTACTTCGATTCGCATGTTGATTGGAATCGCAGCTTTAAGAAACCTTGAAATACATCAGATGGATGTTAAAACTGCTTTTCTAAACGGAGATTTAGAGGAAGAGATCTATATGAATCAACCTGAGGGTTATGTTGCTCCCGGACAAGAGAAGAAAGTCTGTAGACTTGTCAAATCGCTATATGGACTCAAGCAAGCTCCGAAACAATGGCATGAAAAATTCGACAGTGTAATGATGTCAAATGGCTTTCACATCAATGAATGTGATAAGTGCATCTATATCAAAAGTACTTCACAAGGTTATGTGTTGTTGTGTTTGTACGTAGATGACATGCTAATCATGGGAAGCAACAAAGATATAATCTTTCAAACAAAGAACATGCTAAGTGGAAAGTTTGATATGAAAGACATGGGATTAGCTGATGTAATTCTAGGGATTAAGATTATTCGAAATTCAAAAGGAATAATTCTGTCTCAAGATCATTACGCTACAAAAATCCTAGAGAGGTTTAAGACCTACTCCAATGGGACTGCAAAAACTCCACTTGATCCTCATCTTCACTTGACAAAGAATTCAGGTGAAGCAGAGTTACAAGTGGAGTATGCAAGAGTCATCGGGAGTCTAATGTACTTAACGAATTGTACTAGACCCGATTTAGCACACTCGGTAAACGTACTAAGTCGTTACACGAGCAATCCAGGTCATACCCATTGGAGAGCCATAACTAGGGTATTAAATTATCTAAGATACACCAAAAGTTATGGGCTGCACTTTGGTAAAGAACCAGCAGTGCTGGAAGGGTACAGTGATGCCAATTGGATTTCAGATTCAAGAAACTCCAAATCCACGAGTGGATATGTCTTTACTCTTGCTGGTGCAGCAATATCCTGGAAATCTTCCAAACAAACACTCCTGGCCAGATCAACCATGGAGTCAGAGTTTGTAGCTTTAGACAAAGCTGCTGAGGAAGCAGAATGGCTTCGAAACTTTTTGGAAGATATCCCAATGTGGGAGAAACCAGTGCCAGCATTACGTGTACACTGTGATAGTCAGTCGGCTATCTCTCGGGCACTGAGTAATCTATATAATGGCAAGTCTCGTCATATAAGAAGACGACATAAGACCATTAGACAATTGATCTCAACTGGTGTAATAACGATATATTACATCAAGTCGGCTGATAACCTAGCGGATCCGTTTACCAAAGGTTTGCCGCGAGATAAAATTGAAAAATCATCAAAAGGAATGGGTTTAAAGCCTATAGAAAAAGATGATGTTTGACAGATACCCCACCTATGTGACTGGAGATCCCAAGATCTAGGTTCAAAGGGAAACAAAATTAAACTGATTCGAATTGAGCACTGTGAGACTATGTCTCTGCCCAGTTCCTAGGATGATATAACAGTGCTACCTGTGGATAGTAAGGATAAGCGTTGGCTTTTAATGATTGCATAGCTATGTAGATAGTGGAGTGTGACAGGACACTTCTGAAAAACAAGCTAATAAAAGATCACCTAGTGAAGTGTGAAATAGGGCCGTTTCTAGGAGAATGAAAGAGAAGGCTATATTCTCCAAATTCACTCACGAATACCAGGAATGTTCAAGGCCAAAATGAACACAATAGAGAACAAAGTTCTACGAGAAGATGTCTCTGTGCGATACCTGTTGTCTAAGTTTACATAAAAATCCGGGCGGTTCAAGACATCATGTTCACCTCCTGGCCGAGTAAACTCGACAGATATTAAAAATGTTTGGTTCAAAGCTGGAAAATGCTACCTCTCAGATACAGTTACATTTTCGTATACTCTCGAAAGTCTGTCTACGTCTAGATGAGTCTAGTCAAGTATGTCTAGTAAAGTCTAGTCTGTACAATTTTCATATGTTCTAGAGTCATTTCTATTCATGTGGGGGATTGTTGGAACTAATTTTTTGTCAAAGCCTGAGGGTTTGATAAAATTATGTTAGTGTGAAAAGAAATGAGTTAAGCTCTTTCTAATGAAATGTTTTCATTAACCGAGAAATGTTTTCTCGTGTATATATGTTGGAATGGTTGTGTCTTAAATGAACAACATGAGAGAAGAAAAGCCATACGTGCGACGTTCGCATCTTGGGCCTTGATTGGGCCCGTGGACTTTTTGAGGTATCGATCGATACCCCTTGGTATCGATCGATACCCAGCGGGCCGACTTAAAAAAATCGCAGCCGCCTAGGTTATTCTAGAAATATTCTTTTTCTGTCATGGAAAAACCCTAGCCTCTCTCCTATATATACAACACGATTTTCACCTAAAAGATCATCCTCTGATACACAATAAACACTTACTAAAAGTTCTAGCAATCGTTTCTTCAATTCCCTACTGCTTAGAGTAAGTTTTAATTTCGAGAGTATCGTAGAATAATGGTCAATAGATCTGAATCATGGTGTTGATGATTCAGTTAAACTTTGGTTGTATCCTGGGACTCATGGATCTATAAAACCCCGTCACACTACGGGAGATTCTTAGAGTTAAGGAAAGAGATTTATCTCGCCTCCTCAGATCTTGTATTGCTTTATCGTTTATAAATCGTCTGTTCCTTAAACTGTTTATTTACATATTACTGTGATTAAATCTTTCCTGTCTGTAGTGTAAATTTTGGTCCTACAAAATCATATTAGAAGACTTACTTTGGCACACACTGACACACACGAGACAAAGAAAAGAGAACCACACGGCTATGCTTTCATTCAATACAACAGTAAAGAGGTAACTAATAAACTGGCTTTCCTGGTTTTTGAAGTTGCTTAGATGAGACTTTTTAAAGTGTTGTAAAATGGTTGATTCTTTTTTAGTTTGATTGAGCAATCTTCTGATTTCTACATCTGAAGTGGGTGCACATGAGGATGAATTGGTGAAGGACGATGAATAGTAGACTATCTTGTGGTAGGCCTTTGGTAGTTCGTTTAGCTAGTGAGAAGCTTCTAGAAGATTCTTCTCATGATCACTCCAAAAGATTCTTTACCTTTCAAGTAAGGATCCGTTAGCAGAGAAACCCATTCGTCAATAATACTGTCAAAAGCTTACAAGGTTGACATTAAATCAATACTTTGCATTTTGGCTTGTTATAAAAATACGTGTATATTTATTTACTTTAGACATAAGAGAATGTTGTGTTTGTTTAGAAATAACATCAGAAATGTAATTGAGAATCTGAAACGATCAATCAATATAATTAATATCTCACTTTTAATGTTGTCTAAAACGAGGAAAGTTGACAAAACCATGTAAAATTTCAATCGACATTTACCATTTACACGATTTTGGAAATTTCAAATCGACATAAGAGATTTTTGAAACTTCATGTTCTATTTGAACAAACACCACATTGTTTTATGTCTAAGAAAATACACACATGTCGTTTTTAACAAGCCAAAACGCAGAATATCGATTAAACGACATATATTTAGGTGACATTATAAACAAAGACATTTTTTCATTAACAGATCTTTACTTATGGATTTTTTTTTAATTAATAATTTAGTTGAGAGGTTTAAAATAGATTGACGGATACTTGAGAGATGTTTTCATTAAAATTTCATACTTATAGAGGTTTTTAATTACTAATCTCGTTGAAGGATTAAATATAGGGATAATTGTAAATTTAGAGTAAAAAACCAAGACTATTGTCCTCTTAGTACTTAATCCTTTACTATTATCATTTTAGTATTTATATTAATATTAATCCAGTTTTAAACATGTATGATTATTCTAGGCAAGAAGTGATATGTATAGCTTAGATTTCATCATTTTAGTAGACAAAGGAGCTAGTTTAGATCTATTACTTGTGTCCGAATCTTTGTCCTTTAAATCAGCTCTTGAATCTTGATTGAAGGAGATCATCAAGTTATTCGAGTTTGTTCTGTTTTCGCAAATATCGGCCCTATAAGATTGCATTACATGGCATAATCCGTGGATGTGTGATCTATGGGTAATGTATACTTTTACGTTATCAGAAACTATTGTGGATGATCAAGTCCAAGTAATTGTCTTCTTGGTATTTGTTGCAATCATCTTGGCCTTATGATTTAGAAATAATTATTCTCCTGTTTTTTAACTTAGCTTTGTTGGTTCTTTAATTTCTTTGTCTACTTTGAATGACACGATTCTTTGTTTCTTCATTTATACATGGATTTCTTCTCCTGTGTAACTTATATTTGGTATTGATTACGAGTCTTTAATGTATATGAATATGTATCTAAAACTATATTGATCTTCTTTGCTTGCCTGAAACTTTTTATTGATGTCTTTTACACATCTTGTGTTAACTCATATCTTGCAGCCACATGATATTAACTTTTCATTTTTCTTATTCCAGGCAAGAAGTGGTGTTAAAGTCCTAACTCCTACTCATCATCTCTTTACTATCTGGATAAGGTAGTTCATCAAGCTCTTTTTGGTAACCAAGTTTATTAGCTTCTTTAGGAGATATTTAAGAATATAGGAAGGTATAGTTCATCAAGCTCTTAAATCCTCTGCACATAGACCAATTCTTAAGAATGCTATGATCTAATATGCATATGTTGACTCACTACAAAAGTTTCAAAGAAGGGCACAATGGAATTCTAGTGGCGACAGACTTAGTAGGAAGAGGCATTGACATTGAGCGTGTAAACATTGTTATCAACTACGACATGTCAGATTCTGCTGATACAGGGTAAGTATTCTTGTTATTCATAAAATCTTGAAATCTTATATAGATTATATTGATTCTCATGATCGTGAACTTTTGCACCTTGTGTATTGGTATAGGTTGGAAGAGCTGGTAGGTTTGGAACAAAGGGTCTTGCAATCACATTTGTCGTGTCAACTTCAGATTCAGACGTTGAAATTAAGGAACTTCCTGAGCAAT
This sequence comes from Eutrema japonicum, assembly GCA_030161315.1. Taxonomy (NCBI): domain Eukaryota; kingdom Viridiplantae; phylum Streptophyta; class Magnoliopsida; order Brassicales; family Brassicaceae; genus Eutrema; species Eutrema japonicum. Next base: position 38,570,524 of record BSQW01000005.1, read on the forward strand.
CACATTTGTAATGATACACGTTTTAGTTTTCTATTTAGACTGATTTTCTTTGTAATGATACACGCTTTGGGTAGTCTCTTTCTTTTCCAAAAGTAAAAAGAATATGAAACATAAAACCCATAAAACAAGCTTCCAAAATAAAAAACAACTCGAAATCGCCTATATGATGAAGAGATAATTTTGTGTTAAGTATAAAAACCCATAAAAAAGTTAAAATTTTTGGGATTTAGGTCCCATGAAGGTCGAACACGGATCATGTGGCTTAACAGATAGAGCATGTAACCAACAGTGCTAAGCACCTCATTTGATATTTTGTTCACAATTATTCTATTTGACTCATTCAAATGTTTTAAAAAAATAACCAAAGGATTACAACAACAAAAAAGGAAAAAACGTTTTCAAAATGGGAAAAAAAAAGATTACACGAAAAATAAGGAAAAATGAGTTAAAAAAAGAAAAAATATATATTTTATGAAGATTTTCAGTTGTGTTGTCCTAGATTTTCTCTCAGATTTTGTTAACCGCTTGGTAGAATATGTATTCTACATTCAGTAGAATCAAGACAAAATGGTAGAACTTCTATTATACAACAAAGTAGAATATAGAGAAAATGGTAGAACTTCTATTCTACAACAAAGTAGAATATAGAGAAAATGGTAGAATGCGAATTCTACAATTGGTAGAAGAAATACAACATTGTAGATAACGGATTCTATAGGGACTGTAGAATGCAAAACAAATAGTAGAATACCTATTCTATACTTGGTAGATTTTAGAGCAAATACTAGAAACCAAATTCTACAATTAGTAGAACATGAAAATAAATATTTTAAAAAAATTTCGTTTTTCCTAAGATAAATTACACAATATATATTACTTACCTTATATGAATTTTCAAAATTTTTAAAGTAAGTATAAATATTTATTTGGTATTTTTTATATTTAATAAAGAGTATTTTAGTCTAAAAGTGACAAAACTTAAATAAGTATTAAGGGGACAATAGTTCCCATTTTTTGCTCTAAATTTACAATTCTCCCTTAAATATATATCAGTCAATATTTGATGGATTGTTTCATTAAAATCTTGAGAAACAACGAGATCCCCAAAAAAAAAAAGAATCGGTTTTGAAAATGCAATTTTGGGGGGGGGGGGGGGGGGGGGGGGGGGGGGGGGGTTTGTACCCAATCTTATATGTAAAATTTGTTTTCTTCAAAGTGCAAAAAAGTATTGCTCGAATTTTTAATAAAAAAAACTTCGATTTGGTATTTATTACCCTCTAAATCTTCTATGTAGATATTCAAAGCATATCAAAATAATGAGGTTCTTTTTCAAGAATATACTAATACATTTGATTAGAGTGCTTCATTTTTGACCCACATTTTTTTTTTCACAACAACATCCATCTATAGTTCAAACGCCATAAAAATAACCATTCTCTCTACAAAATGCTGAGCACGATTTGTCCCCTCCATAAAAATATGCTTCTTCTTCGTTGAAGCATTTTTCATCATGATCTATTTTATAGCTTATTTATTAATAAAAAAATATTAAATCAATATGTACATTTATTATATAAAAAAATTGAAGATTTAGATGAAAAAAAAAAAAAATTATTAAATCAATAGATTAATAGTCAAAAGAACATACATTCTTTCAATTTATTTCCTTATAGATTAATAGATGAAAAAATACAGTTTTTCAATTTATTCCCTTATAAATAATTTTCTTTTGACTATTAATCTATAAGGAAATAAATTGAAAGATTGTATTTATTTTTGACTATGAATCTATAAGGAAATAAATTTAAAGACTGTATTTTCTTTTGACTATTAATCTATAAGGAAATAAATTGAAAGATTGTATTTTCTTTTGACTATTAATCTATAAAAAAATAAATTGAAAGACTATGTTCTTTTTCATCTTTAACCAAGAAAAATGCATTTTTTTATGTATGTTTGTGTTATTATATATAATCAGTCTAAGTAAAGCAAAACTAATAAAAAAAAGTTAAGAGAATATTGATGCTGCTAGGGTTTGTCACTCAGCTTCAGGTTATAAAATTTATAGAACCCTAGACGTCTTTAAGTGCACAGTCGTACGATGTACTTAGGGTGTCGATCCACATGGAAAACACGTTTTATGTGAAACCTTAGATAGAGAATTAGTAAGGAAGTCAAAAACAAAATAGGTTTTTAAAGGAGTTTTTGGTGTCACAAATTGTAAAGTGTGTAAAAAAGAAAAATCGAATGTAAAGCAATAATGAAAAATCAGTTGTAAACAATAATAAAACGGATGTTGGGTCGACATCGATATCTCCGGGGAATGTTCGATTCAAAGCACGGTAAGAAAACTCTTAGTAAAATTGATTCTAGCAAACTCCATGAACTGGAACACGGAATTGTGTATAGCCTACTGTCGTAGCACTACACACCTATAACTTAACAACTTAACTAGTCAGCTTTAGTTGCTAGCCACGCATAAAATTATGCAATAAAGTCAAGTTCATAAACATTCACGGCACTCTATAAGTATGTTTACGTATCTTATAGCGAAATCCGCTCCCTAAAGATTAGTTCAGATATTTAGATGCATCACTTTCGTGGCTCTAATATACCTAGGATCAGTCTCTAGCTCATGACACTAGATCCATTCTGTAATAACAAATTTACAAGAAAGAGTTCTAGAATACAGCTAAATTTATCTCGTGAAATCTTTATCAAAAATATTGATCTCCTTCGATGATCCCTTTAAACCCAACTATTAATCTACTCGGACATAATCATGCAAGACAAAATTGAGTTTTTGAATTGCATAATCAATAGAATAAGAAATAAACAAAAGAGTTCAAGAAAAATCTCTATCTCCTTAAACAAAGAACAAAGAACAAAAATTTGGTGCAAAAAGTAATCTAAGTCGGTCCAATACGTCTTCACTTTAAGTCTATTCGGTAAATGTGTTGTATTTCAATAATTTTATCTAATTAAAATTTACATCGTTAAATTAACAACAACAAAAAATTGAACAAACGGTTTTATTATGTAACAGAAACTATTTATTTACATGTATTTATATCATACACACATATCACATACACATATGTGCTCGTAATGTCACAATAACATTAATAAAAAAAATATCAATGTTGACAAAGTGGATATGACCTACATGTTAGGGAAAGTACATAAGACAGAACAGCGAACCAACTTGATTAAGTTGTCATCGACAATGAAATAACTGAAGATTTTTGTTGTTACTTGTGGTTAATTACCATTTACGTCGTTTGATTTTAGCATCTGGCGAGGTCTATTAAACTCGTCTGCATTGTCTTTGAAGCTATTGCTAGCATTCGACCAAAGAATAAACCAGATAGTCCCTAATTATATAAGTTGTTAACAGCAATTGCCAATGATATGCACTGAGAAGACTCGATAAATTACAAAGTTGGAAAAACAAAACACAACAAAAGAAAAAAATACAGACTTAAAATTTAGAACATCCCATTGAAAAAACAATGGCGTCCACGTCAGCATTCTCAGAAATCTGCAGAGACGACACAGCATGATCAGCAATCAAATCAGCTGATACTCCCATGTTGTTGTTGTTATCCCATCCCCATGCAAAAGGCTCATATGGGACTGACCAGTTACTACTGTGAACTGCATAGCTTGAGCAGCGATGGTCAGGAAACAATATGTTTCTTCCACCTGTAAAAACATTGAATTTGGATGTATAATCCCATGCCTTGAAACCCGTTTCTTGGTTTAGCATGATTCGATACGAGTCATCACAGTCTTCGCCGAGTAAGACGTGCAGAGCGACAGCCTCTGCAATCGCGGCACCTTCCTCATCCAATCTCCATTGTTCCTCTAGTTTTTTTAGCTTCTTCTTCTCTAGCTCAGCCCTGATTGCGGCAGAAGTAGCAATTGATTTCTCCAGACGAAGCTTTTTCTTCTCTGCTTGTTTGATACGCTCCAGTTCGTCTCTCTCCTGCTTCATCTTTGCAGCTTCTGCTGAGTTTTTTCTTTCATCTTCTTCATCTGCTGCTTCTTGCTGTCCTTCTTTCTTCTCTAGCTCAGCCCGGATCGCTGCAGAAGTAGCAATGGCTTTCTCAAGAAGTCTCTTTTTCTTCTCGGCTTGTTTGATTCGGTCCGTTTCATCTTTCACTTGCTTCTTCTTCCCATTTCTAACAATCGGCTGAGCTTGTTTGCATATCAAGCTACTGCTATCCATGATTGCTACAAAACTCTCTTCAAACGTCTTTGTTTGCCTGGCTTTTGGGACACTCTCCAAAGAGTAATTAAAAAGTATACATTCTTGAACGCTATAACTGGCTTCTTCTTTCTTTGGTTGTATCCCTTTTTGATTCGACCAACTGAATAAACTGAACTAAAGTAACTGTTTATCAAGGCGCTATGATCTTAACGACTACTACACCCATTCAGGTATGTAGGTATACCTCATTTTACGGACAATACAATCCCAAACAGAAACAACCGGAGATAACAGAAGGGAGACGTTGTACGAATTTGCAGACTTATCCCTTGGAAGCATTCGTCCTAATTTCAAACATCCCTTAACTTCGCCCATTTTCTGCAAGGAAATTTATCGAGTTTCAGAGGAAAATGGGTAACAGCAATCTCAGAGTAATATGCCAAATCAACACATCTGATTTCTTAATCTAATGAAAGCTGCAAGAGCCCACTGTTCTAGATGCAAAACACTCCACAAACAAACAAAACAAAAAGAAGAAGCAAACTTCATCTAGAAAGCAAAAATCGTTGACCTATAAACACAATCTGCACACAAAATTGAAACCCTAATTCTAAAAGCTAATACCGAACTGCACAAAACCTTCATAACTATGAGTAAACAATTCAACATCAACAGAAAGAGTCAAATCATATGCCAAATTTGACGAAAGACATCAGCAAATAAGTAGCAAACGCTCCGGCATAATACCTAATAGAGCAACAATTCATACTGTGGAGAGGCGAATAGCTAACTACAGCCCATCATCAACACATTATTGTCAGATCTATTCCATCAAAACACCAAAAACGCGACATGAGTAACTTGATTCAATCAACTGATTAGGCTTGAACACCCATAAATATGGATTAATTCCAAACCAAATCTCGACTGCCGATCAAAGGATCAAAATCTCGAATCAAATTGAATCGATCTATTGTCTATGGAAATTGAAGAAGATTACACCGAAACAAATTGGATCCTAACCTCGGCAAAATGGCATAGAAGCAGACTACCTCGAAGAACTCCCGAGATATATCGGATAAAGTGAGAGAGGGACCATGTTCAGGAATACCAGTCTCCCCACGATTTAATCAGAAATCTTCCTCAGTAGGGAAAAATCGATTTTACCCTTAATAAAGAATTGTAAAGAATAAGTAGAATTGAATTGGTAAGAAAACAATGAAATGCACGGGAGCTCAGTGGTTGCAAGCTCCACGCGCGTCACCTGTGTGCGCGCGACCGGGGTTCGAACCCCCTCTACGTGGTACAACTAGGTAATACTAGGTTATAATACTGGCGGTGATATTTCATTTAAAAAACTCAAGGGTATTTTCGTCGTTTCACTCAGATAGAGGGGTATTGTGATTAACTTAGGGTAGTGATGGTTAAAAGTTTCCACATAGTGGTATTTGGGGTGATAATCCGTGAGAGAGAGACCAAAACGCAAAGTTGCTCTTTAGATCTAGAGGTAATGTAGAGAGAGAGAGAGAGAGAGAGAGAGAAACGCAGAGTCTACAAAAAGAAGGTTTCGCGCAGCGAGCGCATTCCATTAGCAGTGGCTGTTCGGATGTCCATTCGGGTTCGGTTCGATTTATTTGGTTGTTCATTTATTTGGGTGTAGAGGTCTAGGGTTCATTTAGATATTATTGATGTTCAGTTTCTTAAGTGTATGTAAAATTCGAATGTAACCGAAATATCAATGGATTCGGTTTCGGTTCAGTTTTTTCCAACCGAAGTACCTACTATAGTATATATGTGTGTATATGGTTCGGTTATTATTCGGTTATCTGGTTTTAACCGAACCAAACCTAAATCCAAAATAATCTGAAATCAAAACTTGATCGGTTATATCACTACAACCGAAATAGCTCAATCGACAAAGTGTATATGTCATACTATAGTATATATGTGTGTATATGGTTCGGTTATCTGTTTTTAACCGAACAAAACCCACGTCCGAAATAACCTGATATCAAAACCCAATCGGTTATATCACTACAATCGAAATAGTATATAATTCGGTTTATTCCATTCGGGTTCGAATATGAATTTCGGCAATGGACATTAAGCCCAGGACTACCATTAGAAATAGACGAAAATGAGTACAAGAGAGTGGAGCCCAAATAATATTCATCGAGTTGAATCGCGACACGTGGTGGATGACGTGTAGAGGCAATTCTAGAATATCAGACTTTTTAAACCACGTGGCTGGCTAATCAAACTTGAACCCATTATCTCTGTTTAGCCGTTAGATTATTTGTTAACGGCTGAGATTAGATTTTCATTTTAGAGAAGCACTTGCTTGCAAGCTTCCGTAATTAAAATTGTTTATAATTTGAAACAAAACCCTCTACTTTATTCGAATCCATTTTTAGACCCTCAACAATATTTTTTTAAAAAATATCTAAACCCCTTAACTTCGATTCGTTGTTGAATTAAACTTTTAAACGCTAAAACTGCAACAACTGAATGAAACACACTGTTTTAAAGAACCCTAAATTCTTTTTTCATAACGTTAACCTATTTTCTCCTTGAAAACTCTTTTTTACTCTTTAAGGTCTAATCGTCATTTTGGCTATCAACCCCAATTTTCTTGGTTCCTTGCAAATTCAGCCCCCAATTTATCTCAAACTCTCTCACACACACCTCAGCTTCCGCAATTTCAAATTCTCTTGTTTGTTTATGTGACATGTGAAAACAAACTAGAGAGTGGCATGTGACATGTGAAGGATTCTGAGCATAAAAGCTTATGTGACATGTGAAAACAACAGGGAGGTTTTGAAAGTGTGCGAGAGGTGCAAATGCACAAGGTCCATATTAAACTAATAGAAATTTTGATATATTTGACATGTCTTTTTATTCAATTTTAAATGGATTTCATAGTAATGTCATTTAAAAAGAATTTAATAGAAAATTTACTAGATATGCTTCTACATGTATATATTTGTCATTTTATATATATATATATTATATATGAATCTATAGTTTTCAGTAAAAAAATTCAAAATTCAATTATATATATATAATACATGTTTTGAATATATATATATATATATATATATATATATATATATATATATATATAAATGTTGGTATCATCTACAAGAATTTGCTGGTGAAAGACGTGATCCTAACACTCCGTCTAAGTTATTCAACCTTCGTATATATATTTGGTTCGGTTCGGTTCAGGTTATTCGGGTTTTAGAAAATAGGTCTATTCGGAAATAAATTGTATATCAGTTCGATTTATTATAATTCGGTTTCGGTTCGAGTCTGGTTCCGTTTTGGACAAATAAAAATAATTAATTAAATTAAGTAATATTTTAGTTTTTTAGTATATTTTAACTATATTTTATATATTTAATTAAAATTATTAATTATTTTTTTTAACTTTGGTTAGTTCGGTTAATTCCATTAGGTTTTATATAATCCGGGTTCGGTTCGGGATCAAATAATTTGGTATAGAAATTTATATTCCATTCGGGTTATTTTATAATTTGGTTCGGATTAGAGAAATTTGGTTCGGGTTCGAGAATTTTGGCGGTTCGGGAATTTAGCCCACTCCTAGAATTTACAAGAATTCATTACCTATTAAATTCTTTTGCATTCTTTTTAAATCTAGACAATATAATTACATTATTATTATTTTTGCCAAATCAATAGAATTACATTAGAAACCCACCAAATCCTTTGAATTCTATTAAAATACTTGAAACATATTACAATTGAATTATTTCAGATTCTATTAAATTCTTAAATTCAATATATTACAATTGAATTCTTTCAGATTCTATTAAAGGGGGAGGTATTAGATCTATGAATTTAATAGAATCTGAAAGAAATCAATTGTAATATGTTTCAAGTATTTTAATAGAATTAATACCATTAGATTGGCAATAAAATTAATACCAGTTAGATTTTGAATTCGCAATATATATCATTAAAAGGAGTTCTTAAGTCGCAACAACATCCTATAGAAAGAGCAAACAAAAAAACAGATTTCAAGACAAAGCAAAACTGGTATATTGACAATACAACGAAAATGAATTACAAGATTGGATTCGTGAGCTTCGTCGTGATTACTTCAATAATCTTCATCTTTCTATTGGTTTCAGGTTAGGCCGTCTTGTCTATGAGCTGCACATCTCATTTTGTCTATTCAAATCACAAATTATGAGAAATATTAATATTTCAGTTTTTGTTATTTTGTTATGAGTGAAATGAAGAGAAAGTAGAAGCTGCGCAAGAAGAATGCATTACACCATGTGGACTGGTTCGGGACTGTACGGCCACTTGCATCCGTGCAGGATATCAACGTGGCCGATGTGTTAAACATTCCTGGACCGATCATGATATCTGTTGTTGTACTAGATAACCTCCATAACTAAACATTGCATGGAAAAATCATTAAATAACAATAAATAAATACTTTTAAGTACATTATTGTCAATTAATTTCGTGAATGAAATTTGAGTTTAAAGAAGAAAACAAAAACTAAGATATGGTTGATCAGGGACGCAATTAATTTCATATAAGTTATATATAAACTAACCCCATCTTTATTCATCTCTTCGGCGTATATATATTACATATTTGAGTATTAGTTAATAATAGTTAATATAAGGGGTTTCTGCAAAAAAAACCCTTTAACTTGTTCCGATTTGTAAGAAAACCCATCACCACGGAAAAATGCAGGTCAATCCCTCACCCGAGAGTCAAACCGCAATACAGCCCTCTTGGTTAACAAACGTTATATTTTTCACGGGGAGTAAAACACAGCCGTTTTGGCCTTGTCGAATCATCGAAGTACATGTTGTTTTGCTAATTTGGAAATTTAGGGTTTATCGATTTTGATTGAGTAATGTTCTTCTCTGGAAAATCGGTTTTTCCTGCACAAGTCTGCTTCCATCTTCGTCACTGCTGTCTCAACCCAACGACACTCACATCAAAAACGAAGAAGCAATTTTCCTTTATTTTTATTTTCTTTTTCTTCTCACAACAAAATCGAAATCTTTCAACGTCACAAGTTATGGTGACTATGTTACTCCTTTCCGTCCTTGCCGTGAACCTTATGCTGACGCATCCGGGTAGCTCCTGAGATTCGCTGTCGCGTACTTTTGCTGAGTTTTCAGCCTTATCTTTTACCGCTTTCATGTTGTATTTTATTAACCTAAGAGTTTTGATGACTCGTCTTTTCCAATGTAATCGTCAAGTCTAAAGGAATGAAAAAAGTTTCGACAAAAAAAAAATTGATAATTCTATTTAATTCTAGTGTTATTCAATCATGAATTTTACTAATTTTATTAAATGCATGTGTTATTGGATTAAAGATTTGGTGTCAATCTTTCAAAATGCTTTAAATTCTTGTGTTATTCAATTGATCAAATTCTTAATTCTATTAAATGTTAGTATTATTCAATTTTAAATGGATTTCATAGTAACGTCATTCGAAATGAATTTAATAGAAAATTTACTGCAAACATATAAAGAATCAATTCTCAACATTTAGGGTGGAATTTGGATGGAATTATATATATAACCAAAACTATGAGATTTTACACATACTATAATAGATATGCTTCTACATATATATATATATATATATATATATATATATGTTTGTCATTTTATATATATTCTATATATATATGAATCTATAGATTTCAATAAAAAAAATATATTCAAAATTCAATTATATATATATATAAAACATGTATATATAGTATATATAGATTCATGTATATAATACATATATATATAATACATATATATATATATATATATATATATATAAATGTTGGTATCATCTACAAGAATTTGCTGGTGAATGACGTGATCCTAACACTCCGTCTAAGTTATTCAATCTTCGTATATATATTCGGTTCGGTTCGGTTCAGGTTATTCGGGTTTTAGAAAATAGGTCCATTCGAAAATAAATTTTATATCAGTTCGGTTTATTATAATTCGTTTTCGGTTCAAGTCCGGTTCCGTTTTGGACAAATAAAAATAATGAATTAAATTAAGTAATATTTTAGATTTTTAGTATATTTTAACTATATTTTATATATTTAATTATTTTTTTAACTTTGGTTAGTTCGGTTAATTCCATTAGGTTTTATATAATCCGGGTTCGGTTCGGGATCAAGTAATTTGGTATAGAAATTTCTATTCCATTTGGGTTATTTTATAATTTGGTTAGGGTTCGAATTCGAGAAATTCGGTTCGGGTTCGAGAATTTAGCCCACTCCTAGAATTTATAAGAATTCATCACCTATTAAATTTTTTTGCATTTTTAAAAAATCTAGTCAATATAATTACATTAGAAACCCACCAAATCCTTTTGAATTCTATTAAAATACTTGAAAAATGTTACAATTGAATTCTTTCAGATTCTATTAAATTTTTAGATCCAATACCACCCCGAACCGCCAATATATTGCAATTGAATTCTTTCAGATTCTATTAAAGGGGTGGTATTGGATCTAAGAATTTAATAGAATCTGAAAGAATTCAATTGTAATATGTTTCAAGTATTTTAATAGAATTAATACCATTAGATTGGCAATAAAATTAATACCACTCATATTTTGAATTCGCAATATATATCATTAAAAGGAGTTCTTAAGTCGCAACAACATCCTATAGAAAGAGCAAACAAAAAACAGATTTTGAGACAAAGCAAAACTGGTATATTGACAATACAACGAAAATGAATTACAAGATTGGATTCGTGAGCTTCGTCGTGATTACTTCAATAATCTTCATCTTTCTATTGGTTTCAGGTTAGGCTGTCTTGTCTATGAGCTGCACATCTCATTTTGTCTATTCAAATCACAAATTATGAGAAATATTAATATTTCAGTTTTTGTTATTTTGTTATGAGTGAAATGAAGAGAAAGTAGAAGCTGCGCAAGAAGAATGCATTACACCATGTGGACTGGTTCGGGACTGTACGGCCACTTGCATCCGTGCAGGATATCAACGTGGCCGATGTGTTAAACATTCCTGGACCGATCATGATATCTGTTGTTGTACTAGATAACCTCCATAACTAAACATTGCATGGAAAAATCATTAAATAACAATAAATAAATACTTTTAAGTACATTATTGTCAATTAATTTCGTGAATGAAATTTGAGTTTAAAGAAGAAAGCAAAAAAAAATTACTTTACTACGAAAAAGTGATATTATATATTTTAATGTGGTTTTTTTAAAATAAAAAGTTAGCTCATCCTTAATTTACCCAAAGCTAGTAAAGTAATCAATTAATTTACGGTTTTACCATTTAAATAGTAGTATACTATGTGGTCAATGAGGTACTCCGTTAATCCTCTTTATAATTATACTAGAATATGATATGCGCTACGCGCGGGCGTGTTAACTTTTTTTCTTTATATATTTTGTTTTTGATAGTTTAATATTTTATCTTTGTTTGTTACATATATTATTTTCAATATTGTTTTTTCTTATAAAAATAGAAGGTGTGTACATTTTTTATCTTTTACGTTTGTTGTCAATTTATGCAATTTTTTTTTTAAAGTTTGTTATTTTGTGTTTTTATAGTAGAAAACATTATGAATCTCTAATAATGCATTTTTTATTTTAATTTATATAAATTAGAGTGTATTAATTATATGTTAATTGATGTCGCAAAGTTCATCTTTGAAGTAGTTACATTAAAGCGTAATGAAGGCACCAAAGGGATAAAAATACACTAAAGGAGTTGTTTTGTTTTAGAGTTATTGCGGAATGAGGTTGCGAGTTCGGTTCTAAAGCATATGTGGCGGATGTTGGGTTTATCCTTAATTACTTAGAATTATATATTGTGCTTTGGGATGGAGCTAATTGCACCGAATTTTAGGTTCGTGGCTCTTGTCTTCTTCGAGTAATATTGTGTTTTTCGTTTTATATTTTTGTTTGTTTTATTTTTAGTATTATTTCTAATATTGTTGATGTACGATTCTAATCTTCTTTATTGTGTAAAATATGTTTCTAATTCTTAACCCTTTTTGTTTTCAATTTTTAAGTAATAAGTCTTCAAGTGTAGATAAATATGATAATATAACATACATATCCAAATCTTGATTTATTATGATTTTTCACATATTTTTCATTTGTATTTTGTGTCCAGACCCGGCTCTAGGCAAGTGCTGAAGGTGCAAATGCACAATGACCACATGATTTTTGCAAAATTTTGCCATGTTTGATGGTTTTATTTGTAAATATTTAAGGGTTGTTTATAAAATTTTTTTTGTTTATATGCCTAAAATTAGAATTTTTTTTATAATATGCACAGGGTCCACTTTATTAGTGAGCCGGTCCTGCTTGTGTCATGTGATAGCTGAGTAATTTTGCTGCTTCTTCATAGAGAATATTTCTATGATTTCATTCGGATTGCTGTTTTGGTGTTGATTTTTTTTTCTCGATGTTTATTTAAAAAATTTATTAGATTATAAGTTTTGTTTTATGTGGTTTTTAATTTATATTTGTATTTAGTTGTAATTTTGTTGTGTCTATCAAAATGTGAGAGTTGAAATAAATTATCATATTTTGATATTTAAGCTTATTTTGAGGATTTTTTATAAATTAAATATTAAAAATGTGGTAGATATCAATAGATTTCAATTTTTGTTGAAACTAATTATCAGTATGCTTTTTGTTTTATATGTATAAATAAAATTTATTCATTAATGATCTTAGTTATGTAATTAAAACCAATTGTTAAAAAAATAATAATTAAAATGATGTTAAAAATGAGCAATTAAAATTTGACATGTGGATGATGAGGTGGCAACATGAGAAGAGAGAAAAACTAACTTTATTTATTTTTATTTTTTGTCAACAGCTTAGAGACCTAGAACGGTTCGGACATCCAAACCGGGGGTATCGTGTTTACAAAAGTAATATCCACTGGGTAGACTCGAGCACTTCTTGCTAACTTGTCTGCCTTAGTGTTGTATGCGCGTGGAATGAGCGAGATTAAGAAGAAAGAAAACAACTCCTTACTCTTCGCGAATTCCTCCAAGTGTAGAGCGAAAGCCGGCCAATCATCGGGTGTAGACACCATCTTTACCAACTCGGAGCAGTCTGTTGCAAAAGCTATTTCCGTCTTCTGGTTTGTCGTCAAACAATGCATAGCCCAGATGAGCGCCTCCAATTCTGCATGTAGGGGAGAGAGGCTTCGTCGTAGATTTCTTGCTCCCATAATTGTTTCTTCGAAACCCTCCTGAAAACAGTGCCAACCCAATCCAGAAAAATTATCGGACTCTTTCCAAGAACCATCAACAGTGCACCGCCAGCCTTCGTAATTCGGAGGCACCAGATTAGGGGGCACACTTTGGAGTAGCACATCAGGATCAATACTCTGTGCTTTTTCCCAGGCTGATGCTTCAGTTTCCGCCAACTTCAGGATTTCTTGTGGGTCTCTGTCAACATTTGAAATTTTTTTATCATTTCTCGCTTTCCAAATATACCACACAATCCAATGGAAACTCGTATCCTGATTTGTTGTAGGAAATCTCCAAAAGAGATGATCGAAATTGGCAAAAACCGATGAGAAAGGGAACACCCTCGGAGGCATTGGTATCTTAGAAAGGGTCCATGTTTGCAATGTCGGAGAACATTCGAAAAGAACATGGTTGATAGTTTCGTTGTCCGATCCGCACCTAGCACATTGTGAATCACAATTTATCCCCCTACTTCGTAAGTTTGTTGAGACCTCTAGACATCCCGCTACAGCTTGCCATATAAAGTGTCGTAATTTGGGAGAACACTTCAACTTCCATGTATGAGCCTGTAAGATCGTCACATCCGGACCATAGGGGCCATTGGAACATGTGTTCGGGTCTGCTCTTTCAGTTTGATATCCTGATTTAACCTTATACTTTCCTGATTTTGTGTAGTGCCATCCAATAGTATCTGGTTTGAAGGTACTGTTTACTGGCAGACCCCGTATAATTGTTACATCTGTCGGGTCCATAATGGCATTCAACAAAACCATATTCCACGTCTGTGTCTGTGGGTCAATCAGATGACTAACCATTAGATTCGGGTAATAGTTATACCATTTGCATGTGGCTGATCTCGGCGAAGAAGATGGTATTCAAGGGTCGTTCCATACTGATATAGAACAACCTGATCCAACTCTATGAATTAGCCCTTTTTTGACCAGAGATCTAGCTGAGATAATACGCCTCCATCCATACGATGGGGAGTAAGATCGAATAGAGTTTAAAGGGTCCGTGTTCCGAAAATAGCGACCCTTGAAAACGCGCACAAACAGGGAGTCCGGTCTTTCCATTAATCTCCATAACTGTTTGGCCAATAAAGCGGTATTAAAATCCTCGACATCGCAAAAACCCATTCCCCCCTCCGGTTTGCTGCGACATAATTTCTTCCATGCTATCCAATGCATTCCTTTGTTTTCTCCATTTGAGCTCCACCAGAATCGTGCTGCCGCACTAGTTAATTTTGCAGTTATGGATTTAGGTAATCGAAAACACGACATAACGAATGTTGGCATTGCTGATGCCACTGATTTGATTAAAACTTCATTTCCCCTTTTGGATAAAAAGCCTTGATGTCCATCCATTGATCCGATTGTTTTGTCTCTCTGCGACAAAATTAAAGATCCTACTTTTGGCTCCTCCGAGGCTTTCCGGGAGGCCTAGATAAGAGCCCATGCCACCGATGGTAGAAATCCCTAGTATGTGTTTGACCTCATCCTGGACCGTCTCATTTACCTTGTGACCAAATTGTAAAGAAGATTTACCCAAATTTATTAGTTGCCCAGATAATGACCCGTATTGTCGAAGTATATGTAGAATGGTTTCACATTCCTGTTTGGTGGCCTTGCAGAAAAAAATACTATCATCGGCAAAGAGTAAATGTGATACTGGTGGGCTTGCTCTCGCCACCTTTAATCCCGTGACTAATCTGTCTCTTTCTGCCTTACCGATATTGGCAATTAATACCTCCGTGCAAAGAATAAAAAGATATGGTGATAAAGGATACCCTTGTCGTAGCCCTCTCTTTGGAATAATCCGTCCTTTGGGTTGCCCATTGATAAGAACTCTGTACTCTACCGATGTGATGCACCACATCATCCATGTTATCCATTTCTCCGAGAAGCCAAACTTCCTCAAGAGATAGTCTAAAAAAGACCATTCCACTCGATCGTATGCTTTGCTCATGTCCGTTTTTATCGCCATATATTTGCCTTTACATGACTTATTAGTTCGAAGGCCATGAAACATCTCTTGAGCTATCATAATATTATCCGAAATTAATCGTCCTGACACAAAGGCTGATTGAGTCTCCGAAATAAGATTCGGTAGCAGGTGTTTTAACCGTTGGCATAAGACCTTTGAAATAATTTTATATCCCACATTACATATGCTTATGGGCCGTAACTTGATAGTAGGATTTTTACTAATCAATTACTCAAATCTCACTCATGTCATTGTAGTATTTGAGATATCGAACCACAGAGGTTAAGATTGAAGCACTAAGAATACATGAATCTTCCTAAACTAGAGCAAATGTTTTTGGATTTTTATGTTTTTAAACTAAAGAAAACAAATGCAAGAAGGAAAACAAAACACAAAGACACAAGACAAAAGTGTTGGATCATGAACTAAACTATCAATGAGATGGGTAGGATTTGAGTAATTGATTAGTAAAAATCCTACTATCAATTTGGCGCCGTTGCCGTGGAGATTTAGCATTGATCATTAGGATTTTGATTCTTCTTAAGATTAAAGCTTTTTATTTTCTTTTGTTGCTAATCTTTTCACTTCTCTTGTGAGTTTCATGAAGGGAATGACAATGAGGAAGCAACTGGCAAGCTAGTGACGTTAAACGCGCCCCTTGGGGACCTCCCCGAGCCTATCCATTGTCGAGCTTGAGACACAAAACAAGCATCAATAAGGGTCTTTTGGGTCCAAGGTCGTGGCAAGGCTCATTGGTGGTGATGTCGAAAGCTCTTCCTCCATCTCCATTCATCTAGCCTCACTCCTCATTTGTAAGTATTTCTTTCCTTTTGAGTCTCTTTGCATTTTTATCTTTTATTTTTGGTCTCTCTCTTGAACTTCTTTCACACCAAGACGTTGTGATTTAAGTTTGGGGGAGGGACCGGTGTCTAATTATGTGTTTTGTGATCTTATTTTGCCTTTTGCATCTTGAGTCTCATACATTTTCAATAATTTTGAATTTTTTTGAAATTGTTTGCATTTCATATCTAGGATTGAGTCTAGATGCATATCATATTAGGTAGCTTTGCAGGAGCATTAAGAGCAATGATAGATTATCCTTGTAAAGTATCATTTTTAGAGCTTGATTCAATGCCCTCGTTGCTTGTTGTTTGATGCTTTTGATCTCGTGTTGAAATCAATAATGAACCATATTTCGATCTTGTGTTTCATTACTAGGGTCTTAGCTAAAGCAAGTTTTGATTTGATTTCAATCCTACCTAAGTGAAAACCATAATTTTGACATTGAAATTATCATGCTTGTGCATTGCATAGTGAATTCATGGTTACCATATACATACTTGGGCTCTCTTATCCTTTCCACCACTCTTTTGCTAGTCCAAGTAGCCGATTCCCATCATTGGAACGGTTTACCATACCTTTAACCTACCCCCCGTTCAAGCCAAAATCTTTAGTGTGCGTATGTGAGGCCTAATTTTTCGAGTAAGTTTGGAAAAAAGTGTTGAGTTTAGGGCGACAAGGATATGTTTGCATGTAGATCTAGCTGAACATCAATGGTTAGACTAGGTTAGGCTCATGGGAAAGGGAAGTTTTGGGTTTGGTGTGAACGAAATGGTGTGACTAATGAGATTGTGGATAAGAAGGAAGTGAGTTCAAAAGAAGGAAGTGAATGTGAAAGGGGAATGCAATATTGTGATGTGGTTAGTGCAAGTTATCAAGAATAGCTCTTAGTGATAGTTATAGCCTCATAGAAACAAAGGAAAAAGCCAAAAATTGGCTAAGGCATCAATTGGTAAATGATGAGGCAAGAGAAAGAAAAAGAAAGAAAGAAGAGCTAAAGAAACAACAAAAAAAAGCACGAGACCACAAGATTCAATGGAGAAGAAGAAATTCCCCAAGTGAGAAAGGATGAAATGGAAGAAGGAGTTCAAGTATGGGACATGACGGCAAAAAGGCCAAGTGAGAAAAGGGTAGCTTAGGATGAAGACTTCATGGGTAGATATGCTAGGGTTAGAGATGATTTAGGCATTGGGTAGATGTGAGTCTATCTTTGTATGCATAGATTGCCTTTTACTCTTAGCATTTTGCTAAAGCTTGCTCATTCATTGAGAGATCCCTTGCATTAGAGTAATCCCATACATTTGAGATCATCTTTATCTCAAGACCTTCACCCTAGCCAAATGGATTCACTTGCCTTGCATAAGCATGATTCACTTGAAACGATTAATGAATGTTAAAGGATTGGATGACATGAATACTTGTGTAGGTTGAGGCTTGAATTTGATTCGTATAGGGAAGGATATGGCTAGCTCTTTTTGAGTAGACTTGTTTGATCGCATCTTAGAGCTAGTAACTTGGACATTGAGTTGAATTCTTTTTATGGCACTTTTGGATTTGAGCTCCCATTTTTAGTCTTCTCCCTTTCTTTATTCTTGTTTGCTTGAGGACAAGACAAGCAAATGAATAAGTTTGGGGGAGTTGATATTCCCCTATTTTACTTCTTTTTAGAATGCATTCTTGTTATTGTTTTGTGTCTCATGCATGTGTCTTGCATAGTTTTTATAGCATTTTGGTATTTATTAGATTATTTTTGTGTTTGCATTAGGTCTTAGTGAGTTTTGCATACATTTGGAGTGTTTTTAGGTGTCTTGGAGACAATTGGTGATGTTTGGAGTTATGGAGCATAAGAGGAATGCAAAGCCCATCCAAGATGCCGAAAAGATGTAGCTGTACGAAGGCCCTTCGTTATTAATCAGCCTCAACAGTCTTCATAGGAGTTGTAGAGGAGTTAATCATCTGTCTACAAAAGTTGGATTCAGGCCATTTGGACATTTGGTTAATGAGTTATCGCGGATTTACTGAAAACATCTCTGCCTGGCCGATGGAACTACTGAGAATCTGATAGTGCATCGATGCGTGGCATCGGGCTGTGGCCGACCGATGGGAAGCTCACAAGATCGACGACAAGAATGGCATCGGTACACCAGGCACCGATGCAAGTGACCGATGGAACTACTGAGAATCTGAGAGTGCATCGATGCGTGGCATCGGGCTGTGGCCGACCGATGGGACCTGTTGAAGACCCAATTCTCTATAAAACTCCTAAAAACCTAATTTTCATGTTAAGCTTTCTTTTCCCTAGAGTTGGGTTTTCTCCCAAACTCTTCTTATGATGATTTTGGATGGATCTTCATCATTCATGCCACTCTAGTGAAGGATTCTTCAATCTATCTTTATATTATGTTTATTTAATCTTTGTTCTCTATCTTTATGTCTCTTTTTCTCTTGTGTTCTTCCTTGTTCTTGTGAGTTGACCTTTTTGTTGGATTTTGGATTTTGCTTGATTTGGATGGTTTGATGGTTGATTGTTGATGCTTAGGACTAGATAAACATTTGTTCTCATGTTAGGAGGGATCTTAATGCTAGAATCGAATTGACAACTCATTTCTAGAACTTAAGACATTTTTCGTCCGGCAGGTGTTCGATGAAATGTTTAGAAAACTTCTAAGCATGCAATTCAATTTTTAGCCAATGGAAATTGATGATTAAGGTAAATTGTTGACTTGTATGGACTAATGCTTAATGATTATGGATCATTTAGTTGCGAACGGAAGTTCTTTATAAAAAGATGATTTGTAAATGGATTAGTATCATGGAAGTGAACTAATCTACTTGTGTGATCCATGTCATAAGAATGAATGTGGGATATGAGTAATTGATTAGTAAAAATCCTCCGTTTTGTAGTATTTGATTTTTACTAATCAATTACTCAAATCTCATTCATGTCATTTTAGTATTTGAGATATCGAACCACGAAGGTTAAGATTGAAGAACTAAGAATACATGAATATTCCTAAGCTAGAGCAAATGTTTTTGGGTTTTTATGTTTTTAAACTAAAGAAAACAAATGCAAGAAGGAAAACAAAACACAAAGACACAAGATAAAAGTGTTGGATCATGAACTAAACTATCAATGAGATGGGTAACAATCAAACAATGAATCATTTGGAAGCATTAATCACTATCTTAGAACATGGAACTCACAAATATGACTAATCCATTTCCATGGCACTAATCATTTTGTTAATTATCTAATCAAGAACAAATTTCCATTTGTGATTAAATAATCAACAAGCATTAAGAAAAAATTCCAATTAGTTCACTAACACCCTAAACATCAACTTCCATTGGCTAGGATATGCATAACTCACAAAAGGTTCGGGTCAAACAATTCATTTAAACTCGGGTCATGAGTGAAATTCCTAAGATCTAGAAACAAATGAACAATCCTAATCTAGTACTAACACCGCTTACTCGAATCTATCCCTAATGCATGAGATGAGACCAAAAATCTAACTAATCTAAGGTGTAGTACTAGGTTTCAGTTTATCATGTCAAATCAAGCATTGATAACCAACCTAAGTGAAAGACTCATCCAAGATCATCCTAAATCATCATCATCTAAGCATCAATTAACCATTGACTAAAGATGCCTAAACATTCAATGCACATTCATTCTTATGACATGGATCACACAAGTAGATTAGTTCACTTCCATGATACTAATTCATTTACAAATCATCTTGTTATCAAGAACTTCCGTTCGCAACTAAATGATCCATAATCATTAAGCATTAGTCCATACAAGTCAACAATTCACCTTAATCATCAATTTCCATTGGCTAAGAATTGAATTGCATGCTTAGAAGTTTTCTAGACATTTCATCGAACACCTTCTGGGCGATAAATGTCTTAAGTTCTAGAAATGAGTTGTCAATTCGATTCTAGCATTAAGATCCCTCCTAACATGAGAACAAATGTTTATCTAGTCCTAAGCATCAACAATCAACCATCAAACCATCCAAATAAAGGAAAATCCAAAATCCAACAAAAAGGTCAACTCACAAGAACAAGGAAGAACACAAGAGAAAAAGATACATAAAGATAGATAACAAAGATTAAATAAACATAATATAAAGATAGATTGAAGAATCCTTCACTAGAGTGGCATGAATGATGAAGATCCATCCCAAATCATCATAAGAAGAGTTTGGAAGAAAACCCAACTCTAGGGAAAAGAAAGCTTAACATGAAAATTAGGTTTTTAGGGGTTTTATAGAGAATTGGGTCTTCAACAGGTCCAATCGGTCGGCCACAGCCTGATGCCACGCATCGATGCACTCTCAGATTCTCAGTAGTTCCATCGGTCACTTGCATTGGTGCCTGGCGTACCGATGCCATTCTTGTCGTCGATCTTGTGAGCTTCCCATCGGTCGGCCACAGCCCGATGCCACACATCGATGCACTCTCAGATTCTCAGTAGTTCCATCGGTCAGGCAGAGACGTCTTCAGTAAATCCGTGATAAATCATTAATCAAATGTCCAAATGGCCTGAATCCAACTCCTGTAGACAGATGATTCACTCCTCTACAACTCCTATGAAGACTGTTGAGGCTGATTTATAACGGAGGGCCTTCGTCCAGCTACATATTTCCGACGTCTTGGATGGGCTTTGCATTCCTCTTATGCTCCATAACTCCAAACATCACCAATTGTCTCCAAGACACCTAAAAACACTCCAAATGTATGCAAAACTCACTAAGACCTAATGCAAACATCTAATACTCTAATAAATATCAAAATGCTATAAAAACTATGCAAGACACATGCATGAGACACAAAACAATAACAAGAATGCATGCTAAAAAGAGGTAAAATATGGGAATATCATAACTCCGTCATCCGACTTGGTCTTTCCGTCTTCGGGATTAGACAAATATTTGTCATGTTAAGACGCTGGTCAATAACACCCGTCTCTAGGAAGCCGTTTACCAGTTCTAATAAGTATGCCTTCACTATTTGCCAGGAGCGTTGGAAAAAAAGTGCTGTCATTCCGTCGGGTCCCGACACTTTTTCTGGGTGCATCATAAATAGGGCCGAACGTACTTCCTCTTCGGTAGCCCTTGCCGTCAGGGCAATATTGTTCTGTTCCGAGACTAATTTTTTTATTTCGGCCAGTGCCTCCTCAAAGTCCGTCGGGGACGTCGACGTAAAGAGGTCGTTGAAATAATTTACCGCCACTTGTTCTACCTCTTTTTCCGATGTGACCCACACTCCTGAGGCATCATGCATCCCGACAATCCGGTTCCTTACCCTCCTTTGCAATACTTGCGTATGGTAAAACTTAGTATTTTTATCCCCCACCGTATGCCACAAAGTGCGACTTTTCTGTTGCCAGTAGAGCTCCTCGTCTCGGTAAGTTTGTTTTAATTTTCCCGTAATTTCTATCAACTCCTCTTGAGTCCGGGTATCATCATTTTGAACCTCTTCTACTGCCCGTTGTAGTTCACTAATCTTCTCTTTATCATAAGTTAAGTTGTTTTCCGCCATTTCGATATCTCCCGCCGACAATTCCCAATTTTTTGGACAATGGATCGTCTGTCTACCCGTGAATCTATCTCTCAACCCTTGGCAATTGATTCCATTAATCCCTCTTGTCCAATCCATCGTTTATCAAACCGAAAAAGCTAACTTTATATATATAGATTATATGATTAATTTAGATGTTTAAAGATTTTAAGGTTTATGTAAAATTATGCTTACATTTCTCATATAGGGAAAATCATATTAGAAGACTTACTTTGGCACACACTGACACACACGAGACAAAGAAAAGAGAACCACACGGCTATGCTTTCATTCAATACAACAGTAAAGAGGTAACTAATAATCTGGCTTTCCTGGTTTTTTAAGTTGCTTAAATAAGACTTTTTAAAGTGTTGTAAAATGGTTGATTCTTTTTTAGTTTGATTGAGCAATCTTCTGATTTCTACATCTGAAGTGGGTGCACATGAGGATGAATTGGTGAAGGACGATGAATAGTAGACTATCTTGTGGTAGGCCTTTGGTAGTTCGTTTAGCTAGTGAGAAGCTTCTAGAAGATTCTTATCATGATCATTCCAAAAGATTATTTACCAGAAGCTAACAAAACGAGGTTTGTGAGTAGAAGCAGCTCAAGAAAAATGAGTCGAGATGAAAAAGTATCTCTAGAGGAAAATGAGAAACAACGGATTTTAGTGAAAAAACCAAATCGACTTATCCATTTTAAACCCCTAAACTAAATTATTAATAATAAAACCTCTCAGTTGATCCATTATAAATACTTCAACTAAAATATTAATGTAAAATTCTTTCAAGTAACTAAGTAAGGATCCGTTAGCAGAGAAACCCATTCGTCAATAATACCGTCAAAACCTTTTAAGTATTAGTAGATTATGTGATCCATTCGTCAACAAGGACAGGTTCGTTCTCCTATGAATCCTTATATGCTTATTACATATAAGTTGGTTAGTTGTGAACCATTAAATCAATACTTTGCATTTTGGAAGGACGTGTATATTTATTTACTTTAGACATAAGAGAATGTTGTGTTTGTTTATAATTAACATCAGAAATGTAATGCAATCGATTGAGAATCTGAAACGATCAATCAATATAATTAAGATCTCACTTTTAATGTTGTCTAAAACGAGGAAAGTTGACAAAACCATGTAAAATTTCAATAATTAAACGCATTTGAGATAAAAGAGAGGCATGAGGATGAATGATACTTTACCATTTACACGATTTTGGAAATTTTAAATCGACATAAGAGATTTTTGAAACTTCATGTTCTATTTGAACAAACACCACATTGTTTTATGTCTAAGAAAATACACACATGTCGTTTTTAACAAGCCAAAACGTAGAATATCGATTAAACGACATATATTTAGGTGACATTATAAACAAAGGCACTTTTTCATTAACAGAACTTTACTTATGGATTTTTTTTATTAATAATTTAGTTGAGGGGTTTAAAATAGATTGACGAATATTTAGGGGTGTCAATTAGGGCCAAAGCTCGAACCTAAAAAACAGCGGGCTCGGGCTTAGAAATATAAACCCGAAAAAAACCGGACATTTCGGGCTAAGCCCGTTCGGGCTAGTGTGTTTTTCGGGCTTAGCCCGAACGGGCTCGGGCTAGCCCAAAAAGCCCGAAACATTACATTTTAATTAGTTAAAGATTTTATTTCAACATTTATCTTTCTAAAAATAATAATTTGACATATTTCTATACATTTCGTGATTCATGTACCATTATCATTCATCCATATTTACTTCATTTTTTTAGAATAATTATCTATAGACTTTCAATGACATTTCTATATAATTTATATACATGTCAAAACTTAATATTATTATTATTATTATTATTATTTTATATATACCTCTTGATGGTGATGAGGATTTAGAATACGATGAATGATATTCCAATTTAAACTCTACTACCTAGATTTGAATTGTTTTGATTTTATGTTTTATTTGGTAATACAATTTATTTGAATTTTATTTGTTTTTTTGTCAAACTTTTGCTTTTAAATTTAATTGGATTTGATATAATACATTTCAATTTAGATTTATTTTTATAAATATTTTGTTTTAATTATTCATTTGGGAATTGTGAATTTTTGTGTATGTAAAAAAAAACCCGAAAAAGCCCGAAAAGCCCTAAAACCCTGTTCGGGCCGGGCTTTGGAATATAGGCCCGATTTTTTTTCGGGCCGGACCGGGCTGGGCTCAAATATATGCGGGATTTACGGGTTTTGGGCCGGGCTGGGCTAGCCCGATTGACATCCCTACATATACTTGAGAGATTTTTTTATTGAAATTTCATACTTATAGAGGGTTTTAATTACTAATCTCGACTTCGACTCATTACTTGACTCGTACCCGGCTCCAACAAAATGTACTCGTAACTTGTAAGTTGGGTAAAGGGTATCATAATTTTATTACCTGCGGGTAAAGGTCGGGTATCAATTTTTTTCACTACCCGACCCGTTACTCGATTTATTACCCGACCCGTAAAACCCGCTTTATTAATAATTTATAATATTACCAATTAGTACTAGTTAATAATAATATTTGTGAAATTTATTAAATGTCGAATTTTGGTAAAGCCCATTCTTTTGTAAATTATTAAGTCTAACGTAGCCCATTAAGTTAACACGTCCATGACTAAGTGATCCTTTTAGTCTTAAACATAGCTATTTAAACCTAACACGCACATGCCCCACCACTTTCTCCATGTGACTCCTCTTGTTTTGGTGGAGATCTAGGATTTTTATTTGAAAATAAACAATTTCTCACTTGTGATCACGAAAAAGTAAATTTCGATCTCCTTTCACCTTTTTATCTCTTTATTTTTGTGAATTTCCCTATCTACTTGTATTTTTATATTCATGTCTCTGATTTTTATTTGCGTTATTTATGTGTTCTTATATCGTTGATGGAAACTGAGCAAAATGAGACTCCTTCACATGGTGAACAGAATGAAGATCCCGACATGGAATCTGAGGTACACAATCTAAAATCTAGATCACCAGCTTGGGATAATTTTAAGAAAACAGAGCGTGAAGATAAAGCCAAATGTGAGCAATTCTCACAGATGATTGGTATAAAGACGAGTACTGGTACCAATACTAGTTCTATGTTGAAGCATATATATGCGAAGATGCAAAAAACTACATCCAGAGCTTGCTGCTGAAACAATTGGTGGAAAAAAAATTCAAACAGGCTACCTTGTTCAATCAATCTAACAAAGATAACATTGTTGGGGTTGTTCCGTCATATTTAGCGTTTGATCAGGGAGATTCACGCAGAGCTTTGCTGATGATGATTATAAAAGATGAGCTACCTTTTAGGTTTGTGGAGAAAGAATGTTTTCGTGAATACATGAGAATTGTTCAACCTCGCTTTGATATTCCTTCTCGTAGATCAATAACCAAGGACTGCATGAGTTTATTTCTCGAAGAGAAGAACAAGCTGAAAAAGTTCTTTAAGAGTCACAGAGGATATGTTTCTCTCACAACGGATACCTGGACTTCGGTGCAAAACTTCAGCTATATGTGTTTAACAGCATATTTCATTGATGATGGTTGGAATCTACATAAGAAAATCATCAACTTTTGTTAGATAAGGGTGAAATGATTGCGAAGATGCTTGAGAAATGTTTAGTTTCTTGGGGAATCAATAAGGTTTTTACACTCACCGTTGATAATGCAAGTGCAAATGATGTAGCTATAAGATTCTTGAGAAGGAGACTTAAGTCATGGGGTACAAGTGTCCTTGATGGTGAATTTATTCACATGAGATGTGGTGCTCACATCTTAAATCTAGTTGTCAAAGATGGTTTGCATGAGATGAATTCTGCTGTTTGCCGAATTCGTACTGCCGTTCGTTACATAAGATCTTCTCCAGGTAGATTATTGAAGTTTAAGGAATGTCTTCTTCATCAAAACATTTCTACTACATCTGGTCTTACTTTAGATGTAGAGACAAGATGGAATTCCACATACTTGATGTTACAATATGCTGTGAAACTTAGGAAGGGATTTGATATGCTTGAGTTGGAAGATGAAAAGTACATGAAAGAACTTCAAAAAATAGGAGGTGCACCAACTGAATCTGATTGGACCTATGCAATCTCTATTTTACCTATCTTTAAGTTCTTCTATGATGCCACTTTGAAGGTTTCTACTTTCTACAACACGTTATGTCACGGGAAATGCTTATATGAAGGAGATCTTTGGTGTTGGCCTCATGATTCGGAAAATGGAGTTAAACCAGGGAGATGCTAATCTGAAGTCAATGGCTGGTAAAATGAAGATAAAGTTCGATAAATATTGGGGAGAAAACATGAACTTGGTGATATTTATCACATGTGTTGTTGATCCTCGGTATAAGATGAAGTACGTGAGTTGGCTGATCCGTGAAAGTTATGGTGGAAGTGTTGCTGAGGACTTGATTCAAAGTATTCAAACTCTGCTTGAGAGGATGTTTATAGTCTATGAGAGTTATGTTGTAAACTCTTCTACAACAACTAACCAAGTGCCAAGAGGAACCAATAATTTAGAAGAAGTGGATGTGGTTGAAAGTTATGATCTTGATTCTTTGATGGATATGCATGAAGAAACTGAAGCGAATTGTGTTTCTAAATCAGAATTGGAGTCTTATCTGGCTGATGTGTGTGTTCCTAGGTATGATCCAAATTTTAGTATATTGATGTGGTGGAAGAAAGCAAGTTCAAAGTATAAGATTCTCTCCTTAATGGCAAAAGATCTTTTAGCGATACCAGTTTCAACTGTTGCATCCGAATCAGCTTTTAGCACATGTGGTCGTATTCTTGATCATTTTCGGAGTTCTCTCACACCAATGATAGTTGAAGCACTCATCTGTACTCAGGATTGGATTCGACATGATTATCCACAAGTATCTTCGGAGGAAGAGCCAATGGAAGAGCTTGAGGCTCTAGAAGATGGTAAATTTTTTAATGTTTGAACTTTGATTTATGAATGCTGATATTTATTTATGGACGAACAACATTATTTCCGTTTTGTAGAGTTTTCAACTTTCCCCCAAAGAATTAGTCTTTCTTTAGAAGATGAATGGGTTTTACCTTGTTAAGTAAATTAGATTAGTGTTAACTGAAACGTTTGTGATTGTTCTCTTAAACGTTTGTGATATTAAACTAATAGAAAACTTGATATATTTGACATGTCATTTGACATGTTTTGTTATTCAATTTTAAATGGATTTCATAGTAATGTCATTTAAAAAGAATTTAATAGAAAATTTACTACATACATATAAAAAATCAAAACTATGAGATTTTACACATACTATAATATATATGCTTCTACATGTATATGTTTGTCATTTTATATATTATATATATATATATATATGAATCTATAGATTTCGATAAAAAAAATTCAAAATTCAATTATATATATATATAAAAACATGTATATATACTATATATAGATTCATGTATATAATACCTATATATATAATACATGTTTTGAATATATATATATATATATATATATATATATAAATGTTGGTATCATCTACAAGAATTTGTTGGTGAAGGACGTGATCCTAAAACTCCGTCTAAGTTATTCAACCTTTATATATATATTTGGTTCGGTTCGGTTCAGGTTATTCGGGTTTTAGAAAGTAGGTCTATTCGGAAATAAATTGTATATCAGTTCGATTTATTATAATTCGGTTTCGGTTCGAGTCCGGTTCTGTTTTGGACAAATAAAAATAATTAATTAAATTAAGTAATATTTTAGGTTTTTAGTATATTTTAACTATATTTAATTAAAATTATTAATTATTGTTTTAACTTTGGTTAGTTCGGTTAATTCCATTAGGTTTTATATAATCCGGATTCGGTTCGGGATCAAATAATTTGGTATAGAAATTTATATTCCATTCAGGTTATTTTATAATTTGGTTCGGATTCGAGAAATTCGGTTCGGGTTCGAGAATTTTGGCGGTTCGGGAATTTAGCCCACTCCTAAAATTTACAAGAATTCATTACCTATTAAATTATTTTGCATTCTTTTAAAATCTAGACAATATAATTACATTATTATTTTTTTGCCAAATCAATAGAACTACATTAGAAACCCACCAAATCCTTTGAATTCTATTAAAATACATGAAACAGATTACAATTGAATTCTTTCAGATTTTATTAAATTCTTAGATCCAATATATTACAATTGAATTCTTTCAGATTCTATTAAAGGGGGTGGTATTGGATCTAAGAATTTAATAGAATTCAATTATAATCTGTTTCAAGTATTTTAATAGAATTAATACCATTAGATTAACAATAACATTAATACTAGTCAGATTTTGAATTCGCAATATATATTATTAAAAGGAGCTCTTAAGTCGCAACAACATCCTATAGAAAGAGCAAACAAAAAACAGATTTCGAGACAAAGCAAAACTGGTATATTGACAATACAACGAAAATGAATTACAAGATTGGATTCGTGAGCTTCGTCGTGATTACTTCAATAATCTTCATCTTTCTATTGGTTTCAGGTTAGGCTGTCTTGTCTATGAGCTGCACATCTCATTTTGTCTATTCAAATCACAAATTATGAGAAATATTAATATTTCAGTTTTTGTTATTTTGTTATGAGTGAAATGAAGAGAAAGTAGAAGCGCAAGAAGTAAAAGCGCAAGAAGAATGCATTGGACCATGTGGAGTGATTCGGGACTGTGCGACCACTTGCATCCGTGCAGGATATCAAGGTGGTCGATGTGGTAGCTGGCCTTATCTTGATAGCTGTTGTTGTACTAGATAACCTCCATAACTAAACATTGTATGGAAAAATCATTAAATAACAATAAATAAATACTTTTAAGTACATTATTGTCAATTAATTTCGTGAATGAAATTTGAGTTTAAAGAAGAAAACAAAAAAAAATGACTTTACTACATGGCATGTAGATCCGAAAAAGATGAATTAGAGGAGATGGCGTTGATAGATGGTTTAAGAAAGAGTGATATTATATATTTTAATGTGGTTTAAAAAAGAAAAAAAGTTAGCTCATCCTTAATTTACCCAAAGCTAGTAAACAATTACTTTACGTTTTTACCATTCAAATAGTAGTATACTATGTGGTCAATGAGGTACTCCGTTAATCCTCTTTATAATTATACTAGAATGTGATCCGCGTTACGCGCGGACATGTTAACTTTTTTTCTTTATATATTTTGTTTTTGATAGTTTAATATTTTATCTTTGTTTGTTACATATATTATTTTCAGTATTGTTTTTTCTTATAAAAATAGAAGGTGTTTGTACATTTTTTATCTTTTACGTTTGTTGTCAATTTATGCAATTAATTTTTTTTTAAGTTTGTTATTTTGTGTTTTTATAGTATAAAACATTAGGAATCTCTAATAATGCATTTTTTATTTTAATTTATATCAATTAGAGTGTATTAATTATATGTTAATTGCTGTCGCAAAGTTCATCTTTGAAGTAGTTACATTAAAGCGTAATGAAGACACCAAAAAGATAAAAATACACTAAAGGAATTGTTTTGTTTTAGAGTTATTGCGGAAGGAGGTTGAGTGTTCGGTTCTGAAGCATATGTGACGGATGTTGGGTTTATCATTACTTAGAATTAGATATTGTGCTTTGGGATGGAGCTAGTTGCACCGAATTTTAGGTTCGTGGCTCTTGTCTTCCTTGAATAATATTGTGTTTTTCGTTTTATATTTTGTTTGTTTTATTTTTAGTATTATTTCCAATATTGTTGATGTACGATTCTAATCTTCTTTATTGTGTAAAATCTGTTTCTAATTCTTAACCCTTTTTGTTTCCAATTTTTAAGTATTTTTAAGTAATAAGTCTTCAAGTGTAGATATATATGATAATATAACATACATATCCAAATCTTGATTTATTATAATTTTTCACATATTTTTCATTTGTATCTTGTGTCCAGGCCCGGCTCTAGGCAAGTGCTGAAGGTACAAATGCATAGTGACCACCTGATTTTTGCAAAATTTTATCATGTTTGAAGGTTTTATTTGTAAATATTTAAGGGTTCTTTATAAAATTTTTTTTTGTATATGCCTAAAATTAGATTTTTTTTTGTAATATGCACATGGTCCACTTTATTAGTGAGCCGGTCCTGCTTGTGTCATGTAGTAGCTGGGTAATTTTGCTGCATCTTCATAGAGAAGATTTCTATGATTTCATTCGGATTGTTGTTTTGGTGTGGATTTTTTTTCCTCGATGTTTATTTAATAATTTTATTAGATTATAAGTTTTGTTTTATGTGGTGTTTAATTTGTATTTAGTTATAATTTTGTTGTGTCTATCAAAATGTGAGAGTTGAAATAAATTATCATATTTTGATATTTAAGCTTATTTTGAGGATGTTTTTATAAATTAAATATTAAAAATGTGGTAGATATCAATAGATTTCAATTTTTGTTGAAAATAATTATCAGTATGCTTTTTTGTTTTATATGTATAAATAAAATTTATTCATTAATGATCTTAGCTATGTAATTAAAACCAATTGTTAAAAAAATA
Organism: Eutrema japonicum; assembly: GCA_030161315.1. Lineage (NCBI taxonomy): Eukaryota > Viridiplantae > Streptophyta > Magnoliopsida > Brassicales > Brassicaceae > Eutrema > Eutrema japonicum. The sequence continues at coordinate 38,600,948 of BSQW01000005.1, forward strand.
ATAATTAAAATGATGTTAAAAAATGAGTAATTAAAATTTGACATGTGGATGATGAGGTGGCAATATGAGAAGAGAGAAAAACTAAATTTATATATATAGATTATGTGATTAATTTAGATGTTTAAAGATTTTAAAGTTTATGTGAAATTATGCTTACATTTCTCATATAGGGAAAATCATATTAGAAGACTTACTTTGGCACACACTGACACACACGAGACAAAGAAAAGAGAACCACACGGCTATGCTTTCATTCAATACAACAGTAAAGAGGTAACTAATAAACTGGCTTTCCTGGTTTTTGAAGTTGCTTAGATGAGACTTTTTAAAGTGTTGTAAAATGGTTGATTCTTTTTTAGTTTGATTGAGCAATCTTCTGATTTCTACATCTGAAGTGGGTGCACATGAGGATGAATTGGTGAAGGACGATGAATAGTAGACTATCTTGTGGTAGGCCTTTGGTAGTTCGTTTAGCTAGTGAGAAGCTTCTAGAAGATTCTTCTCATGATCACTCCAAAAGATTCTTTACCTTTCAAGTAAGGATCCGTTAGCAGAGAAACCCATTCGTCAATAATACTGTCAAAAGCTTACAAGGTTGACATTAAATCAATACTTTGCATTTTGGCTTGTTATAAAAAGACGTGTATATTTATTTACTTTAGACATAAGAGAATGTTGTGTTTGTTTAGAAATAACATCAGAAATGCAATCGATTGAGAATCTGAAACGATCAATCAATATAATTAATATCTCACTTTTAATGTTGTCTAAAACGAGGAAAGTTGACAAAACCATGTAAAATTTCAATCGACATTTACCATTTACACGATTTTGGAAATTTCAAATCGACATAAGAGATTTTTGAAACTTCATGTTCTATTTGAACAAACACCACATTGTTTTATGTCTAAGAAAATACACACATGTCGTTTTTAACAAGCCAAAACGCAGAATATCGATTAAACGACATATATTTAGGTGACATTATAAACAGAACTTTACTTATGGACTTTTTTTATTAATAATTTAGTTGAGGGGTTTAAAATAGATTGACGGATACTTGAGAGGTTTTTTAATTGAAATTTCATACTTAAAGAGGGTTTTCATTACTAATCTCGTTCAGGGATTTAAAATATATATATCAGTCAATATTTGATGGATTGTTTCATTAAAATCTTGAGAAACAGCGAGATCCAAAAAAAAAAATAAAAAAAAAAGTATCGGTTTGAAAAAAAAAGAATCGGTTTGTACCCAATCTTATATGTAAAATTTGTTTTCTTCAAAGTGCAAAAAAGTATTGCTCGAATTTTTAATCAAAAAAACTTCGATTTGGTAAAATTTATTTATTACCCTCTAAATCTTCTATGTAGATATTCAAAGCATATAAAAATAAGGGATAATTGGCAAAATACACTATTTAAGTTTTTGAATTAGTAAAATACACTGTTTTTTATTTTTTTTTGAAAACTACACTTCTAATTTATGTAAAAAGACTTTTTTGACCAAAGTTAATTAGAAATAACATATTTTAATTAATGAAAATAAAAATTTGAAATAATTAATATTATGATTATTTTTTATTTGAGATAAAGATATCTAATTACTTAGTATTTTTAAATTTATAATTGGATAAATCTTTAAAATATTTTTAACTTTATCTCTACAAAAAAAACACTTCTATTAGTCTTATATAAACATGTTATTACGTAAACAGTTTCATCAACAATTGAGTTTTCTAAAAAAAACAGAGGAACGGAGATCCTTCGACTTGTGGTACTCTCTTTCAGTTTTCTAAAAAAAACAGAGCAACAGTACTCTCTCTGGTCCTTCTCTCTATTTTTAATGCCTATATCTATTGATTTGTACGTAAATGACTTTGCCTTAATTTCTTTTTTGAAAAGTAGCTGCTTCGTTGCTTCACTGCTAAGAGTTTATCTATGTAGCATCAACAACATATAAATAAGTAACGTAGTCAAGCCAAGTTAATAGACAAACACGCTTGAAAATAGTCGATTTTATTAGTTCAAAGGCTCGTGAAAAAAAGTCAATGATTTACTCTTTACCTGAGATTCCGATTTTGCTTAATCGATGATGAAGATTAGAAATTTATTAAACTTAGTAGTCCATAATTAGATGTATGTCTAACTGTCTGCTCGAGGTAGGATAATTGTATTATTGTATAGATGATTGACATATTCTTTTTTCTTTCTTGTAATAGATGATTTGCTTATTGAAAGTTAACACAAATTTGATTTGATTTTTTCTTTTTCTTTTTCATATGTTCTTTTAGAGATGGAGTACAAGTTTCAGAAAGAAAGTAATGGAAAAAGAAAGGCAGAAACAGAGCAGACATATCCGGACAATTTGAAATCAAAGAAGAAAAGTGTTGTCCCATGCGTGGAAGTTTTATCAAAAGACTATTTTGAGGCGTGTATGACAGAATTTGAAGAAATTCTAAACAATGGCTTTGCAAAGCTTAGTTCAGAGCTTTTGGATGTGAAAGCTAAGCTAAGAGGACTTGATGAAAACTTGAAGACTTTACAAAAAACGAGAAAGGTGAAAAAAGTCCAGAGTTTAAAAACAACGAGGTAGGTAAACAATTTTCAGCTTGATGATTTGGCATTTTGAAAATTTTGTTTTTTGATGTATTCTTATTCGCAAATAATTTTATCAATTTAAATATCAATTGCTAAAGTTAGTATGTTTTTAGATCTGTAAATATATTTTAGTATTTATTTGAATAAAATTCATGATTTAAATATCTAAATTAGTATAATTGTTATTTAGGTTACTTTGGTTATTTAATTTTTAAATAAGTGTAGTTATAAAAAAAAAAAAAAATGGTGTAGTTTTCAAAATATAAACTCATGTGAAGACATTTTCTCAAATAATTTCTAAAAATAATGAGGTTCCTTTTCAAGAATATACTAATAATACATTTGATTATATTGCTTCATTTTTGACCCATATTTTTTTGTTCACAACAACATCCGTCGATAGTACAAACGCCATAAAAATAACCATTCTCTTTACAAAATGCTGAGCATGATGTGTCCCCTCCATAAAAACATGCTTCTTCTTCGTTGACGCATTTTCATCCTGATCTATTTTATAACCTATTTATTAATAAAAAAAATATTAAATCAATATGTACATTTATTATATATAAAAAAATTGAAGATTTAGATGAAAAATAAAAAAATTATTAAATCAATAGATTAATAGTCAAAAGAAAATACAGTCTTTCAATTTATTTCCGTATAGATTATTAGATGAAAAAAATACAATTTTTCAATTTATTTCCTTATAAATAATTTTCTTTTGACTATTAATCTATAAGGAAATAAATTGAAAGACTGTATTTTCTTTTGACTATTAATCTATAAGGAAATAAATTTAAAGACTGTATTTTCTTTTGACTATTATTCTATAAGGAAATAAATTGAAAGATTGTATTTTCTTTTGACTATTAATTTATAAGAAAATAAATTGAAAGACTATGTTCTTTTTCATCTTTAACCAAGAAAAATGCATTTTTATGTATGTTTGTGTTATAATATATAATTAGTCTAAATTAAGCAAAACTCATAAAAAAAAGTTAAGAGAATATTGATGCTGGGGTTTGTCGTTCAGCTTCAGGTTATAAAATTTATAGAACCCTAGACATCTGCAAGTGCACAGTCGTGCGATGTAGTACTTAGGGTGTTGATCCACAGGGAAAGCACGTTTTATGCGAAATCTTAGATATAGAATTAGTAAGGGAGTCAAAAACGAAATAGGTTTTTTAAGGGGTTTTTGGTATCACAAATTGTAAAGTGCGTAAAAAACAAAAAAAATCAAATGTAAAGCAATAATTAAAATCGGCTGTAAACAATAATAAAACGGATGTTGGGTTGACAGCGATATCTCCGGGGAATGTTCGATTCAAAGCACGGTAAGAAAACTCTTAGTAAAATCGATTCTAGCAAACTCCATGAACTGGAACACGGAATTGTGTATAGCCTACTGTCGTAGCACTACACACCTATAACTCGCATCCGGGTAGCTCCCGAGATTCGCTGTCGCGTACTTTTGCTGAGTTTTCAGCCTTATCTTTTACCGCTTTCATGTTGTATTTTATTAACCTAAGAGTTTTGATAACTCATCTTTTCCAGTGTAATCGTCAAGTCTAAAGGAATGAAAAGAGTTTCGACAAAAAAAAAAAAAATTTGATAATTCTATTTAATTTTAGCTTTATTCAATCATGAATTTCACTAATTCTATTAAATGCATGTGTTATTGGATTAAAGAGTTGCTGTCAATCTTTCAAAATGCTTTAAATTCTTGTGTTATTCCATTGATCAAATTCTTAATTCTATTAAATGTTAGTGTTATTCAATTTTAAATGGATTTCATAGTAATGTCATTTGAAATGAATTTAATAGAAAATTTACTGCAGACATATAAAGAATCAATTCTCAACTTTTAGGATGGAATTTGGATGGAATTATATATATAACCAAAACTATGAGATTTTACACATACTATAATAGATATGCTTCTACATGTATATGTTTGTCATTTTATATATATTCTATATGAATCTATAGATTTCAATAAAAAATATATTCAAAATTCAATTATATATATTTATATAAAACATGTATATATACTATATATAGATTCATGTATATAATACATATATATATATAATACATATATATATATATATATATATATATAAATGTTGGTATCATCTACAAGAATTTTCTGGTGAAGGACGTTATCTTAACACTCCGTCTAACTTATTCAATCTTCGTATATATATATATTCGGTTCGGTTCGGATCAGGTTATTCGGGTTTTAGAAAATAGGTCCATTCGGAAATAAATTTTATATCAGTTCGGTTTTGGTTCGAGTCCGGTTCCGTTTTGGACAAATAAAAATAATGAATTAAATTAAGTAATATTTTAGATTTTTAGTATATTTTAACTATGTTTTATATATTTAATTATTTTTTTAACTTTGGTTAGTTCGGTTAATTCAATTAGGTTTTATATAATCCGGGTTCGGTTCGGGATCAAGTAATTTGGTATAGAAATTTCTATTCCATTTGGGTTATTTTATAATTTGGTTCGGGTTCGAATTCGAGAAATTCGGTTCGGGTTCGAGAATTTTGGCGGTTCGGGAATTTAGCCCACTCCTAGAATTTACAAGAATTCATTACCTATTAAATTCTTTTGCATTTTTAAAAAATCTAGTCAATATAATTACATTAGAAACCCACCAAATCCTTTTGAATTATATTAAAATACTTGAAAAAGATTACAATTGAATTCTTTCAGATTCTATTAAATTTTTAGATCCAATACCACCCCGAACCGCCAATATATTGCGATTGAATTCTTTCAGATTCTATTAAAGGGGTGGTATTGGATCTAAGAATTTAATAGAATCTGAAAGAATTCAATTGTAATATGTTTCAAGTATTTTAATAGAATTAATACCATTAGATTGGCAATAAAATTAATACCATTCATATTTTGAATTCGCAATATATATCATTAAAAGGAGCTCTTAAGTCGCAACAATATCCTATAGAAAGAGCAAACAAAAAACAGATTTTGAGACAAAGCAAAACTGGTATATTGACAATAAAACGAAAATGAATTACAAGATTGGATTCGTGAGCTTCGTCGTGATTACTTCAATAATCTTCATCTTTCTATTGGTTTCAGGTTAGGCCGTCTCGTCTATGAGCTGCACATCTCATTTTGTCTATTCAAATCACAAATTATGAGAAATATTAATATTTCAGTTTTTGTTATTTTGTTATGAGTGAAATGAAGAGAAAGTAGAAGCTGCGCAAGAAGAATGCATTACACCATGTGGACTGGTTCGGGACTGTACGGCCACTTGCATCCGTGCAGGATATCAATGTGGCCGATGTGTTAAACATTCCTGGACCGATCTTGATATCTGTTGTTGTACTAGATAACCTTCATTGAACTTACATCGGCACCTATCTGGCTCGAGCTAAGGCAAGTGCCGCTGCAATTCTTCAATGAAAAAGGGCTTGAGCACATCGCGAGTTTAGTGGGTTATCCAAAGTTTTTGCATCCTCAAACGGCAAATAAGGCAAATTTGGAGGTGGCTAGAGTGTTAACCATCATCGATCCGAGAAAGTCGCTGCCGGAGGCTGTGAATGTGAGATTCCAATCTGGTATCATTAAGCGTGTTCTTGTATCAAGCCCATGGATGCCTCCGGTGTGCTCGCATTGCAAAGAGATCGGTCATAGCATCAAAAGGTGTAAATCAGCCCCTGCCACTTGCACTATATGTCTCTCCACGGTTCACGTGAATGCAGTGTGCCCGAGAACAAAAGAAAAGCAGGCCAAATCTTTTCTCATCAAGCAGAGGAAGGCTCATTTCGTCGTGTCAACTGATGAGAAATCGGCTGGTTTTCGTCAGGAGTTTCTGAACCGCAAAGTCTTCCCTCGAGAACCTCTTAACCAAAAGCTAATAGGAGAAACTAGTGGCTTGGAAAAAATTGCTCCTCGCTTTGACTTGGAAAAATCTAAAGGCAAGGAAAAGGAGGTTAGTGAGCAGATCTCTGATGCTGATCCTGATTCCTCAGATGTGGAAACTAATGAATCTGTAGAAGATGGTGAGTTTACTGGAAAAGATGTAGAGTTTGTTGAGGTTCTGTCGAAGAGACAGAAGAAGAAGGCTCGGGACAAGGGTTCCAAAAACCATTAAATTAATGTGTATAGACTTTTTTGGCTGGAATGTGCGAGGCTTTAATATTAATAGCCATCATACCGGACTTAAGAAATGGATTAAGCAGCATCATCCAATTTTTGGGGGTCTCTTTGAGACTAATGTTAAGCAGCCTAAGAAGAGGAAGCTCATCAACGCTATTCTTCCTGGCTAGCATTTTGCAGATAACTATTCCTACTCGGAGTTAGGTAAAATATGGGTGCTATGGCATCCTAATGTTCAAGTCTCAATAATCTCGTCTTCACTTCAGATGGTGGCTTGTGAAGTGAAGCTGTCGGATCTGCAACAAGCTTTTGTTGTATCTTTTGTTTACGCTTCAAATGTAGAAGCTATCAGGAGGACTCTATGGGAGGAATTAGTCACACTCTCATCAAATCACCTTGTCTCTAGTAGAGCTTGGGTAGTGGTGGGGGACTTCAACCAGGTGCTAAACCCCAGTGAGCATTCTGCTACTACTAGCCCAAACGTAAACAAGCTTACTCGGGAGTTCAGGAAATGCTTGCTAGACTCATCCTTGGCCGACCTAAATTACAGAGGTTGTTCATTCACGTGGTGTAACAAGAGAAGTGTCAACCCAGTTGCAAAAAAACTGGATAGAATCCTAGTTCACGATGAGTTGCAAGCTCAATTTTCTGCTGCGTATGGATGTTTTGGGGAACCATACTTCTCTGATCACTCCTCTTGTGCAATCGTTCTGAATCCTGCGACCCAAAGGCAGAAGGCTCCTTTCATATTTTTCAACTCCTTTCTTCGACTTCGTTCCGATGATCTGCTATGTTTAGAGTTTCAAAGAAGCTGAGAGCTCTAAAGAGTCCGATCCGAATTTTTACCAAAGCAAACTACTCTGATCTAGAAAAAAAGAACTGAGGAAGCGCACAAAGCTCTTCTCAACCTTCAAAATATTTTGCTCTCAAACCCGTCTGAGGCTGCTGCTGTACAGGAACTCGAGGCTGCAAGGAAATGGCAAATCCTGGCCAAAGCGGAGGAATCCTTCCTTTTCCAGAGATCTAGAATCACCTGGATGAAAGAAGGTGATTGTGGTTCTGCTTACTTCCACAAGATGATGTCCTCTAGAAAGGCAATAAATCACATTCATTTCTTGCTGAGAGATGACGGAACTAGAGTGGAATCACAGCAAGACATAAAGGCTCAATGTGTAGAGTTTTTTGAAGAGTTGTTGGGTGGAGATGTAAGTCCCTATTTGTTTACTCAAGAGGATCTAACTTCTCTCTTGAATTTTAGCTGCTCTCAGGAGCAAAGGCAGAATCTTGAAAGGGACTTTTCCTCGGAAGAAATCAGGGCTGCCTTCTTTTCTCTGCCGAAAAACAAGACTTGTGGACCTGATGGTTTCTCAGCGGAATTCTGTACCGGTTTCTGGAGTATCGTCGGGACAGAGGTAGTGTCAGCGATAAAGGAATTTTTCAAGAATGGGAAACTCTTAAAGCAATGGAACTCTACCTCCTTGGTGCTTATCCCAAAAATTCAAAACGCAGCAACACCCTCCGATTTCAGACCAATCTCTTGCTTAAATACATTGTACAAAGTGATTTTGAGTCTGTTAACCTCAAGACTGCAGAAGCTTCTGAACTCAGTCATCTCTCACTCACAATCAGCGTTTCTGCCGGGGAGATTACTCGCAGAAAACGTCCTTCTAGCAACGGAGATTGTTGATAAGCGCATATTTTACCGTTTTAAAATATTTATTTTTGTTAGTTTTATTTTGTCTTTGAGTCTTTTTAGTGTGTTTTAATGCATTTTATGTCTCATAATTATTCATTTGTATTTTAGAAGTCCTAGAGATTTTTTTGTGGTATTTTGTAATATTTTGTGTCATTTTATGGAAGTATGATATGATCATGGGAAGAGCTCACAATCGAAGGCGATGTTCAAACAACCGCCGCAACCAGCTCACGTAATTTCAGGAAACGAGCCACATACGGATGTAAATCTCTTTGAGTCTAGTTTCCAAAACGTCCAAGATCATCTCAAACAGACTTACCAATCGCCCCATACAGGCCCGACACTGATGACATATCCTATTACGCGACCGAGCCAAAGAACGTGTTGTGCAGACAAATTCAGATACGATATTGATACGAAACCACTTGTAGCATCTTCCTGGATCTCTTAGGTTTCCAACAATCCCAAGAACACAAAATATGGACATCGGATCACAAAGATACAGCTCATTTGCCAAAATGGGTCCAGCCGCCGGGAACTGTTCACTCCGCAAATGTGTTTTCTATTGTGTTTTTTAAAGTGATTGTGACATATGCAACTTGTTTCTTTTGACTTAATTTCCCTTAATTTGTGATGTGTGTTTACTCAACTCTAGTTAGTTTGTTAGCTAGAGTTAAGTTAGTTTCATTTGTGCTTAAATATGTAACATAAACCATGTGTAAGAAATAAATCAAATTTTTGGAAATACAAACTTCAAAAGAGTTTGGCTCTAGACTAGTTCGTTTCTCGCATATTCGATGCCGTAGTCTCTATTCCCCGTGGATCGATACCTTAAAGTGCTACAAACGATATGCCGTCATGATTGCGGTGTTGTGCACGTTGAGGGTAATTGACGTACCGAGCCTAAAAAACTCGCACAATCAGTTTTAAGCGCATATTTTACCGTTTTAAAGTATTTATTTTTTTTTAGTTTTATTTTGTCTTTGAGTCTTTTTAGTGTGTTTTAGTGCATTTTATGTCTCATAATTATTCATTTGTATTTTAGAAGTCCTAGAGAGTTTTTTGTGGTATTTTGTAATATTTTGTGTCATTTTATGGAAGTATGATATGATCATGGGAAGAGCTCACAATCGAAGGCGATGTTCAAACAACCGCCGCAACCAGCTCACGTAATTTCAGGAAACGAGCCACATACGGATGTAAAGCTCTTTGAGTCTAGTTTCCAAAACGTCCAAGATCATCCCAAACAGATTTACCAAGTGCACCCACACTAGGGCCTAAATCGATTCCCAAGCGAAGAAAATCGGGTAAATTTACTATACCTTGCTCTTTTGGAGATTCGGATGTTGAAGAAGCCTTGTGTGATTCCGGAACCAACGTTAATGTGATCTCCCATGAGATGGTGAAAGCTTTGGGGATCAAGGGCATGAAGAAGAACTTGACCACTCTTATGTTTGGGGATTCATCTTCAACATGTACACTAGGCTTCATTGAAGACTATCCTCTAAAGGTTGGAGATTGTTTAATACCAACCGGCCTTATAGTTGTGGAAATGGTGCAAAGCCGCAATGTGCCTCTCGTCTTGGGAAGTCCCTTCCTCCAAACCGCGGGAGCCATCATTGACTTCCCCAATGAGAAGGTGATTCTGAAGAATGTCAATGACAAGGTATCATACCCTATCAAGCATTCCACAACCATTATTTGTGGAACAATCACCCAAGATGACATGGAAAAAAATGTGCAAGCTCCCTTAGATGATCATGGTAGTTTTAAAGATGTGCTGGAAGGAGATTGCCTAAATCTCCTATTCGAGGAAGCAAATGTGGGAGATCCAAAGATGAAGTCACCAAAGGTGATTAAGAAAAAGCCTAAAGAAAGCAAGCATCTACATTGCGAGAAGAACTCATCTCCAACTCTCACTTTGAAGCCAATGGGATATGCAAATGGAGAGATTGAGTACAAGGTTAAGTGCAAGGGTATGCCTAAGCCCTTTGTCATGGTGAAAGCGATTCTCACACCAGAAATAAAAGAGAAAGGACAAGATGCACTAGAGGAGATGTTGACGAGAGTTCTCATACTTGAGATGCATGAACCATCAAGGACTCCGATTACCAAAAATCTCAAGATCAAACCACCTGATAGAGAAACATGCCATGGAAATGGACCTTTCTCCAAACCGCACTAAAGGACTCAAGAGAATGTCAAGCTTAGAGACATAAAACAAGCGCACTTTGGAGGCAATCCCATGTTATCCTTTGTCAATATGTTTATATGTGTGATTTAAGTTTGAATTTTATCTTTGTTTTTGTGTGTTTTCAGTTTTACAAGACGTCGGGAGTCGCAGGAGAACGTCCGGAATCAAAGTAGAAGAAATCGCAAAACTGGACAAGCTGGATCGGTTACACCGATCGGTTATAACCGATCAGAATATGCACCAATCGGTTATGCCGATCGGTCATCAAAATGCGAACGGTTACGATGAAAAAATCGGTCCCAGCAATCGGTTACCACGATCGGTTATAACCGATCAAAATCTTCAGCAATCGGTTTCCCGGATCGGTTATAACCGATCGCGAGCCCAGTCAAAGGAATGCTAAAGCTCTTCATCTCCAACTCCAAGGTACCTAACTTAACACCTTGTACATACTTTTTATTTGCATTTTTACTCTTTATTCAGATTCATTTCACACCGAGACGGTGTGAATTAAGTCCGGAGGAGAGGTCTTTGTCATTTAACGTCGTTTTCTTTGTCTTATTTTATATTTTTGAGTCTTGCATTGTACATATTCTACTGCATAAAAAAAAAACAAAAAACAAAAAACAAAAAAATTTCGAAAATTTTCAAAAATCCAAAAATATCATGTAGTTTGCATAGTCTCATCTTCATTTTAGGATTTAGTCTAGAAGCATTTAGGACACATTCATATGCATATGGGACAATGATTAAACACTTGAACTTTGAAAACGTTGCCCTTGTTAATCATGCTATGATGCTCGAACCACTTTGAAAATTTGGAAAATCCATGCTTTGATCTCTTGGCTTGAATGTCTTTGATTAGGATGAAGCTCGTTGTGATTTGATTCCAACTCTATTTATTTGAACCTAATTTGAACATTAATTGTCTCGTCTAGGGGTTCGAAATGCATTCTCATGGTCTTAATCTATATACTCGAATTTTCTTATCCATTTTACCACTCTTGTGCTAATTCGAGTGGCTATCTTCATCATTAGGATAGTTCCCCACCTCATCACCTAAGCCAATTGTTTCAAACCCATGTTATTTGTGAGTGAGGCTTTTTTTCTTGAAAATGCATACAATTGAAAAATCTTGTAAGAGAAAGGAACGACAAGGCTTATCTTTATTAGATAAATGACTTGGGAATTGGTAGATAGAATGGTTAAGATAAGTTGGAATGAATGATGAGTGAAAAAAGAGAGATGGTGAGAGAAAATCGGGTGTAGGCTAAAGAAAGAGCCTAAGGTGTGAAAAGAAAAAGAAAGAGAAAACGAGAAACTCTAGGAAAAGATCGTGTAATCAAATTCGTCTAAAATATTAGTCTCTATATATATATATATAAAAAAAAAAAAAAGAGAAGAAGAGTTTAGACTAAGAGAAGGAATTCCCCTAGAGTGTTAACAAAAGAAAAGAAATGAGGTTGTGAACAATGTGTATATCTAGCCAAAAAGGCTATGGGTTTTATTTACGGGAAAAGAGATTGCGAGGCAATGAGCTTAAGACGAGAGATTAGAAAGCTAGGATAGGATGGAAGATAATCTTTGATACATCATTGTTCTATTCCTTCCTTGATTTTTCGAATTGCCATGCATTACGTTTTTGTGAGAGAAAGTCACCCGGAAAATTTGAACTTCCTCGTACATTGCTTTCTAGCCTTTCTCACCAAAACCGATTGAGAATGTATTAGATTCCCTTATGTGAGACCGCACTTGAAAAGATTTAATTGAATGTTAAAGAGTTGGTTGATATGAATGCTTGTGGATTCTAAAGTCTTAGGCATTAAAGAAAAAGATTCAAGTTGCGATAGGTATGGAGAAGTTCGTGAGAGTAGAAGCGATTTTGGCATTATGGCATTTTTACCTAAGGACATTGAGTTGAAAGTTTCATGTGTTTCCTTTTGGATATGAGTCCCCACCTTCAAACCTCTCTTCTTGGCTTACTTTGCTTTATTCGCTTGAGGACAAGCAAAAGGCAAGTCCGGGGGAGTTGATAACCGTGTATTTTACCATCTTGAGTCTCATAATTTCCTATGTTTTCTATGTGTTTCATGTTATTTTCATAACATTTACAATGCATTTAGGTCCAAATCGAGTCACGTTGCATTTAGGATGTCGTAGGTCGTTTTTGTGTTCTTTTTGGCTTGTTAAAGCCTTTTTTAGGTGTTCGGGACTGATTTGGATAAGCGCAGACGGAAGGAAACCGCAAAGATTGAAGAAGGAACGTGAGGACCGAAAAATACACAACCGATCGGTTATAACCGATCGCTGAAAGCGATCCCACGACAAAAAGCATGCTCGATCGGTTATAACCGATCGATGAAACCGATCAACATTGCCACATGCGATCGGTCTTAACCAATCGCCATAACCGATCGACATTGCCTCCGGATTTTCAGCTTGATTTTGGGAACCAACCACTTTTGTAATATAATTTTCAACACTTCTTCTCTTTCTTATTAACTCTAGGCACGAAAATATCATCAAACTAAGCTTCTTTTTACTGTTCTAAGCCAACTACTTTTCCCTTCTTCTCTCTTGTTTTTGTATGAAAGATTCAAGATCCACACCATTTTAGTGAAGATTTTCTTAAACTCTTTCCATCAATCTTCTTATTTTTGCTATGTCTTGCTTTTGTTCGGTTTTGTTTTGTGTTTTGACTATGTGTGAGTAGTTTTTTTATGGATTGTGGGAATGGTTGATTTAGAGGAATAGGTGATGATCTTTTGATGTTTAGAGTAAGATTATAGAAGTTCTCATGTTTAGAAGTGGTATTAAAGCTAGGATTGAACTAGCTACTCAATTTCTAGAACATGGACAGATTACACTCGAGAGAGGTTTGGTAACTGTCTAGAAGATTTCTATTCATGTTTTTGATGCTTAGCAAGACGAGAGTCGTGACTAAGAATCATTAATTGGCTTAAAAAGACTTATGTTTTATGCTTATTGATATTTCGGTAGCAATTGAGAGATTAGCTAATTTGAATTATCAATGAAGGGTTTAGCATCACGGAAGTGAGTTAAACTATTAGTGTGTGTTCCTTGCCATAGAACAAGCTCATTGAGTGATTATAATCATCATAAGAGAATCATCGAACACTCGAAATCGCATACCATTTCCTACGATCCATATCTTCGTCTTCTTGAGTAAATCGAGTTTAGTATCTTGCTGTCTTTTGAATTTGTGTCTTTAAAACTAGCTTTGATCATTTCAAGTGTCCTGTATTTTTCTCATTCTCTGTTTCTTTTCTTTACTTTTAGTTTTATCGTAATTAGTTCTTTAGACAAAAACCAAAAACGTTTAGCTTAGCTTGATTAGTTTCTTGTATTCTTATTGTGTTGTTCTTATTTCCCTGTGGATTCGATCCCTAAGTACAACAACGACATACCGTTATGATTGCGGTAGTGTTCACATTAGGGTAATTGATGTGATAAAAAACGAGTATCAATTGTGCATGGTTACAACAGGAAAAAAATATCTCCAAGAGCAATGCTAAAGGTTGACCTAAGAAAGGCTTTCGACTCCGTGAGATGGGATTTTGTGTTAGCAGTCCTGCGAGCTTTGAATTTGCCTAAAAAATTTGTCAACTGGATTTCTGAATGCATTTGCTCGCCAACCTTCTCAGTTTCAATTAATGGCCAGTCCAGCGGTTTCTTCAAGAGCTCTCAGGGTCTAAGACAGGGAGATCCTTTATCTCCTTATCTCTTTGTGCTGACCATGTAAGTTTTCTCCTGTTTGCTGCTCCCTCACTTTCAATCAGGTGACATCCGCTTTCACCCAAATACATCGAACCTTAATATCTCGCATTTGATGTTCGCGGATGATGTTATGGTTTTTTTTTATGGTTCGAGCTCGTCTCTTCACGGTATTAGTGAAACGTTGGACTGTTTTGCGAGTTGGTCAGGATTAGTGATAGAATCGCGAAAAGACGCAATTGTTTACTGCGGGTCTGAACCAGAATGAATCCATGGCTATCTCGAGCTACGGTTTCCCTCTTGGTTCATTTCCAATTCGATACTTGGGCTTGCCACTAATGCACCGAAAGTTGAAGATCGCGGAATATGAGCCTCTTGTAGAGAAAATAGCAGACCGGTTCAGATCATGGACTGTTAGATTTCTATCTTTCGCGGGCCGTCTCCAGCTCATTTCCTTGGTAATCGCTGGAACAGTAAACTTCTGGGTATCAGCTTTCGTACTTCCGCGAGGCTGCATTAAGAAAATCGAATCTTTGTGTTCTCGATTCTTGTGGTCGGGCACTATAGAGGGTTCTTTCATGGCTAAAGTGGCATGGAAGGCAGTTTGCTTACCGAAGAAATAAGGGGGTTTGGGCCTGAAAAGTTTCTCAACTTGGAACATAGCTCTCTGCATGCGCCTAATTTGGTTGCTATTCTCCTCTAGTGGTTCCCTATGGGTAGCTTGGCATCGATACCATCACCTTCAAAATAAGAGTTTCTGGGCAGTGGAGAAGAGAGAGAGTGACTCCTGGAACTGGAAGTCTCTGCTAAATCTGAGACCTTTGGCCGAAAGATTTATCAAATGCTCTGTTGGTAATGGTCTTCTTGCTAAGTTTTGGTTCGATAACTGGACTCTGCTGGGCTCCTTAATAAAACTAATGGGAATTGATGGGCCAAGGAGGATGCGTGTTCCTCTTGAATCATTTGTCGCCGATGCTTGTGACACCCAAGGCTGGAAGCTAGCTTCGCCACGTTGTGAAGCGGGGCTTGCCCTCCACGCACATTTAACCACTGTAAACCTGCCCACCTCAAGCACAAGGTTGGATTTGTTCTCATGGACTGTAAATGGCACAAATTGCAGTGGTTTCTCGTCAAATCAAACATGGAACGCAATTAGAAACCGTGAGGACACTAGAGATTGGTATAGAATGATTTGGTTCAAAGGAAAAATCCCCAAGCTATCTTTTCTAATGTGGATTGTTCAGTTGAATAGGCTCCCTACAAGGGTTCGCCTGGCTTCTTGGGGATTAAACATCCCCACAAGTTGTTGCCTCTATTCTGGATTCGAGGAAACAAGAGACCACTTGATGATAAATTGTGCTTTCAGTGCAGAAATTTGGATCAGAGCCCTTCAAAGACTCGGGCAGCAAGCGTTGTGTTTCCTCTCGTGGCCTGAGCTTATGGTTTGGATAAGGAGAAGGTCACACCGCTCCCCATCGCTGCTCCGAAAGATCGTGGTCCATACTTGTGTCTACAACATATGGACTCAGCGAAACAACATGTTATTCAACAACCAAATTCTACCTCCTTCTCAGATCTTCAAGGACATTGATAGGCAGGTGAAGAACACCATCATGGCTAGAAGGCTTAGAAAACAGTTTGGTGACTTAATGATAAAGTGGTTGTGATAGAGTGAATGATCGACTACTCAAAAAAATTTGCTATCATGTTTTTTATTTTTATTTTGCCATGATAGCAAGTTTCTGGGTTTTATGAATTTTGTAAACCTCTTTTTTCATTAATTTGAATATTTACAGTTTGTCAAAAAAAACCTCCATAACTAAACATTGCATGGAAAAATCATTAAATAACAATAAATAAATACTTTTAAATACATTATTGTCAATTAATTTCGTGAATGAAATTTGAGTTTAAAGAAGAAAACAAAAACTAAGATATGGTTGATCAGGGATGCAATTAATTTCATATAAGTTATATATAAACTAACCCCATGTTTATTCATTTCTTCGGCGTATATATATTACACATTTGAGTATTAGTTAATAATAGTTAATATAAGGGGTTTTTGCAAAAAAAACCCTTTAACTTGTTTCGATTTGCAAAAAAAACCATCACCACAGAAAAATGCAGGTCAATCCCTCACCTAAGAGTCAAACCGCAATACATCCCTCTTGGTTAACAAACGTTATATCTTTCATGGGGAGTAAAACACAGCCGTTTTGGCCTTGTCGAATCATCGAAGTACATGTTGTTTTGCTAATTTGGAAATTTAGGGTTTATCGATTTTGATTGAGTAATGTTCTTCTCTGGAAAATCTGTTTTTCCTGCACAAGTCTGCTTCCATCTTCATCACTGCTGTCTCAACCCAACGACACTCACATCAAAAACGAAGAAGCAATTTTCTTTTATTTTTATTTTCTTTTCCTTCTCACAACAAAATCGATTTGATTTCAGGCTTTTATTTTTTGGGTGTTTGATCGCGATTCGAAGGATCCTCAAAAGGATTAGGGTTGGAGGGAGTGAAATCGTCGTGAGTTCGATTCATCAGATGAACACAGGATGTGTAATTACAGAATCACAGAAGGAAAGAGGGAAGATAGATGAAGGGGAATAGCGGTTGAAAGAAGGAATGGGAGAGAGGAAGGTTCTGGGTTTTGTTAATCCACTGTCTCTGTTTGCGTTTGATTTTGTTAGGATTCCATTAAAGAGATCTTCTTTTTGGTTTGGCTTGTGCTTGTCATTTTATATATATTCTATATATATATATGAATCTATAGATTTCAATAAAAAAAATATATTCAAAATTCAATTATATATATATATATATATAAAACATGTATATATACTATATATAGATTCATGTATATAATACATATATATATATAATACATATATATATATATATAAATGTTGGTATCATCTACAAGAATTTGCTGGTGAATGACATGATCCTAACACTCCGTCTAAGTTATTCAATCTTCGTATATATATATTCGGTTCGGTTCGGTTCAGGTTATTCGGGTTTTAGAAAATAGGTCCATTCGGAAATAAATTTTATATCAGTTCGGTTTATTATAATTCGGTTTCGGTTCGAGTCCGGTTCCGGTTTGGACAAATAAAAATAATGAATTAAATTAAGTAATA
This sequence comes from Eutrema japonicum, assembly GCA_030161315.1. Taxonomy (NCBI): domain Eukaryota; kingdom Viridiplantae; phylum Streptophyta; class Magnoliopsida; order Brassicales; family Brassicaceae; genus Eutrema; species Eutrema japonicum. Next base: position 38,618,460 of record BSQW01000005.1, read on the forward strand.
TTTTAGATTTTTAGTATATTTTAACTATATTTTAACTATATTTTATATATTTAATTATTTTTTTAACTTTGGTTAGTTCGGTTAATTCCATTAGGTTTTATATAATCCGGGTTCGGTTCGGGATCAAGTAATTTGGTATAGAAATTTCTATTCCATTTGGGTTATTTTATAATTTGGTTAGGGTTCGAATTCGAGAAATTCGGTTCGGGTTCGAGAATTTAGCCCACTCCTAGAATTTATAAGAATTCATCACCTATTAAATTTTTTTGCATTTTTAAAAAATCTAGTCAATATAATTACATTAGAAACCCACCAAATCCTTTTGAATTCTATTAAAATACTTGAAAAATGTTACAATTGAATTCTTTCAGATTCTATTAAATTTTTAGATCCAATACCACCCCGAACCGCCAATATATTGCAATTGAATTCTTTCAGATTCTATTAAAGGGGTGGTATTGGATCTAAGAATTTAATAGAATCTGAAAGAATTCAATTGTAATATGTTTCAAGTATTTTAATAGAATTAATACCATTAGATTGGCAATAAAATTAATACCACTCATATTTTGAATTCGCAATATATATCATTAAAAGGAGTTCTTAAGTCGCAACAACATCCTATAGAAAGAGCAAACAAAAAAACAGATTTTGAGACAAAGCAAAACTGGTATATTGACAATACAACGAAAATGAATTACAAGATTGGATTCGTGAGCTTCGTCGTGATTACTTCAATAATCTTCATCTTTCTATTGGTTTCAGGTTAGGCCGTCTCGTCTATGAGCTGCACATCTCATTTTGTCTATTCAAATCACAAATTATGAGAAATATTAATATTTCAGTTTTTGTTATTTTGTTATGAGTGAAATGAAGAGAAAGTAGAAGCTGCGCAAGAAGAATGCATTACACCATGTGGACTGGTTCGGGACTGTACGGCCACTTGCATCCGTGCAGGATATCAACGTGGCCGATGTGTTAAACATTCCTGGACCGATCATGATATCTGTTGTTGTACTAGATAACCTCCATAACTAAACATTGCATGGAAAAATCATTAAATAACAATAAATAAATACTCTTAAGTACATTATTGTCAATTAATTTCGTGAATGAAATTTGAGTTTAGAGAAGAAAACAAAAACTAAGATATGGTTGATCAGGGACGCAATTAATTTCATATAAGTTATATATAAACTAACCCCATCTTTATTCATCTCTTCGGCGTATATATATTACATATTTGAGTATTAGTTAATAATAGTTAATATAAGGGGTTTCTGCAAAAAAAAACCTTTTAACTTGTTTCGATTTGCAAGAAAACCCATCACCACGGAAAAATGCAGGTCAATCCCTCACCCAAGAGTCAAACCGCAATACAGCCCTCTTGGTTAACAAACGTTATATCTTTCACGGGGAGTAAAACACAGCCGTTTTGGCCTTGTCGAATCATCGAAGTACATGTTGTTTTGCTAATTTGGAAATTTAGGGTTTATCGATTTTGATTGAGTAATGTTCTTCTCTGGAAAATCGGTTTTTCCTGCACAAGTCTGCTTCCATCTTCATCACTGCTGTCTCAACCCAACGACACTCACATCAAAAACGAAGAAGCAATTTTCCTTTATTTTTATTTTCTTTTCCTTCTCACAACAAAATCGATTTGATTTCAGGCTTTTATTTTTTGGGTGTTTGATCGCGATTCGAAGGATCCTCAAAAGGATTAGGGTTGGAGGGAGTGAAATCGTCGTGAGTTCGATTCATCAGATGAACACAGGATGTGTAATTACAGAATCACAGAAGGAAAGAGGGAAGATAGATGAAGGGGAATAGCGGTTGAAAGAAGGAATGGGAGAGAGGAAGGTTCTGGGTTTTGTTAATCCACTGTCTCTGTTTGCGTTTGATTTTGTTAGGATTCCATTAAAGAGATCTTCTTTTTGGTTTGGCTTGTGTTTTTGTGAAGCCATCTCTTCTTTTTTCTTGAAATTGATTTGATTTCTACGGAAGAACAGTGAGATTGTTTTATGGATTGTCATCACTTGTATTTTGAGTTGGCGAGGAAATTAATTTACTTACCTAATCAATTTGTTTTTCAAAATGACTCTTTTTTTTTGTGTGATTGTAATGAAGAAAAGATCTTAATATTGAAATACTAAAGAAATATTACATCAAACCCTAACTTTACTAAGAGACGCATAGTTTAACGAAGAAGCTAGAAGACGAGAAGCAACTCAGACACCAGCAAAAAAAAAAAAAAAAATCGAGAAAAAGTCTTAAATTTCCTACCTGTTTGTTATTTTGCGTAGCGGTCTGCATGGGACCAGAAGATTCAACGTATTTCGTCTCGACAAGATCTGAAGGTAGTCGAAATCTTTTAACGTCACAAGTTATGGTGACTATGTTACTCCTTTCCGGCCTTGCCGTGAACCTTATGTTGACACATCCGGGTAGCTCCCGAAATAACTCAGACACCAGCAAAAAAAAAAAAACTCAGACACCAGTAGACCCAAAACCTCCTTCACCACGAACAGTGGAATCCAAATCGATTTTTGCTACGTCATCATATGCCACGTCATCGATATAGCCAAGAGCTGTATTGCGGTTTGACTCTCAGGTGAGGGATTGACCTGCATTTTTCTATGGTGATGGGTTTTCTTGCAAATCGGAACCAGGTGAAGGTTTTTTTTGCAGAAAACCTTTAATATAATTAATTAAATATTATAATAAACATATTGGTTTATCGGTTCAGTTTGGTTTAAAATCGAACCAAACTATTCGAGTTGAGAAGAAATAGAACCAAATATTGGGTATTAACTCTGGTTTTGATCGGTTTGAGTTTGTTTAAAATGCCCATCCATAGTTATTAGTAAAAAAAATATTTAAATACTTTTAATTTTAATATTAATTACATTAGGTGCCACATACTAAATAAATGTCTGGATCCGACCCTAGAAATAATAAGTTATTGGGTGTGGAATCATGGATAATGTGATTTAGTTGTATAGTGGCATATATGCACTACTAGTAGAATGAATGAATAGGCATGTTTGGGCAACGATAATGTTGTAATGGAGGTGAACTAGTTTGATTTGACTTATTAATCAAATCGGGTTGTAGTGGAGAAGAAGCAATAACATGGCCAAAGATCACATGACTAAAAAAGAGACCATTCTTCTTTAAAGCACACTTCCATCTTTGTCCTTATGAGTCTCATATGCTAATTAGCCCGACTCTTCTACTACTTCAATTTTTTTTTATTTACCAAAACAATTATTAGTCATACCAGATTAAAAACAAAAACAAAAAGTAAAATTGGTTCCACCTCTTAATTGTATAATTTGATTCTCCGGCTTATCTCTTTCTCTAACTCTTCTTTTCCTCCCACTTCTTCCACTTCCTGCAACATTCCCAAAACATACAAAAAAACAAAAAAAAAGTTAACAAAAATAAACTCGTAATTAATTATCACTTGGTTTATGATTTTTGAAAAAGGGGTTTTAATTAGATTCTTGCCTTGGGTCCAAGAAACAGCCCATATGGTACACCCTTGAATTTGTCTGTATGGTGTAGCTGAAAACAAAAATCATCGTTAGATAAATACTGTAAAATCGATAGAGAAATTATGGAATGATTAAGAACAATTAACTTAAGAGCGTTGGATTATTATGGTAGTAAACCTGGTGAGCTGCGGCGACCTTTCGGAGGTAAGGAACGTTGGCAATGGGACCCACAGGGAATCTCTTGTGCACAAGTCCATCGTGGACGAACATGTAGGCGATTCCAAACACCGTTATTCCCAGTCCCTAAAACCCATATATAAACCAATCCGTTAAGAGAATCATCAAACCCCAAAGCGCAATTTTAGCTAAACGCTGTTTTTTTTTCCTGGTGATTCCGACCAATGTTTATAAACCCCTAACCAAAACACGAACCGTAAAATAAAAAAAATATATCTTATAAGTAGTAGGCATAGGCAAAATATCCAAAACCGAAAAAACGAATCGGAACCGAACCGAATTAGGTGGTACTGAACCGAACCAAATTTTCATAAATATCTGAATGGTTCTTCTTATAAAATAATTTCAATTTTTGTTATTTTGTTATGAGTGAAATGAAGAGAAAGTAGAAGCTGCGCAAGAAGAATGCATTATATAAAATCGGGATATCCAAACCGAACCGGACCGAAACATACCTGAAATATATGAAATATAATTATATATCCAAAAATATTATGTATATTTAGGCTTCAAATAACCAAAATACACATAATTACAAGTATAAACCGAATATATTAGTTTTGTTTTGAACGAAAAAATCAAAGTACCAGAAATATCCCAAAAAAATAATTATATTTATCAAAATTAAACAATTTTGTGAAATTTAACAAAACTTTATTTAAATTGAACCATTTTTTTAGTTTTTGTCAAGTATTTAGGATAAATTTCGAGTACCCGAACCCGGTCAGAACCGAAAAGAATCCGATCCAACCCGAAAAATGAAATACCCGAATGGATCATACACTTTTAATACCGAAATACCCAAAACCCGAAAGAAACGAACCAAACCAAACCGAACCCAAAATCCGAATGTCAATGCCTTGTAGGGTTACAACGATCATAGTTTAATTTACTTTAACTAAACCATCTTTCATGTTTTTGGGACGGTGGGAAAACCCACTAAATACTTTCGGTTTCGGTGAAAAAAATTTAATATAAATTTAAAAGACTATCTTCTTTTAGTTTTTTTTTTTTTTTAGTTTCGGGTATTGTCTAAGAAGAGAAAAAGGAGAGAGGACTTACGGCACCGAAGCAGAGACCAGGAACAAGTCCTTTATTGAAGAATCCATAGTAAAGAAGACCAATCGCAGGAACCGCGTTAATGATAGCAAACACATCGTTTAACTCAAATGCTCCTTCTCTAGGTTTGTGATGAGACTATACCACAAACAAATACCGAATTAAAAAATTAATCACAAAGAGAAGAATATTTTTAATTTGTTGCATTAATTAAACCGGAAAAATTCAATCACCTCATGCATGTTCCATAAAGAAGCGTGCCACAGAGCTTTATGAGCCCATCTTGCCCAAAACTCCATCCCAACCTTCAAATCCAAACAAATTACAAACATGTGAAATGAATTGAAAAGTGTTATAAGAATAACTCTTTCTGCATCTGCTTAGATACTTCGATTTCTTATTTAGATGCAATTTTCTTTATTTTCAAGAAGGGTGTTTTATTTTATAGAATAAAATTTTACATTACCAAAAAAAAAAAATCTAAATATTAAGAAGAAATTGGAACTTACGGCAGCACCAACGGAGAGAGAAAATGTACCAAACATCTCTGATACTGGCACTTCACCTCCCTAAATCGAAACAAAAGTTTAGTTTAGTTTTTTTTGGGTCGGTTCATCAATCACGGTAAGACCCGCCTAATTCTCATAAACATTAGGTAAGAAAGAACAGACGAGGTCTTGACCGTCATAAACAAAACTTGAGTTTCAATTTTCGAAATTTGGACGAAGAATATTGATTTTTTTTTGGTTACTACCTTCATTTGCCAGGAAAATCGGTAATAAACGGCCATGATAGCCAAGGAAGTAATACCGAAGCTCGACATCACAGCAGCGATTAGATAAGTGAATCTCTCCGATTTCTTCCTCTCCGCTTTCTTGCTCAGCCGCGTCGTCGTCAAGATCTCGGGAGAGCTCGTGCTTTCCGGTCTGTCGTCGTCGTCCATGGGAGAGCTCTGTTTCCGTTCCTCAACGACGAAGCAGACGGTGAGGATCTTCCGCCGTTTTAAGCCGTTGAATCGGAGAGACGGAGGGAAAACGGCGGCGGGTATAGGATGGTTGAGGCGAGAGGTGGAGGAAGAGGAGGAGCGGTTGAGTGGTTTGAGTGTTACTGTGATTGATGAGAGTCCTGCCGCCATAGGCTTGAGCTTGTAGAGGTTTATGAAAACTTGAAAGAGAGAGAGAGAGATGGGAAAGCTGTGTCGATGATGTGTGGTAAAGGTTACAGAGACAAGAGTTAAATGCAGAAAGGCCACAATTTTTTTTCGTTTCGGTTGTGTGCTTTTTCCGTTTTTTTAATTGTAGAATTTTGATAAATACCATAAATTTTATAATAAAAATATATATAATGTTTGAAATTTGAAAAATTAAATGTAAAAGTATAATAATATATTTATTTATTATTTAAATAAATTAAAATTTTAAATTATAGAATTAAATATTATAATTAATAAAATTAATCAATTTTAAACTACAAAATTTAAACTCCTAACTAGTTTAAAAATAATAATAAAAAACAAATTTTTACATTATAAATTAATTATCATCTAAAATCTTGACTAAATCAGAAAAAATCTCTAAAAGTAAACAAAATTTCATCTTTCCTTAAAACAACAATTTTTTATGAGTTTTGTGTGTTTGTTCTTTTGAAACCAACAATCGTTTATAGCTAAAGGAAATTCAAGTAAAAACAAATTATATTTCTAATTTAGTTCATAGCAATCAACCACACATCTAAATTCCATGGTATTTTTGAAAAATAAACGCGATTAAATTAACCACCATGTTTATTAAAAAAATGTCATCTACCAATTAAAAAATATACACTGAAATTTATAAACTTTACGATAAAAGAAAAAGTAACATTTTCTTTACAACATACATACAGAGGTAGAAACAAGCCACATGAAACAAAAACAAATGTGACAAGAAAATGAACGTTCACACATTCGATTATTATTATTTTAAAACTAGTTAGGAGTTTAAATTTGAGGTAATGGAGAGGTGATATGGTCCATTTCGAGGATTTTCCCACGTCATCGACAGCGAATCACTCCCCACTTCTCTTAACTGGCTCCACGTGGCCTCTTCTTCCACCGAATAGGCGATGAGTATCACTATCTTCCACATGTCGATTCCTTATTGGTCCACCTGTTTCGTCAGATTAGGTACTGAGGTAGCTTCTAGTTCTCACTGCAAACTTGTCACTTAATAACGTTAAGAGCACCTCCAATGGTGAGGTTCTAAAAGTGGGTATCTAAAATTTTTAGAACCTCACCTTTTAGAACCCCAACATTTTGTATGTTAATTTTTAGAATCTGTATCTAAAAGTTCTAACTTTAGAACCCTTCTCTCTTCTTTTTAGAACCTCTCCAATATTTATCAATTATATATCATTATAATTTTTTAGAACTCTTCTATTTAGATCCCCTTGTTGGAGATGCTCTAAGGATCTTATTCTTAACTATAGTAACCACACGTGATTTAAACCACTGCAACAACTACATATACCTATTTATGTTCTACCATTGCCATTGGATGTTTGGTTTGTGATGATACATTTCCGAAGTTCCAATGGCCATACATATATGTATCATCACAAACCAAACACCTTGTTCTAGTAAAGTTTTAGTCATACTTTCTCGGTTATTGCCAGAACCGACCCTGAAATTATGAAGATTTGAAAAAATAAAAATAGGGACCAATAAATCATATCATAAAATTTTGGGAGGATTACTAAACTAACTTTAAAAAATATCTTAATTACTAGAACAATGCAAATCTTTCTAAATTACCAGAATAACCTAAAAATATATAAAATACCGATTTTGTCCTTTTGACCTTTGTTAACAAAAACGTAATTACGATATTGCCATTACTATTTTTAATCCACATCAGCGCGCACAAATAAACAAGTCTACCGTTCTTTGACGGTAGGCTTATTTTTGCTGGTAGACTTATTTTTCGGTTGGTAGACTTATTTTGGGCCGGTAGATTTGTTTTGGGACGGTAGACTTATTTTCAGCCGGTAGATTTATTTCGGTAGACTTATTTTTACGACATGGTAGATATGTTTTCGGGCGGTAGACTTATTTTTTTGGTAGATTTATTTTTAATGACGGTAGATTTGTTAAAGATTGGTAGATTTAACGGGAGATCGGTTGACTTTTTTGGTAGACATTTGACCAAATTGGTAGATTTATTTCCTTTGATGGTAGATTTATCTCATCCGCGGTAGACTTCTTTGTAATGGCGGCAGACTTATCATTGGATGTTTCGTTTTTTGGTGACGGTAGATTTATTGTAATGACGGTAGACATATATTATCGTGGTAGACTTATTCTTAAAACGGTAGATTTGTTTTTAATGACGGTAGATTTATATAAACTTTCGGGATACACGAAATTGGTAGACTTATCATAAGTTGGTAGATTTATCAAAATTTGGTAGATTTATCTGAATTTGGTAGATTTATCTGAACATGGTATATTTATCTGACATTTATCATTTTTATTTGACGGTATACTTATTAAAATATTAATAAATAAATAAAACAATTACATTAATTTTTTAAAAAATCAAAAACATCTCCAAAAAATTGAAAACAAATTCCAAAAAAATTCCAAAAAGACTAAAGTTAAGAAAAAATAATTTTAAAATTTAAAGATTATATTTTAGCTTATGCATTTTTGAACTAAAAATTTCTAAAATCTCAAAAATACAAAAATCCAAACAATTCTAAAATTTTTATAAAATTTTAAAAACCCATTAATAACACATCACGGTTAAAAAAAATATATCACATAACACCAAAATAATTGTATCAAAACCCTAAAGATAATTAAAATAAGACAAAATACATGTTTAAATAATATTCTAATACAATTCTTTATAGCGTAGGTAAAACACTTAAGAAATTTGTTTTCGTGGATTTTTAATTTTATTTTAACCGTGTTGTGTTATTCATGGATTTGTTTTTATTTTTTGAGTTTTTAGAAATTTGTGAGAATTTGTTTGTATTTTTGAGTTTTTAGAAATTTTTATCAAAAATTCAAAACTTAAAAATAATATATTTTATGTAAAATTTAAAATTATTGTTTCTTAACTTAACATTTTTTGGATTTTTTTAATTTTTTGGGGATTTTTTTTTAATTTTTTGAAAATTTAATGTAATATTTTATCTATTTATAAATATTTTATCATTAAATATAAACACTGTTTCAGACCGTGTATAGTTCGGTATACATCTGTGTACAAGATGTTGTAAAATGAACACACGGTTCACAGTTGGAGATTTAAAATGGGCAACAAAAAATAGTTTGGGTATTAAAAAGCTTATCGGCATAAAGTTGGGGTATTTTTATGGAATTTTCCCTATATATAATATGAAATAACGTGTAACTAGACATTAAGAAGTGATCAACTTTGGTTATGTTTATGTCTTTGATGATGTATACTTCATGATTATGTATTTGGTTTTGCTACACTTATTGTGTTTTTTGGTTAAGTTACATGAAGACTTGTTTACGTTTTGCTAAACTTCGTGTGTTTTGGTGATGTATTGTTTACGTTTCTTTCAAACTCTTCAAACTATTGGTATTGGTAATGTTATGTATGAAATTAGTATGTTTGACTTTCAAGTATTGTGATAATAAACACCACATAGAATTTGTATGTTATAATTATATGTGGTTCATGTGTTTTTGTTTTAAATCTCACTAATTTTGGTTATCCATACTAAGCAAATATTAAACTAAATAAAGTTACTGATTTCGTCAAGCACCTTTAAAAATCATTGTGGATTGTCTTACAATCACTAATTCAAAACACAAATATACCATCATTTAGAATTCAATTATCATTTGTACAAATTCAAAAACAAATCTACCAAATCCAAATCTCCCATTAATTATACTCTTAGAAGAATACGTTGAATCGAAGACGAAAATGTCGCCGTAGACTCGGCCGCCGTCGTGAAGCCCATGAACCTGTCGGAGATAACATCAATTTAACACTATCAATTGAAAATAGAACAAATGAAACAAGTCTACCATAACAGATTAAACAAGTCTACCAGAAAAACGGATTAAACAAGTCTATCAGAACGGATTAAACAAGTCTACTATAACGTTTTAAACAAGTCTACCATAACGTTTTAAACAAGTCTACCAGAACGTTTTAAACGTTTTTAACAATTCTCCCTAAATCTACCACTATTAGCGGAATTTCGTCGAACAAGTGGTGTGCATACCTCATGAAGCCGCATATCAACCAAAAACGAGGGTTTTCTCTCCTTTCACAGGGACCTCGCGTCTCCCCTCCGCACGTAGCCTCAAGGACGACCAAACGACGCCGGATCTCGTCGTCCTCAGAAGGAACTCGCCGAAGAAGATGAAAAAACTCATGAGAAACAGAAAAGTTCCTTACCTACTCATCGCCGGAATCAATGGCTGTGAGGCTCGAACGCCGGAGTCAGAGTATATCTCGCCGGAGAAGACAAGAGGTTAAGAACATTTTAAACAAGTCTAACATAACGTTTTAAACAAGTGTACCAGAACGTTTTAAACAAGTCTAACATAACGGATTAAACAAATATACCGTAACGTTTTAAACAAGTCTACCACAACATATTAAACAAGTCTACCATAACAGATTAAACAAGTCTACCAAAACGTTTTAAACATGTTTACCATAAAGTTTTAAACAAGCCTACCACTACGTATTAAACAAGTCTGCCACTATTAGCGGAATTTCGTCGAACAAGTGGTGTGTGCATACCTCATGAAGCCGTATATCAACCCAAAAACGAGAGTTTTCTCTCCTTTCACCGGGAACTCGCGTCGCCCCTCCGCACGTCGCCTCAAGAAAAACCAAACGACGCCGGATCTCGTCGCCCTCGGAAGGAACTTGCCGAAGAATGGAGCGCATCGCGGCGGCGGTGGCGACGAGATGACGGTGCTGCGAGGTGGAGGACTTGGCGTAGCGGTCCATAAGCTGTTGGCAGATATCAGTGTCGCCGTCTTTGAACGCAATTTCATCGTTTTCATCTGCTCTGTCTTGCTGCCCTGCTTCAAAGGCCGCCATAGCTCCAAGAGATTTTGTTTAGGGTTTAAGGAAACAGAATGACGTTGACGAACGAAGACGACTAAATAAAACCAGTGGACACAATAGACCGGAAAATCATCCGGTTTAATACACCGTATCTAAATCTCAGGCATACCGGTTCGATCCTTAAGTTATAGACCCAAAACGAATTAAAGTTTCCTCACTTTAAATCAAAGGAGTTTCCTTTTTTTACAAATTAGGAGAACAATTACAAGAACAATTTTTTAACTGATAATTTATTCGTTCTACAAGAATCCACGGCGAACGACTTTCTTTACATCACGCTGAATATTTTCTTTTTTAAGGTTGTCTCTTTTAGTCCGCATAAATCACATTTTCTGGAAATTGAAATCCCGACCTCTTGACACAGAAACATTAATTAACTTTTAAGTCAATCACTTGACTAAAACGGCTTCCACAGTCAAAAAAAGTTTCAAAATTGAAGTTTTACTGAGATTATTGAAGTCGTAATCAGATTGGTCGGATTATTGAGATCAAGGTTAGCTAATTTTGCTTTCTTTGATCGTTGTTACATGTTAGCAATAATTTTGATGGTTTTACTCCTAGCATTTAATTATTGCAGAGCTCTTGATTTAATTCATTAACATGTTTGTTTTATCTATTAAGACATCTTATAGATCAAAAAAAAAAAAAATCTTCTATTTCAATTATTTTTGTGTGTGATGTATTTATGTTGGAGGTTCTATGTTACTCCTTAACGTATCATTAGTATATTTTCTTTTTGTTAAAAAAAAAAATATTACATGTTTGGGAACTTGAAACCCTCGTGTTCATATTGTTAACAATATTAGCATATCCTTTTGCGATAATATCAAATGGGGTTCTATCATTGGAGCCCAAAAAGCATAAATTTCTTAACAAAAGTTTTAACTAAAATTTTATAATTAAATATTAGTTAAGAAATCGATTTGAGTTTCTCCCATTGACGATGCTCGTAGGCTCTTCTTTTTTACTTCGTCTCGAGGGTAATCGATCTCTCCTCTCTCCTCTCTCCTCGTGGAATCATGAGTATGGAGGCATCGGAGCTTCAAGATCTCTCTGACGACGCCGATTACGCTGCCTCTCAACTACAAGTTTGCTTTTCTGACTCCTCGTTTTTTTTTCTTCCATTCCTGCGTTTCCCTTTCGCAATTTTCGTACAAGTCGATTGTAATCGCAATCAAATTTTATCCGCCTGCCATGCGAATTCGTATCCGTTCTCTTTCAGCTTTTCTCTGTTCGAGTCGATCTCTAAGTTTTGTTGGATTGATCGTTTAATTTTTGTTTCTATTTCTCCTGATTTTGTTCAGGGATCGGCTAGCATGATGCGTTGCGACAGCGAGAAGAGAAGTTCATCTAGTGACCACGAAGGCGCTGAATTGATATATTTGAAGGATAACGTTGCAATTCACCCCACACAGTTCGCATCGGAGAGGATTAGCGGTAGATTGAAGTTAACTAAGCAAGATTCTGTTCTCTTCCTGGTAATCATTGCAACTCTGTTTCATTCCTTTTTTGAAGTCTTTCTTTGCTTTTGTTGTATGTATATGATCCAATAATTTAGGGGACCAATTGATACAGTTTTGTATTACTTGCATTTGATATATTGAGTGGTTTTTTTTTGTACGAAGTCGTGGATTCCGTACAAGGGACAAACCTCAAATGCGAAGCTATCAGAGAAAGGTAACCAGGATTTGTTTAACTAAATCAGTAGTATTTGTTGGTATTGAAGAAAATTCCTTAACGTTGTTCTTAGTTTCTCTATCTTTTTTAGACAGGAGTCTTTATACCATCACAGCAGTTCCATTCACAGAAGTGCGGTCCATCAGGCGACACACTCCTGCTCTCGGATGGCAGTATGTAATTGTTGTGCTGTCTTCTGGTAAGCAAAACCTTTGGCTGCTGCTTTAGTTGAAACTGTATTTCATAAATGAAAATCTTGAATCACTATTTGGGATAATCAATTGCATCAACAATGAAATCAAAATGGTTTACATCTGTATAAACGAATTTTCTCTCACTAATTAAGATATTTGGAACTTAATAGAGAAAATTATCTATGAAATGACTGGTAAAAGCCTGTGGTCTTTCTAGTGGGTTTTGACACTGGTCAATGGGATGTGATTCTCGTTTCCCTTGTCTACAAGTCGAATGATTTAGAGAATGTTAAGCGTTTAAAATGACCTGCAGGACTTGCATTTCCGCCTCTGTATTTCTACAATGGAGGAGTCAGGGAGTTTCTGGCCATAGTGAAGCAACATGTTTTTCTTGCAAGGTTTGTGTCTGATTTGAGATAGTCTTTTGTCCATGGCATGTATTGTTATGCTTATTTATGGAAAGCATGTATTTATATCTGTGGGTTTACTGTAACGAAGTTGTTTAGGGATGCACAATGTATTGTTACTTTCAGACGGCTTTTATAGCGCTTGTTACTTACTCATCAGGGAGACCTGATGTGAAAATTTGTGGATGATCAAAGTTTATCATCGTATGGAACTGGATGAGGCATTACATAGTTATGCCACAGATAATAGTCTTACATAATCTTAGTTTTTTATAGGTCGGCAGAAGATGCAAATGTGTTACTTGTGAATGATTTCCAGAGTCCCTTGCAGGTAATCATATCAAATCATCTCATGTTGGGTGGAGTGATGATTTTGGTTTATCTTATGAGCTAATACATTTTATGATTATATCCGACAGAGAACTCTTTCTTCATTGGAGCTGCCAAGTTCACTGCCTGTTGCAAGTGGACAATCTACATACCCATCAGACGGAGGATCTTCTAATGATAATCAAGGGAGAACAAGTGCAGGTGTTGATAACAGAGTTTCTAGTGTTTCCCAGTATGGACTGAGAAAGCACAAGAGTCATGATCCCACTCGTGATCTTTCAATTCATCTTCTAGAGAAGTTTTCTCTGGTTACTAAATTTGCTCGAGAAACAACCACTCAGTTATTTTCTGAAAACAATGGCTTTGGTTCGGTTGACAAGAGATGGAATAACCAACCCGTGCATAATTATCATGAAAAGTTGTCAAATATTGCTGAGGAAAATCATCATGAAAGCCCTCATACTTACCCTGAAAAGGAGCATCTCAATGATGAAGAAATTTCTATTAACGTTGATGTCCCTGCTGATCCCTTAGAGGTGAGGGTCATTTTTATTTTCACTTTTTTTTATAAGCATTAGCATGTTGGTGAAAATTATATCCGTATATTGTCAATCTTCCTGTGCGTCATAATGCAATGTCTAGTTTTCTTTCGTCTTTTGGATATATTGTCATTTATCTTAAATGTTGGGGTTAAAAGTCATATTAGTACGACTTAATTCCATATCTCATAATAAAATTTTCCTTGCCTATGGATCATTATGGATACCTGATTGACAATCATCAGGACAGTGAAATTTTAGTTATCCTACTGGGCATAATTGGATCTATAGAGTGTTTCCAACTTTCCATGGGTGAACTTGTGCATGCATTTCAGTTGTGCTTGTACTTTCAGTTATTTGGAACACTACCTAGGTACTAGTGCCTATTTGAGTTACTGCACTTTTTCTTGTTCTTATTAAAATTTGTTGGAAACACAGCTCTGAAAGTTCATTTTCGTTCAAGGCTAATCAAGTTGTAAATTTAGGCATGTTAAGCATAGATTTAAATGCTCAGCTTAGTTGATACTCACTTCTGCAATACATGTGGATGCTTTACCTTGTATTAGCAATATAAGTTTTTTCGGATGTAGTTCTTTCAATGCTTCATTAACACCAAGTATCTGAAACTGATGATTACTTGATCACTTGTGGCACTTACAAGTAAAATATGGAACTTATGAATTTGTTATAGATTTAATATGTAACTGTTCATCCTTTGCAGTTTAACAATAACAAGTTGAGTTTGGTGTGGGGAAAACCAAGGCAGCCACCAATGGGTTCTAAAGAGGTAAGCACTTTTGAATTCTGCAATTTTCCAAAGTCCAGAAAGTTTAGAGAGGAAATTCTTTTGGGTGCTGTGTTACAATTTTTTTTACTAAATGGTAGAGAAGAAATGATATATCACCAAGCATTGTTGTGAAGTTTAAAATATCGACAAAGTATGTGCACCCTGGTGTAGAATATGTTTTACTTCTTTGTTTGCTAAATGTGTACGCATAAATGTTCTATTTTCTTTCCATCTTTAGTTAAATTCAAACCTTTTCTGGGTTCTCAGTTCACAGCATTCTTGGATTCTGAAGGGCGAGTTGTGGAATCAAAAGCTCTTCGAGAGAGAGTTTTCTATGGAGGCATTGAGCACCAATTGCGAAGAGAGGTTAACTTTTCTATTTCATAAGGAATTTTAATTTTGGTTTGCATAATTATATGCAGGTTGTAACTTAGGATCACCATTATAGGTCTGGCCTTTTCTCTTGGGATATCATGCATATGATTCGACGTATGCAGAGCGAGAATATCTTCGATCTGTCAAACGGATGGAATATGCAACATTGAAACAACAGTGGCAGGTTCGTTCATCATCATTTCACATCTTTTCTAGGTTCCTTAATTGGCTATGTAGTTCCATGGCAGGATGATGTCTAAGCTAATAAAATAAATTTGAGGTGTTCCTAGACTAGCTTTTTTCCTTCATGTTCGATGCACTCTTAACAAGTATTAATTCTTTTTGACAGAGCATCTCCCCTGAACAAGCAAAAAGATTCACAAAATATCGGGAGAGGAAGGGGCTGATAGATAAAGATGTGGTAAGAAGAGTTTGAGAATATTGTTAGATGTACTGTGCCCTACTCATCGAATTCATATTGAGCTAAATTCCTTGTTTATTTCTTATTGTGTAGGTGAGAACTGATAGGGCCTTTGAATACTATGAAGGGGATGACAATCTGAACGTCAATAGCATGCGTGATATCCTGTTGACCTACTCCTTTTACAATTTTGACCTGGGTTACTGCCAGGTACTGAATTACAAGTTGACGGTGTCCTTAATGTTTTGTTTCCATATTTTTGTGTCAGGTGGCCCCACTTAGTGTATATGCAGGAATGCTGGACACTCTTGTATTTCTGGCTTTTGCTTTGAATTTTCCCACTCTGTGGTTTAAGTGACAAATATTATTCTGGCTGTTAGGGAATGAGTGATTATCTGTCTCCTATCTTGTTCGTGATGGAGGATGAATCAGAAACCTTTTGGTGTTTTGTGGCACTAATGGAACGCCTTGGTCCCAACTTTAATCGTGACCAGAATGGAATGCATACTCAGCTCTTTGCACTCTCAAAGGTCTGTAATTTTTTCTACAGTATACATTTTGCATTTCTTCCTTTCTATCAGCACTCAGCATCAATGTTGGGATCTGAATCTGGAGCCTTTTCATTTTCATTTTTCATTGTCACACAGCTGGTGGAGTTGCTCGATAGCCCGCTGCATAATTACTTTAAGCAGAATGACTGCTTGAATTACTTCTTCTGTTTCCGCTGGATCCTGATACAGTTTAAAAGGTTTGTTTCGTTTTCTCTGACTCTTTCAATTTAAAATACCTGAAATACAGTTCAATCACACTGTGAAAGTGAGTGAAGAGAAGCCCCAATACTATTTTATTATTTTTAAGAAGAAATCTTGTTTTTGTGATTTTTGGCTGTTTGTATTTGATTCTAGTGGCAATGTGTCTCAGGGAGTTTGAGTACGAGAAGACAATGCAGCTATGGGAGGTGTTATGGACCCAATACCTCACGGAACACCTTCACCTATATGTTTGTGTAGCGATCTTGAAGCGATGCCGCAGCAAGATAATGGGAGAACAGATGGATTTTGACACTCTGTTAAAGTTTATCAATGAGCTGTCTGGGCATATTGACCTCGATTCGACAGTCAGAGATGCCGAAGCACTTTGCATATGTGCTGGTGAAAATGGTGCTGCTAGTATCCCTCCAGGAACCCCTCCTTCATTACCCCTTGATGACGGTATCTTATATCCTCAGGACGATGATGTTTTGTAAGTATCACGACTATGCTTTTTCTTCAGGACATGTTACCAAGATTTGGATTGCTTTTACGGACAGTTATTACATCAATGGACATATGCTTTTTTTTTTGTTTTCTTCACTTGATTGATACCCTGGAGTCGAAATTAGTTAGGGACAGGTATTGTACTGGAGTTAATGATAAGGTAAGAGTAGGATCCTTAATGAAATTAGGGCTTATTACAATTCATGATTAATTCTTGCGTAGACTACGTCCCTCCCTCAATGTTAAATGTATAACTAAATCAAATATGATTTGCAAAGTCTATGCAAGAATTTATCCCTCGAGATAAATCAAGGGAACTCCATCCTAGAGCAGAGGAAAGAAATCGGTGAAGGCAAAACATGGGTCAAACACAAGAGTGTCTGGGTAGTGGGAAATGAGAGGCAGGGGAGATCCTATGCGGGCGTCATAGCCAAAGCAGTTTGTCTCCTCCATCCAGGTAGTCTCCTCTTCTCCTTCGCCTCTTTCTCCATGGCTTCTTCTCACTTCTGTAGACATAACTGGCTTATCGATGAAAGGAGTGGCTTCTTCGACTGATTCAGGTGCATTCTGTTTCCTGTGATTGGATTTCTTGTTCAAATGGGTATTCCAGTAGTTCTTGACTTCATTGTCAGTGCGACCTGGAAGGCGACCAGCGATCAACGACCATCTGGTTGAAAAGAAGACGTAGTAGTTAATATTTAAAAGAAAGTGATGAGAAGGTGAATCAATGGTAGGTAAAAAAAGAGGAGAAACCGGTTGCCCAGAAGTTTATGCATGCGGATGATGAGGTCTTGTTCTTGAGGTGACATGCCGCCTCTTTTGATATTTGGTCTTAGATAGTTCTTCCATCTCAACCTACAGCTTTTCCCTCCTCTCTTCAATCCTGCACACACAAACAAGAAAACAAATTCCAAAACTCAAACTTTCTGATTTTTTTTGGGGAGTAAATGAAACGACATGTGTTGAAATTCGGGTTCGGACCGGATCTACGAGAGATGTCTGCCCAGTTTCCTTCTCCATGAGTCTCGATATAGCTTTTCAATATCATGTCTTCTTCAGGTTTCCACAACCCTCTTTTCACATGAGAGTTGCCTTCTTCTTTCCTTTTCTCCATCTTTTGTTCTTTGCCTCGCACAGTTTTGCAAGTGAGGCGTGTTTGTTATATTAAGCGCAAAAAGTGGGAGTTTCCAACTTTAGCTCTTACATGTGGGGGCTGTGTTAAAATTATTGAATGGGAAAAGAGTACTTTTCAAACAGTAAAACTACTGTAAATTCGTGCAAACTATAGCTGTAAAAGCTATGGTTCCTCAGTATTGTTACAAATTATTGGCGCTTTAAGGCAAACATATAACCAAGGCAGATCAGAGGTTGGAGATTGCCATCAACCTCGATACCTGCGTAACTCCATTCCCACTTACTCTCTTTCTTCAATCACACTGATATTCTATTCCTTTCTCTATACAAATACCACAACATCTGCATTAAAGCTTAGAGTTATAGAAATCATTCCAACATGTTCAAAATTGTTGTATAACAAGTAAGTGAATAATGTTTAAAACAACATGTTCAAAATCATTCTAACATATTTTTTTGCTCAAAATGGTTGTTCGGCCGTGCATACCCAACACTAGTGCATATAATAAATGGATTATAGATTAATATCCAACATGTCGATTTAAATGTGGGTTATTATATAGTTAAGAGAAAATAATCTATACTTTGTTTTTAAACATTATTTTTTTGGAAACTGCTTAAGCGGGCCAAATATATAGGAGAGTGAAAACCCTTATCTGCCAACAAAAATAAAGGTGTAAGCTTGAGACAAAACTAAGACTCTTATCTTATAAACTTGAGATCTTCTACATAAGGTCTGTTCGTTTGCCTGCCGCAGGAGGCTGCGGCTGCGGTCAATGGTCAAAAGTTGTTCGTTTACTTGACGCAGCCTCCTGCGGCCAAACGCAGCGTCTGGTCGCAGCGACCTGCGATCGCAATTTTTGGACGTTCGATTTCTCCAGCGTTGTGTTGCGATTAGAGCTGCGTCTGCAATTAAAGAGGTCAACCGCGCGGCAGGTAAACGAACAAGTCTGCGACCAGTCGCAGCGTCCAGCCGCGTGGCAGCCAAACGAACAATATCAACCGCGTCTGATCGCAGCGTTTGGCCGCAAGCCGCAGCCGCCTGCGGCAGGCAAACGAACAGACCCATAGTCTACAAAGGTGTAAACTCTAGCACGACACTCTTCAAAACCTTGGATTCCTACTTTTTTAGAGTCTTCCTCTCGGGATTGAAGTAAAAAACAAAAAAGGGTTTATATGTATAGTCCATGGAAAAAATAATTTCACCAGTAGCAGCAGCCACTCCAGCGAGTGAAACATCGCCCTCAACGACAACATTCACCGGAAAAGTGTAGTTACTTTGCAACCATTCTTGCTTCTGGGCATCCTCTAGAATCCACAAACACAACGTAAGGCCACACCTAGGCTTGTCATAATCTGGAACGTCCCAATGCCAACTAATCACGCCTAATTTACCCTTGTAATTTATCAGTTTAGTACATGGATAAGATAGGTATACGTCCCTGGTACGTTCTGCCTTGAGGAAACTAAGCTTTTCATGCCTAACATTAAAGCAAGCTATCTTATTCACATCCCTGGTTACGCCAGCTTGGTAATACAAAACCCCATCGATGCATATCCCTTCACCTATAGAATAATGAACGGGTAATCGGATCTTCCTCCATGGCAATTTTCCAGTTGTTGGTAATGTCAGAATCTGCTCCTCTTCATGTCGTGATCCACGAAGTGAGTTTCATATGGTCAGTACCTTGTATTGTTTGCCAATCGGATCATACCCTAATAAGCTTCTCGAATCGCCTATCCTTGTCTGTTGAGGTAATCTTTCCTTCTGTCCCGTGCTAGGGTTACATATCACAGGCACTTCAACTAATTTATTCTCCTTTGAGAACCGAATACTTGGGAATAAGACCAAGCCAGAGACAGCCCCACAGATTTTTGGGCACCTGTCTCCACGGAACTCAATTTGAAGATCGGCGTCTAGTACAAAACGAGGCTTCTTATCTGGATTCTGCGGCTGAGGCGACGAGAAGAAGCACCACTCACGGTAATATTCCACGGCGAATAAGAGACGCGGCTGAGTCGAGGACCTGGTCAGGAACAATTCAGTGAAATCTGGACGGCTAATCATGAACGCGTAGAACTTGGATGCGAGACCAAACGTAGCGACTGACTTAGCAGACGATCTCGAGAGTATCTCCAGGATGATGTCCATCGGGAGGTGATCCGAGTTTTCTTTTCTCGGTGCTTTTCTCTTCATCGAGTTTGAAGAAGATCGTGTGTTGGTTGTCTAATTTAGGGTTTTAAGGGAAATCTCTCTCACTCGAAAAAAATAGAAGTCGAAGTTCGAATGGATTTTTTAAGGCAAAATATAGTAAAAGTAAAGGGACATGTATATATATATATATATGGGCTTAGGTTTGGTGGAGAGATGTTTGGGTTTTGGCACAAACCTTTTCCAATTTAAATTTAGTATTAATTATGTTGAGAAATGGAAACTTCACACGAATTCCAATAGAATATATACACGTAATCTTTCTTAGTAAGACATCATTGTAACAGAGGGCTAAAAGATTTGTGACGCAAGGAATTAACGTAGAAAAACGAGATATGGTTTAACTTTAAGGGAAGAAACGAGTAGAAATCCTCACAATATTCACACTTTAACAATCGTTTCCTGGAAAGGAATCAGATCAGTGAATTCATCCACAAATGGGACATGAACAAGAAACACAACCTTAACTCGGGAAGCAGTATCCATCCAAGCAGCGACCCGTCTTTAGATTCTACCAATACAATCAGATGGATTCACATCAGTTGTAAAATCTTTTCACTACAAAACCATTCTTTTTGTTTTTTCTTTTCATTACAAGAACCCAAATACCAAAGGAACAGTATTGATCATGACACTAACCAAAACATTGATTTCCTGCGATCAAGTGAAGTTTTAAATAAAAAATCCCAAAGTAGAAGAAAGAAGAGAATGTAACTTAGGGTATCAAGCTTCGTTTAGTATCTTACTCTACACGTAATAGCCATATATATAAAATCCTCCAAGGACGGATTTTTATTTTGGAAGACAATTATCCATGTATGAATAACAAATGCATATTGTTGATTCTGAAAATCACACAAGGGAATTTAAACAACAACTTTGATCGGAATCTCGTTTTATTAAATTAAACTCGGCGGAGTTACAAGATTGTTCGATCGGAAAAAGACTTAAGAGCTAAGAAAATAAAAGCTGAGTTATCTGCTTTCGGTCTTCTTAGGTCTCGAGAATGTTTATGGATGATGTGAATGAGGTGGGACTCCTCTATTTATAAGACCTCGAGTAGGCGACGATCAAGTAATCTTCTTTTGCCTAGATCCATCAGGAAAAAGAAAATTTCCTTTTCTCCCTCCAAGATCAAGAAATATTCTGCAAATCTCGGAGGTCGGTTATCATCCATGACGAGTTGGGCCTTAAGCGAGCTCTCAGGCCGGCAACCGCGATCATGGGCTTCTTCCGGATTCAAACCATCGTAAACCGGAATCAATTGGGCCGGTCTCGGTTCAAACCGGGCTAAACCGGGGAGTGCTAAACTCACTTCCAATAATAAGTCCCCCTAGTTCGGCGAATGAAGCTCTAAGTTCGGCGAAATTCATGGAGATATTTCTTTAGTTCGATTGGAATTGAGATCAGCGTTTTGACTTGTGCCTTGGATTTAATGAGGCCCGAGCTCGGCAAATTTTGAGTTCGGCGAATCTTCTTTGAAAAGACGTATCGTTTCGATATCTTTAACTGTTGCGGGAATCGAGGAATTGTCATAATTGCTTCTCTTTCTATATATTCACCTTGACCCCTATGATTCTTCACTTCTTCTTCACTTATAAAAATGTAACTTTTTCTCACTTTTCTCTCTAGTTTTGCTCCTCTTTCTCTCTCTAGATTATTTGCTTTATTTCATCGTTTTAGAAAAGTAGAAAAATTGCAGCCATTTATCCTTTTCTGTTTTTGTAAAATTTTTTAAATCTTTGACTATCTATCTAGTGATTAAACTCTTCTATAAACAAAAGATTTCAAATAGTGTGTTCAACTCTATTAAATCTTCTTCTATAAGAGTACTTCCATTTTTCGAAATAGAATGATTTTAATTCACTATAAATATATTAAGCACATACATTATAATACCCCCATAGAAATTCGAAATATAACTCTTTGAATATCATTTGAATTCTTCAATTTCAAGAAATGGCAAAAATGTCTTCGTTGTTGACGTTCCTCTTCATCATCCTATCTTCCATCATGATTCACCATACACATTGGTGCATATCAGCTTTGTCCGCGACGAATGTGATGCTACAAGCAAATATAAATTTCGGGTGTAGTCAAGGGGTTGATTGTAGACCAATCCAACCAGGTGGATCCTGCTTTTATCCCAATGTTCTCATAATTCATGCGTCATATGTGATGAATGCTTATTACCAGAGCCATGGTCGCAAAAGAGAAGCATGCACTTTCATTTTCGGCCGTACCGGCTTTGTAACTTCTACAAACCCTAGTTCTGGTAGTTGTATCTTTTTTTTTTTTGGTAACTCAGGGTCATTCCAGGTCTAAGGAGGGGCCCACACTAATCCCTGGGGAAAGGCAACCCACGGATAGGCCCTTTCCCGGGTATTCAAATGGGCCGTAAGCAATGGGCTCATATCTGTGTGGGTGTCCAAGAGAGAATGTTGTAGTTGCTTGGGTTCGAACTCAGGGCAAAAGTGGTTATGCACTTCACACCCCATGTTCTTACCACTAATCCACTCAAACCCGAACTGGTAGTTGTATCTTCGGATCTTAGAAATATATAATTGGTTTTATACGTGGTCCATGGAATATGTAATAGGATGAATAATTCTGCAATTCCAGTTTTTAATAATACCAATTATATAATCACGAAAAATCTCGATTTACGTTCAAATGTTTTTTTTAGTTTAACGGAAAAATAAAAGTAATTGCATTGCTCGGGATCTTTAAATTAATTTATTTTCTTTGCCTTGGATCCTTCTCATGTCAGAAAAATGATCGGTGATTTTGGAAAGGCCTTTGAAAAGACTTGCCAGAGCAAAACAAAGGATGAGAAAGATCTGTGGAGAGAAGCTTTAACCGATGTAGCTAATATTCTCAGATATCATTTTGAGAAATGGTACGACCTTTTTGTTTTGGTATTTGACTATCTTTACCAATTGTTTCTTGTTTTGTGCATTGATCTTTCTCCTATTGTTAGGGATAGTGAAGCAGTTTTGGGTAAACTGAATTTGGTTCCATCGAAGGATTTTGATGACTTTGTAGGCATAAAAGTTCATCTAAAAGAGATGAGTTTGTTTGTTGTGCTTGAAATCCGAGCAAGTGAGGATGGTTGGGATCTGGGGTCCTTCGGGAATATCGGTGATACGGAACTCCCAAGAATGACTCAAAGGTTGGCGATATGGATAATCCTCGACTAAGTTTGGACACGCGAACGACCAAAGATGAACAAGGCGGTGAAACTTCGGCCGTGAGACTCGTACTGCAAGGGAATGTGGCGTGAGAGGGAACTCTCAAAAATCCACACAGCTAGACACGTTTATACGCTCTCAAGGTTTTCAGTTGATAGAATAGTCGGTACAAAAAAGGGATGGAATCTTTTTGAGAAAACTGGTTTGATCACTCGGGATTCCACCAAGTAAATCGACAAAGTTCACACAGAACTTGAAGAGAACACTCTCTAAATCGCACACAGAAATATCAAATTATCAAAGTTGTTGGTTGTTATTTCTCAATGAGTTACATTGCTTAAACAGACTAGAGATGTGCTAAAAACAAAGCAATCTCGAAAATAGACTTAGAATAGAAATTAAACACAAATGTGGAATGACTCTTAGACTTCTTTGACTTAGAAAATGACCTTTGAACTATTTGGTCAAATCTGAACTTGATGGGCCTCAAATTTGAACTCCTCTTGGGCTTGTAGAAATGTTTCTGGATGCCAAACATAAGTTTGCAAGATCTTAAACGAATTGGGCCTAGCTTTCATCAAGTACAGAACCAGGTCGACCCATTTATAAAAATGGGGAGTATCTTTATGATCCATTGGCCATTTCTTCTTATCTTGGGTTTGTTGGAAACATAAGAGATCCATTAACATTCTCCAATTGGTTTCGTAGCGAGATCATACATGAGCTGGGATGTGTAGCATGATCTTTAGCTCAGTCGCGCAATAGGGCCTGAAGCAGATACATTGGTTTGTAAAATCCATAACTTCCGATTCAGAACCAGTTTTGATGTGAATCAAATTCTTCCGGTTTCTCTGATGAATCAAGATTCCAGAATAATTTGTTTCATAGCTTAACTTCTTCTGGTTTTATCTGAAATCTCCAGTAAAGGCGAGCATGTCCAAATCGCGTAAGCTGTGAATCACATGTCTTGAAAGTTGAATAACTTCTTCACCTGAACTCGGATTGGGCTGATTCCAATTCGAGGTGTGCTCTAGATGAGGTGAGAATGTATTCCAAGTAGTCGTTGGGATAGAAAAGTTAACCACGGACTTCGTTTGTGCTGTACAAGGCACTTGGGTCTTCTCAGGTGGTTTCATGATCATATCAATCGGCAAGACTACCATTGCAAGAGCGCTATTTACTCGACTCTCTCGTCACTTCCATAGTAGTGTTTTCATAAACAGGGATTTTGTATCTAAGAGTATGAAAATTTATAGTAGAGCCAACCCGTACGACTATAACATGAAGTTGCACCTGCAATAACTTTTTGTGTCTAAAATTTTAGGGAAAAGAACATAGATTATTTAGGTGCAGTGGGAGAGAGGCTAAAACACCAAAAAATTCTTATATTTATTGATGATTTTGATGATCAAGTGGTGCTTAACGCATTAGCGGGTCAAACTCAATGGTTTGGAAGTGGGAGCAGAATCATTATGGTTACAAATTATAAGCATCTTCTAATAGCCCATGGGATTGACCACATTTACGAATTTTATCTCCCATATGAAGAGCTCGCTCTTGAGATCTTATTTCAATCTGCTTCCAGGCAAAACACTCCACATGATGGTTTCATGAAGCTTGCAGTTGAAGTTGCAAGACATGCATGAGGTCTTCCATTATGTCTTAACGTTATGGGTTCGTATTTGCGGGATAGGGACAAGAAGTATTGGATGGATATGCTGCCGATGGGTTAAATAACAAAAAAGATGAAGCGATATTTCGTAATATTGCATGTCTTTTCAATTTTGAGAAAGTCATCGACATCAGGCTGCTGCTCGCAGATAATGACTTGAATTTTAATATCGAGCTTAGTTACCTAGTTGATAAGTCCCTCATACATGTAAGATCAAATATTATGGAGATGCATCGTTTGCTACAAGAAATGGGTAAGGAGATCGTCCGTAGATAGTCCGAGGAGCCCGGAGAGCGATAATTCCTTGAACGATAGCGATGTACTAAAAGATAACACTGTAAGTCTTTCCGTGCATCTTTCATATAACTCGTGCTACAAGACTAAAAAGCACGCGATGTGATTAATGCGGTAATGAAGCTAATGATATTGATGTTATATGTTTTCAAGGTACAAAAATGGTATTAGGTATATCACTGGATATAGATGGGATTGATAATTTGCATGTACACGAGAGAGCATTTCAAGGTATGCATAATCTTTGTTTTCTAAAAATATACACAAAGGCTTTGATGTCAAGAAAAGAAGTCAGATTGCACTTACCCGAAAACTTTGACTATTTGCCGCCTAAACTCATATACCCCATGAGATGTATGCCTTCTAGCTTGAGAAGTTGTGGGAAGGAGTTGGGATAAGTTGAGAATAATTCTTCTTTCTATGGCGATCAATCTGAAGACACTTAATCTAAAAGATAGTCTGGTGAAAATTTCTTCCTCTATTCAGAATCTCAATAAACTGACAAAGTTGAACATGGAAGGATGCAAAAATTTGAAGACTCTCCCGGTTGGCATAAACCTTAAATATTTCTATCGCCTGGATCTCCGAAGATGCTCATGATATCTCAAACAATATCTCAGTGCTCTTTCTAGACAAAACAGCGATTGAAGAATTCCCCTCTAACGTGCATCTAAAAAAACTCCTTGATCTTAGCATGCAACAAATCAAGAGTGAGAAACTCTGGGAATGAGTGCAGGTATTCTTTTTCTGTTTGCAATTATTAATGTTTTTTTAAAAAGTATTTTTCTTAGATGAATATTGACTTTATCTCAAATGATAGTTAAGAACATAGAATGCGTGGTTTTAGTGATAATGAATAGCCAAATTAACGAGTTACAATATGCAAATGGGAAATTACATAACGTAGTTGCTTTTAGTTTGTTTCCCTCGAACGTAACACCTTTGATTTTAACATCTCTGAATTGTTTTTGATTCAGCCGCTTACTCGCCTTATGAAGATATTGTCTCCTTCTTTGGCACCTAACTTCAACACACTGTGTCTCTCCAATATCCCAAGATTAGTGCAACTTCATTCCTCTACTCAGAATCTTAATAAACTTATGGACTCAATGACCTCAAATCTAGAGAGTCTTCCAACCGACACTAACTTCAAATATCTCAATGACCTCGGCTTCAATAGATGTTACAGTTGAAGAATTTCTATGACAATCTCAAGCATTATCTCATGTCTCTGTCTAAATCGACAGGGATCGAGGAAGTTCCTTGGTGGATCAAGAACTTCCATAGGCTCAGATACCTAACCATGGGGTAATGCGACCTAAAACACTTTGAACCTCATTTGATTCGGTTTTTCTTTGTTCATAAAAATGTTGCTGCCTTTATAGCTACTCCATCCAGCTAAATAACGTAATGACATGATGTGGTTTGTGACAACTTCATCTCCAGAGGCATTGTAGAAGAAAGATGTCAATATTATAATTTTTACTCTGGTTTTTATTCTGCTACAACCTATGGGTTCAACACTATTAAAACAAAACGTTTAGCATAATGTTTATGTGTTATTTTCGTTGTAGTGAAGAACATTAAATGCAAATTTTTAAGGGAATATTCTGAGAAAATAGCAATGCAGAGAGCTCGAGATCAGAGAAAGAGTGTTAACCTGAAGATGTTTGTTACACATACATGAATAGTCCAATATATTCTTCACGAATCTACATAGGCTACTAAGTTTAAAATATATATATATATATATATCCACCGTAAGAAAGACAACATGTTGGTTCCAAAGATGAGATAAGTTGCCTTACTTATGCATATATACTTACTTATGCACACAATACTTAGTATATTCCAGCAAATAACACATAGTTAAAATGATCATATTCCATGTCATACGTGGGAATATAATTTAATTTGTTTTCAAAGTAACGTGCAACATATAAATAGGGCATCGGTTCCAAATTTGTTTATCGATGAATTTGATCAGACGTCTCGCCGGTGTGGGGTTTTTGCCATGTCTCCGAGCATTCCTTTCCCTCCAATATAAGCTATGTATTGTCGCTTGGAACATATAGCGGAGGAGGAAAAGTGGTATGCGGGGCTGACCTGCATCAGAAATCATAGGGATAAGGGCTCCCCATTCTCCCGTGAATCTCGTCGTTAGAAGTCCATTATTTAAAACCGACCAAATTTCCATCGAGTAAGAACAAGAAAAGAACAAGTGGTCTCTTGATTCGAGGGGGTCATTACAGAAAACACACATCGTGCTTGCTCCCGTATTCCAAACTTGCATTCGGTCTCCCGTTGTTAATCGATTTAGAGTAGCAAACCATGTGAGAAAAGCGTATTTGGGAGTTGAATGAGAAAAAAAAATCCCATTGTGCCAAATAATCTCTGGTGAGACCTTGCGGAGAAGAAGCCATGTGTTATTTGCTCGAAAATTCGGCTTATATGAGTCATCTGCTCTTTTCTAAAGATCAATGTCTTCCTCTGCTACTCGGAGTTTAGCTCGTTGCGTCTCAATGACATCTTCAATTTCATTTAATCGATCCATCATATGTCTTCTGCTCCATCGATTACCCATTAATGAGGCCACTGAGGCATGGCTGGGAATGCCTAAATCAATATATCATTTATGTCATGTGATGTCGATAAGCCGAACCATAGGAGAACAAAAATCAAACCAGAAAGACGTTGTTTTCCCATTGCGGACATCCTTCCGATGGAAGAGCTTTGTTGTATCTCAGAACTTTAGGAGTTTCCTCCATACCCAAGAGGCAGCACTAGTATTTTCCATCACCAACTAGAAATTTTCATTTTTTATCAAATAAGTGTTGACCCATTTCACCCACATCGATGATTCGGAGGAAATGATCCTCCAGATCAGATTAAGACAACATACTTCGTTGACTTCCTTCAGGGGCCTTAAGCCCATACCACCTTCTTGTTTTTGACGACATACATCTTTCCAAGACACTTTTGCTTTCCTCGGATTTAAATCTGATCCAGACCAAAGAAAAGAAAAGAAAATTTTATCAATCTTCTCCAAGAGAGGCAAAACATAATTTGTACTCAATCTATTTGTGACCAGAGGTAACCTAAAGTATCGCACGGGAAGATGACATGATTCATAAGAAAAGTGTGTCTCCATTTCCTGCCTTGCTCTATCTTGTATACCCGCATAATAGATAGTTAATTTCCCCATGCTTATTTCCAGACCAAATATTTTTGCAAACTCATCAAACACCTTTGTAATACCCTCAACGGACCTCACCTTTCCGTCAGTAATACCATAATGTCATCAGCAAAGCTTAAATGGGTAAGTCCTACATTCTTGCATTTCGGGTGATACCCAATCTGTCTAGCGCTCGTTGCTCTGTCCAATAGTTTAGACAGCACATTCATGCATATTACAAAAGGGTAAGGAGAAAGGGCACACCCTTTCCTTAGACCTCGTTCACTTCGAAAAAAACCCGCCAACTCACCATTAACTTGTACCAAAAATATGTTGTTGTGATGCATATATAAATCAAATGAATAAACTTTGCCGAAAAAATTCATCGTTGTGAGCGAGTTATTCAAGAAAGACCACTGCACATAATCAAAGGCCTTTGAAATATCAATCTTTATAGCGCAGCGTGCAGGACCCGAATCTTTATGATATTCCTTCACTAGCTTTGTTGCCAACAACAGATTTTCTATTAGTAATCTGCCTTTGACAAAAGCAAATTGGTTTAGGGCTATAAATTCTGGTAGAATCCGTTTTAATCTGTTCACAATAATCTTTGAGATGACCTTGTAGATCACATTACAACAAGAAATCGGCATGTAGTCTTTCATCTCTTTCACATCAGCCTTCTTTGGTATCAGAGCTAATATAGTTGAGTTTACTCCTTTCGAAAGAAAACTTTTAACAAAAAAAGACTGAATAGCTATCGTGAACTCCTCACCAACAATCGACCACACCGACTTGAAAAATTCAGATGTATAACCATATGGTCCAGGAGATTTATCATTAGGCATTGTAAATAACACCGTCTTGATTTCAGTCGCGGAAACCTCTTTCATTAAGCTCTCTTGAACCGCAAATGTGCATCTAAAAGGAAGTATATCTTCAAATTTTTCCACTGTAACACCTTCAAAATCATCGGGTTTGTGCTGTAAAAATTCTCAGAAAAATCTCTCAGCTTCTTACTTTATGTCTGCACCCCGAGTCACAACACTATCATATCATTACATGTTATTTCACGAATTGAATTTATCATCTCTTTTACCACTACGGCATGATGAAATGATTTATTATTATTGTCTCCGACATTTAGCCAATGTACTTTGAATTTCTTCTTTAGGAACTTCTCCTCTAATCGAGATACATTCTCCCATCTCTAGGAGGCTTCATTTTCCTCCAACATCCCCTGGCTCGACGGATTCTGCATATTCTCCTCCTGTTTTCTACACAATATATCATAAGACTCCTTTGTTTTCTTCGTCAGATTACTCAATATGTTCTTCGCTAATGTTCTTATCTCCGGCTTAAGTGCCTTCAATTTCTTCGAGAACCTGAATAGAGAGGAATTAGAGAGAAAAATAGGTTGTGTTTCTTTCCAAAAATCATCCACCATCGGTATAAAATCCTCCAATTCAGCGACAACATTTACAAACTTGAAAGGTTTCCGAGTTCGTATAACATTATCGTCAAGATGGATTCGACTCCGAAGTAATCTGAATACCCACCCGCTTCAAATACATTATACGATTGTGGAAAAGCATGAATCCAATTTCCATTGACAAGCACACGATCTATTTTTTTCAAAATCAGTCCATCCTCTCTCTTGTTACACCATGTGAAAAGCGGTCCATAAGACGCTAAATCTATAAGTGAACAATATCCCACCACACTTTGAAAGTCTCTCATCCCCGGAGTGATGAACGGTGGGCTTTCAAAACCCAAATGTTCCTCAGCCTCCAAATTCTCATTAAAGTCTCCAAAGATAATTCATGGCTTGTTGCAGAAAATAGGAGAGTCTTGGTGATCCTTCAAATCCCTCCATAACTTCCTACGCTCCTCAACAAAGTTTGATGCATAGATAAAAGAACAAAATAATTATTCATCTCTAGTATCCAGCTTCACCGAGCATGTGATCATCTGACCACTCTTGAAAAGAGGTGTTAACCTCTTATTCTGACGCCACATCACCCAAATAAGACCCAACTGATTAAACTCATAATTCGTCAGTACCGCCTAATCATAAAAAACTGAGGAAACAATATGTTGTGCCTTATTCTCTTTAACTCGTGTCTCCAAAATACAACCAAACTGAAACGACCTACCATTGACCCAATTCTTCAAAATGGAATGCTTAGTAGATTTGCTTAAGCTGCGAACGTTCCAGAAAAACCCCGACATAAAATTATTTCTTCGTGGGCTTCTTTTTACCACATTTGGATTTGCATCTTTTGTGTCCTGAGCGAAAGAATTTGAATGATGTTTGGTTACGTTTTTCGAAAATCGAAGTGATGACCTGAGCGATCTTGCTTCAATTGCTTCATTTTGCACTTCCTCCTTTGAATCTGCTAAAATCTCCCCGTCTTCACTCTCCTCCGCTTCATCGGTCTGATCAGCCTTTGTTTCCTCTTCTTCTAGGATCGCATACCGTGAAGGAGAGATCACAGAGTGTTACTCCGTGCTCTTCGCCTCGCATGATCTGCGATGGTTCCACGGTGAGACTGTGGACCAGCCTCCGTCCTCATCCAATAATTTATCTATATTTTCCACCAAGTCAGAATTTTCCATCCTCGGCTCTACAATATCCAGAGCATAGCTAGACTCAATGATTTAATTTTTTGGCTCCTCAATAACGATAGCCATACTCTGAGTATTTTGCTCATCTACGCCAATGGCCACGTCCTGAGAACCTTCAATATTTTTTTGAACCATCCTCTTTTACCCCTGTTTCGACATTCAAAATCTCATTTTTCTTCTCCATACACTTTTTCAAAGAATTCTATGCACCAGGTTTCTTCATAATCGATATCTTCATCTTTCCACCATTTAAAGTACATTTGTTCTCAGGATGACCCCATTTAGAACAGAGTGAGCATTTCAATGGTAACCATGGATACACAAACTCACCTCTGCATATACTCCCATCTTTGATTTGAACCGATATTTCTTTGGTAGTTCCTTTGTCATATTTTCATTAACAAAAACTTTTGCCTCCTCAAAATTAATACAAAGCTTGGTGTCTGGATGTAAACGAACCAGATGACCCACTGCACTTGCAATGAAACACACCCCTTCCCAAGAGAACATTTTATGAGGAAGGTTTTTGATTGTGACCCACATCGGGATCGTCGTAATCTTTGGTTCTTCATTTTCCTCCTCTGTCGGTGCCCACTTTGAGATGACCATTAGAATATCAGCGATGTTCCACATCTCTCTCCTTAGCACCCTCTTCCTCAAACCTTCATCTTTGATTCAAAATTTAACAGTTGTAGCGTTAACTGCAAAGACATCAATATGAATGTTCTTATCGCCAAGCGACCAAATTTTGTTGACAATGACATGTATTTTTGCTACATGTGGAGTCGTTGAGAGAAATCTCCCTTCCAAAAGATCTTCCCAAAGTGGAACTGAGTTGCTGATAATCTCATTCGGTATCTCGACCATGGCTGCACCGTCCACCATAGCCACTTCGAAGTTATGTTTTGACAGAGATGGTTTATTCTTCACCACATTCACCCACGACTTACTCTCCTCAACCTGACTTGACTGACTCGCGTGATTCTCCACCCCGAGAGGTAGCGGATCTCCTGTTTTTAGCGCCGTCATCGACACTAGAAGAACCTTGCGTGCGGCGTGAGTTTGAAACCCTAGATCACTGAAAAAATCGACATACACTGATGTGGCATCTAAGTAGGGTTTTACTCGATAGTCAATGCTAATTTATTCTCCTTTGAGATCTGCACAATAGTGATATAGAGCAAACCTGAGACATGCCCACATATTTCTCGACCCACGATTTCACTGAAGTTCATAAAAAATCGGTTTCTACTATAAGAGAAGGCTTCTCATCTGGATTCTGAGACTGAGGCGACGAGAAGAAGCACCAACCACGACAATATTCGACGGCGAATCAGAGACGCGGCTGAGTCAAGGACTTGGTCATGAATAAGTCAGTGAAATATGGACGGCTAATTATAGATGCACATAATTTGGATGCGAGACCAAACCTAGCGACTGACTTAGCAGACGATTTTGAGAGTATCTCGAAGATGATGTCAATCGGGAGGGGATATGATTTTTCTTTTCTCTTCACCAAGTTCGAAGAAGATGGTGTTTTGGTTGTAATTTAGGGTCTCTCACTTGAAAAATGAGAAATCGAAGTTCGAATGGAGTTGGTAAAAATTTTGAAAGCAAAATATGTAAACAAATAGGGATTTAGGAAAAGTAAAGGGGCCTTTTGAATCTTTTCGATGATGTCAATCAGGAGGGGATCCGAGTTTTCCTTTCTCTTCATCGAGTTCGAAGAAGATGGTGTGTTGGTTCTCTAATTTAAGGTTTAGAGTTTAGAATGTAGTTCTTCTAATTGATCAGTAACTCTGTTTTGTTGTCGGGGAGAAATTTCAAAACAAATGGGCTAATGGGCCTAAGAAATTAATGGGTCATACACAAAATGTACACTAGACAGTAGGGGTGGGCATTTTAATCGAACCGAACTGAACCAACCGAACCAAACCGAACTCAAACTGACCCAAACCAAACCATAGTTAATATCCAACCATTTGGTTGAAGTTTTTCTCAACCCGAACGGTTCGGTTGAAAACCGAACCGAACCGATAAACCAATGTGTTTTTGTTAATTAGTTAATTAATAATATTAAAAATAATAACATATATGGTGGTGATAGTTTTATATTAATGCTATAAGCCTATAATGACTCATATATAATGACTCATATAAGAGATGAATAAACATTGAATTGTATAATTAACTTATATTTAAGTTATTGGCTTGTTGTAGATTTATTTTAGTGGCATGAGAGAGACGAAACCATGAATTTTTTTAATTTTAATTAAGTGGAATAATTTTTTTATGACTTCGTTTTGTTTATGTTTCGTTAGAATTTTTGTTTTTATAAATTGATTTTTCAAAAACCGAACTAAAACCAAA
Source organism: Eutrema japonicum (assembly GCA_030161315.1). Classification (NCBI taxonomy): domain Eukaryota; kingdom Viridiplantae; phylum Streptophyta; class Magnoliopsida; order Brassicales; family Brassicaceae; genus Eutrema; species Eutrema japonicum. Next base: position 38,652,022 of record BSQW01000005.1, read on the forward strand.
CCAAAGTACAACCGAACCGAACTAAACCAAACCGAACTAAATCCAAACCGAACACAAACCGAACCAAACTTATTTCGGTTGAGTTCGGCTAGAGTTTTATTCAACCCGAATCAACCAAACCGAACCGAACCCGAAATTAAACCGAAATGCCCACCCCTACTATACAGATCATAAAACACAATTAAACCAAAGATGTCTTGTTTCTGGCCGAGGTGGTCCAAATGCTCCTCGATCAAGGAAGATATGTGTCTTCAGCTTTCTTCGTTCCATGCCACAACTACAATCAGATTTGCGATCTTCTTCTTTCTTCAGCTCGCTCCAGATCGACTTCTAAAGGACTTCAGCTTCATGGCTATATCGTCAAATCAGGCCTTTCTCGTATCCCTCTCGTCGCTAACAACCTCATTAACTTCTATTCCAAATCCCAGCTTCCACTGGAATCTCGCCGAGCTTTTGAAGACACCCCGAAAAAGAGCGCGACGACTTGGAGCTCCATCATATCCTGCTTCGCCCAGAACGAGCTTCCGTGGATGTCTCTCGAATTTCTCAGGAAAATGATGGCGGGAAACCTTCGGCCGGATGATCATGTTCTCCCGTCAGCTACGAAGTCTTGTGGGATTCTGAGTCGATGTGATATTGGTAGATCGGTTCACTGTCTCTCGATGAAGACTGGGTACGACGCTGATGTGTTCGTGGGGAGTTCTTTGGTTGATATGTATGCCAAATGTGGAGACATTGATGATGCGAGGAACGTGTTCGACGAAATGCCTCAGAGAAATGTTGTCACTTGGAGTGGGATGATGTATGGGTATGCGCAAATGGGTGAAAATGAGGAAGCTTTGTTTTTGTTTAAAGAAGCCTTGTTTGAAAATCTCGCTGTGAATGATTACTCCTTCTCAAGTGTCATTAGTGTCTGCGCCAATTCGACTCTCCTTGAGTTAGGCAGACAGATTCAGGGATTGTGCATTAAGTCCAGCTTTGACTCTTCTAGCTTCGTGGGCAGTTCGTTAGTCTCATTGTATTCCAAGTGTGGTGTTCTCGAAGGAGCTCATCAAGTTTTCGACGAGACCCCCGTGAAGAACCTCGGGATTTGGAACGCGTTGCTCAAGGCGTGTGCGCAACACTCGCACGCTGAAGAAGTAATCGAGCTGTTCAAACGGATGAAACGCTCTGGAATGAAACCAAATTTCATAACTTTCCTGAACGTGCTCAATGCTTGTAGCCACGCGGGTCTAGTCGATGAAGGTAAATACTACTTTGATCTGATGATAGAATCCAGAATCGAGCCGACAGATAAGCATTACGCTTCCTTGGTGGATATGCTGGGACGAGCTGGTAAACTACAAGAAGCACTCGAAGTTATCAAGAATATGCCAATCGATCCCACGGAATCCGTCTGGGGAGCTTTATTAACAGGTTGTACAATCCACAAGAACACAGAGCTCGCAGCATTTGCAGCAGACAAGGTCTTTGAATTAGGACCTGTGAGTTCCGGTATGCACATTTCGTTATCCAATGCTTATGCAGCCGATGGTAGATTCGAAGACTCAGCCAAAGCCAGAAAACTGCTACGAGACCGAGGGGAGAAGAAGGAAACAGGGCTAAGTTGGGTTGAAGAAAGGAACAAGGTTCATACATTTGCAGCTGGAGATAGACGCCATGAGAGAAGCAAGGAGATCTATGAGAAGCTAGCTGAGTTAGGAGAAGAGATGGAGAAAGCGGGTTACGTTGCAGACACGAGCTTTGTTCCGAGGGAAGTTGATGGAGACGAGAAGAACCAGACCATAAGGTATCACAGCGAGAGATTAGCTATTGCTTTTGCGCTGATCATGTTTTCGGCTGATAGGCCGATCCGGGTGATTAAGAACCTGCGTGTGTGCGGCGATTGCCATAACGCGATCAAGTTCATGTCCGTATGTACGGGACGAGTGATCATTGTGAGAGATAACAAAAGGTTTCATCGGTTCGAGGATGGCAAGTGTTCTTGTAATGACTATTGGTGAAAGACAAATGAGAGTTGGTTTATGATTCAAACATGACGGCTACTACTAATTTTTTTTATCATCATTTGTAGGATGGTGTCATAAACATTTCGAAATATACGATCACTATTTGTTTATTTCTCATATTGCACTAGTTACATAATCAAGCAATATATGTTTCTCACACTACAACTTATTATACCATTTTTTTCTTATTGTGTTAGATTAGATTGGACCACCTTTTTGGTACACTCAGACTGTTTAGTGTATATAACTAAATCTATAGTTTTTTTGCTTGTAAATTTAATAACAAGGAAGAATTTTGTTCTTTTTTAACTTTTATTTTATATACGGTACTACAAATAGTTTACAAGCCATTATGGCGGATAATTATAGATCGAATACATAATTATTTAAATCATAAGCCTTCTTTGACAACATATCTGCTACTTGATTCCTTTCCCGATTTACATGATCTAGTAAACACATTGGAAGCTTGGTGATCTAACTTGGTATGTCGTGAAGAACATTGCTAATTTCTGTTTATCAAGTTTGTTAATGTCGTGTTGTCACTTTCGAACCATATACAACGCTAACCTTGAGTCTAAATTACTTGTAAAACATGGAGAAACCCAAACATGGGTGATTGAACTTGTTGTAGCTTAGCATTACCTGCAGCAACTACAAACTTACCATTATGATCTCTCTCAAGATCCATCCAACAACACCTGTGGAATTCCCATTTGGTCGATGACTACTATTAAAATTGCATTTCGATGAATCATAATATCAACCACTTTCCAGTCTAATAGTGGTTGCTCCCATAGGCTGCTTCGTCTTTCACAAATTTGTTCTTGTTTATTTATCTGAACTAGACTTATTTTATTTCAAAATTTTGGGAGACATTTGGATGAATCATAATATATATATATATTTAAGAAACTGTGTTTTGAACAAATAACATAAATCTTATTTTTTATGTATTTAAATTGAATATTTGATAATTTCAGATTGTTTAAAAATGTACTGTAGTGTACTTTTAAAATTCAGATTTATATTGTCTAGTATAAACTCAGATTGTTTAAAAATGGGAAAATTGTCAAAAAAAAAAACATCAACTTTCAAATTTTTGTCATTCAAAACATGAACTATCGCGTTGACAGTATAAATTATCAAATTATGTTAACTATAAATTTAAATCACAAAGTTCTGTTGACTAGAGCCAAATTAGATACGATGTTAAATCGACAAACAGAACGGATAAAACGAGGTTAAAAAACCGTTGTAAATCACGGTTAAGTGATCCGACATCGTTTCCTATTTTTTCTTAAACCCCAAATCACAAAAATCCCAACCATTTTTTTGGGGTTATAAGAAGAAATAAGAAACGACGTTGTATTACTTAATCATGATTTACAACGGTTTTTTAACTTCGTATTATCCGTTTCGTTTGTCGACTTAACATCGTGTCTAATTTGACTTAGTCAATAGAAGTTTGTGATTTAAATTTAAAATCAACAGAATTTAATGATTTATAACCAGAAGTTTGACATATGATGCAGACCTCACAAAGCATTCTTCCCTGCAAAAGTTTTGATGGATTATTTCACAACCAAAAGGCTTCGTTGCCAGCGACCTGGAGAACACAATAGCATCATAACTTATTGGACAAAGCCTCTTTAGAGAACTGACATTGTAATGGTGTGTTTTAAAAACCAAAACACTACCTATATCAATATTTATGATTCATGTCCAACTTTGAAGTCACTTAATAGTAATAAACTACATATCAAATATACTACATATATAATGACATTTATTATAGTTGAGTCAAAAATGTTGGGGAATAACCCAATTCAAAAACCTAGCGAAATATAGTAACGGAAAAAGAACACTTAATTTGAAATACTGTAGAATAACTAAATCTTTTTTTTATCAACTTTATGAAATTGGGAAAACGTAATGTCGCATAATTGTGTAATTAGTAAAAATTGTGTAATTGTTTTCCCTTTTGTTATTTTTTAGGTCATCAATCAATAGTAAGATTTATGAAAATCATGGGACGTAATACTAAAGTAGATATAAAACAAACAAAAAGTAGATGGAATCTGGACTAATAACCAAAACTACCATTTTTTTGTCATCTGTTATTATATATGGAAATTGTTAGCCCAAAATACAAAATTCATCTTCTCCAAAAACCAAATTTGACTTCCGATGGGTAGACTCGAGCACCTCGTGTCGGAGAGTTCATAGTCGTGATCATTTTTGTATAAGGAGATCATTTCTGCGCATTTTCATCAATTTCAAAAACTGCCTACGTGTATTATGAAAATCTGCCGCATAAATTTCTCGCTGTAGTGACAACAGACTTACAGGACGAGCGGCTGATTTAAAAAAACAACCGACTTATGAGTTGGTCGGCTGATTTATATTCATAAGTCAGCCATATGTCAAGGCAGACTTATATGAATCTCGACCGACTTATGAATTTTCAGCTGATTTAGGAGTACACGACACGGTTGATTTATATTCGGATGACCGATTTATGAAAAATTTGGCTGATTTATTGCTATGACATGGCCGACTTATTGTTGCCCGGCTGATTTATCGTAAATCCGACTGACTTATTTGGCTGATTTATTTTGCAACGGCATACTTATTCGGGTTAATTGTGGCTGACTTATATTAAATCAAACGTAATAAGACCGATTTACTTAAAAGTCGGCCTAATTATGGCTGAATAATTAGCGAAAGATTAATTACTGTAATAGTATGCTATTGACGACTGACTTATATGATGTAGTGGCTGCCTTATGTTTTTCACCTGATTTATGTGTTTTGATGGCTGATTACATGAAACTTTATTAATTACTTAAATAGTATTTTAGTGGCGATAGACTTATTGTTTTGTTTGATGGCTGATTTTACATGGCTGATTTATAAGTTCGTTTGATGGCAGTTTTGGGAAGTTCTTGTACCACTGAAAGGTAACGGCTTTGTGAGGTCTGCTTCTACTTTGACATGAGCAACATTCAGGTTAGTAATGTTTTTTGTGTAGTCGTCTGTTTCCTTTGGATCCCCGATTAAACCTGCCGTAAGACTGAGACCTTCTTTTGTTCTCAAATCAAATGGAACTCCTCTTAAATGAGCCCATAAAGGAATTGACACAATCTCTGGAGAAAAACATCTAGAATTGATTCCAAATTGTTAATATTATATTTGAAGCATATTCAAAAAACATTACTAACCAAAAATTGTCTTTAATTAGTTTCCTTTCCAATTTTCATAATTACAAGAATATTTAAAGTATATCATTCGATAACATATATTATAAATGTAGGTAGTCAAGTAGTTTGACTTTAACCAACGATGAGTACCGATCTATCTACCTCGAAGAATTTGTATTTGTTCCCATAAAAAGTTTCTGTTTATTTCAAGTTTTCTATTTCCCAGAGATGAGTAAAAACCTGGGTTTAGATTCTTACCGTTTCTTTATCACTTTCCATGTTAATTTCACCGACAAGATCTTTTCTTTCCACTGCAAAAAAAAACCCCTTGCTCTTAGCTATAAGCCTAATGACCAGTAGTTTTGGTTCTAGTGAAACTACTCTGTTTCTTTGTGGTCCTAACACTGAACTAAGATTTAGTAAGAGAAAGAATTTAAATTACCTAGAGCCGAAGACTTTTCTACATCCCCAGAGACGGCGGCTGGTCTCGCCGGATAATGTTGCCTAAAAGCATATTGACAGCAAAAGGTCTAACATAAATAATACGCTAAATTAAAACTAAAGTTCATATGACAGACCCGCTATTTTTTCTCATGTCATATAATAATATATGTTCTTTTGGTCTTAAATTAAATTATTACAAGAGCCAGATTTCTTTCACCAACTTGTTTTTATATATTATTAATCAGCTGAAAAAAACAAAAAGAATATGTTAAAAGTATATATATTCTCCATCTCTTTTAAAGTTTTGTTTAGAAATCAATAAAACACATATAAAATATTTTCTTGTTTTTAGACATTAGGATCAAATTAATTATTTTTTCAATTATCTGTTACAAGTTATTGACTTTTGTAGTACCGATTTAACACACCAAGGTAGTAGGTGTGCCATTATTATCTTCTTTATTACAAAAGTATATCAAAAGAATAAGTGAGTTTTAAAATGATAATGAAATAAACTGTGATTGCTAATCGAGTTTTTCTCATTTATATTATTAATAATTTAAATGAAGGCTGATAACTTGAGGCAGCAGACCGTTCACCAGCTGCGGCGGATCTTGACCGTTCGCCAAGCCGCACGGTGTTTTATAGTCATCGGAGAGTATTACGGACGGCTCAGAGCTCTTAGCTCGCTTTGGTTGTCTCGTCCACGAGAGTAAGGCACATTTTATATATAATGCATATTTACTACATCGATTATATATAAAATGCTAAAATATTAATTTGAAGTTAATGTGAATAGGACGCTGATAAGTGATGAAACGTCTTGCCAAACGACGACGGATTTGCAGATTGTTCAGTCATCGCGGAACCACTTGTCCAATTTCTGAATCGAAATGGAATCTTAATAAAAAAATGCCATGTTTCTTTGTCTTATAATTTCACTCATCGGTCACTCTATTTCCTTTAAGTTGTACTAGAAAAGATAGGTTCTTCTTTTCACCTTTTTTTTTGTTTAATGCTACGTACCACGTAAATGGAATCGATTTAGTATTTGCCCAAGAAAAAAGAGGAGGCGAAATCTAAAACGAAGAAAAGAAAAACACTTGATATGAGATTAGCGGGCCTTAGATGGGCCAGACACTACTCTGTGGCCTTGTGGTGAAAGTCCGAGTCCCTTCTTTTATTGATAGGAGGAGATGAAGATGAGTTAGTTGGAGAAACCACTCTTTGAAGGACAAGGGATGATTCGTTTTCCGTTATAAAGAAGATCTGAAACTTAATACTACTAACAAGGGATGAAACCAAATAGGCTTAAACGATAACAAAGCCCAATTTAGGCCTCATAATCCGTATGATCATACACAGATAAACATTAGTTTTCCACTTTATGGCTTCTTGTTATACTATTCCATACTCTCTAATCATACAAATTGACTTGTTCAAAGAAAGTCCAACTTCATCACCTTTAAAGAGAAAAATTAGGTTTTGAAAGGAATAATAGAGAGAGACGCAGAGCAGAGAGAGTCATCGCAATGGAAACAGCGATGCGTACAACGATGGGATCCATCGTCTCCAAGCTTAGCTCTGTCTCCGAGCTAACCAGAGCTGCCGCTTTAGCTGAGCTCCGACTCATCTCCAAACAAGATCCCGACAGCCGTCTCATCATCGCCGAAGCCGGCGCAATTCCGTACCTCGCCGAGACTCTCTACTCTTCGTCGCACTCTTCTCAGGAAAACGCCGCCGCCACTCTCCTCAACCTCTCCATCTCGTCTCGCGAATCACTCATGTCCTCTCGCGGCTTACTCGACGCGCTTTCTCACGCGCTCCGCCACCACGACACCACCACCTCCCCCGCCGCAGTCCAGTCCTCCGCCGCCACGATTTACAGCCTCCTCATCTCCGAAGAGTCTTACCGACCTATTGTCGGTTCCAAGCGCGATATCATCTTCTCCCTCATCCACATCATCAGGTATCCAGATTCGCATCCCCGATCGATCAAAGACGCGCTCAAGGCACTCTTCGCCATCGCTCTCTATCCGATGAACAGATCGACGATGGTCTCGCTCGGCGCGATCCCGGCACTCTTCTCGCTGATCGTGAGAAAGCGCGTCGAGTAAGCCGCTTTGGGGAAAAATTTTTGGAACTTGGTTTTAAAAGCCATGTAAGATTAGAAATTACCGTGAGTTTTAGCAATTTTAGGAAATAAACCATGAATGGTCAAATGACCTGAGATAAAAAGTGCGAAAGAAAGCATTTGTATAGTCGACATAAGTGTATCCTTGAATATGGTATCCCGGGGTAGAGAATGGTTTTGTTGTGTGGTGATGGATAAATCCGAGGTCTTGGATAGTGAAAATACGATGTATTTTGCAGGTTGAATAGGATATGAGGTTAGGATTGGTTTTGTCTGGTTAATGAGTAATTTCTGCAGGGATTTCAAAAACAAAGTTTACTGGCTGGTCTCCTCCAAACACAGGTAGGTAGTGTTTTTAATTTGGTTAGGTTGTGGAATCTAACTTTGTAGCTTTATATGGTTAGATTTTGAGTCACACATTGTTTGTGGATTTTTAGTTTGCCTGTTTTCTGTGGATTATAGTTGTTGATGTGGGCCTTACCTTCTTGGCTTGGTTAGGTTATGGAATCTTGTAAGCATTATATGGCTATTTCTAGCAATTGGGTATATGTGGTCCTTCAGTGTTTGGTCTTGTTTGTTGCTTAGTGCTATTTCAAGAAAATTCACAAACAATGTGTAACCAAGCCAAGAAGGTAAAAATTTATTTTAAGAATTTGCTTAATTTTGAATTGTCAGCTCACCATCTTCTTATCTTATCTCAAGGGTATCTTTAGTTTTAATTAGCCCCAAAATGTACATAATAAATTTAAATTAGCCCTCTCACCATTTCAACCCTAGTTCATATTGGAACTTGGTTTCGTGTCAAAAAACTGTAAGCCTTAGGAGAATCTAAGAAGTAGGTTTTCTAGAACCCTAGATTTTGATGTCGGTTTCCTTTGAATGGCTTTGAGCTAAACAAGGTATTTTAACTTTATCGTAATATGATTACTACTGTCTAGTATTAGCTCAAAGATAATAGGTGTAATTTCTTGTTATGTAATGTGATCATGACTGGCTGTTATTGATTATCTTATTTCAAACGGATCAGAACGAGCAGTTGATGAGATTATTGAGCATACTTACCAAATATCTGTCAGTATATTTCTCTTACACATTCATAGGTCGTTTTCTTGTGGTGGACGTTGTGGTTTTCTACTGACATGATCTTTGTTTGTGATTTGTCATCCATGTAGTCACTCACGAGTTTTGAGTATGTTGAACCGAATGGAAAAGATTTGGGAATTAATGTGAGAAAGAAGGCGGAAAACATAGTTTCTCTCTTGAATAATAAGGAGAAAATCTCAAAAGTCAGAGACAAAGCAACAGCCAATCGTAACAAGTTAGTTTTTATGCAAGTGAATATAACTGGTTTACCCGTTCTTCTTTAAAAGTTGTCTTAATTGGTTTTGCTGCCTCCTATTAGGTATGTTGGTCTCTCATCAACAGGAATAACATATAAGTCTGGTTCAGCTTCAGCTTCGTTTGGTGGTAGTTTTCAAAGTGGTTCAAGCAATTATGACAGCTACAGGGATAGGGATTCCAGAGAAGAAGACAAGAATGACTACGAGTCTTTTCAAAAGTCAAGGCGTGGTGTTAAAAGTGAAGAGCAAAGCTACACTTCGAAGAAAATTTTTTCACGCTATGGCAGGTTTTGTCTCAACCCCATTGATTTGCTGATGTTATTATCTTCATTATGGATTTTGGGTAAATCTATAATTTGAGATAGTTTTTTTCCAGTTGAGGATGCTCGTATGCTTCCTTTTTTTTTTACTCATTTTGCATCCGCTCTTCTCTGGTGTCGAGCAAATTAATCTTGCATTCTTGCTCAGTCGGTTTCAATTCTGAATGTGCAGCACGGACCATGATAATCTATCCAGTGGAAAAAAGTCACCCGACTCTGGCAAACATAGTTCCATACCTTCACAAGCATCGGCAGCTCCTTCAAACAATGATGATGATTTTGATGATTTTGATCCACGTGGAACTTCCAGCAATAGTATGTTTTTTTCAACGACTGCTGAACTTGCAGAGTGGTTATAATTAATTGGAGTGAACTTTGTTTGGTAAATTATAGCGCACAACATGTATATATCTATAGAGGACGTATGTCCATCACTTATTTGTATGGTTTTCTTTTCTGCAGAGCCTTCCACAGGCAGTGCCAACCAAGTGGACCTTTTTGGAGCAGATCTGGTTGGTGACCTCTTGGATTCTGGGCCAACTGAAATATCTTCCACCAACAACAACGCAAAGTTTCAAGAGGCGGACTTGTTTGCTGATGCAACTTTTGTATCAGCCTCTGCTCAGGGAACAGAATTTGGGTCAAAGACACAGGTGGGTGACTTCTTTCACCCAAGCTGGTATACGGCTTTTCACAATGAAAATTTCCCTGATTTAGTGTACACTCATGTGATGCAATTTCGCTATGCCTGACAAACACGTTCAATTTTTCGCTGTCAAAGTCATTACACCTCACAATGACTTGTGTTGTTGAATTGTAGACTGATATGTTTCCGCATGGCTGTTTCTACAGAACCAAGTTGATCTTTTCTCTGCGTCTGAACCTTCTGCAACAGTTACTTCAGCTCCTCGGACGGTTGATCTTTTTGCATCTCCTGAATCAATTGCACGCCCAGAAGCCAAGATTTCTAAACCTGAGTCTACAACCACTCCCAACATTGTTGACCCATTTTCTGCAGTTCCTATGGAAAGTTTTGATGGATCTGATCCTTTTGGTGCCTTCACTTCCCACTCGGCTTCATATTTTAGAAAAGGTGTGAAGAAGGTTTATTATTATATTTGAAGAAGATGGATAAAAAAAAGAAAGGGCTATTAGCATGGTTATCTATAAATTGTTTTACATGAGTAAAATGGAAAGTTTATCGGAAATATAATCGATGATGCACCATGAACTTACACATATCAGACACATGATAGAACGATGACCGGGCGATATTGTGAAATTCAATTCTTTTCGTTTCCAGAATGTTAATCAAGTATAGTTCACTCGATAGTTCTTGTTCTAAATGACCAAAATTTAAAAGTTTAAAAAAAAATTTGGGGAAAATTTTTCGTTTAGAAATGTATAATACACAAGTTAAAATATTGAACCGGCGATAATTTTCAACTCAGAATTGAATTTGCTTTGGGGTCATAGACCAGACGACTCGGGTTTGAAAGAAACTGGAAACGAAAAGAACATTCTGGAACTCGTTTGCTTACAAAGAAAGGTTGGAAACTTAAAACGACGACGTTTCATAGAACAATCCAGAATCCACTGGTTTCCTCGCAATTCAAAAGAAGGGACTAGAAACTTGTTCGCCTTCTCTTATAAATACACACATTGTGTGTCTCAAAGATTAAAAATCATCAAATCTCTCGAAACGAAACGCTCTCAAAGTTTCCTCGATTCGTCTTCCAATTTCTCTCGCGGTTCTTCGTTTTCGTTGAATAGCATCGCTGCGATGGCTGATGCGGAGACTTTTGCCTTCCAGGCCGAGATTAACCAGCTTCTTAGCTTGATCATCAAACACTTTCTACAGCAACAAAGAGATTTTCCTCCGTGAGCTCATCAGTAACTCTTCTGATGTATGTTCTTTCATTCTCTCCTCTCTGCTTCCTCTTTTTCCTGCATTGCTATTTGTTGTTTCTCCTGTGTTTCCTGCGATTTTTGATTCGCTGTTCATGTTTGATTAGGTTTAATTTTTGGATACCGATCAGTTGATAAGACTTGTGTCTCAAGTTAGTTTAGTCTCTCGCGGATGAATTCGTCTCCCATATGTCTTAGTTATATGATCTGTAATTAGGTTTCGCTAAAATTGTTGTAGCTTGGAAGCAGTGTTTGATTGAAAACGTTTCTGGGGGATTGCATTATGTGATAAATCGTCGACATCAATAGTACATAATGTAGCAAATCATACTTAGATCTTTGCGTAACGATTGATGTCTTACAGGCTCTTGACAAGATTCGGTTTGAGAGCTTGACCGATAAGAGCAAGCTCGATGGACAGCCTGAGCTCTTCATCAGGTTGGTCCCAGACAAGGCCAACAAGACACTCTCGATCATTGACAGTGGCATTGGAATGACCAAAGCAGGTAACGCGTCTATCTCTGATATTATTGTCTTCTTAGTGCTGTTTTGGTGTTTGACTCTTTTCTACATCTTCAGATCTGGTGAACAACTTGGGAACCATTGCGAGGTCTGGAACCAAGGAGTTCATGGAAGCGCTCCAAGCTGGTGCTGATGTGAGCATGATTGGTCAATTCGGTGTTGGTTTCTACTCTTCTTATCTTGTTGCAGAGAAGGTTATTGTCACCACAAAGCACAATAATGATGAACAGTACGTATGGGAGTCCCAAGCTGGTGGGTCCTTCACTGTCACAAGGGATTTTGATGGGGAACCACTTGGTAGAGGGACTAAGATCACTCTCTTCCTCAAGGAGGACCAGGTAATGAACCATAGCCTTGGGTGATTGAGGAATGTTGTTTCTGTTTGAATGTGTTGTGTGTACTCACGAGAGTGTCTGTTCTTGCAGCTTGAATATCTGGAAGAGAGGAGACTCAAAGACTTGGTAAAGAAGCACTCTGAGTTCATCAGTTATCCGATCTACCTTTGGACTGAGAAAACCACCGAGAAGGAGATTAGTGACGATGAGGATGAAGATGAAGATGAACCAAAGAAAGAGGATGAAGGCGAGGTTGTAGAAGTTGATGAGGAGAAGGAGAAAGACGGTAAGAAGACGAAGAAAATCAAGGAAGTCTCTCATGAGTGGGAACTCGTCAACAAGCAGAAACCTGTTTGGTTGAGGAAGCCAGAAGAGATTACCAAGGATGAGTATGCTTCGTTCTACAAGAGCTTAAGCAATGACTGGGAGGATCATCTTGCCGTGAAGCATTTCTCGGTGGAGGGTCAGCTCGAATTCAAGGCCATTCTCTTTGTTCCGAAGAGAGCTCCGTTCGATCTCTTTGACACAAGAAAGAAGTTGAACAACATCAAGCTCTATGTCAGGAGGGTGTTCATTATGGACAACTGCGAAGAGCTAATCCCTGAGTACCTCAGCTTCGTGAAAGGTGTTGTTGACTCGGATGATCTGCCACTCAACATCTCTCGTGAGACTCTTCAGCAGAACAAGATCCTTAAGGTGATCAGGAAGAATCTAGTGAAGAAGTGCATTGAGATGTTCAACGAGATTGCCGAGAACAAAGAAGACTACAACAAGTTCTACGAGGCTTTCTCCAAGAACCTGAAATTGGGTATCCATGAAGACAGTCAGAACAGGTCAAAGATAGCTGATCTTCTTCGGTACCACTCAACAAAGAGCGGTGACGAAATGAAGAGCTTGAAAGATTACGTCACAAGGATGAAGGAAGGTCAGAAGGACATTTTCTACATCACTGGCGAAAGCAAAAAGGCAGTAGAGAATTCTCCGTTTTTGGAAAAGTTGAAGAAGAGAGGATACGAAGTGCTTTACATGATGGATGCGATTGATGAATACGCGGTTGGACAACTGAAGGAGTACGACGGTAAGAAGCTCGTCTCTGCAACGAAAGAAGGGCTGAAGCTTGAAGATGAGACTGAAGAAGAGAAGAAAAAGAAAGAAGAGAAGAAGAAATCTTTCGAGAATCTCTGCAAGACGATCAAGGACATTCTTGGGGACAAGGTTGAAAAGGTTGTGGTCTCGGACAGAATCGTGGATTCTCCGTGCTGTCTCGTGACTGGGGAATATGGATGGACTGCGAATATGGAGAGGATTATGAAGGCACAGGCGCTAAGAGATAGCACCATGAGCGGTTACATGTCGAGCAAGAAGACCATGGAGATTAATCCCGACAACGGAATCATGGAGGAGCTCAGGAAGAGAGCTGAGGTGGACAAGAACGATAAGTCTGTTAAGGATCTGGTGATGTTGCTGTTCGAGACGGCTTTGCTGACGTCTGGATTCAGTCTAGATGAACCAAACACGTTCGCTGCGAGGATTCACAGGATGTTGAAGTTGGGTCTGAGTATTGATGAAGAAGATGAGAATGTTGAGGAAGATGGTGATATGCCGGCGCTGGAGGAAGACGTTGCTGAAGAGAGCAAGATGGAGGAAGTCGACTAAGTGATAAAGACGCCACTCTTTTGATTTTTGAGTTTTAGGATTTCTATTGTCTTGTCTTGTCTTAGTGTCTTTTCTTTATACTTTTTTTGATGATGGTTTGGTTTGTGTTCTTCATGTTGGGTGCGTCTGTTTCCTCCAGTTTATGCCCCTCTTTATGAAGTGAATATTACTCCTAAATTCTGCTAATTAAGTGTTCTTTGTTTCTGCGCTAATGTGTACCTTTGGTTTCTGCTCTTTACTTAGTGTGCTAGAGTGTACAAGAAGCCTCGAATCTTTGGCAAGTACTCAATTTCACTTGAACCAATAGACAACGTGTTCCAAAACCAACTAGTTCAACGCATAACCAGACAATTTGTTCCACAATAACTACGGTTATCGAACGCATACGGTCTGAATCATAAGGTGAGAGATGGGAGAAAAAACGTAATTTAAATTGGATGTTTGCTCCAACAACAAAACTAAACTCAGATAGATTATGAAGAATTCCGGAATCTGAATTACACAAGCAAAATTTAAAGCTGAATCAACTCCCCCCATGGTACTGTAAACTAAAAACCTTTCATTTTCAAGGGAAACCTGAACCAGATGGTGCAGCAGCGCTGTAACCACCAGCACCACAGCCAAAGCCAGGCCTACTACCACCCTGAACCAGATGGTGCAGCAGCGCTGCTGTGACCACCAGCACCGCGGCCAAATCCAGGCCTACTTCCCTGCAAAACAAGAAACAAACCAAAAAAAAAAAGGATGTTAAACAGTGCCAACAAAAAATAAAGAGAGCGCTAACCACATCATATGCTATATATATATATATATATATATATATATATATATGAGATTTCTAATCGTTGTAACTAAAAATGATCAAGAGATGGAAGTTCGAATGAGAGACTGGAAGGTTAATGGTCTATAGCAGGTTCATAACCTAAACTAGCATGTTTTATGAAGGTTGTGTGCAATAAGTAAAGATAAGGGCATGGTCAGTTAGAATTTACTTGGAAAGATGGCTGGTAATCTGCTGGAGCTCCACCCTTTTCGCCTCCAAACTCACCACCACCACGAGGACCTCCACGGTACCCATCACGGTCACCAAACTTAGTACGGTCTCCTTCAAAGCGAGGTCCCCTGAGACACCATGAAAAGTTATCAAGACAATGAACAAGCTTTCGCCAGATATGCGATGAGCTATGCAATGATTTAATCACCTTGATCGATCACCAGGCGGGCCACCAAATGGACGACCGATGGGCTTAGCTGACTTCTTCAAGGTAGCAGGAACAACATCAGATGGAAGGTTAAGATAAGTTCTCAAGAACTCGATTCCTTCGTTGGTCAGAAACCAATAATAATGCATCCATGCGAATGTCTCCCTAACATACTCCTTGGATTTGAAGCTCTGCATGAGTTTGATCACTTGCAGGTTGGGTACTGATTCAATCAACGGATGCTTTGCGAGATTGAAATCCTTCTTGGCGAAAAGAACTCCTTCTGCAAAACCAGAGATATATGACTGTCAACACAAGTCAGCTATCAAGCACGCAAGACAAACATCGTAATTGCTAGCTCACGTCAATCTCTTGATACAACAAACTCATGATTCTAAATTTGCTATTATCAACGAAGTAAACATCCTTCCAAAATCTTGTAATGCTAGAATACATCCAAAGCCTGAATGAAAAATTTGAGAGTTTTAACCATAACCAGAATCCAGAAACTAATTCTTAAATCACGATGTTCATCACTACGCGACGAGATTGGAATAACAAATAGAACTATTTAACTCGACACAACGTCTACTTCACATCCAAGTAACAGAGAAATAATACAAACTTCACGAACCTTTGAAAAGGTACTTGCAGATTTCTCTGCGGTTTTGCTCTGAGATAATCTGACAGCATAACGAAGAAGAAAATGGTTAAACTTTACCGAAACAACATCCTCACGCACCAGCAAAATATGATGAGAAACAGATAGATAGATCAAAGGCATAGCTTATGTATACCATTGTATCGGCGGGAGAGCTTCCTCGAGCTGAGACGCACGGAACTTAGAGAGAGCAAAATTAGGGTTTTACTTTCTTTTCTTTTTTTTTTCGGGAAGACGATGACTTTATATGCTATGGTTTGGGCTTCTAATGGGTTGTAAATTTATGAAATATGGGCCTTAAGTTTGGGCAGTATTTTGTAGCGAAGCGTTTGATTGATAGCCGCGGTTAAGGCTTCGTAAACATCTATTTTCCCACAAAGAACCCGAAAAAAAAGTTTGAAACGTAAATCGATTTTTTTGTCAACGGCGGAATTGTTTGTTTTTAAA
The DNA here is from genome assembly GCA_030161315.1 of Eutrema japonicum. Lineage (NCBI taxonomy): Eukaryota > Viridiplantae > Streptophyta > Magnoliopsida > Brassicales > Brassicaceae > Eutrema > Eutrema japonicum. The sequence continues at coordinate 38,668,203 of BSQW01000005.1, forward strand.
GGAGATTTCGCAAGTATTTTTACCAATCAAAACAATTTGCGGAATGAAAACAAAAAGAAGCTAAAGACAAGTCTAAGAGATTTGGACTCCATCAGAGAAATTGGTAGACGCTTAAAAAAGAGAAGCTCAAAGAAATTTTGAGAGAAGATGGAATGGTATTTAACTTAAGACAATACACTGTACATGTACCATCATCCATAATCTAAAAGACGTATATTTTGTAGCAAATACAAAAACTAAACCGCTCAAAATATCAGCAGCTTCTTCTTCTTCATATGTACAAACAAAACCCACCAATAGAATCTCTGTATTCTGTAAACCAATCTGGGTTTTGCCACCTGAGACACTTCATCATTCTCCCCCACTTCTAACTTCAACTAGAGATTTCAGGTGGTTCTTTGTTTAAGGTTTTACTCACTCCACCATGATCAGTTGCTGTCTCAGAGCCAATATCATAAGACGAAAGAAGCCGTCTCTGTTGTTTCAAAATCATCAAGAGTTTTGAGGTTAAGTTCTGAATTAGGGACTCTAGTTAAAATTGTTCTTGGAGTTGTGAAGATACTTACATGATCTTCAAAATCAGGACTGGACAAATTGATGGATAGATTTCTCATCAATAGTAGCACCTGCTTGGTGGAGGCAAACAAAGGAAACAACGATTAGGTTTCATCATTTCTTATTCCATTGGACTCAATTGAGGTTAATGTAAAACTGAAAAGACAAGAATCCTACTGTTTCCACATCTATGGGGTCCATCTTCTTCAGCTTTTGTAGATGATTACTGGCATATGGGTCAAAGACGCTTCCAATGAAGCTGTATACTTGCGCAAAGTCCGGTAATACTGAAACAACGAAGAAGGAACTGTCTAGTAAAAAACGGCACAATAAAAAAAAAGATATAAATAGAAGAAGATGTAATAATGCTAACCTCTTAATGAATGGCCAGGATTTCCCTGGTCACTTGTGTCCCTGTTAGATCGTGGTCTTGGAGTATTTTCCGAACTACTAGAACAGTTGTTATTCCCTCCTGCTCCTGCTGCTTCCATCAGAACATGGAAGAACAATATACTCCATTTAGTAAAATTTGAAAAGGATAATTATATTAAGAGAGTAATAGGAATTGCTTGTATATGATAATAGAACCTTTTGGGAGGGCCGTGAAGCTAATTGTTTGCATATTATTTGTCCACGGAGCCGCAGCAGCAGTGGTTGGAGACGTCATCAGCATCGAAGAAGACTCGGGCCTAAACATATAACTGGGGTCATTTGGTTCAGATGTTGATTTGAAGGACCCTGAAGGTTGCACTGCAAATTGCCATTAAAAATGCATCATTATAGTATCTCGATAAGCAAACAACATTACAACTTCAACCTTTTCTTTTTTTTTTGCAGTAGCTATTACATACCGTTCTTGTGAGCCTTTTGAGGATATGGATGAGCAGCTTTCCTTTTAGGTCGAGGGGGAGGGAGATGTTCCCCCGTCCCACTCTTTTGTACCTTAAGAAAATACTTCTGAGCATGACTTCGTATCTGCGATATTAAAAGAATCCGTATAAGAAGAAACCACGATAGAGTTTAGCAAGCTCGCTTTGTCTAATGCAAGAAAATCTAAAGATTACACTTCATTAAATCTCAGGGTGATCAGCGACAAAAGCATGTGCCACTCTTGCTCCTAATAGTTCACAACAGTTTTCAGACAACCAAGTTATTATAAAAGAACACTTTGCTGAGATATCAAAGGAGAGAAAATAACCCCAAACCAAGGTAACACTGAGGGCCCAAGAGAAAGATGACAGAGAAGTCAAACAACAACAAAAAAAAGGTAGCTCAGATGATATTTTTCTTTTTTTACTGCACCTGAATCACTGTCTTTGACCCAATAAAAGCTTCAATCTTCTTCCAGTCTCTGTCAAACCTAAAATGATAGAACATAAGCATAAGCGATATCAGATCAAACGCCAAACAAGTTAAATATAGGATGTGTCTAATCCTCATAAGAGATTGTAAGCGGAATATGCAATGATCAGTACCATCCTCAACCTCAAGTCTCCACTAGAATCAACCCAAGATACGTCCTTCTATATACCAACCTAAGTACTTCAATTACTCCCTTAAACCCCGAGCATCTCAAAATAGTCTTCACTAACATACACACAATTTCTTGCCTTTTTTGTTGTGGTTCACTATTGATGATCATATACGTCTTCGTCTCATCAAAATCCAATAGCTATTACACATTTCCAAGGATAATCCAATTCCAGTGTTCCGCACATTCAGTATCTATTGAAATATGTAATTGCGCATAATCCCAATAGAAACTCTAAAAAGTCCACCCCAGAAAACTAAAACTAAAACCCTAATCCAGCAAAATTGCGGCCGAATCGAAGCGCGAAATGGTTAAAATATAAGCCAATCGAGAAATGGCGAGCTAAAAAATGATTACTCACAGCTGTAAAGCTTCGAGGAATTTGTCGTGCTCAGGTTCCGTCCAGCTCTCCCTCGACTTGGTAATGGTATAAGGCTTCCTAATCTTCTTGCTGAGATCCTCCGAAGAAGAAACCGTCGCCGTCGTTGGAGAGGAGGAGACGGCGGGAGTGAAAGGTCCCAGTGCAGGAACGGTCATACCGTTCGGATCCAAGAAATATCCGTCTGCAGAATTAGGGTTTCTAGAGACCATGAAAATTCTGGAAGAGAATTTGGGGGTTTTGTTTGTTTTCCTTTGCTCTGTTTGGTGTTTTTCTACTTTTGTTCGTTGAAACTTGAAAGCTGTGTAGAGAGAAATGTGGAGGAAGACGGCAGAGAGAGAGAGAGATATGTGTGTGTATATGCGTATATATATATGTGTAGATGCGTATTTGTGTCTCACGATGAAACGCTTGTGATCGTCTGAGGTCGGTGACTTTGCCGACTGGATGTAGCCTTCAACTTCAAGACCGAATTATAACGTGCCACGTGTTTGGACGATTAGTTTCCTTCAAAAATAAAGTTTTCTTTTCCTTTTATGTTTTGCACTCCGTTTATACCAAAAGAAGAAAAAAGTCCTTTTCTGAAAAAAAAAAAAAAAAAAAAGGAGGGAAGATTGATGTTGAATCGGTTAAGGGCAACTCAGTAATAGATGGCTAAAATTGAGGAAGAGGTTTGGAGACTTTCGTTTATTTATAAAATTGTAGTTCGATAATTACAAGGATGAAATAGGTCGGTTACACAACGAATTATAAAGAAGTATTTGAGTTTGGTAATCTAAACGAACTGTGATATGGTAGGTGATTAGAGATCGGTGTGGATGATCGTGTCTTTCAGGTGATTAGAGATCGGTGTGAACCGTGATATGGTAGGTAATTACAAGGATGAAATAGGTCGGTTAGATAACGAATCTATAAACAGTAATCACACCGATCTCTTATTCAGAAAAACTGCACGTACGGAGTGGACAAGTTGTACGGTCGGAGTGGACATGTCGTACGTATGGATTGGACATGTTGCACGGTCGGAATGGACATATCATATGTATGGATTGAACATGTCGTACGGTCGGAGTGAACAGTTCGCTTAATAGACGCGGTCGACAAATAGGTTTTATCGTTCGATGGGCTTGGTCACGAGATGAGCCGATCGTTTAGTAGCCTGATCTGGATTCTGGAAGAGTTTTAAGCAGGGTGCAAATCTAGCAATTGATATATTAGATTTTCTAAGTAACCATTAGTAAATCTTGGTCAATTGTTCTTGTTAAATTTGTTTTTAGTAAATTGTGATATATTGAAGACATATATAATATTATTTAATAAGATATTTTTGAAAATGAATTTTCTTTTGTAAGTTATTACATGAAATATTATTATAAATAAAAAAGATAATTGAAATAGAAAATGATATAATTGTTTTTTAAAGTTATTGATGAGAATATGGAAAGTATTTATTTTTAAATAAGTTATTTACTATTTAGTTTCTTAACTATTATGATATTATTAAATAATAATCAATCCATATATATTCAAAGAAATATATTCGAGATCTTACAATATTTTTCACTATGATTATTATATTTTATTTGAATCTATATCAAAACAAAAGTTTGAAATTTTTGTTTACTATTTTTATAAAGAGTTAGACACGATAAAATTGATTTTTAAAGAGTTTGTAGACTAACCACAAAAACCATAGTCATTAAGCAATATATATTAGAGTTATGTTTTCAAAATTATAGGTTTTTGCGGGTTAGTCCGAATAATATTTTAGTTCATTTCAAAACGGGTTAAGTAAATATGTTAGTCCAGATTGACAGTTATATATATATATATATATATAATCATTAGTTAGACATATTATAAAATTCAGATAATTTTTTTTTTTAATTTCAAAACAATTTTTTTTTAAAAAATATTCCACACTATATAAATAGCATGGGTTGAATCCTAATTTCTTTCATTTTAGCATGGGATGAATCCTAGTTTCTTTCATTTTACTATTAACTAGGGATGGGCAAATGGTTATTCGGTTCGGTTCGGTTATTTCGGTTTTCGGTTACGTTCGGTTATGTCTTTTACTATCCATTCGGTTAGTAACAGTTTTCGGTTCGGTTTCGGTTCGGTTACTATTCGTTTCGGTTCGGTATGGTTATCAAAATTAATAACCGTTTGGTAACCGAAATATTTCGGTTATTTTCGGTTAACCGAATGGTTTCGGTTATTTTCGGTTATTTTTGGTTAAATTTCAAATATTTTCGATTATTTTCGGTTAAATTTCAAAATATTTTGTTTATTTCGGTTAAATTTCGGAAATATTTCGGTTAGTTTCGGTTATTTCGGTTAGTTTCGGTTATTTCGGTTATATTTCGGTTATTTTGGTTAATTAGGGAAAATAAACATAATTTTTTTTTTTTTTGATATCCATGGATACCCATTGGTTATCGGTTAATAACCATTCGGTTATCATAACCAATGGATATCAAAAATAAAAACCATTCGGTTATTATGAAATAACCATAACCTAACCAAACCATTTATTTCGGTTCGGTTCGGTTCGGTTTCATTCGGTTCGGTTATTATGCCCAGACCTACTATTAACAGTTTTTCCTCATTGTATTGTGAATTTGTTGTGATAGTAAACATTTTTCAATGCCAGACAATAATTAACTAATTTTACATCATGTGCACAATCCCACTAGAAAACCAAACAACAGTGGTCCACAGGTCCACTGTCAGTGGACAAAACAAAGCCACTGAATCGTACTGAGATTTATACTATAACATACGGGCCGAACTAAAGTGTTGGGCCAACATCAGTAAATCAAGCCCAAGAATCAGTCAAAACCTGCAACAAATTATTTGAAAAGTATGGTTTAAAAAAAATGGGAAGGGAAACGACGTATTTCCGGTCGTATTTCCCCCTCGGAAGTATGATATAAGTGTAGATTCACCGAAGTTTCGATCGCAGCGTAGATCCACATAAAATAAAAGTTTGAAACGTATTTCTCCACCGAATGAAATTTCAAAACTTATTTATCCACCAAATGAAAGTTTGAAACCAAATTGCACACAAACCACAATTAATTTTGAATTACTCTATACCAATTCAGTCTTAACCAAAATTAAACCCAATTTCAACCCAATTACAAGAAAATATATACTCTCTCCATTTTTTTCATAGATGATGTTTTTGGGGGAAAAAGAATTGTTTCAAATTAGATGATGTTTAAAACTTTCAATACAAAATTAATTAATTAATTTTTGACTATTTGTATTATGTAGATTGTTTTATCATTGGTTTAATTGTGTTTAGGTAGATAATAAATGATGTTTTAGTTTAAAAAAAAAAAAATTAAATGATTTTTTTAATCTATGTGCAAAAACCTTAAACACTATCTATTTTGAAACGGATGAAGTAAAATTGCGTATGTCTCAAATATCAACAACAATTTAGGGTTTTTCCAAAATTCCTCATTAAAAATAGTTTTTGTAACATCATATTTTATTAGTCATATCGTGAATGGGAAATACAGAAAGTTTTGAAGCCATATTGGCGGACTATGAAAAACATTATAAAATACATTCACTTCCAAAGCCTTTTTAGGTAACAAATCTGGCGCTTGGTTTCGTTCCCAGTTGGTATGGTCTTGGTCTAGTAAGCATAAAGGAAGTTTCAATATCCACCTTTCTGATATCAACTAACACATTTCCAATCTTTGTACTCTCACCACCTGTGTTGATCAACCGAGTTAACTCCTTATTGTCCCTTTCGCCAATCCTCTGTCCAGATCGTTTGTACCACATGTAAGAAACCTATTGCCTCTGCCTGAAGAGAACTATGAACCTGCATCAATCGGCTATTTCCTGATACGATGTGTTTTCCATTATGATCTCGTAAAATTCATCATACTCATGTTGATTGCCCATTAGAAACATAACTACTGACAAAATTACATTTGAGCCATGGGTTCTTCTCTGGCAATTCCGTCACTATAAGAAGTCAAGGGTAATTCTGACGGAATTTCTGACAGACTTAATTTCGTCGGAAATTTCTGACGGATTTCCGATAACACTTTAATGATCTTTTGTATATATATTATATATTAAATTTGTATTTTTTTCATTACATGTTTTTAGAAAATGAACCAAGAATTGCATCCTTAACTGCTACCCATTCCTTTACTCCTTGTCTACCACGGTTTGCATCCTCTATAGGATGAACGTTTCTTTTCTGAAATAAGAATTCATTCCTCGATTTCCAGATTTTCCAAACATTCCAAAATGGTAATAGACGAATATCCAATGGAAGATGTATCATATCTGATCTGTCAATTATTCGCTGAATAGTATCTTCTATTTCCATATCTGGGTTCTCAAACAATTGAAGCATCTCCAAATTGATTGCGCTTGAGGATACTGAAATAAGACATGGTTGATGGTCTCATCACCCAAACAACATCGTTGGCAGCTAAGATTCACCTTTACACCTCTAGTGATTAGTCTCTCCGATGTTGGTAAAGCACCTGATATTACCTTCTGTTATAGGGGGGATTAGCACCCCCTGGTTTAACTCGGTTCGAACCGAGATCGGTTCAATCAAGACCGGTTTACGATGGTTCGGATCGAGGATAAGTCGGCCCGAAAACATTGGGCCGAGCTCGGAATCTCGTTGAAAGCCCACCTCGGCTACCGATCTAGGCCCATCACAAGTCCGGTCCGTTACAACAGATGAAACCGGAATATTTCCCTTTTCCCACCGATCTCGGAAAAGGAAATATTCCCTTGGGTCGACTCGTCGAGATATCAGGAATTTATCCTTATCTCGGCGAGAAAACCGGAAGATTTCCTCTTCCTAATCGAACTCGGAAAAGGAGAAATCTTCCTTTCAACCGCCTCAAAGACACTATAAATAAGGAGGCCATCGCCTCATTCAAGGAGGGACAACTTCCGCAGAGACAGAGAACAAGAGAGAGCTCATTACCGATCTTGAATCCTTTTGTCTTTATCTTACTTAAATCCTGTTGTAACCCCCGACTTAGATCAATAAACGAGATTCCGATTAAAGTACTGTTTTACCCTTGTTGTGTGATTTACGGATCAACAATTGGCGCCGTCTGTGGGGAAAATAGAACAGTACTTTCGGATATCGTTTGATTGAAGTTCGGCAATGGTTCTTCCAGTCGATACCACCGCAGGCCTCGTCGACAGCTCGGACAACAACGGTCAAAACCCGCGCGCTGACGAACCCAATCCAGTCAATACCGAGCTACCAACAAACGGAGGAGGGCTTCCTCCGAACTCACTTATTGAAGGGGATAATCAAACCAACCCCCCGACAACTCTTCCGCCGCCTCCGGCTGCTTCGATATTCACGGATCCGACCGTCTTTATGGAGGCCATGGCGGCACAGTTCGCCGAGATCAACAAAAGGAACGAAGAGCGGATCACTTCACTGATAGCATCCCACTTCGAACACCGAAACCAGACCGGTATCCTCGAACCAAACCCGATCACCCCCGCCAACGAAAACACGTTACACCGAAATCTCTTGTCCGACTTAACCGACGCTCAACCCCCAGGCACGATCGACACGCCGACAAGAAGATCCGCGTCCGGTTCGGAAATTAACATCGCAGACCAAGCTGCCATAAATTTGGAATTCGCCAAGGTACAGGCCCAACTGCAAGAGATGCGGACCAAAGTCCACCAGGCTGCAAGTTCGGCACCGGAAATCGACCGGGTAATTCAGGAGTCACAGAGGACACCGTTTACCGACACGATCATCAACACTCCCGTCCGGCGATTAGAAAGAGTCAAGATCACACCATACGACGGGTTTACCGATCCTAAAAACTTCTTGACTTCGTTTGTCATCACAATGAACCGATTTCGTTTCAGCTCGGAAACCGAGAAGGACGCGGCCATGTGCCAACTATTCGTGGAGAACTTATCCGGAACCGCGCTCGATTGGTTTTCAACGCTCGAGCCAAGTTCGGTAAACAGCTATAACGAGCTCACTACCAAATTCCTCAAACGCTTCACCATGTTTATCAAGCAGAAAACAAAGAACGCCGAACTCTGGGCCCTCGAGCAGAAGCAGGACGAGCCCCTACGCAACTTCATGGAACGTTTCAAAACGGTTGTATCCCATTGCACGATCGACGACGAAGCCGCAATCGAGGCTCTTTACAAAGCCACCTGGTACGAATCGGACTTTCACAGGGAGATCAAACGCAATAATCCAAAGACATTGGAGGACATCCTGCACAGGGCGCATATCTTCATCATGGAGGAGGAAGAAAGATCCGAGAAAGACAAACTATACGTTCCCCCGAAGCAACCCGTCAATGCGGTCCAAACCCAGCAATCCTGGTCAAACACTTGGGTTCGGTCGGATGAGCCAAAAGAGCCCGACAACACTGAATCCGCACCGTACTGCAATTTCCATAACCGGTATGGAAATCATTCAACCGAAGAGTGCCGACATCTACAGGAGTTCCTGATGATGAAGTACAAAAAGGGGGAAGTTCCAGTCGAAGGAGCCTTCCAACCCTCGAACAGACCGCGCCATTAAAAAAAAAAAAAAAAAAAAAAAAAAAAAAAAAAAAAAAAAAAAAAGCCGAGCTCCAAACGCTCGCACTACAAGAACCGAGCTCCAAACGCTCCCGAGCTCCAAACGCTCGCAAAAAAAAAGATCACCGAGCTACTACACATACGCTCGATTCTAATACCATATGAACTACGAATGGCTTGATCCTTCTTTCGAAGGTACGTAGGCAGCCCTCACAAGGCGCAGCTATAACATTAATAAAATTTTACCAAGGCATTCTACCGAACTCGTACAGTTCGTACCTTCAAAGCCAAACTTTATGTTTGCCGAACTCCAACAGTTCGTATTTTCAAAGCCAAATTTTATGTTTGCCGAACTCCAGCAGTTCGTATTTTCTAAAGCCAAACTTTATGTTTGCCGAACTCCAACAGTTCGTATTTTAAAAGCCAAACTTTATGTTTGCCGAACTCCAACAGTTCGTATTTTAAGCCAAACTTTATGTTTGCCGAACTCCAAACAGTTCGCATTTTGGACCACCAACGGTTCCCATATCAACGTCCTGGCCAGGCGATCTGATAAAGCCGAGCTTAGCTCGCACGCATCCTCATGGTGCAATGGATAATACACTTTCCACATTCAAAGCCGAGATCAGTCTCGCACCAACTTCTCAGATTATCCGAGCCAAATAAGCCGAGCCCGTCTTGCACACTCGGATTCAATGTGAGAAAACCTAGAGCATATTAAGATGAGCTGTTCACGTACTCTTAAACTAAACTCTAGGGTCAAGCCGAACGTCCTTCCTCGCAAATCTAAGCCGACTTCTCAACAGTCGCAAAAACTAATAAGCCGATTTCTCAACAGTCGCAAAAACCAGTAAGCCGGTTTCTCAACAACCGCAAAATCGATAAGCCGATCTACAATATGGATTGCCGACCTTGAGCAGGTTCAGTCGAACTTGTCCTCTTCACCCGGCTAAGACCGTACTATTTACGGCACCACTGTGTACGACAAGTTTGAGAAGTCGTATAAAGTACGACTTCAAATATATCAGAGCTCGATACCAAAAACTCACCGAATTCGAAAGTTTGTAAAATCGATTCAACCGTAAGAACCCCAATCTAAAGAGGATCCGTCCTTTCAAGCCGAACTTAAGAAGTTCGCCGAACTTGAACAGTTCGTATCATCAAGCCGAACTTAAGCAGTTCGCCGAACTTGAACAGTTCGTATCATCAAGCCGAACTTAAGCAGTTCGCCGAACTCGTACAGTTCGTATCATCAAGCCGAACTTAAACAGTTCGCCGAACTCGTACGGTTCGTATCATCAAGCCGAACTCAAGCAGTTCGCCGAACTCGTACAGTTCGTATCATCAAGCCGAACTCAGCCAGTTCGCCGAACTCGTACAGTTCGTATCATCAAGCCGAACTCAGTCAGTTCGCCGAACTCGTACAGTTCGTATCATCAAGGCGAACTCGAAATAGAATCTGATCAGATCATACCGATCTCAGTTTTAACCGAGCTAAAGAATACTCCCCAAAAATTCGCCGAACTCATAAACTCCCTCGCCGAACTGAGGGGGGGACCAATTGTTATAGGGGGGATTAGCACCCCCTGGTTTAACTCGGTTCGAACCGAGATCGGTTCAATCAAGACCGGTTTACGATGGTTCGGATCGAGGATAAGTCGGCCCGAAAACATTGGGCCGAGCTCGGAATCTCGTTGAAAGCCCACCTCGGCTACCGATCTAGGCCCATCACAAGTCCGGTCCGTTACAACAGATGAAACCGGAATATTTCCCTTTTCCCACCGATCTCGGAAAAGGAAATATTCCCTTGGGTCGACTCGTCGAGATATCAGGAATTTATCCTTATCTCGGCGAGAAAACCGGAAGATTTCCTCTTCCTAATCGAACTCGGAAAAGGAGAAATCTTCCTTTCAACCGCCTCAAAGACACTATAAATAAGGAGGCCATCGCCTCATTCAAGGAGGGACAACTTCCGCAGAGACAGAGAACAAGAGAGAGCTCATTACCGATCTTGAATCCTTTTGTCTTTATCTTACTTAAATCCTGTTGTAACCCCCGACTTAGATCAATAAACGAGATTCCGATTAAAGTACTGTTTTACCCTTGTTGTGTGATTTACGGATCAACACCTTCCATAGAAAATGATGTATTTTGGGTAATATTTTCACCTTCCAGATTTTCTTTTTAAGCTCTATTGATTCATTCAGTGGTTCAATAAGTTCTTCAATTTGTGTTTCATGTGTCGCAAACCAATATCCTGACTTTACCGAATATATTGCATCTTTAGAGTATGACCATATCCAATCGTACTTCATATAGCTTTTGTTCATCCCACTCTCTTTTCCCATAAATCCAAAGATCTACTATACGAAGTTTTGAAGACAAATGATTACCTCTTCCTGCTCGCGGTGGCGATGTGGGAAGCCACGGATCGATCGCCACTTTTGTGTCTTTACCATCACCAATTTGTACTCTTAGGCCCTGTTTTAATAGGTCCTTACCGGCTTGGATATATCTCCAACCGAATGAGGCTTGTCGACCACACGTAGATTGTAAAAATATCGACGAATGATGATACCTGCCTTTGTATAACCGTGCCAAAAGAGATTGGGGTTTTTTAAAAACTCGCCAAGCTTGCTTTGCTAACAAACCCATGTTGAACTGATGCAAATCTCTAAATCTTAATCCTTCTTCTTTATTTGGTAGTGACATTCGCTTCCATGCCATCCAAGGATTTTTTTCTTTTTTCATTATCTCTTCCCCACCAAAATTTAGTCAAAACACTATTGATTTCATCACAAATAGTTTTCGGAATAAGGAAGTAGTTCATAGAATAGATAGATATAAATTGAAGACCTGATTTAATTAAAACTTCCTTACCTACCGGTGTCAAAAATTGATGATACCAACCCGATAACTTATCCCGAATCATCTGTATATTACGATAGTAAAACTCTCTGTTTTACTACGCCCAAATTGTTCCGGTAAACCAAGGTACTTACCGCCTCCTCCTATACATTCTGGATTCCAAGTATCATATGAGGCATTTCTCTTCGATTCTCTTCTATTCTCATCCCAAATATCATTGAGGACTTGTTGACCCGATATACTCTCATACTGACGGAGAATGGTTGCCATTGTTTCACAGTCCGGTCTTGTTGCTCGACATAAAAATAACGAGTCATCAGCGAAAAGTAGGTGTGATACCGATGGACAATTTTTGGCCTCATTAAAAATAGTTATTATTCCTAATCACCACTATTTGTATTCTGTGGTGTGAATTTACACATTGGTATTCCATACCTATGGACATCTCATTTTCTGAAAATTTGTTTGTGTCCTTGTTTTACAATAATTATGTGGTGTGAGTTTACACATTGGTGTTCAGTTTTTTTTTTTTTTAACCTTGAAACTTTGTCAACTAAATTGAGTTGACATTGTTTCGTTGATCGCACATTTCAATTATTTCCTCGCGGCCTCGCCAGTGCAAAACCTTCATCTACTCTCTAAATCAAAACTTATGGACAACTCAATACAGCTCGATAAAAAATGGAGTGATTAAAAAGGTAATTTTGGCTGAGTTTGAACTCATAGATGAATACAATATATGGTTTAACGACAAAGGAGTTGAATAAAACTAGAACAGGACTTGACACATATCAACACAGAATATTAATGACCTGGCCAAGAAAAGAAAGGATCAAGTTTAAAGATATATTTTCAGAAAAAAAACTACTAAGACATGGACTTGACACAAATCATAGGATTTTTATGTCGTTGATTATATAAAACAATCGGCAGTATTTTGAAAGTTGTATGTCGAGGATTCAATGTGAGAGGCACATATATATGTGAATGCAACGTCATCACACGAAGAGGATACATTTTGGTGTTTATGTGGAGTTTGAGACTGTAAGTGTAAGAAAGAGGTGTGCCGGAATTACCGATGTTACGAGTTTTGCAGTATTTTAGTCTAGGATTTATGAAAGTGTCTGTGCACGGACTCTTCAATTTTCTTTTGATATATCCATAACACAAAACAACTCGCACTACAAAAAAACTGCCATTTTACAACTAACAGAGTCGTCGTAAATTGGTTGTAAAACATGGTTTACGACGGATTAGCGACGAATAACAATTCGTCGTAATATGATCGTCGTTCGGAAATCGTCGTAAATTGGTCGTAACATTAAGGAGGACTAAAAATCGTCGTAAAATCATCGTATATTATTCGTCGTAAAATCGATGTAAATTTACATCGATTTTACGACGAATACATTACATCGATTTTACATCGAAACATTACATCGATTTTACATCGAATTATACAATTTGTTTTTCGACAATCCGTCGTCAATTCGTCGTAATATGATGAAACATTACATCGATTTTACATCGAATTATACAATTTTTGTTTTGACAATTCGTCGTAAATTCGTCGTAATAGGTAGCTGTAAATGCGTTGGTAAATCGATGTAAAATATTCGATGTAAATTCGTCGTAAATTATTGAACGATGTAAAATCGATATAAATGTTGAGTCGATGTAATACATATATATATAATATATTATTTCTTTTTTCAATTAAAATTAAAAAAATAATTAAAAAATTATATTTATAAATTAAAATTTTATAAATCTATTCAAAATATAAAATAAAATTTAAAATACAAAATAAAATTCTTAATATAAACTATTCGGGAGCCGTCGCGGATCTAACCGATCTAAAGAATCATGCCCCGGCGACTGCAAAATATCTTCGACAGTCAATCCCGCATACAACAACGGCGGTCGAGCACCTACTTCTGGAGGCGGCGCTGGTTCGGAAAAAGAATCCGGAACAGCGAACGCTGTCGCAGAAGATGACTGGAGTTGCGAATTAGTACTCGGTCCCATCTCAAGAAACTGCCGATAGTGTGTCTTACGTGGCGCCATATCTAAAAAAATATTTAAAAATAACTCAATTCCAATATAATATAATTCCATTCCTAACTAATAAGTCCAATCCTAACTAATAAAAATTACAATCCTAACTAACAATTTAAAATCCTCACAAACAATAATATAATTTAAAAAACCAAAAAATAATTTTTTTACCTTTTTCGTAGGTAGAGAGAGGTGAGAGCGTTTTAGAGAGAGAGTGAGTTTGTGTGAGATTGTGAGGGAGGAAAAATCAGGTCATGTATATATAGATTTTGTGGTCGTCGTAAAATCATTGGTAATTTACGACGATTTTACGACGATTCCGTCGTAAAATCGTCGTAATATTAAAACCGAAAATTCAACCTATCAAAATTTTTCCCCCACGCGGTAAATTAAATATTTCAATTTCCAACGGAATTACGACGGATTCGTCGTAAATTCGTTGTAAAAGATTTAATCTATACCCCAAACCGTAAATCGCAATACACATATCCTGGAAGTAAGAACGAAGTATATTTGTGCATCTAATACTTCTAATATTTAACAACAGATTCAATAACGACGATTGAATCTATATCGTCACCGATTTCCTTATCTTACATAATATTGTATAGCATTCGTTCTTATAAGTATATATTCGTAACATGCATGACTTAAATAATGTAAATAATTTTGTAAAAACTTAAACTTGTTTATACTATGATTAGAACTTACGTAAAACAAGATATAAGATAAAAAAAACTAAACATGTAAATCAAACCCTAAACCCTAAATTTTAAGTATTACAACGAAATTACGACGGATTCGTCGTAAAATCGTTGTAATTTTTACAACGAATTTACGACGAATCCGTCGTAATTTCGTTGTAATAGATTAAATCTATACCCTAAACCCTAAATCACAATACACATATCCTGGAAGTAAGAACGAAGTATATTTTTGCATCTAATACTTCTAATATTTAACAACAGATTCAATAACGACGATTGAATCTATATCGTCACCGATTTCCTTATCTTACATAATAATGTATAGCATTCGTTCTTATAAGTATATATTCGTAACATGCATGACTTAAATAATGTAAATAATTTTGTAAAAACTTAAACTTGTTTATACTATGATTAGAACTTACGTAAAACAAGATATAAGATAAAAAAAACTAAACATGTAAATCAAACCCTAACCCTAAATTTTAAGTATTACAACGAAATTATGACGGATTCGTCGTAAAATCGTTGTAATTTTTACAACGAATTTACGACGAATCCGTCGTAATTTTGTTGTAATAGATTAAATCTATACCCTAAACCCTAAATAACAATACACATATCATGGAAGTAAGAACGAAATATATTTGTGCATCTAATACTTCTAATATTTAACAACAGATTCAATAACGACGATTGAATTTATATCGTCGTCGATTTCCTTATCTTACATAATAATGTATAGCGTTCGTTCTTATAAGTATATATTCGTAACATAGATGACTTAAATCATGTAAATGATTTTGTAAAAACTTTAACTTGTTTATACTATGATTAGAACTTACGTAAAACAAGATATAAGATAAAAAAAATCAAACATGTAAATCAAACCTTATACCCTAAATTTTAAGTATTACAACGAAATTACGACGGATTCGTCGTAAAATCGTTGTAATTTTTACAACGAATTTACGACGAATCCATCGTAATTTCGTTGTAATAGATTAAATCTATATCATAAACCCTAAATCACAATACACATATTCTGGAAGTAAGAACGAAGTATATTTTTGCATCTAATACCTTTAATATTTAACAACATATTCAACAACGACGATTATACGATGGATTATCATGTTTATACTATGATTAGAAGTTATGTAAAACATGATATACGTTGATAAACCAAACATGTAAATTAAAACTAAATCGTCGTAAATTCGTCGTAGTTTTACGACGATGTTACGACGTAAATAGTGACATCGGTATCACGACGATTTCACGTCGACTCTGAGAATTTGGTAAAACACGGTTTCTTATAGGTCACCTAATTATTTACATCAAATATTTTTGACGTAATTTCGTCGTATATTCGATGTAAAACCGTTGTAAATTTTTGTTGCAAATCCGTTGGTAATTTCTAGAAAATTTGTATAAATACCTTCCACACCTTCAATGGTAACTCAAAAAAAAAAATACACACTAAATATATACATATCCACATTTCCTTGGGTTCTTATGCTGATCATTGTGTTCCCACTTCTTGATGATCTTGCCAACAAAGAATCCTGTGGGATCTTGTTTTCATGTAAAGACAGTCTTCATTACTACCATAGGTGAATGATTCATAGAATTGGAAATCTATGTAAATCGTAATATAAGGATGTCCAATTCTATGTATCTTTCACTTATGGTGGTTGGTCTTTATGAATGTAGAAAACTAGAACCCAGAGTTCTTTGTTGGCCAGATCATCAGAAGTGGGAATACAACGGTCTGCTCCTTAACCCAAGACGACATCAACGTAATATGCAGAAGCCATATTCGTCGTAATATCGATGTAAAGTTACATCGATATTACGACGATTTATATTGTCGTCGTAAAATGGTCGTAATTTTACATCGAAATTACGACGACATATATTTACGACGATTTTACATCGAACACATATTTCGTCGTAATGTCGCCGTAATGTCGATGTAAAGTTACATCGATTTAAAACGGTCATAAATTTTCGTTGGAAATTGACAGTTTTCTTGGAGTGTCGATGTTTTAATTTTTATGGATTTAATTATACATTTATAATAATTTTGATATTTAATTTCTTACGTTCAAAGAAATTGTGAGGTTTTTGTTTTGTTTTGGGTGTAAATTATGTGAGGTTGTTTCTTATGTCCTTATCGGCTTGACTTAATTATTATATTGTCGAGACAAAGACAAAAGAAAAGAAGTATATATATATTATAACAAAGTGTTAGTTGAAGCTACTTAATTAAGTACTAATTAACTAAATAAACGCAGCCATACATTCAAAGTTTCTAACGATCAAAGACTCAAACTGTTTGAATTCCTCTTAATTTAATTGTACGAAATTGGTTATTTAATTTTGTAGGTCCGATGGCTTAACCTAATCGTTATTATATTCACTTGCTAAATAATTGTTTTTTTTTATATATGTAAACGGGGAAGCAAAAGTTTGCAATCAGATTCCTTTTCATTATCTCTCTTGAGTCTTCAAACTTTTTATTCCGAAAATGCAGGTACGTTTTGTTTAGCTTTCAGAATAGTTTTTAAGAAATTAAATTTTAGTATTATCTACGGTAAAAGCCTACCATAATACACATATTTATATAAAGCTATTGCATAAACAATCAACTGAATATATAAAACCTCATTTTTTTGTTTAAAATGTTAATTTGCAGGAGAAAGTTGTATTCAAGTTAGACGTTTATGACGAACGAATCAGACAGAAAGCTATGAAACTTGTCTGTGAGTTTTCAGGTACACCACACAAATCACTAGCTATACTATAAAATTATATAAACCGAAATAAACCAGTAAACAGGGATATATACCGTTTTTATATATAAAGGTATAAAAATTTAAGCAGTGTGTACAACAATTTTGTTTGTTGTTCGTTAGGAGTTACTTTGATAGACGTGAAGGAACAAGGTAAACTAAAAGTGACTGGAGAATTTGATAAGTTTGAAATGACGAAGAAACTAAAGAAGATATATGAATATGTTGATATAATTGGGGTTGGACCGGATGGAGAACCGGTGAAAAATCGCAATCCGGTGAAAGAGCCTAGACCGAAAGTGAATAAGCCTATTAGCCAAACAAAAGTGACTAGGCCTACGAAAACTTACCGTCGTCGGAAACCAGGTCAAGCTGAGAACTCGGATGCTTGTATCATCATGTGAACAGATGTACTTTTTTCCATTTTATTAGATCTCTTTGAAAGGAATCCATTTGAAGTGGTGATCGGATTGAGTTGTTGGAACAATTTTTATCAAAGCTTGTGTGCTTTGATAAAATGTGTAAGTGTGGATAAGAAATGGGTTTGACCCATTCCAATGAAATGTTTTCATTGGCTATAATTAGTGTAAAGGAAGTGCAAAAGTCCTACATTGGAAGTTTCAAAACTTTTCTACTAGTATAAATAAGACCACCTCTTATTTGTGTTTCAAAAGGATTTGGAGAGCGCTGTCGCCGCCGCCGCTGTCTGACCGTGGCTCGTGCGGCTCTTATATGATTGATGGTCGTTGGGCCTTCGAATGAGCAATTGTTTTTTGGGCCGATTTTTCGCCGCCCTTCTAGAATATTCTGCGAGAATATTATGCGAAACTTGATGAGCAAGGCCAAACCCTAGCCTCTCTTCTCCTATATATATCCATCGATTTTCTTCATAGAAATCATCCGATTAAACACTAAAAACACATCCGAAATTTTCTAGCAAAAGTTCATTCAATTCCCTACTGCTTAGAGTAAGTTGTTATTCGGGAGTATCGTAGTATAATGTTTGGCAGATCTGTTATCGAGTGCTTGCGATAATGGATTCACCTGGTTGTATCCTGGGACTCATGAATATGAATTAAACCGTCGCACTACGGGAGATTCTTTGAGTTAAGAAAAGAGATTAATCTCGCCTCCAGTGTTCATCTCTGCTTTCTCGTTTTATTAAATCTTGTTGTTTCCTTAACGTTTATTTATATATTCGTGATTAAATCAAATCATGTATATTGTGCGAATTTTTGGTCATACACTTATTTGTAATAATTTTGTTTTGGTCAATATTTGTAATATTTTGTGGTGTTTTAAGATAAATTTTTTGTAAGAACCTCAAAAAATCACCGGTGATGAAAAAACTGATGTAAGGCTTTAATAAACGTTTATAAACAATAAGAAATGAAACAAAAGTAAAGGAAACCAGATAAAATGAAACTTTGAAAAGATGTTTCGTAAGCGAAACACGGAGGTGAGATATGATTTATTTTCTTAACTCAATAAATTGCCCACAGTATGACGGTATTAGTGATATTTGAATCCCAAGATACAACCACATTAATTATCTTGCAAGGTTCATTGACATGGACATCCAGAACCGGATAGCCTCACTTCTCTACGTAGAGACAAGTAAACTCAGGGGCCTCCTCCACCGATGGATGTCCACACGAACAATAGTCTAATTTACTATGTTTCCGCCATTTCTTATTATTACAAAGCTCAGGGTTTTCATTTAGCATGTAAATAAACTCTATTCTATCGATTCAAATAAATATCATATTTCATATAAAAAAACACCATTTATGGAAAAGAAAGAATTTTTTTAGCAAAAACTAAAAAGAAAAGAAAAAGAAGTATTTATAAAAACGTAAGAACTAAGAAGAGAATAGAATAATGTTTGTTTAGAAAAAAATTCAAAGACAAAATATGCCATGACGAGACTTGATCTAGTCAGATATGTTGAGCTGAATATTACTGATTACTTATGCTTGCACATAACTCTATTTAGCATGGGGCACGTGCTGCACCACTCTTAACGTGGGTCTGCTGGTTTGGTCGAGAGCATTTTTTTTTGTCTTGGCGAGGGGTTCGAGCTGCTTCCGGTAATTATAACATCGTCTAGTATACAAAGAGATGGACAGAGTCGCGGTCTGCCTTAAACTTTTCTCTTCAATTAATCCGTTATTTTTTTTGGTGAATATGAACATCATAAGAGCATCTTCAACAAGGGTATCTCACATGAATATCTCAACATTTGAAAAAAAAAAGATATAAGCATCATAACTATTTCATTTCCAAGCTTCGAACAACAGAGAGTTTTTTTTTTCTTATATCCTTTACGTCTTGACTTTAATTGTTCTTATCGAGATAACGACAAAAAAAAATAGACGGTATTAGTTGAAGCCACTAAAGTAAGAGACATGGAACCATCTATAATATAGAAAGACTCAAAATTGTGTTGATTTTTCTAACCATCTATTATAAAGAAAGACTTCAAATGTCTTGATTCTATACCCATCTATCATATAAAAAAGACTCAAACTACTTTATTCGTCTTGATTTGATTATATTAAATTGACTATTTCCTATTCGACCACTCCGATGGCTTGATCTAATCTTAAATACAAAATATCGTATAAATAAATATACGGGGAAGCAAATGGTTTAAGAGCCAGCTACGAGGTTGTAATCATAAAGATGTTCTCTTTTCTTTTTTTTTTTGTAACAAATAAATCTATTTAATTTTCCGAAAATGAAGGTTCGTTTTTTCTTCAATATTCAGAGTGGTTTTTTTTTTGATAAAGGTATTACTTATACCATGAACTGCTAATTAATTTGCAGGAAATAGTTGTATACAAGTTTAGAGTTTTTGATGAAAGCATCAAACAGAAAGTTATGGCAGTTGTCTGGGGGTTTCCAGGTACGTACACCAACACAAATCTATGTCTATATTATTAAACCATATAAATCAATGATATTCAGTTTCTTTCTCAAAAAAAGATAGCCAGTTACGTTTCTATATACAGAAACGAGAAATTTAATCTAGTTTTAGGCTATACAAGAAAAAATAAAGCAATAATTTGTTATTGTTGTTAGGAGTTACTTCGGTGATAGAGGTCGAGGGAGAAGGTCAACTAGAGGTGAGGGGAGAATTTGATAAGTATGAAATGACAAAGGAACTAAAGAAATTAGATGAATCTGTTGACATAATCAAGGTTGGACCTGATGAAGAAAAGGATCCAGAAGTGAATAAGCCACCCAATGCAGAAACTTTTTCCAAAACAGCCTTTGGAGGAGACAAACGGCCTATTGACAAAGAAGAAGTGAATAATCCATCCGGTGCTGCCGGTAGCTCAAATTGGACAATACCGCGACCATATGGGTTGTGGGACAAGGCAAAGGGTATCGGTGCGAGTGCAGCTAAGCATGCGTAGTTCTCGGTGCGGGTGCGGCTGAGCGGGCATTAGTTATTGGTGCGGGTGCGGCTGAGAAGGCATTAGTTATCGGTGCGGGTGCGGTTGGGCAGGCAAAAGTTATTGGTGCGGGTGCGGCTGAAAAAATTAAAAAAAGAAAAGAGGAAGAAGAACAACGTCAAAAACAACTTCAAAAAATAGAAGAAAAGAAAGAGAGTGATCGTCGATACATGGAGAATTACAAGAAAAGAGAAGAAGCACGGAAAAAAGGTACAACATATAATTCAATTGCGAGCAGATATAATTTTCTTCTAGTTTATAATATTTCTTTTGAGGTGGTGATCGATCCATGGACTAGAATTTCATTTCATCTTCAAAAACAAAATTTTATTTGTTGTGGTTTCTTATTACAAATTGGCATTCAAATTTTTTTCCTTTGTTAACCTTAAGATTTGTGTTAAACCATCTGATGCAGAAAGAGAAATGACACAAGAGCCAGCACAAGGATTCACAGAAAATTTGATGAATTCTGTTACTTCCTTCACAACTAGACGAACGAGTGGATCCACGCGAGACCCAAGTTCGACACAAACGGGTGCATCCACGCGAGACCCAAGCTGGACACAAACATGGAAAACGGGTTTCTATTATCCATCAAAGGATCGCGCTCCATAGGATACCGTGTTCTGGACTAGAATTTTGCCTCATCTTCTAAAAATAAGTTTGTCTCTTTCTTTGTTGTGGTGTTTAATAAATATTAGCTCTCTATTGTTTTTGTTAAGTTTTAATTTTTTTTATCATGTTAGGATTTCATATCGAAAGTTTAAAATGACCAACACTAGTATATAAGGGATATGAGCCAATCAACTCATTGCCAATTGATTTTGAGTTGGAAACTCATAATAAGCCATATGTAACATGGTATAAGAGCCTCGTTTGTTGACCCAAGTATGGTGGTCCAAGAAGGGTTATTACCGGTACTAAAATGAGATTCGGTTCGAGATGGGCTGATAAGAGACATCATCTCGAGGAGCGTATTAAGATCTCACATAAGAAATTTAAAGGGACAAACACTAGCTAGTATATAAGAGATATGAGCTAATCCACTCATTGCTAATTGGTTTTGAATTTAAAACCCATAAAGCCATATGTAACATGATAAATATTATAGAATATATATATTATTGAGTTGTGTTTAATTATGAGATCATAAGATACATATATTGTGGTAATATATAATGGTAACATTAACATAATATAATGCTATAACACTCACTTATAAATTTTTCTAAATACACAAAGGAAATATGCTAAGAATATATCGAGATCTAGAGAATTCTTCTTTCGGGCTTCACGGGTTTCACTTCATAGTCGGGCTTTGATGGCCCATATTACTTAATCCGCAAGATACACATCTTGGTTATCTTCAATACTCCCCCGCACGACAAAGTTGGTACGCGAAACGCAAAATCTGCAATCACAAAGCAAAATACCTATGTCGTGTATACCATGTCGAGGACGGACAAAACAAGTGAAAAGACTCCTCCGGGTATAAACTTCAATTTTGAAAAAATGGATGGAACTTTAGCTCGTCTTTGGTCTTGAGAAAGAGAATAATAACATCCCGTGAGCACAAAATCTTGCAACTTCACAAAAAATGTCTTTGTCTCGGACAGTCTATAAATCAGACTAAGAATGACCTAAATACATGAGCATTCCAGTAAAACTCCCTAAACCATAACTAAACTCTTCCATAATAGAAAACTCTAAAAGAAATAGAAAATTCTAAGAAATTTTAAACTTAAAAAAATCTCAGAAAATTGAAAACCAATAACCTGTGAAAATCATAAACCCTTAAGCCTCTAATGGATAAAACTCCCAAATAATTCTTGCACCAAAAACCAATATAAAACCTTAAATAAAAAACTAAAAAAACCCTCAAAGATTTTTAAAAATTTAAAACACGCATGTAAAAAAATACTTCAAAACAAAAGAATCCAATTAACTTTAACCAAAAGAATCACGTTGCTTTGTGTCATCATCTGGATCGTCTCCACCATCCTCTTCGTCCGACTTCCTCTACACCTACACGGTGTTCTCTTCTTTTAGTCAAGTATTTCATGATTTCTTTGGTTAATGAGATCGTGAAAAATTCAGCGGAATTTATCCCATAAAAATCGTTGGTTCTCATACTATGTCAAATATTATAGAATATATATATTATTGAGTTATGTTTAATTATGAGATCATAATATACATATATTGTGGTAACATATAGTGGTAATATCTCTATATTATTATTTAAGAAATCATTTAGGAAAATAAACTTAATTTTGTAAATTATTACATATTATGTCATTACAAATAACAAAAAAAAAAAAATAGGAAAGGATATAACTGTTTTTAAAAATTATGGAATATAATTTAGAAAATATTTGTTTTTCATTAAAGAGGTTATTTATTATTTAGTTTCTTCATTATTTATTATATTAAAAATATTATATAAATGTTTAAATAATATCAATCCATATATATTCAAAGAAAAAAATATATTTGAGATCTTGCAATATTTTTCACTATAATTTATTATATTTTATTTGAATATATATCAAAACAAAATTTAAAAAATATTTAACTAATTTTATAAAAAGTTAGACACGAGAAAATTAAGTTTTCTAAGAGTTCGTGAACTGACAACAAAAACTAGAATCATTAAACGCTGAATAGTAAAGTTACGTTTTCAATATTATAGGTTTTTGTGGGTTAGCCAGAATAATATTTTAGTTCACTGCAAAACGGGTTAAGTAAACACGTTAATCCGATTTGACATCTCGAAATATAATCATTAGTTAAACATATTATAAATTTAAGGTAAAAGTACTTTTTCTTAAATATCAAAGCAACTTTTTTAAAAAAATTACTCTGCGCTATAGTTAGCGCAGATTAAGTCCTAGTTAACATAATATAATGCTAACACTCACTTATAAACTTTCCTTAACACACAAAAAGAAATATGCTAAGAATATATCGAGATCTAGAGACTTCTTCCTTCGGCTTCACGGGTTTCAATTACATTAGGATTGTCCTTTGCTCCAAGCTCACTCCCTATGGCTCAAGCTCGTCTCCATCATGTCCTCAACCATCCAAAGCCTCTGAATGGTCTCCAAAAGTACCTAAAAGGCTCTAAAAGATGCAAGACTCACTATGACCTAATGCAAACTAGCTAAACTCTAATTAAAACCAAAGTACTAATGAAAACTATGAAAACAAATGCATGAGACTTAAAATGCTAAGATAAATACATGCTAAAATGTGTAAGATATGAGAATATAAGTCGGCTCAATTTCGGGTTTCAAACTTAGCTTGGCACCCTACACTAAGTTTGCGGGGGAGTATTAAACGAAGCCCATTACAAGACCAATGCAATTGTCTAAGGCTCATGTGCCCATGTGTGTTAGGGTTTTTTCTAACAAGATAGGTTGATATAAATATGGTTGTAATGTTAATGGAAGTCGGAACCTTCGACAGTTGGAATTGACAATTCTCCTTCTTCCTTGTTTATGAAACGATTAATCTAAAATCACTTGCTCTTGGTGACAACAAAGTTTCATTTCTTCTCTTTAATATCTCGTTCTCAATAAAGCTCTCGTTCTTTAATATCTCGTTCTTAATATCTCGTTCTTTAGAGCTATTTCTATTTTCAGTTTTAGTTTTCTACTTGTTAGAGCTCTAAAGAGCAAGATCTATCTTTGACATCTTTGTTGTCAAACTACTTTCAAAAAGAACATTATTTAGTTTTCAGCCGACTTGATATCTTATAAATAGGGAGAAGGCGACTTCATTCAATTCATTCACAATCATCAGCGAGATAGAGGAGATTGAGAACTCAAACTTTAGCAACTTTTAGTTTCCTTAATCTCTGAGTCCTTTTCCGACTTAGAACAAACTAATATTTCGCCGAATTCAATATCAATAAATGAGATTCTAATTAAAGTTTACCGTTTTATTCCTTTGTGTGATCCTCGGATCTTACAACTGTTATTTGTAAGAACATAAAACAATATTTATTGACCAGATAAAGACATATTATATCGCATATAACATAGTGTTAGTCGAAAATACTAAAGCAAAATAATGTAGCAAGAAAAAAAATGTAAACATTATATTCGCCCTTATAATAAAAATAAAAATAATAAATAAATATAAAACACCACCTTTTGATGTGAGATATCCCATCTTGTGAAATAAAATTTATCACATCAAAAGGTGGTGCTTTATATTTATTTATTATTATTATTTTTATTATAAGGGCGAGTATAATTTTTCAAATTTTTTTTGGCTACATTATTTTGCTTTAGTATTACATTATTTTGCTTTAGTATTTTCGACTAACACTATGTTATATGCGATATAATATGTCTTTATCTCGTCAATAAATATTATTTTATGTTCTTACAAATAACAGTTGTAAAATCCGAGGATCACACAAAGTAGTAAAACGGTAAACTTTAATTGGAATCTCATTTATTGATATTGAATTAGGCGAAATATTATTTTGTTCTAAGTCAGAAAAAGACTCAGAGATTAAGGAAACTAAGACCATCTCCAATGGTAGAACCCCTCATGGGGTTCTTACCAATATTTTAATTATAAATTTTAAGAACCTCTTTCTAAGAACCCCAAAAAAAGTTCTTAAATAAGAACTTTAAGAACCTTTTTTTCAAAGTTAAGAACCTCTCTAATATTTATCATTATTTGTCATTATAAAATTTTAAGAACCTCTCCTCTAAGAACCCCCATTGGAGATGCTCTAAAAGCTGCTAAAGTCTGAGTTCTCAATCTCCTCTATCTCGCTGATGATTGTGAATGAATTGAATGAAGTCACCCTCTCCCTATTTATAAGATATCAAGTGGGCTGAAAACTAAATAATGTTTATACTCGACATATTATATCGCATATAACATAGTGTTATACTCACCCTTATAATAAAAAAATAATAATAAATAAATATAAAGCACCACCTCTTGATGTGAGATATTCCATCTTGCAATTTATCTCTTTCGTGGCAACCCCTTTGCACTTAACTATACATTTATATAAAAACTCAATATTATGTTTTTTCTTCCTCTTGCTTTAACATACAGAATTTGGATATTGTCAACAAAAAAAAAAAAAATAGAATTTTTTTATTTCCTGTATCTTCGATGAAACTGTCAACTTATTTCTTCTCCTTCTCGGCTTGACTTATTTCCTGTATCGCCCTTATATTTGGCGAGCTAAAGACAAAAAAAAAATGAATATTTCAAATAGTGGAAAGAGTCAAATAATTTTTTGGGATAATTGGCAAAATACACTATTTAAGTTTTTAAATTAGTAAAATATATTGGTTTTTTTTTTTGAAAATTACACTTCTCATTTATGTAAAAAGACTCTTTTGACTAAAGTTAATTAGAAATAACATATTTTAATTAATGAAAATAAAAATTCGAAATAATTAATATTATGATTATTTTTTATTTGAGATAAAGATATCTAATTACTTAATATTTTTAAATTTATAATTGGATAAATCTTTAAAATATTTTTAACTTTATCTCTACAAAAAAAACATTTTTATTAGTCTTATATAAACATGTTATTACGTGAACAGTTTCATCAATAATTGAGTTTTCTAAAAAAAGCAGAAGAACGGAGATCCTTCGACTTGTGGTACTTTCTTTCAGTTTTCTAAAAAAAATAGAGCAACGGTACTCTCTCTGGTCCTTCTCTCTATTTTTAATGTCTGTATCTATTGATCTGTATAGTAGTCCATAATTAGATGTATATGTCTAACTGTCTGCTCGAGGTAGGATAATTGTATTATTGTATAGATGATTGACGTATTTTTTTTTCTTTCTTGTAATAGATTATTTGTTTATTGAAAGTTAACACAAATTTGATTTGATTTTTTTTTCTTTTTCATATGTTCTGTTATAGATGGAGAACAAGTTTCAGAAAGAAAGTAATGGAAAAAGAAAGGCAGAAACAGAGCAGATATATCCGGACAATTTGAAATCAAAGAAGAAAAGTGTTGTCCCATGCGTGGAAGTTTTATCAAAATACAAGTTTGAGGCGTGTATGACCGAATTTGAAGAAATTCTAAACAATGGCTTTGCAAAGCTTAGTTCAGAGCTTTTGGATGTGAAAGCTAAGCTAAGAGTAAGAGGACTTGATGAAAACTTGAAGACTTTACAAAAAACGAGAAAGGTGAAAAAAGTCAAGAGTTTAAAAACAGCGAGGAAGATAAACAATCTTCAACTTGATGATTTGGCATTTTGCAAATTTTATTTTTTGATGTATTCTTATTCGCTAATAATTTTATCAATTTAAACATCAATTGCTAAAGTTAATATGTTTTTAGATCTGTAAATATATTTTAGTATTTATTTGAATAAAATTCTTTTTTTTTTTTTTTTTTGTCAACAGCCTTGATGCCTAACCCTATTCGGTGAACCAAATCGGGGGTATCGAGTTTACATAAGTGACTTCCGATGGGTAGACTCGAGCACCTCGTGCTAACTTGTCTGCCACTGTGTTACTCGTGCGTGGGATTTGTGTGATAGAGAAATAGGTGAAAACCTCCCTGCTCCTCATGAACTCCTCCAACTGTAGCGTAAAAGCCGGCCACTCGTTCGGTGTAGACACCATCTTCACCAACTCTGAGCAGTCTGTAGCAAAGGCTATCGCCGTCTTGTTGTTTGCAATCATGCAATGCATCGCCCAGATGAGTGCTTCCAACTCCACGTGTAGCGGGGATAGGCTTCTTCGTAGATTACGGGTCCCCATAATCTTTCCTTCAATTCCTTCCTGAAAGCAAAACCAACCTAAACCAGAAAATTTATCTCCTTCCTTCCATGACCCGTCAATATAGCATGTGAGCCCGTTATATTCATTTTGTTCATTTATTCCGGTGTTGGGACTCGGTGGTTGTTGGTGAGATATGTCAGGTTCACTATTTTGTGCCGCATCCCAAGTTGCTATTTCTGTTTCCGCTATCCTCAAAATCTCTTGTGGGTTTCTGTCCACATTTAAGAACACCTTATCATTCCTGGCTTTCCAAATGTTCCACAGAATCCACGGAAACATTAAATTTCTTTCCTCAGCTGGAAGTCTCCAAAAAAGATGATCAAAATTGGCGAAAACCGATGTCATCGGGAAAACTCCCGGGGCCGATGGAATATGCGAGAGTGCCCATGTTTGTAGTGCTGGTGGGCATTCAAACAAAACATGATTAATCGTTTCCCCCTCCACGCCACACCTAGCACATTGTGTGTCACAATTTATTCCTCTAGCGCGTAGGTTTGCTGTGACCGACAGACACCCCGAGATTGCTTGCCATATAAAATGTCGCAATTTCGGTGGACAAGTCAATTTCCATGAGTGTGCATGTAACTTCTTTATATCTGGACCGTAGAGGTAGTTGTCGCCGTTGTCTGTGATATGTTGGCCAACCTGATATCCCGATTTTACCGTATATTTCCCTGATTTCGTATAGTGCCAACCCGGCGTATTTGGTCGATATATACTACTGATGTATATTCCGCGTATAAATTCCACATCTGTCGGTTCGATGATTGCGTTTATCAATTCCATATTCCATGTTTGTGTCGCTGGATCAACCAGATGATTGACCCTATGATTTGGGTAATAATTGTACCCTTTGCATGTTGCTGGCCTCGGGGGAGAGGATGGTATCCATGGGTCATTCCATACTGATATGGTGCCACCTGAACCAACTCTTTTGATTAGCCCTTTTGTAACCAGAGGTCTAGCCGAGATGATACTCCTCCATCCAAAGGACGGCGAGTATGACTTAATAGGGTCTAGAGGGTCTGCGTTCCGATAGTATCGCCCTTTAAAGACCCGAGCGAATAGCGATTCCGGTTGTTCCATTAACCGCCATAGCTGTTTTGCTAGTAAAGCTGTGTTGAAATCCTCTATTGATCGAAACCCGATTCCGCCATCTAACTTATTCCGGCACATCTTCTTCCATACCATCCAATGCATTCCTTTATGTTGACCGTCTGAACTCCACCAAAACCGCGCTGCCGCACTGGTTAGTTTAGCGGTAATAGACTTAGGTAACCGAAAGCATGACATGACGAAAGTTGGCATAGCCGTGGCTACCGATTTAAGTAGAACCTCTTTACCTCCCTTAGTCAGGAGTCTAGATGTCCATCCGTTGACTCTATCATTGTGTCTTTCGACAACAAAGTTGAAAATCTTACTCTTTGCCCCTCCGAGGTTTTCCGGCAGACCCAGATAAGTACCCAGTCCTCCCATATTTTGGATTCCTAGCAATTGTTTTATCTCGTCCTGTACCGCTTCTGGAACCGTGTATCCGAAATTTAAAGAGGATTTTGAAAAATTGATTTGTTGCCCTGAGACCAACTCGTATTGCTTAAGTATATGTAATATAGTTTGACATTCTTGTACCGTAGCCTTGCAGAAAAAAGGCTATCGTCCGCAAAGAGTAAGTGTGAGATCGCTGGACCTGCCCTCGCTACCTTTAGCCCCGTAAGCGATTTTGCCCTTTCTGCTTTCCGTATATTGGCTATCAAGACCTCCGTGCAGAGAATGAACAAGTACGGAGATAATGGGTCCCCTTGCCGCAAACCTCTGAATGGCTTTATTTGTCCTCTGGGATTACCGTTAATGAGTACCTTATATTGTACCGATTTTATGCACCACATCATCCACGAAATCCACTTTTCCGCAAACCCAAATTTCCTCAATAGGTGTTCAATGAAGGTCCATTCAATTCAATCATATGCTTTGCTCATATCCGTCTTGATTGCCATGAACTTACTTTTGCAAGATTTATTGGTTCGTAGTCCGTGAAACATCTCCTGGGCAATCAAAATATTATCCGATATCAGTCGCCCTGATACAAAGGCTGATTGAGTCTCTGAAATCAGGTCCGGTAGCAATATCTTTAACCTCTGACTTAACACTTTCGAGATGATCTTATACCCCACATTACACAAACTTATAGGTCTTAATTCCGTCATACGAGTTGGTCTTCCCGTCTTTGGTATTAGGCATATGTTAGTCATATTCAGCCTTTGATCAAAGGAGCCCGTTGCCAAAAAATCGTTAACCAATTCGACAACGTCTGCCTTTATTATGTGCCATGATCTTTGAAAAAACAAAGCCGTCATTCCATCCGGGCCCGGAGCCTTCTCTGGATGCATCATGAAAAGTGCTCTACGAACTTCCTCTTCTGTGGCCATTGCCGTGAGCATATCATTATTTTGGTCCGAAACTAATGTTTGAATCTCACTGAGGGCCTCCTCAAAATCCGTTGGTGAAGTGGATGTGAATAAAACCTCGAAATAGTTTACGGCTACTTGTTCTACATCTTTGTCCGAGGTAACCCAAACTCCTGATGCATCGTGTAGTCCCGTGATGCGATTTCTCGCCCTGCGATTCTTAACTTGCGCGTGGTAAAACTTTGTATTCCTGTCCCCCACCGTTGCCCATAAGGTTCGACTCTTCTGTTGCCAGAATAGTTCCTCATCCAAATAAGCCTCTTTTAGTTTCCTCGTGATATCCATGAGTTCCTCGTTTGTACTATTATCATCATTTTGGATCTCTTCTAATGCTTGTCGTAAATCCCTAATTTTCTCTTTGCCATATGGCAAATTGTTTTTCCGCCATTTTGAAATTTCTCTTCGGCAATTCTTTATTTTCTCTATAAAGAGAGTCCCGCTTCCCGCTGTGTTAATTTCCCAGCCCTTTGCTATTGTTTCCATAAGACCATCACGCCCAATCCACCGTTTATCGAACCGAAACTGACCCCGTCTCCGGGGTATTTTGTCCTCTATAGTGGCGACAATCGGCCTATGATCCGACCCAATCATTGCTAAATATTCTACGAATGAATGGGAGAATATCTCGTGCCAATCCTCGTTTGCTAAGGCTCTATCCAGTCGACACCGCACAATTTTCGAGTTTCGTCTTCCTCGCCAAGACATTGTATTACCCAAACATTGGAATTCCAGAAAACCGCAGTGTTGTATCATCAGGTTAAAAGACATAAAGGAAGAAGCGGGTCGTAAATTGCCTCCTTGTTTCTCGTTATTCCCTGTTATTTCATTTAGATCCCCTATTATAAACCAAGGATCCGCTCTTGTTAGACTTGTCCGTGTTAACCGTTCCCAAACTTGGTCTCTCTTTTTTGGTATCGGATCACCATATATAAATGATAAGAATACTTTTTTTCCTTGTATTGTTGCCTCGATATCGATTATTCGATTACTTGAGTATAAAATCGTAACGTTAAGCGAATCATCATAATATAAAGCTAGTCCTCCGCTCGCCCCACGCGGCTCGACCGTGAACAACTTATTATAACCGAAATGAAACTGAAAATTTTGCATAAAAGAAAAATCTTGTTTGGTTTCTGAAAGAAACAAAAATTCGGGTTTATGTTTCTTCCACACCTCCCTAAGATAACCTATTGTATACTTATTCCCAAGCCCTTGGCAATTCCAACTAAGGATTCTCATAAATTAACCAATATGTAATGTTTTTTTGCTCCACCTTTAGGATTGAAGATCCATTTGGAGCCACTTGACCTGATCCATCCTCTATACGACCCGAATTAATTCCGCTATCCTTCCAATGAAATTCCGCTTTCATAACGCGAGACAATTTCGTTTGAAGTAAGAAATAGATCTCTAAAATGTTATGATAAATAAAAGAGAATCCGTCATTGAACCGACACTGAACGACCCGATTAACATTCATAGGTCCCAAAAAAACATGCAACTTAAAACCCACTAGATCCACCCGGCCCCGTTTCTCATCTTGTCGAGAGGCTATTGTGGCTATCAAGTCAATCGTAATCTCCAGAGATTGCCAACATCATCTCCCATATTCCTTTGTTTGTATAGAAACTAACCATGGACACTCACAACTCACCGAAAACACAATCTCGAAAGCAATAGAAAAAGCTCCCTCAACAATGTCATCCGTAAAAGAATCAATCCCATGAACCGTAATTAAATTTAAAAGCTGTGATTTCCAATGAAATCTCAGTTGTTCAAAAACCTGTGAGCCATCGTGAGAAACCGTATCAATGTAGATCTCATTTGTTGTAAATCCCAAAATAACCCAACATGAATTGGTTTTCGGATCTACAGCCTCCATCAAATCACGAGAACACCAAACAATCACCGCAAAGAGTCTTAATTGTCTGCTAATCACGACCCTGAAAATCTTTGACGAATCGAATCGGGAATACACTGATCTGAAAACCTGTAAGCCATCGTGAGAAACCGTATCAATGTAGATCTCCTTTGTTGTAAATCCCAAAACAACCCAACATGAATTGGTTTTCGGATCCACAGTCTCCATCAAATCACGAGAGCACCAAACAATCACCGCAAAGAGTCTTAATTGTCTGCTAATCACGACCCTGGAAATCTTTGACGAATCGAATCGGGAATACACTGATCTGAAAACCTGTGATCGATTTGCTCTTCCAAACCCATGATGATCTCCGTCAACAATCACTCCATACATTACCGAAATCGGTAAAAACCATCTTTGTAAAAAGTTAAAACTTCCGACAGATCTTCCCAACCATTTTTGATCCAAAACCGTCGTATCCCATGAATTCCAGACTAATTGCAATCCCGATCTAAAAGATCTATATGAGATAAACCAGGATTTTGAAAAAATCAAGTCCATCCAGGCCAAAATTATATCCGAAATTTTTTTCCATAGCTTCCCGAGAATCACAGAAAATTGATTCCGACCATTAACACCCGAATAATCATGCCAAAAAACTAATCCCGATTCGAGAGTACACCCCATCCTTTGTGATTCACCATAAAAACGAAGATCCAGTGAAAATTTATATAGATTTTTGTGATTCGAGAGCACCAAAATCATTAAAAACCAGTAACGTGGGATCATAGTTTGAAAAATTATCATATCGTATCTGATCCCATTATCCATGTCCAATAATAGAGTCTTGACTTTACCGAATCTAAAACCATTTATAATCACACAAAAAATTTGAGTTCGTGAAACATGTTTCCTGATTGAGCGAAGACCATATCGATTTCCCGATTGAGCGATCTGTAATCCTTCCTCTGCTTTCCTGAGATTCCTCTCACTGCTAATCTCAGAAACGATCTGGGACTTGCCGAAACAGGATATGTGGGATCCGAAATCCTGAGAAAAGCTAAGCCTTTGCCTATCATTGTGTATCCGTACAATTACAAATCCACCCAAGAGCAACACGATCTCCGACAGATCCGATCCAGTCGGGGTCGTTAAGAAAACCAAGAAACAGATCTGAAAATATCCCACTGATTTCCGAACATTGATAGCCGAGATTAACACCAGATTACACCGAAAACAGAACCGCTGATCCACTGTTGGAATCATGAACCTTTAATCAAACCCAATTTTCATCGCCTTCTTACAAAAGTACAAATTAAAAAAAAATGAAAACAAAATGAAAACAAAAAAAGAAGATAGAAGATCCGATCGACTCGCCGATCTGCTCGTCGATCTGCTCCTCTGCCGACCAAGATCTGCTCAGTACCACCGCCGATCTGCTCCTCCGCCTGGCCAAGATATGCTCCTCCGATCTCCCTCGCCGATCTGCTCCTCCTCCACCGATCTGCAACCACCACGCAGCCCAACATCAACGCCGCCGCAGCCGAGAAGAAACCCCGCCGCAGCCCAACACCACCACCGTCAGATCTGAGAGAAGAATCAATCGACAAGATAAGGAAGAATCAATCGAGAAGAATCAATCGACAAGATCTGAGAGAAGAATCAATCGCCGCAGCTCCGATCCCTTTCTCCCTCATTTGAATAAAATTCATGATTTAAATATCTAAATTAGTATAATTGTTATTTAGGTTACTTTGGTCATTTAACTTTTAAATAAGTGTAGTTATAAAAAAAAAATAATGTAATTTTCAAAATATAAACTCATGTGAAGACATTTTCTCAAATTTTCTCGAAAAGTATGATTCGGAATCATTGATTCCTATGATGACAAACATTCACTCTCCAGCGACTTGGAAGGCAAGGCAAGCATGATTAG
This sequence comes from Eutrema japonicum, assembly GCA_030161315.1. Taxonomy (NCBI): domain Eukaryota; kingdom Viridiplantae; phylum Streptophyta; class Magnoliopsida; order Brassicales; family Brassicaceae; genus Eutrema; species Eutrema japonicum. Next base: position 38,702,185 of record BSQW01000005.1, read on the forward strand.
TCCAAGTTGAAAATGTAGTAGTCCTGGTTATTAATGAAAGTGACACTGAGATTATGGGATGGTAACATTTCTCTTCTTGAATATACACCACAAATTAATTTATCTAGGTCTCATATCCCTTTCAAGAGTTGATCTTTATTGCAAAGCAGTGTGTATAGTTTGAGATTTATAGTGAGCAAAAGCTGAAAAAGGGTGAAGATCCCATGTAGAATATATATACCAATAGGCGATAGCAAATATTTCATTTTGCACATATTTATGGGCTTTTGTACAATAATTACAAAAAGGAGTTATTAATTTTTCTAATAGTTTTCTGAAAGCTGCTTTTAGGTACATTAAAGATATCAATCATTAGTAAAGATAATTCCATAAAAATATTTTTTAAGGAAAAAATATTAAAGATTAGTTTTAAACTCTTTTGCGAAATAATGTATTTTTCAAACGAAAAAACTGATATTTTAGGCTAGTTCCACAAAATTTCTCAAGAAGACTTTAATATTTTGCCATCACCGGGTCAAGAAACGAAATAACCTCGAAGCTTCTTCGACATGTGGTAAGTCAATGTAGACTTTGTATTTTCTTTTCTTTTTTTTTTGTTAAAGATGACTCTCGATCTTGAGTCTTTGTTAATCTCATTTATTAATAATCTAATTCGCTAATTGTTCAAAATTATTTTTATTTTCTCACAATCAAGTATTAATATTACGTGGACGATCTAGATGTTCATAAATGATTTGAAAAAAACGACATAATTATCTTATGTATATTTGTATCCAAATGAACCGATTCAACCAATCCCTCGCAACATATTAGTTTATTATTACTAGCTAAAGAGAAAAGTCTACGTGAATGAAACCTCGAGAAAAAAAAAAAGACATAATTTCTAGATGATTAAAAGTATAAAGTTAACAAAGCGTAATTAAGCTCATGAATTATATCATACGAGAAATGTATATTACAGTGAACAAAAACAACACTCTTCCATCAAAACTAAGTGTTACATAACTAAAGATGATAATATATTTTTGAATAGGAATCTGAGATAAATCTAGAAAAATCACATAATCATACAAGTATTATTTGGTTCCTCCACCACAACTTTAGAATTCCAGTTTGGTTGATAGTAAGAATTTGCATAGGAAGAATGGTATTGGTACGGGTTCATCAGAACCGGATAGGCAACAATCTCTTTCGGTTCAGGCTTTTTCTCCGGTTCAGGCTTTTTCTCAGGTGGTTTAACAACTTCTACCGTAACGATCTCTGTATGACATATCTTCCTTAGCTTCCTCACGATAACCGGTACATCAACTTCTCCAACTACCGTCATTTTCCCGGTTTTGTCATCCATTGCTATCGAAGTAACCCCTAAAAATATTTAAACAAATCATGAAAAAAAAATGTTAATTTTCGCAACTTATTAAAAGTAATTATCATATTGTAAATTTTGAAATTTATAAAGATACCTGAAAACTGAGAAACGATCTTCCACGCTTTCCTCTTGATTCTTTCCTCGTGAGCAGTCAATTGCAACACAGATTTCTGTCATTTGAAACCCGACATCAGTACTTACTATTTGCATGATTTATACAATATTTAAAACATAGGTATGATTGATAAGTTTCTATATATAACGATAAAACATAATTATTTCAAGATAGAAAATATGATAGAAAGAACGTACCTGTGCGGTCATGGCTGAAGAAAACTATAGAAAAGCTTCAGAAATTTCCGATATATTTTAAAGAGAGAGAATGAGAGGAGATATTGAAGCTTCTTGATGACAATTGCAAAGTCCTTAGATACTCTATTATATAGAAATTCCATTGGAATTTACGACGAAATTAATATATGACCCACAAAAGATTTTATATATTATTCTTTTAGATAACAAAGCATTGCCAACGCCCACAAAAACAGTACGAGGTGTATTCAATTCAGTATTTGAAGTTGTTTCCATTAAAATCATAAATTTTATATTATTCAAATATGAATTTTAATTTTTTTTTTATCTTAGATAAGATTTCATAAAATTTTAAAAACAAATCATAATAATTTATCTAATTCACTAAAATTTTCTAAAAATTCACTAAAATTCAAATATTAGATTGAATATCTAAGTCAATGTCTATTAATTTATTATTTCAGGATTTGGTTGAAAATTAAAATCAATGGTATGACGACGAAAGCAAGAAGTGTCACTTAGTCATAAGGCCGCGTGTACGACCCGGACAACGTTGACCCATTAACCTATTCGGTCACGTAAGAACTTTTCAAGCAAGTTCTCTAGCGAGAGATTTTGTTCTTGTAAAAGTTGTATCATATCAAAATGAAAACTGAAATCGAAATCAAAACTGAGATTGAAGTCACAACGATTCTCTTTCTTACAAATTTTGAAAAGATGTTGGATTCTTTAATTTGTTTGTCCTTAGATTGCTTTTTAATCATAAAAACATAAATTGCTTTTTAATCATAAAAACAGAAATCCGGAACATACCATTTAGATTCTTATTGTTGAAACATAAACTCATTTGTTTTTTCTTTCTAATTTGTTAGTCATTATTACAGAATTGTTGTGTGTTACTACTTACTTGGCTGTGTTAAAATCATTTTCTGGTCATTTAATTGAGGAAAATAACTTACTTGTAATAGTTTGCTAGTCTTGCTTGGAACCAAGACTCTCACAGAATATAGACTCAAAAATGAAGTGTACTAGAAATCTACCCGCGCGTTGCGCAGATTTAAATTTATATCACGTTTTAATTTATTGTTATTCTTTTAATTTCATTTTTTGATGTCTTTTAATTTCATTTTAAATATTTAATTTGTGTGTTTAGCTAGTTTAATAATATTTAATTTGTCTGTTTAGCTACTTTAACTTTTTATTCGCTTAAATATTTTTTTATCAATAATTTTAAATTAACTAAACGGTTTACTAACCGTTTACATATTTTCCACTTTGTGAAAATAAGTTGTTAAAACTTATCTTTATCATAAATCCATAGTATTTCTTTTTATTTTTAACCCTTAAATAATATATAACTAGGACTTAATCATAGCGCGGGGTATTTTAAAAAAAAACATTGTTTTTAAATTTATGAAAAAAATATTTTTATTTGAATTTTATAATATATCTAACTCATAATTATATATAGAGTTGTCAAACTGAATAATTTGTTTATTTAACCCGTTTTGCAGTGATTATTCGGGCTAACCCGTAAAACCTATAATCTTGAAAACATAATTTTATTATGCACCGTTTAATGATTCTAGTTTTGTGGTTAGTTCACGAACTCTTAAAAAATCATTTTTTGTGTCTAACTTTTTATAAAATTAGTAAAATATTTTTGTAATAGAATTAGTATTAAATATTTTTATTTTAAATTAAAAATATATTTATCAATATAGTTATGTATGAAATAAATGCACATTTTTTTTTTGTTAAATCCTGGAGTAATCGTAGGTCCTTTTTTTTTTTGTTAAATCCTGGAGTGATCCTAGGGCCCAGACTAATCTCTAGGAAGCCTCACATCCGAGATCACGCAATTGTTTAAGAAATCACGCGGCTATGTGGCCAAAGTGACTCGAAACCGGGTGGGAGGAATCCACATAGACATCCCTTACCACCAGCCCAAGACGGCTTGGTTATAAATGCACATTTTAAATAAAAAATTTAATTTAATTGTTATTTATGTTGATGTGGACACCATAATAGGAGAGAAAATTCTTCCATTATATAGCTGATGTGGACATCCTAATATAATAGATTTAAGAAATGTAATCATCATTGCACAAAAAAAATAAAAAGAAGAAATGTAGTCATCCATTAAAAAAAAACGCTAGGAACGGCAGATTGCGACACAAATATAAAAGAAAGTAAATCTCGTACGGATGAACCTAAATTGTTGAACGTGAAATCCATTAAATTAATAAAATTGTTTGGTAAATTAAGAAAATTAAGAAAAACTCCGAATACGATATTCAATTAAGAAAAGTTCGAAACAATTAAGGGTCTCGTTTAAAAAGAAATCTTGAGGAGGGACCAACAAATGAAATGGATGAGAATCAAATGATTCGATAGAACCAAAATGAGGAAATGATGCATAGATGTTGGCTAGTGAGAAATTCTACCAACTCCTATATTAAGGACTTTACGACCTTATTTTTGGTACAACTGCTAGTTGAGCTTAGAGAAAAGCCAGAGATTAAAAAAAAAAAATTCTAGAGAGTGAAAGTTTGAGGGAAGGAGCAAGGGCCCAAGTCACTGCAATTTTTGTCGAAGAATAACCGGAAGCATATTCGCTAAATTTTGAGCATATGGTCAGAGTTTGTGATATGATGTTTAGTGTCCATCAGGTGTATAAGGTTTTTAAAAGACAACATTGTATTCAGAATACTTTTTTTTGGGTTAAAGCACAATACTTTTTCTTGAGTTTTAACTAAAGTTTCAAATTTTTTTTTTTTGCTGCTTTTAACTCTTTCATGTCGTTTTTATATCCGAGTGATGATGTATAAAAATAATTGGCTGGACTAATTTTCTGATGGAAGCATCACGAGTTGGAACTACTTCTGAATCAGGTAGGTCACCTTTTGTGTAATATCTTTGTGAGCTACGATGATGTTTTGGACAATTGGGTTTGTGATTTCTGGATATGGGTTTAGTGGCGTAGCTGAAGTCCAATATGAGGATAAACTGAAGAAGAAGCCCAAGAGGAGCTTCACGACTTGTTGCTCTGCGTTGTTTGTCGATCTCATCAGTCACGACAAATTGGGACAAAAGCAGAAAGTATTGATATATCATGGTTTTTATTCTGTTTAGGCCATGATATAAGTCATTTTTATATAGTCTTTATAGTATTTTGGAGTCTTTTAGAGTCTTTTACATATCATAGCACATTGAAAACATTATTGGAGATATTGGAGCTTTCTGGAGCATTTGGAGCAAAGCAGAAGCTCGTGTTGCTGAGAACCCGATATGAAGCCTTGGTATCGATCGATACTGGCTAGTATCGATCGATACCCATCGCAGCAAGACACGACCCGCGAGTTTTCCAAGACTTGAAGAATTGCAAAAGTGCCCAGAAGTCTTTAATAATTACAAGAAGCCACAATTTGTGTTTTAGGTTATTTATAGGGATTTTACAGCTACTTTTATGGTCATGCTTTATTTTTGTATGCTTTATTTTACTTTGGTTTGAGAGAGACAAGTCTGAATCTCCCTTAGTCCGAGATCAGATCTCAAAACCTCTTGTTACTCTTTCTATTTTATTGATGATTTATTCAGTTATGTTGATTGTTTCATTCTCCATGTCTGAGTAAATCCACTTTAGGTTTAGGGTTTTCTCGTAAATGATTTCTTTGAATGCTATGTTGATTATCTGTTTAGGATTCACCATCTGAATTAGTTATTCGCCTTAGGTTGTGTTCAAAGCTAATTCTAGGTTGACGAATCTGGAACTTAGATCTTAGGATAATTAATTAGGCACGACAGTGCGATTAATTACCTCATAGAACCTTAGGTGAGCAAATTGATTATTCGCAAAGAGATTTGGTTTAATTGATTTGTGAACATATCAAACCTTAACTTTAAAACTAATTTAGATTTTAGGATTCGCAAAGAAAAGTCTGGTAAAGTTGAACTTTAAACCTGGACTTTAAAGCTAATACATGTAAAGTTGTGAACCAAAGAAAAGTCTGGTAAAGTTGTATCCAAAGAAAATTGACAAGTCGATAAGTTTGCAGCGACTAAATAGCATTAAAAGTCTTCAAGTGTAGGAATTTTTGTGAACCAATAGTTGCATTTTCGACATCCTAATTTCCAGGCAAATACCAAGCCGGTTCATTTTCGTAGTGTTGACTTGAAAAAAACATTGTCGTAACGAGTAAGGCAACTAAGTAACGGATGGGTAAAATCAGAAATGGAGCTCAAAGACTTTTGTTCATTAAAGCAACTCGACGATTACAATTAGGTCGTCGAGATAAAGAGCTCACCGGGAGTTCGTCAGAGAGTTCGTCAAGCTGCCATGCGAAAACCTATGCCTTAGTGGCGATATGTGCCTTGGCGATGACCTACGCCTTGGTGGCGACCTTCACCTTGGCGACATGCGCTTTGGTGGCGACCTTCGCCTTGGCGACGATCTGCGCTTTGGCGACAATTTGCGTCGACGACCTACAAGATTTCCTTATTCTAAACTGAAATATAATTTATCTTAATTTTTTTTTTTGATTTTTATTAATTTTCTTTTTAAGATTGTTATGTATAGTTTAATTTATTTATTCTAATATGAGATATAGGTTTTTTTTAAAAAAAAATTGGCTTTTATTTATAATTTTTTTAATTATCTTAATCTAAACATAACTACTATTTTTTTTACTTTTTAGGATTATAAATCGATTATAAATTTTGCTTTATTGTTAATATTATATGTTAAAATATAATTGGAAATTTATTAAACATATGTTAAAATATAATTGAAAATTATGAAACATGTGTCAAAATCTGATCGATTAACTCAACACATATCGCAATTATGTGAGTTAATAACTTTGAAACATTCTGTTTTATATAATAACACTATTTACACATAATTATGTCGTTTTTTTCTAATCCTTTATGAACATCTAGATCGTCCACGCAATATTCTACATTCGATTGTAAATATAATTTTTTTTGACCAATTAGCGAATTAGATGATTAATAAATGAGATTCAGAAAGAGTCAAGATCGAAAGTCTTCTTTAACAAACAAATATATAATTAAATGAAAGAAAATGCATTTTTTTCGTTACGAAATTTCTCAAGAAGACACCAGTCAAGAAACGAAATATCCTCGTAAGCCAATGAAGACTTTCGGACTATAGATTAATTTATGTACCCACAACAAGTTCCAAGATGCAAAACAAAACACATCAACATGACTACTCTTCTTTCCACATCTCTACCCAATTCTTCTTTGCCTCTTCGAGTCCGAAAACAGAGTTAGTCTTGGTCGGGTCCAGGTTCGTGGACAAGCTCCCGTAAGCGATCCCAAGAGCCGACGCACCAAAGGTCACAAGCGTGGTCAAGAATGGGACCCACAATGGCACGTCCCAGACGTTTCTATCCTTCAAAACTTCAAGTAACTTCAAGATTGCCACTCCCAAGCCCAATGGTGCCCCCACAGATACCATGATCCTCCCCATCATCCTCTCGAACACTTCTTGAGGTATGGGCGGGTCGTCTTCCGGGTCCGGGTCTGACCGGCCGGGTTTTTCAGAGCTTCTAGAAGATTGAAACCCCTTGGGTCCCGCTTGGAGCCTTGATCCCCATCTTGCTTTGTAGTTGTTAAGGATTAGGGTTTTTGGATCTTGAAGTTTGGTTTTGAGAGTTGTTCTTGAGTGAGATGATAATGGTAGTGTGTGGTGTGAGCACAAGAGAGCTCTCATCTTCTTCTAATGTTTTTTTTTTGTTTCTTTAAAGTTTTCATTTGTATATTTTATTATTGACCTTATCTACATCTATTATATGTATGGTTTTGTTTTTATCTTTGAGATATTTAGATTCCTCGCCACACATTTCCTACTATTTATCCTTCTTTCCAAGAAAATAATATGCAAAAAACAAAACGAGAATTCGTTGTAATATTTTCTTCATATTCTGAATTTTAAGAACATGGAATGAACCATCCGACAGTTAAAAATTCCTCTCTTTTTTTCACTTCATATGATAATAGTCAACTGAATTTTGAAAGTGATCGAGAAGAAAAAGTCTCCGACACTTATTATTATTTTTTGGTTAACTTGAATCCAATTTTAATCAGATCCATCATCCATTTTTACGACCCATTTGATCTTGGTAGCTTCACATACGATTTCCTCAACACCTACAAGGGACCAAAGCAAACAAAGTGCAGAGGGGAAAATTATCTTCCAGCGCAAGAAAGACGTTGCAAAACAATTTCTTTAAGGTCAAGTTAAGTACCCCACTAGGAGACAATAAGTAATAACGATCATTACTGTCCGGAGAGACTACCGAAGGAGGTTGTGCAGGTGGCGAAGCGTAGAGTGTTGGCCGGATAAATGGAGACTGACGGTAAGATGAATTTATCGGTGACCGGAGCAGCGTAGAGATCATGATGCTCGGTGATAGTGGACTTGTGCGATACGGCGAGATAGGAGATGTCAGCTCTGTGGCAGTTTCCGGCGATTGTGGCCTCGAATTTCGAGATATTGGCATGTTTATTGTTATCCTGTGGTGTGGAGCGAAATAAGATTCTGAGTAGGGTGAAAACTACTGTAAATTGCAATCTACTTTTTGATTTATAAATAGTGAATCATACCTCTTATGAATTTCCACATAACGGTCTGTCTCATCGAATATTTCTTCCTTCAAGGTTCATTCACAAATATTAAGTTAGTAAACTAATATTTGTAATGATAATAATTAATTAGAATATAGATTACCTGTATCAGTTCCTCCATAACATCTTCCAGAGTTATAATCCCAATGACTTCTTCATCTTCATCTTCATCAGCAATACTATCAATGTATCGGATTGGACTTTGGCGATATGTTTCGCTCGAGTCCATCACAGGAATGCTCAAAACGTCTTTATTAGCCGTTCCTGAAAAAAAAAAGACATATATTTTCTCGTCTCAGTACTTAATATGATTTCAGATTTTATGCTCTCTCATATAATACAAGTCACTTAACCATTGATGCTCTTGTCATGGACAGGAGTGTTGGTATTGGTATAGTTCTTGGTCCCAACGACAGCAGCCATGTGGCTTCGACCTGTTTGGAAGATGTTGAGGATGTCGTAGAGAGGCAAATTCAAATTGACCCTGCTTGCAGAATTTTGAAAGAGAAACAATAAACTTCGGAAGCAGTTTGTTTACACAGTCTATATATGTATGTACCTGGGCATTCTTCTGATGGGGAGATCTATGATTGGTGTCTCATCTTCAGGACGGACTTTGATCAAGTTCTTGACCTATTCAAAACTCATGTCAAAAGGCAAAGTGTTTCTCAGGATTACTGTGTAACAGATTCGTTGCTTACTCACCAGAATATATCCGATGATAACAGTTGGATTCACAGAGTAAATAGGGATTCGACTATGGCCTTCACTTGCTATCAATCCCATTGTCTTTCTGTGAAGCCCAAAGAGGAGAATAAGAATAACAAACTAACTGAATATATATATATATATATAGTCGAAAGAGGTTCTTGCATGTACGATAACTTTACGAAAACATATTTGTTTACTAGCATTTTACAAAAACTGAAAAAATAAGTAACACTTTATGTACTGTACATGTGTTGACTTTCCAGTCATACCCATGTACAGTACTGCGCGAATCAACGGTGTACAGTACACAGACCAATAACAACTAGGGGCGAAATCGTATTTTCAACAAAAAAAGTGTTACTTATTTTTTTCAAAATTTGAAAAGTATTAGAACACAAACTATGTTTTGATTAAGTGATACTGGATGCAAATATCTCCTGTCGAAAAGAACATACTCGTCGAGCCTGGCACTTATATCGAGTGAAAATATCTCAGAGACTGGTGTCATTGCGTCTTTGGCACTCTTCTGAGACATGTCCAAAGCTCCTGATATGATTGTTGTTTCATCGTGAGACAGTTCCCCGCCTTTTCCTGCCTAGAAAGGAACCCTTAAATAAAAAGACATGGATTCAGCTTACATATTAACAAAACAAGAGCATCTCAAGCTTTTGAGACAAACCTCGTTTCCGTGCATATACACAAATGACTTGAGCTCTGCTCGCCTTAAAAGTGTAGAATGTCTTCTTCCAAGCAACAAATCGAGTAACTGAAGCATTGAAAGAAGAAAGTATTGTTTCAACTTGACACAATTTCTGCTTAACTATAAAATCAATATTATTGATTCTAATAAGAGTTACATTGGTTTTGAGCTGATTGAATTACCTTGCTGATTGGATAAGCTAATGGAAAGAAGACTATGACAATAAATCTAACCAAAACCGATAGCTTTGCTCCGATGCTCAGCCCATATCGAGAGCATACAGCTTGAGGTAAAATCTACGACAGTGGAAACAGAACAGTGAGATTTTTGGATAACCTTAAAAATCACATCAGCACAGAAAACTAATTCAAATTCCGTTCACCTCGCCAAATGCAAGTATGAGAGTCACGGATATCAGAACAGAACCCCAAGCTGGAAGCAGTGAATCGACAAATACTGGTAGAGCCTTTTTGGATTCCAGCATTAGAAACATAGTCAGTAAATCAGAATTATCTTAGTCTCGTCGAGCTAAAGTGTGCACGGCACAATAAAGTTGTATCCAAAGATATATGCATAACCCTGATACCTCCATTGCCAATGCATTGCCTATGAGGAGTGTACACAGGAGAAGATGCTGGTTTTTAACTAGTGGCAGGATCTTTTCTGGCCATTTTGTTACAAAATTTTGAGAATGATGTTAGTTTGAATATGAAGTAATGAAGTATGTAAATGGGTTTCGTGACACTGACCAGCGTTTTTGCGCTCGTTGGCTTCACCAGCCTTGCTGATGACCTCGAGCTCGACGAGACTAAGGGACATGAGCCCAAGTGTCAGTCCTGACATTAAACCTGCGAAAGCAACTAGAGCAACACAAGCGATCAGGTACACCCAGAACATAGTCTCACAGCAAGGGACATCATTTGCTGCCATTTCTTAAGTATTTTAGAAAGTAAAGACTATGAATGTTGAGACTGAGAGAGAATGAGTTTGGGTATCATAGGAACTTAAATAGTAGCTTGGGATGACATAGTAATACCAACTGCTACACCAGGAGAACAGAATCCAATAACCACCATCCAAATTTTTAATACTAAAGAAGTACAGTAATCTCATTCTGCGATCGGCTATTACATAAGGTGAAAACAATCATTTTTTGAAAGAACCCTTGCACTAAAGATCAATTTTTGGTCATCTACCCACAAGACGCAATTTTGATGTCCACCCTTTATCCCTAATCAATTTTGATTTCAGACAGAGATATCAGAAAGTCATATGAAGAGATGTTGGCCCCAAGACAGCAAGTACACAACTCGGCAGAGTTTGAGACCGTGTTACACAAAAAGAGCATGTCATACTCACTTAGTCGATATTTCAAAAAGGTGTGAGGAAAACAAACTGCAACAAAAGGTGTGAGTGAGTGAAACTGGTCAGTATGGTCGACGAGGCCAAATAACGTCAAATGTGCTTATGTTCCTTTTGCACCAAACCATTAACGTCAGGAAAATCTATTCAAGTTTTCTGAAACACTAATACAAGAGAGTAGATTCCAAAGGAGCAGGTGGAGAAGGATCAAAACCCTGATGATACCAACAAGATAGTGACTCATTCACTAAAGAAACAATTCAACAATAATAATATCTGTAAGGGTCAGGTATAAGAAATGACCTTCGAAAAAGGAGGCTTTAGAATAGCTCACAAGAACAAAAACTATGAGAAGCTAATTTTAAAAATACCGGCCTACTCCACAAACAAATGGAAGACACAACACAAATGCTGCTTTATTCAACTTAGCTAAGCACATAGCCATTAATCAAAAATATAATATGGGAAGAACATCACTGTCTTCTTTAGATTTCTGCTAACAAATACTCTTATATGAACTGAATCACTCCCCACTAACCAATAATTTATGGGGAAATTGGGAAAAAAGGACAAAAAAACTCACATATTGTCCCAATAAGACTTTTTCACTTTTACCATTTTTTGACTAAACTACCCATAAATTAAATGTAATAAATTCTTTAAAAAAATCTTTAACATTTTTAAAAAATACAGATAAATCCACATAAGGAAATAAATATATTTTGAAAAATCGTTTTTGGAAAAATCAAGATTTAAAAAATATTTTTATACTTGTTCTACGAAATCCAGAATACGTATTCTAGATCCATGGATTTTGGTATATTATATATTCTACCATTTGCTCTTTGTCTACCAAACCTAGAATATATATTCTACTATTTGCTCTATGTCTACCAAACCTAGAGTATATATTCTACCATTTGTTCTATGTTCTATCAAACATAGAATATATATTCTACCATTTGCTCTATATTCTACATAGTGTTAGAATACATAATCTAACTCTTTCTCTATATTCTACAATCAGTAGAATATAAATTCCACGGTTATTTCATTGTTCTACTGACTATAGAATTCGTATTCTGCCAAAGTAGTTAAAAATATCTGAAAAAATCTAGAATATATCTAGATTAATTACCAAAAATATAGACAAAAACTAAACATCTTTGAAGTCAAAATCTAGGAATGAATCTCCTACAGAGGAAGAAGAGCGAGTGTAACTTCCTATGATGAATTATACTCGTAATGATTTGGACTTCGAAGAGAAGAACATATTCAAAAACTCAGTCTGCTTCTACGTTTTCTTCATGTCACAATGTGAGGCCAATCTGTAGAAGAATCTATTGCAAGCAAACTGGAGAATGGATCGATTGTCCAAAATTGCATTGTTTGAGAACAACTTTCATTCATATGTATGAAGAGCAAGTGTTGTTTGACTAAAACGTCATCGAGGCCACCAAAGGAATCATAGCTACACGAAGAATCACAAGCGAGTTTGCTATTGAGACGGTCTCAGATGATTACTTTGCGGCATTCCATGATTCAAGTTGGCATTTTTTCATTACTGGTTTAGATTCAGAGCTGCCATTGTTGGTGTAGATTCATATTCAGATTCAGAGGGATTTTAGATAATTGTTTTTAAATGCTTTCTTTTGCGTTTTCGTCTATATCCTCTTTGATGATCTTAGCCATCAATAGAGGAAGCAAACCAATTGAAGTTGTTGAAAGGGTGTTACTTTTGCCTATTTTCGTTTTAAGAATCGGATTTCGATTTATAATGTTCAGAAGAAGAGAGATGAATTGTTTCGGAATATTGAAGAACACAGAATACGAAAAGTGATTTTCTCCTTTGTACATTTTACCATTTCAATTCAAGTTTGTTCATTGGCTGGGTGAATCAAAAGAGGATAATGTTCTGAAAAGAAAACATAGAGAATGACAACTAGCAGAAACCTAAAGCTTTTGCAAAAAGAATGAGTGAAATAAATGACCAAGCTATTATTATACATGGAGACAAAGACACCTGAAAAAATATCATAACATAAAAAGGTTCAAGTCATAATAAAGCATTGCAGGTTTAAGTTTTACAACATTGGGAAATACAACATAGAGAAAGGGGAAATAGCCACCTTAGGTGGTGGTGGCTTTGCGATTGATCACGAGCATCTTATTCTTTTTAAAAGTTTTGTGCTTGATCACAGAGAGTCGCATCATCTTTGAACTTGCTTGGAAGTGCTTAGGTATGCTGAGTCAGGTGAAAAACATTAACACTTATGAACAACAACAACCATGACCATCCATAGCTAAAACAACAACATACTAAGCCTTAATAAGCCAAATGAAATTTCATTCAAAGCCGATCGATGGATATACACATTAGATTAGAGAGAGATAAAACGAATGAAAGGATACCTTGACGGCTTAGTAACAGCAGACGACAACTCTTCCTCCAGCACCGACGAGCCATACCCAGACATCATATTCTCAAGTGTCAAGCCAGACACAGCCTGATGATGAGAAGATAGACGACACATAAACCTCGGAAAACGAGACGGCGGAAATTGAGAAATCAAATGAATCTTCTACAGAGGAAGAAGAGTGAGTGTAACTTCCTGTGACGGATTATACTCAGAATGATTTGGACTTCCAAGAGAAGAACAGATTCAGAAACTCAGTCTGCTTTTTATTATGTAACCATGTTTTGTTTTTATTATGTAACTATGAAAATTATATTTTTTTATTATATAAGGGCAATACTGGATTTTTAATATTATAAATCTTAATGGGACAATGCTTAGTGAGAAAGTATTATTAGGACAATATGTGAGTTTTTTTGTCTCTTTTTTCCAATTTCTCCATAATTTATTGTGCTGTCACTTTTCATGAATTAATCTCCTATTAAAATCTCATACAAAAAATCGTGAAAACAAAAGACTCATCAAGAAATTTGACACAACACTGTTAACCTAGAGCATACACTTCAACGAATTGAAAATTTCAAGGAAGAGTCATTGGTGATTGTAGATAGTGTAAATGATCGACAAGACTCTCCTAAATTTTGCATCAGAAATTTAATTTGTGCCTTGTTATAAGATATACCCAGATCGAAGAACAACAAATTAGATGTGATGAAAAATTTAGGAGTGTATGTACCGTATATCTTCTCCTCAAGACGAAAAAATTCGTTTGTAACCAAGTGTCCTTAACTCATTTGGAAAAGAGTATCATATGCAAAGTCTAGAGGTCACAAGATCGAGTGACGGAAACAGACCGGACCCATTTAAAATGTTCTGGTTTCGGACCTGGGCATGTACGAGCATTGGCCCAGAACCTTCTAGTAATTCAAAAAAAAAAGTTCGTTTATAACCCAGTGTCCTTAGCTCAACTGGAAAAATATCAAAGGTAAAGTCTAGAGATAACAAGATCAAGTAACCGAACGAGCCTATTTAAAATACTCTGGTCCCGCCTTGGGATATATGAGCCTTGGCATAGAAGATAGAACCTCATAGTAACTCAAAAAACAAAAACAAAAAGTTCGTTTACGACATGTCGTTCTTCTCCAGTACGACGGCACAGTGTGTTTATCTGTAATCCTCAAACGGGAGGTAGTGTTTACGTCTATGGAAACATCTCCCAATATAGAATCGACACGTGGATAGATGACGACTCCTGGATTCGAAAATTTTGCGTTCTTGCGGCTCTTTTTTTTTTTTTTTTTTAATGGTGAATAGAAGGAAAAAAAAAGGGGGAAAACAAAAATTTCGACTCTAAAATCGTGTGAAGCTGCGAGAAGAGAAGAAAAGGAGAAAAATGTCGAAGAAAGTTAGCGCGAACACGATGGATGATGTAGATCGATTGTTCCAGTGCTTCAAGTGTGGAATCTCTCCGCCTGGTGAGCTTCTCTTGATAGATCGATTGTTCATGCAATTGTCAAATTGAATCTCATGTTCTGTTATTGAGATCTTTCTTCTTGTATAATCAACGAATGTGAGGGGGTTTTTTCAGCCTCTGCTGTGAGAGAAAGGAAACGGAGCAAAAAAATGTTGAATCCAGAGAATACCTCTCCTGGGACCTGTAAGAACTTGTCTGGGAAAGGACAAAGAAATCAGATTGACTCAAGCCTCAGCCTAGACTCTGTTGTAAGTTTACTTGTCGTGTTCATTGTGTTTTTTTTTATAAATTGTTGTGATCTTAATGTCATATCTCAGTCTGGTTCAAGGAATGTTAACAAGACTGTTGGGAGGCAGTTTTCACCCATTGTATTCTACGGGTCTCCAAATGGCGTTCCTCCCAAAAGACCATTGAGCTTGTTAAGGCTCTTGCGTGAGATACGTATCGATCTCAGTGAAGAAAGGAAAGCAATCTCCAGGTATCTATGAATAAGCTGGTACTTGGAAGATCTGGCTTCTTTTGTGTGTTTAAAAGCGTTTTTAACTCTTTAGTATATTAGGAAAGGAGTTTGGGCTACATTTCCTCGGCAAGATGAAGCGATTAAGTTTGAAAAAAGGCATGAGAATGTACGGGTGTTTAGTTACCAAGATCATTTTTGTGGCCAAAGAAGGTTTCTGGTTTCAACATATGAAGAATTCTGGAAGAGGTTCCTTTTCTTTACCTTCTTTAACATTCCTTTAGTGTCAACTTCTCTCAAGTGCTTAATTTATTTTTATACTTCTACCTTAGATACAAATCTATGGATCCAAGGCACCGGCACCATTATGAAGTGATTCAAGAGGTATCTAGATCTCATTTTCCTGATGCTGCTGTCGTTAACTATTTTAGTCTGTTCTGCATAGCTCTCACAGTAGTAGATCTTCCAGTTTTGCGAAAAACTACGCATGTCTGGCTTTTGATTCACTGCGTTTGATTGCAACGGCTTTTCAGGGATTTCAATGCCATATGTACTTCGATTTGGAGTTCAATCAGAAAGAAAATGAAGGAAAAAATGTTGATGAAATGGTTGATATCCTGATATCAGCCATTCTAGAAGCCTTGCATGAGAAGTATGCTATTGAAGGACAAGAGGATTGGATAGTAGAGCTTGATTCCTCAACTAAAGGTACAGTAATATACATGTTCTCCGAGCTGCTAGTTGGTTACGAGTTGTCCTTTTTGCTTCAGCTTTCTTCTGACCTATCATTAAAAAGCCAGATATTGTAAAATTGTTTCTCTTAGATATTTCTGTATAAGAAGGTTGGTTCTCTTGACTGAAGAATTCCTGAAAAATCCGTATGCAGATAAGTTCTCTCGTCATTTAATTGTCGTCATTCCAAAGGTTGCCTTTAAGGACAACTCACACGTTGGTGCTTTTGTAGGAGAGGTATGCTTCAATTGATATATCATTTTTCTTGCCTGCAAAAGATGGTTTCCTAAGTTGCAAGTTGGGCATGGCTCATTTTCATCTTGATGTTTCTTCAGCTATGCTCACGGATAGTAAGTGCGAAGGAAAAAGATGAAAGGTTGCGCAAGTTGTTTGTTCACAAAGAGGCTAATGATTCGGCATCCCTACTTTTTGTGGATACTGCTGTTTACTCTAAAAACCGTTGCTTCCGTCTTGCACTATCATCAAAAGCTGGAAAGACGTCGGTTCTCCTACCTACAGGACGATTCAAATGTAAGGATATGGTAAGTCCACCTTCTTTCAAGTCTCTCAGCGTTGACTTCTTGTTTTTCTTTAGAACAGTTCATAGTAATTCTAGTATCTAACAAAACCATTAATAAACAAACAGGGTGAACAAGATGTTTTCATGACATCCTTAATCCGCAACGTGGCATCAGATTGTGAGAAGCTTCTGGTTTGCAAGATGGAATCAGACTGTATGAAGACACTTTGCTTTGACACAGAGGTAATTATCATCAGTTTTGCCTCGCACTTGTGCTTTTAGCTTCCAATTGCATCTTCCTTCCACACATACTTGAGGGTAGATTCCACAAATGTTTATGCCTTTAAACTGAACTTTTTGGAGATGACAGGTGAACAATAACAGTATTGTAAGAGACCAGAAAGCTCACAGATTCCAAGTGGATGCTTGCGCAAGTGACATGTCAACATCGTACTTCGGGGGAAAGTCCCCGTTCCCGCTCGTGGACCAATTCATAGAATCCATTGCTTCCACCGGAAATGTCTCAGGTTGCAATTTATCTTTGTGCAATGTTTTGTGTTGTGGAGAGATCGCGATGATATTCTTCTAAAAAATTATGCTGTGATATTTAGGTAAGATAAGGTGCTGGTACTGGTTTTCAGAAGATAGCCTGATTGTGTACAGCATGTCAAGAAATAGATACTGTGAACGAATTGGCAGGGAACATAAAAGCAATCATGGTACCATCTGCTTTCATTCCTTTTATGCTATTATGAATTCGAGCATTCTCTGTATTCTCAGCTATCAAAGAACATAGTAACATTAGTTGAAACAAACTTTGTTGTTACAGTGATGTACATTGTTGACATCAGAAGGGGAATCTACTATCAAAAATGCTACGATCCAGATTGTCGAGGTGTGTATACTTTTCTTAATCGTTGTTTCTTTTCCCTTGCTTTAAGAAATTCAGTAAGCTTGTATTTTGTCTGCAGATTATCGATCTCCTATACGTCCAGTTCCAGATAGTTGCCTACCTGAAGATATAGTCTACCATCAAGGAGAGGCACAGGATTTATGTGATAACCCTAACCCAGAAGGAGAATGTTACATTGATAACGAATGCGATCCAGATAGTGTTTCTAGCAGAGGCTCATGGTGGCTTGAAGCGGCTAAAGTCGCAGATGATCTTGAAAGCAAACCCAAGACACTGGAACCTCATACCGTGGTTAGTTTACTACTTTACTTTTTACCGGTTTTCATACAAGGAACAAGTCTAAACAGCTTTGGAATGGATGTTGGTGTCATGTTCTTGACTTAAGATCTGTCAAATTTCACAGGAAAATTACGAGGAAGATGATGATGACTGGTGGGTAGCTGCAGAAGAGTCCCTAAAAGAAATCTCATCTTTAAGTCCTTCCCCAAAATGCCCTTTGATTTAGATATTTGTGACCCAACCAAAGTCAAGAAGACCAAACTGGGTTCGTCTTCTTCCTTTTTCTCTCCTTAAAACTACCATCGTATCCTCCGAAACCTTGGATCAACAGATCTCTCAAAGAACTCAATGGCTTCATCCCCAGTTTTCATACCGGCCAAGTCGTTTCCCTCGATCCTCTCACATGATACCTTGATCAATCACTTTCAGACCAATCTTCCAACACATTCCTCAACAATCACAAGCCCTGTCCGCCAAAACTACACCGTTTCACCACCTTCCTCTCTCCTCCTCATGCCTTCTTGGTCATCTTCTCCTTCTCTCCCTTACATGGGCGTCAAGCTCGTGACCTATTTCCATCATAACTCCTCTCAGAACTTACCTGGAATCCACGGATCCTACACACTCTTCAGCTCCACCACAGGCCAAACCCTAGCTTCAATGGACGGTACCGTTTTAACCCTTTACCGTACTTCCTCTGTTTCAGGCTTATGCTCTAAAATCCTAGCTAGAGACGATAGTCAGGTGCTGATCATGGTTGGTTCCGGTGCTCTCGCGCCACACCTGATCAAATCACATCTAGCTGCGAAACCAAGTTTGAGAAGAGTGATCATATGGAACAGAACTCCCCAAAAGGCTCAGATTTTAGCTGAAGCTCTCTCTAAGGATTCTCAACACAACGAGATCTCATTTGAAAGCCACGATTCGTTAGATGAAATCATTCCTCTGGGAGATATCATAAGCTGTGCAACAAACTCAACTGTCCCGTTGGTCAAAGGTGAGTTCTTGAAACCCGGAACTCATCTTGACCTTGTTGGATCGTTTAGCCATGAAATGAGGGAATGTGACGATGCCGCGATACAGAGAGGGAGTGTGTTTGTGGATAACGACACTGCGATGGAAGAAGCGGGAGAGCTCGTGGGAGCGTTTGAGAGAGGAGTGATCAAGAGAGAAGAGATTTGTGGGAATTTGGTTGAGCTGATAAAAGGAGAGAAGGAAGGGAGAAAGAGTTCAACGGAAATAACGGTTTTTAAGTCTGTTGGTTCGGGTACTGTAGATCTCTTAACTGCGCAACTCGTTCACGAGACTTATCTCAGTCGTTCTTAAGTAATGAATCTTTACGAAAGTTGCGTTTGCGAATGTGACATTGTCTTCTACATGTAATAACATATTGGTATGGTTGTGTCAATGGATACAACTTGTTAAATAGATGCAGTCTTGTTGTCAAGATTTGTTGAATTCTGGTCGCAGGTGAAGCAAGAGGACGTGTTGCTATATGAACTCAGCTCAGGTCTTGTCCATTTGCACCATTTTTTGCCTGTTTCTCCGGTTAAGGCTTATTCTCTGGTGGTTTAACAATTTTAACCGAAGCGATCTCCGCGTTACATATGTTCCTTAGAGCATCCTCAACGCAGTATCTTAGGAAGGGTTCTTAGCATTTTTTAGGATTAAATTAAATATAAAGTAATGCTTTAGCTAAGAATCGGCTCTTAATTTGGATCCTTAGAGCATCTCCATCCAGGGGTTCTTAGAGGAGGGGTTCTTAAAATTTTATAATGACAAATAATAATAAATATTAGAGAGGTTCTTAACTTTGAAAAAAAAGGTTCTTAAAGTTCTTATTTAAGAATTTTTTTAGGGGTTCTTAGCATGAGGTTCTTAAAATTTATAATTAAAATATTGGTAAGAACCCCATGAGGGGTTCTACCATTGGTGATGCTCTTAAGAACCGATTCTTATGGTCCATGTGTCAAGAGGTGAGTGGAGAAAATTAGAAAAGAAAAAAAAAAATTTTCTTTCTTTCATCTCTCTTTCTTCCTCGATCACAAATTCCTTTCGACGACTCCTCGCTTTCTCCATAATCGTCTCTTCCGATCAAAGTAAATGAAAGAGATAGCGAAGCAAAGAATGATGAGGAAATTGAGCTCGGTTGCAAAGGTATCACACTTGTCATCTCTGATTTCGCTCTTTTTTCTTCTGGGTTTCGTTTTCCCCAATTTCCTCATCTCCGATTTCACTCAAAACTCTCGGTTTTTTATGTTTTTCGTTTTTCGTTTTGTTTCTGGTATGATTGGGTTTGTTGATGTTGATTTTTGTTTAATCAAACTGTTCAAACCTCCATCGTATTGGATTCAAGGTTTTATTAGATTTCTAAATCAATCTTTCCTTTGAAATGCAGGAGCGAAATTTCTCTAGCACCACTTGGGAAGCTCCCATTTTTCAATACTTCATGTACACATTGTATCATTCATCTTCTCATTTAGCTTTCTCACAAGAACCGGTACATCAACTTCTCCAATTCTCGGTTTTGTCACCGTTGTTATCGAAGTACGCCTCCGAGATAATATAAATCCTACTAATTTTTCTCAACTTATAAAAAATATCATATGGTACATAACATCAAGTTATATTAATAACATCTCTTTAGATTATCAAATGCCGTCTTAGCTCAGTGGTAGAGCGCGTGACTTTTAATCCCGTGGCCGTGGGTTCGATCCCCACAGACGGCGGTATTAGTTTTCAATGATCAAAATATCTTTTTTTTTTTTTAACAATTATTGTTAAAAATATATATATATTATTTTTTTTGTGATTTTTAGCCCAAAACCCTAAAAGAAAATCACACCTTATTTGTCTCACTCTTCTTCCCTCTTCGGAGTTTTGTGGCTAAGCTCCTTGGTCGTGGTGATGAACATGGAGACGAACGAGGCAGGGATGGGGAACACGGTGATGTGTCTGTTAACAGACCCAGAAGGAACTCATTTAGGTTCTGCTATGTATATTCCTCAGAGTGCTGGTCCTTTGCAGCTTACTCAGCTCGTCAATAAGTTCCTCAACAACGTAACTATTCTTCGAACCTTAAATTCATTTAAAGAAGTGATTTTTTAGGAATTGCAAGAACTTCCTTTGACGCCTCTGTTGAAATTTGGGTATTTGTTGAAATTATTCAGGAGGAGATGTTACCTTACAGTTTCTATGTATCAGACGAAGAGCTTCTTGTACCTGTGGGAACATACTTGGAGAAAAACAGAGGTAAAATACACTCATAACTGGTGTGTCTTTATGACAAAAATCTAATCAATGTGACTGTGCGTTTCAGTGTCTGTGGAGAACGTTTTGAAGATAGTTTATCAACAACAAGCTGTTTTCCGAATTCGTCCTGTTAACCGTTGCTCACAAACAATTGCTGGTATGTCATGAGAGTACAATGTTCTGTTTTTTTGAAAAATTGTTCTAGTTAAGAAGTTATCAATGTGTCAAACTGCTTACTTTGATTTGTTTTAAAAATCATAGGTCACGCGGAAGCTGTTCTTTGTGTCTCGTTTAGTCCTGATGGCAAGCAGTTAGCAAGTGGTTCTGGTGATACTACTGTCAGGCTTTGGGATCTCAACACTGAAACTCCATTGTTTACTTGCAAAGGTTCGAAGATTTTCCATACTCGGATTCTTTAATTTTGCTTTGCTTCCCTCCATAGATGCTTAACAATAGCTCATCCTGATGATCATACCTCTAATCTTTTCAGGACACAAAAATTGGGTTCTCTCGATTGCTTGGTCGCCGGATGGTAAGCATCTCGTGAGTGGTAGTAAATCCGGTGAAATCTGTTGTTGGGATCCAAAGAAAGGAGAACTAGACGGCAATCCACTTACAGTAAAGTCTTTTTTTTTACTTGATATTTGGTTATCTTGTGGAATGTCCATATGTTTTGGTTTGTTACTGATTACCGTTGATCTTTACATTTTTTTGTAGGGTCACAAGAAATGGATTACTGGTATCTCGTGGGAACCAGTCCACCTTAGTTCTCCATGCCGTCGATTTGTAACTTCTAGCAAAGATGGGGATGCAAGGATTTGGGATGTTACACTGAAAAAGTCTGTAATTTGTCTCAGTGGACACACACTTGCTGTGACTTGTGTCAAATGGGGCGGAGACGGAATTATCTATACAGGGTATGTTTCTAATATGTGAAATGTTTCCTATCCACTTTAGCTGGTCTGGTGTCTAATGTGTATTGACAGATATTGCAATGTAGTTTATAGTTAATAGCTTAGATGATTTAGGTGTTGGTAATTGGTGAATTTCAGTTCTGATAACCAAATAATGAAAGAAACTTAATTTGCAGTCTCTTTATCTAGATAATTACTCGGTACTTGCCTCCATGTTTAAGCTCCATGATCACTTCCATAATTCTATGTTTTGTCTGGCAGTTCCCAAGATTGTACGATAAAGATGTGGGAGACTACTCAGGGGAAGCTCATTCGTGAATTGAAGGTAAACTTTTAGCTATATCCGACATTTTTTTTTCTTGTCATTAGTATCAGATGCATTCCTCTTCTGCCTACTATCTCTAGAGACAGTGCCAATGTGATTAAAGTCCCGTAGCTTATGTGTTTTTCTCACGTTCTGCACCTTTTGACCCGTAGCTTGTTTAGATTCACCTAGGCTAGTATCACTTTTAACCACCTCAATTTTACTCTGTTACCTTAGGGGCATGGGCATTGGGTTAACTCCCTTGCATTGAGCACAGAATATGTTCTTCGAACAGGAGCTTTTGACCACACTGGAAGACAGTATCCTCCAAATGAAGAAATGAAAAAGGTAAAGCTTCTCTCTCCACTCCACACTTGAGAAGTGTTTTTCCCTTTTACCCTGATTCTGATCTCTCTTGGGAAAACTTGCTTGGCTTCTTTTGTTATAGGCGCTCGAAAGATACAACCAAACAAAAGGGGATTCCCCTGAAAGATTAGTCTCAGGTTCTGATGATTTCACAATGTTCCTTTGGGAACCATCTGTTAGCAAACAACCTAAAAAGCGCTTGACTGGTCATCAACAGGTAAGTTACTTAACAATTTCACTCTTTTCACCTAGTTTTGCCGTTTTCTCTAACTATCTACCTTTGAATTGGTCACAATCAACAGCTTGTAAATCATGTCTATTTCTCACCTGATGGGAAATGGATTGCAAGTGCTTCGTTCGATAGATCAGTTAGGTTATGGAACGGTATCACGGGACAATTTGTTACAGCTTTCCGGGGCCATGTTGGGCCTGTTTATCAGGTCAGTTGGTCTGCAGACAGTAGATTGCTTTTGAGTGGCAGTAAAGACTCTACTCTCAAGGTAAAAACACTTGGTTTTTAATATATTATATAACCGTGGCTCGATGAAATGCCACTCCTACTCTTTACTGGATATATCTTCCTCAGATTCTGAATCAGAAAGTTTTTGTTACTTGCAAACAGATTTGGGAAATAAGGACGAAAACGTTAAAACAAGATCTTCCTGGTCATGCAGATGAGGTACTTACCAACCACCTTCAAACGCTAAAACTTTGTTACCGGAAATTTCAATCTTGTAATTTTGCTAGACCTTTCTGTTTTGTTTGTATTGTGGATAGGTTTTTGCTGTGGATTGGAGTCCAGATGGTGAGAAAGTAGTCTCGGGTGGTAAAGACAGAGTATTGAAGCTATGGAAGGGTTAAAAGTAAGGGATGAGCATTTTGGAAGGCTTTTGTTTAATCAACCAGAGTCATATATCCCTTATTATTACACATATTTAACTCTTTCAACTTGTTTTTGTTTTGGTTTCTGCACTGAGAGACCGGTTTTGTATTCTATCCCTATGCTTCTTTATAAGCTTTGGCTTTTTGATAGAAAAAGAAACAAACTTTGTCCATCAAGTTGTTATTGTTATGAAGATAACATTTTGTGTGTGATTCCATATATAAACACTTTGAGCTCATAGAAAACTACTCATACGAAGACTTAGATTACAGAGACCTGAATCAATGATAAATTCTAAGAAAATCAGATAATTTATAGGATGTTATCATATTCAGAATTTATACGTTTTTGTAGGATATTATCATATTTTTTGAATATTGTTGAAATTTTCAATTCCAGTTTTAATATCATTTTGTTTGTGTATTTGGTATTAACCGCAAATTAGCTCACGAAATACACAAGCCCAATAATCTTGACCGGATCCATTTTGTCCATCACAATATCTCTACGTGCAACATAGATTTATACAGAGTTTTGTTGATTTCAAAAGTCATGAGATTTGTTAAAATAGAGTTTTGTTGAATTTTTAAAAAAATTTAAAATTACAGATAATTTTGTGTATTTAAACAATTCATAAAAAAGTTCTATTATAACAAACTTTGAGAATCCAATAGATATAGATAGGCCTAGGAACAGAGCGGATATCCAGATTTTTCAAGGTATCCGGATCCGTATCCGTATCCGCGGGATAATCAATTTCATTATCCGAATCCGGATCTAAAAGCTCCGGATATCCGGGTTCCGAATATCCGTTGAAAAACTCGGATATTCGCGGATATCCGGATCCGATACGACCTTTTTTTTTTTGCTCACGGGTTGAGCCTCTCGCTCGCTGGCGAGAAAGTTCCAACCTTCCTCCTTAGCTTTGGTTCAATGGTTGCTGCTCCGCATCCACCTCCAATTCCTCTAGATTTGCTTTCCTCTCCGCAAATCTCCTCTCCCGCTTAAGCCCCTAGGCAAATCGGCGATGTCCTCATCCGATCCCAATCGGCGATGTCCAAATCGGCGACAAAATCGCCATCTGACAACACCAAGGAATCACGATCCCACGATCTCCAGCCTCCGATTCGAAACCCTCCGCCTCCGGCAACAGATTGCTCTCGTCGGAGGTAACGATATCGGGACGAATCTCGTGAGAAAAAAAAAATTGTACATGTATTAAAACGGATAATAGTATAGCTAGGGGTCGAACCACAGAAGACTCACAGAAACGCACAATAGATTCTATAGTGTCGAATTACGCTAAGCCAAACAGTTGTAATTAAAAGCAGTGCAGAAATTAAAGGAGTTGTAAATCAATTGAGAAATATAGGCTCAGGGTTTTTCTCAGGAAATCAATGAATGCAGATAAACTAACTAACAGGATTCAGATTTAGCGCAGTTCTTGAACTCAAATCACTAAAATATAGCTAACCAACTCTCGTTGCGAAAACTATCTAAATCTAAATCCTAGGAATTCCAAATCTCTTTGCGAATCCTAAATTCTAAACCAGCTTTAATATCAGGTTTGATATGTTCACAAATCAATTAAACCAAATCTCTTTGCGAATAATCAATTTGCTCACCTAGGTTCTATCAGGTAATTAATCGCACTCTCGTGCCTAATCAATTATCCTAAGATCTAAGTTCCAGATTCGTCAACCTAGAATTAGCTATGAACACAACCTAAGGTGAAGAACTAATTCAGATGGTGAATCCTAAACAGATAATTAACCTAGCATTCAAAGAAATCCTTTATGAGAAAACCCTAAACCTAAAGTGGATCTACTCAGACATGGCAATTGAATCAAAAGACATGTTTGAATAAATCATCAATAGAATAGAAAGAAGGGTTTAGAGATCTGATCTCGGACGAAGGGAGATTCAGACTTGTCTCTCTAAAACCAAAGTAAAATCAAACACAGAAAATAAAAGCATAAAAAGGCATAGCCTAAACAGGTGGCTGAAAACTCCTATTTATAACCTAAAACACGATCTAGGGTCTTCTTGTAATTATTAAAGACTTCTGGGCACTTTTGCAATTCCTCAAGTCTTGGAAAACTCGCGGGTTGTGTCTTGCTGCGCTGAGTGTCGATCGATACCAAGGGGTATCGATCGATGCTCGACGTGAATTCAGGTTCTCAGCGACACGATCTTTAGCTCTGCTACAAACTGCTCCAGAAAGCTCCAATACTTCCAATAATCCTCCAAACGTGCTATGACCTGTAAAAGACTCTAAAAGACTCCAAAATACTATAAAGACTCTATAAAAAGGACTTATATCATGGCTTAAATAGGGTAAAAACCATGATATATCAACTCCCCCAGACTTAGCCTTTTGCTTGCCCTCAAGCAAATAGAAGACTAAACCAGAAAAAGAGGTTTGAAAACGTAGAGACTCACCTATTCCTGAACCATCGAAAAGACCCTTTTCCCAAGTACCCAAATGTCACCTGATCAGCTTTCGATCTAACCACCATGTACTTCTCCGTAGACATTTGCAGCTTTTCCAGACTCCACACAAAATCCCACAGCATTGTTCAAGTAAAGCCCTCATCGCCAGTTTCATCTCTGCAGCTAATTTTTAAGAACCTTCTAGACTCTTTACCAGACAATATCTTGACAAAGGAACCACCCTTTTCACACTTCTTTTGTATCAATTTCTCTCCCCCAGACTTATTTCTTATTATATCCTTATTATTATTTTTTATTTTCAGCTTAGCATATACATATCAAGGTAGGAGACGCGAGTATTGATGGTGTTTGCCACCAAATCCCCGGTTCTTCCCTCTCTATGTATCAAAGGATGTAGGCGAATAATGGCATCATAGGAAAATCCTAGCCTCGCTTCCAATCTTTTGTGTGATCATCCCCTCTTAAGTAGAATAATGGGATCGCTGGAAATTTTCCTAACCCTCTACTCAGAAGAAAATCATTTCAATCTTTTATGCTCTTAATCTATCAACTTATTTCAGGGGAGAGAGATACCATAATTCTAAACACACGGGTTCCTTTATCAGATATGAATGATGAATCAAGCTCTATGAACACTAACCACATTGATGAAGTGCAAAAATTTGGCTCAGGCTTCAGAAGAACTCTGCTGGAGACATGGATGTTTTCTAGTCAACTGGTCAGCCTTTGGATTTTTCATTAGTCGATCTAGAACTGATCCTGTAACACTGTGCACTCAAAAACAAAATCACATCAATAGGTTCAAGCACAGGATCATAATCTCCAACAAATTTTGACTCAATAAAACAGTTTTGACTCTATAAAACGACTGACTCTAAGAAAAACGAAAACAATGTCAGCAGACACCTCCCCCAGACTTGAACAACACTGTCCTCAGTGTTATCTAGCCTAGAGTCAGTGAAAGAAACAAAGAAAAAGGATAGAACGAAGAGAAACAAGAAATTACCATTCTGGAACAGTCGGTGTCGATCGACACACGGCATGGTATCGATCGATACCATGCTTAGATTGACTTTGTGAATTTTCATCCGCGATTGGTGTCGATCGATACCATAGGGGGTATCGATCGATACTTAGGCGATTTCGAGTTGCTCCTTGTTCATCCTGACACAGACTCAAAACAAACGAAAATAAAAATAAAAACGAATCAGAAACAGACTCACCAGTGGGTTGCCTCCCACCAAGCGCTCGTTTAACGTCAATAGCTTGACTGTAACGCCCTTCAGGCTGGATAAGAGTGAGAGCTTGCACCAAAACAGGCTCCATCACTTGATATTACTAGCTTCAGAGTTCTGCTTAGCATGCTGTCTACAAATTCCTGCCCTTTCTCTTTCAGCTCAGAAGTAAGAAGGACTCTGGCCTTGGAGAATGGCTTCAAGGCTCCCTTGCATTTGACCTTGTAATCAATCGAATTCCCATCACACTTCTGAGGAATCAGAGTGACATGGGGATTCTCGACCTTTTTGTTCTTGGCCTTCTTCTTCTTTGTTGCCTTAGTCTTCTTCTTGGGGATGTTGGGCGGTTCAGCTGGAACGTCTGTGACAGTAGGCTCATCAGGAGGCTCTTCCAGAAGATCAATTGCTAGCGACTCTCCTGTGATAACCTTGATGCTAGAGGCACGTGTGGGAATACTCCTAGGTGGAATGACATCATAGTAGACATCACTGTCAATGTAAGAGAAAGATAGTCTCTTATTAGGTGTGTCTATGATCGCGCCTGCAGTAGCCATGAACGGTCGTCCCAGGAGTATAGGCATACGAGATATCGCACCCATCTCCACAACCTGAAAATCAGTAGGCACCAGACAGTCTCCTACTTGGACTAGCAAACCAGCGATTTCACCATATGGAAGTGAGGTGGAATCGTTTGCAAACGTGATAGATGTCTTAGGAGATAGAATAGTAGCCCCCAACTGCTCTGCAATTGCCTTTGAGATGACATTGACACTAGCCCCTGAGTCGACAAGAGACTCTTTGAAATCAACTCCTGAGATGGAGCTTGGTACTGCGAATTTCCCTGGGTCTTCCCTCTGTGTCAATTTCCGTGGTTGTAGTGAATTGCGAACTCTTTCTCCTATCACCTCACGTGATTTCTTGGCTTCTGGTTCTTTCTGCGAGGGGTATCGATCGATACCAGGTAGGGTATCGATCGACGCCATGCGATTTGAATCGTTTCTGACAGGTACATCTTCATCAGAAAGAAGCTCCACGTTCGGGTTATCCAGCATATACTGTAGTCTAGCAATCTCCCATTCCTCCCTTGTCAGCTTAGGAACCATAGGATAAGGCATCCTGGTTACATACACTCGTTCTGCAACGACCTTAGGCACCACAGTCGAAGTTTCAACTGTTTCCTCAGAAATCGCCCCGGTATCGACCGATACCAATGGGGTATCGATCGATACACGGGTTTTCGAATCCATTCTAGCAGGCGTCTGGGCTGGTATCGATCGATACTGGGAAGTATCGATCGATGCTTGTGCGATTTCAGGAATGGCTTCGAGATTTTCTGCACGTAAGCTGATGGCATTGACGTGTGCATTGTGTGATTGAACCGCCTTTCCCTTGGAATTTGCTGCAGTCTGAGCTACTTGCGTCTCCAGCATCCTGTGGCTCGTATTTAGTGCCTCGATCCTTCCACTCAAATCGGTGTACATGGTGTCCATCTTACCATTGAAGGTGGCTGTCATCTTCTCCTGCCCTTGAACCAGGTGTTCAAGCATAGCCTCAATCTTACTCTCAAGAGCTTTGGGTGGTGGGGATTGGTACCCTCCTTGCTGAGCATTGTTGGTGAAGTTTCGATTGGAGTTGTATCCGAATCGCTGACCCTGAAAACCAGAACCACCAATGTAGTTAACATCTTCCACTTCATTCTCAGCAGCGAAGTGGACGGCCTTTGTTGTCTTTCCCAGCAGAAGACTGTGCATAGAATCCAGCTGAGCTTTCACTTCAGCGATCTGTGACCCATCCATGTTACCAGCCAGCTTCTTGCGCTCGAAATCTGCGCTCTTGGTGCTACTGCTAGAGGCAAAGTTCTCGATCAACACAATAGCATCCTCAGGATATCTGGTGTTGAAATTACCATTGCTGGAAGAGTCCAGACCCATCTGATATCTCCAATCTACTCCTCTGAAGAAGATACCAAGCAGTTGCACATCAGAGTATCCATGATGTGGACAATCTCTCTGATACGATCTGAATCTTGTCCAAGCAGCCTTGAACGCCTCAGTAGGTCCTTGAGAAAAAGTGGATATCTTATTTCTCAGATCTTCAGATCGCCCGTCATCATAGAAGTTAATCAGGAAGGCTCTCTTGGTGTCCTCCCAATTAGTTAGCGATCCAGGAGATAGCTGCCTCAGCCAGTAAGTAGCTTCTCCACCTAGAGAGTAGGGGAAGAGCTTGCAGAAGAGATAGTCGTAGGACACTCCATTGCTCTTAATGCTAGTGACCAAGTCCTCGAACCTCTCTACATGGTCCATTGGATGTTCATGAGGAAGACCATGAAAGAGATGCTGTCCCACTAGAGTGAAGTAAGCAGGCTTCAGCTCAAAGTCATTCCTCTCAAACGCAGGAGGACGAATTGCTGAACGATTGGCGAAAAACTGGTCAGGCCTGTTGCATTCACCAATCGTCCTTCCACGATTAACCACAGCATTCCCTGCGTTGGCGCGCCCAGCTGGCGCGACAATCTCAACAACCGCAGCAGGGACAACGATGTTACCAGCTTCATCAAGTCGCTGCCCTCTCTCATTACACACGTGACCCTCTTGGTCTCTCAGAATTCCAGCTTCATCAGCTCTTAAAACCACTGGGTTGTTCATCCCTGATGTTTGCTTGGTCTTTCTGTTTGTGCGTTCCACAAACGCTAGCTGTTCCAATCACAGTTCAACTAGCTGTGTGCTCTTGTTGCTTCTGGTTTCACGAACAGGCATACACCTGCAAACAAAACACTAGGCAAAGCACGTAAGTAACCAGAAAAATACGTTGAGTATCGATCGATACCAAGTGGTGTCGACCGATACCAACAAAAGAAGACGACGAGTATCGACCGATACTACAGAGTATCGATCGATACCGACGAACTTAGTCGAAATTCTAAACTAAAATCTAATGGCAAATTGAGTCCCCGGCAACGGCGCCAAAATTGATATGCTCAATTTAATACCCTAAAGTACTAAAGCAGTTGTAATAGTATAGCTAGGGGTCGAACCACAGAAGACTCACAGAAACGTACAATAGATTCTATAGTGTCGAATTACGCTAAGCCAAACAGTTGTAATTAAAAGCAGTGCAGAAATTAAAGGAGTTGTAAATCAATTGAGAAATATAGGCTCAGGGTTTTTCTCAGGAAATCAATGAATGCAGATAAACTAACTAACAGGATTCAGATTTAGCGCAGTTCTTGAACTCAAATCACTAAAATATAGCTAACCAACTCTCGTTGCGAAAACTATCTAAATCTAAATCCTAGGAATTCCAAATCTCTTTGCGAATCCTAAATTCTAAACCAGCTTTAATATCAGGTTTGATATGTTCACAAATCAATTAAACCAAATCTCTTTGCGAATAATCAATTTGCTCACCTAGGTTCTATCAGGTAATTAATCGCACTCTCGTGCCTAATCAATTATCCTAAGATCTAAGTTCCAGATTCGTCAACCTAGAATTAGCTATGAACACAACCTAAGGTGAAGAACTAATTCAGATGGTGAATCCTAAACAGATAATTAACCTAGCATTCAAAGAAATCCTTTATGAGAAAACCCTAAACCTAAAGTGGATCTACTCAGACATGGCAATTGAATCAAAAGACATGTTTGAATAAATCATCAATAGAATAGAAAGAAGGGTTTAGAGATCTGATCTCGGACGAAGGGAGATTCAGACTTGTCTCTCTAAAACCAAAGTAAAATCAAACACAGAAAATAAAAGCATAAAAAGGCATAGCCTAAACAGGTGGCTGAAAACTCCTATTTATAACCTAAAACACGATCTAGGGTCTTCTTGTAATTATTAAAGACTTCTGGGCACTTTTGCAATTCCTCAAGTCTTGGAAAACTCGCGGGTTGTGTCTTGCTGCGCTGAGTGTCGATCGATACCAAGGGGTATCGATCGATGCTCGACGTGAATTCAGGTTCTCAGCGACACGATCTTTAGCTCTGCTACAAACTGCTCCAGAAAGCTCCAATACTTCCAATAATCCTCCAAACGTGCTATGACCTGTAAAAGACTCTAAAAGACTCCAAAATACTATAAAGACTCTATAAAAAGGACTTATATCATGGCTTAAATAGGGTAAAAACCATGATATATCAGTTGAGCCTCTCGCTCGCTGGCGAGAAAGTTCCAACCTTCCTCCTTAGCTTTGGTTCAATGGTTGCTGCTCCGCATCCACCTCCAATTCCTCTAGATTTGCTTTCCTCTCCGCAAATCTCCTCTCCCGCTTAAGCCCCTAGGCAAATCGGCGATGTCCTCATCCGATCCCAATCGGCGATGTCCAAATCGGCGACAAAATCGCCATCTGACAACACCAAGGAATCACGATCCCACGATCTCCAGCCTCCGATTCGAAACCCTCCGCCTCCGGCAACAGATTGCTCTCGTCGGAGGTAACGATATCGGGACGAATCTCGTGAGAAAAAAAAAATTGTACATGTATTAAAACGGATATCGGATATCCGATCCAAATTTTTATTATTATTTGTATCCGGCGGATATGTTATTTCACTATTCGTATCCGGACTACCTGGATATCCATTTTTTCGGATCGGAACGGATACCGGATACCGGATAATAATCTCAGCCCTAGATATAGATAGTATTTTGAAAATCATGTTTTATGAGTTAAATTGTAAAGAATTCATATCCCAATACACTAGATTTTAACATAATCATAAAATCATTAAAATACAAACTTTTTGAATAACAGTGGATTTTGATTAGATTATAAAAATCATCAAACCAATAACAATGAATTTTAAAAAAATGTTATAATCCATAAACGAATAACATTAGAATCTATTAAGAATGTTAAAATTCATAAACCAATAACATTAGAATCTTAAACTCTAAAAATCTTCATAAATCAATCTACCAATAACCTTCCTTAGTTGAGACGGGTTTTTCATGCAATTTTTTTGATTAAACATATATATTTGATGTGTCAGAAAATTAATTGTTAAATTATGGGCTCCAATTTATATACGTATCCAAAAACTTTTATGATAAATTTTTGTTTGAATCGGGATCCTATTCGAATTTATGAGTTGTAAATGATATATTAAAAAGGGGTCTTGAATATATACATGACATAATCATAACACGAAAAAAAAGTTGAGATTATATCGTTGTCGCTTGCCAAACCCATAAGAAACAAATTGAGGAGAGGGCCAAAGTTTTATAAACGATCCTTGGCTCATTCTCCTTTGAAACCAACCAAACCCACAAAAATCAAAACATGGTCATGAAAGATTTCACAATCAAATACCAATTGATAATGACAATCACATCATTTTATTCTTATCTCTCTCTCTCTCTCTCTCTCTAATGGCCCCTCTTTGTAAGGACCAAAACCTTTAGTCGGTTCTCTCTATCATCCATCACCTCTACCGAAAGGAGAAATGAGATATCAGCGAATTCTTCTTATAGAGACAACCAAATTGATTCATAGAATGAGTTTGGAATTGGATCATCATCAAAACTCTCTCTTTGGCTTGTTTTTCCTTTTAGACATAAACCAAACTATTAAATCCAAAATCCTCTTTTTAAAAGACAAGTGAAAGGAACTATAACCATTAACCAAACATCTCTCTCATTTCATTCCCTTTGAATGTCTTTTCTCAAAGAAACAAAACAATAGAAAGATGATACATCAAATATGAAAGAAAAAAAAAGCATTATAGTGGGTGTGGTCCAAAAAATCATAAGATTTCATCTTTATATATTTCTTTTATATACGTCTTGTCATATGATCATTTAACCTCATTGCCGAATTGTAACCACATATTTTTTCATGTCTCCAACATTACGTCCTGTTTTTTTTTTCTAAGCTCTAACTTGTAGCATTTTTGAAGCAAACCAACACTTTCATTTTTCAGGTACGTTATTACAAATACAAATTATGGAAAAAATATATATACAAAAGACAATCCTTTGTCTCTGACAAATAGTTTAGAGAAATTATGGTCAAATGTCCGAAATTTCCAAAATTTATCATAAAAAAGAAAATAATTACAACCTAATTAACAGTTGAAAGATATAATTTCAAATGCTCATATAAAACCAAAATAGATGATAAACCCTGACTATTTAAACTTTGGAAGTTTATAATACTACGTTTCACTCGTGGTTGTTTTTAACGTGAATATATGCGTATTTAGTGCTAATTACAATTTATAAATTTTAAACGCTAGCGCAAACACAATATCAAAATGAAAATTGTATTTTTGCCGTTTTTTGGTATCTCTAGATTCTTTACTAACATCTAAACCATGAAAAAAAAACAGACGCCACTACATAATCAAATCACTTCGGTGATCACTTCACCGTTAGGATATCAATCTAAAGTCCCTCATCGAAAGATTATACAAGAATGGTCTAATATATAGTTAAGTCCAACTCCAACTAATACGAAACTTTTTGAAAGGGAGACCAAAAATAAATTTGTTCGGTCTTTGCCTCTTGGACCCTAAACGAACATTATCATACTAATAAATGCCAGATTTTATTGGAGGGGGAGGTCAAAGGTTTGTGGTCTTTGGTTTGAGGAGATAATTGTTAGAATAACAATCTAAAGTCTCACATTGAAATATTAGATAAGGATGATTTAATTTATATAAGTAAATTTCAACTCTAACTAGTATTAGGTTTTTTTGGAAAAAAACTCTAAAACAAATTCGTGTGATTTTTGCTTTTTATGACCAAAACAAACAATATTATACTAATATAGAGTTGGATATGGATTTAAAAAACCCAAAATTCACATAATTCCCAGAAGTAGTTTGAGAGGTAAGGTTAAACGAGCTCATCAATAAACTATCCTTACTTTGTGAAAAAAACAAACAGAAAAGGAAAAGTGAAAAATGTGTAACTTTGGGAGTGAATATATCCTTTATCTCTCTGGTTTGATTCCTTGTTTTCTTTCTAGAAGCATATATCCTTCTTCTTTTTTCCCCGTCTTTTTACTTTTTTTTATAAATTACAGGTAATGAAGCCATATTCTTTTTGGTAATCATAGAAGAGAAACCTTTTGTGCTCGTAAAGGGTTATATTCTCGATAGTTTGTTGCAAAATGAATAACAAATGGAATATTATTGGTACTATACCTTTCCTTTACTTTATAAAGGGTCATCCTTCAGGACTGTTCAAGAATTTTTTTGATTCCGACCCCATAATGGGAAAAGACTATATTTTTGTGTGAATTCTTTGTAATCTTAATTATCTCTTTCTTCCCATCTAAACCTTTTGAATCACACGAAATTAACCGCCTTTTTGAACTTTTGAATGAACAAAAAAGCACGTAATTTTGAAAATATTACCTTATCATTTTAGTTGTGAAAATTATCTACCGAGTTATTATTATTAGTAGGAAAATTGTCGAGAATTAGAGCAAATCGAACTAGAAAAAAACGTAAACTTTAGAGAAAATATGTATTGAAAAAAATACTCGTTTTTAGAGTTTCCTTATTATCTTGTGAATGAATAATACAAGTTCTTAAGCACGTTACATTCCTTTGTTCGCTCAAAAATGGTTTTTTAGGGCATCTCCAACCCTACCATATTTTCTACTCCAAATGTCATTTTGCAGTAAAATCATCTCCAATCATATTCCATTTTTTACTGCAAAATGGGGAAATACTATTTTTTCCTCCAAATATGGAGTAACTCCATTTTCAACTCCATTTTGGAGTTGAACTTTTTTATTTATAATTTAGTCCTTAATATTTTATATTTTTAAAAAACTGTACGTTAACGACATCGTGAGCCCAATTTGCCCAGTAGTGCTAGGTCACGTGTCCACATCACTTAAGTTTTTGCTTATACGAAATTAATACTCGCTGCTTCTAATTGTTAGATCCTTATTTTTATTAATTAATACTTTAGTTATTTACCTTAAATAATTAAAATAATAAGGGTAATTTTTTAAAAAAAAGAACAATAACTATACTTAAGAAATATAAAACATCTAATTTTTTTAAACAATTTTTTTTTCTAAAACATCTATTATTAAAAAATAGAGGGAGTATTCAATAGAAGAATCTTATTTACACAATTTAGTTTTATATCTTATTTACAAAATGGAGATAAAAACGTTCATTTTTCACTTCGAAATGCGTTAATTGATCATGTATGGAAAAAATATTCAAATGGTGATGTTTAAATTAAAATGTGCTTTGTTTTGTTATTTTTTATGATATTGTAATGGTTAAATTTAAATAATATAACAATTTGTGCAAGTTTTGAAAGAAAAAAAATAATGAATTAATTTGTAAATTTTATAGATAAATCGTATTTTTAGCAATTAATAATAAAATAGAAAATGAAAAATATAATAAGAATATTCTTTTTAGAGTAACAAATGGAGGAATACATCGGAGAGAAATCCAACTCCATTTTGGAATTACTTTATTTTAGAGATAAAAATGAGGGAATACATTGGAGATGCTCTTAGTATACTTTTATCAGATTTTGTCATCTAATTAGAAACAACAAAAACTTAATAGGTTATGTACTGTAATAATTATTATTAGTGTAGCAGTGAATGTAGTCATAACAACAAAAACTTATGATTATAGTGGGAACTAATGTAGTCATGTCTGGTAAGAAGAGTGATGCGTTTTTGCTTCAACTTTTATATAAGAGCGTTTTGATCATCTTTTCTGCCATTTGTCTATTGTC
The DNA here is from genome assembly GCA_030161315.1 of Eutrema japonicum. Classification (NCBI taxonomy): domain Eukaryota; kingdom Viridiplantae; phylum Streptophyta; class Magnoliopsida; order Brassicales; family Brassicaceae; genus Eutrema; species Eutrema japonicum. Next base: position 38,738,214 of record BSQW01000005.1, read on the forward strand.
CACCTCCCACTCGTTTAACAGAATTCGGTCACGTGACATACATTAAGCGCACGTGCTCCTGTCACACAAACCATATTGACTTATGATTTTTTTTTCCATTTATAAAATAGAATTTTGATTTATTTATTTTTTACACCTAGACTTAAGGTGGACGTTCGGTTTTTCAGTTCGGTTCGTTTCAGATTTTTCGGTTTTCGAATTTTTTGGATTATTGAAATTAGGTTCCATTCAGAATCAAGTTTTATTTAGGTTCGGTTTTTATAAACAATTACCCAATTAAATCAAGTTTTAAACTCTAAAATCTAAATTCTAAAAATTTCAAAACAAAGTGATGCAAACTGCATTTTCTTATGTGGGTCAAACATCATAATTTGTAGGCACATTTCTCTTTGCTTTAAGTTTATTTGGAAGCGAATTAGTATATGTGGCTGTTGTTTCTTTCCTTTTCATACAAGCGATCTAAGATGCATTTTCTTCAACCGAGGATGAACTCATCTACAAAACAAAAAATGACAAAACATCACATGAGACACAAAACAAACATGAGGAAACAGTTTTTTTTAACCAAAATATTCAAATCAAAGACAAAATACTAAATTAAAACCAAAGGAGTAATCGAGTAACAATATGATAAATTTAAACTAAATGATATCTTTTTTTACGGCACTAAAGGATATTATTAATTAGCTAAAACTACAATTACTAAACATACAAAATCCTAAATCTTAATATGGAATTTAATTGCGGTTAACCGATTGGGTAATTTGGTTTTCGGTAAATTTCTCAAACCGAACCGAAAACCGAATTAACTTGGTTATATGTCCGTTTGGGTTATTCAGGTTATCCGAACTCAAACCAAATTACGTTATTCGGTTCTGTTCAGAACGGTTCTGCTCGGTTCGTGAAAGTTTGAATTCAGCTACTACTGATTTAACATGCAAATTGCAAGATAGGGTTTTATGTTAAACCAAAAACTTTCAGGGTGAGTTGGTCCATTCTTGTCGAACTGGAATTACGTTTTCATGTTTTAAACAATCTAAGATCATCACGGATCGGATCCATAAAAACAACTCTGCCAAAATTTGATTGGATTAAATCAATTATATTTGTTATGCTAAAGAAAATTGACGGTTAACTATAGTCCGCAAGACTACAAGATCAAATCCAACCGAATTTAAACGTGAAATTAAGACAAAACCTAGCGCGTCTACATGGCCACATAATCGGATTCAACTAAACCATTACAACATCTAAATGTAAAGTACCGTTTAGTATATTAAAAGTTAACCGAATCGACGTCTACGATTATGCGACGATAGTTTAATATGATTAGTGACATGCTTAATCTGACCGTTAGGTCTAGGAAAAGGATCAAAATTGACTGATCGGTTCGGTTCGGTTATGTCTTTTACTATCCATTCGGTTAGTAACAGTTTTCGGTTCGGTTTCGGTTCGGTTACCATTCGGTTCGGTTCGGTATGGTTATCAAAATTAATAACCGTTTGGTAACCGAAATGTTTTCGGTTATTTTTGGTTAACCGAATGGTTTCGGTTATTTTCGGTTAACCGAATGGTTTCAGTTATTTTTGGTTATTTTTGGTTAAATTTCAAATATTTTCGGTTAGTTTCGGTTATTTTGGTTAAGTTTCGATTAAATTTTAAAATATTTCGATTATTTCGGTTACATTTCGAAATGTTCGGTTATTTCGGTTAAATTTCGGTTAGTTTCGGTTATTGCAGTTATATTTCGGTTATTTCGAGAAAATAAACATATTTTTATTTATTTTTTATATATACATGGATACTCATTGGTTATCGGTTAATAACCATTCGGTTATCATAACCAATGGATATTAAAAAAAATAATCATTCGGTTATTGTAAAGTAACCATAATCAAACCGAACCATTAATTTTGCCCAGCACTAGATTGATGCGTAAGTTATACATGAATTCGACCGAATATAATTAATCTAAACCAAACGAAAGTTCAGTGAATGTCCGAAAACAAATAATGGTCAAACTGATATCAAGTGACTGATCGGAGGAAATTGAACCAATGGAACGGATAATGCATTAGTGAACCAAATATTAAAATAAATGCATTAACTGATTATGTTGATCTCGTAAGACGAGATGACCATACTCACTAAACAAATTTATTGCTTATGTATCTTTAATGAATGTAGATTGATTGGATGATATTATGTGCGCAAGACAAATGATCCTGTAAAAGAAGGGACAATTAGGATGGATAAACATAGAGTTAATAGTTACAAGTTGTGCTTAAAACTCATGGTTTATTAATCAAAGAACGCGTTTATGTTTAAAGGGCGTATTGTTAAAGATTAGTTGAATCTTAACTTGAAAATAACATAGTAAAATTGTAAGATGGAAGAGTTAATCTTTAACAAAAAAAGGATGGAAGAGTTAAACTTCAAAAATGGCTAAAAATGAGTAGGAAACATAAAGTTTTGGTTGGCTTTGTTAGCAAATCTAAGAAAGTGGATTTGTGTTCTAAATAGCTTATTAACACAGAAAATATAAATAGCTCATTGAGCTTTATTTAGATAGATAAGAAACTAAAGAGAGGTGAAGAAGATTTTGGTTTGTCACCAAGAACACAAACACATTTGATTGATCTGAATTTTACAGAGAAGGAGAGTTGTCTTTTGCAACTCTCAAAGGTTACTCTACAAATCGATCATAACATTGCATCTTATACTAAATCCACTTTGCTCACTCAAAACCTAATACACATGGGCTTTGGTTTGGGCTTGGTTTTAATATTTCAATATTCCCCCGCAAACTTTGCGTCGGGTGAAAGCCAAGATGTCAAAGTTTGAAACCGCAAATGTATATGACTTTGGCGGAAGCATGAATAAGCGAGGCAAGATCTTTGTGATGTAGGCGGATGATTCTATTCACCAAGGAGAACATTAGTGTGAGAACTTTTCAGGTTCTTTTGACCTATTTGTCTCACGAAGAGTCCGAGTTTCTTTTCCCGTTTAACTCCCCTAAGTTATCTCATGACGAGAGAATTTTCTTCCCACAACTTCTTAATCCTAATCGCTATTTGCTGTCCATCCATCAGCCAACTAAAACTGCTTGCTAATCATTATGCCTTCTCTTTGGCATATCATCGAACACCTTATGTGCGTCCAACCAAGCAGAAATTTTCAGCCACAAACTATCATTAGCAAACCCAAAACTATTCCATTCTAGCCTCACGAGTTCGATCCTAATCTAAACCATCCAGCAGAACCAGCATAACAACAATCAACCATCACACTCTTCTCAAGCTATCAAACGGTTATCTCCTTCCAACTTTTTTTTTGATTGATCGCAAATGAAAGAGCTTGTTACTGTGATATAAGGAAGCCTTGATTCAATCTCAGACCATGATTTCTTGGATGATGAGCTTGCACACTCCTAACTTATGTCTGATGGCTCCTCTTCGCTTTGAAAAGGCTTCCGCTGCTTCACCTTTCAGGTTCAGAGTTTCATGAACTGAAAGAAACTCAAGCATATTCTGTCCACCATAGCTTTTGTTGGAGAGCAAGCTTCACTGGTCCCTTCCGTACTGAAGAAACCTAAACACGAGGCTTTCCATTTTCAGATTTAAGCACCGATCGAGTCACGGCTGAGACAGAGTAAGTGCATGCTGGAAGATGACACCCATATGAACCGTTTGGCTCTGATACCATGTTAGCAAATCTAAGAAAGTGGATTTGTGCTCTAAAGAGCTTATTAACACATAAAATATAAATAGCTCATTGAGCTTTATTTAGAATAAGAAACTAAAGAGAGGTGAAGAAGATTTTGGTTTGTCACCAAGAACACAAACACATTTGATTGATCTGAATTTTACAGAGAAGGAGAGTTGTCTTTTGTGTAAGCAGTCTAAAGACAAAGATAGATTTGGCCCCAAAAAGCTTATTTTAGATATGGAAATGGAGATAGCTCATTGGAGCTTTATTGTGTGCAAAGAAATAAAGAACAGGGAAGAGACTTTGTTGTCACCAAAAACAAAGAGATTGTCGATTATATTTCATAAATGTGAAGGAAGAGAGTTGCCTCAAACAACTCTCCAAAGGTTACATTGATCGATACCTAACATTACTACTTATACTAATCCACATTCTCAAACCCTAATACACATGGGCTTGTGTTGGACATTCTTGTGTGGGCTTGTGTTGTGGGCTTCAATACTCCCCCGCAAACTTTGCGTCGGGTGAAAACCAAGATGCCAAAGTTTGAAACCGCAAATGTAGATGACTTGGTAATAGCATGTAGAGGCGAAACAAGAATCTCAATGATGTAGATGAATACTCCATTCACCAAGGAGAACATTAGTGTGAGAACTTTTCAGGTTCTTTTGAACTATTTGTCTCACGAAGAGTCCGGGTTTCTTTTCCCGTTTAACTCCCCTAAGTTATCTCATGATGAAAGAAACATTTTCCAACAACTATTGAAACCTCACTCAATCTCAACTTGTTATCCAAAAGCCACCAAAACTGCAATTCTAACAATTAGCCGTCTCTTTGGCATTTCACAGAGCCCCTTGTGTGCACGCAGAATTTTTTTTTGTATTTGCGCAGAGACTAAGCATCCTAAATGAATTGCTATCACTAAACACAGCTGTAGCAAACCCAATCCTAGCATGTTCCATTCTAGTTTCAAGAGTTCCTTCACAACAACCATTCATGTAACCCATAATTCCTAGCATTAAATCGACATTATCCAATTTTGCACAGAAACCCATAAATACCTTAAATCTGAACCAGATTAAGGTCATCCACTTCTTCAAATCAAACAGATCGAAAACCCATCCGATTAGTTTGAAATATTTGGGTTGACGCTTCTGAATCTTTTGTCCGGATTAACGCCGTCCTCTTCTTCACTTCAAACAAATCGTGAAATCCGAAACAGTCTGAGATATACGGGTTGACGTTTTTGAATCTTCAACAATCATTGGAACTGAACATTGATATTGGGAGACAAAGATGGAGCTGTAGTTGATATGTTGCGCAGAAACTAGCATTTGGGCTTGTATTTGGGCCTTTTCTCATAATATCTTTGACTTGCTTGAGCCCAATTTCCTTTCTTCTTCGATTGTCTTTTCGTTTTCTCCTTCGCCGTCTTGGACTGGACAGAGAATGGAATCGCAAATGTAAACACAAAAAAGCAGAAAGACAAAACGCCATGTCTGAAATTGCCCGTGCGGAGATGATGAGAGCTCTGGCAAATATAAGCAGTGACGCCTCATACCCATAAATCCCAATCGACTGAAGCTCTGATACCATGTAAGCAGTCTAAAGACAAAGATAGATTTGGCCCCAAAAAGCTTATTTTAGATATGGAAATGGAAATAGCTCATTGGAGCTTTATTGTGTGCAAAGAAATAAAGAACAGGGAAGAGACTTTGTTGTCACCAAAAACAAAGAGATTGTCGATTATATTTCATAAATGTGAAGGAAGAGAGTTGCCTCAAACAACTCTCCAAAGGTTACATTTATCGATACCTAACATTACTACTTATACTAATCCACATGCTCAAACCCTAATACACATGGGCTTGTGTTGGACATTCTTGTGTGGGCTTGTGTTGTGGGCTTCAATATTTTGCAACTCTCAAAGGTTACTCTACACATCGATCATAACATTGCATCTTATACTAAATCCACTTTGCTCACTCAAAACCTAATACACATGGGCTTTGTGTAACGCCCGTGTTCCGCAATTCTGCCAAACGAGGGAATTTGGCTAAGGCAGAAATTGAGTTTAGCCGAGGAAATTATCAAAAATGTAACTGTTTACATTTTAGCCGAATAAAAATGTAATCGTATACATTTTAGCCGAACCAGCGTGAATAAAATGTAACTGTTTACATTTTAGCCGAGATATATGAAGAAAATGTAACCGTTTACATTTTTAGCCGAGCGCGCGTGAATAAAAATGTAACTGTATTACATTTTAGCCGAGAGATTGTATAAAAATGTAAATACGGCAGTTTAGAGCGGTTTCTGAGGGAAAAGACGTGCGTGTGAGGGCGGTTTCTATTTTAGCCGATTAAAATAAACCGCAGGACGGTTATTCGCTGATCAGAAAGGGGATTCGATCTATTTTAATTAGTGATGGGCTCACTTTCTCCTTCTCGCGCGACCAAAAGAACTCTGAAAGTATAAGGGAGAAATTGTGAGAAGTTACTCGAGAGAAAGTTCAGTTTATCCGTGATAATCTGATTTTAGCCGAGGGAGAATTCAGATTATCCGAGGAAAAATCGATCCCGAGGAGTTTTAGCCGAACGAGAATTCAGTGTATTCGAGGAAAATCGATCGCGAGGAGTTTTAGCCGAACGAGAATTCAATGTATTCGAGGAAAATCGATCGCGAGGAGTTTTAGCCGAACGAGAATTTATTTCTGGTCCGAGGAAGGGACTCTAGCCGAGAGAAGGGATTTTTCTGTTCGATCCGAATCCGAAGGAAACGAAGGTGAGTTCGTGACCGTGGCCTTAAGTCTGATCGTTTCTTGAGTAGATGTTATTCTGTTTGTCTGATGAATACGATGTTTATCGTTTATTCATGTTCTGTTGGCTATCCGTGGGATTATGTACATTATTGGCGATCTAGACTGAGATTTAGCCGGTAATGGTATATAATCACTCGGCTAGGTTCTGGTTTCTGATAAGCATCTGATTGATTCTGGTTTATTCTTGTTGCGATTCATGCTTTGGCTAAGTGAGACGGGATGACCGTTCTCACTAAGCATTTCTGTTGCTTATGCCTCCTTTTGGATGCAGGTTCTGATTGTAGCCGAGATGTTACATATGATGGTTGATCAGTTCGGGGGACAAAGGCTGGAACGGATGGATGGTTGTATTGGGTAGATTCGGTCTAGTTTACATTTTGTAGTAGCTTATATGCAAACTTAACAAATGTGCTAGAACCTCGTGTGTATTAATTCAAGTAATCTGTTTTAATTCAAGTTTTCTGTATTAATCTATTTATGCTCGGAAATGACTAAGTCTGAATGAACTAGAACGTGCAAAAAATAAAAATCTGGTATATTCTAATCCGGCTAAAATTGTTAAGTGTTGGCTAAATTTATAAAAATCGGATTAGGGTCTTACACTTTGGTTTGGGCTTGGTTTTAATACTTCAATAGGCTTGAATCGGACCGCTTCGTCCGCTGTGTAAGGAAAGCTGGGAAAGAGTGTTATATATATATCTTATAATATTATTTAAGAAAACATTTTGAAAATAAACTTTGTTTTGTAGGTTATTACATGAAATGTCATTACAAATAACAAAAAATAATTGAAACAAGAAATAATATAATTGTCTTTTACAATTAGTGATAAGAATATGGAAAATATTTATTTTGTATTTAATATTTTATCTACTATATATTAATAAATTATAATCAATCCAGATATATTCATAGAAAAAAAATCTATTCAAAATTTTGATATATTTTTCACTATAGTTTATTATATTTTATTTGAATTTATATCAAAATAAAAGTTGAAAAATATTTTACTAATTTTATAAAAATTTAAACACAAGAAACTTGATTTTTTAAAAAAGTTTGTTAACTAACCACAAAACTAGAGTTATTAAACGGTGCATAATAGAGTTATGTTTTCAAGATTATAGGTTTTACGGGTTCTCGAATAATATTTTAGTCCACTGCAAAACGGAGTAAAATTAAAATTATAAAATTAAAAAAAACAATTTTTCTTAAATTTCAAAAAAAAAACTTAAAAAAATTATTCCACGCTAATTATAGCACGGCTAAATTCTAATATATATATATATATATATATATATATATATATATATATATATATATTGTATTAATACATAAAAGCTCGTACATACTCATGTTAAGTAAATTATATTCTTCAGTAATATGTACTCTTATGCATTTGAGTATCAATAAAACCATGAATTTGAAGGATAATTATGTTCCGTTCGAATGTTTTTTTTTTATGGAGTATCAACAAAATTTGCTTACATATTCTTTTTGTTGGAATTTATTTTAATCAACACATGTACACTATAATTTGTTATGATATGATATCTCTGCATATGTTCAGATATTTCGGTATATACCACAGAACATTGATAACACATAACATTTATTCAACCTTGTACTATATATACATAGGCGTTTTGCCAATATCAATAACACAGAACATTAATAAACCAATACTCAAGGTTTATGACATAATTAATCATAGTTTTACATAACTGTACTAAAAAAATACTATTTTAGTAGTGATTGGGACTATACTGGAGTGGAGAGGATTACACAAACATATCAAAGTCAACAAAAAATTGGGAAGCAAGTGAGGAATTACGAAAGCAAGAGCTTATGACCAACAAGAGTGAGAAAGGACTTTGATGATCCAACTCGAGTCGTTGACTCTCTTAAAAAAAGTCAGATGAAATTAACATGTTTCCCACTCACATGACCAACACATGTTTCAGCATGTCATTGGCATTGGATAAGAAGTGGGGGAGCATGTGACGTAAATTGGTCCTTCCTTCACCTGATTACACCATTCCGCAATACACCGAGTTTCCCACCGAGTAGATTTAAAACCATAAATACACGGCTATTTGAAGTTTAATCCCGTAAAGGTTACCATTTATGTGGATTGATCGATGCATGTTTTAAAAAATAAACCAAGTTGTTGGTGGTCGGGTGGTTTTCTTTTTGCGGTGAGTGTCGGCTTTGTTGGTCTAGGTCAGGGATCGATTCTCCGCGAGAACGGAATTACCAGGACAAACACTTGGCCAAGTGGGGTATTATAAGTGGGCTATGTCACTCCCACCCGGGAGATTAGTCTGGACCTTTTGGACTTGGGATTATTTCCGGGGGCCGAAAGACATAAAAAAAAAAAATGTTTTAGAAAATAATATTTTCTAGTGTTATTTTGACATATTTCACACATATTAAGAAAACAGTTAAAAATTCTATACTAAACAATTTTTTTTCTAATTAATACACTAAAGCAATATGATTATAAAATTGGAATTTCGTTTTTTTTTTATTGAAAATATAAAATAACACTTTTTGTAAAACAAAGTTAGAGTCTCAAAATGACATCATTTGTAAAACGGAGGGAGTAGTAATAGGAATAATAATGATGGAAAATTTTATGAATCTTTTTTTAGGTGTGTATTTGAATGGAACAAAAAAAAACAAAGGTTAATTTGGCTAACTACCATAATTGTTGTTCAACATTAAATAACTAACATTTTTAAAAAAAATTGGGTGATCGATCTATAGTCTCACCGATAGCTCCAACTATACAAGCCTCTTAAAGCAAATTACACAGAACAAAACTTGTTAACCAAGAACCACATACAAAGTTTCAAAATCGATCCACAACCACTTGACGTGTAAATTTTGGAGGTTGCTCTTTAATTTAGTCAAAAACACGATTTAAATTTAAAATTATACTAAATGGACTTCATAACCGATTTTCAATTTTGTATTGCTAAAGCTATAATCTAAATTATTGGTGGGGCTATTGATCGATTACCCTAAAAATTTAATTAAACTTTTCCAATAATTCAATCAGACAATCCTTTCGTACTCTCTACACGGAAAATAGTTATTTATTTGTGATGTAATGGCGTGTTTATGTGAAAATAATTAACTACATTGACATATTATTGTATTGCATAACACAATATGTCATAAAACTTATATTAAAAAGTAGTCATTTTTTAATATAGACAAATTGTATTAGAAAGTAGTTTTTCTTTCTAAGTTGTAAAATAGAATGAAACAAATATTAGAGAATTATATTAGAAAAGTATGCAATTATATTTCTAATTAAAATATACAATTGTTTAAAAAAAATAGTCATTACTTACTGTTTTAAACTAGAATAGAACTATATTGCATTACTATGTTCGAAAAACAGATTTTTATATTCAAAAACCGATAACTATAAAAGAAAATAGTTCTTATTTTACGTTTGAAATATAGAAAACGAAACCGCTAGCTCGATATTGTTGTGATTCACAATAGCAGAGAAGCTCAAAAGAAAATATATGATTTCACTGTTGTCGCGATTAGATTTAAACTTTTTGATTATGTTAACGTTCTATCTGCAAATAATGTTGGTAACGAACCGTTACGGTTACTTTATTTTTGGTAATAATGGAGTAGCTCACAAAAACGGTTGAAGAGAAAAATTATATTAAGTTAATAGATAATTCATCAAAGTAATCTTATAGTATAACAATATTACTAGATTAATTTTTAGGGAGTAATATCATACTAGATTAACCTTAGAAAATTGGTCAATATACATTTTATCTATATGTTGTATTATATTACGAAAATGCCATATTAATTTATTTTATTTTGCAAAAAAAAAAAACTAATTATAAAACTTTTAAAAAAACCATAATTCAATTTTGTTTTTTCTCTCTCTCTCATACGGTGACAATCTCTTCTTCTTCCTTTTTTTATTCTTTCTCTTCTTCCCAACCTTCCATTCCTCACTTGCTTTCCTCCCTATCTTTTCTGTTTTGTCTCAGGAGAAAGGTCTCCTCTCTGAACTTCAAAGCTTTGATGTTTCAGATCGAAGAAAATAGGAGCGGCTCCACCGATTTGTGTATCAAAGCGGCTCCGGGATCCAGATCGACGTTAGTGCAGGGATATGATTTTTTTGTCACAGTAGCATGGGGCTAAGAGAATCGTCCTCTTTTCCAGATCTAATCACGGCGGCTCATCTTCCCTCACATATCGAGAGACGGCGTTTCGAGTGGCGGTGAGTCGAGTGTCAGGCGAGTCGAAAGATGTGGCAGTTGACGACGGCGAGAAAACTAATTCTTTCTTCTTCTCCGACAGGTACCTGGCGTCTTCTGCAGCCATATTACCGCCGCCTGAACATTCCGGTAATGATTCTGAAATTTAAGATGTTGGTAGATTTTCATTTGTGGTAGATTTCTTTAATAAAGACGTTGCGGTAGATTTGTTTAATACGATTTGGTAGATTTGTGTAATAAAGACGTTGCGATAGATTTGTTTAATAAAGACATTGTGGTAGACTTGTTTAAAATCTTGATGGTAGACTTGTTTAAAATCTTGATGGTAGACTTGTTTGTAGTTTCGTTGATTTGAGTTGCAGAGATACAGATCGTGATTCGTCAAGTTGTAGATCCACCAGATACGATGTGTCGCCTCCTTCCAGCAAAAACGCGTTTGATTCCCGACACACGATTTGGTAGACTTGTTTTCAACGATTTGGTAGATTTGTTTAATACATTTGTGGTAGACTTATTTAATACGTTTCGGTAGACTTGTTTATTACGTTTCGGTATACTTGTTAAAATTCTTGTTGGTAGACTTGTTTAATACGCTATGGTAGACTTGTTTGATACGTTGTAGACTTATTATCTGTAATTTTTTTTTCTCCAGTATGCGACGGGCGACGAACGACGGGCCTGAAGAGTCACTGGGCGATGCGGTGAAAGGGAAGTCGAGATTTGTTTATCAAAAAAATTGTGTGTAGATTTGTTTACTACTTGAATAATGACAAATTTGTATACTTGGTTGCCGATTTAATTTTAGGATTTTGTAGATTTATTTGAATGGTGGCCGATTTGCTTGTAAACGTGGTTGATTCCCGATGGATATGCTCCGTCGCCTCCTTCATGCGAAAACGTGGTTAATTCCCGACATAGGATATGGTAGACTTGTTTTCAACGATTTGATAGATTTGTTTAATACGTTTGTGGTAGATTTGTTTTCAACGATTTGGTAGATTTGTTTAATACGTTGTGGTAGACTTGTTTAATACGTTGTGGTAGACTTGTTTAATACGTTGTGGTTGACTTGTTTAAAATCTTGATGGTTGACTTGTTTAATACGTTGTGGTCGACTTGTTTGATACGTTGTGGTAGACTTCTTTCCTGCGCTGAAACTTCACCTCCGTGAGATCCCCACTTCATCTTTGAGAGGCGTGATCCCCACTTATGTGTCTTATCGCGTACTTACCTTCATCATCAAATCACAAACGAAAAACAACTATATAAGGAGGAAAGTTTTAAAGAAGAAAAAGAACTTAGGAAATGGAGGTTGATCTATATTCAATTTTGCATGCCTTTTAGAATCTAAAAGATATAATTTTTTGCATGGCTTTTAGAATCAATGGGATGATAGGGAACATTTTGCATGCTTTTTAGAATCTAAAAAATATAATTTTTCTCTATGGAATTGAAGTACTAAGGAAATGGAGGTTGATCTATATTCAATTTTAATGTCTTCCCATACATTGTCTGAGTAAATTTGGATTCATTGTGCGAGTAGTAAAGTCATCATAAAGATGAGTTAAAATACTACATTTATAAGCGATCACATGCGCCTCTTGCAAATGCACAACTACATACGGCATGCCAACTTATTCTATCGATCAATGAAGAAAACAAAATTCAAACAAGTATACAGTGGATGAGAAAAAAAATAATTATCTTTGACAAATAAAAGCATTTAAGTCCTAAGTACCAAAATAGGGGTTGTAAACAAACTTTCAATTAAGTAAGGTGATAATGAATCATTGTCTCGAGGAGGAAGATATATTGAACCACTAACAAATAGTAATTGGAGCAGACAATTAAACTCAACTAAAATCAAAGATCAACTACTAACTATATTATGCTCAAGAATAAACACATTCAATGCACTAAATCAAAGGTCCAAAAAATGTACACAAAATAGGTCTCTCTTTGTGATTTAAGATGAAATGAAAAGTTAAGTCCATAAAAAAAAAGCAACAAAATAAATCTACCATCATTACAATAAATCTACCATCAAATAAAAAAAATTCTCATACTTAGCAAATTTGGGTGCCTAGTTTTTTTCATAGATATGAGTTTTAGTGTAGGGCAAAAACGTCATTTCTCATTCTGGAAAAAATCAAATGTCTACCACCAAACAATGTCGATAAATCTACCGTCAATAAAAGTTTACCACAACGCAAAATAATAAGTCTACCAACTTAAGGTTATCTGAGTAAATACCAAAAGATTTACTAAATCTACCGCCATTAACAATAAATCTACCGTCATTAAAATTAAATCTAACACCATTACAAAACGAAGTCACCAAAATGTTAGACAGTTTTAAATCTACCGTCATTACAAACAAATCTACCAACCCAATAAAAATCTACCGTTGCCAATACAAATCTACCGTCAAATAAATAAATCTACCGTCACGATAAAATAATTCACGCTGATTAACTCTACCACCAAAAGAAATAAGTCTACCAAAAAAATCAAACTAAAGGTTATCTGAGTAAATACCAAAATAAGTCTACCATCAAAGAAAATATATCTACCAACTGAATGTTATCTGAGTAAATACCAAAATAAGTCTACCATCAAAGAAAATATATCTACCAACTGAAGGTTATCTGAGTAAATACCAAAAATAAGTCTACCATCAAAAAAAATATATATCTACCAACGGAAGGGTATCTGATTAAATACCAAAAATAAGTCTACCAAAAATAAATATATCTACCGCGTCGTTAAAATAAGTCTACCAAAATAAGTCTACCAATATTTAACAAATCTATACCATCTTTCAAACAAATCTACCATCCATCAAACAAATCTACGGACCAAAATTTGAGTTGACCAACATCAAACAAGTCTACCGTCAAATAATTGTAGACTTGTTAAATCAACTTTTGCATATGTGGCAAATGAATAGTAATGGCAGTTTTGTAATTGCGTTTTTCTCAATAAATGCCATGCCATAAGGGTATTTTTGGTAATACGAATAAAATTAGGTTATTGTAGTAATAAAAATAAAAGTAGGTCAAACTAATAATAAACATAGAAATAAAAGTTAGTACAGTAATCCACCCTTTATAATATGATATTTCTTTTTATTCACTTTTTGGACAGAATCTTGCTTCTAGATCGTTTATACGTGTTTTAGATTAATATGATCCATGATACCATGATAAATTTGCATGTTATCATTTCAAAACCAATAGATAGTGAACAAAGTGAACGTATAATATACTAGTTCAGTTTCATTTTCATTTTTTTTTATCATAAGTACTGAAAAAAGTTAGACATATTTACAAGCTTTCGCAAGTTCAAATTCAGTAGTCCTTTTTTTTTCATTAGATTTGAAAGTAATTTCAGGTTTTTAACGGGCTCAAATTAATCTTTTGAGCGGTTGAGCGGGAGTGACACAATCCATTTATAATGCCCTATTTGACCAAGAGTTGGTTTGATAATTCCGCATCCGGAGAGACTCAATCCCTAGTCTGTATCAACAAAGTCGAATCTTTCCTGGATGGAAACCACCCCTCTACAACTTCTTGATTTCAAATTCAATAGTCTACTCTTTTAATAGAGTGTCTTATTATATGCATGCTAAACTCAAGGTTCAATTGGATAAATAAATAAAGCATATAAGAAAAAAATACTACTATCTCTTAAGAAAAACAAAGCTTCTATCCAATAAAAAATAAGCAAAGACAGAACGGATCGATGGAATTCCGAGTAAAATTAACTCCATATCTCAACTCAAAACATTTAAGGAAAAAAAGAAAAAATGATATGTTTATGAATTAGCAAAGAATCCATCCCATGTTGTCGTTTACTTCACGTGTCATGTATGGACCCATATCTCTTCCTCTTATTGGTTTTTTAAATCGAATCCATAATTATCGATCTATCAAACCATAATGGTGCATTGTGATGTGTAATAGAATATATATTGTGCGAGAAGTAACACCCAATAATTCTTTCCTTTGAAAGTCACCGCTCGAACGGAGAAATTTGTAAGCGTCGTTTCAGAAAAAAGCTTTCTTGTTTCTTAACCTCCCGTTTATATAAAGCTTTATTTATTTAGAAAAGACAAAGTTAAAGCGTTACTTTTTGGAGGCATCTACTAGGGTTTTTCTCTAGTTTTTTGGGATATGAAGTTAGGCTTCAAGACGATGTAATGATTTCGTTTTTCAGTTCTTCTCTTACGTGGCGATGACTGATCTTTTGTCTGTAAATGGTTGAGGTTGGTATGCGTGTGTCCCCGTCCCGGCTTAACTAGGGGATTTAGCAGTACGACCGTTCCAGGGCCCGCCCCAGGGCCCGCACCTTTATTTTTTTTTTATTCAAATATTTCTATTGCCCAAAGAGGCCAGCAATTTTTTTTCTTACCCAGAGACCCAAAAAAAAAACATTTTACCCCAGAGCTTCTAAAAGTATTGAGCCGGTGCTGGTGTGTCCGTGTGTAAAGGTTGGTGATCCTTTTTGGCGTATCCCCAATCGGAGTTACAAGATTTCATTTCTTTTTGCCTTTTGTCTTCTCGAGTGCATCATCCTATTAGAGTAGTGTGTTTGAAGTAGTTATCGGCTTTGGTCATGTTTTAGTCATGCGTTCGTTTATGTCGGTGCTGCTGTGCTTTGGAGTTTGGTTCAGATCAAACTTCGGTTTTGGTTCTTCCCGATTTTTATATCCTTTGGTTCAGTTCCGGTAATTATATGTTATTTGAAAAAGATCGTAGGTGAGTTTCAGATCAGATGTTTGGTTTAATATCCTTGTTTTATTAATGGTTCTAGTAAAATTTTAGTACTTTTGCTTCTCTTTCATAGGATTTTGTTTTTGGGGATATATTATTGTTCCATCGACCTTGTGTATTATCCTATCTTTGTATTTTGTTTTTGTATTATATAATGTAAAAGATTGAGAAAAAAAATTATAATGGAAAATATTGAGATAAAAAAAAGCGTTACTTTAATGACTTTAATTAAAACAGTTTTGAGACGTGGCTGAAGAAAAAAGCTATTTTCGTCTTTGATAGTATATTTTTAGATCATTAACTTATAATATTTAGTCAAACTCATTAAAAAGTCTGCCGTTACGAATGACTTTAATTTTGACAATGCATGTATTTTATACATAATAGTTTATTTGTGGTCCAGGAAACAAAATTAAATATAAATTCTCAATCCTTTGTAAACATATGGTGTTTTCTTAGAATATTTTTATGAATTTAACCCCAAAAAAACATATATGAGTGATGAATAGTGAACAAATAAATATTATGGTATAATGATTTGTATTGGTATTGTCAATATGTTACCATCTAAGTTCAAATCCGATCGAATATGTCAATATGAGTTGTTGCAAAAAAATGAATGAAGATTAATGTAAGGGTAATTGTAACATATACTATATATTAACATCAAAAATAAATAGGGAATTCATGTCACTGTTCGATGATAATGTTCATCGTGAATAGACTTCGATACCCCTATATTGTGGACCTCTAAAATGTTGTCATCTTCTCTTTCTCGTCTATTTTATCTTCATTCTCATATTTTCTCTCTTGATTTTTTTTTTCTTTTTTCTTTTTTCTTTCCCCTCTCTCTCTCTCTTCTTCTTCTCTGTTATTCTCTTCATAATCCCTCTAATTCCGTTGACGGTGGTACTCTTAACAAAGGTTTTCTCTTGGGTATTCCTCTTCACTTTAGAAAGTCTCATCTTCCATTGTTAAAGGAGTGTGATAGTGGGAGTGATCTACATCTCTTGGTGGTGATTTATTGAGGGTTAAAGGGCGACGCCGGTGGTTCTTGCTTATGTCATCGGGATCTCTTTCTTATGTTGGGTTGATGACGATGGTTGTTTCTCTATCTAGATCTGAGTTTCTTTGTGATTTTAGATCTAGATAATCGATATTGATCGTTAAGGTAGTTATCCGCATATACTTGCCACTTCTCGTTAAGGTAGTTAACAATAATGTAAACCCGCAGGCCGCTTCTCGGTAAGGTAAACTCGTTTAAATAGTATAAGATAAGTGGTTTAGCATGTAAAATTAGGATAAAATTGTTTGAATCTCTTTTTGATATTTTAGGAAAAGCAACGCAACTGGGTTAGAAACTATTTATCATTACTTGTGGTTGAGTTCGTAGGCAATTTTCATATGAACCCGTGGATGAACCCGTTTAAATTTGTGGTTGTCATTGGAGAAATTGTAAGTTATTTGATGATTTCAATTTGTTATTTACTTAGGGTATAGCAGTTACCACCACATGATAATTATTTCAGGACTAACAAAGTTATCGTGCTAACTTCGTATAAACTATCGACAACAGCTAATTAATTAGTTAATGACAGCTAGTTAACAACTATTACATTTTCAAATTTCTGTAGAACTTGGAAAAGTGGAGCAATGCCGAGTTTGAGGAAAACCGGCAAGAAGAACAATACGATGAATCAGCGCCATCTAGTAGGTCTGAAGTGTGCCCGTCGGTGATACATTAATTATGTTTTTTTTAGCTCTGAACTAGACATAGTTGTTAACATTACGATTATTATCAGATAACTAGTTTATCTCATTATATTCTACAACATAGATGACTCTTTGACTACAATTCAGGATAAAGACGAGAGGCCACCCATCTCTTCTCATCATGGCCACGTTGTGAACGAAGTTCCCATCCGGGGAACCGATCGTGTCTGAAGTGGGACCATATGGAGATTTGCTAACATGAATATGTTATCGTGTTGAGTTACATATCAGCGATAACAATGTTATCGACTGTGGATACATCTTATTAATTCTAATATGTTATCTTGTTCAGTTACATATCAGCGATAACAATGTTATCGACTATGGAGACATTTTGTTAACTCTAATATTTTATCGTATTCACTTACATATCAGCGATAATAATGTTATCGACTGCAGAGACATCTTGTTAACTCTAATATGTTATCGTGTTCAGTTATGTGATATGTTAACGATATTATACGTTAACTTGACTTGTTAAAGATGTTTACATGTCAACTTACTTGTTAACAATGTTATATGCTAAAATGAATTTTTAACTTGACTTGTTAATAATGTTATACGTTAACTCAAATTGTTAACTTGACTTCTATATAATATGTTGTTATACTTGTTATTATGTCAATTACGTAAGAGAAACATTAATTTTTTTATTATACTTATATATACGCAATTTAAAAAACATTAATTTTTTCATATTTGTATGATATGATAACTAAGTTAACATAATAAACATAAACTTATCTCGATATCATATTATTTAGCATGTTAACCACTTATCAGATATTAGTGGTAGCACATTATAAGTATTCAAATATTATTGTTAGCACGATAACATTCTATATAATAGGTTGTTATAATTGTTATCATGTTAATTACGTAAGAAAAATATAAATCTTTTTTATTGAACTTATATATACATAAATAAAAAAACTTTAATTTACGAGTTTAATTTAATTTTTTATATTTTGTATGATTTGATAACTAGGTTATCACGATAAACATAAACGTAACGCGATATGAGAATTGGGTTAACACAATAACTGCATTAATTAACAGTAGCGGCGACAATTGTGCTAATTCGTTTAGCAATGACAGTGCATTTAATGTTGCGACAGAGCATTTAATGCTGCGACAGAGCATTTAATGATGCCACATAGCATTTAATGCTGCGACTTCTGCCTATTTCTTGTAGAGGCATTTCGGTCCGAAACGAGATAAATTTTTAGTTAAATCTTATCTTATTTTGTTAATTGTTATTTTCCTAATATACCATATCCACCCAATTCACCCATAAATCTTTACATCGGGATTATTTATGAATGAAAATGAATCAATGGTATTTATTTATAAGTTTATAGAATTCTCGACTCTTAAATAATTAATGTCAAATATTAAGCAACGTTTTTAATCATTGATCAATTTCTTTTCCTTAAAAAGTTATGGGTCTTTTTGGTTAATATCATAAGAATTTGTTTTTTCGTCGAAGTGAGTGTCAATAACTATTTTCTTATAGAGAAATCTATAAGAATCGTCGGTGTATTTTTGAATATTTATGATGATTAAACCCAAAAAAAAATCATGTTATGTTTGAGATGGAGCGGGAGGCGGAAAATACAACGGACGATTCAGAAAAAGCAAAACAAATGACTATTCTGCGCTGTTTCTGCTAGTGTGCGCCAAAACAAAGTGGTCCCTACTTTTGACTTGGTTTATAAAGTCAAAGAAAAAGCAGCTTTTGTGGGATAAGAGAGCAAAAATGTGTATCTAATAAAGTTCCACTACGAAATTACGAGTTAACAAATAAAATAAAAGGATATAAAGGAGAGAGTGACTAGTGAAGCGAGTGCTTTATTTGGTTCGAATAATATTCGTACCATTACCAATTTGTATTTTAGCACACGAATTTACAATATTCTTACGCCTAATGAATTGAGAGGTGTGTGTGAGGGAGTACTTAGTGCTTTTTTAACGTTTTTTTATATGATTTTATGAAAAATTTAAATCATACAAAATCATATATAAGTGATGAGATTCGTTTGTGAGAGGGATTCTAGAATCGATCTTTTATATATGCTATTTTGTCACCTATTAACGAAATGATTAATAAATATAATAAAACATATGATCTACTTTCATTTTTTATGTCAGCCGATAATAATTGTCCAATTTTGTAGTCGTTTTCTAACCAAAAACAAAAATCTTACTTTTTGATCGCTATATATTTTCTTCGGTAAACCTAGATATGTTCTCATTCATTAGTATTTCATCTACTATGCCAATAATGTATTTAGTTCTTTATAGTTTGTTTTGATATATTGTGACTAAACATCATTTTTAAAAATGACAAGAAAATATAAAAATATTAATCACCGGATGTACTCTTTGTTCCATGTTTACACTTCCAAAGATTATCAAATACAAATCAAGAAAGAAAAAAAGAAGGAGATGAGAATGGCAAGCTATATTTTATAGACATGCATAAATATTTTCTTAGATGTATTTTAGCGTATTCAAATTTCAAATAGCTATATTTTCTATATTTTACTACTTTTTAATGTTATGGTTGTATCATATTGTTTTTATTAATTTATTTCATTAAAATGTTAATAAATCACTAATCATATATATTATTTCATTTTCTATATTATATTTCTTGTTGAATTTCCATCTCTCGCTACAACTTCTTATAACTTTGAAGTTTTAACGGCATTATCTTCCTTTTTTTTTCATTACCGCATTATCGTCTTTTGATCTTTGAAACAATTCTTATCATCATACCAAAAAATTTGGTCGCAAATAAGTTAGAAGGAAAAAAAAGAAAAACATAACATCTTAAACAAAACATCAAAATATGGTTTTTTATAGAGTATAAATATGGGGGGAGGGAAAAAAGAGAAAGTGTAAATATGTAAAAAGAAAATATGAAAAGTTGAAAAACCCATCAAACTTTTTTTGTTTTTGGTTGGTAAAATGTATAAATAATTGAAAACAATAGCAAGTCAAGTGCTCTCTTCCCACCCATCGATTCCTCTCGGACACTGCCCAATCCCTCCATACTCTCTCTTTCTATCTTTCTCTCTTTCGACTAAGAAAAAGTCAGCGCCGTCCTTTACGCCATAGTTTGTCTCCTTCTCTCTCTTTCCTCACCAACAGAACCTAAAGCAAAGAGATCGAGCTTTCTTTCCTAAATCTCAAAAAACAAAAACCCACGAAAATTAATTCAAGATCATCAATTATGTCTGAAGATTGGGATCTCTTCGCTGTCGTAAGAAGCTGCAGCAGCAGCTCTTCTGTCTCCTCGGCAACTATAAACATAAACGACCAAGGAAACTGTAAACAACAAGATCCTCCTCCCCCTCTGTTCACACACATCGGTGAAGACAGAGACATAGAGTCTTCTTCTTGCAACGAGCTACAAGATTCTTGCAAACCCTTTTTGCCCGTTACTACTACTTGGTCTTCTTCTCCTCTTCCTCCTCCTGTAGTTTCATCAGCTCCTCCTAATGTCTTAATGAAACAAGAACAAGTACTACTCGAATCACAAGATCAGAAACCTCCTCTTGGTGTTAGGGCTTTCCCACCTTCCAAAACCATTTCGTCTTCTTCTTCTTCTGTCTTTGTTTTCAGAGGTCAACGCGACCAGCTTCTTCAACAACAATCACAAACTCCTCTTCGATCTAGAAAAAGGTTTGATTCATTAATTCATCGGTTAAACCCATATGTCTTCATTGCAAATTTTCTTTCTTTTGATTATATTTTGTTGCTCTAATTAAACAGAAAGAATCAGCAAAAGAGAACCATATGTCATGTAACGCAAGAGAATCTCTCTTCTGATATGTGGGCATGGCGTAAATACGGTCAAAAACCCATCAAAGGCTCTCCTTATCCAAGGTCCACATTTTTTATTTTTTGTTTCCATTACTCATAAATTTTCTCGAGAAAAAAAATGGTTTCTTTTTTCCCGGGAAAATGTGCTAATTAAACTGGTTTTGATATATTTTCAACATACAAAACAGGAATTACTACAGATGCAGTAGCTCAAAAGGATGTTTAGCAAGAAAACAAGTTGAAAGAAGCAACTTGGATCCGAATATCTTCATCGTCACTTACACCGGAGAACACACTCATCCTCGTCCAACTCACCGGAATTCTCTAGCCGGTAGCACCCGTAACAAATCTCAACCCGTTAACCCGATTCCAAAACCCGACCACTCATCGGGTCAAACCGTTTCTGGATCGAATACGGTAAAAGAAGAGATTCATCTTTCTCCGACGACACCGTTGAAGGAAAACGACGGCGACGTCCAGGGAACAAACGGAGACGAAGAAGTCAACATGGAAGACGAAGAATTAGATGAAGTCGAAGAAGAAGAAGAAGATGAAGAAGAAGAAGATGAAGATTATGACGTGGATAATCTTTTGATACCGAATTTCGCGGTGAGAGATCGAGATGATTTATTCTTCGCTGGAAATTTTCCCTCTTGGTCCGCCGGATCCGCCGGAGACGGTGGTGGACGATGAAGACGAATATAATCTCAATTTTAAAAACAAAAAAAAAATCAGTTTTTAATTACTATTAAAACTTGACATTTATTGTGTTATTAAAGAATACATACAATAGAGAAAGAGGGAGAGACATGAGACAAAAGACTAGTCTACAATTTGTTTTTTCTTTTTGACTGATAGATAGCTAAACTTAGAAAATTAGTCTCTAATAATAATATGGGTCCGATTAAAATCGACATTGCATAATACCAAAGCTTTTTTCTTTGCTCCAAATGTAAAAAATCACCATATTTTCAGTCCTATTTCATATGTTTTTTCCCTGTATTTGTATGTCATATTTTTGGAATTTCAAAACTTAAAAGCAACAAATTTTTATCAAACCCTTTATTTTAATTGTTATAGAGGTAAATATGGGCTGACAAAGAAAATAGAAGTAAATACTGGAACAAATAAATAAATAATAATAAAAAAATATTTATAATCGTCTGAAATATTATTAATTATAAATTATGATAACAAATATATGAACGATTTTATAACGGACATTTCTAACGGTCTATAAGGATTCACGATCAATAATCTATTTATACCATGTTCGTGAAAGAAAGTTTTATTCTTTGTACGTTGAACCACAATTAGTGGCTATGTTTTCACAATGCTGAAAATCCCATAAAAATTTGCCTTTTTTAATTTGCATTATTTGTAAATTGAACTTTCTATCTTTGGATAAATAAATATTAATGAACCATTGGTCAATTATTAAATCGAGTGGGCATCGACATAACAAAATATTTAAAATAATTTATCTTGAATAAATTAAACTAAATTAATGTCAGGGCCTAGTTAAAAAGATATTGGCAGCGACAACCATGCTAAAAAACAAAATTTGTTATCATATTATTTGCTTTCATTTAATGTCGAGATAATTAAAATATCGGTTTAGTGTAAATAATTGAAAAAGAATCCATGTGGGCTACATACACAACAGAACATGTTAATTCGGTTCAGACCGGAAACAACGACTCCGGTTTTCGCTGGGGCTTTTAAACTCACGAGACAAGACCCTAAATCTGGCGTCTTTAGTCCCACTTGTGCCTCGCCTTCTATTAACTGGTCAACCATTTTTAATTATAAAGTTTTTTTCTACATACTATATATGTCATAACTCGAACCGTCGGTCAAACATATTTTATTCAGGTTATTTTTTCCGCATTAGAAAAATATATTGCATATTATACGTCTCTGGAATTAATTAAAGTAGGGTCGTTATTAATTTATTTATTGATATCGTTAAAAATAAGGCTATGACGATATGATTTTTTCGACGAAATACCTTTTACGATTTTTTATTAAAAACAAATTATATATATTATGGTCGGTCCAGATTCTCATGACGAAAGATGGGCATGCAAGTTGTTACCCTTCTCTTCTTATCTTTATTAGTTTTTTAAAAGTATTTTCTTATTACTTTACTGAAGAAGCATTTAATGTACGAAAACAAAATTAAACCAAATTGAGGAAACAAAAACTTCCTTTTTAAAAAATATCCAACGTAAGAGTTGGCCATATTACATAGAGCTGGGCATAAAAACTGGATCCGTGGGACCGAACCTAAAATATTGGATTCAGTTCGGTTTCGGGTTGTATATAAAACCTGAACAGTTTTTGTGTAAATCTAATTCAGTTTTCGGGTCGGTTCGGGTATAATCCGAAACCCGATCGGATACCAAAAAAATTACAAATATATCATATTATGTATATATCGCATATACATATGCATATATAATTTATATATATCCGAGTTATTCAACTTATTTCGGGTTATTCGGATACATTTTTTACATCAACCAAACCGAAAATATTGTTTTCTCAAGTAATTCGGGTTCAAAACCGACCCGAACCAACTCAAATTTATTTTCGGTTCCATACAGAGTTTCATTTAAAATCTTAAAACCGACCCGAACCAAACAAGACCCGAACCAAACCAAAAAAAATTCGGGTCCTATACGAGTCATATCCTCTCCAACTTCGGATATCCAAAAACTAAAAAACCGATCCGAACCGGAATCGTGGATCCAAATGCCATGCCTAATATTACATATGGTCCCGGCTCACAAATAGAAAACATCTGTATATCTAAAATAATAAAAAGGTACATATGAATTTGAACTAAAATACAGCACAACAACATTAGGATTTACTTGCAGGTGGTCAAAAAACTCAAGCCCTAGCCGCCGAGAGACAGAGAAAAGAGAGATTTCTTTGCCTGACCTCTCCGGCTTCCGGCGCTCCTCGCCGGAGCCGTGAGAGGACTTTTAGACTGATTATGTTGTGTTGGCGTTAGAGATGCGTTCAAGGAGTTTCGGGGCCGGATTCGTTGGGTGTTTTTGGATCTGGTTTAGGGTCGTCGATTCTTCAAGGGCTCGAGTTTGCCTCTATCGGTGGACTCCGGTGGTGGAGAGGCGGCAACGCTCCCTTATTGGTGATGGTTGTCCTTCTTTCAGGCCGGTTTTTGCTCAGAGGTATAGCGTTCGGGCTTTTGTTTTTCCGAGTGGTGGTTGTTTCTTTCTCGGTGTTGGTGCGGTTTGCTGCTAACGATGCCGTTTGGGATCCACTAGCTCCTTCTCTTGCCGGTTCTTTCTTCGTTCGACAATGTCTTGTTTTTGCCTTTTGTTTGATTGGTTTTTAGTTTATGAGCGGTGATGGTTTGTTTTGGAGTTGTTTGTGAATCCTTGCTCTCTTGCACTCGAAAGTGCTCTTGGTTCTCTGGGTGCTTTGTTTGGAGTTTAGTTTCGGTTCTTGGGTTCGACTTTCGGATGGAATTCTGTTGCGGTGTGATCTACTAAACCTTTCTTGGTGGCTCTCTGGGTTGTCGGGTTTGATTTTCAGACGCTGCAGTGGTTTCGTTCTTCAGCTCTTTTCTTGCGAGGAGGTAAACAGTTTTTGTCTATAGGTTGCAGAAACTGGCTCGCGAGTGTCCGCGTGTAAGAGTTTTTGAGCCTCTTGGTCGTTTTCCCATCTGATTTCAAGGATTATTTCTTTGAGTCTAGACTCCGCTCGGGTGCCTCGTTTCTTTTGAGTCTCTGCTGCGGTGTGGTCGTTGTACTATGTTCCGTTGTTGTACTGCATTCTTTGCTGGTGTTGTGGTTGCTGGTTGGGTTCGAGGTGGGCTTTGCTTCAAGGTTTTTTTTATCTTTGGAGGCGTATGTGTTTTAGGTTCATTATGGGTTTCTCAAATTTCTCGGCTTGCTGCAGCTCTATCTGGTTTCGATGTGTAAGGGTGCAGCCGGTTTTGGCTCAGTTTTTCAGATGTAGTGTCTTGGTGTATCCTCCCCCTCTTACAAGTTCCACCAACTTTGCTCTTCTTTATGAACATCTAGTTTAGTTTCGATAAAGTAATTGTCTCCGGGGAATTTTTGTATTCCGTCGGCTTTTGTCTCTGGAGATGCTTTGTCATCTGCCGGCTTTTAGCTCTGGGAAAATGTTGTTTTATGCCAACTTTATAGTTTTTTCGATTCTAATAATAAAATAAAAATTCCAACGAAAAAAAAAAGAATTCGAACTAAAATATTTATGAAGTAATAAAATGCTTATGAAAAATAATTAATAAAATGCTTAAAATCAAGGCTCATATGTCATCACATTAACAAAGAAAACTCCGAGCTCATGTTGTTCAACAAAAGCCCGTAAATGCTAATGAGGCCCACTAAACAATATAATTAGGCTCATTTAAGAATATGGCTTTCGTTTTCTTCTCCATCTGGAAATGTGAGAGTTGTTGACACTGTAAACAACAACAAAAGCTTCTGAGATTTCGCCGAGAGAGAGAGAGCGATCCAGCGGTTGAGATGTTCTTACGGGCAATCGGACGGTCATTGCTGGCTAAAGTGAAGCAGACGACGGGGATCGTCGGGC
Source organism: Eutrema japonicum (assembly GCA_030161315.1). NCBI lineage: Eukaryota > Viridiplantae > Streptophyta > Magnoliopsida > Brassicales > Brassicaceae > Eutrema > Eutrema japonicum. Next base: position 38,763,980 of record BSQW01000005.1, read on the forward strand.
TTGACGTTGTCCCGAACGCGAGGGCGGTGCTGATCGATCTCTACAGCAAAACCCTAAAGGAGATCCAAGCTGTCCCGGAGGATGAAGGATACCGAAAAGCGGTGGAATCATTCACGCGAAACCGTCTCAATGTGTGCAAGGAAGAAGAAGACTGGGAGGCGATCGAGAAGCGGCTTGGTTGCGGTCAAGTCGAAGAGCTCATCGAAGAGGCACAAGATGAGCTCACACTCATTGGAAAAATGATCGGTACGTACGCTCTTCCCTTTCTTACATCGCTCCGATTTCATTCTATTCATTTGCTGTTTTATTCGGTTTTGCGAATGTGGAATGAGATTTGGGATTAGAATTTTGCTTTGCATACCTGGTTAGGGAACAAAGTATGAACAATTGGACTATAAGATTGATTTGTTTCCAAGAAATGGGTTTGAATAATGAAATCATGAGGCTTTGTGGATCGTTAGGTAGAGAAAAAACTGGGCAGAGCAAAGATGGCCCCTTTATTGGCTATCAAGTTAGTGGTCATTGAAATTCCAAGCTAAAACTGAAATGCAAGTAAGGGAATGCACAAATTCAAGACTTATTGTATTAGTATTTGCTAACTTAGGCGTGTGTGTGAAAGTTTGCATAGTTCTCTTAAGATTGGAACGGTTTTGGTTCATTGTCACATAGGTGTGGTTTTATTCTAAATTAGTGTTCTTGCTTTGCAGTTATCTGTACGTTAGTGTTAATGCTTATGAAAACTCTCTTTCAAATTTCATGATACGTTGTTTGAGGTTCCAGAGATCTTCTTCTTAGGATAATGTAACTGTCTTTCGTAGAAGTAGCGTTGATTGAGCCTTATCGAGCAGACTTTCAGTGGTCTAAAATTTTTGGCTTATGTATTAAGAGTTTTCCCATCTACAACTATTTCTGCACCTCGGAATTGTAATTCTTTCTATTTGCATATGTAGAATGGGACCCTTGGGGTGTTCCAGATGACTACGAGTGTGAAGTGATTGAGAATGATGCGCCGATTCCCAAGCACGTTCCTCAGCACCGACCTGGTCCTCTTCCTGAAGAGTTCTACAAAACCCTTGAAGGTCTACTTTCAGAGGCCAAAACAGAAATCCCAGCTGCTAGCTCCAGCGATCCGCAGTTGAAGGAGTAACTTCCAGCTTTATATTTTGTGTACTTGTTGCTTTTTTTTTGGCTAGAATTGTTCCAAAGACAGTCAGCCTTTGAATAAATTGCTTAATAATTTTGAAAACGATAACAAGGCCATACGCTTTTCACAAATGTTTTATCATCCTTATTCAAAAACCTATGATAATACAAATGATGTTTCTTCCCCTTTGCAAGAGCATTCTCCATTCTTAAAGATATGTACTCTATTCCCATCTTTTACAGTTATATGCTTATCAACTAACCGGGTCACGAGGGACACAAAATCATGGCAGTCCTTACACAGGGTTTTGTTCTTGACAACATGAATCGGAGTTTGTGGTGATGTGTAGATAAGACCAAACACAGCAGCTTGTTTCGCGCTGTGATAGCTTGCGTTTTTACTACCTCGGTATGTAAAGCCTGACCTTTCCATCTCACTCTTTATCCAGTCTATCTCTGCGTAAATCCCATTCGTTTTCTCAGCTGTACTAACATCCTCACTGACAAAGCTGTGAACTTTTCCTTGAACCTCCACAGTGCTCTTGCTTAGCCTCTTACTCAAACCCTTCTCCCTCATCAAATTTCGAGTCTTTTGGGCCAACTCTGGTTTTCCAGATTCGTCGTATAAGTCTGCCAAAAGAATATGCAAGGCTGGATCAGATGGTGCAAGTGCTAAGCCTTTGTTAGCCATATCTTCTCCTAAAGACATATTCCCATGGTATCTACAAGCTCTCAACAATGTTTTGAAGATCAGAGCATTTGGTCTTAACGGCATTGTCTCTACAACTCCTCTTGCTTCCTCTAGTCGTCCAGCACGACCTAGGATACCAACTACATGAACATAGTGCTCTATCTGTGGTTCAATGTTATGAATTTCCTTCATCGACTGGAAATACTCTAGACCCATCTCAGTCAATCTTCCGTAACTACACGCAGAGAGCAATATCAGGAACGTTACTGAATCGGGCTCGGTTCCTTTCATTCTCATCTCCTCAAATGCAGATAGAGCAGATGAAATACAACCGTTTGATGCCAAACCAGATACCAACCCGTTCCAAGAAACCACATCAGGGTTAGCCGTCTCTTCAAACGCCTTTTTGGCATTTTCCAAGATACCACATTTACCGTACAAGTCAATCAAACTGTTAGAAACCGAAACCGAGCTAGAATAACCTGATTTTACAGAGTAACAATGAAGATGTTTCCCAGTTTCAAGAGCTCCCAAGTTGGCTGAAGCTGAGATAAACCCGGGTAAACTGAACTGATCCATTCCGATTCCATCACCACACATATGTTTAATGACACTTAGTGCCATTTCATACTTGGACAACTCGTTAAACCTCGTTACCAAGCTCGTGTACGTAATATTATCTCTCCTTTCCATTGACCTAGCCACATTCCAGGCGTAAGCTATCTTATCCGAGCTGGCATATGCATCGACGAGTGAATTCCCTACTATTGTTTCACTCTCTACGTTTCTTCGGAGTAGATATCCATGAATCTCTAATACCCGCCTTAGAGATTTCAATTTGCTGCAGGCTCGGAGAACACCAGATAGAGTAACAACATTGGGTTCTACCCCTTGTTTTACCATCGCCATCAACAGTCCAAAACAATCTTGCTCGAACCCGTGATTAACAAGACCAATGATTAACGCTGTCCAAGAGATGACATCTGGTGAGATCATTTCTCCGAAGACTCTCGAAGCTTCTTCTTCTGATGCCGAGCATTTCATATACATATCTACAAGTGCATTTCCGACATCAGTGCTGTCCTCCAAGCCGACCTTAATTGTCTGTGAGTGAATCTGCTTGCCTAAATCCAACGATCGGACAGAGGAACACAACCTCAAGATTGCAGAGTATGTGAAGTTACTTGGTTGCAAACCCAAACCTCGCATCTTAAGAAACGTAACAACAGCTTCCTTGGCTCTTAAGTTTCCTACAAACCCTGATACTACAGACGTCCAAAGAAACACATCCTGTTCTCCGGTCGAATTCAATACCCTTACAGAGTCTTCCATTTTAGAGAACCTCGAGTAGAAATCAACCAGAGATGTCTTCAATACCACATTCAGCGGAATTCCTCGAGTGACTATGTTGCTATGAATCATTTTACCAAACTCCAAACCAAGAAAGGAAGAGGCACCTAAAAGCTTAACGAAAGTGAACTCGTTAGGAGGAACACCAGCTTTAACCATCTCAGAGTAAAACTGCAACGCCTCTCTCCATTTACGAGCTTCCACTAAAGAAGTTATCATCATCGTCCACGAGATGGTATCAGCAGCGTTCTGAAGAGAACTAAACAGTTCACGAGCCTCCTTAAGTCTCCCGCACTTTGAATACAAATCAGTCAAGATGCTTCCTAAAACCGGGTTTCCCTCGAAACCAGTCTTAATAACAGACCCATGAACTCGAGCTCCATAATTGATATCTCTTAAACCAGCACAAGATCTTATCACTGAGGAAAACGTGAATTCGTTCGGGTGCGTTCCCGAAGCCATCATTTCTTCGAACAACGAAAGCGCCGACGCAAGCTCTTGGCTCTTGGTATGGGCAGAGATCATAACAGTCCAGGCAAAAACAGTTCTGTGCGGCATTTCATCGAACAGTTTACGTGCATTCCATATACCATCGAGTTTCAAGTAAAGACTCAAGAGATTGTTGCATAAGTCGAGATTCTCTAAAAGACCCAACTTGATTACAGGGCAGTGTATGTGTAAACCAGTGCGTAATGAAATCGATTCGCAGAAGGAGAGAATCTGACTACATGATTGTTGGAAATTACCCAGTTCGTTAGTGCGAGAGAGAAATGCAGCAGCAGCTGCTACTTTGCTCCTCATTCTTTTGCATCAAAACGTTGAGACAGGAAAAAAGGCCGAAACTTTGATGTGTTCACATCGCTATTGAGGTTTTTCTTGGGCACGATGATTCTCTCAGCGCCACAGTTTAGTACTCATGTTCGCAATTATGAATGTGTTATGTTTTTTTTTTACATTGTAACAGTATCAGCCAAAAAAAATTAAAAAATCTCTATAATATTATTTGAGAAGACATTTTTAAAAATGAACTTTGTTTTATATATTACATGAAATATCATTGCAAATAATAGCAAAGAATAATTGAGATAGGAAATGATATAATAGTTTTTAAAATCATTAATTAGAATATGGAAAATATATATTTTGTATTAAAAATGTTATTTATTATTTAAGTTCTTAATTATTTTTAATACTATATATTTTAAAATAATAATCAATTCATATATATTCAAAGAAAAAAAATCTATTCAAAAATTTGCTATATTTTTCACTATAATTTATTATATTTTTATTTGAATATATATCAAAACAAAAGTTGAAAAATATTTTACTAATTTTATAAACAGTTAGAAACAAGAAAACTATTTTTTTAAGATTTTGTAAACTAACCAGAAAAATTATAGTTATTTAACGGTGCATAATAGAGTTATGTTTTCAAGATTATAAGTTTTTGCGAGTTAACCCGAATAATATTTCAGTTCACTACAAAACGGATTAAAAAGACAAATTATTACAAATTGATAGCTTTTTTTGTTTGTATATTACAAATTGACAATTTTATCTATAATCATCAGTTAACTATATTGTAAAATTCAAATAAAAATAATTTAAAAAAAAAAATTATTGCGCAGTATAATTAGCACGGGTTAAATCCTAGTTATCATATAATTATTAATTTTTATGACGACTGAAATATTTATATAAAATTATACACTTTTTTTTATTGGCAAACTATAGATTTTAGGGAAATATTGGTAGCACTTTTGAGTGTTCAAATTAAGAAAATAAAATAGTAATAAAATATTCAAAAACAAGTGATGGTAAAAGAGTTTTTGAATTTAAAAGAGTTTTTTTTTAATTCTTAAAAAAAAATGGTTAAAAGATGTAGTGTGTAAGAAGATAGAGGAGATATATTGTGATGTGTGAGAGAATAAGAAAACTCATACACATATTCGCTCAAAAAAAATTATCAGATCTATCTCTCTTCTTTTTCTCATCCTCTCCACTTTCATTCTCCAAAAAACTAAGAACTGTAGAGCATAAACAAAAAATAGATAACTTTTCTGAATTATAGATTGTTATATTCTCAAGGAAATAGATAATTACTTGATAAGAATTTGTCTTCATATTCTCAAACCTTAGTCTTTTTTATTCGTTTGCTCCAAGTAGTTGTCTACTCTTCATAATATGTGTATGTGTTGCATTGTTTATTCGTATATCGATAAATAACTTATTCTAAACTAAAATAGAAAACTACTATGAATTATAGATTATCATATCCTCCAGAAAATAGACAACTATTTATAAAAATAAATAACATGTTTCTTTATTTTCATCATTCGTCTTTTCATCCTAAACAAGAATAGACAACTTTCTGAAATATAAATTGCTATCTTCTCAAGAAAATAGACAACTACTTTATAAGATTTTGTCTTCATATTCTCAAGCCTTAGTCTTTTTTATTCGTCTACTCCAAGTAGATGTCTACTCGTCATAATATTTGTAGATTTTAGGTGTCCTTAACACTTGTTTTCATTGGTTTCGACTCTATTTCATGTCATTTAGAAGTCGTATTCTTGCATTTGAGTCTCATTTGCATATTTTAGTATCATTTTAGAATCATAGGCTACTTTCTTGCATTTGCATTGTTGTTTTGATCCTTTTTAGGTTCTTTGGAGCTAAGATGAGTTTGGAGACTTGGCATGACGGTATAATTTGGAAGGGTCGGAGTTATATATATATATCTCTCAATAACATATTTTTTTAAATATATTTAAAGGATCCGGAACCTGATATCCGGATCTTATAATTTAACTATCCGGACCTTAGAGCATCATTATTGGGGGCTCTTAAGGGGGTTCTTAACCCAAAAAATAAATAAATAAATAAATAAATAAAATTATGAACAGTGTAAGAACCGGTTCTTAAACGGTTCTTAAATAAGAGTTTTAAGAACCGGTTCTTAAGGGGGTTCTTACATTGTTCTTAGCCACGTGTCAATTCCTAATTCGCCGATGTTTTTTTTTTGCCAAATTTTTTTTTTTTTTACTTTTTCTTAACTTTAACTTTAAAAAAAATTCTTACCTTTTTTAAAAAAAACTTTTTCTTAACTTCAACTTTAAAATTCTAAACTTTTTTTTACATATTAATGAATTTGAATCTTTACATAATGAATTTGAATCTTTACATATTAAACTTTTTTTTTACATATTAATGAATTGGAATCATTCGGTGGGTGAACATGAAGCGATTCATAGACAAGATCATAAAAAAAACCAAATTGAGCGTTCTTTTGCATTTTTTTTTCAAAATCTATGTTTAAAATGTTATGTTTTTATGTCAATTATGTTTAATTAAAAAATAAACTCTATTTAAAATAAAACAAAATTATTAATTTTTTTTTAAGAACCCCTAATAGGATTCTACCAATAAAACAGCAAAAACAGAAGTTTCTTAACAGAGTTTCTTAACTTCAAATTTATAATTAAATATTAGTTAAGAAACCTATTTGGGTTTCTCCCAATAATGATGCTCTTATAATTTAACTATCCGGATCCGGATCTGACCCCCTCTGATATCTTGATTTTTGGAGTGAATCGGAGCGGATCTCGGATCCCAGTATTGACTCTTTTCTTATTGCTCAATTAGGAGCCACGAAGACGAGACAACTCTTTATATTGCTCAATTGATAACAACAGAGCCATTGAGATCACCGTTCCAAACAATCGATTAATTAAGATAACAACATAGCCATCCACCACCACCGAATGAATAACCGTCAACGATTGAAGCCATGAAGAACCGTTGTCACCATCTGCTTCTAAGTCTGTCAGTTACCTCTTCGAAACGGCTCAACTGAAACGAAGATTTTGTCTTCCCAAATCCATTGAAAAAAATCCCACAAAAAAACGATCAAAATTTTTGCCAAATCTAAAATGAATTGGAAAAAACCAAACAAATAAAAAATAAAGTAACAAAAGAAACCAACCAAACCGATGTCAAAGCTATAGAAGCTTCTAGCCATATCCACACAAGAAAATCCCATTTTTAGATTCTTTTTTTCAGCTAGGATTTTTTTCAGCGGGTTCGTTTAGCTAACCATGTTTAGATTCTTTTCTTTTTTTTTACTTTAGTAGATACAATAAGCTATTCAAAGACTCGTTAACGCAAATAAAAAATCGAACTAGTTCCGAACCAACTGAGTGAATCTTGGAAGTCGTTTCTCGATATCCGGACAAATAAAATGGTTTTGTAACAAAAGGATTCATCAGTAGGCGTTCACGGGAGACTAGACAAAGAACAAGTCCGTGAACACAAAATATATATATAGATAACAATAACATCACATATTTTTATACGCATGTGTGTATGTATACATCAATACTTGCATGTACATTGTACTCATGACTGCTCTTCCACTTGGGACTACATTTCAAGGAAACAAACAAGAAATAAGCAGCAATTAATTTTGGATGGCAACGTGACCAAAATGAAAAATTCCTGCATTTCAATTAATATATTTTTGTTACAGCAGAAAATTACGTGGAAAATTCAACTACCACTAAATCACGATTCGGGCGTTCGATTTTTTGGTTTTTTAACGTTAGATTCGGGTGTTATTTGTATTCTAATTTCCCGAACAATTGCAGCAAAAGGAAATAAAGACACTTGACATGTATACAAGTTCAACGAATGAGTTTAGAATTTTGGAGTTATAGAGAGTTATACAACTTGGTGTTTACCAAAAGAAATGGAATATATAAAAAAAAAAGTAGACAAGGAGATGGAGACCCGTGAAGACCACGGTTTGTCTCCAAGCTACAAGTTAACCTAAATCCTAGCCTAAGCTCTACATGTTCCACATATTGATTTGATTTAGTTTCTTTCTTTTTTTTGATTTAGTTTCTCTACAGAAACACACTGTTTCTTTTGGTCATTTAGTTTTGTAGACGACTCATGATATGGAGTATCCAAAGCTACACACATAAGGTTCCAAATATCTAATGACAATCAATGACATACCTTGAGAATATATATATATATATATATATATACAACCACCGCTTTATAAGAACTAGCAATTAAACTAGTTTGGGTCAAGTTCGTTTTCTTGTGATATATAGGATCCAAAATATGATTTACATACATAACTATGAGTCAAATTCGATCCCAAGAAAGAACTATTTAGAAAATAATATGCTATCGACAGGTCTACAAAAAGTTGAATATGACCTCTCATCTCAGGTATGTGACATGTCTCCACATAGCAAACACCTAGCTAACATTGAAAAGAAAGAGAGGAATATATTGAATTATTGATCCCTAATTCGAACTTCAACGAAAGAGACTATAATAGTTCCACAAGATTATGGATCGATACAGAGAAATTGTTTTTTTTTTTTAATTTTACTTAGGTTGATCAGTATGAAGAAATGCATTTACAAAATAAGTAATTAAGCAAAAGAGAAATGGTTACCGCTTGGAACCTGAAACCCTTCTAAGGAGAGCAAGAAAACACAACACACGATAAAGTACGAAGAACCCTAACAAAACGTAAACATTAAACCACCTCTGTTTCTCATGAAGCCCTTTCTTCTCCAACACGTCACCTCCAGTAACCACGCAGATCTCCCCTTGAGCTTCCTCAAACCAGACCAAACACTTGGAAGCCAAACACGAGTACTCGTTTATAAGAAGCGCGTCCAACGCATACTTATACATCGAGATGAAGTACATGAAGAGCCAGTACTTGGGTAGACTCTCCTTCGAAATGAAGTAACCGGAGAACAAGAAGAAAGCCGCTAGAAGCACGGTCACAAGAGAGGTTCCCGCAATGTAATTTGGGGCAAGAGAACTCAAGAAGAGAACGAAAGAGTTCGCCATTAGGACAATGATCCATATCACGAGAACGAAGTACCCAAAAGCTTGCCACGTGAGGCAGAGACCGACGAGGAAATAGACCGAAACAGAGTAAATGATTGAGATCACAAACAAGTAAGGCAAGAAAACGAGTGTGTTGGCGAGAAGGTGGGAAGAGAGTCTGTAAACGCCGCTGGAAGTCTCTCTGAGAAGAATCGGACGCTCGTTGATGAAGATGGGGAGGGTTTCGGTTGTTGAAGAGAGGAGGAATGTCAGCGTGAAGGCGAAAAGGCCGAATCTTTTCTGGATTCCATCTTTGCCGATTCCGATGTTGATGTAGATAGTTCCTAGGACAAGACCAACTACAAGTGCTTCTAATGCATTAGTCAGAAGCAGCTGTCTTGTCCGGTAAATGATCTTCCAGAATCTTTTCGAAAGAAGGCATATCTCTGTGATTCTTGATTTTCTATATCTAACAATGCTCTGTTTTCCTCTCTGCTTTTGGTTTTTGGTCGAAGGCAGAGCGATAGCTTCGGTGTGTCCGTCGGATTCTTGTAGTTGTTGGAGTATTTCCATGGCGTATTCGAGCGAATTGAGCTGCTGAGGTACTGTGAATCCCTTGGTGAGCAAAAAACTTTCGAGAGAGTCAAGACTTCCGTGGTACGCAACAGTTCCTTTCGAAAGAAGTAACAGGCGATCGATGCTAGAGAGAATCTTGAAGCTAGGTTGGTGAATGGACAAGATGACAGTCCGTTTTCTTGACACAGCGATGGATTTGAGGATGTGAACAACATCAAAAGCGGATTTACTGTCTAGACCGGAAGTGGGTTCATCGAGGAGGAGAAAGCAAGGGTCATGAAGTAGGCTTAAACCTATAGATACTCTTCTTCTTTCACCACCGGATAAGCCCTGAGCGAGTCTTGTGTTGGAGAGGTGTGTTAGGTTAAGTTCTGAGAGAAGAGAGGTTACGGTTTGAGAGAGTGTTAATGGGTCTGGGAGCAAGAGACGAGCGGCGAAGGAGAATGTCTCGGAGACGGTAAGGAGAGGGAAGAAAGAGTCGTGTTGAGGAACGTAAGAGGAGATTTTGCGATAAGAAGAAGGGTTAATGGGAATGGAGTTTAAGAGGATTGACCCGGAGGTTGGGGAGGTTTTAGAGGCGAGAATGTCGAGGAGAGTTGATTTTCCGGCGCCGGAAGGGCCGACGACGGCGAGGATCTCGGTGGGATGAGCGGTGAGAGTGATGTTGCGGAGGATAAAGGAGGGTGGCTCAGTCGCCGCGAAGCGGAGGAGAGAGAGAGGGGTTTTGGGTTTGGCGTAGGAGATTGAAGAGGTGGTTAGTGTGTAGGCCTCCGTCTCAGGCGGATGCCGCGGAGTTTCCATGTATGGTTCTAACTTGTAAGAGCTGAGAGACGTTTGAAGAGTGTAGTGAAGGAAATTTTTAATAATAAGGTTTTATTTGGATTTGCGATGATGTATATAACTTGTAAGCCAATAGCTTCACATTTTGAGTTTTTCTTTTTCTTTTTCAATTTAAATTGTTTGCTTTTTTTTGAAGTACAGTTTTGGATTTTTGCAGTCTTTTGTGTTTATCCTTCTTAGATGTATATGAATATTGAGTTTCACGGGACCCTTTTTCCTTATGACAAAAGTTAAAACATTCCGCAAAAGTCATGCTATTTTTTCTCTATCGTTGTAAAATGTAAAGTTTTTTGAAAAATGAAAATCATACTAATACATAACTAATTTATTTTTGTGTTCCGCAAAAATGCAAAGCTCAAAACTTAAGACCTCAAAGTTTATTTTAAGTTTTGTTGGTTAAATTAAGTTACTTAAGACCTCAAGTTGGCTGCATTAATGTAACCCATAACATAGATTCTACCGAAGAAATTAAATGAATACATTTGGTTTCACAGAAAGAGAAAATGAGCGATATATCCAAAGAATCGACTCACGTTAATAAGTATGAATAGATCCAAAGAACTTGACAATGAAAAAAAAAAGAGTAATAAAGCCAAAAACGAGTTAAAAGTTGCAGGGACTTGTGGACAAAAGAACTTGAATAACATATACGTTTTTATATCTGCTCATATCATATGGTAGAAGACATAAATACCATTGATAAATATGGGTTATATAAACAAACAGGTTGTAGTCGGGTGGTTTCCATTGGAGGTAAGTTTCGGCCCTGTTGGTCCAGGCTGAAATCGAATCTCTCTCAATGCGGAATTATCACACTAACTATTGGCCATAAGTGGATTGTGTCACTACCGCTTAGAAGATTAACGGGCCCAGATTACTTCCGAGTCTAATAAAAAAAATGAGTTATATATGGGGATATATGCATTTGTACACAGTGATTAATGATGCGAAACATAGAAGAAAAATACAAAGAAAAACGGATCTTAACGAGGTCACGGGCCTACGGTTTTCTATCACATTTCTCCTCTATTATTATTTTCCAATCCGTGAACTCTGCCTTATTAATTTGGCACGCACAACGAAATAGTTTGTTACAATAAAATATACTTAGTTTTTTTTGTTTTTATCAACTATTTTTATTTCTATATAACATCCAAAATTACATAAAAATTACACAAATAATAAAATACATTTTTTAAAAAAATAAGAAAACAAAAGAAATACATATGTTGATGTTTTTTGAAAAAAAGTCTTACTCGTTATCATATTCACATTTGATATATTGCGAATTTCATCTTTGGTTATCAATATAACCAATTTAAACACTTTTCCTCATGTCGTAAAATATATAGTTTATATGCTGATATCAGTATTTTGATATCTTGTTTTAAATATTTAAGTAAAAAATGTTTTAAATCAGAACTTCCAAGTACAAAATAGTAGAATCTAATTTGTTACAAACTGAGGGTTCGATTGATGATATATTATTATATAAACATGGATCTTTCGATGTGAGTGTGACGCGTATGATCAGAGCCGTGGCTATGTAGGTTAAAATGAAACATCAGTCTCGGGCCCATATTTTTATGAAAAAATTAAGGGTCCATGTTTTTTAATTAGATTCAACATGAGGTCAAAAAAAAGAAGATTAGATTCAATATTTTAGAGTAGATAGATGTGAAACAACCTTTAATCAAAATCTAAAATAGTTAATGAAAGTTTTAAAAAATAATAAATAATTATAAATTATAAATAAACATTGGAAAGGTAATATACACAGTCCGTCTAATCAATTGTTTTCATTTTTTACATTCATATTTTTTACCAATTTTCAATCGGGGATAATGTTACATGGATCGTTTATCGAATATTATAAACGATTTCAGTTTCAGTTGCATCTGCTAAAAGAAATTTTTCAAAATTGAAGTTAATAAAGTCTTATCTTCGTTCGAGTATGTCACAAGAGAGATTGAGTGACTTGGTTATTTTGTCTATCGAAAGAGAGTTGGTTAAAAGTGTTGACTTTGAAAACTTGGTTAGTGATTTTGTTGGAAAAAAGGGAAGACAAATTATGTTTTAAAATTTGTTATTGTGGTTTTTATTTATTTATTTAGGATGATGATTGTTATTATTTGTTTTATATGAATTTGAGATGATAATTGTTATTATTTATTTTATATGATTTGGATTAGTTTTATATGGATTTGAGACGATGAGGGTCTTTTTTTTAACTCCGCTTATGGGTTTCGTATGTCTAGGCACGGCTCTGCGTAGGGGTGGGCACTTCGGTTTGTGGTTTGGTTTCGGTTCGGTTTTTTCGGTTTTTCGGTTTTATAAAAATTCAAACCATATAAAAACCATATATATTTCGGTTTTGTACGGTTCGGTTTTTAACGGTTTTCGGTTTATCGGTTTTATAAAAAATGAAACCATTTAAAAATCATATGCAATTTTGGCTCGGTTCGGTTTGGTTCGGTTACGGTTTTTAGTTTGTTTCATAACTTTTGATAAGGCTCATACAATAAGCAAAAATAAAATGAATGTATAAATAATATACTAAGCTAATAAGTAGGCATACTAATAAGTGCAATAAAAAAAAATTCAAAGACTAGAATCCAAATCAAATTGTTCGTAAATCCAAATCATCAATAAAAATCAAGACTAAAAAAACCTAGAAAATAGATGAAAATAAGAAAATTCAGATTTTTATCATCGTCATTAGTCACGATTGTTCGTCTCCTCATGTTGCTTATGAATCTCTGATCAACAAAATTAACAAGAAATAAAGAAAAACAAGAAAGCTATATAAAATTAATAAATCTAAACTAAACCAAAAAACAAGAATGCATAAATGATAAATTTAAACCAAAAAAATAAAATATAAAGCTATATAAAATTAATCTAAAATGTAAAAACCGAAAAAACCATTCGGTTTTACGGTTTTAAACCAAACCAAACCGAAACCGAACTCTTAACAAAAATGATAACCAAATGAGTTTTTAGGTTACACCATAACCAAACCATATGATTTATTTAGGGTTTGGTTTGGTTCGGTTTTTTCGGTTACGGTTTTTTTGCCCACCCCTGGCTCTGCGTATGATAATTCTCAATCACGAGATTGTGACATTTGTCACGGTTGTTAATTTAGATTTTGACATGTGTCAATTTAACTAAAAAGTACAAATGAATAAAAGTAAATATTAAAAAATGTTAAACTTAAAAAGACAATTTTAATAAAAATGAATTAAAGTAAATATTAAAAAAGGTTAAACTAAAAATAAATAGAAATAATTTATATAAAAAAGGAATTTAAAATAATAATATAACTATAAAACTAATAATATAACCACAACACTTAAAAAAAGAAACTTAAAAAAACAAGACCAAAACTCTATATTAAAAGGAAACATAAAAAAGGAAATTAATAATATAACCACGACCAAAAAAATAATAATATAAACACGGAACTTAAAAAAAGAAACTTCAAAAATATAACCACGACAAAAAAAACACGGAAATATAAAAAAGAAAACACGGAACATAATAAAAAAAAGGAAACTAATAAAGAGAAACTAATAAAAAAAAATAAAAAATGAAACTAATAATATAACCACGACAAAAAAAGGAAACTAATATTAAAAGAAACTAATAATATAACCACGACAAAAAACACAAGAATAAGTTAGGAAACTTATAATAAAAGAAAGTGACAAAAAGAAAGTTAAATGTTTGTAATCTACAACCACAACCAAAATTAAAAAAGAAAAATTATAAATATATTCTAAACTTAAAAGGAAAAATATTAATATATGAACCAAACTTAAAAGTTTATAATCATTTCCATTATGACAAAAGTAAACTTAAAAAGGAAAATTATTAATGTCTATATATATAAACAAGATGTTTTAAAGTTAGTAACTCGCATGATCGTGACACGTGTCAAGTTAATCGATCAAATTTTGTTTTGATAATAATAATTATTTTTCTTTACACCCCATATATTTTTTTTTGCTTATTTTTTTCTCATAAAAAAAATAATTGAACAATTATTTTACACTATAAATTATATTTATTTTTTTATATATACGTTAATACCCATTTCACAATATTTTACTTACATGTGGTTCAAACACATCGATAAAATGCATGTGTATCTACGTGCATATGGAGAACACGTGTACGCAGATAAATAGATACGCATGCGTATCTATGCACATATCACTACAAGAAAACAAGGCGATTCCCGACCGGAATTCCGACTGAAAAAAAACGGTCAGAAATTTCCGACCGATTTCCGACTAAATACCGATGGAATAAACCCGGTCGGAAATTCCCGACCATTTTTGTCCCGTCGGAAATTGGTCGGGAATTCCCAACCGATTTCTGACGATATAAAGAGCGGTCATATATGGTGGGAAATCGGTCAAAACTTCTGATTTAATATTTTTTACAAACATAAAATAAGCGTGTTGCTATACATTTAAAACATGTGTTCTCACCCCGTCGGTAATCGGTCGGGAATTCCAGACCATTTGTGGTTTCGAAACCTCAAATGGTAAAAATTTGATTACGTTTATGATTGCTAAGGTTAGATATGATATATTGAAAGAATTCAATGTTAAAATATCTTAATAATCATTCTTTTTAAGCTTTTAATCAAAACCCGACAAGAAACCGATAAGTGTGAGTATAAGTTATATGTATCGTTATGAAAGGTTACACTCGTTCTCGAATCGATTCATATAAATCGTCATATGATCCATTTTATGTTTACCTATTAAGTTAGTTGTTAGTAAATAAGATTAGTAGATTTTTCTTAAATCCTATATGGTTTTTAAATTTAGGATTTCATACCCTAAACCCTATATGATCGAAAATTTCCGACCAATTTCTGACCAATTAGGATTTATGGTATGAAATACTAATATTTCGAAAATTTCTAAGTGTTTATAAACTTGTGTGGTATAAGGTTGTTAATTTTAAGTGTTTATACACTTAGCATTTTATAAATGATATTTTTACACTTAGCATTTTATACTTAGCATTTTTCGGAAAATATTCATATATGGTCGGAATTTGGTCGGAAATTCCGACCATTTTCCGACGGGATTGAGCATTTTTCGGAAAATCTTCATATACGGTCGGAATTTGGTCGGGAATCCCGACCAATTTCCGACGGGGATTATAAAAAGAGTCAAACGAAAGCTTTCCCGATGGATTTAGTTTGGAAGCTCTTGATGAAAGTCATGCGAAATTGAGTTAGCTTCCCAACTCAAGTAGATTCATGTCATTACGATCAGCGGTTCAGGAGATACGGGAGATTTATTGAAGATAGGTCAATGTCGGAAAATGCAGAGCCAATCCGAATCAGCTTAAAGATCATGTCGGATGGAAATCTTCCCTTTCCCAGTTTAATCTCAAATCTTGAAGACAGATTGGAAATTGAGTTATCTTTCCAATGAGAGTGGTTTCAGCTCATTCCTAGTAATATTCCAGGAGTTATCGCCGATTTAGTGGACACATATCAGCAATTTTCAGAAAATCTTCATATATGGTCGGAAATTGGTCGGAAAACTTTCATAAACTCACAATAAACGTGTTAATATTATTTAGGCACTCAGAATAAATTTTCTTAATTCCGTTTTTCCGACCAATTCTCGACGGTTTTTACTTAGCATTTTCGAACATTTTTATTTAGATTTCCGACCAATTTCCGACTGTTTTAGTTTTATCCGAAGAAAATTGAATCCCCTGGCTAAAACTTTCCTCGGCTAAAACTATACTATGTGTGGTCGGAAATTGGTCGGAAATTCCAGACCAATTTCCGACCATACGGGGTTTCGAAACCTCAAACCGTAAAAATTTGATTACACTTATGTTTGCTAGGGTTAGATATGATCTTTTCAAATAATTCAATGTCTAACTATCTTAAGAATCAATGTTTTTGAGCCTTTAATCCAAACCTTACAAGAAAACGAAAAGCGTAAGTATAAGTTCTATGTTTCGTTAAGAGAGGTTAAACCTGTTCTCATATTGATTCATAAAAATCGTCATATTCTCTATTTATGTTTACCTTGCCAAATTGTTTTCAGACATAAGATGTTTAGATGTTTTTTAAAGCCTATACGGTATTCAAATTTAGGATTTCATACCCTAAACCCTATATGGTCGGAAATTACCGACCAATTTCCGACGAATATTAAATTATTCGACATGCAATTTTTTAGAATGGTCAGAAATTGGTCGGGAATTCTGACCAATTTCCGACCATTCTAAAAAAAACCCAGGAAATAAACCGCCAAACAAAATTTATCGAAATTCATTGTACGCGGTTTATTAAAAATTTCCGACCGGATCCCGACCGTATGGGTTCAATAAATCGAAAACTGTTCTTCTTCTTCCTCATTTCCTTTCATCTTCTCTCCTTCTTTGGATCTCTTCTCTCCTTCTCTCTTGGCGTCGCTGCCGTCCGCTGTTGCCCTCCCCTCGCCGCCACCGTCCAAGGTATCTTCTCCTCTTTCTTTTCTTCTTCCTCTTCTCCCCTCCTTGCTAACTTCTCTCTCTTCTTCTTTAGGCCGCCGCCGCCGCCGTCGAAGACCCTCGCCGGATTTGCCTCCACGCCGCCGTCGTCGCCCATCTAGCCATGTAAGAATTGTTTTTTCCCTAATCGATTTTGTTAGATTTGTTTAATTTGTTAGATTTGTTAGATTTTAGGTTAATAATTTGTTATAGTTGTTAGGTTTGTTAGATTTGATTAAATATGAAAGGTTAGAATTTAGGTTAGATTGTTGTTAGGTTAATAATGTAGATTTTGTGTTTAAATATTTTAGATATAATATTGAAAAAATAGGAAAATATTTTTGTGTTAATTGTGAAATAGTTTTATTATTTCACAAGTGATTTTAATTTTTTTAAGAATTTTAGAACATTTTTCTGAATTTTACAAACGATTTAAATTTCTTTTACTAGTGATTTTAAATGATTTTTTCATTTTACATGTGCTTTTAAATGTCATAAGTGTTTTAGAATTTCTTTTAGAATATTAGTAAAATTTTGGCATTTTACAAGTGATTTTTAAAATTTTTATGTTATATAAATTTTTTTTGCAAATAAAATAAATTCTAAATTTTCATAATTTTTTCTGTTTTTTGAAATATTTTTAGTATTTTCTATATTTTAAAATTCTAACAACTAACAAATTTTTTGTTTTTTTTTGTAGGCCGTACGATGGTTTCGATAACATTCGCCGCGGTGGTTCGTCTCGAGACATTCAACCACATCAACATAACGATCCGCCATTGGAGACCCCTAGTCCAAGACAAAGTGTGAATGTTCCGGAGTCGCACAGTCAAGCTCCTGCAATCATGTCCATCGAGGAGTTAGTCCAACAATCGGGGAGGAACTTGCACATCCGGTCGGAAATCCCTGGCATGACGGATTGGATGAAAGCGAAGTTCTCGGATTTCCCGGGCACAAGCACGGGATCGGGAACGAGAATTTAATTTTAATGTTTTTGTAGTTTCAAAACAATTTTATTTTATTTCAAAACAATTATTATATTTTAATTTTAATTTTCTTTTTCGAATTATTAATTTAATTTAATTTAAAACAAAATCATTAATTTTAAGAATTTTAAAAATACTGTTTTTAATTACCCGTCGGAAATTGGTCGGAAATTATCCGATCCAGAATTGGTCTGAAATTATCTGGTCCGAAATTGGTAGGAAATTATCCGGTCTGGAATTGGTCGGAAATTATCTGGTCCGGAATTGGTCGGAAATTTAGTCCCGTCGGGAAATCGTCGGGAATTCTCAGACTATTAATATTCGTCGGAATCCAGTCGGGAAAGTGGGTTGTCGGAAATTGGTCGGAAATTTCCGACCAATTTCCGACCATTTTTGATTTCTGACGCGATAGTCCCGACGGGCAAAATCGGTCGGAATTTCATCGGAAAAGACGTTTTCCGACGGTTTCCCGACTAATATGGCCGTCAGAAATCGTTTGCATTCTTGTAGTGTATGGTTCACGTGTACGAAACTATAAGGATATGCATGCGTATCCACGTGAATATGGTACACGTGTACACAACTACATGGATACAAATGCATTCTATCCACAAGGTTTGACTCACATGTAAGTAAAAATATGTGAAATGAGTATCAAAGTATAGAGAAAAATAAATATAATTGACAGTTGAAAATAATTTAACAATTATTTTCTTATAAGAATAATATAAAAAAGAAAAAAATATGTTGGATGTGTGAGATGAAAAATAATAAAAATTTGAGGGAAAAAATGGGGAAAAGTAATTATTTTTTTGTAAAGTGGGATAAAGATCAAAACACCAGGGGCGGAACTACCTTATACAAGGAGGGGGCACGTGCCCCCACTCATATTTTGTGGATCAATGTAATTTTGTTGAACATCAATTTAATGCCCCCATGTTAAAACAAGATTATGCCCCCATTAATTTATTTCCTTCCCCAAAATCCAAATTAATATGATATATAATTACAATCCCACGGTTAATCAAGCCTATATTATACAACAAATAAAGACAAGAACAATATTATAAAACTTTTTTTTTTGGACCAAAACAATATTATAAAACTTTTTTTAAAATATTTCCGCTGTACTTTCATATATTAATATTTTATTATGAAATATTATTCTAGAATATCCACACACTAAATATAAGAATTCAATTCTTACGTTTATACTTTTGTGAGATTATTAGATTTGCAATTTTAGTAATATTAAAATTTAAGATATCTAAGGTTTCTAAGTTTAATTAATAATGGAAAAAAATTCTTACAATGTCTGTGTTTAGAAATAGTATATGAGTTTTTTTTTTTGACCAATATATATATATGAGTTTCTAAGTGATTTTAGCTATCGTTATTATAACACTTAATCATACAACTCACCATTAGTATGATTATCTTCTTCAGTACAAAGTTAAAATATTAGTACATATGAGTTTAGAAGTAAAGAAATTAAAAGGTATTCCATATAATTAAATAGTTAAAATATATAATATATAGCATACACTTAATTATTTTCAAGTTATCTATATTTTTTATTGTATCTTTAGTTTTATTTTTATAATTTAGTTGATGTATAATAATAATAAACTTTAATAGATGTGTATATATACTATTTTTATAACTTTTTCGTACTAATAAACTTTACCCCCAGTCTATTTTTCTTCTGGATCCGCCACTGCAAAACACACAGCTATAGTAGCATAAAAGTGTGCATAATCTCAAATGTGTCTATTCCTTAAATTATAGTTTTAAAATGTGTCCATGAGAATAGTTTTTTTGAGAAATTAATAAAAATTCAAATAAATGTTAATTCTAACAAAATTCTCGATCTTTTTAGCGATAAGAAAGAGTGATAAGCCAAAATATAAGAGATAAGAGAGAGAGAAAAAAATAGCGATACAAAAATAATAACGCTATTTTACCGTTTTTGTGATAATTAACAAAATGAGCGATATACTCGTTATCATTGTGGTGGGTTACTAATCAAAACCTAATTAATTTTAATTCGCGATTCAAACCACTCGTTGTCATAATTTATTATGCTTGTTCTATTCGTTCTACCTGAATTTTAATTATTTTATCTACATCGGATACTCAATTAGTGTACTAGTTTGATCATATAAAAAAAAGTCTTCAAAATTATGAGTTCAATTACCGACCACGACAATGAGATTAATTCAACATGCTCTGATCTTGGAAAAATATGAAACTATGATCCAAATTTTCATTTGTAACCAAAAAATATCCTAACCTTTTGTGTATTATACAATTATTACTTACCATTGTTACAGTTGTTTGTTAACATTAACAAATGAGCAAATTTACATGCGATCGAATTGTTTTAGTCTTCATGCTGAACTTGAGACTGTCCTACTTTAGAGAAAATGATTTATATGTTGTAGAACTGACATATAATGATATAAACATAATGCAAGTTAAAAACTAGTTTCAGATTTTTAAAACTTAGAGTATACATACCGTTGACTATCTATTTATAGTAGTTATCGAAAGACATGTCTTTGTTACTTAAAAAACAATAGAAATCAGCTTCGGACAAAACCATAAATATCTCTACAACTTATTACAAATCTAGAAAAATTGTATTTTACGACCAAACTATATCTCTACAACTTATTACAAAATTATTAAACCTAAAAGTCTTAAAGCAAATGGATGAATATGTTTATTTAAATGTAATAAACTAAGACTTAACCCGTGTTATAATTAGCGCGGGGTAAATTTTTTAAACATTGTTTTTTGAAATTTAAGAAAAATTGCTTTTATTTGAATTTTATAATATGTATTTAATATGTTTTGCAGTGGATTAAAATATTATTCGAACTAACCTGTAAAACCTATAATCTTTAAAACATAACTCTATTATTCACCGTTTAATGACTTTAATTTTTTGGTTAATTCACGAACTCTTTAAAAAATTAATTTTTTATGTCTAACTTTTTATAAAATTAGTAAAATATTTTTTAACTTTTATTTTGATATAAATTCAAGTAAAATATAATAAACTATATTGAAAATATATCAAGATTTCGAATATATTTTTTTCTTTAAATATATATGGATTGATTATTATTTAAAAATATATAGTAGATAACATTTTTAAAGTAAATTAAATATTTTCCATATTCTTATCATTAATTGTAAAAGACAATTATATCATTTCCTATTTCAATTATTCTTTGTTATTTGTAATGACATTTCATGTAATAACTTACGAAACAAAGTTTATTCTAATTTGTCTATTTAACCCGTTTTGCAGTGGACTAAAATATTATTCGGGCTAACCCGTAAAACATATAATATTGAAAATATAACTCTATTATGCACCGTTTAATGAATCTAGTTTTTTTGGTTAGTTCACGAACTCTTTAAAAATCAATTTTTTGTGTTTAACTTTTTATAAAATTAGGAAATCATTTTTCAATTTTATATGAATTCAAATAAAATATAATAAACTATAGAGAAAAATATATCAAGATTCAAATATATTTTTTCTTTGAATATATATGAATTGATTATTATTTAAAAATATATAGTAGATAACATTTTTAATGCAAAATAAATACTTTCTATATTCTTATCACTAATCATAAAAAGACAATTATATCATTTCCTATTTCAATGATTATTTGTTATTTATAATGACATTTCATGTAATAAATAACAAAACAAATTTCATTTTCAAAAATATCTTCTTAAATAATATTATAGAGATACTTTGATAAATATTTAGAGTTATTAAATGGCAATTTTGCTAGTAGCTTGTCATTTTAAAAAATTTCCGAGAAAACTTATAGGTTATGTTAAATTCATAGTTTGCTTTGCTGGTTTTGAGTTAGTTCTTTCGGTTTAAAGATCTTTCTACCTGAATAAGTTCGGGTATATTTATATCGTTATGAGATTAAAGTAAGAAACTTTATAGCATGGAAAATAGATGGCAAAGTTTGTAAACTTTATAGCTTATTGGGAAATAAATGGAGGATCTAGCTTATGAGCCCAAGTAAACAAGATCGATAATTTACATAGGCCCATACATTATGGGCTTTCTGAAATTCATTTATATAGCCTCATAAATAAATTAACAAGAATCAAATGGAAGGACCTGATTTCACTTATTGAAATAAAATAGCATAAATGATATTTCATTGCAGGGAGACAAAAGCCAAACATCAACTTTATTAGTTTAGTTTGTTTTATGAATTATATGATTCATTTCTAACTGCTATCTCCTAGGTTTCCATTTTAATGATTTTATGGATATATTATTTATATTAATCTAATTTTATTTTCATAATTTTATGTTTATTCCTTGCGATTTTGTCAACAAATTTTCAACATGACAGAAGTAACACTCGCCATCAGAGTTGAAATCACCACTCCATAAAACTTCTTTTATGTTGATAAAACTTGTATGGAACTTCTTACAAGCCTCTTATCTGGATTATGCGTGATAAGTATATGTTGTACATATCCGTTTTTAAGCCATTTCAAAATGCTATATTGTTATATATTTGGTTAGAGTGAAAGAAACTTCATAGAGAGTGATTAAAATAAATATACATGCATCATGCATGGAGATATCTTTATTTATTTATCTACTATATATATTCTATTTATCAACATCTATTATATATATATATATATATAATCATATGTAACTTGAAATAAGTACTTCTAAGTACATGCGTTAAATTTAAATGAAAAATGTGATTACGCGTATATAACCAAGTATTTCTAATGTTTCATCACGCATGATCCAGAGTCGGTTCTGCGTATATGCATGTTATGTAAAATTAGTCCATAATTAGATATAATAAGATATAAGTATATAACCTTAATCACAAGCAGTCACATGCAATGCATTCAAAATCACATGATAAGCATAGAGACCTCGAGTAATGTAAAAGAACCTCAACTCAAATAACCATATTTGCTAATTAAATATAGTTATCGATCACGTATATTTATATATGTCTAAATACAGATAATTTATAATTCAATATGTGATGATTAGTGCATTGTGCACATAAATAAACAGACAGTTTGATTTTTTCGCGGAACAAACAGACTTGAAAACGTTAATAAGCTAAATTGGTCGGAGATATGGGCCCCACATTAGCATCTAAGTGGACAACCAAATCTACTTCAGTCATATGAAGAAACTAAACTAAACAAAGATTTAAAGAACTTCCTTTTTGTTCTATGTAAAGTAGAAAACGGTGTCGTGTCGTTTCTAAGGTGCAACGTATTCTTCCACTTGTGGGGCCCTTGAACATCGCCACGTGTGTGGTTCTCCGGTGTCGATTGCTCCTTGCTTCCTTGTGAGGTGAATGTTTTCGACATGAAATTGATAGTGTTGATTTTTTTTTTTCTGTATTAATTGACATGATAGTTATTTTATTGACATGATCATTGTAATTTTTTAAAAAAAATAACAAATAAACAAAAGAGAAAACGGAAGTGTTAGTTATTTTATTTTCTTGAGTTTCGAGCGAATCTTGTATTATGATTCTTGCAGAGAATGTTATGATTATGAAAGCTGATCCATTGCACTCGTTGAGTTTATTTTGTGCTCGACGCTATTACTTCGAAAGCATTTCAAGACATAAACTCGTGTTATTATTCGGAGCAAAAATATAACTTTAGGGGAAGGTGACAACGCCCCTTGCGAATGTTGTAATAGAATCTTTGGTTTTTCACTTACTACAAAAAAAAAAATGGCCAACATCCAACAAAATTATGATGACGAGTGAAAGAACATTTATAAAAAAATTCCTACGGATTAAAATCTTCTAAGCGGTCAAAAATTTCCTAAATTTCTTACCAAACTAATGTCCGTAGAATGTTGACACAAACCCATGATAGAACTCTAGTGATTCGTTTATACTGGTCGAAGTTATGATAGATTTTCATTCGGTTTATGGAATTCGTTTTTAGAAAAGAAAAAAAAATGGGCATCTAAATTTTTTTGAACTAACACATGCTTTTATGAGTTTTTTCTAACCTCTTTATTTTCTTATCTAATTTTTATGAATAAACGAACAATTCAAAGCACACAGTTTTCTAACACTGGAAGACATGTTGCAAACATATACTAGCTAGATTGAGACCACTATTTAAGGACAAATTTTTGTTTTTTTTTTTGTTGAATTCATGTACAATATCAAGATGGCACCAGGATGTTGTCATACAAAACACTGCATAATTACATTGCCGAATCTCTGTAGTGGAGGAACGTACGCCTCATTCCAAGATTAAGGATTCGATTCTTTTATGTAATTTTGAAAGTCCAAGATCGAAAAATAAATATATATGGACTTACAAAGAAATGACATTGAGTTAAAAGTAGTTGATTAAAGCTTCGAATGGTGACAGCGTTTTGAGCGGTGCGGGACAAGTGGTTTAGGAGGTGCGGTGTGGTTGGAAAAAACGCATCATGCGGAACAAGTACGGTTACTGTGGAACAAGCGGTGCAAGACAATATATGAATGGTGAAAAAAACAACATGTGGTGCGGTCCAAATGTGTGAATGGTGAAAATGTAAAAAGCGGTGCGGAATAAATATTTTAGATAAATATTTTATAAATAAAAATAGATTAATGATATTAATATGATTATAAATTAAAATTATTAATTTGTTAATGATCAAGTCTTTTTCATAAATTAATTACGAACTACTAAATAATTATTAAAATTTTAATAATTTTTTTTGATATTTTACAATAAGATATTTGTTTCTAAAATCAAATTAAAAAAAAATTACACTAAAAAAATCCCATATATTTGGCATCATTACTACTACCAAATTTTCGTTTTGGTTTCACATATTTTTAACATTTATTTTTCAATTTAAAATTGAATTTTTAAACTTAAGTAAATATTATACATTAATTATTTTTGTCAAAATTAATAACATGTTCTACATTATAACAGGAAGAAGTGTAGAATTTTATAGAGTTTTTTTTAATTAATCAAACAAAAAAAAAATCAACAAACCACACCTTAAACTCAGCTTTTACACTCCATATGCGGAACCACGCGGAACCTGTCTAACTTCAAACCACCATCAATTTTTTTTTTTAATTATTTTAAATGTCAACTTTTTGGTTTGTGAATGGTGACTCACGTTATCAAACACATGGTGTTTTGTTCAAACACTCAAAACATTCAAGACCTAAGTGTAATATCGGAAAGCTAAAGTATGTGGTATATTATATATATATATATATATATATATATATATATATATATATATATATATATATATATATAACTAAGTTCGGACATAATCATTGAATTATATAGATCGATATGGTATACAAATTGGACTTGCTATTTGAATTTACAGTTTCCCATAATTATTCCATATATATAATTTTCAACTTATAAATTAATATTACCCTTAATATTAAGGGTGATTTCACAACCACGCCAATAGCCATATATATGCTATTAAAACACAAATACTTTTAGAATCTATTTTTAAATATCCTTTATTTTTAAAAAACACGTTTTAAACATGTTGTCAAACATGCTAAAAAAATAGATTAGTTTTTATTTCTCATTTCACATTTTATATCTTATAAAAATTGTTATTCCGCGCGAGCGCGCCTGTTTAGAATTTAATTAGACTGTATTAAAATTACGGATCTAAATAAGATGGCACACAAATGAACTAATGCAAAAATAAAGGAATTTAATTGAGATTGAGAAAAAATAATGGAAATCATGCATAACAATTTGACATTTTGACTGATGATCAGAATTTGGGGAAAATCCAACTTTGTGGGAGTTGTAGTGATTACAAACGAAGATAGGGTTGTGATTTGTGAACTAATAATAATTTGGAGAAAAGTGTGTGTGTCTATAAATGATTTTATTTTTGTTAAGTTTTAGTATTAGTTGTGATCGAGTCTTAGTTGTGCGTGAATATAAATGAAATCAAAGAAGCATAAATATTAATATGATAAAATACAATTCATGAAAAATACATGGAAGTATGGAACAATCGTTACTATGACCGAGTCTTCGTTATTATTTAGACTATGTAAATGTATACTCAAAATCCTAAAACATTTAGCTAAAGTTCAATAGTATTGTTGTGTGATACTGAAATTTGATGGATTAGTTGTTCAATATTTTGATTCATCATCGCAAATTTATACAATTTGTTATTTATTCGATATGTTTTAGTTCTCTCTAGATTATATGAACTAGCATGGCTAAAATTTTATGTGTTATATTTTTATAAAAATTATGGATCCTATAAATTGACATATTACAAAATATAGTAGTCATTTAAAAAAAAAAAAAATTGGGATCATGTTAGACTCTTCTTCCAATTATACATATTCCGGAAAAAATAGTAAAACATGCATACTGTATATGTCAATATTGGATTATTTTGAAAAAAAATTGAGTAAAACAAAATAATCATCCTAAGAAAAATAGAGATAAACGAGTGGCTAACTTGTAATATTCAAGGTTTTCTCATTGTATTGTATTGTCTGTTCTGGTAACTAAATCAACTGATTTTAATGGTTAGTCAATCAAACAGGTTTTTTTGTTCCTTTTTTTGTTTGTCAACAAACAGGCTCTTTTTGTCAACTAACAGAGACTTGATAACTCAAAATATGGTCTGAACAATAGATCCGGAAATCCTCCAAAGTATGATAACTCAAAATATGGTCTGAACAAACAGGTTCTTTCTTCATACTTTTTTTTTTTAATTTGATACAAATAATGAAAAATATTATAAAGATAATTTTATAATGAACAATATTATCTGTTTTACTAGAAACTACAATCACGATGAACAATTCTACTTGTAACACGGTAGATTTTTTATATAAATTTATCTTTATTAATTTATAAAAAATTATATTCTCTATGAATTAAATCCCGAACTTTTTGATATAGAAATATTAATGAATATTTTGGTATAATACCACTAGATTATATGATATTTTATTTATTATACTTTTTCTGAGAATTGAGGATGGATTTAAAGAAACCGAAAAAAAAGTTACAAAGAAGAAAGTAGGTCAAATATTCATTTGAGTGGTTATCATCTCTGCCTAGATATTAGGCCCAACACTTTTAAGTCGGGCTACTTCATAGGTCAACAATTTCACACCACCTCTCTCTCCTCTTTTATTTCGAAAAAGATAATATATACGTTTGAGAAAAGAAAAAAAGAAAAAAAGAAAAAAAAGGGAGAGAAACAGATACTTCTTAAAATCACTTTTTAAAATGTATTGACACTAACAAACGTAAAAATTGTTGACATGTTTCTCCAGTTAATATGGTCCATACACGAAGACATTTCCTTGTAACTTGAACGATTGATACTATAATATAAAATCCCAAAAAAATGAAATTAAAGTAACGAGGCGAAAAATAAAATAAAATAAATATAAGTGGAGGAAGAAGAGGACACGATGGTCAGAGCTTGTAACGAACGCCAAATTGAAGTGGAGAAATTGCAGAAATTTATGAAACGCGTAAAGATGTTTGTTTAATGATGTGTTTCACCACAAGCATCACTCTCTCTCTCTCACAACCCCAAAAAAAAAAAAATGTCATAACTCTTGTTTATAATTCAAATCCACATTTATTATCTACCTAACTGTTACGTATATAAACTATTTATACTATCATATTCTTAACCAAAGGTTATGAGAGTTTGATTTTGACCAAGATCGTCTCGGTCTTTTAGCTTTGACCGAGGTTCCATTGTTCATTTACGTGTAACAAAGCAAATGGCTCATCTCGTGGCTCTACCCTTTTATCTCCGAGCCTTACGCTTTTTTTTGAGCATGTGCGTCGAAGACCACGTACGTGGTCTTTATTAAAAGCTCATTCTATTTTGATTTTGTTGCTTTTTTCTTCTTTTTCTGAATGAGTAATTTATACTAGTATTTGTTTAGGTATCCATAAGAAGTTATGCTAAAAATATGATTGAGTTAAAATAAAGCAATTTTCTATGGAAAAAGGACATTTATATATTCAAGAAAAGTAAAACCCTAACAATAATGATTAAGATTTTTTAAAAATAACTTATCTATGTAAAAACCCTAACAAGTAATTTTGAAAGTACTTAATTCATTTTAAAAAATCATGTTTTCACAATAAGTCTGAAAAAGTTTTTACATAGGTAAGTTATTTTAAAAATTACTTGAATTTTATAACTTATTGTTAATCAAAAAATTTGAGAAAATTACCCAAAACATAGTTACTAAAAACAAAACTGCATAAGTAAGTTTAAAATTTTGTTCGAAGAAAAATAATGAAAATGGTATAGTTAGTTATAGAAAAAAATTTTATAAAATATTTTGAGTGTTTAATTTTGTTATAAATATCAATATGTTGATCTACAGTTTTGTTTCTTCAATTAGTTCTCTATTAATCTGAAATGTCTTAAAATCGAGTAATTTTAATTACAGACTTAATATATATTTTAAGGCAAATTGAGATCAATAACCAAATTTGTTTTTGAGAATTAACGCAATAGCTATAAAAAAACTTAGTTATGAATAATTGTACAATATATACAATATTACCCCTATTTTTAAAGTATCTTAGAACATGTTCAATGGGGGTTCTAAATAGAAGAGTTCTAAAAAATTATAATGATATATAATTGATAAATATTGTAGATGTTCTAAAAAGAAGAGAGAAGGGTTCTAAAGTTAGAACTTTTAGATACAGATTCTAAAAATTAACATACAAAATGTTGGGGTTCTAAAAGGTGAGGTTCTAAAAATTTTAGATACCCATTTTTAGAACTTCACCATTGAACATGCTCTTAAGTAATAAAATATTCACCAATTAGACACATTTTTGGTTTTACTTCGAGTGTGTCAAGCTGATTACGCCTTTATTGGTAAGACATTTATTTTTTTTGCTAATAAAACATTAAAAAATTACAGATGCTCTCCAAATGCTTATTCTCTATGCTTTCATATCAATTTTTTAGTAGAACATCTAATCTATTAAAACATAATGATGTTTTTGTGTACAAACTGAAAAAAATATATATAAATTTATTCCTATCACGGATAACTTTTAACTTTTAGATATTTGTGGATAACTATTCATGTTTCCAAACATAATAATTTTGTTCAATTAAAAATTTATTTTTTGGAGATAAAATTTTAAATACAAATCATAATTTAATGTAGTAGGCTGATTTGACACTGATTTATAATCGCCATCTTTTACATGTTTGTTTATCAAAAGATCTAATGTAGTAGGCAAATT
Organism: Eutrema japonicum; assembly: GCA_030161315.1. NCBI lineage: Eukaryota > Viridiplantae > Streptophyta > Magnoliopsida > Brassicales > Brassicaceae > Eutrema > Eutrema japonicum. The sequence continues at coordinate 38,793,269 of BSQW01000005.1, forward strand.
TGAGGTAGATTAAAAAAACGGGTTAGCATTTTAAAACTCATAAATATATAGATTGATTATTTAGTAATCTAAATTCACATAATAACACAATTTAAAAAATGAGTCAGAAAATTTGGATAGTTAAAATAATTAATTTTAAATCATAAATGTTATACCATAAATATATTTTTTCATACAATATAAAAAAACCATAAAAGATATTAAGAAAAATTGTCACTCGCCTTCAATGTGGATTAACATTTTAACTCGGATGAAAATTATATTAGATTTTAAAGATTTTAAGTTAAAAATATCAAACAAAATTGTTTAAATTCCGCTTAAGTTTCTGATTCTAACTTAAATCATAAAAACATTTATGTTATAAAATTTATTTTAATACTTTAAATAAATGTTTTGAAATCCGACACATGAAGCAAACCGAAGAATCCTTCTAGCCACCAGATCCATAAGTTAACCCGGTTCGATGCAGTCCGATCGCAATCAACAATTAATGAAATTATATATATACATGACACGACACACACACACATATATATAAGTATAAAAACTAAGATATCACTAAGAAATGTTTAAAAAAGATATGTCTATCTGTCAAAATAATTTTTTTTTTGATAAAGTATTATTCACAAACGGAAGAATATCATAAAGTACCAAAGTGTAAAATCTGAATGACTCAATAAAAAAAATAAAAAAAATCCTCTGATTGAATTATTACGGAACCATTATCCGTCCGGATCAACGATTAATATGTCCAGTTCACGGTTATTCGCTGAGTTTTTACAGGTTTTATTGGATTTTATAATATCGGGTTTTAAAACTATATCATGACCGGATTATTGTCTGAATCCAGGTTTTAGAGCTATAACTGGACCGACTGTCTGATCAGAATCTGAAAATATTGTATTAATTTGTTTTTTAAAAAAATTATGTGCCGACGCGCGGATGAAAATCTAGTTAACCTCTAAAATATCAAAAAAAACTTAAAAATGTATATAACTAATTTAGTTTGTTAAATAATATCAAAAATTATATTTATATTAAAGTGTAAATTTTATACTTTTAAAACTAATATTTACTGTTATTTTATTTTTCTATTATTTTAAATAAAAATATTTTTATATAATTATTCATAACTTTACTAATTATTTAAAATATGTATATTAATCAGAGCATACAACTTTAACAATATATTCTACCATCAGTTATACCAATCAAATCCTACATATCTTCAGGTTTTTTTCGGAAAAGTTATTCTCAATTCTGGCTGGTCGGCGTTTTGGTTTTCAATTATCTTGTTTCCCATTTAGAATCTACTTTTGGTATGTATTTGTGTTTTCCTTTTCCTCATGCCGGATTTGTGTTACTGGTATAAGGCTTTGTTTATCATAAAACGCTTGGTCTAAGTCATCTCGTAAAACTTTCTGACTAAGTTCTCCCAATATAACTTTCAGATTAAGTTTCTGATTTATCCGGCTTGCTAACATCATTTGATATTATATTATAATTCCAGTGAACCAAAAAAAACACATTGTCAAACATAGTAAAAATTTCGTCGCCTCATGTTCTCTGTTTTTACACCCATTAATTGAGTAACTATTTTGTACTCCCTTGTTTACGTTAGAAGAAAGAAATATTATGATTTCTCTGACTTTTTTAAAGTTTGTATTTGGACTTTGTTAGGTGACTCTGGTCGGTTGTTGTGGTGGGATCCGAAACTCTCACTTGCAAGATCTTTCTAATATCCTTAAACAATAATTTTAAATATATATGTCACTCGTTTTGGTCGTTTGTTAACTCATGTAGTCAAGAAAGGAATGCATTCTCTACAATTTAACAAGCAATAAATTATTCAGTTGACTCTGCACTCAAAGTCTATATCATCAATAGCTTAAATGTAGTTAACACAGGCAAACATAATAAACTGATAAAAACATTCTTCGTGGTATGTTACAAACAAAAAAAAACACTTTTCGTGGTTGCCCATTAACCAATTTGTTGCCGCCCAAAATCTGAAACTTTCAAATGGAGCAAAAAAATATAGATATAATAACCGCTGCTTTATTCCCAATTTAATATTTATTTCGAGGATGTAGGAGGTGACAAAATAAGTTTGAACATACACATTCAAAAGATGAGATTATGAACTACACAGATAAATATAGGTCAGGATGATGAATTAGTACTGTCAGGTTTCATATATATTTTCTTGGAAACTGAAATAGCAGAAAGAAAAGGAGAGAAGAGAGAAAAGTGAAAATAATGGACCAGCTACTGTCAAGTCACTTCCAAATGCGAGTGAGAAAATTTTCATTTATCTATTTTTTTTAATAACTTTTTTAGGTTTTTTATTTTATTAATATTTTTCGCTAGATTAAGAAACTTCCTTACAATTTCTATAGCATATTTATGATGAATGAAAGCACATTATCATATACAAATCCAATGATTTTTTGTTTTGTTTTATCTTCTTTTGTTTTGACATCAAAAACACCACTTTAAGTTCTCAGAAAAAGACTCTCTCCTCTAGGAAGAGTTTATCGGAACCGACAAACTTACATGAGAGAAAATGTGCTTCGGTGCTCTTACCTTTTTGGCGAGGCAATCCGCACGATCATTGTTACAATGAGAAATATAACTAATATTAAAAGAGGGGGAAAAAATATTAAGATTCTGAAAATCTGTTAATTCTACTATGAAAGTAGACAACTCTGGTGGATTATTCATCATCCTAATCAACTCTTTTAAGTATGAGGTAAATCTAGCGCTGCTCAGGAAGACATATATTAGGCATTTCATAGCCCAAAGAAAAGATTATAGTTCCGTGTGAAAGAGAGATAAACATCTGCGAGTGTAGAAAACAATATTATCCTAGATAGTAGGTGTTACAATTCTTGTGATTATACCTTCATTAGTTGTGTATATTGTATTACCTTATCTGTAGTACTGCTTCTCTGTATATAACAGAGCACTATGTATCAATATCAAATCACGATTTCCATATCATAATATGGTATCAGAGCAGACTTAGGTTTTTACCTATTTTTTTTTTCTTCTCTCACGCCGCCGTCTCTTCTCTATTCTTCTTCTTCTTCTGCAAAACTTTTATCCTCTGTTTCGTGTTTCTTTCTCTCATCATCATCATCATGGCGTCTGATTCTACCGCAGACCGAACCTCTGTCTTCAATACTCAAGATCCAAAGAGCACTCTGCTCTCTGTCAACATGTCAAGTATTACAAAACTCACCACTCTCAACTATCTTCTGTGGAGTAGGCAAGTGCATGCTCTACTTGAAGGCCACGAGTTACAACACTTTATTGAAGATACCGGTGCTGCTCCGTCACTGACGGTGATGCTAAATGGAATTTTTTCTCCAAACCCTGATTATGTTCCATGGAAACGCCAAGATCGTCTGCTCTATAGCTCATTGATTGGTGCGATCTCCATGTCGGCTCAATCAGTGGTCTCCAGTGCCAACACAACCAAAGAGGTGTGGTCCATGTTGGCTACTACCTTCGGAACTGGGTCCCGTGGTCATATTCGCCAACTGAAGCACCAAATCGACACTAGTGTTAAAGGTACAAAGTCGATTAGTGAATACCTTCGTCATATGAAATCCAAAGCCGATGATCTTGCTCTCCTTGGGAAACCCATGGATGCTGATGACCTTACGGAAAAGATCCTTGCGGGTCTTAGTGAAGACTACAAACCAGAAATAGACGCGATTCACGGGCGTGACTCCACGATCTCATACTCTGAGCTGTATGAACGTCTCATCAACCGTGAAGCAATGATTATGTGCAACACATCTCCAACGGTTATTCCCATCGTGGCTAATGCTACTGACACTCGTTTCCATCAACAATGGCGCAACAACAACAACAACAACAACCAGCCTAGCAATCAATCTCGTCCAAATCAGTTCAACAACCAGCAACGTGTCTCCAAACCATATTTGGGACGTTGTCAGGCTTGTGGGATACAAGGACATAGTGCAAAGTACTGTCCCGAATATCGCATAGTCAAAGGATCATCTCAGCCACCACAGAGGCAACAACAAACTCGAAACACCAATGCTTGGAATGCGGCTCCGCAATTTCAACCATGGCAGCCAAGTGCAAACCCAGCCATGCTCTCGGATTCCTCGACTTGGTTGGTAGACTCTGGAGCTTCTCATCACATGACTTCGGACCTCGCTAATCTTTCGATGCATAACCCGTATGACGGAGGAGATGGGGTTCTTCTCGGTGACGGTTCGGACTTACACATCTCGCACTCTGGTTCTTTATCTTTACCTTCTTATACGTGTCCCTTCCTCTTACACAATGTCTTATGTGTTCCTGCACTTAACAAGAATTTAGTTTTGGTATTTCAATTATCCTCTACTAATGGCGTCGCCGTTACGTTTACTCCTACGTACTTTCAGGTTCGGGATTTGAAACCGGGAGCTCTTCGTCTCGAAGGGAAACCTAAAGATGGGACGTATGAGTGGCCGAAAACAAAGTCTGCAAAAACCCCTTCGTTAGTTTTTGCATCTAAAGTGCAGACTAGCTTGTCGGCTTGGCACTCTCGTTTAGGACATCCTGTATTTCAAATTATTCAAAAAGTAGTTTCTCAATTTCAATTACCAATTGTTTCCAATGTTTTAATGGTGCAGCCATGCAATGCTTGCTCGATTAATAAAATGCATAAGTTACCTTTTCAAAACTCATCTTTACAATCTACTCATCCTCTAGATATAGTGTTTTCGGATGTTTAGACATCTCCAATTCATTCCATTGATGGTTTCAAATACTATGTCATATTTGTTGATCATTATACTCGATACACTTGGTTGTACCCATTAAAATTAAAATCTCAAGTCTTTGAGATATTTACCCGGTTCAAAGCATTGGTTGAAAATCGATTTCAATCCAAGCTTAGAACTTTATATACGGATAATGGGGTGAATACATTGGGTTACGAGATTTTCTTTCTAGTCATGGTATTTCTCACATGACAAGTCCGCCGCATACGCCTGAACATAACGCCATCGCAGAACGTCGTCATAGACATATTGTAGAAACATGACTTGCGCTGCTTTCTCATGCGTCTATGCCTAGGTCCTTTTGGACGTATGCGTTTGCGACGGCGGTCTACTTAATTAATAGAATGCCATCACCCGTTCTTAACTATGAAAATCCGTTTCAAAGACTTCATGGACATAGTCCAAACTTTCAAAAATTAAAAATATTTGGATGCTTGTGTTTTCCGTGGCTTCGGCCTTATGCATCAAATAAATTAGACGCAAGATCGAATCCATGTGTGTTCCTATGATATTCGAATACACAGAGTGCCTATTTTTGTTTAGATCGATCTACCGCGAGACTTTACACCTCGCGTCATGTCGTCTTTCATGAATCGATTTTCCCGTTTTCACTCTCATCAAACTTAGAATTATAAATGCCTGTTGAATCTACTGGTGTCTCTCACCCCACTGTTTATGTTGTTCCTATCTTCTCTCCTTCAGGTTTGGTACAAAACCCAGGACAAGATCTTCCACATTCTGTCTCATCCCACACTACACCAGAGGCTACTCCATCATCAGCTCCAACAACATATACGCTGGAGGAGCATCACTCGACATCCCCCGACAAGTCCGTTGAATCCTCGACAGCTTAGTCTCATCCAACGCCATAGGTGGACTCCCCTGTCGCCTCTTCATCTTCCCCCTGCGTAGCCTTGCCCGTCAGCCTAGCCATGGCTCCTCCGTTGCTGCCAATTCCACCTATGCGGAAAAGCACGAGACAACGGAAACCAATGCAGAAGTTGAACCTTCACACTTCAGTCACTCAAACCTTGGAGAAGCCGCCCACATTGGTGGCTCAAGCTCTTAAAAGTCCTCATTGGCGTAAAGCCATGAGCGAATAGTATAATGCTCAAATAGGGCATAGAACCTGGGATCTTGAACGTTTATCAACTGATTCTTCTTTTAATGTTGTAGGATGCAAGTGGATATTCACAATCAAACGCAATCCGGATGGGAAAATTGCCCGTTATAAGGCTCGTCTTGTTGCACGCGGATTCACCCAACGACCATGCATAGATTATCATGATACGTTTAGTCCAGTAGTCAAACCCGCCACGATAAGAACAGTTCTCAGTGTTGCCGTCACTCATAATTGGCCGATTCGTCAGCTCGATGTTAATAACTCATTTCTTCAAGGCACACTTGATGATAAAGTCTACATGATGCAACCGGCTGGATTTGTCGACAGAGGCAATCCTCTAGCTGTCTGTAGATTAAGAAAGGCTATCTATGGTTTAAAACAAGCTCCGAGAGCTTGGTACAATGAACTTCGCAGCTTTGTCTTAAAATCTGGCTTCTCAAATTCGTTGGCCAATGCATCCTTATTCATCTACAACAAACAGGGAGTCTTAATTTATATGCTTGTTTATGTTGATGATTTAATCATAACAGGAAATAATAGTTCTTATACACATTGCTTCATTGCATCATTGTCCCAACGGTTCTCACTAAAGGATCTTGACGATCTTTCTTTCTTTCTTGGTATTGAAGTTCATCGCAATGCTACTGGTATGCATCTGACGCAAACTCGGTATATTGCAGATTTGCTACATCGCACGAAGATGGAAAATTGTAAGCCCGTGACCACCCCAATGTGTCCGAATTCATCTCTCACTCTGACGTCGGGCACATCGTTGGAAGATCCCACAGAGTACCTCATGGTGGTTGGGAGTTTGCAATATCTCTCGCTTACACGACCTGATATCTCATTTCCTGTCAACAAGCTCTCACAATACATGCATAAACCGACCACTGAGCATTGGAACGCCGTTAAAAGAATACTCCGATATCTCGCAGCCACCACGACAAAGGGTATTTTTCTTCATGCCACCAACAATTCGACTCTTCATGCTTTCACAGACGCGGATTGGGCTGGCAACAGAGATGACTATACATCTACTGGTGCATACATCGTTTATCTTGGTCGCCATCCCATCGCATGGTCATCGAAGAAGCAAACTGGTGTCGCACGTTCATCCACAGAAGCGGAATATCGGTAACTTGCTTACACCACATTCGAGGCCATATGGATCCAATCATTATTATCTGAGCTTGGGGCTAAATCTGCTACGCCTCCGGTGAATTATTGTTATAACATTGGAGCTACGTACTTAGCCGCCAATCCTGTGTTTCACTCGCGCATGAAGCATCTGGCTTTGGATTATCATTTCGTCCGCAACTACATTCAATCAGGTCAGCTTCGGGTCTCTCATGTTTCCTCTACAAACCAGCTGGCCGATGCTCTCACAAAACCGTTATCAAGAGCGCGTTTTGAGTTACTTTCTGTCAAGATCGGACTTGCTACACCTCGTCCGTCTTGAGGGGGTGTGTAGGAAATAATATTACCCTAGATAGTAGCTGTTACAATCCCTGTGATTATGCCTTCATTAGTTGTGTATATTGTATTACCTTATCTGTAGTACTGCTTCTTTGTATATAACAGAGCACTATGTATCAATATCAAATCACGATTTCCATATCATAATAGCGAGATCCTTTTAAACCGACGTGAATAAACTTATCATCTTCCATCACGATCCAACCATCCCCGCTCAAAGTATCAGACCCATGCCATGAGCCGTTCAGTTGACATACTAGTGACGCAGAAGTGGTGATGGTCTCACAAAAAGCTCATGCGGGGTGTCCAAAGGTGCATCCTCTCTCGTGTTCACCATTTTCCATGCTTCAGCCTCTTTGTAAGCATGATCTAACGTCTCATGAGGAGATTCTCTTACATTTTCAAAGATAAACTGATTTCGGGCCTTCCAGATATACATAGAATCCATGAAAAGATAAACAAGAGGTCTTCCCCAATTACGACGTCTCTCGTTCTTCAAAAAAGGAAGTCAAAATTATAAAACAAAGTTGACTGAGGGGATTAAAGTATTCGAAGACGGGATATGAGATAATGCCCATGTCTGCACCTAAAGAGAAGATAATTAATAGATTATTCATCCGCGCCACATCTAAAACACTCATTTTCTCTGCCAATATGTCGAGATAGTTATTTTATCATATGTTTCTGATTGGAATGGCTTACAATAAAATAGAGAATCGACGAATAAGGCAAATGAATAAGATAACACACAATAACTTTCCGTGTGAAGGAGACCTTCTCGTCACAACGACTCCTTGTCAAGTAAATGCCTCTTGGATCGATCATGAACCGGTTAGTAGAATATGATGGTGCTTTAAGGACAACATGGGTTATGGGTTTCTTGGACAACATATATGTCGCAAAAGCCTCTCGGCCTTACACGCTGAGATGGATGGTCTTCTATGGGTTTTGGCATGCCTAAGAGAAAGATAATTTTTTCGATGAACTTCGAGACTGATTGCTCGTACTTGGTAAGCATGATCGAGAATCCGACGGATTGGCAAGCTTTTATGGCAGAACTCGACTCCTTCCAAATTCCTAGAAAGTCTTTCGAAACCTTTAGTTTATCTTTTATCCCTGGAGTTTTAAATGTCCGTGCCGATACTCTTGCAAAAAGAAGGGGTTCGAGCACGAGGTTTTTTATTTTCCCATATATGTCATACCGAACCAGTTGTGGATGTTTCATGGATCATTCATTCTAGCCAACTATGATATAATAGATGTGTAGTTGACAAAAAAACACACACACACAAGAACTAAAAAAACCTATTTCACAATATACGACATTCAACATTTCCAAGACATAATAAGCTTATCAAACGAAATGTCTTTTTGTGCAGCGATATAGTCATGAGGATAGACTTGTTCTATGATACAAATGGCGATAACAAAACGGCATTTCTCATGAATTTGAAAAACAATTTTTTCGTTTGCCTGTCAAATTTGTTTCTGAAGAGTTGGTGAGGGAAACCTCTTCTATGAACTGTCGAACAGATTTGAGCTGCATAACGCAAACTAAAAAGACAACCAGAATCAACCAAAAAATTAAGCATCTAAAACAATCTATAGATCTGCCACGAGAGAAAGAATCTCCAGCCAAAAAATATATCCTAAAAAGAAAACAAAAATTCTAGCTAAAGAAGAGAAAACTAAGTCCAAACTAGTAAGACACAAGACTCGAAAAACCGGAGCTTGCCAACCGAATTCAACTGGTTTATCACCGAGGAACCAGCGACCAAGATAACAAAAAAGAAAACCAACTGAAAATATCGTATTTTGAATCCTCTAGATCACTTAGAAATATTTTTTTAATCCAATAATTCTTTTATTTCAATTTTTTTGTTTTCAACTAACCTTATTTTATTTCATATATTAATGTGTTACCATGGTTAATTACGCCTAAAACACATAATCGTATACATTAACAACGTTCAATTTTAAATGCATTAGGTCTCTTAAACACACTGAAGACATTTTTCAGTTTCGATCTCAATACATTTCTTTTGTTGCCAAATACTAAGGTAATCAAAGCAACATTTTTTGTTTTTAGTACAAAAGTGTTACCAAGAGATTTTTTGAGGTCATCACTAAGTGATTTTAAGAAATTTAAATACGAGACAGATTTGTGAGCTGTGTGACAAACGAAGACGACAGAGATATGTAATAAATATATATTTACTATAATTTTTTTTTCTTTCAATTTTCTAGGTGTCAGGAATCACATAATGATCCATCACTATACAAAGGTAAAAACGAGACCCTTCACTAATTAGAGAGACTATGCTGATCCTGCAACAAGATTTCTCTGTTTTGTCATCATCATCGTCATTTTAAACTAACTTCTTTTTTTAAAACTAAAATAATTTCTGCGATCGAATTTTCTTTTTCTTGTCAAATAAAAAAAAACTAATCGCAAATCTTCTCCCTCTGTTCCTTGATTGAAGTCAGGCTATCGATTGATTTCTCCGACATTGAATCGCTAGCAATTCTTGAAAACAAACACGAATCTACAAAAGAAAAAAACAGATATAGATTTTTAATTAGCATTTTGTTCATAATTTCGTTAAAACTAAATAAAATCATTTAAACAAAGTTTATAATTTACCTTCAGACGACGAAGTACTGAGTTTCTCTTGTGAGGAAGATTCACTAGTAGATCGCGATAGCATAGAAGATTCTGTAATCAAAGAGAAACCCATTAAAATTCATGAAAAACCCAAATCAAATCGATCAAAATACAGAGAAAGAATCACTTTTTTTTTTTTGCGTACCTCTCGAACCATGAAACGATTTCTTGCAATGGAGAATCGCGCTTTGAATCCCATCTTGCTGCACTTGTAAAGACTCGTCGAATCTCTTCGCCGGAGACATAACTCCGACAGCCGCAGACGCCGAACGGCTCTTCCCAAGTTGTCTCCTCACGCTTCGAATCCCCGACGGAATATTATTCCTCTGTTTCTCTCTCGCCGCCGGTGAAGACGCCGGAGATGTAGATACACTGTTGATGCTATGTTTCTTCGTTGTTTTAGTGTATAATGGCTTTATGAGATCAAAGAATCTCTTCGAGGAGGAAGAAGATGAAAAGGAAACAGAGTCGTCCAACAACGTGTCGTCTTTAACCTCTGACCTCGAAATGCTCGCCGTTGTTTTGAAGCTTGTTGTTGTTTCGTCTTCGTTTCTGAACCTTACGTTGAGGCTTCTGCTGTTGTTTTCTTTCTTCTCCGTCGTCGTTGAATCGACGGGTTTTGACTTCTTGAACGAGAAAGCACGGAGCTTTTGACAGGGTTTTAGGAGAGTGATCGGAGATTGAGGTTTCGAAGTGGTTTCGACGAAAGGGAGGATTTTGCTCTTGGAGACACAGAAAGTCGTCTGTTTTTCATCTCTCACATGAGGGGTTTTGTTTTCCTTTAAGGAGAAATCGGAGAGAGAGATCTCGAGCTCGAAGAAGGAATCGTCTCCTTCGCAGAGATCTACTTCGGTTTCTCCCAATGCTGTGGAGGATCCGACGGCAGATTCTGAGATTCTGATTTCACGGCGGGGTTTATTGCCGTTGGCTAGCCAGAATTTCATAAAGCTAAGAGCTTCCATTTAGAGAGAGAGAGTAAGAGCTTGGCTTTGTCAACGGGGATAGGCAAGTAAGGAGGTTTCTTTTATACAAAAGGAAGAAGAAAGAGAAGGTGCGCTTTTCGAAATGTGTTTTATCTTTTTATTTTTTTGTAAAGGAAGAAAAAAGATGGCATTTGAGAAATAAAAAGAATTTTGATAAAACAAAAAGAAAGAAAGAAAGAAAGAAAGAAAGAAAGAAAAAGAAAAAGAAAAAGAAAAAACAGATTATTGTTTGTTTTTATATTTTTATTCTTTCTTTCTTTTTTCTCTTTTTTTTTTTCTTTTTTCCTTTTCTTTTTACTTTTCCTTTTCATGCACAGATGAACATTAACCATTATTTATCATTGTATGCCATAACAACACATATTGTAGTAGCTTTTGTAAGCTAAAGTGCTTTATTTTAAATTTTTTTTGCTGAAAACTAACAATTTTTACATCTCTAACAAATGAGAATCATATTTGGATAGAAAAATAATAATGAATCAAATACGAAGAGCGTAGAATATTGAAAAACTTGGTTAACAAAAATAATATGCTTATACCAAAAAAAAAAAAAAACCCCCACAATAATATGGACAGAAGAAGTACATTAACCAAAAATAATAAAGACAAAAGAAAAAATCTACTTGTGGTCGTTAAGTTTTTTTTTGGAATTTTTTCCGACAAGAACCAAATTTTATTTTGATTTGGTTTGAAAATTATTGGTTCAGTTCGTTTCAAGTTCATATTAATTTTGGATAAAATAATTGAAATTTATATTGATACTGTATTTAATTGTTTTTTTTTGTCAGTTATCGATTCAGGTAGTTTGCATCAAATTTTGGTTCGCTTCTGTTTATTCAGTGAATTTTGTTTTCTGTTACCATTCAGATTAAAATAAAATTTGATTCAATCCAGTAATTAATTCGGTTTACATTATAAATGTCTGATAGTTATACTCTTTTTTTGCTCCAGCTGTGATCTTAGAAGATTCAAACTAAGAAAATGAGAACCAATACGATTACTATCCCTTTCCAACGACTTCTTGTTTCTTCCTTCATTGACTAAGTTTTTCATTAAGATATGCTATATATAGAGTTCAAAACTTCGGTCAAGGCGTCGCCTAGGCTTCCGGCTAGGTGCCAGTGTGGACGTAACTGAAACGATTTTAGTAAAATCTTTGAGAAAAATTGAATTCCCAGTTTAGGCGGTTATAGTCGGATCAAGTCAGATCAAATCGGTTAATTAGTGGTTTAATACCTGATTTAATTATTTTCAATTATTTTTTTGGATTTTTCAAAACGAAATGGTTTAAAGAAGTGAAAAAAGATTAAACATCAAAGACTCAAAAGTGGGTTTAGGGTTAATTATCATCACCACGACACCACAATTTTGATTTTAGATTTGTTTCTATGTTGAATTTTATTTTAGAATATGATTTATTAGTTTTTTCCTTCTTTTTCTATCCAAAACAAAAAAATTACCAATGTAATTTTCAAATAAAACACTAAAAGCTTGAAAATATATATTATATAAAAAAAAACCATTACCTTTATTTTTTTGTAAGAATAACCATCAGTTCAGGAAAATACAAGTCAATCCCCTCACCTCCAAAGTCACCCGTAATATAACCCCTCCGTCAAATAGCCGTTATATCGGTCACGGTTTTAAAAACGAAGCGTTTTAATTAATTAAAAATTTTGATTCGTATTTTCCTGAGCTGAGGGTTATAAAATATATAATAAATTAAAAAAAAAAATTGTTAACGCATATGCCCCGATTAATCAGCTCATGCACTAATCCCTATCACACGTCTAGCTACCGCCTAGTGATTTTTTGAACATTGTTATAGTGTTATATTTAAGTTCAATTTTTTTTTGAATCTAACATCATATTATCGAAAAGCTACATAAAACTATTGAGAAAGGAAATTTCTTAATTATTCAATAACATTTGTCGGATGATAATTTAAAATACAATTATACTATGATATGTAAGAATTGTCAATAGTTTTAGCAATCTTTGGATTATTGTGAAAACCCTCAAATTAGCGATAACAATAATTTGACAACATAATAACATGTTTTGGCGAAAACATTTGTAAGAATTGAGGTCGATGGAGGCGAATCTACATCATTCTGGTATGATGTCTGGAATTCGATGGACAGTTTAATTAATGTCTCGAGTATTAGAGGTTGCATTGATATGGGGATCCATATTCAACCATCGGTGAAACATGTCCTACAAATTATTCGAGAGGGACATGGAAGCTAATCAGAGAAGTGCAGCCTGCAAAAAATTGGTATAAGAGTATATGGTTCTCATACGCCACGCCTAAATACTCGTTCGTAGCATGACTTGCAATCCATGATCGCCTCATGACCGGTGATCGATTGCTCCGATAGAATTCTGGTGCAAATGCTGCGTGTATTCTTTGTCAACACACCCTCGAAACAAAGAACCATTTTTTCTTCGAATGTCAGTACACATGAGACCTGGTCAAAACTAACCCATAACCTTCTCGACCCCAACTACACAGCTCACTGTGATTATATTCTTGAAGTCCTCATTGATGATGCTCGTGACAAACTCAATTTGTTTCTCCTGAGATACTCATTTCAAATCACGATCCACATTGTTTGGTGAGATACGTCATGGAGATATCCATCTACTAACCCCTCACAACTTGCTCAACGACTAGACAAATAAATCATAAACGAGACACAAGATGCAAAGGAGGGATGAATGCATAATTTGCCACAAGATGAAAAATGAAGTTCATTTGTAATTTTTTTAGCTATTAGTCTAATCTCTTTAAAAAACTCTAAGAAAGTTGCATTCTATTGTAAACATGTTTTTCATTTGAATGAATTTTACATTCAATTAAAAAAACCATGTTTTTGGCTATAATTGTTCGAAAGTATCGATAGATCCACCCCCGAACTTATATCTAAGATAGGAAAAAAAAAAAAAAAGACAAAACGAAGAACACGAAAATAAATAAATAAATAAATAAGAATGACAAAAAATACATTTACTCCACAAAAAAAGAAGAAGAGTTCAGCTCTCTGACGTTCTGAGTTGTGTATTCTTTTCATGACAAAAGTATATTTGGCCCATTATTACATAGTTCAATTTTCCTTTTGTCTCTACTTTGAAAGAATAAGTTCTTAATTGTGTATGTGTTCATATTTTATGTATACCAAAGGTTTTAACCTCAAAAGCTTTGACTTGAAAAGCTGTTTCTTTCGTGAATTTCAAAATTTTCGACCTTCTCAAAAGTTTTTTTTTTTTGTTGAACATTTTCTTTCACTTTAAAGTTTAAAGAACAGTTTGCTTTATAACTTTTTTTTTGTTTAACCATTTGTTTTTCTAACTTTAATACACGTGAGAATCAAAACATTAGTTTTTTTTAATAAGTTATCGATTAGCCTAACTATGTTTTATACCCTTTTTATCAGCTTTGTTTTTCTGTATTTCGATTCAATTTTGCGATTCTATACTTGTTCTGCTATTGTTGTTACTATAGTTAAAGTATTAAACGCACTTGTTTTTAGAGTTTGGTTTATATTTGGCTGTAGTTTTTTTTTTTTTTTTTTTGGTAACTCAGAGTCATCCCATATTTATGGAGGGGCCCAAACTAATCCATGTGAGAAAGGCAACCCACAGATAGGCCCCTTCCCGGGTATTCAAATGGGCCGTAAGCAATGGACCCATATCTATGTGGGTGTCCAAAAGAGAATGTTGTAGTTGTTTGGGTTCGAACTCAGAGCGAAAGTGGTTATGCACTCCACACCCCATGTTCTTACCACTAGTCCACTCAAACCTGGACATATTTGGCTGTAGTTAAACACTTAAACCATGTAATAAGTTGGTGACAAAAGAAAAATAATGATTCAAAGGATAGCGTTAAGCTATACCGACTAAAGTGCTTATACCTAAAAATGACTTATAGAATAATCCAAAATATATGCCTATACGTCGATAACTAAATCCACGTAATTGTCATGGAATGTGTGTATGCATCATCACATCTAATATTATTGTTTATTAGGTGTTGAGCGAAATTTTTATGTTTTGGGTATAAAAAGGTGATAATGAGAATAAATTATTAACCTAAAGAAAAGTTGAATATATAATTCAATATTAACTTCTACCTTAAAAAGGAGAAAAACCAATGTTAATGGTTTCCACGACTAACTATCATTAGGTTATTTATAATATGTACATAATGAACATTGCGTAGACTTGCATTTTTTTTACCAATTAGCTTACTCAAGTTTCTCATTATTCGTAAAACATATACATTTGATTAGAATCAGAAAGGATGAATTAATTCTTTATGTTTCTTTTTCTTTTCTATATGCGTTTTTCTATTTTAAAACTACTAGGTCTTTTTTTATTTTTCAACTATTCACTGCTAGTCTACACCAACATATTCCTCTTCATTCCTTTCGATTTATTATTATTTTTCATTTTTACTGTTTCTTGAGCTCTTGTGAAGGAACATGCAACTTTTTTATAGAGAAACATAGTATTTTTACCATAGGAACGTATCCATAAACAAAACAAAAAAAAAACTATTCAAATATGCTTACTTTTGCTTTTCTTTTTTAACACAAATTTTTTAAAATTTATTTCACTTTGTTAACAAAATCAAAAACAAAACTCTACATGCATTGCCTAAATCTTCACAAAAACTCAAATTAACCAATTAGGGCCCATAAGCTCAACAAGCTTAATTAGGGCCCACAAACCCAAGTAAGCGAAGTTTACTCTTCTTTGTATTGAAATTTGAAATAGTAACCATGAATATGATGAATGTGCATATGAGTGAGTAACAAAGTTTGTTTCTACACAGATAGGATGTTTTGGTAAAGCTACGAAACTAGTGTAGCGCATAAGCCCATAGGCCACGAAAGGCATCATCGTCTAAATCACTTTCATCATCAGACGAACTCAATGTCCCCAGTAAATAGTTAACAACCTGTGAAGATTCACTTTCATCAGACGAACTCATTATCCGCAGTAAATAGTTAACAACTTGTGAAGAAACAAAACCACCAAAAGCAGATAGATAACTTGCCCGTAAAGTACCAAAAAAACGCGACAAAAAGAAGTAGCAAAAACCACGAGAAACATTATTTGAAAGAAGAAAAAGCTAACCTGGTGAGTTGACATGAGGTCGAGTGGCTCGTTGCCTGATTTCAACCGATCACATTGTTTGTTCGGACGACATCTCAAGTTGTCGTGCCAAACAACGGAGTCACAGTAACTGCAGTATCCCCGACTAGATCTTAAATCCTTTGATGAATTATCCGCTGCACGGTTATGCAAAATTGCAAAGTACACATATACTTTACAAATTACATAGAGAAAGCGGTTTTTTGAAAGAGAAAAGATAAAACCGTGGACAAAAAATCCCTTACCGATATATGCGTTCTTAAAGGCTTTTCTCCAGTCAATACCGGACTAAATACGAATCAAGAGTTTGTGATTGAAGTGAAGGTCAAATTGTGATCGCCAAATAGAGTCTTCATACGTTCCCAAGCAACGTATGAAGAAAACTATAAAATTCTAAAATAATTGGATTTGGATATGGTTTTACCAAATCAAAAAAATAAATTCTCGGATTCGAGTTTGTTAATATCCATGAATATCCAAATCTAATATTTGGATATGGTTTTACCAAATCAAAAATATAAATTATTTTTGGTGTAATTTTAATTGAATTTGGTGAAATATTTGGTTAAAATTAGTGTTTGACCACAGTGAATTTGTGTTTACACTTTCAAATGCCCCTAGTATTTCATATATTTTGTTCATCTATTGTTATAGTAATATATATTATGGTATTATATATCAAATTTGTTTAATAGGACTCCGATCTAAAAATTATTCTAAATTATTCCTATTTCTCTACTAAATGAGCAAACATAAAGAATTATATTTTGTAAACAGTGTTATTAGGGTTTGCTTCACGTCCTTAACTTTTCTTGACTCGAAGAGCCAATCTCGAGAGAGCGAATGGTCCCACGTGCTTTATCCAACACTCTTTATTATAAGGGTAACACAAAAAGGTTTGGCTCCTATAAGTCATATCTAGAAAAAAAAAAAACAACTCATTGCTAACTTTGTAACGTGCCAAAGTATTCTCGAAGATACCTTAAATAATGTACACAAATTAGATATCCGTAAGTGCTTTTTAATATTGGCTCGTTAGAGTCTCTAGTCAAAGTAACCACATTATGCTTTGTCTTTGCATTAGACAACAACGTTATCTTCAAGTTTTTTTTTCTTTCTTTTTTTTGATAAATTGTTAAGATATATTACCAACTAGTGGTTGATCCGCGCGAAGCGCAGAATTTTGTATTGTGTTTATTGGCATAGTTAGAAGAAAACTCGATGAAATCAAATTTTTTTATTAAATTTTATATTTCACAAAGTAAAAAAATTCAGATATTAATATTTATAGTGTTTAATGGTTTTATATATACTTAATGTATATATATATACAATATTTAGAAAATAATTACATAATATATTAATCAAAACTTTAAAATCAAATTTGGTTTGTAAATATCTAAATATTTCTGTAGGTTTATGATTTCTGAATATCCATAATCACATACCCAATTTCAGATAGAATTACATTAGCGTCAAGTCATTTCCACAAAAACATCATGTAGTTAGTCATTTAATCATTTAAAAATATCTCAATTTTCTGACGTGTTTCGAAGGTGCACTCATAATCTCTCTCTCTCTCTAACTTAAGCTATGTATATTTGTGCGAGCTTTTATAATTTAATATTTTAATCTTCTTAAAATTTATATCTTTTACTTATATCTTAGTTTTTAACCTTTTCGAAATAGATTTGGATATTCGTGGATATTAACGAACTCGAATCCGAGAATTTATTTTTTTGATTTGGTAAAACCATATCCAAATCCAATTATCCTACAAAAAAGACAAAACAAAACATATAAGTAGAGGGAAAAAAGCAGCCTAGGCAAAAGACTGTAATGTGGAAATATATAGCAGGAAGTACCGAAACACTTGAGATGAGAAAAGTAAGGATGATACGTCGAGGAAACTGAAGATGTGAATAGGGATATCTTGTGGAAGTGAAGGTAAATCTGAAAAAATGGATTCACACGTAGTGAAGGATTATCTCGGGCTATTAAAGAAGAGATTTTCAGAAAATTTAACTAGAAAACATACCTATATCTTCCTCATGGCTCTTACTGCGTCTCTTCAATGCTACTTTTGTCTTCTTGAATTCGACAACAGCTAAGTTCTTCTTATGTTTGGGGAGCACGACTTCCACGCTCTTCAGGAGAAGGTTATCAGCTGATGCGTTCATGCTAAATGAAAAAATAACAAATACAGAATCTGAAACTGTTAGTAGTATTAGTCTTACTAGACTTTAGAAAAAGAAACATAAATTTCATGAAACCGCCGGATAAATCAAGAATCTAAGAGGTTGGTGTACTCTTGATTAGCCTCATTGTCACACTAAGAGGTTAGTATTAGTCTTGATTAGCTCGGTGTCATCGACACAAATCAATCGAATGACACAAATCGGACTTAATTTGTGTCATTCGATTGAACCAAAACCGACCGGATCAAAATCGTTGAAACTATGAAAGTATCTAAGACTATAGCTAGATTTTGGATCCGAGTGATAACAATGGAATAATGATTATCACTGTTCAAAGGTCCAAATACCCAATCAGGGCACACAAGCCCTATTAGGAGACGTCGTGCTTTTCTCTGTACTGAAATATACTAACTATGAGTTTTTGAATGTGTATATGAGTAACAAAGTTTACACAGAAAAAAACTTATGGTAAAGCTACGAAATTAGTATAGTGTAGGATAAGCCCATAGTCCAGGAATGGTTTCATCGTCCGATTCACATTCATCACACGAACTCATTATCCCCAGTAAATAGTTAACAACCTGAAGAGAAAAAACAAAAGCAGATACACAACTTGCTCAACAAGTCACAAAAACGCGACAAAAAGAAGTAACAAAACCGCGATAAACATTTCTTAGAATAGGAGAAATCCTACCTGGTGTGTTGACATGGGGTCGAGTGGCTTGTTGCCTGGTTTTAACCAATAATGTTTGTTCGGGCATCTCAAGTTGTCGTGCCAAACAATGGAGTCACAGTAACTGCAGTATCCCCGACCAGTTCTTAACAGCTTTGATGAATTATCATCCTCTGCACGGTTGCGCAAAGTAGACGTATACTTTACAAATTACATAGAGAAAGGAGTTTCTGAAAGAGAAAAGATAAAACCGTGGACAAAAAGCCCTTACCGATAAATGCTTTCTTAAAGGCTTCTCTCCAGTCAATACCGGATTGGATACGAATCAAGACTTTGTGATTGAAGTGACGGTCAAATTGTGATTTCCACAGAGAGACATCAGACGTTGCTTGGTTCCATGAGCTACAGAACAGAGAAAACAAAACAGATAAGTAGAAGGGAAAAACAAAAAAGCGAAAGACTCTGCAATGTGGAAATATAGAGGAGGAAGTAGTACCGAGACACTTGAGATGAGGAAAGTAAGGAAGTTACATCGAGGAAACTGAAGATGTGAATAAGATTATCTTGTGGAAGTGAAGGTAAATCTGAAGAAAAAAAAGATATGCATGAGGCGAAGGATTATCTCGGGCTATTAAAGAAGAGATTTTCAGAAAGATAACTAGAAAACATACCTATATCTTCCTCATGGCTCTTACTGCGTCTCTTCAGTGCTACTTTTGCCTGCTTGAATTCTATAATGGCTAAGTTCTTCTTTTGTTTGGGGAGCACAAATTCCACCCTCTTCAGGAGAAGGTTAGCGGCTGAAACAGCAGCTGATGTGTTGATGCTAAATGAAAAAATAACAAATACAAAGTCTTAATAGACTTTATTAGAAGAAACATAAATTTCATGAAACCGCGGGATAAATCAAGAATCTAAGAGGTTGGTGTACTTGATTAGCCTCATTGTCACACTAAGGGTTCCAATCGGAAATAAAACTTGCCTCTACGGTTACATTGTTAAAATCTTGTACTTATATTCAAGAAAAACAGAAAATTGTAGCTTCTCTAACAAAAAAATGAATTAGTGAACCCCATAATCTATTGGCATGAAATAAAGTCATTCGAAGAACCAATTCCCAACTAGACTTAATCCTCTGCTTCATGCTTGGCTACAATCTAAGAAAGTTCTCAGTTTTGGTTCAATTTTTCAGAGATTTTTCATCAACAGATACAGGAACTATAAGATTGAATTATCTACTGATTTTCAGCACTGAGCAAAGTTGTTAAAATCTTGTGTGTTTATATTCAAGGAAGAACACAACATTCTCTTTTTTGAACAAAAATATATTTTCTTTGTTTTGTAAAACTGTATATGCAAAGTTGCAAAAACAAATAATCAAGCTAACCGATTGGCACAAAGTATAGCCATTCAAAGATCCAATCACCAATTAGACATAAGCCTCTCCTCCACGGTGGGTTAAAAGTTCCAATATTTACTTATTCGATTTTGAAGATTTCTCATAAACAAATGAGATTTTATAAACCCTAAAAACTAAGCTACCACATAATGAACAAAATCTCAACCAGGAACATCCCTAATCTTCTCAAATAAACCCCAGAACCGATATTGATACTAATTTCATTCAGAAACATTCCTAAAAAAACCCAATTCAATTCGAATTTCGACTTACTCGGGAAGAAGACGAAAAGCGGAGAGAGTATCACGGAAGATGAAAGCTTTGAGATTTTTGGGTAATCGAGAGTAACCCAGATTCAAAATGGAGCTGAGTTCATTGCAAACAAAAGGGTAAAGATGACTATTCGAGAGGGCTTCTCCTACCATTAGATTTTGGTATCTCCTCATTATCTTTCTGGGATCAGACATCATCCTCTAAAGTTTGATCTATCCGAGTTTTTTCTGTTTGTGTTTGTGTTTGTGTTTGTGTTAGTGTTATTACTAATTTCTGTTTTCTCCCTCTCCAAAATTGTAATCAAACCGGAACCGGTATATAGCATAAATTAGTTTGCTATAATAATCTTGGTTTCGGCTCGAAATCTAGTTCTAAATCTGCCTCTGTAAAATTTCTGTAACATAATAATGTTTTTAATTAATTAACATGCCCGAGTTGCTTAAGAGAAACTGAAATTGAGACAAAGTTTAAAAAGAAAACAAGTTTTTGTTTTCATGTGAAATTAATTAACATGCCCGATTCGGATTTCGACTCGCTCTTTGAACATACTTCTCCTCCTTTTCGCTTAGAGTCGGTGTTTGTGTCTAGCTTCAAGAAGTCTTCAAATGTTCTGCTTCCGCCTTCTTGGAATATACAGAGACAAACCTTGATTTAAGATCATTTCCACTGGTGTGTCGACGCAATGTCCCTAATATTTACAAGAATTCTAACTCTTTAGCTCATATTTGAAGTAATAAAAAGAAAAAGTAGTGAGTTCTGTTTCTTTATACCTCTTGGTTCAAATTCGCGTTGAGAGAGCATAGAGAAGGAACCCATTAAACTCGACATTTTGTCTAATGTCAACTCAGATATAGACCTCTTGTGAAACTAGAAACCAATAAAGAGCATAAAAAACAGTCATTGCTCTGAAATCAACAGCATAACAAAGCATAGATGTTGATCCTGAGGATCACTAATGATGTTTAAGAGTTGATTACGGAGAGAGAGGTGAGATTTTCGTTAATTAGAGCGAGTCAACCACAGTTTAGAGCAGGTCGGGTGAATGATGAACAGGCCGTGGGCCGTATTGCTTTTATAGATGAGGGAAGGAAGCAAGCAATTTTAGATTTACGAACTGGTTCCGACGGACGTCCAGTTCGGCGTTCTAAATGTGCTGCTTTGTTACAAACGAGAGAGAGAGGTCGGGTCTATTTGTGGTAGGTGAGATCCAAAATCCCGAAGTCCACTATCTAGTGAGAGAGTAAAAAATGCGAGATCCTTCCGCGGTCGGAGGTCCCAGTCCAGATATCTCTAAGCGAGTGCGTGTGAGGGGGTATATATAGCAAGGACCGCGTAGGTGGTTCTCCGCGATTCGGGGATGACGTGATGTTGACGAGACGGGTCTCGAACAGTAACGGACAGGTCGTGAACAGTGCAGGTGATCAGTGCAAGGCATGTCGTGAACAGTGCCCGTGAACAGTGCAAGTCATGTCGTGAACAGTGCCCGTGAACAGTGCAAGGTATGTCGTGAACAGTGCATCTTCGTGCGGCATCAATGTTAGCTCGGGGTGCGAGCTCGGGATGGAAGCTCGGGGTGCGGGCTCGGGATGGAAGCTCGGGGTACGAGCTCGGGATGGAAGCTCGGGGCGCGAGCTCGGGATGGAAGCTCGGGGTGCAAGCTCGGTGCCGTCCTTGGTCAAACGCCGACTTCTGGCTGATTTTGACCAGGCGGGCCTTATTTGCTGAGATGAGCCTAGCTAATTGGGGGTGCTAAGCCCACCTCCAACAATAGGCCCCCCCCAGTTCGGTGTCATGAGGTGTAGCGAATGCATCGAAGTTGATCTTTGTTAGCTCGGCGCATCTCAGGTCGGTCTCCAAGATCTTAGGATTGACTGCTGGGTCTCGTTAGGTGGGAGCAATAGACGGACGTGTGTGAATTGCTAGACCGCGAAGTTAGCGAGCTGCGTGGTCGGTGAGCCGCGGGTTGTTCAGTCAGAAGACTGATCGTGAGCTTGGCGAGTAGGAGGTCGGCGAGCTGTGGTCGTTAGTTAGGCGGAGCTGCGGGATCGGCGAGCTGTGACTACGCGATGAGTAAGCTGCGACTGAGCTGCCTAACTGTTAGACCGACGAGCTGCGACTCCGAACTGCCTCGCTGTCAGATCGTCGAGCTACGACCTGCAAAAAAAAATGGCTAAAGATACGAGATTGCGCTTGAGGCTGAGCTCGGCGTTTGTTAGTTAGGCGCGAGGCCGGTGAGCTATGATTCCGAGTCGTTTAATTTCTAAAATCGGTTAGTTACTTAGCGTACTACGAAGTCAGCGAGTCGCGCGGTCGTAGACCTGCGATCATGAGCTTGGCGAGTAGGAAGTCGGCGAGCTGTGGTCGTGAGTTAGGCGGAGCTGTTGAGGTCGGCGAATTGCGACTGCGCGATGAGCGAATTGCGACCGAGCTGCCTAACTGTTAGACCGACGAGCTGCGACTCCGAACTGCCTCGCTGTCAGATCGACAAGCTGCGACCGCAAACTGCTTTCCTCGGAGTTCGGCTTAGAGGGACAGACTTATGAATAAATCTGAATAGAAAATAAGTTCGAATAATGAATCGAATTCTTTAATAGGAGATACCTGATTTTAGAAAGTTCGGTAGACGAATTGTGATATTGGTATCGGTTAGCGAATCAGTTGAACTCCGTCTCGCTTGGGTTTTGGATTAAACCAACCAATTTCCTTCTTTCTTCTACGTTTTCTTCCTAATGGGCTTTAGGCCCATTACCCTTTTTTGTGCGATTATCTATTGGGCCAAATATGTGCTCTAGCCCAATTTTGGAAACTGACTTCCTCCTTCGCGTCGCGTAGGTCGGTAATGGCGGAGATAAGCGGCGGCGGCCATGGCGGAGCTCCGGGAAGCTTGAGCGACGGCGGATATCCGACGCGTGATGATGAGTGATGTCGAGATCAGGGCAAGGGAATAGATCCGAGATGGTGGTCGGCGAAGGATGTCGCGGACGGAGGTGGCTTGATGGCGGCGAAGGCTGAGCTTGACGAGCTCGTGTTAAATCCGCGAGCTGATTGGTTGTCGAGGCTGGTGACGGTGAGTCGGCGGATTCGTGATTTGAGTCTCGATTGAACGGTCCTTGTGACGGAGAAGTTGAGCAGCGAACGTGGGCTGCGAAGTCGGAGAATGGATAGAGAGGAGAAGGTGTGGGCTTCGGCG
Organism: Eutrema japonicum; assembly: GCA_030161315.1. NCBI lineage: Eukaryota > Viridiplantae > Streptophyta > Magnoliopsida > Brassicales > Brassicaceae > Eutrema > Eutrema japonicum. The sequence goes on from BSQW01000005.1 coordinate 38,817,214, forward strand.
CCGAAGGTGGAGACGACTCTGGTCGGAGATGCGGTGTTGCAGCGGAAGATGCAGGTCTTCGCCGGTGGTTTGCTGGATTTGAGTAGATCGGATCTGCTCGGATTCACCGCCAAGAGATGGTCGTGAGGAAGGAGGAGATTGGGCTTCGATTTATGCATCACGTTGGGTCTGAATCTGGACCATCGTCGGCTTGATTTGTTGCAGGTGCGGCGATGGTGGCGGAGCTCCGGAAATTTGGAACGGTGAGGAGTGGCGTCGAGCCAATTTTTTTTTTTTTTTTTTTTTTTTTTTTTTTTTTTTTTTTTTAAGGTCGGAGAGTCCGGTCCAGATATCTCTAAGCGAGTGCGTGTGAGGGGGTATATATAGCAAGGACCGCGTAGGCGGTTCTCCGCGATTCGGGGATGACGTGATGTTGACGAGACGGGTCGCGAACAGTAACGGACATGTCGTGAACAGTGCCGGTGATCAGTGCAAGGCATGTCGTGAACAGTGCCCGTGAACAGTGCAAGGCATGTCGTGAACAGTGCCCGTGAACAGTGCAAGGTATGTCGTGAACAGTGCATCTTCGTGCGGCATCAATGTTAGCTCGGGGTGCGAGCTCGGGATGGAAGCTCGGGGTGCGGGCTCGGGATGGAAGCTCGGGATGGAAGCTCGGGGCGCGAGCTCGGGATGGAAGCTCGGGGTGCAAGCTCGGTGCCGTCCTTGGTCAAACGCCGACTTCTGGCTGATTTTTACCAGGCGAGCCTTATTTGCTGAGATGAGCCTAGCTAATTGGGGGTGCTAAGCCCACCTCCAACAATAGATAGGACTAGAAGTACCTTACATGTTCCTTCACTGCTGCCGGAGTTTCCTCTTCCTTCGCTGTTACCGGAGTCTCCTTTTCTTTCTATGCTGACAGAGTCTCCTCTTCTTTCGAAGCTGCCAGAGTCTCCTCTTTTTTCGCTGCTGTCGGAGTCTCCTCTTTTTTCGCTGCTGTCGGAGTCTTCTTTTCTTTCGCTGCTGCCGGAGTCTCCTCTTTTTTCGTTACTGCTAGAATCTCCTCTTTTTTCGCTGTTGCTGGAGTCTCCTCTATCTTTTTCCCCGCCTTTTTCTTCTGCAGCTTCTTTATCTTCATCTTCTTCTTAACCTTAACCTTAAACTTCTTCTTCTCCCCAAACTTCTCCAGGAGGATTGCTATAAAGTTCCCTTCGCTCATCTTCAATATGTCCAAGGGGTTTATCCCATCAAGTTTGCCGGCATAATCCCTTTTGGAAAGCCACTTGTCAAAATGAAGCTCAACATTCTTCGGGTTTCTCTCTCGGATTTCTTTACTTAATTTGTTAAACAATGACAATAACTCTGCTTCATGTCTCATTTTCTTTCTCTGTTTCTGAGAGAGAAAACATTGAATAGTCATGGGCAGTGGCAGATCCAGACTTATTTTTTACTGGGTGCAAAATTTTACAATGAAAAAAAATTATAAAACCTATTAAAAGACTATATTATAAATATTTTGTTTAACACACTAAAAACATATGCCACATAATATAATTGAAAATCTATTAAGCATATGTCAAAATCTGATCGATTAATTTAACATGTGTCGTGATCGTGTGAGTTATTAACTTAGAATCATTCTGCTTTATATAATAAGATACTATATTGCCGTTAAAAAAATTATATATACTATATTTTAATAAATTACTATATGAATCAAATTAAGTTGGATAGACCAATTTCAATGTATTTTATAATCGTATGTTAAAAAACTATGATTATATGGTTAACAAAGATCTATAATCAAATAATATCTTGTAACTTTATCACTTCGATTAAAAGGAAATTTTAAAAAACATTGTTCCCAACAAAAGATATCAAAATGAATAGGTTCATATTACATGTTTCCTCTAAAAAATAATCATTCAGAAAAATGATACTCATATTGAATCAAATAAAAAATTGTTATCTTTAATAAAGAAATCACTAATTAACTTACATCTAATGAGGCTTTACAATAGAAACGTAAAAATTATGGGAGAAAAAACGGATTGGGTGCAAACAAGATTTTATCAATGGGGGCAGAATATTTAAATGGTTGTAAATTACATGAAAAAAACAAATTTAAGTGGGTGCAACTGCCCCCATTCAGCTATTGAATATTTTTCATCAATTTTTCATTTGGATATTTTTTTAGTTTTTTTAGGAGTTTCTAGATTGGATAAAAAATTGTAAAAAATTAAATCACATGTCTGAAATTGATCTTGGAAGAAAACTATGTTAAAAATATCATACTCAAATCTTGCACGAATGAATATTGAATAAAAAGTAATATTAAAAACATATATGAATATAACCCGCGCTTAGAGGACAACATCCTCTGGTTTGCCCGCTAGTATAGCCTTACGGCATATGTTGTGCACATAGGATAGCTCTGATTTTGCTCTCTGTTGTTTTCTCTGTTTCTCACTATCACGACATTGGGAAGCTCGAGATAACTTAGAGAAGATATCATCTTAATTTGGAAGAGAGGAAAATGAAAGTATGGATTTGGAGATGAAGATGATCGATTATAAATACATGTTCTTAGAAACAAAAAATTGGTTTTTTTGTCTTTTTCATCTAAATATATTGATTAATTTAAGAGTTTACAAAATCATAATATAATACATCTGTAATAAATCTTGGAACATAGAAATGATTAGACACAATCAATAATATGGAAAATAAATAAAAAACATACTAGCTATAAATAAATGACTAAAAATTTCAAAATCTCTAAAGTTTCTACGTCACACATTAAACAAAAAAAAAACTATACACAGGGATGAATGAAAATTAAATTTCATGTGAGCTAAATTAAATTAAAAAAAATGTTTCAATATTACATTAATTTTCTTAGCAATTTGAAGTTTTAATTATGGGCAACAAAAATGAAAATATAGACGAGTATACTTAGTCCCTAAAATCTCTCGTCCATGTTTAAGAAAAATAAAATATATCCCCATTACTGCATCTGCATGCATGCTCAACGAGTTTAGCCAATTTACCTTACAAGCCATCAATCTTTTTCCCTTAGCAAAAAAAGAAAAAAAGAAAAAAGGTTAGAAAAAAAAATCAAATCAATCGGTTAAACTTTAGTGGCACCATTATCCCCTAACGTTATCAACTTATCCACTCAACAAAATAACTGCACAAATAACCACGTATAGACTATATATTATTTTAATAATCCTCTTTGTTCATAATATTCCAAAAAAATAAATAAATAACGATTTGTTTTCTCTATGAAAAGTTGAGAGAAGAAGGAAATGTAAAGCTATATATATTCAAGGCCCAAAAACCTTTGCAACAAAGCCCAATTTAATAAGTGTGAGTCAGCACGTGACCACTGCAAGCTAAGGTAAACAAGAGTCCGACAAGGCCAAGGCGGCGGCAAGTAGCTCTCTAGTCTGTACTCCGTACAACAGATCTTTAGGATCTCCTGCGTGTTCTTATCCACATTTGATAAAACTGTTAATTGGTAAGAAACACAAATCGTGCCCATTTCTGTGTATTGCATTATTAATATATAAGGTTACAAGAATCAATCTAAATCAATATAAGTGAATACAAAATATACGGTATAATAATTATATTTGATAGATCTAAATCAAAAACTTTATCATGTTGATAGATCTATCCGAGTTTCTTCTGTTTGTATTCTTTCTGTTTTTCTTTTTATTTTCTCCCTCTGAAAAATTGTAATCAAACCGAAACCGGTATTAGTATAAATTGGTTTGGTATAATAGTTTTGGTTTCTGGTCGAAATATAGTTCTAATCTAAATCTGCCTCTGTAAAATTTCTATAACATAATGTTTTTATAACATCTGACAAACAAAACTAAGAATCGAAACAATCATGCTAGAGACTGCGAGGAATTAATTATCTGTATATATCGACAAGAAACATGGATTTCAAGAATTCTGTGTCAAGAAGCTCTACAATTACAGAAGCATCCTCTAAAATTTTCATTGTCTTATTAGTCTTGATTGGTATTTTTTTTTGTCACAAAAAATGAAACACATAATAAGACCTTTAGATTTCTTTTTGGCAACAACTTGTAACCAAAAAAACTAATGAAACTTTGATATGCAATCTTAAATCAAACTAATTCCAGTTTAACATAGCCGAGTTATATTAATTTTCAAGATTGATTATGCACATTATGAAAATTTTGGTCCAAGGATGTGATTGGTATAACTTATGGTAGAGCAATAACACTAAATAACAGAAGTACTATGCTATTGAAGCTGTATCTCTGATTAATGCACACATTTTAAGTGATTAACAGAGTTGTGAATGATTATATATAAAATTATTTAATATATATATTCATAAGAATTATATCTATATTCAGATTTCAATTGTATTTATTATATTATATTTTTATTTAAAATATTATTTTAAAATAATAGAAAATAAAATTATGGTAAATACTAGTTTTAAAAAATATAATTTTACACTTTAATATAAATCTAATTTTTTCATATTATTTAACAAAGTAAATTAGTTATATAAAATTATTTTTATAATTTTTATATTTTATAGTTTAATACTCGACCAAAAGCTTCGTATAAAAGCACATGGAGAAAATATTGAAATCAATCAACGCCCAAATATAATCCTTATTTATGAGGTGTATTGAAATCCGTTGGTGAATTATATTGAGTTCCTTCCTAGTCATTAAATCTCAAGATCTACAACCAAAGAGTCAAAGACCAAGCAGGCAAATATTTATATAAATATGTTTACTACATACATTAACTACACATTCACAATGACATAAATATGAACATACGAAAAAAAAATCACAGTTTTGAGAAAAATTCTAAAAACCCAAAAAAAATATGAAAGAGAAAAGATGAACCTAGAAAAGTGATCTCCAAATAGAATAGCCTAACAAGTAAAAGAAGACCTCTTTGTTTTGGCGTGCCAAAAACCAAACGGATCCGTTTGATATCTTGTGCACCAAGAAACTAAACATACATTCACATTTGTAGGGTTTTTCATTTTTCAGAGGAAGTAAGTGAGCTGTTCCTTTTTCCTTGAGCCTCCTTCTCCATACAAATCGTTCCATTGCTTCAGCTCATTCATTCCTGATCCTTCTGATGCAAAACTCGTAGCTACCTGCAAAAACACAACAACAGATCTTACTTAGAGTTAGGTTTTTTTTTGTTTTCTTGTCAAAATGAGACAAGATGTTTGACCTGTTTTTTAGCTTGTCTCATGTCTTCCATGTTCAAAGGTCTCAAAGTAATGACTCTCTCCTCAGAAGCTTCTTCTTTTTCTTCTTCCTTTGCTTCTTCCGTGCTTTTTCCTGCTTCTTTTCTCTTCTTACTCTCCTTAACCACCAAGAAATTTTCAGAAATGTGCAGAGAATTCGATTTTATAAAGAGGGCAAGAGAGGGTCTTTAATAAGTATTGTACCTGATCTTTCAGTCGTTCTTGTTGAATCAGCTCTCTAACCGGTCTATACGCAGCTGTAATGCATAAGTTCTGTTGCACAAATGTTTAACAAACAGTCAGTTTCCAAATACCAATAATTTTTACAAAGAGTTTTGAGTTCTGGTTAGAGACGGCAAAAAACCTTGAGATCACTTCCACTGTAGCCTTCTGTCATCTGTCCAAGCTCATGGAAATCAAGATTCTCTGTTTTCTCTTTTGACAACAAAGTTCTCAGGATCTTCTCCCTGCTCTCAATCGAAGGAAGCCCCACCATTATTCTGTAATTCCAACACAAAACTAAATCAGTCACAATTATAGCATTCATTAAGACTGATTGGAGCTTTTGCATTTTACCAAAATTGCTTAGTACCTTCGCTCAAACCTCCTAATGATAGCTTCGTCAAGATCAAACGGTCTGTTAGTCGCTGCAAGAACAAGAATCCTTTCACCAGGTTTCGTCATTAGTCCATCCCAATGCGTCATAAACTCATTCTTGATCTTCCTCATAGCTTCATGCTCTCCAACTCTCGTCCTTTGCCCCAACATACTATCCACTTCATCCACAAATATAATCGTTGGAGATACTTTAGCTGCTAAAGTAAACAAAGCTCTCACGTTCTTCTCGTCTTCTCCAAACCATTTCGAAGTGATTGTAGACATGGAGACATTGATGAAGCTAGCTCCAGCTTCGTTTGCAATTGCTTTTGCAAGCATTGTTTTGCCAGTACCAGGTGGACCGAATAGAAGGATTCCTCTACATGGCTTGAGAAGACCGCCTTTGAAGAGATCCGGTCTTCGAAGTGGAAGCATCACAAGTTCTTGAAGCGAATCTTTTGTTTCGTCTAAAGAACCAATATCTGCAAATGTCACACCAATCTCGTTTGCTGGTATAACCTCTGGTCTTATACGCTTCTCAAACTCATTATCAGGAACAACCTCAGGCGCTTTTGGAGGCAACGGGTTGTCATTCTTGTTTGATGGAAGCAATTTTTCCAACTCGTTTTTGTTTTCAGGAGCAGATGATTCGGATTTCGACTCGCTCTTTGAACATACTTCTCCTCCTTTTCGCTTAGAGTCGGTGTTTGTGTCTAGCTTCAAGGAGTCTTCAAATGTTCTGCTTCCGCCTTCTTGGAATATACTCAGTCCATGAGACAAGCTGTTGGAAGATCATAAATCAGTTAAGTAATCAGTTAGTACCTGCGAATAAATATACCGATTCTAGTACTTACCTTTTGGAAGATATAACAAGCTTTCCATTTCTGTATTCCGGTTCTTTGGTGTGCATCAAATGATAAGAGATTGCAGAAACCACAATTTCCTCAATGTGGTTACTCAAACACATTGTATCTGCGTGGCATATCGAAGCTAAGTCATCGCATTGGATATCATTAGTAGCAAGAACCTCTGCGATGTGGTTCTTGTTGTCTTGAAACTGAATCATCTTCATGTCATCTTCTAATCGGTTTTTCCAGCTCACGAGCTGAGATTCATCCTCTGGTGGTCTGATCTCGATGTTGTAAGGAAACAGAGCGGAAATCCCTTCGCCTACGTCTTGGCAATAATCTTCGGGTTCTAATACTCTTGAGCCAAGAATCAAGACAGGGCCAGAGAGCTTTTTCAACAGCCTCTGGAACAACTTGTAGAATATTTCTGACTCAAGAAGCTTCTCAACGTCCCTCATGTATATTATTAGCGGATTTGTTTCCGATACAGAGACCAAGACCTGCAGAAAAAGACGACAATTGTTAAAAAAATCCATTGAAACAATTTAGAATACTAGTGAAAAGGTTTGTTTTTTACCTTGTAAAGTGACTGCAGGAAAAGTTTTTCGTCGAAGCATATATTTGTGATGCGTTTGCTAGAAGCTAGAAGCCATAAAAAGGCATATATGAAGCAGAGAGAAGTAAGAACCTAAAGTTGAATATAATGTATTAAGAATATATAATAATAATCAGTTTCCAAACCTGTAACAGAACTCGAAGAGCGGGAGGATATGCTACTATTATCAGAAGCAGCAGAAGCATTTCTCTTGTGTCTTGGAGGACGATTAGAGCTCTCAAAACTCCTGGCATTTAAAGGAACTAGTGAGCTCAAAAAGACCATAAAAGACCGATAAAACTAGTAAGGAAAACAGAGACAAACCTTGATTTAAGATCATTTCCACTGGTGTGTCGACGCAATGTCCCTAATATTTACAAGAATTCTAACTCTTTAGCTCATGTTTGAAGTAATAAAAAGAATAAGTAGTGAGTTCTGTTTCTTTATACCTCTTGGTTCAAATTCGCGTTGAGAGAGCATAGAGAAGGAACCCATCAAACTCGACATTTTGTCTAATGTCATCTCAGATATAGACCTCTTGTGAAACTAGAAACCAATAAAGAGCATAAAAACAGAGTCATTGCTCTGAAATCAACAGCATAACAAAGCATAGATAGGACTAGAAGTAACTTACATGTTCCTTCTTGGTGCATCCATATTTACTTTGTATCTGTTCCCAATAATAGAGAAAGCTTATGAGCTATTCTGTTTTATTGTGAGAAATACTAAAAAGAAGAAGTTATATGCATTGACTGATTGATATTTACCTTAATAGAGAAATCAGTAATATCTAACAGCAATAGCTTTGATTCAAAGTAATGAGACAAAGCTTTTGCAAGCATTTGCTGATAGAATTCTGCAGGACCGGAAAGTAGAATGGCTCTACTTGCAGGTGCAAGATTCCGAGTGTGCTTCGAGATATCGAACTCTTTTAGATGAACATAAGCTGCACTTGTCAATAATACTCGAGTTCTCTCGCTGCCATCAAACAATAAACAAAGAGGTATGATTGAGTTTTAAAAATTGTAACATGAAGATAGACATTCAAAATCAAAAATTCATCATGTTTTTTTCTATTTTATATATATTTCATATTGAAAATCCAGGTTTATAGTTTAGAATGTAATCTTCAGAATCATATCATACAATTGAATTGATTTTTGATACTGTTGTAGTCAATTTCATCACATTCTTATAAATGCAAGAACTTGGTATATTAAAGACTGGATTCAATAAAAAAAAAAAAATTTGAAAAGGGAGTTAACTATACTAAATTAGTGGAATCACATGTAAGAATCTTTCTATTTCTCTCTCTGTCTCTCTCAATTTTGCCAAATCATCCACATGCTTGTTGTGCAACTAACCTACCCCACTTTCCATCATTTTCTTTTCTTGTCTCAATTTTTTTCAGGAAAATTCATAGAATTTTCCCATCTCTATCATTCTATGAACCTAGATACCCAGAGATTCTAAGACCCTTTCACCACCAAACAAATAAAGAGATGGTAAATCAAATCCTTAAAATTTTGAAAGAAAAACAAATTAAAAAATCATCTTTCCCCCCCCCCCCCCCCCACAAAGATTCAATCTTTTTGACAGCTGGAAGAAAGTAATTATAATCAACTTGCCAAGTTGTCATCCTTCAATCACACTCTTATCTAAAAATCCATAGATCTGAAAGAACATTGAAAAAAAATCTTTGATTGAGCTCAAGATTAGCTCATTCACACCATAGTAACGATAAATTGTTATCATAAACAAATCTGAAAACACACAAAGAACCTAAAAAAAGAAGAGCTTTACTTAAGTTACCTTAAGAAATACGGAAACTCATCGAAGGTGACAGTACTCTCTCTGCCATCAACAATCTGTCTCACCAACTCTTGCTCAATCTGTTCTCCGGTGAGTCCATCTTCTACGGAACCCGACCCGTTTGCCCATCTTCCCAAACTCTGACCCGATGCCAACCCAATCCCTAATCCAACACCAACCCCTATAGCTGACAACAATACGCTCTTCTGCTCCATTTTTTTTTCTTTTCACAAATCAGAACTAAACCCTCGATTCTAAATCACACGATCTAGGAGGGATTCAACGAGCATTCCTCGGAAAGAAAGAGAAAATTTTGATTTTTTTTTGTTGTCTCAAAATTAATATCTCTTGTGAAGGAAGAGTTTTTTTGTTTTTTTTTTGGGTTTTGGGGGTAAAATAATTTTATTAGTGGACGATGGAGAAGAAGAAGAAGAAGAAGAGAAGATGGTTTGACGACGGGTGTGGAGAAGATGGATCTCTATTTATAGCGGCGTTTGGGTTAGTGTTATGGACGTTAACCCTTTCCCGGGAAAAAGCAAACTCTGACGGAAACATTTCTGAGAAATATATTTAAAAAAATAACCTAGAAATTTACCCTTTTTAAATTAGTTAAGTTTTATGTGAGTGTGGAGAAAATAAAATATTGGGATATTCATAAAATCGATTTTATCGAGATTATGGAAATTATAAAAATTAAGAAAATTTTAGAAAATTCAGATATACACAAATATCTAAGTTTAGAAAGAATTATTATTGACTCTCATAAGAATAATCGAACAAGTTTACATTTTCATATATAGAAATGAACAAGTCATGATTCTATTTCAACTTGAGTATCTTTAAACCCTTCTCTTAACTGCTTGATGCTATGTTCTTTGAGGATTTTGTATTGGATATTTTGCTTATTGCTTCAATGAAGTTTCATACGTTTTAAAAAAAAAAAACACCTAGATAGTGGTGTATATATGAATTTTCTAAATTTTTTTTGATCGGTCATCTCATCGATTTCTGAATACAAAAATATAAAAAAATAGAAAATGAAAAAAAAAATTAACCGGTAACCGAATATTCTGGTTTTCTAATTTTTAATGTCTTTTTCTTCCACCTTTTTTGTTCTCCCTTTCAAAATTGGTCTTTTTGGTCGGTCTTCCCTTTTCTTAAAACATAAAGTAAATAATAGTTTGGTAGGGTTTTACCAGATGACCTGCCACTCCCGGTTATCGATTCCTCAAAATCCTTTTCTTGAAATATTTTGTTTAGTTGCTATTGTAACTAAAACTACATGATATGGACTTGGTGGTATAGACTGTATAGTGTATATATGAAACAACCACACCCATTTTTTTTTTCTTTTTTTTGCAAATAATTATTAAAATCCCACAATAATAATAATAACCTCACCAAACAATTTCCGGTTCAAGATCAAAAATCCGAATAATCAAGATCATAAATTATTAAATAAAATAATCAAATAACGACAAGTCTAGATCACCCCCTCTTCCTCGCCCTGATCCCACGGTCACACTTTCTCATTTCCTGCATCAATTAAAATATAAAAGATGCATAAGTATTTCGATAAATACTTAGTGAGACAATCCTCCCATCTACAGGCTAACAAATAATTAAGATAATTAATATAGACTATCACGAAAAATACCGAATAAACCAAACATTTCATGAAACACTCGATCTAGACCCTCCGAGATCGTAAACGGCCTATTATCACGAAATCACATCAATTATCAAAATTATTAAATTACGCCTATGGTCCTGCACTCACCTTATTCCCGCACAGAAAGTTTCACGAGAAAATTCAGCAATTTTCTAGAACTCCCCGGGATGAATAACCTTCTAATAAACCACCTAAAATAAGAAAATAATAAAATAATCAACAAAAATAACAACACACTCGATGCGATTATCAAATACTAAACCGGTCTAAACCGGTAATCAACTCCATCGTCTTCCCACCGCCGGTACGACTACCGGAATGTCACAAACGGCAGCCAAAACACCGGGAAGAAGAGGAGGAGAGGGATGCGCCGATCTACCACCGCCGGCGCCGGAGGTCTGTCCTCAAGGACCCCATAGACCAGCCGTCTCGGAGATCCGGCCGAGGAACCTTTCCTCACATAGAACCACCGCCTAAGACCGCCAAACCAATGAAACCTAGGCCCGAGATTGATCTGCGAAAACCCAACGGAGAGAGAAGCCGACGCCACGCACTCCCTCTGAACGGGCCACCACGAAGCTTGTCGGAATTCAACCGCCGAAAGCACCACAACCTCGAGTCCAAACACCACATGAAACAACTAAGGAGAGAGAGGAGTTCCTTACCGTGGCGAAGAGGACTTGACGGCTAGGTTAATCGGCAAGCTCGGAGAGGGAGATGCTTACGCACATATAAACATATGTGTGTGGGACCAATTTTTTTGAATTCTCAATTGACCCCCAAACTCCCAAAATTATCAATTAAACCCACCCGGAAAAAATTGATTTACGCGAAATTAACCCCCAACTTCTAATTATTCAATTTCAACCTCAAAATTGAATTAGGGATGTTACAATTCTCCCCCACTAACATAGATTCGTCCTCGAATCTAACATCCAGCTAACATCCACAACATAGCACAACCGCTATTCCAACTCAGCGTCGCACGACCGCTCTTCCAACTCTACCAACAACGGTATCACGGCTCAACACCATAGTGCCATAGTTCCCTACTTGGTTTGGCCAACCACTCCAACGCCCGGGAGTATAACGACTTCACGACCCAACACCATGGATCGATCCGTCTAACGCATAGAGAGCCAGACAACGGCAATCTCTCTAGTGACCTGTCTCACCAATCAGGAATCACGTCGAAACCCAACCGGCCAGGTACACTCGGCAGTGACTCACCAGTGCACTCCGATGCCGCTATATGGGTCACCACCCTGTGCCAAACCAATCCGGATCTATCAGCCCTATGCAGCTACTAAACACCTAGTATCCGCACCCCCGCTATCGGACCAATACCACTAGTAGCCCGCCAACCTGTCCACTAATCCTCTAGTAAACCCACCGCTCAACATATTCAATGAAAACACCTTTTTATTGAATAATCAAAAGCTCTAAAGTACATCGATTAGTTATAACACCATAAAATAGACGAGTACAACAACGCAATAACTCCCAAAATCCCAACACCATGGTTACAACGATATGGGAACACCCGGCTAACCCTCCAGTTTGCCGAACCACTTGGGAAATTTGCGCTTCAACTTCGCTTCCGGCTCCCAAGTCACCTCCTCGGCTCCATTGCAGTCCCACAGCACCTGCATCTCAGGAACCTTCTTCCTCCTGATCACTCTCACCCGACGATCTTGGACTCTCAGAGGCCTCGCCTCCACCACCATGCTCGGTGTCAAATCTGATGGCACCCACGTGACCACCTGATCATCCTTGTGCAAACATTTCTTCAGCATCGACACGTGGAACACCTTGTGAAATGCCTGCATGGACTCCGGCAACTCTAACCGATAAGCCACCGGTCCGACCCGCTCCAGCACCCTGACGGGACCCATATATCGCGGACTCAACTTCGTCTCGGAAATGGACCTGTTCGGACCCCTCAACATGGCCATCTTCAGATAGACCAAATCGCCAACTGCGAACTCCAGCTCCTTCCTACGCCGATCTGCGTAGCTTTTCTGACGATCTTGAGCTTCCTTCATGTTCAACTTCACAATCCGGACCTTCTCAGTCGTCTCCTGCACAAAGTCAGCCCCCAACAGGCTCCTCTCCCCCACTTGTGTCCAACACAACGGGGTCCTGCAAGGCCTACCATACAACGCCTCAAATGGTGCCATGCCGATACTAGCCTGGTAGCTGTTATTGTACGCAAACTCCACTAGATTCAGATGATCCGCCCAATGTCCACCCCAATCCAACACACACATCCTCAACAGATCCTCCAACGTCTGGATAGTCCTCTCCGACTGCCCATCGGTCTGGGGATGATAAGCTGTACTCATGTGTACCTTAGTGCCCATCTCCTTCTGGAAAGCGCCCCAGAATAACGAGGAGAACTTCGGATCTCGATCCGACACTATACTCACCGGTACCCCATGCAACTTCACAATCTCCCTGACGTACCTCTTGGCTAACACTTCTGCACCGTCGGTCTTTTTTTATGGCCAAGAAGTGCGCAGACTTGGTCAACCTATCGACGATGACCCAAATAGCGTCATGGGTTCGCGAAACCGGCAGACCCACCACGAAATCCATGGTGATCATGTCCCACTTCCACTCCGGAATGGGTAAACTCCTCAACAACCCGCTCGGAACCTGATGCTCAGCCTTCACCAACTGACAGGTATCACACCCCGCAACCCAGTTGGCAACATCCTTCTTCATCCCTACCCACTGGTAATACCGTTTGAGGTCACGGTACATCTTGGTAGCTCCTGGATGAATAGAGAAACGGCTCTGATGAGCTTCCCTCAGGATTTCCTGCCTCAGCACTTCGTCCTTCGGTACACACACCCTGCCCCTCAAAAGGATAGTTCCATTGCTGGATATCTCATACTCAGACCGCTCTGCCCTGCCAGCCTGCATTAATTCCGCATCCAACTGCTGTGCTACCCGCACCCTAGTCAGAATGTCCGCCTGATCCACCGCCTCTAATCCCAACGGCTCAGGTTCCTCAGACACAGCACACAGTCTCAGGGCACTCACCATGCCTACCAACTCCTCTGTATCTCGCTCAGTGTCTAAAATAACCCGCTTCCTGCTCAAAGCATCGGCTACAAGATTCGCTTTACCGGGATGGTAAGCTATCTCCAGGTCATAATCCGCAACAAGCTCCATCCACCGCCTCTGTCGCAGATTCAGCTCGGGCTGGGTAAAGATGTACTTCAGACTTTTGTGGTCTGTGAACACCTGAACCTTACCGCCATACAGATAAGACCTCCAGATCTTCAATGCAAACACCACGGCAGCCATCTCAAGATCGTGAGTAGGATAATTGCATTCATGTTTCCTCAGCTGCCTGGAAGCATATGCGATTACCTTACCCTGCTGCATCAATACACAACCGAGCCCCAGCCTGGACGCGTCTGTGAACACAACATATGGCTCATCCTGCTTAGGCAAGGCTAACACCGGAGTACTCACCAGCATCTCCTTGAGCTTCACAAAGCTCTCCTCACACTGGTCCGACCACACAAAAGGAACGTCCTTCCCGGTCAACTTGGTCATGGCCTGCGCCATACTAGCAAACCCCTTGACGAACCTCCTGTAATAACCCGCCAGACCCAGAAAACTGCGAATCTCCGAGGCATTCTTCGGTCTCGGCCACTCCTCAATCGAGCGAATCTTCTCCGGATCCACTGAAACACCGCGATCCGATACGACGTGCCCCAGAAATCCGATCTCCCGCTGCCAGAAACTACACTTGCTCAGCTTAGCGAACAACTTCTGCTCCCGTAGCTTCTCCAGAACTTTCCTCAGGTGAACCATGTGCTCCTCAGGACTCTTCGAATACACTAGAATGTCGTCGATAAAAATGATGACGAACTCATCCAGATACTCCTGGAACACGCCGTTCATCAACCTCATAAACGCAGCCGGTGCATTCGTCAACCCAAACGGCATCACCACAAACTCGTAGTGCCCGTATCTCGTCCTGAAAGCCGTCTTCCTGATGTCCGACTCCGCTATCGGGATCTGATGATAACCCGATGCCAAATCAATCTTAGAGAACCACGAAGCACCCTGCAACTGATCTAACAACTCATCGATCCTCGGTAATGGGTACTTGTTCTTCACAGTAACCCGGTTCAGCCCCCGATAATCAATGCACAACCGGAAGCTCCCATCCTTCTTCTTGACGAACAGTACCGGTGCACCCCACGGAGAACTGCTCGGTCTAATGAAACCCTTTTCCAACAACTCCTCGAGCTGCTTCTTAAGCTCAGCCATCTCCGCTGGAGCCATCCTGTAAGGAGCCTTAGACAACGGGGTCGTCCCCGGCTCTAACTCAATGGTAAAAGGATCCGACCTGGATGGTGGTAACCCGCTCAACTGCTGGAACACATCCTCGAACTCCCAGACCACCTCAATATCCCGCACCGCTGACTCCCCAACCTCACCAGGTATCGAAATGGTAGCCAAGTAGGCCTCACAACCCTGCTCGATCAAACGCTCCGCTTGAACCGCGGAAACGACGATGCCTCCCGGCACCGGTTTCACTCCCTGATAAATCAGTCTTCTGTTAGCATGCTCGAAAACCACACGACCCCGGTGACAATCCAAATGAGCCTTGAACTTTCCCAGCCAGTCCATACCCAAAATGATGTCATAGAGTTCCACTGGGCACACTATCAAATCCGCTGGCATCAGCTCTCCGGCGATAAGAATGTCGACATTCTCCACACAGCCCTGAGTCCTCAACAAGCGACCCCCAGCAACTCTCACCACACCCGAGTGGTCCACACACAACTCTTGGATACCGCTCCCCGACACCCAATCTGGTGTGGCAAAACTGTGGGACGCCCCGGAGTCAAACAACACATGTGACTCTACCCCAGCCACATTAAGGGTCCCTAAGCACGAAAAGGATTCACGGCAAATAGCAAACACCAATTACAGAGCGAGTAACTGAAATTACAATCAAACAAGAACATAATTAAGGTAACTAACCAGTAATCGGTCTGCTGCCGCTCGCCTCGCCTGACTCCGCGCCTATGGTGAACACCCTCGGTGCCACCGCGGCCCGTTTCGGAGGCGGTGCCTCGATCCTCACAAATGGCTGAGCCAACTTCGGACAATCCTTCTTGACGTGACCGGGTGCCTTGCAATGGAAGCACACCGGACCCCCTCGAGAACAATCCGCCACGCGATGTCCATGGGCTCCGCACCCGAAACAACGTGGCCCAGAACCCGTTTCCCTGGAAGTATCCTCCCACTTCCGCTTCTGTCCCTGCTGCTGACCAGACTTACCGCCCTTGCTCGGAGCAACACTCTGACTTTGAGGCCGTCGCGGAACCTCTGGTACTGCAGCCTTTAAACTAGACTCCTGCCTCATCCCCTCCTCAAGCTGCGCTGCACACTCCACCAGTTCGGATACCGACTCGAACTTGCGGACTATGCATCGATTCCTGAGATCGATACGCATACCTCGCATGAAAGCACAAATCAACTCATACTCGGTATCTGCACCCCGACCAGCAAACCGCTTCAGCCGGTTAAACTCGGCCTCGTACTCTCGAACCGAACGAATCCCCTGTGACAAGTACAGAAACTCCGCCTGTAACCTGTCGCGAGCCTCCCGCGGAAAATACTTGAGATCGAACTCCCTCCGGAACTCGTCCCAAGACAACACTACTCCCGCCCTCCTCGCAGCAACACCCTGCCACCACTCATGTGCATCTCCCTCCAGATAATGCACCGCCAAGTCAACCCTATACTCCTCAGGGCATCTGATCGACTGGAAGTTCCTCTCCAACCTGGACCTCCACTCATCAGACTCAATCGGTCGAGCACCACCACTGAAAAACTTGGTGCCCAACCTCTGCATATGCTCCATCACCCTCAGGTACGACGGAACCACTGGCTCGGCCTCAGCAACCACTCCCGGAACTCCCGGAGCAACAACACCCGGCATCGCGGCAACCCCCTGTGGCGCCACTGGAGCTGGAGCCGGTACCACACCAGGTAACCTCTCCAAGAGCTGGGCCAACATGCCCAAAACAGCCGCCATCGGGTTCGGGCCCGCACCCGCCTGAGCACCACCAGGCGCCGGCATCGCACCATACACGGCCGCTGGCTCCGACTGACCTTCCCCCTCGGCGTGATCATACGTCCCCTGCTCCACCGTGACACTCTGCGTCACATTCGCAGCTGCTCTGCCACCCCTACCACCTCTGCCGCCACGGCCTGTTCTGCCGCCCCGACCACGGCCGCCACGACCACCCCGACCTCTGAGACCTCGCCCAACGCTATCAGAATCAACCATCTTCAACAACCACTTGTTACTAATTGACAACAGCAATAGTAAAACAAACACGAGTCTTACCGTGGAATCTCATTGAAGGCTCGAAGAGGATGATCTAGAACTTCAAGCTCAACAATTGACTAACTCACATAGACAGTTCTAATAGCAGAAATTTTATTTTTTTAAAACCGTCCTAGAACCGTAAATGCTCTGATACCAAATTGAAACAACCACACCCATTTTTTTTTTTCTTTTTTTTGCAAATAATTATTAAAATCCCACAATAATAATAATAACCTCACCAAACAATTTCCGGTTCAAGATCAAAAATCCGAATAATCAAGATCATAAATTATTAAATAAAATAATCAAATAAAGATAAGTCTAGATCACCCCCTCTTCCTCGCCCTGATCCCACGGTCACACTTTCTCATTTCCTGCATCAATTAAAATATAAGAGATGCATAAGTATTTCGATAAATACTTAGTGAGACAATCCTCCCATCTACAGGCTAACAAATAATTAAGATAATTAATATAGACTATCACGAAAAATACCGAATAAACCAAACATTTCATGAAACACTCGATCTAGACCCTCCGAGATCGTAAACGGCCTATTATCACGAAATCACATCAATTATCAAAATTATTAAATTACGCCTATGGTCCTGCACTCACCTTATTCCCGCACAGAAAGTTTCACGAGAAAATTCAGCAATTTTCTAGAACTCCCCGGGATGAATAACCTTCTAATAAACCACCTAAAATAAGAAAATAATAAAATAATCAACAAAAATAACAACACACTCGATGCGATTATCAAATACTAAACCGGTCTAAACCGGTAATCAACTCCATCGTCTTCCCACCGCCGGTACGACTACCGGAATGTCACAAACGGCAGCCAAAACACCGGGAAGAAGAGGAGGAGAGGGATGCGCCGATCTACCACCGCCGGCGCCGGAGGTCTGTCCTCAAGGACCCCATAAACCAGCCGTCTCGGAGATCCGGCCGAGGAACCTTTCCTCACATAGAACCACCGCCTAAGACCGCCAAACCAATGAAACCTAGGCCCGAGATTGATCTGCGAAAACCCAACGGAGAGAGAAGCCGACGCCACGCACTCCCTCTGAACGGGCCACCACGAAGCTTGTCGGAATTCAACCGCCGAAAGCACCACAACCTCGAGTCCAAACACCACATGAAACAACTAAGGAGAGAGAGGAGTTCCTTACCGTGGCGAAGAGGACTTGACGGCTAGGTTAATCGGCAAGCTCGGAGAGGGAGATGCTTACGCACATATAAACATATGTGTGTGGGACCAATTTTTTTGAATTCTCAATTGACCCCCAAACTCCCAAAATTATCAATTAAACCCACCCGGAAAAAATTGATTTACGCGAAATTAACCCCCAACTTCTAATTATTCAATTTCAACCTCAAAATTGAATTAGGGATGTTACAATATATGTGGTCCAAGCATGAGAACAATGTAGCCATAGTTTGTGGTGAATTATCAAAGTCATGCATGTGAGGAGTTTGTAAGTAAATCATATACATTTGGTGATAAAAATCTTGTCAAAGACACTATTTTTTTTTGTTTCAAGCAAATGTGTACCACAATACACATTTCTCAACAAGCGTGAACGATCAAAACCATCTTACAAGTTTTGGTGGAATTTTAGTATATAAAGCTGAATCGCTTAACGTGAGTGTGACACGTGAGATAATTATAACTCATAATATCGTGGCATGTGTCATCGTTAATTTAGATCGTGACATATGTCATCGTTAATTTAAATATTTTTATTTAATTAAAATATCTAATTAAAAAAATTGAATACTAATCAAATAGAAATAAAACAAAATTACTAATTAATTATTGTTGAGAACAAAATTTCAGGATTTATCATACGTTTAATTCTAAATGGGATATGCTATTTAGAGAAATTTAAGTTTGTAAGATTTCGACAAACTCATTGATGATTTATTCAAATTTGAAGAGGCAAACAAAATTACAAATATCAATGCTCGAAAATAAGCATTCATGCATGCCAACATAATGATTAAGGAATGCTTACATGAGCTTTCTAAAGCTAGGATAATGACCACGAGCTGTTTATAGGTATGTGAAAATGGTTATTTCGAAATGTAGATTGTGCTATCCTGGAAAGATAACATGTTCAGTATAATCTTAAAGACAACAAAAGGAAAAATCTTCTAAAATATTATCTAACGCTCAAATCATATACAAGACCACATAACTAGCCGGAGAAACGAGAAGTGAGATAAAAATGGATGTAAGGTTTAAACCAAGCTAAAAGGTTGTTTATATTTTAATATGTTGTGTTGGTAAAATTAAAAGGAGATAGAGGAATGAGAACCTGTCAAAAAAATGTTGAACGTTTCAAAAAACATCTATTACTAATAAAATTTGATGCTATATGTTTTTAAGGGTGTTCACATAGGATTTTAAATAATTAATTTTATTGGTCCACATCAATATTCAAAGTTACGAAAGTTTGCAAATTTTAATATTATTGTTAATAAGAAAATATAAAATATAAAAATTATGTATAAAATTTCTATTAATAGTAAAGAACCAACATGATATTAAATTAGTTAAATTTCTTAATTTAAAATAGTGGTCTGAATTATATATATAACTAAAAATAAATATAATAATAAAATCTCTTTACATGTGTGTATACGCACACGTTTAGAAATCGATCACTTTGTTTATTTTGATGAAACAATTATAAACAATTTCTAAGGGTATCCACATAAGATTTTAAACAATCAATTATATTGGTCCACATCAACATTCAAAGTTAATAAAGTTTCCAAATTCTAATATTATTGTTAATAAAAAAATATAAAAGATAAGAAATTATGTATTAAATTTTCATTAACAACAAAGAGCCAACATTATATTAAATTAGGAAAATTTCTTTATTTAAAATAATTGTCTCAATTATATATATTTATATAACTAAAAATAAATATAATAATAAAATCTCTTTACATGTGTGTATACGCACACGTTTAGAAATCGATCACTTTGTTTAATATGATGAAACAATTATAAACAATTTTACAAGTTACAGAAATGGTTTATTATCTATAAAAATATATTTGTTATTTATAAAAATTGAAGTTGCGATTCTAAGGCTTTCTACATATGATTTTAATTGACCAATAATTATAATCTACATTAGCAACTAGGTTTGGCATTCACGGTATTGTTTTTAGTATTATTTTGATAAAAATCATATGCAAACAATTAGATTTATTGAGATATTATTTTGTGTATAATGGTGATTGTAATAATATATATTAAAAATATTACAGTTTTAATCTCAGTAATTATAGATAGTTTGTGAGGTTTCAACGGTGTTGTTTTGAATATATATATATGTCCCATTTGAAAAACGTATTATATGGTCGAACATTTATAAGTTAGTATACCAAAGCCAACTAAAAGGGTAACAAAGTAATCAAATGCTATTTAATAATCATAGTATTGATACGAAGATAAAATATTATACATCACTTCTTTAAATCAAGAAAATAAGTTTTGAATCTATATATTAAAAATATTACAGTTTTAATCTCAGTAATTATAGATAGTTTGTGAGGTTTCAACGGTGTTGTTTTGAATCTATATATGTCCCATTTGAAAAACGTATTATATGGTCGAACATTTATAAGTTAGTATACCAAAGCCAACTAAAAGGGTAACAAAGTAATCAAATGTTATTTAATAATCATAGTATAATGGTATAATGGTGATTGTAATAGTATAATGGTGATTGTAATAATGATAAAATAGTATAATTGTGATTGTAATAATATAGATTAAAAATATTACAGTTTTAATCTCAGTAATTATAGATAGTTTGTGAGGTTTCAACGGTGTTGTTTTGAATCTATATATGTCCCATTTGAAAAACGTATTATATGGTCGAACATTTATAAGTTAGTATACCAAAACCAACTAAAAGGGTAACAAAGTAATCAAATGCTATTTAATAATCATAGTATTGATACGAAGATAAAATATTATACATCACTTCTTTAAATCAAGAAAACAAGTTTTTTTTATTTATCATTTTCAGTTTTATCTTCGTTATATATGTTTTATATGAAAACAAAAAATTAATAAAGTTAAAAATTATTATCTTTTCTTAGCTAATTTAACCAATACAAATTTCTGATTTAATCTACTAAATTGAACAAAAAACCTAATAAACACAACTTTTGATTTCACATTCATGAAAATTTTAATTTAGAAGCTAAGATAATATATGAATATGAAATGAATTTTGAAACTAATTAAAAATCACAAAAGATCGACGATTTTTTGTTAGTTTTACCTTAAAGAGGTAAAGACCGGACTTTTGTTTGGTAGCATATTAATTGTGATAACTTTTAAATTGTTTTTTTCAGTGATTGTATCTTACTTCTTCTAATCAGAACGAATAAGTTTTTTCATCATATTCATTTTCATTCTCGTTATATCTCTTTTCTATAAAAACAACAAAAAAGCAAAAAAAAAACAAAAATTATTAATTCTCCTTCTTTAGCTACTTTAATCAATACAAAATTTCAATTTAATCTATAATGAAAAAAATATATGTCAATTTAATACGCTTCAAAAAAACATATAATGTCAAATGAATGGACATCTAACCTATACAAGTATGAGTTATTTTCTAATTATACCATAGTATGAGTTATTTTCTAATTAGCGTATGGTATTTTATAAGAGTTAACTGATCCATATTCGTAAATCAGGTTGTTAAACGATTGGATCAAATCATATTTAGCTAAAAAGCATTAGATGATTAGCTTTACCGTGCTTTATGTGAATGCAACTTAACGGTGATAGTTTTGTGAATATCAAATCTATTTATAACAACATTAACAAACAATAATTTAAAATTATATGTGAAACGCGATCACTAACTAGTTATTATATACTCCCTCCGTATCAGAAAGTTTGATTTTCTGGATTTTTCACATATATTAAAAAACAATTAATATTTAGGTACAAATTGATCATTTTCTCTCACTACACATTTTTCCATAACTATGAACCAATAACAATTTAATAAATTTAAGTAGTATCATTTTGTTTTTTTGAAATTTACAATTTTTTGACATTAATTAATAAAAAGTCCATAGAAAACCTAGAAAATCAAACTTTCTGATATAAGAATAAAACCCCAGAAAATCAAACTTTCTGATACGGAGGGAGTATATAATATAATTTACAGCTCTTGCTAGTGAGTTTTGATATAAAAAAGTCAGACACATCATTTAGAAGTAATTAGCAGTTTTTTTTAGATTTTCTTAAAAGGATTTTTAAATTACTTCACTTAGCTTTAAAAAATATAAACATCATTATCACTTCCCTCAATTGAATAAAGTGCTATTTTGCTGAATTTGTATAATGAATTTAACAGTAAGATAATATTATTATTTTTTGCATTAAATTATGTCGCAATTCAGTCTTTGGTTAACTAATGAATTGCAATTATTTGGATTTAAAGACCACTTAAACGATATAAATTATTTAACTATTTTGTACGTCAGATTAATATTTTTAGTATTCTTTACAAAACTTTCGCTAATTATTATTGACCAATGAGCAACAAGTTAGAGATGAATTTCGACCGATTAGTTATACATTTTAATTTAAAACTAATAAATTGTCACAAATTAGCAGTGAAAGTTTTTTTTAACGAATAATTAATATTTCGTTTTTTTTAACAGCAATTAATATTTCATCTTCCATCGCAAAGACATAACTTACTGAACGACTTATTATTTTAATCTCTAAAATCAAATTTTCTTGTAAGGAGAGATATATTATCTCACCCACTTGCATATTTTGTTGCTACCTGTAACTTATCAGGCGGCATGATATCGATACATTATTTTAAATTTATTATTGTATTGTTTTTTTTAACACTTGTTTTTCTATATCTCTATAATACTATTTAAGAATACATATTATGTCATTATAAATAAAAAAATAATTAAAATAAAAAATAATATATTTGTTTTTAAAAATTATTGATGAAAATATAAAAAGTATTTATTTATCATTAAAAACATTATTTCCTATTTAGTTTATAAATTATTTTTAACTATATATTTTTAAATAATAATCAATTTATATATATTCAAAAAAAAAAATTTGATATTTTAGAATATTTTTCACTATAATTTATTATATTTTAATGAAAGTTGAAACATATTTTACTAATTTTATAAAAATTTAAACACAAAAATTGATTTTTTATAAGAGTTCGTGAACTAACCACAAAACTAGAGTCATTAAACGGTGCATATTATAATTATGTTTTCAATATTATATGTTTTACGGGTTAATCCGAATAATATTTTAATCCACTGCAAAACGGATTAAATAGACAAATTATTCTGTTCGACAACTCTATATATAATCATGAGCTAGACATGTTATAAAATTCAAATAAAAGCAATTGTTCCTAAATTTCAAAACAATAATTTTTAAAACTTAATTTACGCTTTAATTACCATGGGCTAAGTCCTAATTATGTTTTTATTTTGTAACATTTTTTATTATTAAACTGTTATCTTTTCTTTTATGCCTTATTAAACTGTTATCTCTTACAATATATTATTTCTAATCGCACCATCTTCTTTTACTAGAAATACCTTTTACCGCATCAGTTACAAATTAAATCATCCATCATACATTAGTAACATCTCTATAATATTTTTTAAAAATATATTTTTAAAAATAAATTTTATTTTTTAAGTGATTATATATTATGTTATTATAAATAAAAAAGATAATTGAAATAGGAAATGATATAATTATCTTTAAAAATTATTGAGAAAAATATAAAAATTATTTATTTATCATTAAAAATGTTATTTACTATTTAGTTTCTTAAATATTTTTATATTATATATTTTTAAATAATAATAAATTTATATATATTAAAAAAAATCTATTCAAAATCTTGCTATATTTTTCACTATATTTTATTATATTTTATTAGAATATATATGAAAATAAAAGTTTAAAAATATTTTACTAATTTTATAAAAAATTAGACAAAAGAAAATTAATTTTTTTTTAAGAGTTCGTGAACTAACCACAAAACTAGAGTCATTAAACGGTGCATATTAAAGTTATGTTTTCAAGATTATAGATTTTGCGGATAACCCGAATAATATTTTAGTCAACTGCAAAACATATTAAATAGACAAATTATTCTGTTTGACAACTCTATTTATAATCATAAATTAGACATATTATAAAATTCAAATATATAAAAGAAATTTTTTTAAAATTTCAAAATATTTTTTTTAAAATTATCTTATGCTATAATTAATAAGGATTAAATCCTAATTACTCATTATTTATGTAACGATGATGCTCGTTTCGTTGAAAATAAAATAGTAATACATATATTTTACATGTATATATATAATATTCGTGTGTAGTTGCTTTAGAAGGCAGCACATGGATGGAGATTGAGTTATAATAAAAGGTTAATTCCACTTTTTGTTGTTGTTTCCTTCAAAAACAACTAACAAAATGTATCGCTTTACACGCCATTTTCATCTTTTAGAGGCGGCTTTAGATTATAAAAACAATTAAAGAGTCAAATAAAAAAAGTATATATAAATAATACCATATGCTTTTTTTTTTTGTTCTTGTGACAAATTACAGCACTACGAACATAAAAATGATGCCAAATCACTTTTAATACTACATCACATATAATCAAGAATAAGTTAAATGTATAGCCTATAATAAAAGAAAAATTAGGTAAATAGCCTACAATAAATTGATATTAGTTTTGTAAAAAAATATTGTATAGATTCTGACCAAAATACCATACAAATATTGCAAACGAGAAAATAGATTCCAGAATCTGATTATCAAGATAACTTATATTTATATATATATATATATATATATATATATATATATATATATATATATCTCTATTTGATTATCAAAATAACTCATATTGTTACTTTTTATTATCATGATAACTCATATTTAATCATCGATATTTATTCGATTATCAAGATAATTCACATCGATAATTCTTAAAATCAAGATAACTCATATTTGATAATAGATATCTATTTGATTATCAAGATAATTCATATTGATATTTTATATTATCAAGATAACTTATATTTGATTATGAATTATCTATTCAATTATCAAGATAACTCATGTTATCGGAGTTGTGTAACACGAACCGGAAACGTTTCCGTTGTTCGTCGTCACGGACACCAGCCTCCTTCTTCTTCTTCGAAGAGAGAAAAAGAGAAATATGTAATTAGATTGGAAACACATGAGTAAAATTGATTTTTGATAGTCAATAGTATATGATGAATAATAAAAGAACAAATTTTGCACTTATCCATGGCCCTGCATTATAAATACTCTATAATCAACTGCTAGAAAAAATTATTAGTCTCTACCAGCCACAACTTATCCATGTATATATGCATTTTATATAATTGAAAAATTTGCCGTTTTAGGTTGAAATTTTAATTTTAATACAACTGTAAAAAATTCCCAACAAAATATATTGGAAAGTGGAAACAAGTTGCGTATATATTTCCTCTTCTTGTTTCTAATGCGACTCAATTAAACAAGCAAAATGCAATTTTGGTTTTATAAACAGTGATTCACATATTCCATCATAACAAGAAAATATGTATATATGGAGTAGCTTTCTCTATATAGGAAATTTTGTATGGTTTGTCATTTATTTTAGATTTAGTTAGTTTTTTAGCATTTTTTAAATTTATTTAGTTTTTTAGTATTTTGAGTATTGTACATCTCTAATTTTCTGAATTTGTCTATATTATAATACGGTATGGACGGTTATATATGGTTGACAGTAAAATAAGGGGAGAGGTAAACTAGTATTTTGACAAACAAAAATATTAGAAATTTAACTAATTTTTAGAAAATGTTAAACCTAAAATATGTGACATACCATGCAAATATCTCTATATATAGTGGATTTTCAAGTTTTTATCTACATCATCTCGAATCCTCCGTACATACAATTAGGTATATAGAATTATCGATGATTACACTAAACCACTACTAACTTTTATTAAATTAGGTCAATAACTATAAAAATGATAATGGCAGAGCCACTAAATTAGATGCTAATTTTTTTAATAACAAACTATCTTATTATATTGCACAAAAAACTACAAACTATTTTATTAACTAACATATTAATTGTTTTTCTCTAAATAAGATGTTTTATTAAATCACATCTTATTTGGAGATAAAATGGTCTTTTAGAGCATCATCACTGGGAGAAACCCATTTGGATTTCTTAACTAATATTTAATTATAAAATTTAAGTTAAGAACCCCTGTTAAGAAACTTTTGTTTTTTCTGCTCCAATGGTAGAACCCCTAATGGGGTTCTTAAAAAAAATTAATAATTTTGTTTTATTTTAAATAGAATTTATTTTTTTAATTAAACATAGTTGACATAAAAACATAACATTTTAAACATAGATTTTGAAATGAGATCCACGTGTGCACTTCCGTTTCCAAAATTATAAACATACTATATTTTAGAAAACCAAAATTATATTGCATTTCATGAATTTTAAAACATACAAAATATTGCCGAAACTTCAGGAAGAAGAAGTTTAGAATTTTAGAATCTTATGAAAAAAATTTAATATGTAAAGATTCCAATTCATTAATATGTAAAAAAAAAAGTTTAGAATTTTAAAGTTGAAGTTAAAAAAAAGTTTTTTTAAAAAAGGTAAAATTTTTTGTTTTAAGTTAAATTTAAGAAAAAGTAAATAATAAAACTGGCAAAAAAAAAATCCGACGAATTAGGGGTTGACACGTGGCTAAAAACAGTGTAAGAACCCACTTAAGAACCGGTTCTTACACTGTTTATTTTATTTATTTTTTTTTGGTTAAGAACCCCATCAAGAACTCCCGATAATGATGCTCTTAGGTGTATATGAATGGTTGACCAAATAATTAGTTATATAATAATGAATAATTTGAAATTAGTTTAATATGAAAGAGAGAAATTTTTAGGCCAAAATATCCTTATCTTTTTTTTATTACTTCTAATGCCATTACACTATAAACTGTGTTATCAATGAATAAAACCGGCGACATTGTTTATCAACCGCCCGCCGACACTGTTTATTCAAAATTGCCGACATTTTTCATCATCTGAAAACATAATATCCGGTACTTGCTAGCGTGCTAACAATAATATATGATTCTTGTTAACATGCTAACAAAAGTATAATATATTACTGTTAACGTGTTAACAATAATATATGATACTTGTTAAAGTCACATATGATACTTGTTAGCGTGGTAACAATAATATGTGATACTTGTTAACGTGCTATCTGATATTTGTTAACGTGTTAAATATCCGATATTTGTTAACGTCTTAACAATAATATATGGTACTTGTTAACGTGCTATCTGATACTTGTTAGCGTGCTAACAATAATAACATGTATCAGATATTATTGTTATCACATTACAAGTATCATATATTGTTAATACGTTAACATACTCAGTTAACACGTTACAAATATCACATATTATTTTTAGCACGTTAACAAATACCGGATATTTTTTTTAGCGTGTTATCAAAACAAGTATCGAATATTACGTTTTCTGATGATGAATATTATCATCAATTTGGATGAACATTGTCGGCGGCGGTTGGTGAACAATATTGTCGGTTTTATTCATTGATAACATATTTTTTAGGTTAATTGCATTGTATCTAATTATTTGAAATTAAAAAGACATTAATGAGTTTTTAATTTTTCGTTTCTACTTATTTAATTTTGAATTATTCATTGTTATTTATTTAATTTTCATATTATAAATTGTTAGATAGTGATAATATTTAAATAACAGTTACTCTAAAGTATATTTTTTTTTTTTGCAAATAAAACATAGTTTTATAAACAAAGTCATAGTCGTTTACTAAATGAAACTCTCACAGTATAGTTATCTACCTAATTGATATAGAATTATAGATCTTATTACATAAATGTCTTATGTTATCATATAGTAGAAGAAAATGAGTTATCAACTTTACTTATTTTGGATGACTAAACAAAGTTAATTCTGCATAGGTTTTCCCAGGATTTTCTCAAAAGAAAAAGTTAATTTATCAAAAATGCTAATTACTAATTAGTCAGGATATTTTTGTTCGAGTTAGGTGGAAATATTGAGAACCATTGATTTTGTTTGTGCTGTATTATATGCTTTACACATATATAGTATTATAATGCTATATAATACTATATGTGTGGCCAAAGAGAAAACTAGCCTTGACCTGGATGACAATTGGCATGTTTCTTGGTGCTTTAGTCTAATTCAAATTAAAGCACCAATCAATTATTTATATCTAATATTCCTAATTGTAAAATATAAACTTAAATCCCACCAAATATACCACAGTAGAAAAAACCTATGTATTACTAGTTTTGGTCAATTCTCTAAAATGGTACACTTTTAAGATTTTGTTCCAAACATTACACCACTAATTTAAATTTTTAATAATAGTATAAATTCAATACTAAATCCTAAATTGAAAAAAGGAATCCAAACATAATATTTTAATTTTATTTGTAATTTAGTTAAGGTAAACAAGTATTTTCACACAATAATTTATGCAACTTTTGGAATTTTAATCTTAGTATGTTAGGTTTGGAACAAAAACTAATTTTGTGCTATTTTAGAGTATTTCTCAATAGTTGTCCCTAACATTGTTTTGTGTAAATATTGTTTTTAGAAGTGATTACACATTTTAAGATACGATTTACGAAATAAACACAGTAAGGCTGCAGTGATTTCCCATTTTAACATTTTGTTTCGGGCTAAGAAATTGGTACAAGTGGGATACACATCGTATGGTCAATGTTACTTAATTCTAATTCATCAATTTGTCTGTTGTGACAAGTGGGATACACACTTGAATCGCTTTCAGTTATGTTAACAATTGGGTTTCTTTTGAATTCAGTATTAAAATATTATGTATCCTTTTTAACATGTAAAGTTGGGATTTTGTATGTGTGTATATGTGGATCTTTAACTTAAAATATAATCACATGCCAAAAAGCTGTTAAAAACAAGAACAGAAAAAGTTTCTTTTGAATTCAGTATTAAACTATTTTCTTTTTCCTCTTTTAATTCATATTGGATCTGGTCTGTGTCTAATTGGTTTCTTTTGAGCAATAGATATTTTATTAAGAGTGAAAACTTAGACAAAGAATAAATTATTGAATAAGTATAACAACCCTTGAATTCTCTGAAACAAAAACTTAATCGTCAAACCTTTTATCTTGCAAAATATTCGAAGTTTTGGATATGAGTGATTTGAGACTTCACATGTTCAGAATCCTCTAAGAATATCATAATCATGTATACTACGAATTGAGTGGCTATTTGTTCCCCTAATTATATGAAAATAATAGATTATATAGTTGTATATTCCTGGACGTAGGAAGCAAACAGTAAGAAGCGGCCATAGAAAATCAGTACGGTGGGGGCAATCGGAGGCAAAACGAAGAGAGACGATGTCAAAAGTAAGAGACAAGTGAGGATCTGTTACGAAAATGGAGAGAAATAAAATTGAAGGAGAAAGTAGTGTAGTCAAATTTTGCGAATTGAGCTTGGGAGTGTTTGGGTGCATGGAGACTCCTAAAAAAAAAAAAAAAAAAATTTGATTTGATTGGTGTGAGTATAGCATTGAGACCATCTCCAATGGTCTCTCATTTTAACGGAAAACATAAAAAAAAATGAGGGAAAATCATCTTCAATGGTTCTTCATTTTGAGAGAAAAAATGAGTTTATGAACAGTATCGCATCAAATTTGAGGAAATACTATTAATCCCATCATTTTACTTTTTTAGCTTTGTTTATTTACAAAATGATCCTTATAATTTAACATGTATCTAGTTTATAACTAAACACAGTTTAAAACATTTTATTTAATATTCAAATACAATATTATATTTTTTTAAACATAATTATAAATAAATATTAAAATGCAATCTTTATATATATAAAACAAAAATACAATAACATAACCAACAATAAAATTTAAAATACATAATTAATACCATAAATAAATATAAAAAACAAACAAATAAAATTGACATAAAGCTTAAGATTTTTTAAAAATAAACTTAACATCCCATAAACTTTTGGTTTAATAATATGGTAGATCGTTTTCGGATCCACCAAAATTATTAAAATATTGTCCAAATGAAGTAGATGCGGGAGGAGCTTGTTGATCTTGTTCTTGTGTAGCCCTTTTCTGTAGAATTCGTGTTTGTGCACATTGCAGATTGTTCAACGATTATTTTTCAGAGACCTCGGCTTATAATGATGTCATGTTTCGTAGGAGGTATTGTATGTCTCGTTCCCTATTCCTTCATATTATTGGTGCAATTGAAAGTCATGAGAATATAGTATGGTTATAATTTGGCTGATGGTATATATCTGAAATGGTCCACAATTGTGCAAACTATTCAAGAGCCAATAGGTCTAAAAAATATATTTTTCTATGCAATAAAAAGCATGTAGGAAATATGTGGAACGTGTATTTGGAGTTCTTTAATCGCGTTTCGCAATTGTGAGAGGACCTGCTTGTTTTTGGAAAAAAAAATTTATTCATGACATAATAACTACATGTATAATTTTACATAACATGATAATCGAAGATGAACGTGATCTCGATGCACCAATTGAAGTTGGAAGAGAAACTCCATCTCCGGAAGTTGAAACAACCCATGATGAAAGTACGCGATTTCAAGAGTTTTTGGCTCGATATAAACGAATCAAGGATAAAAAAGCTCATTTCTCACTTCGAAATGTCTTAATTGACCATTTGTGGGAGAAGTATAGTAGTAATGATGTTTTTAAAAATTGATTATTTTTTCTCATTCATGTTATGTAATTTTCTTTATAAAATAAACTTTTTATTAAAAATCAAAAAAATTATTTTTTAAAATTTTATAATTTCTTAAAATAATTGGGTGTAATTTGTAAATTTAGAAAATAAAATATGTTGTTAGAAATTTAAAAATAAAGTAAGACTAGAATATACTTAGAATATTCTTTTTGAAGGGAAAAATGAGGGGGAACTATTGGAGAAAAACTCAACCTCATTTTAAGTTTACTTCATTTTGAGGGGAAAAATGAGACAAACCATTGGAGATGCTCTCATGGTTTAACCGTAGCCAATAGCAGTCAAATCAGAGAGAGAAAAGAAAGAAAAAAAATTTGGGTCCTAGACGGTTGACTACTTCACCTATGCCATGGGTCGGGCCTGGAAGCAAACGCTGGTTAGGAAGATAAGATGTCGGAGATCGAACGCCAGCCAAAAACCACAATGTCGAAGAAGATGCGGCTGCCTCGAGTCTCGTGTTTGGGAGAGAAGAAACTAGAGCGAACTCCGGATTTCATTCATTCTATTTCTACCAGAAATCCTTTAAAGTCGAATTCTCAGCACTGGAGACAAGATATATATATATATATTTTTTTTTTTTTCAATTTTGGAAAATGAAAACCATTTTTATGAGTTCTACTTTGCAGTTTACAGTAGACCAGACATTCTTGAAAGTCGAACCCCTATACTTGTCATCACTAGAAACAAGATAAAATCTAATGTTTTATGAGTTTTACTTTGGAATTGGCATTGGAAACTTCTTTTTCCCCTCCTCACACATCTAATCATAATTCACAAATTATTAGTACCTTTTTAATTATTAATCAACGTAATTATTATAATCATAATTCATAAATGGTTTACCACAGAGTTCACCAAATAGGAAAATTACACCCAAAAAAAAAGGTTTTCGCTACTAAACTACCATTATATGAAATTCTTTTTTTGTTTTACATTATATGAAATTTTCTGTATCACTGTATGTTTAGAATGTACATAAATCATGTTTAACCGTAAGTTGGCCCATGACTATTTATCTCCGAAAACCTCACTATGGTTCATTCATATATAAATTCAAGAACAATTTAAACATTTGATTAATTATTTTCTGGCAGCCAGCTTGAGTTCGGTCTCGATCTTGGGGGTTTCTTACATTTTTGGCATGTCAGTGAATAATTCTGAACAAGATCAACAATTTTGATATCATTTTCATCAAGTGATTTTCTAATTTTAAACTTAAAAGTATATACTTTCAAAAATATTGAGTTGTGATTGGACAAAGAAAGAAGGAGACAAACAAAAAAAAGAGACAATTATATTGAATACCAAACTACGGTTTGAAGAACAAAACACTTTTCATTGCATTAACCTTTGAATATCATCAAAGGGCCAAACCAGAGTAAGAACTCACAATTTTAGATCTCATTTCTTTTTGGGATACGTCTTTGTCTTTGTCCAAATCGTAACTCAACATTACGTGGTTTTGGCCTACTATCATTTCGTTTTATTCTTTCAACAAGTTTTTTCTATGCTATGCTTTACAAAAAGCGACAAATATTGGGATCCACTAAAAATAATTAAGTTATGAATCTTAGATCTAACTCATAACAAGGAAAGAAGACAACCATATTCTCCTAAAAATGAATAATTGATATATACAATTTGTTTTTTTCGTTCTTGTACATATATAAGAGGAGAAAGATAATTTTGTTATTAGCCAAAAATATTTGTATAATGGATCTGTTCGGCGCACGACCGCAAACAGACCTAATGTCCAATGCGTTGTGGTTTAAGCCGGGGATAATCGTACACTCGTCGATTTTCAGTCAAACAAACTTGTGGCGTTTTAGCTAAGCCGGAGCTGATGGCTTGTAAGCAAGTTAAACCTTGGGTTAGCTAAAAACCGGTAAAAAAACTTTTTATTTGTTGGGTATAAAATTAGTTGGGAGGCGCATGGTCGGTTGGTAGTTCAAAATTTTATTTTTCTTTGTTAAAAATGTCTACCATAAATATAAAGATTTTTAGATCAAAAAAATACACAAAGACGGATAGAGAAACAAAAGAAACTAGAAAACAAACAGAAATATACCATATGAAGAAAACCGGAAAGAGTTTACATAAGAATCGAAAAAGAACCATTATAACCATTCAAAGTAACCAACCAACCATGTGAAGAAATATAGAAATGGGAGGAGGACAAGCTATATGTAGGTTTAATCAAGCAACCATGTCAAAAGAATGAACCTGTCAAGCTGTAGATAAGGCGAATAACTTTCTTTGAGAAAAAGAAAGTTGCACTCTATATCCTAACAATATCTGGAATGCTAGAGGAGATCAGACAAAGTCCACCAGCAAGATCTAAATGACGGTGCATCCAGCTGTTTATCTTAATAATGATTTGGGAAAACATATGGTCATAATCCTTAATAGTGAGTTTTCTGGAACATAAAAAGAGCCCTAAACATCTAATCGGCATAGTTACAAAAAAAAAAAAAAAAAAAAAATACATATAATCGGCATGGAACCAGAAGATAGAGAGAAAATATCTTTGATATTGTTCAAGATATTAACGTGTATCCCTGAACAGAACATAGAGGTTTTCTCAATGTTGATAGTGCAAAATTTCTATATGCATAAGGTGTATTGAGCAAGTCTAATGCAATTCGAGTCACTCAAGATTTCTTAAAGAAACAAAAAAATATATAATGTATTTGGTAACAACTTTGATGCCATTTGTATAGGAATACCTAAGACTTTTTTCAAATGTCTCTTACTTATCCCCTGTATTAAAGCAAAAAAAAAAAAAAAGTGAAACTCAAATCATATATAACCTTGTAATAGTGAAATACTGAGTTTAAACCAATTACACTAGATTCTAAACATGCGCGCCTGCACATGATATTTTTTTTTATAATATATAAAATATGAAATAAAGAATAAGAACTAATTTGGTTGATAAAAAAAAACCAATTTAAATGTTATTGATTTAAATATATTTAATTTGTAATTTTATGTTTATAATAGATTTAATAAATATTTAGCAACATGTTCAATTTATTTATAAAAAATGATATTTAAAAACAAATTCCAAAAGTGATCATGTTTTAATAATATACTATATATTTATGATTTGTTTATTTTCTTTCATGTAGTTTTCTGATCAACAATCATTAATGTAATTAATAGCTTTGACTAAAAGCTAAATTAGAAAAATTACGAAATTAAAAACATTCTACCACATGAATTTTTTTTATAGAAATTAATAGATTTTTTACTATGTTCGTAGACGGAAGTTATTTAAAATTCATATATAATAATTATAGAATTTACTTATTGACTTTTACGATTAAATTAAATGGTTAATTTGGAAAAAGAATGCGGAAAGGAAAGTAGAGTCAGCTTGTCAATTTTCAATAGCCTTTTTTTAGCCTAGTGGACCATGTCAACGTTAATGGTTTACGAACTTTTAGTAAATCCGGATTAGAGCTTAATTATTTAATTTATGGGCTTCGAATTTTGGCCTACGTTAGCAATCCAATTACCCTTTTTTTTCCTGTGAAAAACGAAAAGATAAGCTGAAAAAGAAAAATACAAATAAAATCAGAAATTTCCATATCTAAAAATTAGTTTCAGCTGAATTAAGAAATTTCATCACCTCTATATATATAACTATTTACTTTTGCATCTGTATTTTTCGTCTTTTTCTTCGTGAAATGAGAATGTGAAAGAACCACCAAAAGTTACATAAACGTGAAGGGAAAAAACCAAGGCAAAAGATATAAGCCAAAGTGTGTTTTTGTTGGCAAAAAGAGCAAAAACATAATGCCACAAAAGAGAGAAGAAAGGTTGATAAAGTTTGCTAAACTATTCTAACCAAAAGAAGGAAAACAGAAGCTGTTCAGTTCTGAATAAATGCTGCAATTTTATTTCTCAAGAATCACTATCATCTACTTGTGGTGTTGCCTCTGGGAAGCCACTCTCTGTACCTGCATTAGATTCTTCTGCCTTTTTCGATGTTTCTTCTCTTCCTTCAAACACATTCGCCAGGAACCCACCTTTTGATGAAACAGACTGATCAGGATTTGCTTCAGTAGCAATGGCTGCAGCACCCATCTTCTTGTTGCCAAGCTCTAGCTGAAGCTCCTCTGGCACATCATCAACGGGAGAGGCTGTTTTTTCCTCCACTCCACGAGGCTCAGCATC
This sequence comes from Eutrema japonicum, assembly GCA_030161315.1. Lineage (NCBI taxonomy): Eukaryota > Viridiplantae > Streptophyta > Magnoliopsida > Brassicales > Brassicaceae > Eutrema > Eutrema japonicum. Next base: position 38,852,501 of record BSQW01000005.1, read on the forward strand.
TGCAGGAGATTTCTCATCTTCAGTTCCCGATCGCTTTGTCTCATTCTGAAAGAGTTCAAGGCTCAATGAAGAGCTGGATCCCGTGGCTTGCTTTTGATTCGTTTCAGGTGCTGGAAAGAAATCAACCAAACTAGTAGAACCTTTAGCAAATGAATCTTTAGGTGAAGTAGTAGTGACTGTAACTTCTTTCTTACTTGCTGCACAAGCTTCGGATCTCAAGACAGTGTGATCCTCTTTGGGAACATCATCACTGGCAAACTGTGGCATCAGAGAGAGGGTTTGGCCTTCAGGTTCAATGAGTTTCCCTTCTGCAGAAGAGCCACCAACATCTTTCATCTCTGTATCAGTAGGAAGATTCCTCTCACCAATAGCCTCAGAACCAACACCCGCATTGCTCATTGGATGATCATCGGGCAGCGTAGCAGAATGATTTTGATCAGCAATCATGTCCTCGGTTTGAGGCTCAGAACCGATGTCATCAGTTTTCTTCCCCTGAGGTGGAGTTTGTTGGTTTAAAGAAGGAATTAGGATATCTTCTCTTGCATACATCTTAGCTTGGGGAAACAAATCAGTTGTTGGGGTAACTGGAGTGACTTTATTTGGTAAGAAAACGACGCCTTTTAATTGCTTCTCTGTGTCAGCGACCTTTACGTTGAGAAAATACCCTGCCTCGAAAGAACCTTCAACCACACCAGAAACAACTTGACCTATCAGATTCTCATCAATAGTCGTAACAGGTTGGTCCAGTTGTTGCTGAGTCTGGCTTTCATCTCTGCGAGGACGACCCCTTTTTCGCTTATTTGGAAATGATGAGCTTGAGCCTTGATTCGGCTGGTCCATCTTCTCTGGAAGATCCATAATTCAAAATCTTCCTCTTGATCAACAGTTGTCCTCTGGCGAAGAAAAAACAGAAACAAAGTATCTTTACCATAACTTTACAGAAAATTACACAAAGCCAAACTTCAATCATTATCTTATCTTGATAAACCATCTGCTTATATGAATCTTCAGAACAATCAAACAGAAGTAGGTGACAATTCATATACCTCCAAAAACAAGATCACCCTAAACGAATCGAGTATAAAGAATGAAATCCAATTCAAAAATTTCATGCTCAAGATAGACTTTTAACGCTACAAAAGCACTAATTTGTTACCCATATAACAAGACTACAACTTTCACTTAAGGAAAAATTTGCCATTTTTGTTGTATCATACACTTGGGTAACTGTTAGGGAAATTGATTAAAAAGTACACTGATCTCAACGCATAATTAGATTAGAAACATTCCAAAATGTCAAATCCATAAAGCAAGAGTATACAAGAATCGATTATTCTTTCCTTGTTTCTAACCATATGGCAAGTTTCGTTTTCATGAAATTCAAAGATTGAAACATCAAATTAGTTTATGGTAGAAACCTAAATTACCACCACTTACGCAAATTCTTCGAGAATCTAACGCAAACAGGACAACGAAGGTGGAAACCGTAGATTCAGAAACGCCAATCAAATACTCAATTAACCAAGAAACGGAAATTTTCCCGGGAAAGAAAAACTCACCGCTTAGGTTCACGACGCGGAAATTGCTTATTTCGCCGGAGGGGAATCACTGTCTCTAACGATACGTTGAGAGAGATGAGTAGAAATACACACGAGTGTACGTATTTCGTATACGTATTTGGTAGATTCTCGTTTCCTTTGGTTCCTCTTTCTCGTCGCTTGACCTTCCCTCTGTTCTCTTCTTCGTTTCTCTCTACCTTTGCTTTTTTTTTTCGCTTTTGGGGGAATGTGGAAAATAATAATTAATATTAATTTGAATTTTACTTATATGGGCCGATAAATGGTTTTCTTATTTAAGCCCAATAAACTTTATCCATTTAAGTTACTTCATCAATAAAATCCGTTTTGAGAAGGCTTCGTGGTGTGAAATAATCTGATCCAGTTTCGAAAAAAGAAAGCTGGATATATAATTAGGAATTACCGAATTGTGAAAAGGAAACAAACAAAAAAAAACAGGTAATTACCGAGATATTTAAACAAAAAGAATTCCTCGTTAAAACCTAACTTCTTATTCTATTCCTAAATTTTAAAAAATTATTATAAAACGACCCATTTTTTTCTCTAATTTACGGCCCCTTAAAACTCAGAGCCGGTTCTAGACATAATCTTGTATTTTTCTAATTAAATCAAAATTTCAAAAATATATATGTACATTATTATACAAAAGGCAAGTATATACACACACACTGATATCTATATATATATATATACAAATACGATACAATTATACAAGCAAACAAATATGTTGTCTCAACCTCTAGCTCTTACATTTTATTAATTTCTTTCAGTTTTATTAGTATAAGATTGGTGTCACATCCTTATCTATGTTTCGTTGAAGAACTGGTGTAGATGATGCTCGGATTACAAGAAAAGTCGGAGAAAATGAGGGAAATTATGTAATTTTGTCAGGGAGAATATATGCCAAAACTAATTAATATCTTATCCACATTTCCTTTCAAACGATTCCCTTGGTCTACATATTTTTTCATAATATATGCAGGCAAAATAATATATATATATAATATATTGTGGCACATTAATAAACCTATATATGCTGAGTTCATAAATCACGTAAATTTGTGAGAACAAATATGCATATATGTATATAATATTCTTAATCGAATATTATGACAAGTTAACGAATTGATTCTCGGCCGACAAAAGGCATGAATTAAGATAATATGGTTTACGTTGGCTTATTATTTGAATCTAATAAACATTTTCGGCCAAAATTAAGCTTGTAAATCGTGACTTGACCAGTAAGCAACACAACCCTTAAAAGATTACACAGTTCATGTTTTACAAAATAGCAATTAATTAACTTTTCAAGTACAATGACGTGTTGAATGATGATCTAGCTAGTTCTAATGTTTTCTTGTCGGTATTTATCGGCATAATTATAACAACACATACATTTGGTTCCTTCTCAGATTGTTCTTTTTTTAATAATTTTGTTGTTGTTTCTTCTGTCCAAAGATATGTTAAGTGATTGTAAGACTTGTAGTCTAGAGTTCGACGTCGGCCAAATTTTATCAGATGTATTCTTGGCGACTATAGTTTTCATTTATTTATTGGCTACGATTTCTAGACCAGTTTTTAATTATAAGATCCGATTATAAAAGATCTTATGACTATTTCTTTATTTACTATTGTATGAAAAGTCACTTACTTAATGATTCGGACGACGTATGGCTAGTGTTCGTAGATGCTACTTTCTGTCTGATATTAACTGATAAACTGGTGTATTTCTGGGACTTGATTAGCTGTGATGTTCCTTCTGGTACAGTACCATTCCACGACCACTAACGTCTGCTTCGATTTTCTATTCTGTATCATCAAATGTTTATTTTATTTTCGTTATACAACTCACACATGCAAATTCGTATGTGGTGGTATATGAATTTGAGTCATTGACAATTTAAAGTCTCATAACTCGTAGAGATTCCGGATTTGATTTTGTTCTATCAAACAACCGAGCTACGTGTGGACCACTTTATGTCACAGACTTTGGTTACAACAAATTCGAAAATATATATTTTATTTTTCTTTTCAAGAGATTAATCTTTTTAAGTAATTTTTATCATTTAATATTGAAATAGGGAAATAATATTTTTTTTAAATTCTTTTTAATGCATGTGTATTTATATGAAAATTTCATATTATATTGTAAAAAAGTATGTTAAGTCTTATCAATCAGAGTTCTACTCCGACGTATTGTGTAATGAAATACTAGTGTTTTCGTATAGTTTATTATCGTTCAAATATAATATAAAATTTAGTAGTTGTGTGTGGGAAACATGCATGTTGGCATAAGACTGATAGGCAGCACAAGTGCAATAAATACGTTACGTGCAATAATGTACAGTCCAATTTCGATTGAGACACGAATGCAACTTAATTGAGGATTGCACTGAGGAGTTGGAAGTTTTTTTCGGTCTATTTTCTTATGTCCTAATTATAAAAAGTCATTACATAATTAAGAAAAGCGAGTCACTAATACGATACGTTAATAGTCGATACCAATTAAGTCGTCATTAGCTTTCCATCTTATGACCGGTCAAATGTATGATCTAATGATCTGGTATTTGTCGACTCGGGTCCAATGTATGCTAAATATACTAAACAAATTAAGTGGTTGTAGTAGGTGGTTCCCTTTTATTGGGAGAGTCGTTATGTTGGTTTACGTCAGAGATCGACTCTCCGCGGGAGCGCAATTGTAACATTAAATTTATTTGGCTACCGAAGCTTTCATATGGTCTCTCCAAACCCCATGACTAGTCGATGTTGAGGGATGATCCGCTGGTGCTCGGTAAGAAGATCGTAAATAATTAATCATTGAGAGAAACCGACCGTCCTTAGTTCAGTCGGAATACTTAAGTTATCAAAAAAATATATACATATATACTAAACTATTTCGATATCGAAGTAATTCTTCTTTCACATTCATTAACGAGTTATCTTTCTTAATCATTCTTCTTTTTTTATTAGACTACTCGTGCGAACAGTTAATCCAATATCTTTTGACATCGTTTAATATCCTCACACAATAAATTATCTATTAGTAATGGAAAATCAATGCTAAACATTTAGCGATTTTTTTTTATTGTCTCTGAACATGCATCGTTAAAGTTTTTTTTTTTTTTTTTGGAAAATCGATCGTTGATTTAGCGATAATTTTTTTACACTAATCTATCGCCACCTTGCGAACAATTTAGCGATGGATTAGAGACAACTTAAAAATTTACCACATATTTTATTTTTTGTTTAAATTTATAAAATTCATCAATTAAGCAATTAATATCGCTTTTAGTTGTCACTATTTTGAAGCTAATTAGCGATGATATTACGACAAACAAAATAAATCATATGAAATCAGCCATGGGAGGAAGAGCGAAGCTCGAACGTTTTTCTCGGACAAACAAAAAAGTTATTTTTATTAATTTTTTAGACGATATGATGCTATTTTCATAACTCAGAACGATACGTTTTGGTTTCCGTGAGTTATTTTCAGACAATATGATGCTATTTATTATATAGAATATTTACATATTTATATAGTTTAGGAAAGATCTCCATTATAAATATGGATGTATCCTAATCGTTATTCTTATAAAAACAATATACAATTTGCAAACACTACTGTGTTTTTCTCTCATCAATCTCTATGTGTATGACTATTTACTGTTAGATGGAACGTTTGAAAGAAACAAATCTTAACCATTAGAGATAAGATAATCAAATCAACAAACCCATACATAGATAAAGAAAATCTACATTCATCTTCCATATGAACATATCGAGCGTTAAAAATTGACGACAGATACCGAAAACTTAGATACAATTAATCTAGTATATCTCTCTCAACAGATTATGACAAAGGAAAAATGACCTTATATATGTGTTTAAGTGTTTTTGGTCCCCCAAGAAGAAGATGAAATGTGAAGAAGATGAAAAAGAAATGAAGATGGGAGATAGGAACAGTGTCACGAGGAATGCTTTGGATCTTCTCGGAACATATCTTGTCTATGTCTCCTTGTTTTGTCTCACTAGCACGTGCGATTAGAGTTTTTTCCTCTTCGTTTACCCAATTATATTTCTCTCATTTTAAAAAGTTTTCTTTTGTGTGTCACTATTCAAGCGGCTAATCCTCATGAAGCTTCGGTTTTTGTTGCCTAATTTCTCTATTTGCATTTTGTCGCATATAATTCGGTATAGGGATAAGAGATCCTATAGGTGATGTTCCGGACATCTTGATTTTGAATTTGTCTCCACTACGGTGTGGTTTTAATTGATGAGAAAGATATTTTTGTATTACCAAGTGGTAATGTTTTTTTTCTTATAAACTTTTAACTCAAATTGGCAATCAGTAAACTGGTTCATATCTATTATAAACTATTTTATATCTCATCACATTTCCAATATGAGACGCCCTTTGAGATAATGGCTATTATATCCTATCTCGAACCAAATTCTATTAAAACCGACAATATACTTAGGTAGGCCAACTTATCTGGATCAAATTTGGGGTTTGATATCATGTTAAATTTCATTCGTTTCCAACTAAAAATCAATTGACAATGAATAAACTAGTTCATGTCTTATATATTACTTAAATTTGGATCTTTTTTAATACTCTCTTTATGATAATAGTTTTTCCATCCCATCTTAAACCAATTTTTTGATTAGGAAATTCTAAACCGAATTCCATACATCTTTCTATCCGGGGCCAAAATTCATTCCAAACAAAGTTCAAAACCTAACCTATTTTGGAAAATTAAATAATAACGACCAGTATAACTACAGAGTTGATCCAAATGGTAACTTTAGGAATAGGGTCATAACTCATAAGGGTGGGTAACGATGGCTTTTTTTTCTTTCTAGCGTTCCAAAACCATTATCTCGCTTTACAAGACAAACAAAATATTATTAAATGCTTTGAGGTTTTCATTATATTTGGTTTTAAGATTTGGATCTAGATGCAATGTAACCGATGGAGTCTCTCTGTGCATGTACCCCAAAATCTTCTTGGACCTATAAATTTGCAGAAGGAGAAAGGAAGAAAAATGATGCCTAGGCAAATCTTTTTGCCTGTCTTTTTGGGTGAATATGTCCTTTGCCACAATAATTTCAAGCATTAAAATATCTGTTTTTCAATAAATATTTTGGTTAGGAATCCATCTTGTCTCTAATGTTATAGGGTCTATTAATTTTTAATCCCTTTAAATATGGATGGGCAAATCTTCTGCTACAAAGTTGCTGCAAATATATGGGCAGCAATTTTGTTTTTATAAAAGTGAATTACTTTAAATCGGTCCTAAGTCTATATATTCGAACTTAAGGCACTTTCTTACATTCCGCTTGAATGAAACCATAGGTTTGTCCCCTTCCGGATTATAGACTACATTTATGCAGCTTTAATTAAAATGCGATAGATATATAGCATACTATATGGTCTCATAATTAAATGCAAATCCAACGTGATTAACACACGAATTAACTAACCATAACCTTTGATCTATTATCTATACTATGAGAAAATCCGCGCTACGCGTGGGTCTTATTTGGTTTTGTGTTGTAAATAAATATGTTTTTAGATTTTTAGTTCGACTATCAATTTCTCTTGCGTTTTCTTTTATAATTTTTTTGATGACCCTGGTAATCTCTTCCATCCATTGTATTTTGAGTTTTCATCCAAATCCCGATCTAGCGATAATTTTTTACTTTCTTATTTTACTATTTTCAGGTTTTGTTTTCACATATCTTTCATTGATTCTATCTCCGTTACTCATACCTTTAAAAATTGTACATTTAATTGTTGCCATATTCTTTTTCTTTTCTCTTTTATCATTTTTCTCTCTCTAATTTTGATAGTTTGTTATTGTTTGTTGAATGTTCTTTTGTGTATAGTGGTTTTTAGTTCTTATTTTTTGTTCTTAAGTTGTTTGAAACTTTGTTTCTTCATTTGCTTTGAGATTAAATTCTCTTTGTTAGTTCAAAAATAACGATTAAATCACACAAAAATAAAATGAGTAGAAGAACTTAAAATCTCAAATTATTTTTTATTTATATGTTTATGATGTTTTAAATTAAATTTGAATTTTATTTATGTTATGCTTATGATTTAATAGTTAAAATAGAATTAAATAATTTGTATATGCATTAATAGTTGGGATAAATGTTAATTTTTATTCGTTTTCAAATGCTTAGGTGTCAATATATGGAGAGTACCCTTCAACTATTATATATTGGGAAATCTGCTAAATAATTCCCTAACTTTGTCAATCTGACCAAAAAAGACCCCATCTTCTGGGCCGACCAAAAAAACATCGAACTTTGGTTGACTTTAAAATTAATGACCAATGTTCTAGTTGACTAGCCAATTAAGCACACCGTTAGTAAGCTAAACAGAATCATTAGACGCCATTATTTCGACGTTTACTGTGAACGACGTCGTTTCGTTTCGTCTTAATGTTTAAGAAAACAAAAACATGTCCATCTGTGGATTCGAACTAGAGAACTCGGGGTCAAATAATTGGTTTTTTGCCATTGAACCTGCGGCACTTTCGGAGGTATTCCTAACATATTATCTTTTATTGGGTATTGACTCTGAACAGGTTAATGAAATTCTTTTGATTAACATCGAAATCGAAACCAAATCATAAGCATTGCAACAAAACAAGAGTATTTAATTCCTAAAAGACTAAACAAGACCAAAATACATCAAACCGATTTAGTTCCATCAAGGACTAAACAAGACAAAAGTACAATGCATAGAATTAAAATTGTCTTAACATAGAGAAACATATAGAGTTGGTATTTCAGGAAAACCAACGGGTTTGTGAACTTTGTGACTCTTGAAATTGAAGTCCCTGTTACAAAATCAAACAAAAGTCAATGAACTTAAACTCATACACAAACTTAAACAAGCAAAATTGACCACAAGCCTGGTTTTTCTTTGGTCTGCCTCGTGGTCTCTTAGCTGGACTCTCAACGGCACCATTGCTACAGGTTATCTTATTGTGCCCTTTCTCTTTGCAGTTTGAGCAAGTAATGATTCGATGAGCACGACTTAACTTGTTCTTAGAGCCTGCTTCATTTTTCCCCTTAATCCTATCATAGTTTCTAGGCTTACCAGGATTTCCATTCCTCCAAGGTGGTGGTATTACACCTAATCTATTGGTTTGAGGTCACTCCATCATCCCATTTAAAGGTTTGATTCCAAAACTATAAATCTCACGCCACCTAGTTATTGTGTAACACGGAGCAACATAATCTGACAGCTTCTTATTCATAGCAAGGATGACCTTAGCAGCATGAATACATGGAATTCCATTCATTTGCCAGCTTCTACATGCACATTTAATTTGTTCCATACTCACAACATATGAATGTCCTTTATGTTCTACCTCAGTCTCTGGCCCAATTGCCCAGTGTAAGTTACATTCAGTTGATTTCTTCTCAATCCTATCCAACTCACGATGTGTCTTCTTTGTGAACTTCGACTTCAACCTGTTTGCTAACTTAGCCCTATCAAAGTTTCTAGTCATGCATTGTATCCTAATGTCCTCTAACAGGTCTAGCAAAGGTTTTTTCTAGCTTTTCTGATGATCTTATTAAAAGACTCACTAAGATTATTAAGATTGTCATTGCATAGAGAGCCTAACCTGAAGTATGCTCTAGACCATGTTTTTGGTTTAGTGAGTAGAAGAGATGCATGTGCACCTGCATTGTATTCCTTCAGTGCATCCATGTAGTGCTTATACAAACCAGGCGTGTAACTCCTTGCTATGTACCACAACAGCCTCTGTAACTTCAGATCCTTCCCACCTTTCTCCAGTTCTCATAAATGTGTCTACAACACTGCCTATGCTCTGCTTCTGGAAGAATAATGTGTATTGCCTTGACTAAACCCTGTAAGTTCAGAGACACAAAGATTACAAACAAGATTTAAACAGTTCGTATCACTTTAAACAAGTTACATACAGTTAAAAACACTTAAACAAACAAGACTTACCTTTTGTTTGTTAGACATTATGGTGTAACCATTCCCATCTCCTAATTCCAAATCAAGTGCTAGATTTTTAACAAACCAGTCCCAGTTTGTATCATTCTCTATCTCCACAACTGCCCAAGCTATAGGAACAATCCTATTGTCTCCGTCTCTCCCAACCGCAGCCAAGAGCTGGCCCTTTATATCTCATTTTAAGAAAGCTCCATCTAACCCTATCACTGGCCTACACGTCTGTTTCCGAGACTCCTTCTGTGACTGGTAGCACATATAATTAAAGCCTATAGAACCTCTGCTTGCTTCCAATTATAGCTCTTGGGGTCGTCTCAATATCCACGTTAGATTCTGGATTAGTCCTGAGAACTTCTGCTTGATAATCCCATATTCGATCAAAGTGGTCTTCATGGCTTTTTCTCCTTTCATTCATCACCTCGTCTTCGCCTTAACACATGAGTTTTCAGACACTATCATCTTATACTCCCTCCTAATCTCAGCAGCTATATCCTTTGCAGTCAGTTTTGGATTCAGCCTTAACCTCTCAAAGAACAGGTTTGCAATGGCTGATCGTTTCAACATCTTAGACTTGCTTGACTTCTCACACTGATGCTCATTCACAAAAGTCTTGATCATCAACTTCTGTTTCCTCTTCTCAAAAGAACAGTAGAGGGACATGGAGGATCGTCTGGTTCACATTCCGCAACACATTTTGCCCCAATCTTAAAAGCAAATGATCGATAAAACTTTATGTTGTACATGGTTTTCAATGTGTATTTGAGGCAAGCATGCTTGAAATCATCAGCATCTGAAAACGTCTTACCCAATCGAAGCAGCTCCTCTGGATCAATGTCTTCTCTATAAGCTTCTGCAGGTCTCATTTCCTCTTCATTCTCGTCGTCTGATGATAGAGGATCCGGAACTTTATCCTCATCCCAGACATCATCATCCCCATTGTCTTCATCTTGCTCACAATCATCTTCCCTCGCATCCTCTCCGAAGAACAGAAATAAATATCTACAGGTTTCTTCTTCGATGCCACCATGACCATTACGTTCAGAATCACCATCACCATCTTCTAATTATTTTGCATCTTCGTCACCTACAACACCACAGTCATCGTCACTTGGAAGATCCAGCTCATCTCTCTCACTCGGAGGATCCAACTCATCTCCCACACACTTCTTCGGACGCGTCTTCAAGTTTTTGGGTTCAGACTCATTCACTCCACCTAATTTCCTCTTTGACCGAGGAGGCGACCTTCGACCCTCACGTCCGCCATTAGTAAACTTTGTCTTAGCCATCGCGATTTGGGGTTTCTGAGAAATTAGGGTTAATCGACAGTAAACGTCGATATAATGCCGTCTAATGATTATGTTAAGCTTACTAACGGTGTACTTAATTGGCTAGTCAACTAGAACATTGGTCATTAATTTTAAAGTCAACCAAAGTTTGATGTTTTCTTGGTCGTCCCAGAAGATTGACAAAGTTGGGGAATTATTTGGCAGATTTCCCATTATATATTAAATTAGATAATCTTGCTAAAAAACAAAGTATCTATATAATCACCATAGATTAATAGACGAAAATATATTTGGGGTTAAATTGATCATAAAAGTAAAAAACAAAATCTATAAATATCAAAAAAAAAAAAGACTAACAAAAAAAACGAGAAATATTGGGAAGGGAAATATGTAATTATTTGGAAACATAAGTGAAAAACAATAATCAACATTCTCATTTTTTTGTAAATTTAAAATGATGTTTCATTTTTTTTTTAAACTAGCAAATACACTACATAATTTGTTCAAAGAAAATACAATATCAACAAAAAAAAACGACATACTCATACACTATAGACAGAACAAAACCCCAAATGTGTAGTTTAGTGGTTTGCTCAAATGTGAAGATAACTCACTATATAGGTTAATAACTTAATACCGAAGATCAAATTCTACCATATACACAAATTGTTGTGGTTCTGTTCGCCGTAAAAATATTTGGTTTTCTTTAAATTTTGGGAATTAATCTAGGTTTGCATCTCAGAGCCAACGATAATACGATTGAATCCACACTATAGGGGATGTGACCTTGACGTACTCCTGAGTTTTGCAATATTTTGCGTAGACTAAGTTTGATACAAGCGTCAAGTTTCTTTCAGCTTTGGATTTAGCCACCGGTTCATGATTTCCGATTTTTTTAAAAAATATATAGAAGGATTAAAATCTTAAATATTCTGTTATCGATTTTCAAAGATTCTCACTTTATGTTTGCATATGTATGTATACTATATGGTATATTTAAACATGTGATCGATTGTAGATTGTCCGGTGTTTTAACTAATCCTACAGAAAATGCTAAAGCTTCATATAAATGACAAGCACAATCATACAAAACGAAAGAATATATAGATCACGAAATCCACCTACTTATAATATCATGTATCAAAAAATGCTATAGAAGCTATGGATACATATATGTTTAGAATAAAATTAGTTAAATTAAAGGATCGAACCAAAATTTTGTCTCAACAACTACCTCTATAATTACAAAAAACAAAAAATGTTTTTTTTTAATTTGTGATTATGTTCTCTATGATGTCCCTTAGCTGATAATTTCCGAGTAAACTGAGATGATGATCAAATTGAACAATATATAAGGGACGGATTCGTTGAAATTGGCCATGGTTTTGGTTTAAACACTTTTGGACTAACCTTTTAGATTGTTTTTTCCAAAGATAAATATTTGTATTTGTGTTTTTGTATGTAAATAGATATGGATATCTATTGTATATTGATTTGTAGGTTGATAGTTGCATTATTTAGCCTCACATTGCATTCATTTTAGGGAGTCTTTTGCATTATTCTCCTGCATTTTGTTGATGTTCTTTAGCTTTGCATTCACTTTAGAGCATTGTAATTTTTAGATAGTTCTAGCATATTTTGTGCATTTAGAGTGTCCTTTTAGGTACCTTTGGACTTATAGGATGATCATTGATCGAGCGAAGCTTGCGTGGAGCAAAGAGGATGATCGAGAGAAGGAGAAATGTCATGGGAAGATGATATCGGGGTGGTGCATCACGCGATATGGTTAAGCCGGGGAATAACGTCGTCTCGGCCAACTCGTATCGAGGAGGTGTATCGGTCAGATGCACCCGATACAATCCCCCAAAATATCACAAGGATTTGTATCGGGGACGTGAATCGGTCATATGCACCCCGATACAATCCCCCAAAGTGTCACAAGAATTTTTATTGGGATGTGTATCGGGGTAGTGCAGCCCGATACAAGCTTACCCGTGCCTCGGATATTTCGTATCGGGCAGCTGTATCGGCCAGAGGTACACCGATACTACCTGCGGGAGATCCAAACCCACCGGATCAATATCCGGTTTGTTTTGGGTTGATCCGGTTCGACCCATTTTCCTTTAAATACTAAAAACCTAATTATTTGCAATCACTTTGTTCTTGTTTTGTTAAATCTTTCCTTTTGGGGGAAATTTGTAAGAACATCTTTGAGTTTTATGAAATTACCATTTATATTGTCTTAATTTCATCTTCCCTCTTTCTTCTAATCATGAATCTTAACAACTTTAACATGGGATTTGTTGTGATTAACATGATTAGTGAGTAGTTTTTAAGAATCTTTGGGTGATTTTTATGTTGATCCATGATGTTAGGGGTTTATATTGTTTGGTTTCCTTCTTTATTTAGTATTCCTAATGCTAGATTAGCTTTGATCATGTTGATCTAGATCATAGAGAATTTTTCGCACGGAAGGTGTTCGATGAAATTCTGCAATGAACTATTTAAATGACTTACATTCTTGGCCTATGAAAATAGTTTTCCAATGTGTTTGTTGGTTAGTACACCTTGTGTTTAATGCTTGTTGGTTGCTTAATTACAAATGGAAATTTGCTCTTAATTAAATAATTAGTAAGTGATTAGTACCACATAAGTGGATTAGTCTTAATTAGTGGTTTAAACCTAAGGATTATCATTATATAATGGAGTATATTGGCATCATTGATTAGCTTTAGATCACCCGAAATCAATAATTTCACCCTAGGATTCACCTTTTATTAGTATTTTAATCTCGATTAAGCTTCTTGTTTAGTCTATTGCTTTAGTCTTGCATTGTATGCTTTCAATTCTATTTAGGGTGTTAGAAAACCTCTTTCAATTAGCTTAGATTAAGTATTTTCATGTATTTTTAATGCATTAATTTTAATCGTTATGGATTGATCCTCAAATTTACAATGACATGAATAGGTTTGAGTAATTGATACGAAAATATCTTTTATCATAGGTCTAGTGGAATTTATTGATAATACAAGTATTGAAGTATGTAGAAATGTAAATAGACATTAGCTATTTTTATGTACATATATAAATATGGAGAGGGAAAAAAAAAGAAAAAGAGAATTAAACTCAGACACGAAACGTAGATCATACAATCATAAAAAATCAAGAACGTGTTGTTTTATGTTATAGTTTATACTGATAGAATAGGAAACTAGAGGATTTCCTTCCTACACATAAGAGATACTCAATAATTATGTAATTATTATTATTACCGTTGTATGTCTTTATATTGGTTGTAATTACACATTCTCAAGGGATTAAAAAAAAAAAAAAAAAAGAATGAAATGGGTCATGAGAAACTTGTAATTCGGTATGAATCTCAATCCTCCCTTGAGAATGTGTAGTTACAACCAATATAAAGACATACAACGGTAATAATAATAATTACATAATTATTGAGTATCTCTTATGTGTAGGAAGGAAATCATCTAGTTTCCTATTCTATCATATACGTTTTCATCCACATTTGCTTTTGCCATTTGCAATTTTTTTTTTTTGACATCAAACATACTAATAAGCATTCAAAGACGCAACACGCCGGAGTCGAACCCGGATAGTAACACAGAGACCATCTAAACACAAACCGCTAGGCTACATGTCCTGGTTCATTTGCAAATTATGTTTGCTAAATAAACTAAACTAAACGCAAACTCTTCGCTTGCATAAATATGGAGAGGAAATGTTTAGCTATGTTTATGTATAAATATGGAGAGGAAAGACAAAAAAGACATATATGTGAAAACATGCACTTTTACAAGTTTTTGGTCATTTTTCCTTTTTTTGTCTTTATTCAGGTAAAATAATCATTTTATTTCGATTTTTTACTGATCTATGTACTATACATAACTAGACGACGCAATATTATACATGGTCAAAAGTGAAAAATGTGCGTGTGTATAGAAGAAGTGCTAAAAACTAATTATTTTACAAAAGTACTAAAAAAATTAACAAACTTAAAAAATTGCTAATTTTTTGCAAAACTCTCAAAAAATAAAAAAAGAAAGAATTAAACTCAGACACGAAACGTAGATACAAAATCAAAGTGTTATCTTATGTTATGTCATATAACTTATATGTTTTCATTCACATTTGCTGCTGTCATTTGTAAATTATGTTTGCTAAACAAACAAAATCAAACGCAAACACTTCGCTTGTAACATTCAACTCATTAATTGACTTTTGCTAAAGTGACTAAGTCCATTAACTCGCCTTTTTATTTTCGTTAGTGCTTCATCTAGCTATGTACATATAAAAATCATAAAAGTTGTTGACATGCCTACGTACATATCAATACAAATTTTTTGCTCATATGTATTTGCTTATATTTACTGATTTATACGTATATTGATACACATATTGACATAGTTATTATGGTGTTGAAGGGAAAAACTATGTGCTAAAGCAACAGTTTCACGTAATGAATTCTGACCCTACACTTTTTCAGAAGTCACAAAACCACCAATTAACCTTTTATCAAAAAAAAAAAAAAATCACCACCATTTTTAGCTTTTGTTTCATTCTCTTATACTGATTTGTTATTTGTTACTAGTATATATCATATAAGTGTCGTCATAAGTTTATTTTTAACTTTTAAATTTTATTCCGGATTCTAAACTTAATGTTAGAACATACATACGTTATGTTAATTTACAGTAACCAAAAAAAAAAAAGGCTGGCAAAAATCGATCATTGGCCTTAACCATTAGAACAACTAGAATATGGGACTATCTTCATTTGGGTATTAAAAAGTTTTGGATATGTTTTTTTGGAATTTCCTCTTTTTACATCTTTTTGTTCGATTTGATTATTTGAGTTACAATTATGATAAGAAAAGGTGTTCAATCATGCATGATGACATCCCCGTATGATCTCTAAGACAAGAAAAGACAAAATTTGCACAAAAAAGTAAGAATATTCAAACACAATTGGACCAGAAAGTAAAACATGGGTATGGCACATATAGGTTTACATATATAAAAGGAAACAATTTAACTTACATATGTGGAGAAAAATAGCCAAGAAAATCTGAAAATATTTTCTTGATTCTGCTACCTGCCCATATAACCTATATATGTGCCCACTCATGTACAAAAAAAAGAAAAAAAAAAACATTCTTGATCGACATCAGATGACACATTCACATGGAATCATCACATCAATCTCTTTAATTCAAGAGAGAGAAACAACAAAAAGACACATCACAAGTTGCTCTCTCTCTGTCTCTCTCTCCCACTCCATGTGTATACGTGTTAATGCAATTTGCTTCTTCTCAAGCTTAATATTCTCCATCTCATCTTACATGGATTCTTCTCATTTCTCTGTTAAAAATTTAACAAAAACTAATTAACAAATAATCAACAATTCATAAAATTATAGAAACTAAAAGAAAAAGATATCTATAACGTACCGAATGATTTCTTGCAATGAAGAACAGCCTCGTAAATGGAGCTCTCGGAGTCACAAGACCTTCTCCAATTAAAATCATCTGCAACACTTATTCTTGGTGACGAAGTCGTTTCATCAAAATAAACTCTTCTCCTCGTTACACGGATCCTCGAATCGATACCGATACTTCCGGATGATCCAGCGGATCTACATCTCCTTAATCTTCTACACAATGGTGTTAAAAAATCAAGATACTTCAACAAAACCCATTTCGACACTCTCCTCAACTTTCTACAAGAAGAAGGAGACTTGCTCTGAACGCCACGTGTCTCCATCTTCTTCCCCGTCGTCGTATCCAACGACTCAGATTCTTCCTCGGTAGCTGCTGACGTGGCTTTTGATCGGTAAGGCACGACGTAGCCGTCACGGAAGAGCTCGTCGGCGTGAACTAAAGAGTGATCTTCGTCGGAGAAAGAGACGAAGTTATCGAACTTGAAGCTACTCTCATGGCCTTTGTTGATGAAGAATCTTCTAGAAGGAGGCAATCTTGGATCCATCTCGATGAAGGAAGAACAAGAAGAAGAAGAGGAATCTTCGTAGGTTTGGTGATGATCATCAATGGAAGCTTCTAAAGAAGAAAAGTTAACTAACCAACTGTAAGAGAAGCTGTCTATAGGAACTAGTGGCATTGAAGCTTCTTGTTGATTTTCTTCCATGGCCGATTTTCTTCTCTTTTTATTTTTATTTTTTGTTGTTGAGTGTGTTCAGAGAAATTTGTTTGAGACAAAACAATGTTTGAATTGAGAACATATGTTTCAGTGTATATATATATAGGAAGAGACATACACACATATAGAAGATATTATATTTTAATTTTTATAACGGAATATATAAATATTTATGTGGTTAGTTTGGTAAGAAACAATAGATATTAATAATTGGAAAGGGAAAAGAAAAAGAAAAGAAACATAATTTGTGAGCCCATACTAACCTCTCATTATGTGCTGTTTCCTTCACTCCTTTCCTTTTTTTTATAATTATTTTAGTATTCTCTTTTTTCATATATAAGGTTCTTTTAATTAATTATTCCCTATGGCAGCATATTTATCTTTTATTTGGAATATAATAACACTATCCATGATTATTTTAATTTGTTTAAAGTTATCCGTAAATCATATAAAAAACGATGCATGTTGACACATATCTTATGGGATTACTTGTTTTGGAAGACAAAACAAAATACTATAAAACACATAAAAAAAAAGCTGTATTACGTTTTAAGATAAAATTTCCAGAGCATTACGAATGAAGAGGACCACGAGTTAGATATAAGAGAACGTAAAGAAAGAAAACTAAAATAAAAAGTCATTTTCATAAATAAGAAAAAGTTTTTTAACAAAAAAACAATAATAATAAGAAAAAGTCAATAAAAAAGAGAGAAATGGGAGAGGAGAGGAGAAAGAGAGGGGGGGGGGGGGGGGAGACATAGGTCCCGGGAAGTGTCGGGGTGCGAGACGAATGTTGTCGAAAGTTTAGGGGACAAAAGCCGAAAATAGAAAATGACGTGGAGACTCATGAAAAGTCTTATCTCTTGGACATTTTGCATGGTCTTTTTATGGGTTACGTTTGAGAGAAGGTTTTAATTAGTAATACTATTTGAGAAGTGCATTTAATGATATGAAATCTCCCAAATCTCGAAGAGAATGTTTTTTGGTCGTCTATTGATGATAACACGAGGTATATATTAATAACCTTGAGACATAAGTATCTCCTAGTTTTAGAGACGTTTATTAATTATGGTTTTACAACAAACTTTATATCTTTGATTTTTGGGTGAGAACTCGTAGACTAATCGAACGGTTTGGTCAAATTAGGGGTGAAACTATTATTCGAGATCCAAGATCCGATCTGTTTTGATTTTCTCCAAAAATTCGAATATTTGAGGGAGTCGGATTTAAATTATAAGGTCTGGATATCCAGATCCAGATCCTTTAAATATATTAAAAATTTATATTTTATTGATATATATATATATAAATCACGTTTTTGGCAGGAAAATAAAGGAATATTGTTTTAGACGGGAAAATCGTGGAATTGTAATTTTTGGAGGAAAAAATAATGGACTCGGTTTGGCGAAAAATGATGGATTGTTGCTTTTTTGAGAAAAAATGATGTTATAATAGTAGTATTGCTATGATGTCGTGATGATGAATGATGTTGATGAAGCGGAAGCTTCTAGGGATAGAACTAGAGATCCATTGATTCTAAGAATATCCGAAAACTAGGGTTTGAGAATACTTTTCTCAGGGCTTTATCAAATGAAAAGCTCTATAGGAAATCTCTTTCTTTATTAAATCATCAAAAACTGAATATAAGCATAGGCTTAAGATGTTATTTATAATAAATTCCATAGCCCTAAAACCTATAAAATCTAGAATAATCTTAATTAATTATAAAATATAATAATAAAGATATTTGGAATATCTCGTTGCATCAGGTCTCGCCGGCCAAGAAATATTCGTCCTCGAATCTTCAATCAGTTTTTTCAAATCGGCTTGGTTTCTTCTTGTTGATGATATCTTATTTGTGCACAAACCGGATCTTGGATGAAACCTTCACATACCGAATCTACACGAATCAGAATCGCAAAAGTGTCTTCTTCGAATATGAATTCGACATGATCGATAACTAGGACATCATCTTCATATATGTCGTAGATTGGATCACCGTAGATCTCTCTGTAGATATCTCGTCGTCTTCATAGGTGTCGTAGATCGGATCACCATAGATTTCTTTGTAGATCTCATGGTATTCTCTCTCGACAAAAATACTTTCGTCCTCAAAAGTATAGATGTTGTCACTCATCATGACATCCAGAATCGGTCTCTGATTAAGAAATTAAAAAACCTGGCTCTGATACCATATGATGAAGCGGAAGCTTCTAGGAATAGAACTAGAGATTCATTGATTCTAAGAATATCCGGAAAACTAGGGTTTGAGAATACTCTTCTCATTGCTTTATCAATAGCTCTTTAGGAAACCTCATTCTTTATTAAATCATCAAAAACTAAATACACACATAGACCTAAGATGCTATTTATAATAAATTCCAAAACCCTAAAACCTATAAAATCTACAATAATCATAGTTAATTAAATAAAAGATAATAATAAAGATATTTGGAAATATTTCAAATATCTTGTTGCATCAAATGTCATGATGATGATGATTAGTTAATGATCATATAAAGTTAATGGGTCCAACATATCATCTATTTGACCCATAATTCATTACATATTGACCCATTTGACACATGACCTATTTGATCCATGACCCATTTGACCCATCAACCTATTAGGGTCATGGATCGAGTTGGGTCGACCCATGACTCATTTTGACACCCCTAGTTAAATGGGCCACTTATATATATATATTATATAAAGCGTAACGTTTCAAAGTTAGTAACTCGCAAGATCACGATACATGTTAAGTTAATCGATTAGATTTTGACACATGTTTAATAAATTTCCAATTATATTTTGACACGTGTTTGATAAATTTCTAATTATATTTTAACACATAATATTAACAAAAAAGTAAAAATTATAATCGATTCATAATCTTAAAAGGTAAAGAAAAATTATTGGGTTCACCCCTAGGGGTGAACCTCTTTATCCACCCTTTTTTTTCTAGCCAATCAAAATATGCCATCTAATTTTAAACAAAATAAAAATTAATATTACCTTAGTAAAAGTTATGGTGGTAATTATGTCTACTATTTATATTTGAGTTTATGGTTTAAGGTTTATGGTTTAGATTTAAGGTTTAGGGTTTAGAGTTTAGGGTTTAGAGTTTAGGGTTTAAATTTAGAGTTTAAGGTTTATAGTTTAGGGTTTAGACTTTAGAGTTTAGGGTTTATGTCTTTTGAGTAATCTGTCAATTTTTTAATAATTTAAAATTTTATATGTGGAAGGAAACTAAAAAGAAGGTACGGTCCCACTAATATTATTTTTTATTTTATTTAAATTAATTTGATGACATATTTTGATTGGTTAGAAAAAAGGTGTGAATGGTTCAAAAGGTAAAAGGAAAAAAATAAGAGAAATTATTGGGGTGAACCTCTTTATTCACCCATTTTTTTCTACTCAATCAAAATATGCCATCTAATTTATTAAAACAAAATAAAATTATTATTATCTTAATAAAAGTTATGGTGGTAATTATGTCTACTATTTATATTTGTGTTTAGGGTTTAGGGTTTAGATTTAGGGTTTATGGTTTAAGCTTTAGGGTTTAGAGTTTATGGTTTAGGGTGGTTTAGAGTTTAGGATTTAGATTTAGAGTTTAGGGTTTATAGGGTGGTTTAGAGTTTAGGGTTTAGATTTAGGGTTTAAGGTTTAGGGTTTAGATTTAGGATTTAGGGTTTAATAAAAGAAAAATCATATTTCAATTTAGAACATTGAAATTTTATTATATAAAGCTTAATGTTTCAAAGTTGTTAAATCACATGATCATGAAACGTGTCAAGTCAAAGTTGGAAAATTTTAAAATTCGTTAATAAAAAAATTTAAAAATTCGCAAAGGTAAATCAAACAATGATTAATGATCGATTAATAACCGATTCATAATCTTAAAATATAAAGTTACTAATTTTTTTTAATAAATAAATAAATTTATCCTAAAAAGGCAAAGTTAGTAACTGGCAAGATCACGACACATGTTAAGTTAATCGATTAGATTTTGACACGTGTTTAATAAATTTCCAATTATATTTTGACACGTGCTTGATAAATTTCTAATTATATTTTAACACATAATATTAACAAAAAAGTAAAAATTATAATCGATTCATAATCCTAAAAGGTAAAGAAAAATTATTGGGTTCACCACTAGGGGTGAACCTCTTTATTCACCCTTTTTTATAGCCAATCAAAATATGCCATCTAATTTATTTAAACAAAATAAAAATTAATATTACCTTAGTAAAAGGTATGGTGGTAATTATGTGTACTATTTATATTTGAGTTTATGGTTTAAGGTTTATGGTTTAGATTTAAGGTTTAGGGTTTAGGGTTTAGAGTTTAGGGTTTAGAGTTTAGGGTTTAGAGTTTAGGGTTTAAATTTAGAGTTTAAGGTTTATAGTTTAGGGTTTATGTCTTTTGAGTAATCTGTCAATTTTTTAATAATTTAAAGTTTTATATGTGGAAGGAAACTAAAAAGAATGTACGGTTCTACTAATATTATTTTTTTATTTTGTTTAAATTAATTTGATGACATATTTTGATTGGCTAGAAAAAAGGTATGAATGGTTCAAAAGGTAAAAGGAAAAAAAATAAGAGAAATTATTGGGGTGAACCTCTTTATTCACCCATTTTTTTCTATTCAATCAAAATATGCCATCTAATTTAGTTAAACAAAATAAAATTACTATTATCTTAATAAAAGTTATGGTGGTAATTATGTCTACTATTTATATTTGAGTTTAGGGTTTAGGGTTTATATTTAGGGTTTATAGTTTAAGCTTTAGGGTTTATGGTTTAAGCTTTAGGGTTTAGAGTTTATGGGTTAGGGTGGTTTAGAGTTTAGGGTTTAGATTTAGAGTTTAGGGTTTAGATTTAGAGTTTAGGGTTTATAGGGTGGTTTAGAGTTTAGGGTTTAGATTTAGGATTTAGGGTTTAATAAAAGAAAATTCATATTTCAATTTAGAACATTGAAATCTTATTATATAAAACTTAATGTTTCAAAGTTGTTAAATCACGTGATCATGAAACGTGTCAAGTCAAAGTTGGAAAATTTTAAAATTCGTTATTAAAAAAATTTAAAAATTCGCAAAGGTAAATAAAACAATGATTAATGATCGATTAATAACCGATTCGTAATCTTAAAAGGTAAAATTACTATTTTTTTAAAAAAAATAAATAAATTTATCCTAAAAAGGCAAAGTTAATATAATAAAGGAAAAAAATTTCTTTTGTTTTTCCATTTATATTATAAATATTATTCATATAAAGAAAAGAATTCTAATTTTTCACCTCTATATAAACCACACTTTTATAATATGTCAATTACACACCAAAAAATAAAAAGTCTAATAATCGTATCTAAAGCTATATACTGCATTTGTTTCACCAAATACTTACTTTAAGGTATATATATTTATTTCATCGGAAATTTCATTTCTAAATTTATGTATTATATATTTTCACTGGTGATCTAATTTTGTTTTGTATTTTTCGTTTTTAGTTTTTCTTTTCACGAATTTTAAAATATTAAATTACAAATCCGCATATATTAACGAATATAGACATATCAAATTATGAACGACTTAAATTATTGTAGAGAAAAATACGATCATAGACCCACATAGACTCTAGGAATTAATGGCTAAATGCTATGGACCAAGTTTGAAATAAAATTAAAGACTGAAAGTGAAAAAAAAGAGACTGGAGTTTGAATCATTGCAGTCAAAGATGAATATTTAGTCCCTTTTTTTTTGGGTAGGGTATTATTTATATTTCAATAAAAAGATTTGTATTTGCATCTAGCAAAATTAATCTTTTCCTTTTTATTCACACGCCATATGTAAAGAAACACTGATAAAAGCAGTTAATGTACAGCTTTTTATAACTATGGCCAGAAGAACTTTTTTAAAAAAATCCACCAAAAAGGTGTTATTAGCTTAACCAAAATCAAATATGAATGACTAGTTGCATTTCTACAAGTCTAATTGGGAGACTCAAACCGAAGTAAAGTTTGATATGCTTTTACCGGCTGAACCAACGCCACTGGATACATATTTACAAAATTTAAATCCACTCAGCAAAAATATTCAAAATAAAAGAAAAATTCAGATTATTCTTCTGAGAAAAAGAAGAAACTTGGCGACCAAGAAATTTAAAAGCTCTAAGAAGAAAATTCGCTACCGATTTATAGTTTGTAGAAGTCAAAACACAAAGCAAGAAGAAGTCAAAACATGAGCAAGAAGAAGTCAAACTAACATTGAACACATAAATTGCTTCCAAAAGAGTTAATTACATTGCCTTGGACTAGAAGTGTCAAAATGGTTAAACCAACACAAACCAATCCATACCTAAAATGAGTCATTAAATGGGTATTAATTCGATATATAATGTTTAAATCTACGAACACTTATACAATAAATGCTATGGACCAAGGTTTGAATCAAATAAAAAGACCGAAGTTTCAATCATTACGGTCAAAGTTGGTTTAGATTTCAATAAAAAAATTGTATTCGTATATGGCAAATTTAATATTTTCCTTTGTATTATTTTCACGCCATATGAGAAAAAAACACTGATAAAAGCAGTTCAATTTACAGCTTTCTAAAAAAAATTTGACCAACAAACAAAAACAGCCTTTTAGAAATCCACCAAAATATTGCATCTTCTGCTTCGTGCAGTGTGACTGATTCTTTGGACCAGGAATGTCTCTCTAACCAACCTATATCTACAAAATTTCAACCCAATGAGCAAAACTCTTTAGAATAAAATTGAAATTCAGATTACTTATGCCCAGGTTAAGAAGAAACTTGGCTACCAAGCTTCTAAACCGCATTTGTTTCTCAACACACGCAAAGAGATGAAGAACCTCTCTCTGGGCTATTTTTTTATAGTGCATCAATATAAGAGTCCAAAACGCAGAGTACTGAACATCTCACCTTCTCAGGCTTTATGCATCCGGTTAGCCCATTAACAACCCGCAGCCCATTCAATCTCGAGTCCAATAAAATTTAACATATGATATTTATTATCTCAAAAAACGTTATACTTTGATAACGAATACCATATGTTAAATTTTTATTGGATTGGGATTATTTGTGTATGCATATACTAGTAGCTTTCCTATTTTTCTATATACTAGTAGTAGTTGATCCGCGCTTCGCGCATAATTTTGTATTGTGTGTACTGATATACAATTAGAAGAAAATTCGGCGATATCAATTTTTTTTATTAAATTCTAGATTTTTTTATTAAATTCTATATTAAAAAATAGTATTTTTTAATATTTAATTTTTTTATTTGTTTTATATCTACTTGATGTACTTATACATATATGATATTTAGAAAACAATTATATACTATATTAATCAATACTCTAAAATCAAATTTTGTTTGTAAATATCTTAAGATTTATGTAAGTTTATGATTTTCAAATATCCATAATCACATATCCAATTCTGAATAATTCCATATGTTTCGGAGGACTTCACCCACTCTATGTTTCGATGATTGGCTTGAACATATTAACATTTTGGGATACCATAATTTACTTCGCATAATATGCATTCTCGCATACCTATTAAAAGATCAGAGTTGTCTTTCAAGTCTCTGGAATGGACATGAAGGTTAGACGGATTTGGTAAAATCATATTCAAATCCAGTTATCCTAAAATTTGATAGTTTATTATTATAATTTTATGGTTTTACGATCCATATCTACTCAATCATTAAAATAAAGTATACAATTTTCAATAATAATGAAGAAATGAATCAATATATATATATATATATATATATATATATATATATATATATATATATAAGCTATCATTTATAAAGAAATATTTTTTCAAATTCTTGTTAAAATTACTATATTAATGGATGATAGTTCCTATGAGAATTAAAGTGTAATAATACAAAATATAAGAAATTATATAAACAATTCAAAACTAACAAATGAGTTGATGATGTGTCACACTTTTAAGATATGAGAATTGATATGGCATCATGAGAAGCGAATACATTATACTTTATATATGTATAATAATTAACCAATATAATCAGAGCTTGCCATAAATACAAGTTCATCAAGCATGTGTTTGAAGTCTTTGAATTTAAGATCAATTTTTATAGATTTATTGGTGTAGGAAAGTGTGACGATTGATCAAAATTTCATGTTCAACATTTGTGCACAAGCTAATTTTTTTTCTTGTTTCTAGCCTTTCAAATGCCAGGGCCAACTCTGATTATAGTACCTTAAATAAGATGTATAATAGTTTTGAATAAAACATATATGGAATAAATAAAAATTTGTGCCCCATATAAATTATTTTTCTAGATGTGTCACTGGTTAGAGTCTAGTTCTTCATTCAAATAGTGAAAGTACTGTGGACCAAAAAAACTAAAGGAATCATGCTCTTCTTTGATGATCTCTTTAACGGTGAACCTCTAATCTCTAGTCTTGACGAAAACAACTTGGTTTTTCCCACCTTTGGCTTCCTAGCTTTTGCACCTACTTAAAGGAAGCTATGTATTGTGCTTCTGGAAGTTTGCATTTGTTCCTAAGCTGATAAAAATAGTCTTTATGTTGAGAGAAGACGAAATATTTGGGGCTGAGTTTGGGAGATTTGTTCTCAAGTTGTTGAAGTTCATATGCTATAAGACTTGAAATTTCGTTTTCACGAACTGATACTTCAACACTTGTCCCATCCATTTTCAGTGGTTGGAACTTCAAGGGTGGAAAAGCCACCAAGTAAAAAGTTGATGAAATGAGCTTGTTTTGGACTAGATTAAACCATGATTGAAGCATGCTTTTCATCATTTTTAATTCATAGGTGGAGCTACCTTTTAGCAAAATCTGAAACAAAACGTAGAAAAAGCAAATTCCAATGAAGAAAGTAACTAAACTTGATAAGCACGGTAATATTTCAAAATGGAACTTATTAAAAAAAGACTCTTAAGTTGTTACCGTTATGCTTTCACAACATCGGTAGTTTCTTATTGCTTTCACCCACCGGATCATTGAGATCTTCAGTAATCTCATCACATTTAAATGACGTGTAAGTAGACAAACATGTTGGAAATCTGCGAAGACAATGCTTCATATCTGTGACAACTGTAATTTTCCGGTCGAATTGTTCTTTCCTGAGGAAGAAGTAATTTTGATATTCCGGGATACTGAATCCTACACTAGTAGTAAATTGGCTCGAGGTTCTTGCATAGATGAGAACGCACGGCTTGCAAAATCTTTGTCACCCTGTTAACCATGATAATCAAAATATTAAAAGCCACAAAGATAAAGCATTCTCATTACCAATTGGAATTATGAGACTTTTTTGATGTCCAAGGATCCTTCCCATAGTAGTAGTTTTAGTTCTACAATCTCCTTTGGCATGTCTTTCTGAGCATGCGCTTTGGTGAAAACAAAGCCTTCATAAGTAGAACTGCATCAATACAAAACGAAGGAGGCTATCAAAAACATGAGCAAGATTTTCTTTTCTGATTCTCAAAATTGTGGAGCCATTTATTTATGAAAAAAAAACAGGGAATGCGTTTCTCCTCAAAAAATTTGGTATCCAGATCACACTAAGACATTCTTGAGGAGTTGACCAAAAAAAAGAAAGATAAAGAAAAGAAATTTTTGAGGAAAATATACGGATATATTTAGCATTTTAAAGATATCCAGATCACACTAAGACATTCTTAAAGATTTGACCAAAAAATAATAGACATTCTTGAGGAAAATATACGGATATAATTAGCATTTTAATAATACTTTGCAAAGATGTTTTATTTAATAAATATGAATATATTCATTGCTTCTTATGTTAGTAACTGAATCTTTGGACTGTGAATGTCTTACTAACTAACCTATATATCTACAATAAACCAACAAAACTCTTTACATTTTTATTTATAAGAAAAATAAAAAATAAAAACACATTCAGATTATTTATGCCTGCATGAATAAAACTTGGCGACCAAGCAGCCTACACTAGCATTGTTTTCTTCAATAAGTTCACGTTGGATTTGATTTGCAACAACAACAAAAAGTTGGTCCATATTCTCAGAGTTAAGTTCTGAGTCCAAGGAATGTTAGATGAATCTCTAAACGACCAAGAGCTTTTCAAAAAAATTCCAGAATTACTTTGCGGTGAAAAAGTTAAAACTTGACCAAGAACAAGTCTCAGTGTCAAACTAACACTGGACGTAAACTATTTTCCAAGGAATTACGGTGGCCTGGGATGTTCTTCTCTTTTCCTACACAGTAGATTTAACAGAAACATTTGATCGATTAACGTTTATAACTATCGTCATTTAAATGGATCACTAATATTTAAAAATCTACCATCATACTGTATATCGACCTATCAAATTCTCAACGACGTAAACTGTATTCTCGAAAAAATACGATCATAGACACACATAAACTAGTAAATGGCTAAGTGCTATATATGGACCATGTTTGAATAAAAAAGCCGATGGTGAGAAAAAAGGACACTAAATTATGAATCATTACAGTCAAAGATGGAATATTTAGTCTTTTTCTTGTTGGGTAAATAATTTAGATTTCAATAAAGATTTGCATTTGTATCTAGTAAATTTAATCTTTTCCTTATTATTCACACGCCATATGAAAAAGACTAACAAAAGCAGCTAATATATACATGCTTTTTATAATTGCGACCAGAAAACTTTTTAAAAATTCACTTCTCTTCGAGCTTTTATCACTGATATTTTTCAGATGTTGTTTGTGTACATCAGTCTCCAGTTACGCTGGATATATAAGACGGCGTATCAAGACACCCATTTAGACAACACCGGCTAAAAATCGTGTCTTTTTCCTTGGTTCCGATCTCAAGACGCTCCTTGAACAAAATCCACAAACTTAACACTAAATTGGTATTTCTGTCTTACTAACATGCAGAAAATAGGGAAAGGAAAGAAACAGTAATTTGAATTACCTAGTGAGAATTAATCCTAGAGAGTCACGAGTTCACCATATACGACTATAACTATGACAAACGCCTAGTTTAAGACTAAAACGGATAACACACAATCTAGGTACTACTACACACGCAATACACAATGCGAGTTATATATAAACTCATTTTAATCCTAGACTATACGTAACGTCTATGTCATTATGGAAAAAACTATTTTAAAAACTTTTATATTTTACATTTTACAAATGGCTATATTTTTTTCCCTTGTCTTACACCACTATTTTTGTTGGACCGGGCCTGAATACGAGTCGTTGGTCGTATGGAGAAAGCGAGTACGAGTCCTCCTCACTTTAGTCTTTTCGGTTGAACGGAAAACGATGAGGGTGGTGGTGATGGTGCGGTGGGGGTGACGATGAAACGTGGCCGAGAAGCAATGAAGAAGGATGGATCAGAAACGGAGGAGCGGTGGTGTCGCGGTAGAGGGTAAATGATTGGAGAAGAGGAAAAGAGATTGGAGGTGATGGCCGGTGAAGCTGATCGGAAATGGAGGTGGCTCGGCTTGGCTTGTTGCGTAAGTCACGATCTAGGGTTCGCCCTAGAGGGCGTCTCCTTGGCTCAACGGTGCAGAACGGGACATCCGACGGTGGTGGCTTTTATCTTAGAGATTTGGTGATTGGTGGAGTTGTTAAGCTGAGCCACTACCAAGCAGAAGATCAGTTGCAAATACTTTCGCAAAACCATTGAAGTTGGAGCAGTTTGAGAAGTTTCGTGGAATGATTGGAGTGACATTACTGAAGTAAGCTAAGTTAAGATGAATTGGCTTAAGGGAGGGATTGTTAAATATTTGTTAAATTGAATTAGTCGTTGCCTAAGATTTTTGGGAGAATTGGAAATAAATGATATTTTTTCTATACTCTTGTTCATCTACACCTTTAATTTTTTAGGCACAATTTTGACAACATTACCCTTAAAATCATATATTTTCATATCTTATTTATTTAAAAAAATTGTTTTAAATACTAATTTAATTCTTAAAAAGGAAAATATATATATATTTAAGGAAATAGAAATTTTCGATAATTTCAAAAACGTAAGAAAAAATATTTAGAAAATCTTTTTTTTATTCTTTCTACGGATGGTAGAATACATATTCTACACTCTAGTTATGTTCTGCGAGTTTTAGAATACATATTCTGTCTAATCTAAATATTCTGCGAATTGTAAAATGTGTATTCTACGGGTTCTAAATGTTCTACGATGGCGTAGAAAACATTTTCTGCCTAATCTAATGTTCTGCGAGTTTTAGAACGTGTCTTCTACTAACGCGATCTACCCTTTTATCTTTGTTTCTCCACGCCGCCTTCTTCCCTTTCTTCTTTGTTTCTTCTTTTTTCACTTCTCTGCGAAGTATTATACATTTCAAACGTGTTCTGGTGAGTTTATCGAATTTGTTCTTTGCTTTACCACAAATTGATTTGTGTGAGTTCTTTTTTAAAAAGTTTTTATTTTATTTTTTTGTATCATAGATAAATATGCTAGAGATTTACGTAACATGTGGTGTTTGGAGATCCTCTAGCAACAACGAATGGAGATTTATTGTTGATCAAGAAAAGTGTGGTAGATTACTTACTTTGGAATCCACTAGTACTCTTGAAGAACTAAAGATGATGGTTTCCGAAGACTACAGAGAAGAAACGAGTATGGTTGATATAGAATTCAGTTATCTACCTAGTGCTTTGGTTAGTAACCTAGAATCTCCACCAGTTTTTATCTCGAACGACCGACAAGTGAAAAATTTGGTTAGGTATTTAAAAAAGAAGGCTGTTGTACGATTATGTGTGACATTTAAATCCAGAGTTGAAGAGCGAGGGAGCAAACTCAATATTGATTTAAATGAGGATCCACGTGATTCAAGTGATGGAGATGATGAGAGTAATTTCAAAGAAAATTTGGCAGAATGTGTGAATGAGTCTAAACATAAGGGTGATTTGAACAGCAATCCCAAAGATGCAGAAGTTGGTGATGATGATGGGTTACAGTTTGAAAACACTGATGGCAGGCAAAGTAAAAATCATTGGTTGGCAGGCGATTTAAAGAAGGGGCAACATTTCACAAGCAAGGACGTTCTAAAAGCCATTATAGAAATTTCTGCCATGAAGTATGATTTCGACTACAGGGTGACAAAATCTGATACAAAATTTTGGTGTATACGCTGCAAAGAAATCGCTTGCAAATGGAGTGTTCGTGCAGAGTGTTTAGAGGGGTCTACGTATTTCAAAATCAATAAGTATGTGGCTGAACATACATGTGCTCCTTCAAAGAAAAGCAAATTCTCTAGGACAGCTTCAGCACAAACGATTGGAAATCTTATCATGCATAAATATGTGGGTGTGAAAGAAGGGCCTAAACCGAATGATATCATCAATATTATGCGTACAGGTCATGGATGCGAGCTCTCTTATAACCAAGCATGGAAATCCCGTGAGTATGCGATTAGTGTTGTTAGAGGTATTCCTGAGAAAAGTTTTTGTCAAATACCAAAATATTTGCACATGCTACAAGAAGCTAATCCTGGTACGTATACCAATTACCAAACAGATTCCAATCATAAATTCAAATATATGTTTCTTTCTTTTGGTCAATATGTAAGAGGATTCTATAAGGCTATACGGAGAGTGATTGTAGTTGATGGAACGTTTTTGAAGAGCAAATACAAAGGAGTTATGCTTGTTGCTACGGCCGTAGACGGTAACTCTAATTTGTATCCAATTGCGTTTGGAATTGCTGATTCAGAGAGCGATCTTTCTTGGGAGTGGTTTTTTATGCAACTTAAGGTCGTTATAGCGGATGAGCAAGGGTTGGCTTTTGTTTCAGATAGACATGTTTCAATTGCTAAAACACTTGGGAAAGTATACCCGTTGGCTAGACATGGAATTTGCATCCACCATTTGTTGACTAATGTGGTTACATATTTCAAGGCAAAGGGTTTAGCGGGCTTGATTGAAAGGGCTTCAAAAGCATACAAGGTTGCTAATTTTGAGAAACTTTTCAACCAAATTGGCAGGAGTAGTCCGCTAATTGGGAAATATCTAGAGGACGCTGATGTGACCAAATGGGCTCGTTGTCTATTTCCAGGATTTAGGTTTGACATTAGAACGACAAATCCAGTTGAATCGATAAATTCAGCTCTGAGATCACCTAGAGAGTTTCCTATAATTCATTTGTTGGACAGTATCAGAGAAATGTTAACACGGTGGTTTTATGAGCGTAGAGCATTAAGTGCAAATCACAAGCACCCTTAAACCGCTGAGGTGGAGAATAAGATTGACAGAAGGATACAAAAAGCTAAAACATTGGTTGCTTATCCAGTTACGATCAACAGATTTCAGGTTAAAGGCGACAGGTTCGACTGCGTTGTCGACTTGGAAAGGAAAACGTGTTCATGTGGAAAGTTTGATTTAGGAAAAATTCCTTGTAGGCATGCCATTAAAGCAGCCTTTTATATGAGCAAGCAGTTAGAACCACTCGTTGATGAATTGTATAGCACTGCTGCATGGAGAACAACCTATGAGGAAAGCATTAATCCGATATCAGTTCCTGAAGATGAATGGCGTGTCCCGCAAAATGTTGAAGATGCCAAAGTTTTACCTCCCAATACACAAAAAATACCTGGTAGACGAAAAAAACGAAGATACGAAACTGTTGAAGACAAGCTTAGATCGTCTCAAGGATCACAAGGGTCCAAACACCACAAATGCAGTCATTGTGGTAATGGAGGTCATAACAGAGCGACATGTAAGCATCCAATATAGTTTAATTCATTGAGCAATTTTGTTATTTATTTTGTTTTTCGTTGTTTTAAGTTTTGTTACTTTTATTTTATTTTATTTTATTCTTTGTGTACGTTTTATTTTTTATCATGAAACTCTATTTGTCGAACCTTTTATTTTGTCTAATTGAAGATCAAATAAATGAAAAAAACATGACTTATAAAAAACATCTATTACATGTAGACATAAGAAAGAAAAAATAATACAAGCAAGTAAAAATATATTGTCATGTTCACTCAAGTTCTACAACGTCAGGATCAAAGTTTGTAGGCTCATACCTTGACATTCGATCTATTAAAACAATATCATTTGCAGCTTGCCACATATCAATCACAATCTTCATTCTCGCTTCTCTAATATTGGTATCATTGATCAAAGACAAGTCTAATCCAAGCAAGTGACACTCGATGTACTTGAGCGCATACACTCCGCAATCACAGCTTGATTTATTGAGTCCACGCTGTATCGATGCATTTATGATAGTGTATTGATTCACATTTAGTTGTTTCCCATCAGACGTTGACTGAATTGCCTTCACTATACGAGGGATTAAGATTGCGAAGGGTTCGACGTTTCTCCTGTTGTTGTTACCTGAACAATCAAAGACTTCAATTTTCCTATGAATGAAGTTTACGCACAATGAAATCCAATGATTATCATTCACAAATAGTGGAATGTATATGCGGTCGACATCTATAACCCATAGTTGCATAGTCTTTCCATTAGAAGGTAGTTCCCCCTTGCCGTAAGCTAAGATTATATCACTGAACTTGTACTTTCGACGGTCTTTCAAAAACTTGTTGAATTCGTTTTTGATTTGCATGCTAAACAAATAATTCATAAAAGCAACTCGAGATGGCTTCCATTGACCTAAATTTGTATTCTCTCGAAATACGTACATAATACCATCCATATCCTGAATTTTTTTTGGTTATTAAACATTCGCTTTGCTATCACATTTGTTCGGATTAAAATGTAATTTAAAACTGACCTCGTTGCCAAGCCATTCTCTCGGTCCAATGACTCGCTTAAGTAAGTCTTGGTTAATAGTAGATGGACCTATCTTTAACTTCCTGAAACCATAAATTTATGAGAATTAAATAACAAGTCAAGTTAAATAACAAGTGTACCTATTTTTATAACGTAATTGTATACTTACTCGTTCTTCTTAGACCAATCCATTAGTTGGTTGAAAGAATTTTCGGAAACGAACACCAACGGATCGTCTTCGTTTTTTCTCCTTCTATTGTCTGTCTTTTCCGTATCGCTAAAGAGTTTTCTTGTCAGTTCGTCACCTACAGTAGGAGTACGCATTTCTAGACTTTCAATGTTAACTGGTCGCATCAAAAATTCTTCGACAAATGAAGTCTTTAAAGTTGAGAAATGATTGTTTTCTTGAGACTCCCATGTA
The DNA here is from genome assembly GCA_030161315.1 of Eutrema japonicum. NCBI lineage: Eukaryota > Viridiplantae > Streptophyta > Magnoliopsida > Brassicales > Brassicaceae > Eutrema > Eutrema japonicum. The sequence goes on from BSQW01000005.1 coordinate 38,885,738, forward strand.
GGAAACCCGATTACCACTGAATCTTGAGATAGTTGTCCCATGCTTTTTTGTAGGTACTCTTGAGTACTCATATTAAGGTCTATATCAGATGGTTGACTGAAAAGTAGATCATCTACATGCATATAGTCGTCACATGACTTGTCTGCCTGTAAATATCAAAACAAATCGCACCATAAATAGCAGAATCATGCGTAACATAAAATTAGAAGTACTGAACAATTTAAAAAGTACAAAGATTTAACCTCATAAAATTACGTTCACAATAAACATAGACAACATACATGTCACAAGCTTACACGTTCTTAATAACAAAGACAACATACATGTGACAAGCTTACACGTTCAGAATAATCAAAAACAACATACACATTTTATAATTATACAATTCAACGAGCAGAGCTTCTTGTCTTACTTACCCTAGGTTTCGGTGTTGTGGATGGCTCCGGGTTGCTTGTATTTCCAGCGACAAATATAGAATCCTTGAGTGTTGACAAATCGTTCTCTATTTTTCCTAGACGCTCATCAATCTTCTTCCCAAGAGTTTTCTCTAAGCTAGATAAAGAGTTAAGAATCAATTTTTCAATGAAGGACTTTGTGTCTTCATCAAGACATCCTTGTCTTGCTGCTGCTCGCTCACATAGAATCTTTTTCTTGCGTTTTTCAGCACCATGGTTGGGTTTTTTTTTCTTACCCCTTCTCGAACCAGAAGGGACAGAAACAGGGATGCCATCTTCACAAGGAGCTACAAAATCAAGTACGAGATCATGAAAATCTGTAAGAGAATCGTGATCATCTTGAAGATTCTCATTATCCACTTCCATTCCACCTTGCTCGTCAAACTCAGTAGACTCAACAAATTCTAAACATTCCCAAAGATGGTCACCAAAATAAATCCCTGCTATGATCTTAGCAGTCATTTTATCAACTCTATCATCTACATTTTCATCATCCCTTAAGAAATCAGCTGACTCGAATACATCAAAATTTCCTGTATCAGAGATATATGGATATAGAATGTCCTGCAATAATGTAACATAACATCACTTAGCCTGAACTTCTTCAATTCATGATCTTACTATGATGATAAATGGGGAAATAAATAATTCTAATGCTATGTCAAAATTTAAAGTTCAACTCACATTGATTCCAAATGTGTTCTCCAGCTGAATAATGTCTTCGTATGATATTTTTCCAACTCCCCTCCAATTTGAACATCGTGGAGCTTTTGTCAAGTCATTATTCAGTTTTTCTCCCAACAAATCTCCAACCACTAGAATTGCTTCCATAAGCCAAATTTGAAACGCATACAAGAAACCGTCCAAAACATAGCTCGGATTCTTCAGTTTAGCTCGCGTCTGAATTATAGAACTAACTAGTAGATCAAAAGCTTTAAGTCTCCATGGATAAGTTTGAACCTTCCCAATATCCATTACTAACTCGATGTATTCATGTGGGATTTCTTTGTTCTCACTTTGCGCCATAATCACACCAGCTATTACACAGACATACACAAGTCTAACTCTGTCTACCTGATTCCAGTTCTCAACACTATCTAGATCATTCCCAAGGAGGTTCTTCAAGGTAATCTTTCTCTTACTTTTGAGCAATTTGCTCCAAAACTCTTTATCATCCTTCCATTTCGCTAAATTGCTTACCTCAGTATCATCTTTGTACTTCAGTCCTGTAACTGCATAGAACTCTTGCATCAAAAATCTGAGTGGCCTCCCTCCAAACACGAACCAAAGCTCATGTTTTTTTGTTAGTAACCAACTCCCTACATAAGATACTGTGAATCAACCTCGCCGAATATCCTAGATCATTTTCATGGATTGCCAAAACATGTGAGAAGACTGAATCTGTCTTTACTTCTTCGTACTCCTCTGGAATAAAATTCTTCAATATGTTCAAAATAGACCTTTTGCAGTTGTTGTTAATTTTCTCCACTTGTGGCTCATGTCCCGCATTAAACATACGTTTCGGGAACTCGTCTTCCATGTCTACAAAACATAAAACATCAAAATATCATATTATAGCATATCAATCAAAACCTCAAAATATCAGATTGTGAAGTCAATTTAAATACTACTAGTACATTTTTATTTTGTTTAAAAGTGAACGACCAAAACAAGAGTTTTAAAATGTCAATAAAAATTAGAAAATTAGGCCACGGGTCCATTGCTGAGATCAAACGCAATGGACAAACCTGAAAAGACAGCGACAAGGAACATGTATTTGATGCATAACCCAAAATTACACACACTAGAGTTTCTAATAGACGAGTAGAAAAAGTAAATGAAGTTGATTTGTTAAGCATCATCAGACATTTTAAAACTTAAAAGGATATGATTAAAGGAGCAGAACAAGTTTTTTGACGTTTTCAGACAATTGCAAAATATCATAATCATAATCAACGTTGTAAACAGCCTTGAGCTAGATGAGAAACAGAAAAAGCCAACAAAACTAGCTTGCTTCAAATAATTCAACAGAAAAAGCAAACATAGCAATAACAATAACAATAAAATATAATGGTTTAATGTGCTAAATACCAAGATAGTAAAGAACGTGAGCAAAGTGGGGGTTTCAAAAACTTCTTTATCACAAATCTTAATTGCTAGCTGAGATTTTGACAAGTCGATTTCAGAAATTATGGTTTTCCTCACCTACATATCGAATTTACCATGACAACTAAGTTCCTTAATTCTTCACAAAACCTCGACCATATCTCTTATAAATTGAAGCAAAATCTTGCAATTTCTTTCTTAGATAAATAAGAAGAAACAGAGAGAAAAAGGAAGGTCATAGAGAAAGAGAAATCTCGTGAGGAGATGATTTTGCACCTGAATTTAATTGAAGACCTCAAAATAGATGACGGCGATTTGCAGCACTCGACAGACTAATCAGAGGAGAGAAGAAGTAGAAGAAGAACGTCTTTGGAAATCTCTGGCAATTTGTAATCGATGCTCATGGATTTCTTCGTAGCCGATGGAGAGAACAAGGAGAAAACGAGAAAGAGAAAACAAAAATTTCTGTCGTGGAATTAAAATTTTGTTGAGGGCTTTGGAAATTATTTATCACACAAATTATATTACAAAAAATTAGAAGGGTAATGTGGGATTTTTATTAATATAAATATTAAGTCACCAAGAATGATTTGAAAAGGTATAGATGGACAAAAATATAGAAAAATTATCCTTTATTTCCAATTCTCCCAAGATATTTCAGCTGGTTCTATTGTTTTGTGTAAGGCTATTTATAGCCATTAATTGTTGCTTAGTGAATAAATGATATTTTCAGGTTCTTATAACGTTATCAAAGTCTCTGATTTTACAATGTCTTGCAATTCTTCTAAGATCGTCCTTCATGTTATGACCAGTGTAATCTCTTCGTTGCGCTGCATATATTTTTATTAATCTGGGGAACGAAATTCTTCACTAGTATTATTTATATATAAAAAAAATTCAATAAAATGAGACTTGATCTTGTAAATAGAATTATTTGAAACCCCCAACAAACTCTCCCATAATCAATTGCAATTGCTAGAACACCTCATGAAGGTTTATAAGTATTGAATATATAGAGAACAAAGTCAGAAGGAGGTATCATTGCAATCACTACAAGAAAACATGGGTATTTCCGACGGCCAAATCCGTCGGAAATAGTCTTTTCCGACGGACTTCCGACGGATTCAAGCTGTCGGTTACAGTTCGTCGGAAATATGGTTTCCGTCGGAATCCGTCGGAAATTTCCGACGGATTTGTGCTGTCGGAAAGCCATCAGACATTTCCGACCGCGTCCGTTCCGACGGATACTCCGACGGATATTCGGTCGGAAATGCCGTCGGAAATGCTGTCGGTTATCCGTCGGTAATTTCCGACGGACTTTCGACGGATATATTAACGACAGAATTTCCGACGGATGGTGATCGGATGAATTTGTCGGAAGTCCGTCGTAAATCCGTCGGAAGATATTTCCGACGGATTTCCGACGGAGTTACGACGGATAATTTGATCGGAAGTTGTCTCGGAAGTCCGGCGGTTCTTCGTCGGAAATATGTTCCGACGGATTTACGACGGTAACTTATTCCGACGGAATTGGTATTTTGAATTTTATTTTGAATTTTATTTAATTATTTAATTTTTTGAAATTTATATATTAAAATTATATAAATAATAAATATATTAAAATTATATAAATTAAAAATAGAAAATAAAAATAGAAATAATAAATATATAAATTCATTAAACAAAATTAAAAAATTCATTACACATTAAAATAAATTGTTCAAAAAAAAGCATTAAAAAAAAATATTTAAACGGTTGGAGAATCTCCGTCGTCGGGATTATTATCCCGAAACATATGCGGGAAACATTTCTCCATCATCTTCTCCAAGCAGGAGAGCTTCTTGGTGGTAGTCTGTTGCTCCGTCCGTAGCTCTTCAACCTACTGGTCACGGTCTTTCACCGTTTGGGTGAGCCTCTCGATTTCTACCCGGTACTCCGAAGGATAACGAGGAAGCGAGGAAGAAGATTCCTGGGTCGGAAGGGTGCCTAACCCAGCGAATCGACCTTTCACTTGCCGGGTTTGCTGCGTATAATTATAACCGATAATAATTAAATAACGAAAATAAAAAAAAACGAAATGAAATTAAAACTTACCTCAAGTACAATCTGGTTTATCTCTTCCCGGGACAAAGAGTTCGAGGACGTCGATCCTTCGAGAGTGAGCTGCGATGTTGATAGTTCACGATCCAGCTTCGTCTTCTTGCTCCTCTCGACCACATCACGCATCCCCAAGTCCTGTATCTGACCGGTTTTCTTGTTGGTGTGTCTATTCTCGATGAGTTGAAGATAATCGGGTTCGGAACCAGATTCTCTCGCCTGCGAAAATTTGTTAAGTTAAATAAATATAAAAAACAGAATTAACAATAAAAAATTTAAATTAAACTTACCATTTCCATCACTTCCCGTTCGATGGTCTTTGCGTCCGCGTTGTAAATGTAGACCCCTTTCCCGCCTCGTTGGCTATTTCGGTTCTTCGACTGTTGCTCGGAGGTCTTTTTCGTCGCAGGCCTACTCCAGTACTCACAGAAGCCCTTCCAGACGTCGTCGTCAAGGTCCTTCGGCTTGTCTTTGTTGTGCTTCCACTTCTGCTTCCACTCGTACATGTGCTTCGAGTACGAGTTTGCGGCATACTTGTCGAATGTGTCAATGACTTTGCGCGTATGATGAGAGTCCCACGTGAACTCTTGCTACAATTTTTTAAAAAAATATGTTACATATCAAAAAGAAAAATTGACAAAATGAAATTCAAAATAAATAATATATCAATAAATAACTTACCGCGAAAGTCCGGTGCCACACGTCTTTCTCCTCGGTAGGCATGTCCGAATACTTCTCGTACGGTTTGTCCAACATGTTGTGGAGCATCCGTAATATCGCCTTGGTGATCTGAGTCGACAGCTTAAACCTGAAAACATTATGAAAAGATATAAATATGTTAAGTTTAAAAACCTAAATAAATTGAAATAATGTACAAAAATTTTCTTACCAAGTGCCGTCCTCAAACTTCGGGTCGAGTCGAATGCAATGGCCCCGGTTAGGCTGCCGGACTAGCTCCTCGATCTCAATGTGGCTCCGAGCAGCGGATTGCTGGGAATCAGGGATGTGAGTTCCCGAGCTCGTTGGTCCCGGAGGAGGCGTACACCGAGAACCCCAAGAACGGCGTCCTTGGTTGCCGCCTCCCAACTGAAGAACATCGTCGTGATCCCTGCGGAAAACGGTAAAATTGTTAGTAAATTAACAAAAAATTCAAAAGTTACCAAAATTTTTGAAATTTCAGCAAAACAATTTAGGAAAAATTCAAATTTTCCGGAAAATTCAAATTTTCCAAAAAATTCAAATTTTCCTAAAAATTCAAAGTTTACTAAAATTCAAATTTTTCAAAAATTTTCAAAATTTGCTAAAATATTTTAAAATCAGTTTTAATATATAAAAATATTTAGAAAACGTTTTATTACTATAAAAAATATTTAAAACGATTTTATTTCTAAATTAATATTTGAAAAAGGTTTTTATTATTAAAAAATATTTTAATATCAACTTAAATATATAGAAATATTTTAAAAACGTTTTTATTAGTTAAAAAATATTATAAACGATTTTAATATATACACATATTATAAAAACGTTTTTATTATTAAAAAAATATTTTAACATCAACTTAAATATATAGAAATATTTTAAAAACGTTTTTATTAATTAAAAAATATTATAAACGATTTTAATATATATACATATTATAAAAACGTTTTTATTATTATAAAAAATTTTAAAAACAATTTTAATATATACAAATATTATGAAAACGTTTTTATTACTTAATAAATATATTAAAAACGTTTTTAATATATACAAATATTGTCTAAACGTTTTTATAACTTAAACAATATTTTAAAAAATTCAAACAATATCTAGAAACGTTTGTAAAATATTTTTAAAAAATAAAACAAGATCTAAAAACGATTTTAATATTTTTAGAAAATAAAACAAGATCAAAAATTTGTTTTCTAGATCTAACAATTCTAAATCAACAATCTAAACACATAAACCCTAACACTAATATTATTCTAAATAACAAATTCTATTATAACCACTTAACAATTCACATAAATAGAATTCTAACAACCTAACTAATATATTCCCTAAAACTAACATGATATAAAAATTTTTTAAAGGAATTGATTAAACTTACATGGTTTTGTTGGAGAAGAATTGAGGAATTGATGAAAAGGAGTTGATGAATTGAAGATTAAAATTGAAATTGTGAAGAAGAAGAAGAGAAGAGGGAGAAGAACAGATTTTCGCTAAGGAAGAAGAAGAGAGAAGAGGGAGAAGAAGGAGAAGAAGCGACGGAAGAGAGAGAGGAAGAAGAGAGAAAGAAGGAAAAAAACTTACGTTTCGTCGATATAATTCGATATCCGTCGGAAATCCGTCGGATTTCGAAAAAATAATTTCATTTACGCGGTTGATATTCCCGCGGTCTCGAAAATATCAAAGTCCGTCGGAAATCAGTCGGAATTCCGTCGGATTTCGAAAAAATAATTTCATTTACGCGGATGATTTTCCCGCGGTCTCGAAAATATCAAAGTCCGTCGGAAATCCGTCGGAAATTTCCGACGGATTTCCGACGGATAAGGTATATTCCTTGCATGTTTGTCGATTAGTCAGTCAACAAGCACGTGTCTAATTTTTCATATCCGTCGGAAATCCGTCGGAAATTTCCGACGGATTTCCGACGGATAAGGTATATTCCTTGCATGTTTGTCGATTAGTCAGTCAACAAGCACGTGTCTAATTTTTCAGATCCGTCGGAAATTTCCGACGGATTTCCGACGGAATTAGGGTATATTTGGGGTTTAGGGTTTCTTTATATGATTTAGGGACATGTGATTTACATGTTTCATTCAATATATATATTAAGTTCATCAATATTAAAGGCTTTGCATTAGTTTAAAAATTATACAACATCAAAACATATCATTTCTCATAAATCAACTATATCTTATACTATAACTTATACAAACACTTCCATCAAAATTTATAAATTCTATATAACACATTTTCTTGATGTATATACAAGGTTAACCTATTTTATATACATAATACAAGTGTTTGTAAACATTTGCCACAAAAAACCTATACCCTATACCCTAAACAAGATTTTTAAATATCCGTCGGAAATCCGTCGGAAATATCCGACGGATTTCCGACGGTTTGAGTTGAATCTGGGTTATATCCGAGGGATTGATATTTTAGCCGAGACAGCTCAATCCGTCGGAAATCCGTCGGACATTTCCGACGGATATCCGACGGATTGAGTTGAATCCGTCGGAAAGCCGTCAGAAATTTTCGACGGATTTCCGACGGATTCAGCTGCATCGGCTAAAATAGGTTTTATCCGAGGCAGCTGAATCCGTCGGAAATTTCCGACGGATATTTAAAAATCTTGTTTAACCTTGTATATACATCAAGAAAATGTGTTATATATAATTTATATAGAAGTTATAATATAGGTTAACCTTGTAACCAAAAAATTTTTTGTGGCAAAATTCTGATTTTGTTACACTTAATCAAATGTCTAACTTTATAAAATTTTGACATAACTGATATATTACACATTACAATTCTAGTTCAAATATATGTACATATTTTACGGTGCAAATTTTATAATTAAAATTACTGTCAATCCGATGATGAGTAATCTGATTATCCTGAATCAGAAGGTTCCCCAAATTCGTCAAATTCTTCTTCTGAATCCTCAAATACTCGATCGTCTGACTGTATGGTGAAATCAACGACAAGGTCGACCTCAAGGGAATGCTCGATTGAACCCAAACCTACGGAGCTTTGTTGGAGGGGTTCATGATCAGACATCCCATGAACTCTACCTCTCGGGTTTATCGATGTGACTGTAACCCACGGGTCTTGCTTGTTTGTCACCCGCGGATAGGGAATGTAGCATACCTACACCATGTAAAAATTTAACCACGGGAATGCAACAAAACTAAATTAAAAATTAACGTAAAAGAAATACAAACCTGGTCTGCTTGTGATGCAAGTACAAATGGCTGGTATCTCTGGAGTTTTCTTCTGCTATGTAATGATGTAACACCAAATTGGTCGTGTCGCACACCGCTTCCTACTTATGGGTCGTTCCAGTCGCATAAAAATGCAACACATCTTAGACCGAGCATTCCCGGGTACTGAACATCGAAAATCTCACGTACGACACCATAGTATACAAGATCACCTGACTGAGTTGATACACCGTAATCTGAAGTTGTCGCACTCCTATCATCCCGAAGAATCTTAAAAGCGTACCCCCGTGTGCTATACATCACATGTGACTGCACGGTTGCTAGTGGAAATCTCACAATTTCTTCTAACCACGTGGGAAATGTTTGTCCGTTAGCCTTCTCTGTCGTCACCTGTACAATTAAAATAAAAATACTTCAAATAATTAAATCTTTCATTACATATGATGATTGCTAAAAACAAGGCAATTAAAAGACTTACATAATCTCTTAACCAACGTCCGAACTCTTCCTGTTTGAGCTCGATTAGCTCGTCCTCTGTTTTGTCAGGAAATGCATAACGTTGATAAGCCATATACATCCTGTGAGATTGAAACAATTATCACGTTAGTACATATATATATAATCAAGAACCCAATAAGTAATTAAAAATTAAGTTCAATATATAATACCTCTCATATTCATCAACTCCGTCGCAGTTTGTGAGAATATACATATGCAAATGCTCTCGCTCTTGTGGTGAAAGTCTCCTCTTCTTGCCTTTTCCACTAAGTCGTCCAATCTGTAAAAATATATGAGGTACATCGACCGGATAGAAAGGTAGGACGCCTCCGTCATCATGTCGAGCTGCTCTACGACTCTTTGTTTAGACTTGTGATGGAAAGTAGGACTCGGCAAAATGTGAGGTTTCTTCATTGATGGTCTGTGCGACGATAGAACCCTCCACTCTACTCAAATTGTTCACCTTCTTCTTTAGATGTAACATATACCGTTCGAAAGGATACATCCAACGGTACTGAACCGGGCCCCCAAGCTCTGCTTCTCGAGGGAGATGAATTGTTAAATGTTCCATAACATCAAAGAATGAAGGAGGAAATATCTTCTCCAAATTGCAAAGGATTAAAGGTATATTAGCCCCAAGATTGCGGATACCGTCGGATGTAAGAGAGCGAGAATATATATCTCGGAAAAAGGCACCAATCCCTGCAATATATGGATAACAAATGAATAATTAAATAATGAAGTATATATTGTATAAAGTAGTAAATAAATAATTTCATGATTGTACCTGCAATTGCTTCGTGGACATTACGTGGTAGAAGACATGCAAAGGCAAATGGAAGGAGGCGCTGCATCACCACATGACAATCATGACTCTTCATCCCAGTAAACTTCCCTTCTCCATGATCAACGCAGTTCCGAAGGTTAGATGCGTATCCGTCCGGGAATCTAACACTTTCGGTAATCCAGTCAAAAAACTCGGCCTTTGAAGGTTCATCGAAACGAAAAGCCAGGACCGGAGGCTTCCCGTTCCCTGTCACATGTAGTGCTCTACGAGAACAAATGTCTGGCAAGTCCAATCTAGACTTCAGATTGTCCTTCGTCTTCCCTTTGACATTGAGAACGGTGTTCATAATGTTGTCGAAAAAATTCTTCTCAATGTGTATGACATCCAGAATATGCCTCAAAAGATGGTTTTTCCAATAAGGCAAATCCCAGAAAATGCTCCTCTTGTGCCAATTATGAACGTTGCCACAACCATCAACAGGATGATGTCCGTTACCACCACAATCAACGGTCCTCTCTGCACCAAAATCTCTAAACTGAGTCAACAAATACTCACCTTCTAACTCAGGAGGAGGACCGTCAAATACTTTCCGGTTCTTCCTAAACAATGTGGTGCTCCGACGATAAGGATGATCGCTAGGTAGGTATCGCCTATGACAATCAAACCAAGACGTTTTCCGTCCGTGCTTCAATTGGAACGTATCAGTGTTATCTTGACAGTACGGGCACGATAACCTTCCGTGCGTTGTCTATCCTGATAACATGCCATATGCTGGAAAATCGCTAATAGTCCACAAAAGTACCGACCGCATGATGAAATTTTGGTGACAAGAAACATCAAACGCTTCAATACCTTGGTCCCATAACATTCGCAGCTCATAAATCAATGGTTGCAAAAACACATCAAGTGATCTCTTCGGATGCTCTGGTCCAGGAACGAGAATGTTAAGGAACAAGAACTCCCTTCGCATGCACAAAGATGGCGGCAAATTGTAAGGTGTTACAATTACTGGCCACAAAGAATATTTTCTGCCGTGCTTCCCAAAAGGGCTGAAACCATCGGTACATAATCCAAGGTATACGTTCCTTGCCTCAAACGCAAAGCTGGGATAAATGGATTGAAAATGTTTCCATGCTCCTGCATCTGACGGATGGGCGATTTGTCCATCTGTTGTATGCTCTGCATGCCATCTCATTGCTCCTGCTGTGCGCTCTGACTGATATAACCTCTTCAATCTCTCTATTAACGGTAAATACCACATCCGTTTATATGGCACTGGCACTCTTCCACCTGTTTCCTTATACCGAGGTTTGCGACAAAAATGACTTGTCGTACGATCTGCGTCCTCTCTCCAGTAGAGCATACAGTTGTCTATGCATACATCTATCATCTGATACGGCAATCCTAGACCTTGAACAAGTTTCTGTATCTCATAGTATGATGCCGGTGCAAGATTATCTTCTTGCAAAATTTCTTTCACAAAATCAGCGATTGCATCCACGCACTCCTCACTCAAATTGAAATCCGTCTTTATACCCATCATCCTTGTTGCAGTTGATAAAGGGGAATGTTCACCTCTACACCCATCATATAACGGATGTTTAGCAGCGTCTAACATATCAAAGAATCTCCGAGCTTCTAAATTAGGTTCTTCTCCCCTATCTCCATACTCAGCAACCGATGGTATACTTTCACGAAATGCATCGTTCACCATCTGAACATGACCTACAGTACTTTGTTCTTCCATTGCGGGTTCTTCTAAGCTAGTGTTATCCCCAATATAATGTTCACTAGTACTAGCATAATTATCCACCATTGTATCATTTTCTCCATGATAATACCAAATCTTGTAACCCGGCATAAACCCATGACAATACAAGTGTGACCATACTTCATCTATCACGATAAATCTACGATTCCCACAATTGGTACAAGGGCAATAGATTTTACCGGTTTCTTTTGCTTTCTTCTGCATACCCGCAAATGCCATGAATTCCTGTAGACCTTTTTTGAATTCATCCGTAACTAGGCCCGTGTCCGGAATTTGATGAGGCTTGTCCATCCATGATCGAAAATAATTATAAAGATTTGAAGAGGACATTTTCGTAAGGAATTAGATAACAGAGTTTTTTTTTGGTTGTGATTATAAATGAAGCGTGGAAACGTTTTTATAAGGAAAATTTTGTGCATTTTCCGACGGATTTCCGACGGATATAAAGTAGATATTATCGATGTCGGCAACCATGTCGGCAACTATGTCGGCAACCATGTCGGCATTTGTCGGTAATCCGTCGGAAGTCCGTCGGAAATCCGTCGGAAAATTCCGACGGATGAACGTCGTCGGAAATCCGTCGGCAGTATGTCGGCAACATCAGAATTGGTCAAAAAGTCGTCGGAAATCTGTCGAAAAGTGTCCGACGGATTATGGTCGTCGGAAATTTCGACGGCTTGCCGACGGGGTAATATTTCCGACGGATTTCCGACGGATGAAAAGTTAGTCGGAAATCCGTCGGAAAGTCGTCAGAAATTTCCGACGGAATTATTGCCGTCGGAATTTCCGTCGGAAATACACCTGTTTTCTTGTAGTGAATGGAATTGTTGATATTCGCGGTGAACACAAAATTACTGACTTCTTTGTAAAAAAAAAAAAAAAAAAATTGGTTAAGTTCGAATCTGTTCCAATCCCAAGGTTTATCTAGCTCCCAAACTGTTTCAAACAAGTATCAACATCAATTCATAGGCATAGATAGTAGAGATTATGCAAGTAAGGAACCATGTTTGGTTACAAAATGCAACGTGTCTTCGAACGGGGTAATGAATTTTTAATATCTAACTAGAAAAAATATGAGTTCTAACCTTATTCTTGAACATGAATAGTTCAAAATTGTCACGGGGCTTAGAGTGATGGCCAACGAAAGAAGTGAGATTTATATACAGTTTTATGGGTTTTTCCTCAAATTGTGATGTTATTCAACTTTTATGCAATTGTCTCATTGTGATTGGTCTAATGAAAACCATCCTAATAAAACTGCTAGAATTTGTGAAAAAAGAGAGCTAGATAGTCAATTTATCTAAAATGATTTTATCATATAACGCATTAATTTCCATATTCAACGCGCTTTTACTTTTTTGTACATCTGCACACAAAACAAAAAAAGTCTTTCATTTGAATAATTCAGACCAAAAAAAAGTCTTTCATATCAATACTCAAGTTGAATTTGAATACATATACACACTAAGCAGTTCTTTGAGGTTCGTAAAAAGTGTTTAATCCTTATATATAATACTTTGCTTAACAAATCTTGATTTGAACATAATTACAGTTTAAGGTTAACAAATTTTATAAATATATATAAACCATGCATGGACTTCCACTCTCAAAAATGTGATCACCAAATTTTCATTTTCACATCTGTTATTTTTGTGTATTTTTTTTTTTGTGATCTACAATTTTAAATTGAACATCCGAAATGAAAACCAAATAGGAGGAATATAGTTTACAAACGACACCGAACAATTTCTAAATCTAACTCTACGAGCCAAACTATTTGTCATAGTGTATTTATATATGCAACATAAAATATATTTATAGTTCTACAAGTTAATCGTAACAATCATGAATACAATAAAAAATAAAAAGTTCGTAATTTTTCTACATAGACGATTGTTTTTAAATCAATTTTATTTAAGTGAGACAAATAATAAATAACAATAAAAGAAGAAAATCTAACATAACTGAACAAGTCTCTTTGATTTTAAGTTTTGTTGTCGTTTATTACTTCTTAGTAGTGTAGGACCAAAATTATCGCACAATAGACAGAAGAGATTTAATCACGATTTATATAAATAAACAGTAAGGAACATACGATTCATAAAACGATAAAGCAATAAAATAAATTTAAGGAGGCGAGATGAATCTCTTTCCTTAACTCTAAGAATCCGTAGTGTGACAGGTTTTAATAGATCTATGAGTCACAGGATACAACCAAAGTAATATGTATCATCTACACTTGATATCAGATCTATCGAACATTATACTACGATACTCTCGAATAAAGACTTACTCTAAGCTGTAGAGAATTGAAGGAACTTTTTATTTTGTAAGTGTGTTTTCTGTGTGTGATTGGATGCCTTTCTCTCAAGAGAGGCGATCCTATATATATGAGAAGATCATAGAGGAAATTATTTCCAACTAGCGATGTGAGACTTTTTACATGTCCCTCACATTTCCTTTTTTTAGGTTTTTCATTTTTTTAGGTTTTTCATTTTCTTAAGATTTTTACTTTTTTGTAGGCTTTTCCTTTTTTAAGACTTTTCCTTTTTTTAAGGTTTTTCCTTTTTACATTCACAAGGCTTTTTTACTTAGCCCAAATATCTCATTTCAATTCACACATACACATATTTATAAAGCCCTCAAGCTTTTATAAATTTTGTTCCAACAAGTAGAATATACTCTTATTCATTTGTTTCAAATTGCAATTTTAATTATTATCTATTGCCTCTTTTCTTTTTTTTTTTGTCTATGGACTATTTGTATTTTCTTTCTGCATTAGAACTACAGTTTTTATATAAATATATGTATTCTGATCATAAAATAATTAAAAAATTTACTTGTTTTCTACTTTTTAGCACTATTAATTTTATTTAAGAATAGTTTAATTTTTAATTAAATTTATTATAAAATATTTGAATAAAAAATATTTGTTTTCGTTTACGGCATCAAAAATCTTAGGCACGGCTCTGGTTATATATAAACTCATTTTAATCCTAGACTATACGTAATGACATAGACGTGATCGTTGGTCGTATGGAGAAAGCGAGTACGAGTCCTCCTCACCTTAGTCTTTTCGGCTGAACGGAAGATGAGGGTGGTGGTGATGGCGTCGAGATAGTGCGGTGGGGGTGACGATGAAACGTGGCCGAGAAGCAATGGAGAAGGTGGTGTCGCGGTGGAGGGTCAATGATTGGAGAAGAGGGAAACAAATTGGAGGTGATGGCCGGTGAAGCTGATCGGAAATGGAGGTGGCTCGGCTTGGCTTGTTGCGTAAGTCACGATCTAGGGTTCGCCCTAGATGGCGTCTCCTTGGCTCAACAGTGCAGAACGGGACCTCCGACGGTGGTGGCTTTTATCTTAGAGATTTGGTGATTGGTGGACTTGTTAAGCTGAGCCACTACCAAGCATGATAAATTGATGAGAGTAAGAACACATATATTTAGGAAGAATTATTATTAGACTCTCATCAGAATCATGTTACAAGTTACATTCTCTTATATAGAAATAAAGATAGACATAATATAAACATAAATGTTAATAATATATTTAGAGATAAATTTAAATTTTCTAAACTAAGATATTGGTAAATATCCATATTTTCATGTTTTTCATTCTTCATGTTTTCCATAATCTCGATATGGACGATCTCATCGATCTCCCAATACCCTTCCGTAAGCTCAAACGTGGTAACATGTGTGAGATTGGACAAATCTTCAAAATATCGGCGTTATACCCGGCCGTCGGGTCAGATCGCGGCGTTATACTCAGCTGTCGGGTCAAATCGGCTACAACACCCAGCCGTTGGGTCATCAACGACGTTTATACCCGGTCGAAGGGTCAAATCGGCTACAACACACAGCCGTTGGGCAACGACGATTATACCCGATCGTAGGGTCAAATTGGTTCGATGGAAAATCCATCATGAACACCGTAGTAGCTCGTGATTGCGAGATCAGAAAACAACTCGCGAGGACGAGAAGTCAAATCAAAAGAAGACGTCAAATTCGCAAGGCGAGAAAAACATCATCGTCATCACCACCAAACATGAACGAACCCATCAAAAATTTATGTTCATAATCTAGTGCCTTAATCTTCAAGAATTTAGCAAGTTTGCTAGAAATCAAACGTGGCCAATTATTGACTGAATCAAACAACGTAATCCATCGAAAGGATGATCTCACGTCTCTCTTCTACCTTTTTTTTTTTAAAAGAAGAAACGTATGAATCAAAGAAGAAAAAGAAAAAAAAAACAGAATCTTTCGGGGAAAGATAAACTTTTTTTTTTGGGTATAATTAAAATAAACCTAACTCATATGAATTGGATCAAGGTTCTGATACCATGATAAATTGATGAGAGTAAGAAGAACACAAAGATGTTTAGAAAGAATTATTATTAGACTCTCATCAGAATCATGTTACAAGTTATATTTTCTTATATAGAGATAAAGATAGACCTAAAATAAACATAAATGTAAATAATATATTTAGAGATAAAGGTAAATTTCCTAAGATATTGGTAAATATCCATATTTTTTATGTTTTCCATTCTTCATGTTTTTCATAATTTCGATATGGTCGATCTCATCGATCTCCCAATAAAGCAAAATATCAGTTGCAAATACTTTCCCAAAACCATTGAAGTTGGAGCAGTTTGAGAAGTTTCGTGGAATGATTGGAGTGACATTACTGAAGTAAGCTAAGTTCAGATGAATTGACTTAAATTATTCGTTAAATTGAATTAGTCGTTGCCTTATCTTTTGTTTGTCAATAAAGTCCTAGTCTCTATCTAGGAAGATATTTCAGCTGGTTCTATTGTTTTGTGTAAGGCTATTGATAGCCATTAATTGTTGCTTAGTGAATAAATGATATTTTCAGCTTCTTATAATTAACGTTATCAAAGTCTCTGATTTTACAATGTCTTGCAATTCTTCTAAGATCGTCCTTCATGTTATGACCAGTGTAATCTCTTCCTTGCGCTGCATATATTTTTATTAATCTGGGGAACGAAATTCTTCACTAGTATTATTTATATATAAAAAATTCAATAAAATGAGACTTGATCTTGTAAATAGAAATATTTGAAACCCCCAACAAACTCTCCCATAATCAATTGCAATTGCTAGAACACCTCATGAAGGTTTATAAGTATTGAATATATAGAGAACAAAGTCAGAAGGAGGTATCATTGCAATGGAATTGTTGATATTCGCGGTGAACACAAAATTACTGACTTCTTTGTAAAAAAAAAAAAAAAAAAATCGGTTAAGTTCGAATCTGTTCCAATCCCAAGGCTTATCTAGCTCCCAAACTGTTTCAAACAAGTATCAACATCAATTCATAGGCATAGATAGTAGAGATTATGCAAGTAAGGAACCATGTTTGGTTACAAAATGCAACGTGTCTTCGAACGGGGTAATGAATTTTTAATATCTAACAAGAAAAAATATGAGTTCTAACCTTATTCTTGAACATGAATAGTTCAAAATTGTCACGGGGCTTAGAGTGATGGCCAACGAAAGAAGTGAGATTTATATACAGTTTTATGGGTTTTTCCTCAAATTGTGATGTTATTCAACTTTTATGCAATTGTCTCATTGTGATTGGTCTAATGAAAACCATCCTAATAAAACTGCTAGAATTTGTGAAAAAAGAGAGCTAGATAGTCAATTTATCTAAAATGATTTTATCATATAACGCATTAATTTCCATATTCAACGCGCTTTTACTTTTTTGTACATCTGCACACAAAACAAAAAAAGTCTTTCATTTGAATAATTCAGACCAAAAAAAAGTCTTTCATATCAATACTCAAGTTGAATTTGAATACATATACACACTAAGCAATTCTTTGAGGGTTCGTAAAAAGTGTTTAATCCTTATATATATACTACTTTGCTTAACATATCTTGATTTGAACATAATTATATACAGTCTAATTGAATTCTATTCAATTTTTAAGCTTAACAAATTTTATTAATAAATATAAACCATGCATGGACTTCCATTCTCAAAAATGTGATCACCAAATTTTCATTTTCACATCTGTTATTTTTGTGTATTTTGTTTTTTTTTGTGATCTACAATTTTAAATTGAACATCCGAAATGAAAACCAAATAGGAGGAATATAGTTTACAAACGACAACATAAAATATATTTATAGTTCTACAAGTTAATCGTAACAATCATGAACACAATAAAAATAAAAAGTTCGTTATTTTTTTGCAATCATATGTAATATGTATTTGTTTATAAATCTACGAATACAATAAATGCTATGGATCAGCTTTGGATAAAAACAAAAAGACCGAAGTTTGAATCATTACAGTCAAAGTTTGATTCTTTTTCCTTTTGTAGAATACATAGTTTAGATTTCAATAAAAATAATATCGTATTCGTATATGGGAAATTTAACCTTGTCCATTCTCTGAGTTGAGTTGTGAGTACAAGGAATGTAGAGGAATCTCTAAATAACCAAGAGCTTTTCAAAAGATTGATTAAGAATTTTCCAAGTTCTATACAGTAGATTTAAATGAATTTTGTTATCTTCAATCATCCTCGTCCACATCAAGTACCATCTTCAGTTTCCTTCTGCTAAGTGGACTTTGACTCAGGGAAACGCCACCAGATGCAGAGTCGTCACCGGAATCTGCCAACTCATCATCCTCCAGTTCATGATCTGATAAAATATTTGGATCTTCTGGAGGTGAAGTAGAAGGAGCATCCTCGCTGATATGAACATCTGTTTGGGATTCTCTACTTTGCCCGGTGATGTCGTTTTGATCATTGTCCTCTTCTTTGCCAGAGGTAGGCATATTTGGACTTGTTTCATTCCTAATCACAAAAAGAGAGTCACTACTCATGAGATCAATCTCAGAAGTTCCTTTAATTCTTTCTAAGTTAATCTTGTCTACAAATCGGAAGAGACAAAATGAGTGTAAAGTTTTTGCCTTTCTGTGTTGTCTTCAGAACCTTCTGGAGTAATCTCATTGCTTGATCTTGTGTGCTTCTCAATCTTTTGTGTTTTTCTCCTTCTCCTACAAAAGACAACTCTCAAGTATCAATTTCCATCGCTCAAGAAACCAAGTTTGATCTTCATGGGAGTCATCTTATTATAACATTTAGTTACCTTTTCTTGTCGGAGTCATCTGCTGAAGAATCATCTTGGTCATCTTTCAGCATCATGCCAGCTTCTGACTTCTTACCACGAGGGAGACGTAAACCGAGTTGCTTTAATTTACGTGAAACTTGGGCAGTGGTACATGTATTTTCAGAGCCCAATTCATTGGCAATCAGATAACAGCAGCGATTTTGGTCCTTGAACCTGCACATAGACAACAATAGAAAAACAAGGAGTCAATAAACCTGTTGCACAGACACAGTTTATGCAGAGGAGGCGAAGTTTGACACTCACTTCTCGTATAGTTCCTTAATAAGTGTTTCTTGTTCTTTGCTAAAGGAACTCGCTCTCTTTCTGGTGTTTCTGTTTTAAAGGCAGTAGAGGTGAGTCATTAAAATCCAAATCTAAATATGCTAAGTTTGGAAATTTTGTTAACTCTAAGAGATACTCACGAAGGTTGCCGATCCGATGCTGCCTCTAAGTGATCTGGATCACCATTTCCATTCTTGCCTTCACTTGCTTCCAGAGAGCTATCACCACGCCGAAGTCTTTTCCTTGTTTCTAGACCTAGCTGTTTAAGCTTGTTGGTTACTTGTGCAGCAGAAAATCCACCATCAGGATCCAAACTTTCAGCAATAAGCCGGCTGCAATTTTTATCATCTTTGAACCTGCAACAATTTCATTATAAGCAACTAATGGAATCAAACTTCAAATGCTTATGAAATCTAAACCATGGATCAATGCTTATACTACTTAAGTAAGAAATAACAGAAATTATGCAGAATGATTTGTGGTTCTTCCTTCAGTAACTACGCATTGAACAAAACATACCTTTCATATAGCTCTCTAATTTTTATCTCCATGTCAGCATCAAGAACAAGTCTTCGCTTTCTTTTAGATGGTCCTGCAGATTCATTTTCCACAATATCATCGTCCTCACTGCAGCAAGCAAAAATCCCAAGCATTAGCAAATAAAAATGAAGTATCTTCAGCTAACAAGAAACATAAGGTATACAAACTAATATCACAAGGGGAAGTTTCTCTTCTATCAAATGAAAACCTTTCTTCCTTTTGAAATCCTTGATCATAAGATATCACCACATCAGCTTCATCATCACCTAGAGCATCTGCTATGTTTCTGCGGGCCCATCCTTTGTCCGATGGCCAGACATTGTCCTCAGTTCCTGAGACCTTTTCTTGATTTCCCATTTGTTTTCTTAGATGACCAAGCTCATGCAACATATATTCAGCATTTATGTAGTGGCATTCTTTGCGACTCTTTGAGAAGAGAATTTCCACAAAGAGAAGAGGCTGTGACTTCATTTTCTTCAACATATGTCTTACCAGATCTGTCAGGAAGGTAACTATGTTTTCATAGTCTTTACAAGGACAAGCTTTCTGCTCATCAAGGATCTTATGGAATGTTATTAGCAGTGACAGCTGTAAAGTTAAACCAATAAAATAGTGAGGAAGGTGCAAAGCAATAAAAATATATTTATCAATTGTGGGATGTGATTTAAAACACTAACCTGATACAACATGGGAGATAGTTCCAAGTCTTCTGTAATCCTCCGCAAAATGCTTACTATGTGGTGATTCGTCTGTTTTGGGTTGCTTTTGTAAAACTTTAGCAACCAGCATATGTTTTGAATGATGCTGTTGCTTGCAAAAGCAGATATAAAAGTGGAAACCTTAAAATCAACTTCATCTGTTGCAGTTTGCTCTTCACCATCAGAAGAATCGTCAGTGCCGCAAGACAGATCATCGACAACATGATTTGATTTAGGGCTGTGCGTTTGTTGAGTTTCATCGGCTTCAGTCCCTAGGTTGGAATCCCCTGGATAATTGGGAGGCACATCCATTGGTCCATCCTCATTAGAAACTGCTGAATTAACCATCGGTATGCTTTTTGCGGTGCTAGCTACGTTTGATGTACTTGGATGATTTTCAGACAGTTCATGCACTGTGGCCTCTTTATTTCCCCTGGATTTTTTCTTTCTTGCCTTTCTTGATTTTTTTGAAACCTGGGGCATGAAACAGACATTTGGTTGAAAAAATCCACATAAATAACCCTTGACACATGTTAATAGGCTTTGTATATCATCTAATCAAAGTTTCATATCCAAGCAGTCACATACCCTCAAAGTTCCACGCCCTTGAAGGTTTTCCATAAGGCCTACAATTATATGGATGCTTTCCACCAGATCTCCAAGCTCACTGGCAAGAAACAAAAAGTAATTTCAAGCAAGTTAAACTTACAAGTTAGGTAATTGCCAAGCACCATCATACAAGAAGAAAAAAAACATTAAAATGAGCTTTTCAGTCAAATATTTAACAAGTCAACCAAGAACACATGCATACTGTCACGATTATGTATATGTTCCAAGATTCACCAGTTATATATATCACACTACAAGAGTTGTCAAATCATTTATTGAAAGATACTGCATGCCCTCAAGATTCTGGAATAAGAAGAAACCGAAGCAGAGGCCAACCTTTTAGGTTGCTTGTGGGTGTCAAAACTTCTCACCAGATTCAGGATGAAGTGACACATCCCTTGATCAGTTTGGTCGTAAAACAACTTATAAAGCAAGATGCGGACAGTAGAAGCTTCTCTAGAGTCTTCAGGTAGCAATCTAAGTACCAGATCTAACAAGCAAAGCTGCATTAAAAAAAGCAAACGAAAAATGCAGACCATGAGTAGCCGCCATTAATTGCTGAATAAAATGCATAATGTTTTCTTCTCTCCTACTCGTAAACCATTGACACATGCATAAATCTACAGAAAACAATGAGCTACAGAAACCATTTAGAAAAATATATAAGGGCAGCCAGAAGAGCAGTGTTAGGGATTAGCCAGCCTATTACATACCATAGTTTTCACAAGAGAGCCTGCTGCATATAGAAACTTAAATTCTTTAGTTTCCTTCAGACCATCAAATGCACAGCGCCATTTTGAAATGACAAGCATAAACATTCTGTCATTGATTGTTGCTGCAATCGGCGCACAAATGTCACTCTTAGAAAAGTTTCCTCCGGCATTCCGATTGGTCGAAAGTTCAGGAGTTTCTTCTTTTCCTGTTGCTGGCTGAAAAGGAATACAAGCCAGGTAACAAAAGAATCACGGAGATTAAGAAAAGTAAAACTTAGAAAAATGAAAGGGAGACAAAAACAAACTAGTTCAATTACTCACATTAGAAGCCAAAGACTTGTGAAACTGAAAAGAGGTGACTGCCTGAGCAACCTGGAAGAAAGTAACAATGTCGCTATTCTGAATGGAGGGATGCTCCTTTTCTATATCTTTAAATACTGTCTGCATCAGAACTAAGAGATATGGTACACTGGCATTAGCATCACCATACTTAAAACCAAGTATAAAACAAAAGTCGTTGTTCTATTGTGTCACATACCATTATATCCTCCTGACATAAACTGATTGATGAAATCATGCTGCAACTTCAAAACATTGTCATTTGTCACGGACATTGGTCCATGTTCCCAGACAATCTTTTCTGTGGATCCACGACCTTTATGAGGATTTAGTATTGTGCTCTCCGTAGCAGAAGGTATTCCCTTTAGTACAGCTTTAGTGCCACCCTATCAAAAATCTCATTTAAATTACAAAAAAATTACATGACATAAACTTTTAAGAATCATTGCGAGAAACAATACCATGGTAACCCGGGTGAATGTCCCACCAAATTGTGAATGACGCTGATTCGCATTGTGGAGTCTCGCAAGCTTTCTTTTGACTTCCTCCTCCTTCATTAGTTTCTTCAAACAGTCTATAGAAGCCTTTTCTCCTTGATCCAACTGCCAAAACAAAATGCTCGACCACATCATCAATACCATAAGAAACTTAATTTAGGTATTGAAGAATATCGCAGAATGAAATTGGATTTGGGATCAGTGTGAATAAGGTATCACTGTATAAGTGGAATGTTGAAAGGAATTTCACTGAAAATCAAAAAATTTGTCGCTCTGATACGCTGTGCAGGTGTTCTGTCGTTTCAATATCGGAAATCGTATTGATCCAGTTGAAACACTAACCTTCTCAGGAGCCTTTGCAATGAGCTCCATGTCTTGACCCAAGAGAATATAGTGATAAATATCTAGCAGAAGTAGGTTGTCATGTCTCAACAAACTGTTACATCCCTCGATAGTCTGAGTGATTACTAGAAATATGTCCAGCACGTTTTCACGGGACAGGAGTTCAAGAAACTGATCCCTCAGCGACAAAAAGTAACAAGTGGATTCTCCAGCCTTTTGAAGCGGGGAAATATCATGGATAGCCAGTAAATTCCTAAACAGAGTGAGCACAAGCTGAACCAATTTCCAATCCTCCTCGTTGAATACATCTCTGGAAAGCATACAATCAGTTTAGAATAACGGTTTGCACCACACATGAAGTACTTAACACAACAAGAAACTGAATGAAATTTCCCAATCTTGTCTTATTCATAAGCTTTTGAGTTAGGAGACTTACAATTCTAAGTTCTCGAGGGGGATTTCTAGCAAAGACACAATCACTGCAACAATGTTACTGAAAGTAATGGCAGATTTCAATCCCCACAAATACTCAATCTGCTGGGGGATATCATCCGAATCAGGCTCTACAGGCATTGTGAGAAACACCAACACCTTAACTGAACAATCATCAGATAACAGTATCATCAGAACATTACATCAAAGCGTGAGAAAGTTGAAACGAAGAAAACAACAGTACCTGCATTTAGAACTAAGTTATGTTCATCTTGATAATGCTCGATGATCGGAATCAAATCTTTCGAGACTATATTCCACGCACAGACCTGCTTGAAAACTTCCCTGCTCTGAGGATCGTCCCGTCTCAAAAATCTCAGTAAGTCTTTCAGATTGTCTGCCATTAGAACAAAAAATGAAAATGAAATTGAACAGCTGAAACTCATCGAGCCGGATCAGATATCGGCAAAATCATTTGGCGAGGAAAGTTTTTACCGAGACAGTAGTCACTTTTGGAGTACCCAATTCTTCTTCTATCATCGTCTTCCTCGGGAAGACCGAGATCGCTGCAGATGACTGATAAACCCTCCAAATCCATCTTCTTTTTGGTAGAGATTCTCTCCTCCATATCCATTTTCCTCCGCAGATTTGTGGTTTCCACTCAAACAAAAAGAGAAAAAATCAAACTCTCTACGAAATTAACCAGCGAACGACAAACTTCGAATCAACACATAAACATCGAACAGACGATAACCCACATCTTCAGTATCACTAATCTCAGTGATTAGGGCTCTTGTTGTGGCGCGTATAGTTGCAGAAATTTTCCCGCCATTCCCTATCCTCAAAAAGTAGTCAAAACAGAACATCCAGATTTGGCCCATAGGTTAAAACGGGCCATATGTTTTAATAGGCTTATCTATAAATGGGCCCAAAACTCCGTCGTTTTAGATTCGTACGTGTCCTTTTGTTTTTCTAAAACTTAATTACTTTTATATGATTTTGTCACTCTTTCGATACGAACTAAGCAATTCTTCTTCGTAAATTCCGCCGAGAAATCAAACTTCTCTACTCTCTGAGCTTCTTGACCTCTCTCTCTCTCTCGTATTACCTCTCGAATTCGTTGATCCTTCTCGGCGGAAACGGAAATGGCTCAGGTGGTTGCTACAAGGTCGATTCAAGGCTCACTGTTGTGTCCCAATGGTGGATCTGTGTCTGCGAGATCCGAGAAGTTTTTGAAGCCGGCGAGTTTTGCAGTGAAGCTTCTGGGAAACGAAGCGAAGAGGAGCGGAAGAGTCGCTGTGAGAAGCAGAAGAGTGGTTGATACTACTGTGAGATCCGCTCGTGTCGAGACTGAAGTGATTCCAGTGTCTCCCGAGGATGTGCCTAACGTATGTGAGCTTATGTTTTTGTACTCAGAATAATTGTTGAATGTGGCTGCATCTTTTTTTTTTTTTGGATTTCGAGTTAGTTAGTTGATGAGAAAGCATTTCAATTTGATTTTTACCAGAAACTATCCATTTCGATTTGATGTTGAATGAGACAGCTTAAAGCTAATGGTTCAGGGGTTCAGTGAGAAGTTTTTATGAGCTATGTAGCTGTTTTCAATCTGTAAAATTAGTCAGATTACTTATGTGCATTGATATTTTTTTGCGCTGATTACAATTTCTGGGAAGAATTTTATTAGTAAATGTATGTAGAGACTGAGGTTTACGTTTGGTTGTGTTTTGTGGTATGTTTGATGAGTAGCGACAACCTTGTCCTGTAACTATTGAAAGTGGTTATTTTTCCCCCTTTTTTTGGTCTTTAATGTTGATTAGAGAGAGGAGCAACTGGAGCGGTTGTTGGAAATGCAGCAGTTTGGTGACACATCCGTAGGGATGTGGTCGAAACCGACAGTAAGGAGGAAGACAAAGATTGTTTGCACCGTTGGTCCTTCTACCAACACCAGAGAAATGATATGGAAACTGGCTGAAGCTGGGATGAATGTTGCTCGGATGAACATGTCTCATGGAGATCATGCTTCACATAAAAAGGTTATTGATTTGGTCAAAGAATACAATGCACAATCTAAAGACAACACAATTGCTATCATGCTTGACACCAAGGTTTGTTTTTGTTTCCCACTTATTCAGAGTTTATCTTCGTAGTCATTCTCTATTTACTTGACATATTTTTACAAATTCTCTTTGACCATTAGTTTCAATGTTCATAGGGCCCAGAAGTTAGGAGTGGAGATTTACCCCAACCGATTATGCTTAACCCTGGTCAAGAGTTTACTTTTACAATTGAGAGAGGAGTCAGCACACCGAGTTGTGTCAGTGTTAACTATGATGATTTTGTCAATGACGTGGAAGCGGGTGACATGCTCCTTGTTGATGGTATGTAAATCTTATTACTTGTAGTAAACGGATTTACATTTCTTTACGAGGTATCTCATTCTGTGGAAAATGCACTTTGCTTCAGTCCTTTTTATGTTTCTCCAATATATTGATAATCAAGAATGACTGATGGCTCTATCCTATGTTTATAGGTGGTATGATGTCATTTATGGTGAAGTCTAAGACTAAAGACTCAGTCAAATGTGAAGTTGTTGATGGTGGAGAACTTAAGTCAAGGAGACACTTGAATGTCCGAGGAAAAAGTGCAACATTACCTTCAATCACTGGTTCGGCTTTCTGTTCATCCTGCTTTCTTACTTTTTCTAGTTGTTTTGGGAGTACTGTCAATTATTTAAGACTCCACAATCGTACTTTTTGATCCTTATTTGTTGCAAACTTTTTCTTCTCGCAGAGAAGGATTGGGAGGATATTAAGTTTGGAGTTGAGAACAAAGTTGACTTCTATGCAGTTTCTTTTGTCAAAGATGCACAAGTGGTACATGAATTAAAGAAATACCTCCAAAGTAAATACATGAAACCTATCTTGTCCTGAGTGAATGTTTTGCCTATGATTCTTTATTTTCGTTCTTATCATGATGTTGTTGTTACACATATTTGGCAGGCTGTGGTGCTGATATACACGTCATAGTAAAAATTGAAAGTGCAGACTCCATACCTAACCTGCATTCCATTATCACAGCATCTGACGGGGTAATCATTTCCATCAACTTTTCTAGTTTGTTCTTCCCTTTTGTGTACTTTACGGTCTGTTATCTCCTCTAATAACAAGAATAGATTGGAGATTGTTTTATGAAACAAAATATTTAGAGGATTGTAGCGACATTAAGTTTGGTGTTACCGTAATATAAACTTTTGATGGAATGCGTCCTGTGCATGTGATTGCTTAAGGAGATTTGTGTACTTTTTCAGGCAATGGTTGCAAGGGGTGATCTTGGTGCAGAGCTTCCTATTGAAGAAGTCCCCATTCTTCAGGTTAGTGCTTGCTTCTCATTTAAGATAAACTAAAGAATGAGTTTTGCAATTTCCACAGCTTCAGAACGTGTGAAATTTTCTTGCAGTTAAAACCCTGATTTTATTTTGATATACAGGAGGAGATCATTAACTTATGCCGTAGCATGGGAAAGGCTGTTATTGTTGCGACTAATATGCTTGAGAGTATGATAGTTCATCCAACTCCAACCCGAGCAGAGGTTTCTGACATCGCTATAGCTGTTCGAGAAGGTGCTGATGCAGTAATGCTTTCAGGAGAAACTGCTCACGGAAAGTAAGTGGCGGATTCTATTCATACAATCTACAGATTTAGCTTATAAAGCTGTAGAAATGGAAAGCATTGAAGGTTTATGTGCACGAAACTGAACTTTACCTGGTGTCAGGTTCCCATTGAAAGCTGCTGGAGTGATGCACACGGTAGCATTGCGAACAGAAGCAACCATTACTACTAGTGGTGAAATGCCACCTAATCTTGGTCAAGCCTTCAAGGTAAGCCGCGCTTGATTTTCTTCTTTTTAATAACTCTGCACCATTGAGTATATATGTAGGTTTAGTCTTACCTTTTGCAATCTAATCGATACTAACAAGAACAATGTTTTTTCGTCTATACAGAACCATATGAGTGAGATGTTTGCATACCATGCAACCATGATGTCAAACACACTTGGAACATCAACTGTTGTCTTCACCAGAACTGGTTTCATGGCCATACTACTAAGTCACTATCGCCCTTCCGGCACAATCTATGCCTTCACAAATGAGTGAGTATTCCATGTTTATTCTTTCAGAACAAATGACTTTGACAACTGTTTTGTTTTAGGAACTCACGGTAAAGGTTTTGCTCTGCAGGAAAAGAATACAGCAAAGATTAGCCTTGTATCAAGGTGTCTGCCCCATATATATGGAGTTCTCAGATGATTCAGAAGACACTTTCGCCAATGCTTTGGCTACACTACTGGTAAATTCAAAGGATCTATTAGAAAGAAACTCGGTATCAAAAACTAGCGTTAGCTTTCTATACTCGATTTATATAAATATGCATACAGTAGACCTTTTTGGTTGTGGGGATAAAAAGTTAGAGTTGGTAACTTTTGAATGAACAGAAACAAGGAATGGTGAAAAAGGGAGAAGAAATAGCGATTGTACAGAGCGGGTCACAACCAATCTGGCGATCCCAATCGACTCATAACATCCAAGTCCGCAAGGTGTAAAGCCTCTTAAGGCGTCTCAATATCTCAACTGGTCAGCGTGTTTTTTTATTTATCTGTAAAACCGGTTTTCCGGTTAATTTTCCTTGCACGTCGCTTGTGTACTCTAAAACTTGCTGTTTACTGTATCTTTATTCAGTTTGCTCATTAGTTGTTTGTGAGACGGATGTTAATTAAGATGAGTAATAAATGTGTTAGGATCATCTTAATACACACCTATATTGTTGTACTTGAGTTAAAAGGTTACTGTAAAAACTGAAGATGCAACCAAGTGATTGTGTAAGGATTAAGGATCAAAGCATGAAGACCCAGTTCTCAGTATAAAGTCTGAAACTTGGCGGCCTCACGAACCTCACTCACGGTTCGTGGATAAATATACTTATCTTAGTTTTGACCAAATCCTAAGAATCTGGTCATTAAGATCAATTAATCCGATTAATTGAGGACTTATCTGAGAATGACATTGTTAAAAAGAAATAGGGAAACACAAATTATGCAAACAACACTATACTATTGACAAGATTTAAGTAAATATCATATACAATGAGATTTCCATATACACATATAGGGTTTGCAAACATAAATTCTAACAAATACAACTCTGCTCATTCCCATTCCCATTTCTTAATGATCATTCCAATTTCCCATTTCCACTTTTAATTTTAAGCTTCATTTCCTTATTTCCAGTTTCAAGTCTTTAAGATATACAAAGGAGAAAGAGTTTACCTAAGAATCATCCTGGAACAAAGCCTTTGGTACCGAACTACGAGGCAGAGTCCCACACTCATATTCATCTTCGTTATCAGTTCGGGTTCTTTTGTTTTCTGTTGTCACGGGTGTCTCGCATACTCTGCCATATTCCACCGATCTTTCTTCTTTTTTCCTTTTGGCCATTCTCTTCTGCTGATCCGCTTTGTCTTTAGAGTTCTTCGCTTGTTTCGGTGCCCAAACTCTACAAAGATCAGGCATCCAACTTGTGAAACTCGAGAATCTTCTTGCCCGTTCCCTCCTCTCTTGTGCTTCAACCTCTTTCTTAGCTTCTCCGCACTCCTTGGGGTCTTTCTGCAATAGGGTCTTCTTACTCGTACCGGGAACATCTTTACTTCTTTGACTACGATGATGACTCTTGAGATTGCTATGGATGTTTTCTCTCCCTGATTGACTACTGTCTTCATTGTTCATGAAACTATCTTCAAGATCCTCGTCACTGAACACAAGCAGATCCATCTCTGTATAAATTAAACGGACAGCTTCTCCAAGAATATGATGATACCTGAGAAGGGCAATTCAATGCATTAGCATGAATACACATGTAACCCCAAACTACAATACTTTTTTTCTCTGAGAATGGAATTTATATATACCTGGCTTTTATAATTTTGTCCACATACTTATCAAGGCTCCAATCACTAAAGAATCCACCGTCTAACTTGCACTGAATGGCCTCAAGTAGCATGCAGATCTGTTTTGCAAACTTCTGAGTCACAGACTCCTCACTTCCCAAACCTATCTCTGATCTTAGAATCTCCATTCGGAAAAGAATCTGCAGCTCGTATCTTATAGCTAATTAAAGAAAACAGAACAACAATGCCAGCAGCTTAGATAAATGAAAGAAAGCACACCAGATCAAATCATAAGAATAAGTTGGGTAGTGTAATCAAACAGATAAAAAAAGGATACTCTCTAATGATGCTACTGGGTGCAGCTTCATCAGAATTCTGCTCACTTGCCGTGGATGATGAATGTTTCTTTTTAAACTTGGCAACTAAATCTTTCGGTTCTTTCAGTAACATCTTGGTTAGCTCCTCAGTCACCAACAAGAGGGTTCCACTCTCACAACTATAATCCTTCTCAAGTCTTTGAGAGGAATGAAGGAGACAGGACTTGACAAGCCGCTCAGCCAGAGCTGCCAAGTCTATTTCCTCAGACTCAATCCCTTGCTTGATTTTAGTAGGAAGACTAGCAAAGAAACTTTCTGATGACTCTGAGGCATAAACAGATGTATTATTCTCCTGCCTAACGGATATACGATTTCCACTCAAAGCAATCTCCTCCTCAGATACAGGTAAAGAGATAGCCTTTTCTGTCTCTTCAGATGAGTTGTGCTTTTTCTCAATTGGATCTGCTTCCACATGCTCCTGCGCATCGCGATTACTAGCAACGGATAAGCTGCAACCTCTGGGTTTCCTAATCTGTTTCATCCAACATTTCAGAAATTTAAATTTCTTCGACTTGCTAAACTTGGAAAAATATACATCCTCTAGATCTATTTGACCATAACCTTTCACTGATCTGCAGAACTCCTCCCAGCTAATGTCATGAAGTGAGTTCAGCATCTTTTTGCTTGGTTTTCTTTTATATTCGCTACAACTGACTTTCTTCCTGCTATCTTCATGATCCACAGTCTGAGGAGAGACTTCATTGTCAAAAACACAGATTAAAGCCGAGGAGAAAGTGAAGGGCTTTAGGATTCCTGTCCGAGAACTACCATTACTATTCGTTAGAGATACCAAAACTGAGTAACCTTCCCTATAGAGATAACTTAATAAGACCTGCCAAATGGGTGATGACTTTTTCGCTACTTTCTCACCCGTCTCCTTTTCTAGTATCTGAAGGACCCGATCAGCCCAAAATCCACTCTCCTGCTCCTGCTCTTGGTCAGATTCCTGGGAGACTTCATGAACAACAAAAGTATCACAGGTATACCTATCGAGTTCGATAAGATCATCACACATCCTCAAGGCTTTTATACTGAGTTTGGTGATTCCATCGCAGAATTGTTCAATTGGAGAGTCCGAATGGGGTTCCTCAGGTGCACTACCCAAGTTGATGAACTCACTACACCTCTTCCCACAAGATATTTCAGAAGAAGAAAACTCTAGCTCACCACACTTGCATTCCATAGGTTTACCATCAATATCTGCAATCTCGAGACTGGCCTGAACAGTAAAGTTTTGGCTAGTAGATAGCTTTGAGCAAATACCAATTGTTGGATATATTAATCCAAAGGGAACTATTGAAGAACCCAAAACAATTGAATCCGTAGAACAATGTCCCCAACCCAATTCTCTAATTCCGCTATCGAAAAACCCCGACTTCAATCCCAATTCGCCTATTTCACCAAAGCTATCTCCAGATTTTACATCAATCCAGCTTAATAGAATATCCCTATCATCAAATAAGTCATTCACACAGTCAAAAATCTCCCCTAACTTTGAGTTGAACAGATCCAAGTCGCTCAAACACTCATCGCCAGTATTAACATCCAGAAACTCAGAAACCCATTCCAAATCCGTAGAAATTGAGGAAAACATCACGACCAAATTCGACCTAACGATCTCTAACCCACCATCCGTAAATCCAGGAATCATACCTATCTCCGGATCTCGAACCACAGGCTCCCAAGCGTAATCATAAACGATCTGTCGCAAAGACGCCGCGACATTTACCCCACGAGGCGCTGCCTCCGTGGAAGTAGATCGAAGCTCGCATCGCTTGACCGCGTCGATGGCGCGTCTGAGAGAGACGAGTGTAGGGCTAGGGAGGTCAAATGAAAGCGAAGAAGATGAAATTGAGAGTGTAGAGAGCTTCGAGGAAGACAAGAGAGAAGATACAGAAGAAAGGAAGAACTTGAAAGAGAAGAGAGAAGCGGAGAGGGGAGGAAACGAGAGAAGCCTCTCGGCGGCGGAGATTACGACGGCTAGGTAATTCTCCGAGTTGGGTGTGACCAGAAGCGGATTGAGATCTATGAGGAGCACAATACGCTGCGTTTTGGCGTATAGCAAATCTCCAGCCATTGAAATGAAACAGAGAGAGTAGAAGAGGAGATTCGATTTTTCGGATTTGGGTTGAAGAAGAAGAGAGGAGGAAGCGACGAGTTTTATCGTTTTTGGCGGGAAAATAATATTTTGCCAGAGTTATTGGGCCCATTTACAATTGAAAATAAGGCCCAAAAACTAAAATTCAATCTGGTGACGTGGCAATTTTGTCTGAGAAGCTCTAATATTGAAGATAGAACGACAACTTCCTCTGGTTCGAATTTTCAGATTTTTCCTCGATCGATTTTTCCTCTCTACCAAAACTTTCCGGGATAATAAGCAATTTTCTCGGAGAACTTTCTATCATGAGCTGTGTCTCTACATTCAAGTTTATTCCATCCATTGTTCTAATTCCCTGTGCGCAATCATCAACTCCTGCGAAATTTCTTCACATTTCGAGCTCGAAACCCTCGTTTTCTCCCAGATGGCGTAGTTACGCTTATTCTTCTTCTTCTTCCCCAATTCGAAGGAAAACCCTAACCCTAGTTTCTTCGAAATCTTCGGAAGCGGAGGAGGTGTCGGATACGGAGGACGAGTGGCTGAAGAAGCTACCGGAGAAGAACAAGCCACTGTATTCGCATAGCTTGCCTTGTATCGAGGCGTGGCTGAGAAAGCTAGGCTTTTACCAAAGTAAAGACGATAGAGCTGTTTGGTTGATTCAGAAACCTGATTGGCACGCTCAATTATCTCTCGATGTCACAGATCTCTGCATAAGGTATAACTCTCATTGCATTTTGTAGTCTCACTAAGTTCGATTCTTGTATTGAATTTACCTAAACTTGTGTATTCTCCTTCTTCAATACTTATCTTAAAATCATTCTGGATAATGTTTTGAAGATGAGTGTGTTTAGCTTGGATAAGTAAAAGTATCTGTATTCAGTCATAGCTCGGTATTAGTAATGTGGAAGTCGATTGTTCTTTGCTTGTGTGTATAAGTATTGTACTAGCTAGTCTCAGGAAGATTATGCTGTTTCGATGTTTCGTTTGCTGGATCGATCAAACCAAACAAGTCAGATACATTGCCGTTTCATGATCATTTTCTTTTCGAGTTTTCTGTGTGTAATCCGCCAAGTGGGACTCACTAGATTGCGCTTGTAACATAGGTACTTGAAAAGCGGACCGGGAAGTCTAGAGAGAGACATGGAAAGAAGGTTTAGCTATGCATTGAGCAGAGAAGATACCGAGAACGCCATACTCGGAGGACCTTGAAGAAGTAAGAGTTTATCGAACATCTTTGTTCATAACCTTTATATACTTATGCTATTCCGTTTTCCATTGTATGATGCATTTGCTTCTTTGATCACCCAAAAAAAAAAAAAAATTTAGTTTAAGATTCTTCAGCAGGTTACCAATAAAATTCTTAACTCTTCAAAACTTGAAACGTGAATGTAAAAATTTATATGCATTTGGAGAACCAAATGAAGTGGGATAAAATTGCATCAATAATCAAAATATTACTAGTTACCTTAATCTTTACAATAATTCCCAAAATAGTGTGGTAAACATTTATATTATGAAACATGACTGAATATTTTCAACCAATGAAGTATTTTTGTACAATTTTAAAGTCAGAACAACATCATGTTCTTGAAATACTATGTTTTGGTTAAAGCAGTTTGATTTCTATTTCAGAACCAGAAGCTTTCTGTACTGTTTCTAGTTAAACCCAGAAGCTAACTTGCTCTCAAGGGGAGAAATGTCAATACATGTCAAACAAATTTTTGAAAAACAAAAAAAGAAAAACACTCAAAATCACATTATAGCTTTGATAAGTGTTCAAATGGGAATTGGATGGAGGAACAAAGAGGCAAGCAGGTCTTTGAGCTTTTGATCGGGCTGGCCAAATCCATCACCGTCCTTGTAATACAAATCGATCACGCTCGCAATGTTGACGAGTCGCACTAGAATCTATTGTGGCACAGCTTTGGACGTCATGAACTCCTCCATCATTATCTTGTAATTCTCTCTTACCATCTTACTCGATTCTTCAACCGCTGCTTCTTTGGAAACGCCATGTTGCTTCATGTAACAGTTGACACCATTCGCTACCTCTCCTCTACTCATATCTTTCTGTTCATTATATAAACAACAAGTTTGATTAATGTGTGTGTGTTTTGGATATCCGAGATTGCAAAATCAGATACGCACCTCGTAGGTGCCAATGTCATTTCTCAGACGAAAAACGGCATTCAAAGCATGCAATATTTTGGGTTTGGAGTAGAACCACTCGTTCAATTGCTTTTGATCACATTCGTTCATCGCTATAAAGCCGTAGGCAGCCAAGTCGTCCAATGCAGCCGCGGGGATTCCATTCTCCACATAATCCTCAAAGCTTGGCACGTAATTTATGTCCTTGCAATCACTAGGTACAATTTCATGAGACTCTTAGTCTGCAAGGATCATTGCCAGTTAGATTATTGGAGTGATTGGTTTCTAATCCTTGAGTTCACGCTTGCGATTACGTACCTCATCTATAGATTGTTGCAAACTACCAAACTTTCCTCGAGCTCTCATTTTTCGATCAATATCTTCCACAGTTTCAATCACATTTTGGTAGACGATTTTCATAGAGCTTGGTAGTTCTTCCATAGCACATGTAGGACCAAAAATCCGCACAATAACATGATAGCGATTTAATCACGAATATATAAATAAACGTTAAGGAAAGACGAGTTTAAAAAACGGTATAAAAACAACGAAATTAAAACAAAACAATGGAGGCGAGAGAACTCTCTTTCCTTAACTCAAAGAATCTCCCGTAGTGCGATGATATAATATTCGATTCATGAGTCCCATGATACAACCATTGAAACCATTATCGCGAACACTCGATAACGGATCTGTCGAACTTAGTATTACGATACTCTCGAAATAAACGACTTACTCTTAGCAGTAGGGAATTGAAAAAGCTTTTTCTTTTGCAAGTGTGTTTTCTGTGTGTAATCGGATGTCTTTCTCTCAAGAGAGACGATCCTATATATAGGAGAAGAGAGGAGGTTTAATTCCATAACTTGCTTAGCAAACACCTTGCTTAGCAAGTTTAGCAAGTTTAGTCTTGTTTAGCAAGTTTAGCCTTGCTTATCATCACCAAGTTTAGCCTTGGTTGACAAGTTTAGTCATGAGCCCAATGGCCCATTTCAATTCACACTTACACATTTTTTATAAAGTCTACAAGTTTTCAAAATTGTTCCAACAGCACCAAGGTCCCACCTGAACATTTCTTTTCTTAATTTGTTAAAAATATTAATCAATAAGTATATTTATCATAAATGCATGAGATCTTGGTATGTGTAGACTATAGTCATGCAACGGGCTATACTCGTGTAGCTGCCAATCATTTTTCTCTAAGATTATCTTTGGAAAGTGTTATGAAGACTTATAACTTCGTGGAAGCTAGAGTGGCATATGCATCACATGTATCATCCACAACAGTCAAGACCATTGTAAGTTTAGCCGCAATAATTCTCTCAAGTGAATACCACAACAGTCAAGACCATTATCCAAAAAAATTACTAAAATAAAAAGAGAATAAAAAAGAAAAACACGTTTAGGGTTTTATGATCAATCTCCATATCTCACGACTCTTTGCTTTCTATGTTCTTTCACCTCCTCCTCACCTCTTTCTCAGATTTGGAGGATGACTTAGTCGTTGAATAGGTTGTTTTGTTATTTTTTAAGGATATTAAACTAAGTGTTTTTAAAAATATGTTAAGACTTATGTGTGATATTTTTTATATTTTAAACTATAAGTATTTCTCTTATATTATTATTGTTGTACCCATACCGTACCCGTTTATATAAATTTTAAATTTGCCGTTTTCCGTACCCGTTTCGCGACCCCGTTCCCGTCCCCATTTCCGGACCCCGTCCCGTCTCAGTGCTACTTAGACAATAGACATGGTGGTCCAAAAAGAATCGTGTGTACCACATTTTACATTTTTTTTCTTAAACATGATAACGAAGAAATCATCAAGTCTTAATGGGTTTTAAACATGTTAACGAAGAAATCACCAAGAAACACACACGAAATGTTTTTCTGTCAAGTGTCGAAACTGTTTAACTGAACCGAATCAAATGGTTTTTACCAACCCACCATACGACCTTGAACCCGGTTTAGCTACCTTAACCGGGGTTGAGACTAAAATTAATTTACTGGGATAAATAACTTTTTCGAGTTTTTTTTTTTTGGTTTTAAAAGTTTTTTCGAGTTTGTAATCATAAAGAAACCAAACTGAAGTTAAACAAACGAACCATTGGGTCAAAAGAAACTTATAACTTTTACATCTTCTGTTTCAAAACTTGAGCAAGAACATACTATAGTTAACATTAGTCAACTCAACTTAATGTAAGAAAATTAAATACATTTAACCTAAACATGAGTTACATTTTGAGACAAAAAAAAAAACTGGTATGTTACTCTTTGATTTAACGAATAATCTTGTTTCCTCATCCTATAAATTCTAAGGTTCTTCCTATATCCAAAACCATCCAATCATCATCTGAAGTCCAAATCAAAACAAACAAACAGAGAAAGAAAAAAAAAATTAACAAGAAAGATGGGAAGCAAAGTTGTCTCAATCTACTTAATTGTTTCCCTTTGTGCTGCCATTTTTGTCACTCAAGGAGTAGCTCAAATGCAAAAGCCGTCGACGATTCCAGGACTTTTCCCACCTGGTTCAGTACCTGTTGATCTTGTAAAATGTTGGTCGTCCCTGTTCAACGTCCAAGGATGTGTTCTCGAAATCTCCAAATCAATTTTCTCTGGAAATTTTGAAAATGTTGAAGCCGAATGTTGCAAGGTGTTTTCGACCTTAGATGCAAACTGTTGGCCTCAAATGTTTCCATTGAATCCTTTCTTCCCTCCTCTCCTCAAGGATAATTGCGCACGCATCGTCCCCAACTCTCCTTCACACAATTGAAAGCAAGAACTATTGTTGATCTACACTTTTAGACTAGTTGTTAGCTTCAAGTCTAAGTTTTAATGTGTTACCTCAGATCTTTGGAGAGCTCTATATATTGGCTTTGTCAATAAAGTGAATTTTTAGCAAAATGTTTGTTCAAAATTTTTGTTTATTACTCTTATCAATGTGTTTTGGTCACATATTTGGGTCACGATGAAAAATGGGAAAAACAGGAAATCGAGTTGGGTTCGAACAAAAGTTAATGTAGAAGAGCATGTGATTGTTCCTGACATTGAAATCCTGATCAGTATCTTGAAGACTATATCTCTAAGTTAACGACCGTTCCTATGGATATTAATAAACCATTATGGGAAATTAATCACTTACTCTGCATCAAAACATCGAACGCTGAATCCATTGGCCTTCTCAAGATCCATCATTCCTAAGGTGATGGAATGTGATATGATTCTGGAAAGCATCAAGGAGGAACAGCGTGAACCAGAACTTCATCAAACATGCCACACAAACCACATAGGAGTCAACAAGGACATATGTGCCTTTCTTGGAGTATACGGAATCAACCACGAAGATTCAAAGCATGAGACCACTTGGAAAATATTCTCAGCTCACCCAGGGCACACTACGAAGTGGAATCAGTCCATTTGGAGCTCAAACGAAGGAGTTATTGAATTTACAAATCGGGTGATTCCCAACTTACCCGATTTGGACATACCAGCCTTAATTGGAGGTTTCCAGGAACACCAGGACGATTTAAGCTACGAATCACATTGTTCTACAATCTTGATCCATCAGAGGCTCACGGAGAAGTGGAATCAAGTCAAGACCAGTTTTCATTGGGAAGATATGCAATTTCTAAGTCAACGAATCCTCGACTTGTTTCATTTGGAGGCTTCAACTTCTCAACGGGTTAAGGAGGATCAACTTACGCACCCCGTCTTCACCTCACTATCTTCGAATTCTTCCTGAGGTTTGGCCGTTT
This sequence comes from Eutrema japonicum, assembly GCA_030161315.1. Taxonomy (NCBI): domain Eukaryota; kingdom Viridiplantae; phylum Streptophyta; class Magnoliopsida; order Brassicales; family Brassicaceae; genus Eutrema; species Eutrema japonicum. Next base: position 38,923,308 of record BSQW01000005.1, read on the forward strand.
GTGTAAGTTGTGTTGTACTCTTTTTCCTGTATACGGTTTTGTCCCAATGGGTTTTCCGTATAAAGGTTTTAACGAGGCAACCGGCTTACACCGTCTAACGGTCCGACTTCTCGAGAATTCCGCGGGGGGGAATTTTCCGAGGGATTTATTTCCGAGGGACTTTCCCGGGGGAACTTTCCCGGGGGGATTTTCTGTGGGAATTCTCGGTGGGAATTTCTAAGGTCATTCAAACTTGTTTTAATTATTGCTGTAATTTTCAAGGTGGTCTTCTCTCATTTTCGAGATTGACCATTGACTATCTTTTTGTTTTCTTTTCTTTATATATCCCTTGTAAGGCAGCCACGAAATTCAATCATTAATCAAATCTTATATCAAATATTTTCTGAGTTTTCAACTCTTGTTCTTAGATTTCTTTGATGGTTAGTCATTGAAATTCTTTTCGGTTTATCGAGTGTATTCCGCAACACTTCGACGCAGCCTTCGATCCGTTGTTTGTTCGATTCTTCTCGCAATAAGGGGCATAGAGATTTTCGGGATTCATCTCCCACGCTCTATCATCCTTGTTCCCGAATCCTTCAAGCATCGCAGCCACCGCCTCGTTTCAAATCGTTCATTATCGATTGGGCCTAAGGATTTTCGAGTTCATCACTCACGCCTTAGCATCTTTCTTTGTGGATTCTTTGAAGTCAAGGATTATCCGATCATCACCTTTAGACGAGCAAGCCGGTCCTTAGTCGATTCGTATCAAGTGGTATCAGAGACACTTGCTCCAAATCGGTGAGATCTATCCTTTTTTTTAAAACTGTTCATCTTCTTAGAAATTTCTGGGTTTGAAACTTTTGTTTTTCTGTTTTGTTTCGATTTTTATAAATTCAAAACCTTATCAAAAAAATCAAAAAAAAATATATCTAAGTAGATCTAAGTCTTATTTTAATTGTCATAATTTTTAAAATTCAAAAACAAAAAAAAAGAAATTTCGTTTTTGAGTTTTTGAAAAAGTCCAGTTTTTGTGGTGATATTGAAAAGAAAAAAATCTGAACTTTGCATACACTCACAGCGTTTGTTGTTTTGTGCGAGGAACAATATGTCCGAGGAGAGTGAGATCGCTTCATCACGGTCAAGGAGAGAACGAGACGCCGCGATGAACCAAAGGGTCGATGGTGTGAATCAAAAATTCGATGGCATCACACAATTACTCCATGAGATGAGAAACAGTATGGCCGCACTTGAGTTACGGACACCGGGAAGGCAAGCGAGACATCAAAAGGAAGAAGCAGCATATGATTGCTATGGACGTGATGGTAAATTGTCTTATGACAATCAAAGGAGTCCTAGAGGTGTGAGGAAAGGCAGAGAAGAACTCAACTACAAATTTGGATTGCTCAAAAGGAGAGACAAGGAGACGACCGATCAATCCTTTCATCGGATCAATCGATCAAAATCTTCCGGAACCGGCAGAAGCAAAAACGATCACTCGATCGCTTCCCCGACCGATCGATCCTCTCGTCCAAAATCCGAAAACTACTTGCAACGCTTAAGGGATGAGCAAAAGCATAGAATTGCCACTGAGGGAAAACATATTCATCGACCAAGTGACCATTCCCGACGTGCTGGTCGAGCCCCTCAGTCCTTATTCAATCCAAACGAAACTCAAGAGCCGAATCAAGAAGTAACTAAGATAAGTGTTGATCCATCTCAAATAAATTCTGAAAATTTTGATTCTAGTATCATACACTTGTCTTTGCCAAAGGGAATTGATGCAGGTTCAAAGGAGAAGCTTGAGGAGTTGCTGGCCAAGGAATATCTCATCACGGTTAAGGAATTTGATTCCGCACCTATTTATGACGATTATGACGAGGAAGAAGAGCTTGAAACCGCGCCAATCTTTGACGAGTATGAGGAACATGCGGTTGATGGAGAGCTACTTATAGCTAGGCATGATCTTCTTTCTCAAGAGCAAAGGAAGAAAGAAAGCACTGACTTTAAAGATGCAACTTCAGAAAACAAAAGGACCAAGCGATCCTTAGTTCCCGAGCACCAAAATTACTTGCAACAAATGAGGGAACGCCTAAAACTTCGAATCTCTACTGAGGGAGATGATTTTCATCAACCAAGTGAACCTTGTGGAGGTTCTGGTCGAGGCAGAAATCAATTCGGACATATGGATTTTATACTTCCTTCACAAATCCTCTCCGATGGCCTTATCGTCGAAATAAAGCATGCCGAGCCAAAGGAGTATCTAAATGACCGATTCTCTTCCACTGAAGGTAAGTTCACTCATCCAGTTCCATATTTTAAAACTAATGATTGTGTTGTTTTGTTGTTAGGACATACAGGTTCTATCTTGCTTCACAAATCACTTCTAGGATTCAAAGGAGACCAATTCGGACAAGGAGAAGGAACGGAAGCTGAGGGACTACTGAAATCTGTGCACAATGACTATTCTGACTTTGAAGACTCTAGGAAGCACGAACAACTTCAAATCCCAGCACAGATCGTGTGCAAGACCTACAAGAAATGCTTGCAAGGAGCAACCGTTGAGACAATTCCTTGTGGCATCCGAAAAGGTAAGGAAATTGTTGTGCCTAATACAACGATTCAAAGGTATGTATTTCTTTTTGTCTCTGAATCTAAATTGCTGGAATATGAACACATCCAAGAACTTAATTTGTCAAGTATTGATTTTAAAGATGTGATTCATTGTTTTGTGAAATTCGATCATAAAAAGAACTTTAGGCATGGAGGATTTCTTTTTGATAAAACGTGTGAACCAAAAATAATTGCTGTGCTTATGGATTTTGATAGAATCTCTAGGAGAACACAATGCATTTCATATGACTTGAGATCATTCATTAAGATGTTTGACGTGATCTACATTCTAATCTATAATCAACTCTTTGATGACCTAAATAATAAATTGTTTGCTGAAATAGAGAAGTATGCCTTTTGTGTGTTTGATCTTGTCTTTCAAGTTATTGTGGTGAAAGCACAGGGTATACATAACGAAGAGCTGAATTTTCATTTCCCCAAAACGTGGCTTTACCATGAGTGGCTTAAGAAAATTGTTGTTCTTGAACCAATGGAGCGTTTGCAAAACAAACAGCATCACGTGCAAGCAAACATTAAGGTGAATCCTTATGACATCAAAAAAGGTAAGGAAATTATTGTTGCCAATACAATAATTCAAAGGTATGATTTACTCTCTACTCTCAATGATAATTTGCTAGATGTAATTCAGTATTGTGAGAGATTTTTCTTTGGGAAGTTATTTAAGCGAAAAGGTTTTCTATTTGATGAGAACAAATCATGTGAGCGTAATTATGCTTTGAAAAATTCTGTGTTGATTGATAAAATCTCTAAAAATGCTAGTGCTTCACAACTTGTTGAATCTTTCTTTAGGGAAATTGTTTACTTTGATAGCACTCTGAATTTTAATAAAAACTTAGATGATCATGCTGAGCCTTTGAAATTTATTTTGGATGATCTAAGTAATGAACTGTGTGCTAGTCGTAATGAGTATGTCTTTTGCACCTATAATCTTTTGTTCCGAGTTTTTGAAAGTGCACAGGATACACAAGAGGAAAGCAATGTGAACGATGAGTATGGATATCAGTTTTGGATTCGTATGAAGGAGAAGCGTTTTCCAGCCCAAAAGGAGTCCAAACCGATGCTAAGCGGAGATTGTCAACGCCGAGTCATAGAACATATCAATGCCTACAAGATCTGTTTGCAAGGTGAGCAAATTTTGTTTTACTTTAATAATTCTAACTTAGCTTTGTTCTTGACAGATTTGAGGACAAATCTTTTTCAACTGGGGGAGGATGATATGATTCTGGAAAGCATCAAGGAGGAACAGCGTGAACCAGAACTTCATCAAACATGCCACACAAACCACATAGGAGTCAACAAGGACATATGTGCCTTTCTTGGAGTATACGGAATCAACCACGAAGATTCAAAGCATGAGACCACTTGGAAAACATTCTCAGCTCACCCAGGGCACACTACGAAGTGGAATCAGTCCATTTGGAGCTCAAACGAAGGAGTTATTGAATTTACAAATCGGGTGATTCCCAACTTACCCGATTTGGACATACCAGCCTTAATTGGAGGTTTCCAGGAACACCAGGACGATTTAAGCTACGAATCACATTGTTCTACAATCTTGATCCATCAGAGGCTCACGGAGAAGTGGAATCAAGTCAAGACCAGTTTTCATTGGGAAGATATGCAATTTCTAAGTCAATGAATCCTCGACTTGTTTCATTTGGAGGCTTCAACTTCTCAACGGGTTAAGGAGGATCAACTTACGCACCCCGTCTTCACCTCACTATCTTCGAATTCTTCTTGAGGTTTGGCCGTTTGTGTAAGTTGTGTTGTACTCTTTTTCCTGTATACGGTTTTGTCCCAATGGGTTTTCCGTATAGAGGTTTTAACGAGGCAACCGGCTTACACCGTCTAACGGTCCGACTTCTCGAGAATTCCGCGGGGGGAATTTTCCGAGGGATTTATTTCCGAGGGACTTTCCCGGGGGAACTTTCCCGGGGGGATTTTCTGTGGGAATTCTCGGTGGGAATTTCTAAGGTCATTCAAACTTGTTTTAATTATTGCTGTAATTTTCAAGGTGGTCTTCTCTCATTTTCGAGATTGACCATTGACTATCTTTTTGTTTTCTTTTCTTTATATATCCCTTGTAAGGCAGCCACGAAATTCAATCATTAATCAAATCTTTTATCAAATATTTTCTGAGTTTTCAACTCTTGTTCTTAGATTTCTTTGATGGTTAGTCATTGAAATTCTTTTCGGTTTATCGAGTGTATTCCGCAACACTTCGACGCAGCCTTCGATCCGTTGTTTGTTCGATTCTTCTCGCAATAAGGGGCATAGAGATTTTCGGGATTCATCTCCCACGCTCTATCATCCTTGTTCCCGAATCCTTCAAGCATCGCAGCCACCGCCTCGTTTCAAATCGTTCATTATCGATTGGGCCTAAGGATTTTCGAGTTCATCACTCACGCCTTAGCATCTTTCTTTGTGGATTCTTTGAAGTCAAGGATTATCCGATCATCACCTTTAGACGAGCAAGCCGGTCCTTAGTCGATTCGTATCAGAATGTCTCTCATGTCTCTTTTTCTCGCTTGCACCAGCAAATCATCAGACCCCGAGGCTTTACCTACTGTCGCGGTTCAGAAAAAATGGTTTGGACCGAGATGCTTGCTACAGCGGTTTTTTCAACAAGATTTGGTGGTTATTTATAGGGCTTTGGTTCATCCTAAGGTTGGTCTTCAAAACTTTTGTTGACGTCTTAATGTTTTCTCTAACAATATGTTTCTTGAGGGATACCGAGGTTCGTCCACCGGATTATCAGCTTCGACGATGTTAAGTTAGTGAAAAACGCAATGAAAATGGTAAATGATTTCATTATATTTTCTCCCCCTTTGAAGAATCTCTTGAATCATTTATAACATGTTTAGCTCTTTTAAATCTATTTTGTTAGACGGTAAATGACGTTCTCCTTGGAGTAACACAAGCCGGACTTTCGCGGTATCTTAGTCGAAGATATGGTAAAAGTTTGTTTTTCTTACATTATAGTGATATACATATATAGGAATTTGGTGTTCACACTCATCTAAACAGGCTTGCTGCATGTTTTAAAATAGATTAAGAAGCAACACCGAAATCAAAAGAGTCGATGAGGAGAATCCGAATTCGTTCAGCAATTATGATTAACTTGAGGCCAAACGCAGGAATTGAGGTAAACCAATGTTTAATTTTGGAATCTTTGAAGCCAAAATAATTTGGAAATGATTGTGTGGCTTTTTCACTATTGTTTAATGTTGCAATATAGGCTCTAGCGGATATGATGGCCAGGAAATCAAAATGCAGAGATGGGGAAACCTCTTCGGTTACATTCTCCTTCCATTCTCGGTTGGGCTAGAGACCGATCCTTTAGAATATATGCGCCGAGCTAAAGTTACAGCCAACCGCAAAAAACACTCCCTCGAGGCTGTATTCTCCATGGCCTTCTTTAAACTGATACTAAAAGTTCTTGGGATCAAGGTAAAAATCTAACTTCCTAATATATATACAAGGCTAATCATGCATATGTTTTAATTTGTAACATTGTCTAATAGAACCGGATTGAAAATACAGACAAGTGTAGTTCTTGTAAGGAAAGTGATATAAGACTCGGAATCATTCATTTGTATTATTGATCACACTGTTGTCATAGTGACAAGTTTGTTGCGGAAGTGGGCGATGATAGAGATGGAATGATGAAAAGGGGTTGATTGACTCTCTCAATCACTGGATGAACCAATTTGTTTGAATCGCACAAACAAGCTAATTTGCACCTTCTAAAGAATATAAGTGAATCACACAGTTGTATTCAAAATAACAAGAACAATCTTCAAAGACACAACTTTGAAAGAAAACGAGAAAAGTTGTATTAATCTTGATTGAAAGGTGAATTGTACAAATGATCTACTGAGCTTTATATAGATCTCTTACAAGAATAAGCTAAGGGTCTAAAATTCTAAAAACAAGAAACAAAATCGTAAACTAATAAAAAATTAGCTAGCCGTTAGACTCTTAATGGGTGAATCTCGGCCAAATATGGAAACCAGAAATGCGCTTGAGTCTTGACAACTTAAGGGCGAATGTAGAGTGTCTAGGTACATCATGATTGATGCAAGGCCCCTTCATCTTGTGGCTTAACTTCAGAAAATAGAACCGTTGGGATTTAATGTGAATCGGGTCCAAAAATGGTAAGTATGGCTTCAAGATTATTTGTGTGATCTGATGAGGCAAGGCTCGAGTGGGGAAGCTTTTGGATGAGTGATGTTGCGATTCACACAAAAGAAGGAAAAGAAGACTTTTCTTATTTGGACTCGGTATGACCCAGGATCCTGGTCGGTTATGGTCGGATGTTCAGCTGGTTGACTACATAAATGACTCAAGTACATGTATCAGACCTTGATGGACTTGGGCTGAAAGTGGAAGGATTAGGCTCATCTTTTGGGCCGTAGAGGCTGTTGTGAGTAACTCTGGTTTTGGGTCGAGCAAGGGGCAATGTGGCTTGACTAAGTAGTTTTCTTGGGTCAGCTGGTCGATGAATCTCCGGTTTGCTGGCTTGGTTCGTCAGTTTGGTCGGCAGTGGTGGTGGTTTAGAGTGTATGCATATATAGACAATTCATTATATAGATTTATATAAATTATTTTGCTATATCTTGTTTTCTGATTATGTCTTTGTATGTGTGTGAAGGCTCTTACTATACATTTCCAGAGCTATGAGCCTATGAGAACAAAGTTATCATATCGGGAACAGCCGATCCAACAGTAATTCCTGACCCTCACAAGAATGTGTGATGATTTGGTGGAGTCTCTCAAGTTAATTAAATTATGTGTCCTAGAAAGAGGTTTATATGAGATGGAGGTTTAATTAATCATCTTCTGTTGTGTCACAATATTGTATCATCAGTGTTTTTTCTACGTACTACGGTTCCTATCTTGATGAATACCTTACGAAGCTATATCGATATAAAAAATAAATTGTAAGACATAAATTTATAATAATTAATTAGGATTTAACTCGCGCTAATTATAGCTTAAATTTGTTTTAAAAATTAAGAAAAGTTATTTTTATTTAAATTTTATAATATGTCTAACTCATTATTATAGATTGAGTTATCAAATAGAATAATTTGTCTATTTAACCAGTTTTGCAGTAGACTAAAATATTATTCGGACTAACCCGCATAACATATAATCTTGAAAAAATAACTCTAATATGCACCGTTTAATGACTATAGTTTTGTGGTTATTTCACGAACTCTTAAAAAAAAAATCAATTTTCTTGTGTCTAACTTTTTATAAAATTAGTAAAATATTTTTCAACTTTTATTTTAATATGTATTCAAAAAAAATATAATAAATTATAGTGAAAACTATAGCAAGATTTCGAATATATATTTCTCTTTGATTATATATGGATTGTATAATACTAATAATAATTAAAAAAAAAAACTAAATAGTGATAACGTACAAGGGTAAGCAATATATAATTCCAAGTAGAATGAGATGTCGAAGTGAATGGTTTGTGGAAGAAAGAAAGTGGATCCAGAGATTACAATTTCTTCGTGGCCTCTGCTATCTCTGCTAATGCTCATTATTATCTGTAGCATCCAATACCTGTGCTAAACATAGCATCAGAAAATAACAACTAAGAACACATTCAGCAAGAAATCATAGCTCTGGATTAGTGTCTAGCAAGATTTTCAATTTGTAAATGAAATCACCTTTTGCTCTCCCTAAATCTGTAAGTGAAAAATCAATCGAAGAAGGATATACGGATTTGAATCAAATTAAATCTATCGAAATTGAAGAAGAATAAGAATAGATAGACAGAACGGAAAACCCACATCTCTCCTGAAATCCATTTCGAACTTTTGTTAATGATTTTGAATCTCATATTTTCCATGTTTCGGACTTGGAGTCGATATGATGCAACAGCTATTATCAAAGCGAAATGGCTAGAAGAGCATGAAAGCACTCTAAACACACAAGAATACGAACGCTATTCGCACTAATATGAACTAGACAATAGACATGGTTTTCTTAATGGGTTTTAAACATCTTAACGAAGAAATCATCAAGAAACACACACGAAATGTTTTTTTTGTCAACTGTCGAAACTCTTTAACTGAACCGAATCAAATGGTTTTTACCAACCCACCATACGACCTTGATCCCGGTTTAGCTACCTTATCCGGGGTTGACACTAAAATTAATTTACTGGGATATATAACTTTTTCGAGTTTTTTTTTTTTTTTTGGTTTTAAAAGTTTTTTCGAGTTTGTAATCATAAAGAAACCAAACTGAAGTTAAACAAACGAACCATTGGGTCAAAAGAAACTTATAACTTTTACATCTTCTGTTTCAAAACTTGAGCAAGAACATACTATAGTTAACATTAGTCAACTCAACTTAATGTAAGAAAATTAAATACATTTAACCTAATCCAAGCATCATCTCACGTCCAAACCAAAACAAACAAACAGAATAGGAAAGAAAAAAAATTAACAAGAAAGATGGGAAGCAAAGTTGTCTCAATCTACTTAATTGTTTCCCTTTGTGCTGCCATTTTTGTCACTCAAGGAGTAGCTCAAATGCAAAAGCCGCCGACGATTCCAGGACTTTTCCCACATGGCTCAGTACCTGTTGATCTTGTAAAATGTTGGTCGTCCATGTTCAACTCTCGAAATCTCCAAATCAATTTTCTCTGGAAAATTTGAAAATGTTGAAGCCGAATGTTGCAAGGTGTTTTCGACTTTAGATGCAAACTGTTGGCCTCAAATGTTTCCTTTGAATCATTTCTTCCCTCCTCTCCTCAAGGATAATTGCGCACGCATCGTCCCCAACTCTCCTTCACACAATTGAAAGCAAGAACTATTGTTGATCTACACTTTTAGACTAGTTGTTAGCTTCAAGTCTAAGTTTTAATGTGTCACCTCAGATCTTTGGATAGCTTTATATATCGGTTTTGTCAATAAAGTGAAATTTTAGCAAAATGTTGCTCAATATTTTTGTTTATTACTCTTATCAATGTGTTTTGGTCACATATATATGAGCATAAATTCATATAAATATAACATTGAGATTTGCCTCAAAGAAACTCTGCTTCTTCTCTCTTATGAGCATAAATAACCTTGATTTGAAATTGCTTACAGAGATTACCTTAACTCCATGTATGGAGAACAATAGTAAATGAAGTGACTTCCGATAAATTGACACAAACGGCCAAGACAATTCTAGTTTTATCGGCCTTTCAGTTTACGCAAGGGAAAAGAAAGATAACACACAACTCCAAATACAATTTGCTTATGAGAAAAAGATTCTTTTAGACAAAACTTAAGTTGTGTGTGTGTTTTGTGTACAAAAATTTCCAAATCGAGTTAGATGGATTCGATCATATCACACACGACTCCAAGCTAAATCTCTACAAATCTCTTTCTTTTCTCAGTAGAGCCGGAATGAGAAGAAGGCAGACAAGTTCTATTGATTCTTTTTAGTAGTGGGAGTGAATGATTGAGAGCTCTGAATCTGATCATCTTTAGACGTTTTGATTATAAACAGAAGCGTTTCCACAAGCATCGCCAAAACTAGTCCAAGAATCCCACCAGCAGCACTCTGAAACCCGAGTCACCCACGATTCAGAGATCCACTTAACCGTGACAGGTTCCCAGAATTTGACAAAATAAGAGGTACAGAGAAACATACTAGTGCGGGGTTGCGGTTGAACAAAGCTCTGAAGGAAGCGTATCCAACCAAATATCCAGTGAACATGGTAAGACCAACGTGTAAACCTATAAAAATGAGTTTGCAGGAAAATCAAAAGCCTTATATATGCGATTCTTTCCAAGAAAAGTTAATCTAGAACCGAGCGAAAATGCTTTACCGAAACCGAGCTGGTCTTTGTAAGACGAGAAAGGCTCTTCGACTTGTTTCCTAGGTGTTATATCCTTAACAAGCTCAGCGTATTCCTTCCTCTCTGCTATTTCTCTCAGCTTTAGCAATCTCAGTTTCAGTTCTTCACTCTACCAAGAGCAAAAACCGGATCAAATTAAACATAATAAACTCAGGCAAGACATGAAGAGACATAAACATGAACACTTCTCGACTACATTCAACATGGGAGTAACGATCGTTTCCTCGATTATTCCCCATTTTCCAAACACAATTTTGCTATTCGGATTTTAGAAGAATCCAAACAAAACACGATTGTGCTCACACTCCATGAATTCCTCTAAATTACCGAAATATAATCTCTTCTATTGCCGGATTCTATTTACGACTGATGCTAGAACAGAAGAGGAATAGGAATACGAGAGCCCCAGAAAGATAAGATCGAAATGTAGAATTCGAACTTCACATACCTTTTCCCTGGGTTTGGGACTGGTGAAGACGAAATCGGAGCCGGAGAAAAGTCCCAACAAGTCCGGTCTGGTCGAGAAATCGGATCCGGTCCATATAGCGCGTAGCAATTTGTAGGGAACGGTGTTCCTCGAGCGCAGATCAGAAGAAATTTCTCTGAGTTCCTCGGAGAGGCGGAGATCATCGCAGGCCAACGCGAGGAACGACCGCATCGGTTCAGTGGCGGAGAGAATCAGGCCAGAGGCATTTCTCGGGTCGGGTTGATCCATCTTTGATTCGGGTTTCAGACAGTTGCATTTCTTCGCTATGTTTTTAAGCGACGTTTCTCACGCGCGAACAGTAGGGTGTGAGACGTGGGCTCCGTTTTGGGCTTTTAAGTAATTCGAGAGCATTTCTCGGGTCGGGTTGATCCATCTTTTTGCTCATTTCTCGGGTCGAATCGGATATGAGCAGGATCGATCCAACCCAAAATGCACACAGACAAAGAAATTTAATTCCTACTCAAATTTACTGTTGATTTCGTAAAATTAGATTCGTAAAAAAATCAAAGTTTTTTTAGTTAACGTTGACTTTTTCATATCTAAATTTATAAATTCAACATTAACTTTAAAATTATTTAAATTACGTACTCAATAGTTGAAAAATAAATCTACTAATTACAAATAATTAAGAAATTAAATAAGCATTTAGTGCAAATTAAATCCTACTCTATCAGAAATTTTGATTTTTTAGATTTTTTACATAGATTAGAAAACAATTAATATTTAGGTATAAATTGATTATTTTCTCTCACTACACATTTTTTCATAACTATGAATCAATAACAATTTAATAAATTTAAATATTATCATTAATATTTTTTGAAATTTACAATTTCATGATATTAATTAATAAAAAATGCATAGAAAAACTAGAAAATTAAACTTTCTTATAGGGAGGGAGTATTATTTAGTTATTTACCTTAAAACTTTGGATATGAGCAGGATCGGGTGATCCGACCCAAAATGCATACAGACATATAGTGGTAAGTATTTTGTTACGTGGCGTTACCGTATCACGTGAATGGGTTAGTTGGACCATTATTCCACGTGTGGGGGGGTATTCTTGTAAATATGAAATGCTACGATGGTGGTTTCACGAATATTCTATTCTGTATCTTTCGTTTTCTCCAATAATGGATCTCCTCCTCCATTTCTGTTTACTTCCCTAGTAAATTCCGCAAACCCTAGAGAGAGATTGGGCAAGAGAATCAGTTGATGGATTTCTAGAGAGAGAGAAAAAACCTCTCATCTCTCGAATGAATTGTCCTACACTTGCATTGCGAAAGGAACCGTGGTTCTCGCGGAGTTCGCTTCAAAGCAAGAGCCAGGAATCGAAGATGTAGCTTTTAGATGCATCGAGAACACGGAAACCCGAGCATCGATTCGTCTAAAGGGAGAAGAGCCGCGTTGATGCCGCTTTTGGGGAAGGCGTTGAAGAAGAGATTGCACACGGAAGCAGCAAAAGGGGACGTTGATACGGTCAAGGAGACGTCAGAGAAGAATGTGGATTTATGTGGGAATGGGAACAATGGAGTCTTACGCAAGGAACTGGGAAATGGTTTGGTAACAGATCATCACCACAGGCAAAAGGCGAAACAGATTTGGAAGAAACATGTGTGGGTGGTTTTGACAAAGAAAGATGGTTTCAGATCCAGTCACACATTAATATTTTACTAAATATAGTACATAGCATCTTATAGTCGGCTTATTTAAAAATAATATTCCAAAAAGAAAATACGAGAATGAAAGTAATGCCATTAGTTAATCTTATGAATCTGCTGTAACAGTCTGTCTTACAGTAGAAAGATGATTAAATTACAGACATAGTCAAAGAAACAAAGATGGAGAAAGTGTTAACTATGTGTGTTAAGAAGTCTCAATCTCAGCCACAAGGTGTGAGTTTCTTGTTACCTGCACCACGAGGATTATCGTCTTTCCAATCATCGAAAGCCCTAGCTTTCATCACAGCTTCTTCGTCTTCATCATCATCTTCATCGTCCTCTTCTTTTCTTCTCAGGGGTTTATCATTGTACCATGAGGTGCTTGCTTCTTCAATGGCTTTCTTCGTCTGCTCTTGCCAATCATTCATTATCGTCATCTCTGTTAACCCAGCATCCTCTATGCTCATTGTCGGCATCCTACAAACCCGAGCCTAATTTTTTAATTTCCAAAGGGTATAAGATTTGTGATGGGCATGATTTTGTGTTTACCTGTGACTTGGTTGAAAAACCTGAGCTATCATCCTCTCTCTCTCTGTAGAGAGAGCTCCACTCATGATGCTTGCTGGACCGAATATAAGAGGTTTGTGCTTGTGTTCGTGACCCTGTGATACCGAAGCTCTTCCTTCTAACACGTCTTGTGCAAATGTGGCACAAGTGATTGGTTGTGCCGGTCTGGAGTACTGTACCCTTGCAGCAGCATCTCTGTGCCAGGTTTCGGCTTTCTTTGTGCGATCATCAAGAGCATCCCGAGAAAACCCATCCTCTCCATTCTGATCATGGGATTCATAACAGCATTTTCTTAGTTTGTATGCTTATCAAAGAATTCGTGTGCATGTAAAACCGCAGCACGGAGGTAACATACCTTCAACTGTTTTTCCTTTATAGCAGAGAGCATTTCCTCTTCTCTTTTTAGCATTTCCAACAGATCAATAGCCTACAACGAAGTTCAACCATCAGATAAGTTTATCTCGTGACAAACCATAGGATTCCAATAAATGATTTTTAGACCAACCTTACAAATAGCCAAGTTAATTGTGGAGAGCCACGCCTGCAAAGAAAATCCATATAACACAAGGCTTAGCAGGAAATTTATTTAGAAATAGCACCCGAGCTAAACAAAAATGGGACGGACCTCTCTCTCTTCTTCACTGTCATCATCATCTGGAATATCTTCTTCTCCAGATTCAACCGGAGTGGACAAGGCAGCTGCTTTAGTTGAACGTCCACGTCGCTCCTTCCTCTCTTTAATTTCAAGGAGCTTCGACTCTGCAGCCTTTTGACGTTTGAACCGCGCTATCTACAAATAATCATAATCATGAAGACACAACATGGATTTCAAAATCGGAAAACATAAAACTTCATTCTCTAAACAAAAGAACGGGGCTGGATCTACCTTCAGAGCTCTTCGATCTGCAGGTAGAGCAGAACCTCCTCGTGAAGAAGCTTCCAACTCTTCTTCCGGAACAAGTTCCATTGCCTCACAGAAGGAAAAAAACTCCTAGACACAATAAAACTATACATCAATCTAAAAAAAAATCATTTAGATGCTCAATTCCACTAGCACTGGCATCAAAGGGATGCAACAACCTGCAAACACAAAGCAGAAAACTCACCTTCAACTTTGCATACGAAGCCTTGACAATCGGAATCCGATCGTCCTGTATGATTTTCTCCGTCAACTCCGCAAGATAGTAAGGCACCTATCATCATCACACGCCATTTTTAAGGAGATGTCAACTCAAACACACACAATCTTATGATCTCCACACAAAGTAACTTGTAAGTTCAACTGAAGAGGGCACAATCCGAGTTTCAGACTCCACATTTGGAAGTTCAGTGGGCAAAAGCAATAGGACCAGCCAAAGTTATTCACTTTCAGCAATTATTTTCACTTGGATTATTAATCTTTGGAAGATTCTAGATTTACGTCGTTGCTCTCTCCACACTAAGCTAAGACAAAACTAGAATAGAAACATACCACTAAAACCCCCAAAAAAGAAGAGAAACTCGATTGCATAGAAACTTACCAAAAGATACTTGAGATTGTTCGTGCTGATATCTTCTTTAGTCTCGTTAGACGAGAACAGACCCAGCTTCCCGACCATGTCTTCGCACTTCTGTAACATCTCACATCCTTTCTTCACAACATCCTAACAAACCAAATAGAACAAAGCGCCCCATAGAAATGTGTAAAACTCGCGGATTCGGAATTACCCATTTCAGATAAAACCCTAATCGAATTCGTATATACAGAAAAAAGCTAGAAGCTTCCACCTGATCGGCACGAGAGTCTGAAGCCGCGAGATGAATTTTCCTTGCTTGCTCGAACAACGCCGAGAAAGGCATTTCCTCCATAGCTAGACCACCCATCAAAGAACGAAATCACAATTTCTCAATCAAAACGAATTCACGAAACTAGATTCGAGGTTTCTTCGAGAAGTGAATCGGTGAAATCTGAGAAATTGTATAGGGCTCCAATCGAAATCTGACGAATTAACTGCGAATAAAACTACGGATGAGATGATGCCGCGTCATGTGAAGAAGGTAATCAGAAGATCATATCAGCCGTTAGATCTGTGGGAAACCTCTATCAAACCGACCGAGTTGTAAAAAAATAAATATCAAGTCCAAAGATCAGGTGCGGGTGGGTGTAACGTAAACCCGCACGTTATTGGTTTCTTCCCGCTCGCTAATCACGATTTATAAATGGACGGCCAATCAAAGCTTATAATTATATTACTGACCGGTAATCAAATGGCATTCGCCGCCAAAAACAAAAACAAAAAATAGTTAAATTTTTGGGAAAATTACCCAATTCTCTTTCGTGTGATTAAGATGGGAATTAGACAGAAACGAGTTCCTTTTATATTAGGAAATGAATTTTTACAAAAGGAGTAACCTTTGTGGACAAACTCTTATATGCTTCTTTCTTCTTCTATGGATGGATAATACTAGTACCACCAAGAAGTTCAAGGTATTACTAATAGATCTTTAGTTCTTCTCTTGCGAGGGATAACCAGTTATAAGTCTATAGGTTGCTTTAGCTGATCTACAAATGTCTGCGTGTAAGATTTGATAGTCCTCTTTAGAATTTTCCCAAGAAGGTCAAGGTATTTATTATACCTTGTGATTAAATCTTTTCGACTGCGTCATTTATTTGGAGGGGTTATGATGGCTTTGTTACTTTGCTCTGTTTGTGCTCGTGCTTAGTGTCTTCTTCTCGTGTTGATGTTCGGTTTAGTGTCTTCTTCAATAGTTTGATTCTTCTCGAGGTTCATAGCTTTCGGCTCAGCTTTGCTGTCTTCAGTTTTTTTGGGTTTGGTCGTGGGAGCGTTGTTAGAGGTGAGTTTAGCACTCTCCGGTTTAATCCGGTTTGAACCAAGACAAGCCCAATTGATTCCGGTTAATGATGGTTCGAACTGAGTAAAGGGGGATCATGATCACAACCAGTGGGCCGAGCTCGGCCTAAAGCCCAACTAGTCGCTAAACGTGCCGACTTCCGAGAATTGCGGAATGTTTCCTTATCCTAATGGAACTAGGAAAAGGAAATCCCCTCAATTTAGACCGACTTAGAACCTTATAAATAGGGAGACTCTCGCCACAATTCAGACATCCACAATCATCTGCGAGACCTAAGAGACATAGAGCTAAGATTTTAGCTTTTAAAACCTCTTAGCGATCAAATCATCTTTTTACGATCTAACAATCTTGTAACTCCGCCGAGTTTAATCAATATACGAGATTCAATCCATTAAGTTTACTGTTTTGTCCCTTGTGTGATTTTCAAAATAAACAATCGTCTCGGTCCAACGGTTTAGTTTTAGTAGTTATGGGTTCATTTGCTTTTTTCTACCGATACTCAATTTTGTTATGTTGGGTCTATTTTGAGTAATCATGGTCGAGTTTGTGTTGTTTGCGTAGTATATTTGGTTTACTTTAGCTCATGTAAAGTTTCTTTTGTTTGAGGTTTGCTTTTGGAAGACGAAAGCCGATAAATTCAAAACTGTATTTCTCTGTTCTTCTTTGGTTTTTAATAAAATTAAAGATGACAAAAAAAAATGTTACTAATAATAAAATTTCAGTCTGAAATTACTACTTTTTAGAAACATAAAAAAAACATATAGCTGCTACACTTGACAACAAATGAAAGAACAATATATCTCTCGCGCACTGATTCACAACAGAGAACAGCCTGCAAACATAAGAATTGTAAGTAGAGAGAAGTTACTCGTCAAATCTAAGAATTATGAAGTGAAAGGTTCTTACTGTAATTGGCGCCTATACGGGATTAAGACAAAACTTAGTTACGGTAGTAATGATAGACTTCGAAAGAGGAGCGAGTGGCGACTTGGCTGAAAAAGTTTAGATTTTGTATATATATAAGAAACAAAACAACCTCAAGAGTCAACAAAACTTATTACAGAAAGTAGCTTTATGAGCAGAACCTGAGAAATCCCACAAGAATGGACAGCAGCCATTTTTTCAAGTCAAGCCTAACCGCAGAATTGAAAATGCCAAGGAACTCTATTACAATTATCTGTGTGATATACAAAAAGTAAATATGGTTTAGGGATATATCAAGAAGATAAATGATGTGTTCACTTGTACAAAGGACTTACCTGAACTATAATAGTTGAGATTATTGTAATGAGAAACATATTATCTCTAAGGATTTCTCTTAAGGTTTGGTCTCCCTTATGGATTTCAAACTCATTAAAAACCTGCATACAAAAATGGAAGAAGACAGAGATGATCAACTTATTCTCGGATGAACACTACTAATTAAAAGAGTGGGATCAATCAAAACATTACCAGGCAGAATACCAAGGAATTGAATATAAATGTGTTGTTCACTTTTTCAGCATCACCGGTATGACCATGCTTCAGCTTCAGTATACTATCAGAATGTATGACCGCCAGAAACAGCACAAGGTAAATCACCTGTAGGAGGGTATTTCATGTCAGAAGCATTCTTTAGAGGTCTCCAAATTGCTGTTCTTTTTTTCTAATCTAAATATTTATGACCAAGGATTTGTATTTATTTGCTCTCTGGAAACTATAGAGACTCACAAATGACAACTCAAGGATTTTAGGCAACATACCTGTATCACCAACTTGGACCACATCGCCTTGGTTATAAGAGGGTCTCTGAAAAAGGAAAAAAACGATTAAAACATATCTATGATCAGTTTGCGTATATTCACATAGCAAAACCAACTGTTTCTTCCAGGATTTCGGCACCGATACAATAGTGTCTCTTTCTAAAACAACTACGTATTGACTTATTAATCAAATCTCATATCCTTGATCCTATTCAGATTTTGTGTACCTTATACCAACTGGTGGCTTGTCCATTAGGTTGCGAGCTGCTGATCTGTATTCCAACGCTAGTGCTCCAACAATGTCGACAATAAGATTAAGCAACAGAAGCTGCATCAGGGAAAATCAAAAATTGGGTTAGGAAAAACTGGATTACAAGAAAATGAAGTAACAAAGGGATAACATTTTTCGCACCTGCACGGCATTAAGTGGAAATGCATCATAAAATACAACCTCAACCACACAGATAGCCACGGTTGATACACTGACAGTGAGCCGGAATAGGACATATCTCTGGATATTGGTGTATAGTGATCGACACCATTGGATAACCTGCATTATCCAAACAAGCCACTAGTATCAATATCAAAATGACTTTTAACGAAATTTCACTGCCAAAAAGTCAAGGTTTGCTCATCATGCATTTTATAAGCCGAGTTCGTCAGTTCAACCATGCATATGATAAACAAACCTTGAGAATTGTGACAAAATTTTCATCCAATATAATGATATCGGAATTCTCTTTTGCTGATGCTGTCCCCCCAATTCTCATTGCAAGGCTAACATCCGCCTGTGCAAGGAAAACAATAATTGTGATGATGGATATGTCTTTCAGTGTTTATAATTCATTTTCTCTTTGAAATAGTGTGATGAATTTTAAATATTTAATATGATAATAATGACAGACCGCGCGTAGTGTCGCTGTATCATGTATTCCCATCCCAGTGGCTGCAACTACATACCCTTTTTTCTTCAGTGCTTTGACAAACAGAAGGTTGTCGCTGGGAGAGGCTCGAGCCAAAACCTTCACATACAGTAGTGTGTTAATTTTTGGTTCAGTCCAGCTCTTGAACTAGTCGCCCCATATAGACCTATAAAAAAATTATGTCGAAACCAGAGAAAACCAAGCAATCTGACCAACATAGTTTAGTTTCCCATCAACATATATGTGAACAACAACTTCATTCAACATATATGTGGCAGTGTGACAATTGATACTGAATCCAATTATCCTTTCCCATGATTTTACTCGTCGACGTATCGAGACATGCACAGATGGTTCTATATGTTAAAGCATATATATACAAGAATGGATTCATACTGAGATCTTTGGGGCGATCTGCTCTCTGCCTAGATCGAAAAGATCACGAAATTGAGCTCCTGTCATTAAATTAGTGCCAGATGAATCCTCCAGTATCCCACAATCCGTTGCTATTGCTTGTGCAGTCAAAACATCATCGTCCGTCACCATGCGGACCTGATAGTCAACATCTTCCACTTAGAAAGTAGACTGATAAAAGGGTTGATCCAAAGAAAAAAATTGCTTAAACTTATTCTCTTCCGCAACAAATATTTATTAAAAGGTGTCACCACATAGTATAGTGTACCTAAGGTAGGTTGGTGCTGCCATACAATTTATAGCAACTCAGAAAATATAACTACGCCAAACTTAGATAGAGATAACAAAAATTCAGGACGAGGAGAAAATTCCACTCTACTAATATAAGTTCATAAAACTTCAAATGCCATGTATGAAGAAGAATGATAAAACAGGCACCTTAACACCACCGGAATTGCACAATTGGATCGCATTCTTTGTGTCTGGCCGGCAAGGATCCTGCACGTTATTCAAGACATTGATAAGTAATAATAATAAGACTTTATAGGCTTTGAATAAAGTGAAATCAGGTACCAATTATCATTGATACAATGAGTGCTGGAAATGTTACCTCTATACCAATAATAGCCAACAAAACAAGGTCATGAGGTAGTATAGAACGTTCCTCATCAGTAGTTGGAAAACTTCCCAGTTCATAGGATTGATAAGCAAGTGCAGCACAACGCATTCCTCTCATACACATGTTTTCAATTATTCCTTCCATCTCCTAAAGAGAGAATGGACTTTTTTCATCAAAAAATTCGAACAAGAAATGATAGCGCATTTGTGAATTAGTAATCTATGCTCATAAACAAACTACCCGTTTCTGTTCATCAATAGCTATGCGGTTGTTGGCCCCATCCATATACCATTTGCATGAATTAAGAATAATCTTAGCAGATCCTTTCCAATGAACGTGGTCTCCTGTACCAACCTATTAATGAATAATAAGAATCAAACATAACACAAAAAATGCTAGGGGGTTCTTACAAAGCTGGCCCGGAATATAGATCTATATCTGATGCTCAGCAACAGCATAGACAAGGTTATGTTACCTGTAGTGCCACACTTCCATATTTCTTGTTTGGATTGAATGGTATAATATGATGGATTGATGATGCTGACCTAGCCTCATCAAATTTCATTCCCAACTACATAATAGGAGTCACTAGTTATAAACTTAATAGTTATACCAAGTAGTCATGTAAGATTAAAATGAAGAAAAAACCTTATTCCCCCAGATAAGAATGGCTTGTTCTGTTGGTGATCCATAAACCTCTGGTTCAATTACTCCCTATAATTAATTATGAACTTTTTAAGAATAATTCATATTCAAATAATCCTTCTAGAGGAATCTAATCAAATAAATACTCTGTCCAACTCAACACAAGACACAATTACCGTTTCAAAAACAACACTGCCATTTGTGTTTTGGGCAATCCCTTCTATGATTAGTTCTTTAAGAGACGTGGGCAACTGTGAAACATCATCCATATCTTGCATTCTTATTCCTCCAGCCCAGACATCAACCACCGACATCTGCTTAGCATAAAAAATGAATGCTTAAATGGGTACTCAGGAAGAAAAAGATAAGCAGGAAAGAGCTGATTGCATAAAAGAAAACACTTGCCTGATTCAAAGTTAAAATTCCAGTTTTATGACACAATACAGTTGTAACATATCCCATTGTTTCACATGCAGAGAGTGTCTGAACCTGAAAGACATTTACGGAAGTTTAGCACGTGTTGATGCTCTAACGACATTGAAAAATTTGGAATATAAAAGTAGAGTACCAAAGCGTTGTCAGTCATCATTTTTCTCGTTGTATTCGCCACGCTGATGTAGCGAGGAAAATTATAAGATGAGAAACAAGAAGAAGTAACCGTATTAAACTGCAATGACAAAACTAGAAGTATGCATACTTAAGGTTATGCCTCTCTTTGTATAGCAATAGAGTGTGCAACCATATTACCAGACTACTTTGCCACACTGACCAAAAACCTAGGTATTCACCAGGCTTCTTCTGATATGTATTTTATTTAAGCAGATTTTGAAAAGGAAAGGAGTCTTACTTCAAGAGAACAGCTATAGAAAGTCCAACAGGTACTGCCACTATTATTGTCCCGATCTGCAAAATTAATGTTTTAGCGACAAGGTTACAAAGAATTACCATTACTAAGGTATAGTTCAGCATTCCCATACCCCAAAACTCAGGGATTTGATCACAAATTCTGTTGCTTCATCGGCAGTGGTATTTCCGAGAATAAACATTGGAGTTCCATCTGATTTTTTGGTCCGACCATAAAAGTATCTGGAATTAAAAGGGTTGTTAGGTCGTTATTATTGCCAGGATGGAGCAATAGATCTTAGATCTGAATGCAGAACATAAGCGCGATGGGTACATCGTAAAAGAAAGACAAGACTTACCGGCACAACTGAACAATACATGCAACTGAAGCGAACGAAACGACTAACCAGCTAGCAGACATAGCAAGCGATTTCACATACACCTAGTAAAACAAATCACAGGTGATAAATGCGCAAACTATCAAAGGTAGCAAGGAATTAGTAATAAATCAAACATACCTGAAAGGGCTTTTCTTCATCAGTCTCATGTTGTTTCTCCATCTTCCCCCATTCAGTGTTTATTCCAACACTTGTAACCTTATATACACGGGGAAATAATAAACCTAATGCTTTACTGATAGAAAACACAAACTTCAATGCCTTGCTTATCTTTTTTCTGGCAATAGAAAAAGAGACAACATTGAGGCTAAGAAAGAGAAGCTGTTTGCAGAAACACTTAAAAGAATTGTCTATAATGGTTATCGTCTCATCCATGTCAATCTGACTTATCAATTTCAAGATAGGCCTCATCTTTACTAAAAGCAGCTATAATATCAACGAGATGGATGTGTCAAGCATAAAACAAACGTGCCTCGAGAGCTTACCAGCATTGTACCAATGCCCTCTATCACTTTCGAACCAGATAATAGGAATGGATCCTTTATAAGATCTTTTTGAACCTGCTGATAGAAAAGAGGGATTAGAAATACAGGGGAGGGGGAATGATTTAGCTCATCAACAGGGGTATATCATACAGTTACGTGTGAGCCAGTTATTTCTTGTTCGCTAATCTTCAATGAGTTTGCAATAAACAGGACACCATCTGCAGGTACCTGCAGCATTGATCACATGATTCAGAAAAAAGCCAAACAATGATTACTATTAATAGTGTGATGCTTACCTGACAACCATTCTTGAGGGGTACAATATCGCCGACAACAATATCATAACTAGAAACCGAGAGTCTTCTGCCACCTCTTATAACCTCTAGGGGTACGTTTCTCTTCTCCTCACTAAATTTTTCAAACTGACGAGACTGCTTGAACTCGGTGGTAGCTTCAAAATGGGAGAGAAACAAAATAAATCAGATTGTTTCCTTGTCTGAGAATTGAAGTATAAAAACAGGTTATAAAGTTGGGTAAGCAACTCAAGAGCATCAAAGATAGGGATACCTCTCAGGATGATGTCAAGGACAGTGGCCAAAATGACGCAAACTTCGACATACAATCCATGGTGGATAGCCTGCAAGTGTCATGAGAGTAGGGAATAAATTCAGAGGGAAGCAAGCAGATAATCTTAATTACGAAAGAAAGATGATGTTGTAGAGAAAGAGCTCACCTTTCTTTTAATTCGCAGCAGAGAATTAATTACAGCAGCAATGATCATAAGCAGAGAAGGAGGAAAGTGGATAGCTTTCCAGATAAAGCTCTGCAACCAAAAAGGAAACGTTCAAAGATTTACCAAATAAACATTCTTGTCTAATAATATGTATTTGCATACCCAGAAAGTCTTTCCCTTTTTGGAAGGGTATGTGTTTGCCCCAAATGTCTGCCTACGCTGCAGTATCTCATCGTCGCGCAGATCTATGCCCTTTTTCAGGTCAGTCTTGAGCAGAGATGATAATCCTCCAACCTTTGTATCATCAAATTGTAAATATCAGAGGACAAACCGTAAGCTAAGAAACACGAAAGAAGGCCTCGATTAAAGAAGTAAGTATTACCCCATTATATTGATTTAAAGCTTCAAGGCCTCCGACCACTTGGACCAGTTTCTCCAATCTTATCCCAAACCCGCCAGTTGCTATTGTTGAAACGAAATCAATCCATTGTGAATTAGGAAATGGAATGAATTATAATCCCAAACTTTCTATTTTTAAAAGAAATTGTTTTAAAATTTAAAAAAAATTGATTTTATTTAAATTTTATAATATGTTTAACTCATGATTATAGATAGAGCTCTTAAACAGAATAATTTTATCTTTTTAATCCGTTTTGCAGTAGACTAAAATATTATTCGGACTAACCCGTAAAACCTATAATCTTGAAAACGTAATTCTATTATGGACCGTTTAATGACTCTAGTTTTGTGGTTAGTTCACGAACTTTAAAAAAAAAAAAAATTTCTTCTGTTTAACTTTTTATAAAATTAGTAAAATATTTTTCAATTTTTATTTTTATATAAATTCAAATAAAATATAATAAATTATAGTGAAAATATATCAAAATTTTGAATAATTTTTTGTTTTTTGAATATATATATATGAATTTATTATTATTTAAAAATATATAATAGATAACATTTTTAATATAAAATAAATATTTTTCATATTCTTATCAAGACAATTATAACTTTTCATATTTTAATTATTATTTTTATTTATAATGACATTTTATGTAATAACTTACAAAACAAAATTTATTTTCAAACATTTCTCTTACATAATATTATAGAGATTTGATTTGAGGAATTAAAAAAAAAAAAAAAAAAACCGAGAGATAATTGTCCAAACAATGCATCATACCGTTTGCTGGTTCTGACTCTGGCTGATCATGCACAGACTTATCACAGGAAAAAAAAAACAATAACACACAGATTAGGAGAAAAAGTTTAATCAGACATGTTACTAGCTAAACTGATAGATATTACGCTTACTACTGGATCATTTGCTCTGCTCCTCCTCAACATCAACGTACACTGTAAGAGGAGATTCTTAGGACTGAACCAGGGGCGAATCTAGAACATTTCATTAGTGGGGGAACATTTTGGTAAATATAAAAACAATAAAAAGAAAATTATAAACTTATGAAACTAAGGGGGCAAACTACAAAAATTAATGGGTGCATTGATAAATTTTAGCTGAATTTTGGTCAAAATTTAAATAGTTTTCTTTTTAAAACAAAATTTCTGAAAAAAATAGTGGATGCACTTGCACCCACAGTGTATAATGTGGATTCGCCCCTGGACTGAACTGAACAAGAACCACACGAGATGAACGGACCGTGGAAGAAAAATCACTCACCCACCACGAGCTCCGGCGATCATGAGCTTCCAGGGCAGAGGCAGCGAGACCGGTCTCCAAATCCTGTGGAACTGCAACATCATGATGAGCTGTGGAAACATAGTAGCCGCCCTCCAGATCTTCCGGGCCTCCTTTGGATGGCCTCTCGGAGGATCTGCACATTGACAAATCAGCTGTTGGGACAAACCTTTAAGGCTTTAACCTTCATATATTTTCTCTTTATAGAGAAAAAAAGGCAACTTCCGGGAAGGTGGCTTACGGCCGTTCTTGTATGGAAGGTGGATGGAAGTATTTCTCTATTGGTGCATTGTATATCTTTTATACACAAAGACTATATATTTCCTTCTAAGTTCAACCAAAAGGTGAGTTATTTGCAACCAAAGACTATATCTTTTATACACGTCTTTGTATATCTTTTATCTTTTTTTTTTTTTTTCACGTCACGTCTGTTATTTGCAACCATTTGCACCCAGGGGCGGATCTATGTATCAAAAGTGGAGACACGTACCCATGCTCATTTAAAGATTTTTCTAATGGTTCATTCTGATTAATGGTTTCTTAGTTTAATTAATTATTGATATAATAAGAGTACATAGAGACGAAAAGAAACTCAACATTGACCAGGTGACTTACTCATATAAGTAGTTGGCAACAAAAATAAAAATAAAAATTATTTGCGCCCCACACAAATATTTTTCCCTGCGCGTTGAAAACAAAAGTTTCTGACTTGTGAGCACTTGTATAAGACACATCTTGCAAACAGATTCTTGAACCTCTTTCACACTCGTGAGGTTTTATTACGGCCGGGCAAAATATCCGTTATATCCGCTTCGATCCGGTATTCGTTTTGATTCGATTCTAAAAATTCGGATATCCGTAAATATTCGGAGCAAAGCAAATAGCAAAATGTAGTATCCGTAAAAAACAGAGCAAATCGCAAATACCTTTTTTTAAAAAGTCGGATATCCGCTCCGCTCCGTAAACTTATAATTATATATTTATATATGTAATTATGTATATACATATGATATTATGAATTTTTTTTTTCTATTGAGAGTACGTGTATATTTATTTATCTTATTTTTTTCCAGATATGGAGTCGGAAAACATAACATCTAGTACTATATTTATTGATGATTGATTTAAATTTAGGTATGGTTGATAAATTTATTAAGTTTGTACTTTTTTCTTGTGTTTGTGTTTGATAGATTTATTAAATTTGTATTTTGTTCTAGTGTTTGTGTTTTTGGAACTATTTTTGAATGAAGGTTAGACAGTAATTTTTTAAAGCATACATATCTAATTTTTTGAAATTTATGTGTTTGGTTTTTTTTTTTATAATATTTTTAACGGATCGGATCGGATATCCGCAGATATATATATTGAAATTCCGGATATCCGCATTTACGGATATCCGAAAATTTTCGGATCGAACCGAATCGAAAACTCAAATTTCCGGATGAAGCGGAACGGATCGCAAATACCCCAAAAATCTATGATATTTGCTCCGTGCCCACCCCTAGGTTTTATCCCCCCCCCCCCCCCCCCCCCCCCCATTCAGTTTTTAGTTATTCACGTGCCCTCTTTTCAGTTTTTTAAAATTTTTGTTTATAACTAAAACTCATTCAAACATAGAAAATTCAATTGAATTTTAAGTTATCAGCAATACAATAACTCGTTAAGTTTTATATTTGATGTAGATTTTTGATATGAAAATCTGTGATATTTGATGTAGATTTAAATATTTGATGAATTTTAAGTTATCCGCAATACAATAACTAATATTTAAATCTGTGATGTTCATAAATAAAAAGTTTACTTCTCTAATATTTAAATCTGTGATATTTGATGTAGATTTTTGAATTCTTATTCAAGTTTTTTTGTTTAGTATAATTTATAAAATAAAAATAAAAAGTATTTAAAGGTACATATATATCAATATTATTTACTACATTGAAAAAATAATATTAAATTTTGAATTTAATGTAGATTTTTTGAGATTTCATCTATAGTTACAAAAAATAGTTAGAATTAATAATTGAATATTTGTTAAATTTACTTCTAAATTAAAATCTTATTAATACAATCAGATTTATAATTAAATATTTTTCAAACTGAAAAATGAATTTATTATTAATTAGATTTGCACAACCATAAATTTGATCATGCATATGGACAACATTCGGTTACCAATACAGAATCAATATTTGTTATTTACATATATACAATGATTAATATTTTAAGAATCACACAATTTTAGGAATTGTTAATTTAGAATTAAATTCGAAATACAAATCTAATTAATCTTGGTAAGATTGTCCAGATTATTTTAATATTCTTTTATATTAATAAATATTTATCAAAATATCTAAACCATAAATGGTTATTCTATTCAAATTCAAAATATGAAAACCTTCATATTAGACTATTTTTTACTTGAATAACTACTATTTAAGTTGCCAAACAAGTCAATTTTGTACAATATTAATAAAAAATTTATTTTAATTTATATTTGAAAATAATTCCAAAAATTCAAATTTTAATTTAGATTAGTTTGGACTTCCTTAAATATATGTTAGATTTATTATCAAAAATCACAAAACAAGTTGTTTCTTTACAAAAATAATAAACCGAAAATTAATTTAGATTTAATTTAAATATTAAAATTTAAATAATATTCTTATAATGACAGACATGATAAACGATATGTTATTGTATATTTTTTATCATAATCAATCAGCCTAAAATTTTAAATATTTGAAATTAAAAAATATTTATATAGAATTATGTTTTTATAATCGCGGTCATTCTTGGATTAATATGAATGGACGAGTTAGAATAATTTTTTTATAATCACAGTCATATTTAATACTAGAAAAACTTAAATCTACAAAAATAAACTATATCTAAACACAAAAAATAAATCTTTTTCACTTATTAGAAAAATTATGTCCAAACAATGCCTTTCTTCTTCTTCCTCTCTGATTTCAAACAAGACCTTTTATCCAAACAATGCCTTTCTTCTTCCTCACAAATCCTTCCTCTCTGATTTCAACACTTTACTTACAGGTACTTCAACTTTCACTCTTTACACTTATTTTCTTTTCTTCTTCTATATCAATTCCAATCTAAGCAATCACATTTTCCTCTGCCATACATATAGAAGCTTCTGAATTTTCATTTCGTTTTGAAAAAAAAAAGAATGCGTTTTGGATTTGGATGTATGTATTGGAAGTCTCTTTGTTTTTTTCACTATTTGATTCGGATAAAATAAAAAAGGTTTAGACTTTGGAATAAATGTGCTTGGTGGTTTCTTTCTTTGAGCAGTGAATGAAATAGTTCTCAAGTTGTTTGCAATAATGCCTCAATGAAGGCTTTTTCTTTAAAAGAAAAAAAAACCGAAATTTTCTTATGTAAATCACAAAAAAAACTCTAATGTTGATAGTGAAATGAAATGATTGAATTTTACTTGGTCCACTTTTAAATATCTCTAAAACATGTGTGGTTCAAGATTCTTTTATTTCTAAAGCATCAATCATTTCATAACAGCTTGATCAAAGAGTATTTATGTCGCATAAACAGTATTTACCTAAGGCAAAGATAGAAACTTTTTGTCTATCTCTGTACCCTTTTCAACTTTTAAGATTTTTCAATGTTGATTCTTCTATTTCCCACCTCAATTACAGCATTAGTAACAATCTGATTCTGAAGTTCTCAGTGATTAAGTAAGATGGATCTTACTATTAAAAACCAATGATTGATGGTGACAAAGAAGAAGGAATCTAGTTATCTTGCTCCCCATAACAAGCAATGGCTAGGGGAATGACATTGAAAAAAAACAAAAAAATATTATTGGAATGAAAGTGGGGACACATTAGGGACCTTGTGTTAACAGAAAACCAGGAGAAGCATACATTTCTTGCTTTATCTATCTGTAAGGGTGATCTATATTACATGATTCTTTAACAGTGTTTTTACATGTGTGTCAGATATTTTATTCACCAAACTTTATTCCTCTGCCATTACTATCTGGAAAGAAAACAATAAAAAAGCTTATGTAACTCCCACCCAACAATATAACATGCCATACCACATGTACTTGCAGTTTTCTTGTGCTTCCGCTTGCAGTTTCACTCAACCTTTGTTTAAATCTTGCGTAAGATCTCAGGCATCTTCTTCTCTGATTTCTTTTTCCTTTCTTGTGGTGTCATTTTGAACCCTTTTGGTTCTTTGCATTTGATTTTTGTGCTCTGAAGTTTTTTTGCTTTGGATAATTGGATTTCTCATTGAATTTAATCAGAAGTTGCTCTGATAAGAGTTCTTTTGGGGGGGTTTTTTCCTGTCAGATGGATGATAATCGGCAAAATGCATCCTGAGATTCAGATTTAATCATCTCTACAGAAATTGGTTTTGTTGTTGCTCTGTGGTTTTTGTAAGAGCAACCACCATGTCCATGGGAGATGAGAAACAGATTGAGATGAGGAACAAAATGATGCTATTTGGTTTGCTGTTTAGGAGAATCTTTGATGAGGAAAAGGGTAAGCTTCTTCAGAGGCTTATGGACGCCAATAGTGAAATTACAGAGTTGAAGAAAGTGAGAAATGAAGATGCAAAAGCTAACGAGAAGGTAGTCAGCATTGTCGCGTCTCAAAAACAGAATTGGCTAAAGGAGAGGTACAAATTAAGGCTGCAGATTGATGCTCTGATGAGGGAACTAAGGAACATGGAGAAGAGGAAGAGAAAAAGCTTATCCGAGTTGCAAGATAGATTAAAAGAAAAGGACGGTTTTGTGCAATCTAAAGATAAGGCAATAGAAGAAGGGAAGCGTAAATGCGAAGAGTTAGAGGAAAAGCTGGTCAAGGCAGAAAAAGAAGTACAAGATTTAAGGGAAACACAAGAGAGAGATGTGCAAGAACATTCGTCTGAGCTGTGGAGGCAAAAGAAGACATTCCTTGAGCTTGCTTCTAGCCAGAGACAGCTTGAAGCTGAACTGAGTCGTGCAAATAAGCAAATTGAGGCTAAAGGATATGAACTTGAAGACTTGTCATTAGAAATCATTAAGATGCGAAAAGATTTGGAACAGAAAGATCGAATCTTGGCAATGATGTTGAAGAAGTCAAAACTGGACATGACCGAGAAGCAGACATTGCTTAAAGAGGCCAAAACGAAGCAAGATGAAAATGAATCAAAGAAATGGAGATCGAATTCAAGAAAATACGAGAGACGGTCACTAAGAAGCATGTTTGCTTTTGAAGCCACAGGCAAGAGTAAGACTAACAGTGTTGATTCCATTACTCACACTGAACATTTGGAATTGAATAAAGATCCTGATGTCATCCCAGAAATCATGGATTCCTACTCTATTGGTGATCTAAGTGAACTAGGTAAGTCAATTTTCATTTATAGCTTTTGTTTCAAATTTAAATTGCTTCTGAATCTCCATTTGTGCATCTTAAAGGAATCAATGGATTCGTAAAGAAGCGTGAGAATCTGAGTTTTGGAGAGGAAGAACTTTGTATTAGAGTGATAGGGAAGAAGCAAGAGATAGAGCTAGGGGATTTTACAGAGCATGTGAAACTAAAAGATGAAAAGGTTGAAGCTTTGTGTTTGCATCTTATGAACTCTGAGTTGGAATCAAAGCGGTTGAGATCTTGTATTGAAGGACTGAGCCAAGAAATGTCACAGTTGAGACACAATAACACAAAACTGGAAAGCTTGGTAAGTCGTAGAGGTGAAGAACCGGTTGCCCTGAAGAAACAGCAATTCAAGACACAGCTAAGAAGCTTGGTGTCCCACAAGAACAATACGAGTTGTAGAAGAAAGAACACAAAAACAGAACCACGAGAAGAGTGCGAAAGTGAACTCGAATCAAGGGAAGATTCTCAGGAAAATGCGACCGAGAAAGGAAGGGAATCATACTCTCCTGATGAGTTGAGACATTTAACTTTGAAGGCTGCTCAATCTGATGCTGAAGAAGAATCTGAAAAGGAAAGTCTCTTACCAGAGAATGAGTTTACCAAAAGAGAAAAAGCAGATGGTAAGGAGATTGAGAGCCTAGAAAAGCCATCAAGCAAAGGCAATCCACCTTGGAGAATGGATCTTCATGCTCTTGGAGTTTCATTCAAGATCAAAAGGTTGAAACAACAGCTGATGATGCTTGAGAGATATATTGGGAAACAAGAGAGCCAAGAGATTGACAAAAGCAGCAGTGATACCGGGAAAAGGGCTTTGTTATTGCTCATTACATTGCTCAACAAACAAGTTACTAGGTAT
Source organism: Eutrema japonicum (assembly GCA_030161315.1). Taxonomy (NCBI): domain Eukaryota; kingdom Viridiplantae; phylum Streptophyta; class Magnoliopsida; order Brassicales; family Brassicaceae; genus Eutrema; species Eutrema japonicum. Next base: position 38,954,118 of record BSQW01000005.1, read on the forward strand.
CAATCACTACAAGAGAAGATCGATGATTTGTGCAAAAGAATGGTAAGCAATCATTTGCTCATATCAATTACATTACTATCTCTGTTAACATAAACTGAATCTTTTCGTCAAAACCGTTATATATAGCATGTGAATGATTCAGAGAAGATTAGTGGAAAAATCAAAGCAAATGGGGAAGCCAAAACATCACTAGAGCATTTCTTAGATGAGACATTTCAGCTCCAAAGATACATAGTGGCAACAGGACAGAAACTGATGGAAATCCAATCGAAGATCGTTTCTGGATTTGTTGAGGTTCTAGTAGGCTTAATCAGTACTGAATCCTCCACTTCTAGTAGCTGCTTTGATCCAGAACGTTTTGCAGAAAGCATCAAAAGTCTGTTTCAGGAAGTGCAGAGAGGGCTTGAGGTTAGGATATCTCGAATCATAGGTGATCTTGAAGGGACATTAGCTCGTGAGGGAATGATACATTTGAAACGACGGGGTGACATGGAGCAGCGAGTATGAGAAGCTACAGAATGTGTAAATTCCTTACAGTTCCTCCTCAGATCTTCTTAAGGTTTTGTATATAGATTTCACTTATTTATACAGGGATAGTTGGTTGTGTTGAAACTTCTACAATATAAGTTAAATGAATCGTTTGGAGCCAAAATCTTGCATTACTCAAAAAATTATGTTATAATATAACAAAGTAGAGATGCTCAATCCACTTATTGGTTTGGTTTACAGATTAGAATTTCGGTTTGGTATTGGTTAGCTAATTAGAAGAGCACTATATAAAAAGAGTGTTATAAAGAGAGGAAGATAGAAAGGATTAGATGATATAGGCTAAGGATGGGGCTTAAATTGGATGTATATATATGCTTTTGGAAGTGATAGTAAAAAGCATTTGCATGTGTTTTTTGCCTTTTTTTTTTTTTTAATATCTCAGGTCATTCAGTTCAACGGACACCATGAGCTTTGAGCCATGTCGCAGGAATCTTTCTCCTTAACTAGTACTCGGATCAACGGACCATAAAATCCGACTAATTATGGGGCCAGTAGAGCCATATGAATATCCCTATTTTTTGCTTTGGCTCTTGTTATTTTGTTAGAGCATCTCCAATGGTCTTTCAAATTTCACTTTTTCCTTCAGTTTGAAGATAAAAATGAAGAAATATTCTCCAATGGTGCTTTAATTTCACCTTCAAAAAATGAAAAATGAATAGTGTTCTTTCATATTGAAGGTGAACTTTTTTATTTACAAAATATGTCTTTAATTTTTTTATTTGTTTTGTTTTATACTCAAACAAAATTATATGTTTTCTTTTACCCAATTAATTTTAAAACTATGTGTTTATCCAATCATATTATAAAGTAAAAATGCAAATCACATATATAAAAACTCATTTCCCACTTCGAAGTGCGTTAATTGATCATTTAAAGAAAAAATATGTCTACTAGTACATCATAAAATTATACTATTGTTTGTTCTTACATTATGTAATATAATTTTATCTATATAATAAATGTATAAATTATTTAAAATCGTAATTTTGTTGAATAATTGCTATAAATAAAATAAGTAGTTAAAAGTTTGTAAAACTGAAAAGTAAAGGATCTTATTAACAATTAATAATAAAATAAAAATAGAATATTTTTGGAATATTTTTTTTGAAGACAAAAATAAAACAAACTGTTGGAGAAAACATTTCTTCATTTTTTTTCTTCATTTTGAAGAAACTTCATTTTTGAAGAAAAAAACAAAAAAAACATTGGAGATGCTCTTAAAGCTTCAAACATTCAATCTACAATGTTTGGTAGTTGAGTCTTGAGTGATTATTATAATCTTCATAAGATAAGATTTTATAATATATGAAATTTATAAGAACATAGATATTTGATAAAATTACAATTAATGCGTTGAGACAATAGCCAATCATTTTTTTTTTTTTTCATACAACTTTTTTCTTTAATTTAGGTCACTCCGGATATGCTAATCTATCAGAAAAATCAGAATGACTTTTAAAAATATGTACTTTTAGTTTAGATAGCAAGAAATATTTTCTCCACAACTTTACAAATTACATTTTTAAACACTTCACGTTTCATAAACGCAATCAAATTGCTTTATGATAAAAACTAAAAAGCACATAAGTGCCAAAAAAAAAAAAAAAAAAGGCGTTCGTTATGGTTATCTTTACAATTCCCCTTTACTGTTTTTCCTATTTCTTAACGGATGCATACAATTTCATATGCTATTAAGTATTTTACAATGGTTAACCATAATTGAAATTACCGTTGAAAAATCTGAACTATGGTCTCTAAGTTTTCATGATGAGTTCTTATTGAGTCACTATTATACACAACACACTTCTTTTATAGTTTTTTTCACAATTTTGAGGTTGACCAAATTCTAAAAAATATAATACCGTGTCCAAATAAAACCCGATATGCAAAAAAGATATTCCACTAAACATGAGACTCCTTTTTTTGTTTTTGACGTCAAACATGAGACTCATGTCGTTTTCACTTTCCAGATTCATATTGTGTACATATATATAAACATTATATATATTAGACTGTTTGTAATCATGACTATAATGTGTAAGCATTGCGAATTCCGTGAAAATTAACCCAAAAAACAAATTTTGACCTTAAAACTAACACAAGACAAAAGTCTTGACCTTCGATGAGTTTTGTCTTTTCCTCTTGGTTAAGAAGCAAACCAATTCGTTACTAAAGAGAAAAAATAACAGCACATTTTTATTTTGTTTTATAAAAAATCAAACCTATCCATCTTTAATTTAGATATAAAGAGAACCGAAACTCGAAACACAAATTAAAAACACATGAAATTTGTTTACGAAAAGAATTAATGAGTAAGATATAAGGTAACAAAAAAAAAAACAAGTGTAGATTCATTGTTTCAAGTTTATTGTGTATTACAGTACTAATTGTGCTATATTTTTCTTTTTTTTTAAATTCGGAGGTAATCATAGGTCTATAGAGAGACTCATACTAATTCTTTTTGGCCATGATATTTTTTGCACAGTTACGGCGTGGATGACCAACAAATTCCTAACCAAGAATCTTCCACTAAAACGTTATCACTGGACTAACCCTTGTTGGTTATGCTATATATTTTTACAAAGTCTAGATTAATATACTACCTCTACTTTGACTATCTAATCTCGATTCCTAATGATCAATATAGCATCATAATTGAAGAACTGATATTTTTGGGATAGATTCCAACAGACACATACCTTTTTTTATGTTTTTTACAAAGTAACAGACACATACTTACAGTTTCAAAATGTATAAGTATAACTTACATCACATGTATATGAAAGATGAAAGTAAGAGAAAGCGAAGAGACAGGAGCTTCGCATGATTCTCCTAATCTTCGTACTCATTGCTACACAAAAGTCGCTACAAACATAACTGACGCAACGACAAAGAGAGAGAGAGAGAGATTGAACATCAACAAAGAGCTGCTTTTGACTTTTCCAAACCCTAAACCAAATTGACCGTTTGTCCATCATTACATCAACACGTCCTCCTCAACGTCCATCGGGATTACCTTTATTATTTCTTACCCAACAGTATATTTTGTGTTTTTCTTTTACAAATTCCACTGCCTAAAACATTAGTGATTATGATGAAATGCCCACAAATGTAACGTTAGAGACTTAATTATTAGAGAATTTGGCATAACTAAATTATCAGATTTCTATCATTCGAGAACTGTTGATAGTGAATTCGTTTTCAATAATAAACAAACAAAAGGCTTATCCCTCGTGAACAAGAAGAAGCTCATAAGAGAAGCGTTTCTCTTTCATTTATTTTATTTTTAAATACAATTCATTTATACTACTAATTTGCTTCTCCTTCATGTCTTCTCTCCCCATTATTCATCCTCCTTAACTTTTCTTTTTTCTTGTTCAAATGAATCCAATTCCAAAAAAGGTTTTCCTTTTGGCCTATTTAATCCCAACCCATTTCATATAACGTCAAAAACATTATTGGGTTTCGTTCAAAAACTACAAAAAATGGGTTTTGCTAACGATCAAGATCGTTTCTGTTCAACGCCTAAGCTTCCTCTGTTTTCATATCCAATGAACAGAGCATATGAAACTCCGGGATTAGCTACACCGCCGGTTAATATCGCCGGATCTGTTCCTTTTCTATGGGAGGAAGCTCCGGGAAAGCCTCGTTCTTCCGTTAGAAAATCGTCGAGATCGAATCAGACCGGAGAAAAAAGAGCAGTCGCGAGATGCTTGGACCTTCCTCCGAGGCTGCTTTTGCCCGGAGAATCTTGTAAATCGTCGACGGCGAACGAACCTTCTCCGACGACTGTTCTCGACGGTCCTTGCGATTTACGTCGCCGTTCACTGTCGTTACCGAGGTCGGCGTCTGTAATTAGGAATCTGAGAGGTGTGCCGGCGCCGGCGCCGGCGAAGGAAAAGAGATTGTTTGGGTCAAGTAGATGGGGAAGTTTTGGGAAATGCAAAGAGGCGTCTGAGGGTATATTTGACTTTTCACGTTTTAGAGACGACGTCTGCAACTGCCGGAAGGATTGGGCCGGAGGAGGAGGTGATTTCGCCGGCGACGGCGACACAAAAGTGAAACTTTTTAAGGTTAAAAGGAAAGGAAGTCTTTTTAATCTCTCTCATACAACAAAGTCAGATTTCTGGGTAAGTTTTGTTTTTTCAGCTCAACAAAAATCAAAAGTTACATACTTTTTTCACAAAATTCAAACTTTTTCAGTTTCTGATTTAAAGTTGAGTTAAGTAATTACTAATTCCAAACCAATTCTAAATTTTTGTGAGATTTTCTGCATTTATAAAGATTAACATTTCATTGAAAAATTGAAATGTCAATTTTTGCAACAACAAAAACAAAAAAGACTATTTTCATTGTAAAATATCAAAAGTTAATTAAAAAAAATATATATTGTATGTACCTTCTTTTGGGTTTGTGTGGAGGAAGTAATTGCGTAACCCAATTATTCGATATTTAAAAATGCAGGCAAGGGTTTACGAAGGGTTTAAGCAAGTGATTCCATGGAGGCGTAAGCAAGAGAACCTGTAAAGGATGAGTTTCTTCCACTATTTAAATCGAATCTCTCTTAAATTTCTTTTAATTCTATAGTTGATATACTAATTAATTTGTCTTCTCTTGTGTATACTTTATTTATATACAACATGTCAAGGAAACAATCTATATTACAATTTACAATGAAAATTAGGGGTTTCGCTTTCTTTCTTTTTTTATCTTCCTTACGTTTCATTTTATATGATGTTTTTGTTAAATACATGGAGATGTAAAAAAGTATAAAACGATTGAATTACTCTATTTTATAATCTATATATATAAAGTTAGCTTTGCTCTCTTATGGTGATGACACCTCATCATCCACATATATGCTAACTTATTTAATATTTAATTTTAATAATTTAATTTGTCAAAACTTTAATATACATATTAACTATACATTTTATTAAATTATGCAAGGAATTTGAAAGGTCATTTTCATATTTATATCATGAAAACTTAAAAAAATCAACAAAATTTATTGAAAGAATAATAGATTTAAAATTTTGAGTTTTACTAATATATTACACACTTTATTATAGTTACAAAGTTAAAATTTCATATCGAAAAGATGTTTAGTGAATGTATATTATTTGATCCAAACTAATAGTAGACAATATATACAATATTAATGTAACATATATCATTCACATGTATGCAACATCATTTTGATATTTAATTTTCATAATTTAATTAGTTAAAATTTTGATATACGTATTAACTATACATTTTATTAAATTATGCAAGGAATTTGAAAGGTAATTTTCATATTCATATAATGAAAACTTAAAAAAATCAACAAAATTTATTGAAAGAATAATAGATTTAAATTTTAGTTTTACTAATATATTACACACTTTATTATAGTTACAAGGTTAAAGTTTTAAATCGAAAAGATGTTTAGTGAATGAATATTTTTTGATCCAAACTAATAGTATACAATATATACAATATTAATTTAACATATCACAAATATATAGAGATTTTTTAAAAAAAAATTCAGAATATCTAATAAATAAAAAGTAAATTTATTATCGTTTAATAATGCATATTATAGTAACTTTGTTAAATAATTATATATTGAAAATAAATATCTATATATATATAAAGTAAGTTTTTCTCTCTTCTCATGCTGCCACATCAGAATCCTAAAAATTTAATACACATACTAAATACATATATTAATTATAAATTTGGTTTTAATATTATGAAAAGAATTTGAAGAGGCATTATTCATATTCTAAATTAAACCAGAAAATAATAAACTTATATGAATATAGTTCTTTGAAATAATAACATGTTTAATAAATTTGGTTATCATAATATATTTCAACTTTCACAAATATTTAATTAGGGTAAGTTGTATTGTAAATATTATAAAAAAAAACTAAAATATGAAACAAGTCCTAACAATTAAACAAATAAGTTAAATATGTAACTAAATTCATAAAGCAAAATATAAGTTGGCAAGTTTTACATCTAATAAAGAGACAAATAAATAAAAATTAGGTATACTTAGCATAATAATTGTAATTATACATAACTATGAAAAAGAGAATAAGAGCCACAAAAATTAAGAAACATATTAGAAGTATTTACACAAAAATATAAATTAAGTCTGAAAATTTAAGATCGTTGTGTTTTGTGATATTATTTTTAACAAAAAAAAAATATGTAACTACAACAGGAGAAAAAAATAAAAGCTTTGTATATACAAAATATATATCATGTGATGTAAATATATTTCAATTCTCATAATAATTACCATCCATTAATACAATAGTTTTTCCTACAATTTGAAAAGACATTTACTTAATAAAAGATAGGTTATATTGAATTAATCTAAAAAAAATTCATTTTAATAATTTACTTTTATCAGTTTATTTATATAGTTTAGAAAAATTATAGAATTTAGTGTTTATAAATTATGGATTAGATTTATTCTAAATAAAATCAAACAAATATTGTGACTTCAAACAATCAGTTATATATGGAAATATTTTTCAACAAAAATAAAAAATAATAGATTTAGGAATCACAAATATATTGCACACATAAATAGGGTTAAAATCATACATAAAACACTCCAAAAATAATAACTTCACATGAAACAAAATTAAAAAAATTATTATGCAATTTTAAAATGTAAATATCTTCCCTTTAAAATGTAATTAAAATGTAATTAAAATGTAAATATCTTATTTTTAAAAAACTCAACTAATTGCATAAAATTGATCACCAAAAAAAAAAGAGGTAAAAATGTGTACCATACAATAAATAAACACATAGATGATTATAAATTAAAAAAAAACAAAAACAAATACACAGATCTTAAGCTGAGAGAGATAATTAAATTAACTACGAGACCAAATAAAATAAAATACTATTAGATTAAAAAAATTGTTTACCACGTCCACGCGGATCACACCCTTTGTGATTGAAATTGATTGTGAAATCTCACCGGCGATGGGAGAAGATATCGGAGAAGACGAGGGTTTTAGAGCAGTGGATAATATTTTTTTACAGGATAATCCTATTCACAACAAGAACTCTCTCTCTCTCTCTCTAAATATTTGAATCGACGCTCGACCCCATATTTTTTATATTTTTCCAAATCGGCCCATATTATCTCAAATGTTCCCATTAACCTATATATCTACGATAATTTTGATAGTAAATTAGTAATAGAAATTAAATCGTTTTTCAAATAAAATTAGATTCATTTTGTACTCACCAACACTGGATCATCGAAAATGAATAATAGTAAATTCTGAATATTTTATTAGTATTCGGTTTTAGGTAAAAATAGATAAAAATATAGTGACTTATTTCGAAGTATTTTTTTAAAAAAATTCGGAGAATTCTAAATTCACAAAACTAACTTTCCTTTTATTAATATTCGAAGTAACTTTCGGACTATACAAAATTAACCCTATTTCAAGGTATTTATTTTATTAGTATTCAGTTGAGTTTAAAAATATACAATTTCCTAAACTTTAAAATGACAAAAAAAACTTAACTTTTAAAAACCAACTAATTGAATAAATAATCAAAAAAAATAATCAAATTATGGATCACTCACTAAACAAATACATAAATAAACATAAAATTAAGAAAGGAAAAATAAACGTAAGAATAAACAATCCACATTTCTTAAGCTAATAGAGACAAATCCATAAACAATCATACTAATAAAACTAAAATAATATTATACCATTTTTTAAAAACAAAATTATGTTCATTTCCGCGTGTACCGCGGATCACACACTAGTTAAATTTAAAAATGAACAAAAAACAATTTGTAGGAATAATTTGAAAATGAACTCTAGTTTCAATATAATAGATGTTTTAGAAAAAAATACACATATTAAGAAAACAAATTAATTTTGATTATTAAATGCATCATTTTGTGATTTAACAAATTTCAATAACTCTAAACCAATAACATTTCAATAACTCCAATTAATTTTCTTGAAATTTACAATTTATCATTATTAACTAATAAAAACTTTAAAAATTGATCTTTTAAAAATATTTTTTTTAAAATATTTATTAATTTGAAACGGATGGAATAGTCTATAATATAAAAAAAAAAGAGAATTCTCTCATGCGAAAAGATTATCATTTCACCCCCAAAAAAGGTTAAAAGGAGTTTTATATTATATCTTTGTCTATAATGGACTTTGGCTAGTTTGTGTAAATTTTTTCAAAGTTGTTAAGAAATGGTAGTTTAATTATAGAGCACACATTTCTATACAATCATTATACTACTACATTTCTATATTTTATTGTAGGCAAATCATTTATTCAACTCACCAAACCTAGTTTCATTTCATCAAAATAATTTTATAAACGCGTTCGTCTTATTTTCATCATATAAATGGCTCTAAATAACGAAAGAATAATCCCAAGATTCTGACCAAAAACAAAAATAATAACAAATCCCTAGATATTCTAGATTGACCAATTGGGTCACTAGAAAAGATAAAAAAACATCAGTCTAAATTAAATTGAAAACATGAGATAGAATTGTAGAAATTAAACACTAAAATGACTTCAATAGTAATCATTAATGGCTAGTGATTTCCTTTTCTTGTAATTAGCTTTGAAACAAGCTTGCCTCAGTTTCTTGGTTCCATCAGTTAGCTCAGCATCAGGTTCTTGCTCTATAAGAACCCTATGTTCCTCTAAGTTCTTCACTTCCTCCTCCATTCCAACACCCTGTCATCAAACCATGTTTTAATTTGATCTTAATAACTTTCAAAATCAATAACGCAATAAACCCTAAAACGCCACTAATTCACAAGCAAACGGTATAATTATAAGTTAATTAAATGATGTTTTGCACCTTGAGATTCTTTATGAGAGAGTTAAGACTCTTGAGCTTCCGGTGAGGCCACCGGTAAATTCCAAGTTCTCTGCAACGCTTCTTCAACACGGTGAGTCCAACGTTCAGTTCTTTAGCCGCTTTCATGATTGGTCTATCGAAGAACTTTCTGATATCAGACATCTCCAACTTGTCCTGTCTCTTTGTCCTAGTGTTCCTCTTACTCCGTGTTCTCTTTTGGCATCTCTCAGTTAAACTGAGACAGCCGTTGCTTTGGACGACTACTGGTGAAGAGGAGTCACTTGAGAAGTAGGGTTCTTGAGTCAGCATGAGAATGTCAGATGAGATTGTGTTATTCACTTCGAATAAATCTTCAAAGCCATTGTACTGAAACTGAAAATGCAACTCTGCATTTGGTTTCAGATCTTCGGTATCAAACAACGACTCTAGCGGAGGCAACCTGTAGAAAGAAAAACAATTAACAAAGGAAAGAAAAAACTAGGGCAACTAAAGATGACTTGTTTACCAAGAAAACGATTCATGTGTTTCCAGCTTACTTATCGAGCATGTCGTAGAACGAATCTGGATCATACTGGTTTTCGATTTTCATAGGATCCATTTGTTGAAGAGGCAAGTGATAGTAAACAGAGCAGAATAGCTATGAAATAGAAACAGAGGAATGTGTTGACGAACGCAATATATATATAGTCTGTGTAAAAATGGTTAATTGTTCATAGGGAATTGTGTGCAATGTAATGGGAAGTTACGAGTCCCAAAGGGTATAATCATTAATTGTTGATCTTTAATTAGTTGAAAATTGTGATTTTTAATTAATTGTATGATCATGGGGGCTGAATTGTGGGTTAGTTGCATCTTTAATGATGCTGATGATTATTTTCTTCATTCTTCTTCGTCCTCTAGTCAAAGTCAATGCATGAAAGTAGATAAAATCTATATTGCTGAAAATTCATAATCGATATTAAATGAATTGAGTTTTTATGTCTTCGTATGAGATGATGCATGTGTGTTTATATGATTATAGATACATGTGGTGTGAAAAAAGAGGATTGAGAGAGATAGTAAATGAGAGTCTTTGCTAATTATAATTCACTTTGTAAATGAAAATGAATAAGAAAAAAATAAGTAGTCAAATCAAAAAGCTTTAAATGTAATCATCTTTCTAGATTCAGTCACACCATAATAATACTACAGCAATTGACTTCTTGAAGAGCAATGAGGAAAGAATCAAACTTCTTCTTTTTTCACATTGGTGTTTTAGTTTCGCCCAAATTCTTGAATTGTTCTTGTGGCCAACGTAAGAACGTCTACAAACGCAGAGAAGGATGCTCGAAGAAGCCTTGCCTCTATTGCTTCAAAGTGCCTGTAAAGTTATCCGGTGAGAAAATATCAAAACTAGTAATGAAGTAGGCGAAAATCGAAGGTTCGATAGACCCGAAGATGGTCGAATTGAAATCAGTCTTAATCGGATTTAAGACTGATTCAACGATCAAGTAAGGCGATGAAGGTCTTTGAGAAAACTCACACAGAAAGCTTGTTGTTTGATACAGACATAACTCTTCTCACTTTATCAGGCTGCAACTGCAATAATGGTCACAACAGAAGAAATTTTAACATAAGTGAGATGGAAAAAAGCATATAACTTCGTGGAAAATAGATCTTATTGATGTGTTAGAAGAGAATTTGGAAATTTCAAACCTCTTTATCAACTGCCAATGCTGTGTAAGCAATCAAAGCATGTTCTTCAGATTCAAAATTCACATCCAAGTTACTGCAAATTGGCAACAAAAAAAAAAACTCTCTGTTACATCAAAGCTAACCACAATCCCTAACTTTTGTACATAAAAACTCCATTGAAGAGAAACCAAATGTATTCAAGTCTATAACAGTGTGTTCCTGAAATTAAAAACTCTAAGCCAAAGCCCAAAAAAGGAAGTCAAAAGAGTTTGAATTGACCTAATTGAGCGGAGATCATGAAACTAGGTCGTCTTGCTGTTTATGTGAGGTAAAGATCGAAACTTTGGAGTGTAAATCAAAACAATTCTTCAAATGTGTCAGACCCAAGATTCATATAATCGAATCCGTATGTTCTATCATCAGATACATAGTAAACACGTTACGAACAACCGGAAACTAAGAGCCGAATCACTAAAATGGAGAAGAATTGAAAAAAAAAAAAAATCCCAAATCAGAGAAGATGATTTTAGAATCAAAAGTAAGATAATTTACTGAACATACCAGCTAAAATCCCAAGTTTGGTTAGAAGGAGCAATTGCAGGAACAGTCGCAGCCATTTTTAGCTGCTTCCTCCCTTCGTCAATGGAGGTTTCGGCCTAAAAATTGAAACTTTTTCTTTCTACGACCACAAAAAACAAAAAAAAAACCAGAAGCAGGGTTTTGAGTGGGCTACCAAAATGGGCTTCTTGTTTATCGGCCCAAGACATTTTTTCATAGTGATTGTAATTGACAAAAATACCCTTTTCCGTAAAGAAAGGCATGTGAAAGGTATATTCGAAGAGTATATCTTTGCATGAAGGAATATTACTTTGAACACAAACCAGAATCTCGTCTTGTCTACTCAATTTGCTACATCTTCATTCTCTCTATCTCTATAGTTCTGCAGATTACACAATTCAGCCTACACAACCAAAGAAAAAAATCTTTAAGCTTTGGTTTCAGACAGAAGCAGTACCAGGTATGTCCTCTTCTTATCTTTTGTTTTTGTTTCTTGTAGCTGTTTCAGAATTAGCTCGTTTTTTTGTTCATGATCTTCATAATAAGGATTGTTTCGTGACTAGAACCTAACATTCATGGTGATTCATGTCTTTGATATATTAATATAACATGGGTGATTCATGGAACCTGGAATGTTTTAATCAAAACCCAAGATTTCTAGTGCATTCAATTGTTTTCTAGCGTTATAGTATCAACAAAATCGTACGCGTTTAATCCCTTATAGAGATAATAATCATAGCCTAGTGAATGATTTAAGGCAATTGTAATAATTCTTAATTTTATGCAGAAATTTAAGAAACAATTATATTAGAGATTTATATGCCGTGTCTTTACATTTGTAAACGAGGTAGTAGATAGAACAAATGTTTGTAATGATCCTTCTCTACATGTGTATATTTAACAGTTTGTAATCTCTCTTCCATCCTTCTCTACCTCCTGTTTGCAACAAAAGTGATCCTTGAGCGTTTCTGTGTGTTCATCAGCTTGATCATTGAATAACTGCAATATAGTTGCCTCTATGAAAAACTCTGTCGATGAGGACTCAACGAGAGCTTAAAGACGCCATATTGTGACATATAATTAAGCAGGGAGGAGCTTACTTGAAATATGTGAAGGGTTGTTGTCGTTATGTGAGAGAAGGCCCAACTTTGACGGGTTTTACGACCCTGAAAGCTCTTCTTGCATACTCAAAAGCCAAAACCAGAAGCCCAAAGAGGAAAAGTAGACAGCGATGGAACCTTTCCACTATGAAATATGAAGGAGAGGCGGCATTCTTGCCTTCTGATGAGGTTCTAATAAATGCTATCCTCCTCTTGAAATAACCTGAGAGAAAACGAAACAGCGCAAGCAAATAGTGTCAGAATAACCTTCCAAGGAAAAGAAGAAGAATGGTCTGAAACAATGGTAATTGTGTGTTTCTTCTATACCTGGATTTTCAATGGTGAGGTTAGTCCAATCAGTTGATGTTTTCTTCATTTCTGACGCCTTGATTAACTCGAGAAGAGCTTTATTAACCTGGAATTGAGCAGAAAGTGGTATGTTAATCCTTTTTTTCCAGGTTCTGAGGAAGTAGTGATACCGACAAGAAGAAAGAAGTATTTGTTCCCTCTTGCATGTTGTAGCAATGCTATTTCTACAAGACCTCAAAAGCCCGGTAAGTAAACAGTATGATTGCTTACAATGGTCAATCAGTTACTACATCCGTCGATAGTTCTTTCAAATCGGCTTCCTTAACCCTTTCCCCATATATGATTAAATAAGTTAATCAAATTCATAGTCAACTTATTCTTACTTCCTTAACCCTATATCTTCTATGTTAAGTTACGGTACTCTGAGTATGATATCCACATACATTTACTACAGATTTAAGGAGATTAAGGAACGACAAAGACGCATTAGAGATTAAGTCTTATATATCCATCAGATGCAAGAGAGACAGCCAAGTTAAGGCATGACTAAATAAGACCCAAAAAAAAAAGTACCTCTTCTGTTCTCTCGTGGCTTACAAGATGACCTCCATGAAGATCAACCATCCTAGCAACAGGATATAGCCTTTGTGCCAGTCTTCTTGCGTAGCATATCTGGGCAATCACATCATGTCTGCATATAACCCACCACATACTCAAGTTAACTATTGAGTAAAGGTAAAGATTCTATACTTGATCACACAAACTCAAGACAGTGTGCACGAGATGATTTTGAGTCTAATTGCATCAGTGTCGCATACCTTCCATGAATGACAGAGACAAGAAATCCAGCCGAGCGCATCCGCTCAATCTCTGGTTTTGTGATTTTATGTAACCAACAAGCATTAAGTTGTCCGTCAAACCCGTCCTTGGACTGCATTCCAGTTTCTGATATTCCTTTTACATATTGCTGCATTGCATCACTCAAATATTAGCTCCCTCAGATCATCATTAGTCATACGATTATATGTAAATTTTCTCCACATAAAAACCAGTATGCTCACCTGGTATAAGACATCCCGTCTCGTGTCGGTTCCTATGCGTTCTTCTAGGTAATCCTGCGTATATAAACAGCATAAGAACGTAATCGCCTCATGAGTTTCCTCTGAACGTAATCGAACTCAATTTTCTCCTCATGAGTTTACATCACTCTTAGGATTTTGGTTACCAAACTACTCTATTAACATAATTCTCCAAGACGAATGATTCGAATTCAAACATCTGATCGAACATAACACCCGCACAGAGAAAACTCCAATCATCAAATCTAATAACAATTGTTCTATGTCAAATTTGTTCTTAGAATTTCAGCAAATCAAAGAACACGCTGAAAATCCCAACCTGTGAATAATGTGTGTCCAAATCAACTTTTGCCCTTTGTTTAGGAGTCTTTGCCATCCAAAATCGTACCGCAATGGAAAGCGTTAGCCGGTCAAGCTGAAGCACATAAAAACAAAAAGGCTAAAATCAGATTATCTTCTGACAAATCATGACAAAAACAAATACTTTGTCTCCATGTAAGAGACCAACAGATTCAACACATAAGACCAAGTTCATTGCTATCAAAAGAAGAAGATTTCGAGAAATAACGCCATGTGTTTCATTTTAGTACCTTGGGGAAACACTCGAAACCTCCACCTGTAACGTTAAGCAACGCTAGAGAGAGAACACGTTCGGGCACCATTGCAGCTAACTTGCAAGCTATCATTGCTCCTGTTAATCAAAAACCCAAGAAGAGGAACAATAAGACTTCTTAAAGTATCTTTAGGACAGAACAATTGTGCTTGAACAATTTGATTTATCAAACAAAGTTACCCATAGAGTGCCCAATTATGTGAGCTCTCTCCCATCCCAAATGATCCAACAAAGTAATTGAATCCTTTGCCATTATCGTCGTCCTGCGACACAAACCAAAGCAAATTGAGTGAAGCTAACAAAGACCAATTTTCACAATTTGTTGAATCGAACAATTTCACAAGAGCAGAGAATTAGGTTCTCACTCACGTGTACTCTGATTTGTGGGTAGGCACGGAGCTCCGACCCATACCACGATTGTCAAAAGCGCAAACTTCGATGCCTTGTCCGATTCGTGAATCATCATCGGTAACGATTCCTTCGTCGTCGTTGGGTTTATCCGTTCCCGTCAATCCCTTGATTTGAGGTCCCCACGATTCATGGGTTCCGGCCAAACCTGTACAAAAGGGATAAAAATCGAGCATTTAATCGAAATCAAGCTCGGATTCGGTCAGAAAATCAATAGAGGAAACAAGAAATATCAACCTATGATGAGAAGAGCTTTGGTAAGACCATGACCATACGTTCTGTAGAAGATCTTGACGCCGGCATTGTTAAGCGTCGTTTCTGCGTCGACGTGTTCTTTCACGACCTCGTAAAACGGCATCGTTTTCTGTTTCCTCAACGATATCTTTCTCTGAACGATCGGATGTAGCAACCGGAGATAAGAAGAGGAGAAGAAAGGAAAGGACTTTTCTATTAGAGAGATTGGATCGGTTTGGTTTTGGTTCGGTTTGGTTTCGGGTGGAGGTAAAGACTGCCACGTAGGATTGGTCGGCTGGATGGCGGGTAATATCTGAAAAAAAAAGTCAATGGTCAAAATTTATCAACGACAGTTATTATTGTGTGATAGAAGAAAGATAGCACGTGTTAAAAAGTAATACCCCAAGAACTTAGGCAGAACTTGCGACAATTATTACAAAACCAAAATCTCAAGCCGTGCGTCCCATAATTTTGAGTGGTCTAAATAATATTTAAAATTTATGTGCCTTATATATAACTAATGGTTAAATGAACATAAATAATTGTAAAAAGTACTTCAAATTATTGAACACGGTTAAATCATGGTTTTGTGAATTTTAAAGAGTCGGATTTTTTATAAGAATTTTAAGGATCGGTTCTTAATGTCACATGTATATTTTTTATTAGGGGAAGGAAAAAGACGGGTTAAATTTCTGTTCTTCGTTTTTTCGCCGATCTCGACATTTTCTCTCCTTCTTCGATTGTATCGATGACGACGAAACCGAAATCAATTTGGGGGTTTTGTGTTGTGAGCGGAATTAGTCATGATGATGCCCTCATCTTCAAGCATAATGGCCGGAGAAGAATCGGTCATACCACCACTGACAAGTGTTTCTGGTGAATCGTCTCTCTCCGATATGATTTAGACAGTTCATTTATCTATTTTTCGTTGATGTCGATTCGTCGTCATCTTCTTGCTCATCGAACCTCCCTGTAATATTTCTACTAATCGAATCCGTCTTCATTTGATTGCATCAATTTGTCTCCGAAATCGTAATTTTTTTTTTGTCCTGAATCTGAAAAAGTTTTCTTGTCCTTTAGATTGGGAGGAACCCTCTTGTTTGCGTTCTTGGGGTACCAAACCATATGACATATGCAGATTTTTGCCAGTTATGCGGCTCCTTCATCCAGCACATACTGGAAATGCGAACGGTGAGTAAAGAAAAAAAAAGTCATATCAAATTATCTTTTTGCTAGATTGATTGTGATTTTCTATTCGTGTTCTGGTATTATAGCATAGTAAAACTCTCACCATAATCAAAACCATCTTTTTAACTCATGTCTTTGTCACCAAGCTGCCGTGTGTTACCAGGCTGGTCAAGCTGCTCTTCTTTTTCTCCAAGAAGCCGGTGTAACTTGTGAATTCAAAGTATAATCAAATCATACTCTCTTTCAATTTGGTGCAGACTAGAGTTTGTTGACCCGACGATGAAAGAAACCAATATGGAGAATCTTCCAACCGCGAATGAGAATAACATGGCTTCCTCAAACTCATCATTACAGGTGTGTATATACAAAACATGTAAACAAGAGCTCTAAATTCCATATATATTTCTGTTACTAACTCTAGTTGTTTCCCGTGTTGTGATGGTGATCATGGGAGGGTCCATTTTTTTTAGTATGTAAACGGGTTTTGTTTCCCGTGTTGTGATGGTGATTATGGGAGGATCCATTTTTTTTTTGAGTATGTAAATTAAACCACACCTTTTTTTGAGTATGTAAACCACAGCTTTTTTTTTTGAGTATGTAAACCACACATTTTTTAGATCATATATTCATCTATATATGTGTTGAAACCAAGGATCAAACTCCATATCGTCTTTTCTTTCTCCATCAAACAAAAACAATTCTTCATATGTTCTTTTGTTTCTCCATCAAAGAAAAACAAAACTTCATATCTCCCTTTGTTTTTCCGAAGACCAAAATCAAACTCCATATGTTCTTTTCTTGCTCCATAAAACAAAGACAAATTCCCAAAAAATTATTTTCTTTCTCCAACAAACAAAAACAAATTCACAAAAATATGGCATCCTCTTCAAGCAAATTCACAAAAACAAATTCACAAAAATATGGATCACTTGATGAAAGTTTTGATGAAGTCTTCGATAAAAAATTCGACAATATGTTCGACGCCGTTTTTGATCGTCATGCAGCAACAAAGCCAAAGAAGAAACGCGCCTATATTGAAAGAGAACGCGAACAAGGGCACAACCACTTATGAAACGATTATTTCAGTGAAGATGCAACATACCCTCCTTATATATTTCGACGCCTTTTTAGAATGAAGAAGCCCTTGTTCATGCATATTGTTGATCGACTCTCCAATGAAGTTTTTTATTTTCAACAAAAAAGAGATGCTGAAAATTTTAGTATGTTTATAATTTTGGTTTTATAAAATATAGTATGTTTATAAATTTAAACAAATTAAATTATATTAAAAAAAATTAATTTTTTTTAGAACCCCTAATGAGGTTCAACCATTAGAGGACAACAAAGTTAAAAACTCTTTAAGAGGTTCTAAACTTTAAATTAATCACAAAATAATCATAAAATATTCCTAAGAATCCTTCTTAGAGATTTTCTTAGAGATTCACTAATGGCGATGCTCAGTGACTTTATTATTTCCTTTAATTTTGTAAAATCTTTTTTAGGGATAATATTTATATATAAAGTTACATATATTTTAAATATGGTTTAGGCCACTTAAAATTAAAAGAGGTACTGTTTCAGATTACTCTTTTTACTTAATCCTAACTGAAATCTTCAATGGTGAAGATAAAATACTATAGATAGTGGATGAAACTACTTCAGATTATCAGTGACATGTTGCCATAGTTATGTGTTTTGAACCAATATAATATTGAATTTGTGTACAAACAACACATAATATAAAATTGCGAATTAATTTAAAAGTCATTGCAAATTGATGTAGTGTTTTTGGCATGCAACTTGATGTATAGCTGATTATTAAATCATTTGATATAAATGATTATATAATTTAATAGTAACAGGTTTCTATATTTTCATTATTAAAAAAAAAGTTACTCTATTTTTTTAACTAGTTAGACTCGGTATGGTCGATCACCCACATGTATACGCCTCCATGTTGTTATGAAATATTCCTCATTTCCGGTTTTTATTTTTTTTATTTTAATTCCAAATTTCTTTATTTTCCAATTTTTTTTAAAAAAAATATTGAGTTCAGGAAATGGAAGACCAAAATAACGGCTTGACCACGGGAATATGTCAGGCAAATGCAATGCCTATGTTAGCTAAAGCGTCGGTCTCAATTATATACACGAAAACGGAAACATGCACAGATGCACTATTATAATTTAGATCAAATTCAGTTAAAAAGAAACATTCATCAAAAAGTATAAAATAGGATTCTACAAAAAGGCAAACACTAAACCCACAACCGGATTAACACAGACATAAATTATTTCATAAGAAGAAATAACCAATTAAAGCCTCACAAATCACACAATATCATATAATGGTGGTTAATCAATTAAGTTTGACTCCATCAGTATATGTCTATCAAAAAAGAAAAGAAAGAAGACTTAGTTTCAACATATCTCCTAATCTCCAACAAACCAAAATACATATTCAGCAGATCTGTGTGTCTCTATTTTTTTTGTTCAGTTCATGGATCTACCAAGTACCTAAGACCATGAATATAATCAATTTTTAATTTTTGTTTCCAGAAAATTTACCAACTTACTTTGAATTTTTTTTGTTAAGTTATATTCATCGTTTTGAAGAAAAATTCATCAGCATGAAATTTGAAGAAGAAACAAATCGCAGAACTTGCCATCCCATTTGTGTCTATTTTGCAAATGCACGTTACTTACATCAAATTCATTTTACAAAATTAAAGGAAATAGTAAAGTCATTTAGTGCATTTCCATATTTCATTTTGCAAAATGGGAAACAAATATACTACCATATAAATTTGTTTAGCATGTTGACCCCCAAAAAAATTGATTAGTATTTTGCTAAATTAGTAGACATAGTTCTGAATTGTTCTTTTCTCTACAATTCAGCAATCAAATTTTCAAAATATAATAATAAGATATATATTTTTAAAGTCTTCACAATCTCCCCAAACTTTCGAATTTTTTTTAAGCATAAACATTGAGAACTTCTATAAATCCAAATAAGTCAGCCATGACTTGCATAGTAAAAAAACATCTTAATTCTTGACAAACAAAAGCACATGCAAAAATGTGCAATAACAAAACAAACACTATCTTCACAGGTTTGAAATTTAGAATTGTCAAACACATTTAAGATGGAATAAGAAAGTTATCCCTGATATTAAAGTTGCTCCTCATGTTTTATTGCTCTTGTCCTAAGAAGTAATACATGTCGAGTCGTCATAATCTCTTCTAAATACAAGTGCATCTCGTTTTCTATTATTTATTTTTTCAGCCAACCCCCTTTGATCTTTCCTTGGAAGATTAAAGTATAGTAAAATCAGGTCCGGTTCTTGGTGTGTGCTGGCAGTGCAAATGCACATAACCCCACATAATTTTTAACAATATTTTTTAGATTTTAGAGTTTTTATTTTTTAAAAAAATTAGATTTTAAGATACTTATTTAAAAAAAAAAAACATGGTCTAATTATTGTAATTTTCAAATTTATAAAAAAATTGGGTTAGCATAGGGCCCTGATTTCCTATGAGCCGGCCCTGAATAAAATGAATCATAAAAAAAAATAGTAAAATGAATCTGATTCCAATTGAAATATATGTATTTTTTTGAACATCATTTCATTAAAAGAAATCAAACGATTACAGAAAGGGAGTCACGAATAGCAGATTTTGCGAGAGAGTCGGCCAACACATTGGTCGATCTCGAAACGAAATTGAAGGAAATCGATTCGAAGGAAGAAGACAAACAGTTAATGTCGTGGAGAACGCCGTAGATTTCAGCGATTTGATCTCCCGACCGGATAGCTCTAATGAGCGTTTGAGAGTCTGAATTCAGGCACATATTTGCCCAATTGAAGTTTTTTGCTTGTTGAAGAACTTCGCGGACTGCCATCGCCTCTGCCGCAAGATGTGAGCTTACAAATGGTTCAGCCCTAGAATTTTTTGCGATGATTTTGTGGCCTTGATCTCGAAAAACCCATCCGAGACCTGCAGATTTTGAGCTTGAACTCTACGCTGCATCTGAAAAACAGGTGATGAGGTCCGGACGTGGAGCTAAAACTTGTTGGGAGATTCAACGGTTCGGCGTGAGTGATTTAGGTGGTTGAGCACAGTGCCATTCTCGAGCATCAGACATGGCTTTGCAGACCGATCCTTTGGGGGAGAAAACTATGTTCTCGAAAATCAGACGGTTTCTTGAAGACCAAATTGTCCAGCAGATCCAGGGGAAAAGAGAGCCAAATATGACATCCGTAGGAGGTAGACAAACCTATACATTAAAATGTAGGGAAAATTGTCAAAATCAACCCGAATTAAATTCGGTGTGCCAAAAAAAACTCAAACTAAAATATGGTGCATTTTCCTACCTTCCATACATAAAAATTTTAAAAACCTACCTGAACTTTTAAATCGAAGCTAAAACCAACATTGACTATAATTTTATTAGTCAATGTTAACGGGATGCTGACTAAGCGGACACGCTGGCAACAACGTCGTTTTATAACGATCGAAACTCAAAAAAAATATGCAAAACGTCGTCGTTTTTTATCGATCTAAACTCCAAAAAAAATAATTGGAGTCGTTTCTAATTGGGGCAAAATTAAAATTGAACCACGCGACTTATATATATATATATATATCATACTATTATTTGTGAAGTCATAATCTTACGTGACGGCCTCAGAATAATCCTTCCTCATTCATTTTTTTTTTGATTATTTGTCATAATTTCATTCGTTACTATCTGATGACATATCCTCATCACTTAAATCAAACCGACGCTCGGTTTAACTTAATCGCTTGGTTTATTCCAAATTTCATGTCTTAATCTTGGTTTATTAGTTGGTCACTTTTTGTTATTATTAGGGTTTAACAAAACCGGGGGTTCGATCCGTTTTCTAATCGGTATATATGAATAATTTTTCATACCAAACCGATTGTTAGGTCCCATACCAACCCGATCGGGTAGTAATCGACACTCAAATTTGTAGAACAAACAAAAAAAAATCTAAATAATGAGCCTAGACCAATCCAGGCGATTAACCAATGAGCAGTAGTAAACCAAGTAACGTTTATTTGGTTATGCATCGTATTTGTCACTTATAGTCGTCGCCCTTTGATGTTAATCCAGACAATTAACCAATGATGCTAATCAAAAAAGATAAAAAAACTGATGGTTAACCGGTTTGTGTTCAGTTGAAAAAAAACAAACCAAATATCGTATGTTATATTCGATAATTGTAAGTAAATATATTCTGTTATTAATGCTAATGATAATGACAACCATAGACTTATCTAAATTGGAAATTATACAATTTAAATGGCTCCTAGATAAGGAGAATATACTATTTCTTGGTTCAAATTTTTAATCTCCTAAACCCGGTTCGATGTGTTATTATTTGTTTGGCTCAATTAGAACCGGTTCTCTTCTTTTTTAAAAACCGGAGCCGAGTTATTCATGTGGTACGCTTTACGATTTCGATATGGTTCTTCCATTATGTGGTTATAAGCCGTATGATTTGATTAGTCAAATTTTTATAATTTTTTTGAGCTGGACGGTTTAGTCTATCAAGTATTCGATAGCATGTTGATAGCACTTTGGTTTGGTTAGATAGTTTTGTTTATTTTTTTATTCTTTGGATTGCACGGTATAATCAATTAATGTGGGTTAGATTTTGAAACTGTCAATGTTAGTTCATGTTAACGGTTGCAAAGCTTCGGTCCGGGATCGGGTTATATTCGGTTGTTGAGTGTTTTTGCGTGGGCTGCGATAGGTCCAAAATAAGCATAAATATATTTGAATCGTAAATGTTGATAAAAAGTAAAATTTTGGTTATATCGATAATTGTATAAAAGGAATTTTTATATTTTATCGATAATGATTAAGGTAAATCATGTCCATATCCAAAAAGTTAGATATGAATAAAATTTGTTAATATCGCTGTTGTTGGTTAGTTGAAAAAAATATGGCAAATTATAGTGATTATCGTTAAAAATAAAACCCTAATGCATATCATGATATTATATAAATACGACTTATCTTAAGTCTTTTTATGCATCCAAAAATTAATGTAATTTTATTTTACCTAATTTTGCAATATGATGCTCTCTCTTTACCTTTCTAATGATTCTTTTGTGTGTTCATCAGCTCGTGAACTTGGACTCTCCATTAATGAACATGGTGCGTGGGTGGAGTCGTTCTTACAACCCGGTAATTTTGAATCCCATACGTTGCTTGCGTATTTTGTTTAGTTACATGTTCTCTATATTTTTTTCGGTTCTAATACATCTTTTGTGGCATTTGGACAGGGCAACCTGTTTCACAGTGACGGTTTAATAACGATATGGATTATATGTTCCTGTGTTTTGTCTAGGTTTCTCTTGGGTTTGACATTTGGATTGATTGTTTGTTTATTTGTTGTTATTTATAATATTCCTCGCCTTTTGATTTTTTTTCTTAGTTGGTTAGGTTCTTACAGTTTTTTCTGTCTTTTTTCAGCTCAATTTGCTTCCGTTGTTCATCTTGATATGCTCGCAAATTCGTGTGAGTCTCTTCCTATTTGGTTGTATCGGCCTATATCGGGCACCAATGAGTTTTGTTGCCATGGAGGTATCGATCATACCGCTTGCAATGCATTGCATTCATTTAATGTTCCCTATTTCTTTCATGAGGACAAAGACACACTTCATTGATTTTGTCTATTTTTGTGGAATTAATTTATTATCTGTTTTCGTGTTTATCGTGGAAATTGCTCATAAGTGTTTTTTTTGGGTAAAAATAAGTGTTTTTGTTATTTAAAATAAAATAAAATTGGATGTCATGCTATGCAGCATTCAGCTCGTGGGTTTTCTCTCAGAGATTCGCTGCTGATTTGGCGAGTTGCAGGTTCTTTAGTGACAGGTTTTTGCATTCAAAATTTTCAATTAAGTTTCTTTGGGATTTTCGATCGAATGAGTGGGTGGTTCGTCGACGAGTGTCGGGTGAAGAATGTTTGTTTATAGAACTGTGTAGAATGATATTTTATTTTTAATTTTACAACATAATTTTTTATTGTGTGTTTGTTTTGTCTGGTGTTTTCCCCCATTCTCAAGGGAGTCTATCGAGTCAATGATCGTAACATGTGTATTACGTCAAAGATTCGGTGCAACACCATCATGTTTCAAAGTTTTTGGTTTCGGTTTGTTGTATTCAAAACCGTCAACCAAATTTGAATGGAACGTTCGATCGGGTTGGTGTGGATGGTTTGCCGGCGCATGTCGGATATTAATGGTGATATATAAATTCTTTTGTTAGATTTTTTGTATATGGTTTTTTTATATATTTGTTTCCTTTTTCCTTTTTTCTTTTTGTGTATTCTTTTTTTTTCTTTTCAAATTCACGCTTTTTATTTTTAAAATTATTTTTTAAAGATCAGAGGTGATGGTAATTAATGGTGGAGAGGGTGATACTCGTGGTGATGATATGGATGACCCTTTTGGTTGTGATGATGAGTCATATAGAGATGATGATATGGTATAGGTGATCATGGCGGTGATATTACTGGCGGTGAGGGTGATCGTCGATGGTATTGGTGACCAGTGGCGGAGGTAAAAAAAATTTTACCAGGGGCAGAAAATATATATATTAAAACAATTATCTACAAATATATTTTACGTTTATTCATAACTTAAATTTGGTTTAATCACTGTTTCATATGTTACATCTTTAAATAATATTTGTTAGATAAAATAAACGAGATAATCATTAAAAATCGATCAATGAAGGGATATTTGAATTAACCGTTTATAAATATAAACCCTAGATTTTTCAATGAATTTAATTTATATAATCGTTAATTTAACAAAAAGATAAGAGTATAATCTAAACATGTGAAAGTAAAATATAAAAAGACAAAAAAATATTAACTTGAAATTCAACAAAAAACTGATAGTTTAGGTTTTGTTTTTGTTTATCGAAAAACTTAAAAAGGAACAAAGATAAAATGTTCATTTTATGATTTTTTTCTTTCTTTTGTGTTGGGCAAAAATAGATATATAATAGATAACATTTTTATTTAATTTATGGATAAGCAATAAATCATTCATAATTGCATTTTAATTGAGTCTCAAACTAAACGTGAGCTCAACTATACAAATAAATTAGGCTTTTTACTACTAAATTATTTTTTGATGGGGTCATACTTTTTTTTTAAGTGGGATCAGTTAAATTTATTTGAGGATATAACATAAAAATAAAAACAAAAATCATAAGGGTCAACTGACCCCACTATAGGCCAAGTAGTTCCGCCCCTGTTGGTGATCATATGAGTCTGATGACTGAGTCGGTGGCGTTTGAGGTTTGAGGAAAAGTTTGAGGCTAGAAATTATTTGGTTTTGTCTTTGAGAGAGATGATTGAGGCCATACCAATAGGCTATGTTCCTGTAGGTGGTTGAGCAGTTTCCACATCAGATTTGATAATAATGTAGCACGAAAAAAATTTCTGAGTTTTTATGAGTTTTATAAAAATGAAACAACAAGAACAGCGACAAAAGACAATTTTTATGGGTTTTATGATTTATATGAAGAACAATGAAACAAATGAAACAAATAAAGAAAGGAACGAAATAACCTGATAGATAGGAGCTTTTAAAGCTCTGATACCAAAATGATATAAGCACGGAATCACTCCAATACTATGACCACTCGATGATCGAGAGATTCCAAGCTTTGTTGCGGAAGTGGGGACGATGGTGAGATGGAAGGTGATGGTTTTGATTGACTCTCTCAATTGAGTGTTGATTGACTCTCTCAATCTAGTGTTCGAACCAACTTATTTGAATCACACAAATAAGTTAAATCCGAGGTTTCTTAAGAACAAGGTGTATCGCACACAATATTCAAAAGAAATGGACAATTCTTCAAAGACACTCTTTGGAAGAAAACGAAATACTTTATAAAATTCTTGATTGAAAGGGTGAATTACAATGAAAGCAAAGCTGAGCTTATATAGTGCTCATACACGAAATTAAACAAGAAGGAAATCGCAAAGTAAATGCTAAAACTAGCCGTTTGAGTCATAATGACGAGAATCGGCCAAATATGGAAAACGGAGCCTTTCTTGAGTCTTGACAACTTAGGGGCGAATTTCAAGTGTCTAGGTACATCTTGGTTGCTGTGAAAAAGCTTCACTTTGAGGCCAAACTTCAAATAATAGAGCCGTTGGAGATGAATGGCGAGAATCTCCAAATAAGGCAAGTGTAGCTCAAACTTGATCCACTTGATCAAGTGAGGTGTGGTGCACCTTAGGTCGTGAATAGAAGCTTCTAGAAAGATTCTTAAGTGTCTCTTAAGCTCATAGAAACTATTCTCAAGTGGGCTTTCATGTTTGAGCTTCAAAAGATTCCACTTGACATTTTCGGGTAGGATTGAGTCCATTAGATACGTCTCCACTGTTGGGCCTTTTATGAGCGATTGGCTGGGCTGATTGGAGAGATCTTGGATGTTCTGGAAACTAGACTCAAATATCTTTCGATCCATATATAGATCGTCTCTTGAAGTACCGTTATCTGGTAGCGACACTTGATTGAACATTCGATTGAAATCGGAGCTCAAAGACGGGGTTAGGTTCCAACCTTCAAACTGATCAAGGCTGATCAGTCCTTCGTGTTCCAGATGCTTCAGCTTCTCCTTGAATATGTTGAAGCTATTTTTCAGACTCTTCCTCCTAATGATTTCCTCTGGGGTTGATTGATCCTTCAAGTCGTTTGCTCGCTTTCCACTCGTTGAAGTAACTTTGGGAGTTACTGTCCCAAATCCATAAGAGAACCGCTGTCGCCAATAAACAAGATCTAAGCTTGTCGTATGCTCAGTACAATTCTCTTTTGAATTGGTAGTATCCAAAAGTCTTCCGGGTTTCCAATGTCGGCTTTGTAATGCATCAAACCGATCGTTCATCATAGTCTCCATAATCGGCCCGGTTTGGTCTTGTCCGAGCTTTGAGCTCACCTCTGGTGGGCTAGCTGGTTCGATGTCCTCATCATTTTTTAATAGATGTATGTAAGATCATGTTAACATTTGTATTCTTAGATATTGTGTCTCAACCTACGTCTATCGAGACATCAAATGACATAACTTACAGAAATTATATTTTTTGTGTTTCTTTTTGGTTGCGCCTAATTTATTAACATTTGTATGGTCTTTCTATTCTTTTTCTTTTTCCACCAAATTGGTAGGTACATTCATGACATCTATTTGTTTTGTAAATGATTTTCAGATTTCTTGTTCGATAATATAACTTTATCATATTTTGGAGTCCACACATGGTGCGGACCATATCACTAGATATATATATATATATATATATATATTAAATATATATATATATATATGCAAATGCAGGTTATCAGATTATTAGGAGCTTCATTGGTGACGAAAGCAGGAAAAACAAAAAGAAGGTTCTGATCGATTGAAAAGCGAAGTCTTAAACCAAAACAAATCTAAGATTATAAAGAACTCAAAATAGAGCTAAGTCTGAAACCAAATAAGATACGGTTACAAAAACAATTGTTCCAAAACAGAAAATTAAACTGCTGCTCCATGCTCCATCCTTTCTTCCATCTTCCATCTTCCATCTTCCATCTTCCATCTTCCATCTTCCATCTTCCATCTTCCATCTTCCATCTTCCATCTTCCATCTTCCATCTTCCATCTTCCATCTTCCATCTTCCATCTTCCATCTTCCATCTTCCATCCTGCATCTTGTGCTCTATCCTTCCTTTCATCTTCACTAACAAAATCAAACAAACAGTAGCAACAATAACATCTTCTGTACACACTGAACATTATTTCACTACAGTGGAAGCTGAAAATGAAAGCATAAACGCACACTGTCAAAAACTCTCTCAGTCATTATATCGAACACTTGGTACTTTAAATAAAATATGAATCTCTATCGATGAAAAATTGAAACTACTGAAACTACATATGAAAACAACTAGATAATCTGGATCCCAATACATCAACAAACCGAAATCAATCAAGAGACATAATTTCAAAATCGCAAGTGAAAATCATAACTTACCTCATTTTTAAGTGATTCGAATCGAACCGGTTTGCAACGCAAAAGGGTAGATTCTTCACCAGTAACGCCGGCACAACCTTCTCCGAGCTCACTGAATTCTCCACTCCAGGTAATCCCCAAATCTCACTGAATTTTTTCCCTCGATTCCCAAAATCGCGATAAGAAACGACGGAGGAACCCTAAACTGGGTTTCGATTCTAATTTCCCCCAAATAGAAAACGACGCCGCTTTGGTCTTTGATTTCACGTGGTTCAATTTGATTTTGCTCCAAACGACAACGTTTTGCATTTTTTTTTTTTGAGTTTTGATCGTTATAAAACGACGTCGTTGCCAGCGAGTCCGCTTAGTCAACATCCCGTTAATGTTGACTAACATAATTATAGTCAATGTTGGTTTTAGCTTCGATTTAATAGTTCGGGTAGGTTTTTAAATTTTTTATGTATTGAAGGTAGAAAAACGCACCATATTTTAGTTTGAGTTTTTTTTAACACACCAAATTTAGTTCGAGTTGATTTTGACATTTTAAAAAAAATATATATATGTATAGGGTATATCAATTTGGTGTAGAAGCAAAAAAGCAAAAAAGCAAAAAAGCAAAATAACCCTATAAAAATTAAAAATTGTTAGCGCAAGAGACGACGATACATCATCTATTAACACAAGTGGAGTTACCTTTTTTTTTGTTTGGCTCAACAACAACTTAATCATTCATCCAACGCTTTTACAACATAGAAATTAGGATCATCCTCAACATATCGAGATACCCAGTTTGGCACTTAAGAATATAACCAGCACCGGCTCAAAATATTTTGGGGTGGAAACTATTTTTTTCGATTCCTCTAAAAATTAAATTTACATTGCTCTAAATTATATTGGATTCTACAAAAAAAAGTGGAAATAAGCTTAATTCCACTAAAATTTATTCCTCTACAATAGAGGAGAAGAAAACGTTAGAGAAAAAATGTATAATTCCACTAATTTTTTTTTTCATTATCATTATTCTTTTTATTCCTCTACAATAGAGGAGAAGAAAACGTTAGAGAAAAAATGTATAATTCCACTATTTTTTTTTCATTATCATTATTCGCAACCATTTATACTTTTCTTTTTTGGGCCCCAAATATTATGGGCCTCGGATCGGTCGTACCGCTCGCTATCATGATTGAGCCGGCACTAAATATAACTTGGGGCATAATTCAAAAAAGACTTAGAGCATAATTCAAAAAAGAAAGAGCTTCCCACGCTAATCGATAACTTGAAGGCATAATTCAAAAAAGACTTGGAGCATAATTCAAAAAAGAAAGAACTTCCCGGGCTAATCGATCCGCCACTCTATTGGATTTTCTCAGATTAAACACCACCTGAGAGTCCTCAAGGGAAAGAAGCAAACCTTTGATATCTATCTATAAGTGTCGTTACTATTTTTTGACTGGAATTCAGCTTAATATCTACGCAAATAATTGAAAAAAGGGCTAATGGTCCCATTGAAAATAGTAATTCTTGTAAAAAAAAAAAAGGATATGAAAATAAAATCGTTTAGCGAAATATAAACTTGTTCGATTAAGTTAAGATCAAATCGGTTTATCTGGAGTCAATATTATATCAAATCACTTTTAGTATCTACCGATACGTCATTATGAGAGGTGTTGAAACATCTCCAAATTCTCCGATCTCCAACACTCTTAAACGACAACGTTTTTGGTATTAGCCCACACGACTACGAACTACCGTTTGCACGGTCTCTCTCTACTCTCAAAGTCTCAAACTTAAAAAAACTCTCTTTTGTGAATTATCACAAGAACCAACTCTTTTGCATCGCATCTGATTGCTCCGATTCTGGATATTCTCGCAGCCCCTCTCCGATTTGTTCCCGAGAAATTCATTTTCCGAGGAAAGGAGAGTAATTGGTTACTGTACTTCTCTAGGGTCTGTGAAACCTTTCTAACTCCTTTCGAAAACCCTCGACTTCGAATTTGGGGACGTGACTTTTCCCGGCGAGATTGATGATTAAGGACTGATTAGTTGATTGGACTTTTGATTTTGGGTTTTTTTGCCGATTGTTTCTTATGGAGAGATCTAGATCCAAGAGGAACTATCACTATGACCAAGACTATGATGGAGATTCCATGGGCAGGTCTAAACCTCGCTACAACAACAATAATTACCACTTTGGTGGCGGCGGAGGAGGAAATAACAGATACCGCGGCGGCGGCGGCGGTGGAGGAGGGGGAGGAAACGGCCGGCCATCGAAGTCCCACCCGGAAACGATGGCGACGACGACCTATCGTGTCCTCTGCCACGACGCTAAAGCAGGAGGCGTTATTGGGAAATCCGGAACAATCATCAAGTCGATACGGCAGCACACCGGCGCGTGGATTAACGTTCACGAGCTAGTTCCCGGAGACGCCGAGCGTATCATCGAGATTTCCGATAACCGCCGCCGTGACCCTGACGGGAGAATGCCGTCGTTCTCTCCTGCTCAGGAGGCTTTGTTCAGTGTCCACGACAGGATTTTAGAGAGCGAGGCTCAGTTTGGGTACGGTGTAGCTCCGCCGCCGGAAGAGGAGGAGGATTACGGTGGAGTGAGACCCGGAGGAGGAAGAGTGGTGACGAGGCTAGTGGTTTCGAGGATGCATGTGGGTTGCTTGTTGGGTAAAGGTGGGAAGATTATCGAGCAGATGAGGATGGAAACCAAGACTCACATTCGGATTCTGCCAAGAGAAAGTAACTTACCTCGTTGTATTTCCCTCTCTGAAGAGATTGTTCAGGTCTGAAAAATTGCTCTTCTGCGTCAAGTTTTGAGAAATTGAAATAGTTGCAATTAGCCATATATGAAATGGTGAATCTGGTTTTAGATTTCATATGAAATGTGCGGATAAGTCGTTATGTTTAAGCCTTGGTCATTGTTTGTTATGTTTAAGCCTTCTTCGGTTTTTGCTTACCTATGGGAAATGTGTTGCCTCTTTCAGATTGTAGGTGAACCTGAAGCAGTGAAAAACGCTTTAGCCATTGTATCATCGCGTCTAAGAGAGAGTCAGCATCGTGACCGCAGTCATTTCCAAGGCCGTTTGCATTCACCAGAACGGCCTTTTCCACCTGCTGATGATTACATCCCACAGCAAAGAAGACAGTCATCAGATAGGTTTCATCATGGCAATAACAGGAATAACAGTTTCAGCTCTCGTCAATCCAACTATGCAGCAGAAGCTCCAGAAGTTCCAGTTGGTGAGAATGCACAGCCTTTCTACACCGAAGAGGTTGTGTTCCGGATTCTTTGCCCAGTTGACAAGATTGTTCGGGTTATTGGAGAATCACAAGGAATAATAGATTTGCTTCAAAACGAGATTGGCGTGGACATGAGAGTATCTGACCCTGTTGCTGGATCTGATGAACAGATAATTACCATTTCTTCAGAAGAGGTATTTCAAATATCCCCAGATCTTCTTCAGTATTATCTGTTACCTATACAATTATTAACTTGAAGTTCTGTTTTCTTATTTCGCCTAGACACCTGATGACCAGCTTTTCCCTGCGCAAGAAGCTTTGTTGCACATTCAAACTCGGATTGTAGACCTTATTCCGGATAAAGATAACCTTATAACAACGAGATTGCTTGTCTCATCTAGAGACTCAGTATGTTTGGAAGGGAAAGCAGGATCAGTATCTGAGATATCACGATTAACTGGAGCAAGCGTAGAGATCCTAGCTAGGGAAGAAATTCCCCGATGTGTTTCCATCAATGATGTTGTTGTACAGGTTTGTTTGTCTAATTTTTAGCATATTCTAAACTTACTTTTGGTCTGAAGAGAGGATTCTCATGTGGATGTAGATTGCTGGCGAGATCAGAGCAGCTCGGGATGCACTAGTTGAATTAACATTACGATTGAAGAGTCATCTCTACAAGGAGCTCTCTCAAAAGGAGACACCACCGGCTTCCACATCCACAACTGGCCCTCTTGAAGGTGTTGCAGGAGTAATAGAGGTAGCTTCATCAAACAACACAACTCAATCCCGTGAAGGTCTTACCGGTTCCAATCTGCACTTTCAGCAAGCTAGCACAATCGCTCCACAATTTAAGGTTTTATATCTCATATCTTGTCAATACAAGTGCATCCATCATCAGTTAGTTTCCGACTTATTGACAGTTATGACATGGAAACAATGTAATATTGCAATCTGGCAATGCAGAATGATTTGAATACTCGGAAAGCAGCCTACCTTTATTGTCCATCAGTGCAATGTTCTTGTATTTTTACATATATTTTCTCCTCGTTTTCTTAGGAAGGATCAGTTGCAAAGGCGGGTGAAAGTGAACACCGGGATGAGGTTCCTGTCACAACAAGCAGGTAGAGAAACTCCCAAATTTAGAATCATTCTTTCTGAAACGTAGACAAAAATATATCCTTAGGATACAAAGTGCTCGTTTCACACCTCTCCTTTCTAATTTTTTGTTGTTGTCTAGAATGTCGGTGCCACTTGTTACGAGGAGCACTCTTGAAGTTGTATTACCAGACCAGGCTATTCATAAGCTTGTTACGAAATCAAGAAACAAGCTTGCACAAATCAGTGAGGTGAAACTCCATTAAGTGGAACTAGATTGGTCGCAAGTCATGGCTTAATTTCAAATATCTGACGCTTGTCTTCTCTTCTTTTTCACTTGATGACAGTGGTCTGGAGCTAGTGTAACCTTAGTTGAAGACCGACCTGAAGAGACACAGAATGTCATTCGAATTTCGGGTACACCAGAGCAGGCAGAGAGAGCACAGAGCTTGCTTCAAGGCTTCATCTTGAGCAGTAAGTTTCTCTCTTTTCAAACTAGATATCAAAGTATCGCTGAGCGACTGACCTTTGCTCCATTCTTTGGTTCAGTACAAGAGGATGGACCGTGAACTTGGACCAAATCATCGGTTAACACACACCGGGATTCAATCAAGAAACTGAGAGATGTGGAGTTTGTATGAATTGTGGAGTACTAGGATTTCAGTGCTTTGGTTTCTATGTTGTCTATTAGTCTCTTTTCCATTGTTTTGTAACTTATAAAAGTCATGAAAGTAATTTTCGACATTTATCCTAAAATAACGTTTCGATAGATTGAAACAGATTGTTTAGTTATACTTAAGAAATAGCAACGCGTTTCTCTGGTTTAATCTAGGGGTGGGCAAAAAAACCATAACCGAAAAAACCGAATCGAACCAAACCGAAATAAATCATATGGTTTGGTTATTGTGTAACCTAAAAACCAATTTGGTTATCATTTTTGTTAAGAGTTCGGTTTTGGTTTGGTTTGGTTTAAAACCGTAAAACCGAATAGTTTTTTCGGTTTTTACATTTTAGATTAATTTTATATAACTTTATATCTTTTTGGTTTAGTTTAGATTTATCATTTATCCATTCTTGTTTTTTGGTTGAGTTGCCAATATATTCGGAGTTAGTTTAAGAGTTAAAATTTAATACTTAAAAACAAAATTTATAAAATAAGAAAACCATAAACCCTAGTACAAAACAAACCAAAATGTGGCTGTGGCCTGTAGGTGGTTCCTCTAATAATTGTATCTTCTTCTTCATAACTCATCTTCTAGTTCTAGGTATCTAATTTATTCTCTTTCTGTGTTTGTTTTCTAATTATTGTTCAAGCTTGTGTTTGATTACGTATGCACGTTTTGAAAGTATTTCCTTTTCTCATGTGAAATTTATTAGCTTAATATATTATTTATACATTTATTTTATTTTTGTTTATTGTATGAGCCTTATCAAAAGTTATGAACCAAACTAAAAACCGTAACCGAATCAAACCGAGTCAAAATTTCATATGGATTTTAAATGGTTTCATTTTTATAAAACCGTTAAAAACCAAACCGTACCAAACCAAAATATATATGGTTTTTATATGGTTTAAATTTTTATAAAACCGAAAAACCAAAAAACCAAAAAAACCAAACCGAAACCAAACCACAAACCGAAGTGCCCACCACTAGTTTAATCAAGTAGTTATATTACGTGAACCCTGAACGAGAAATAAAATTATATACTTATTATAAATAAGTTGGAAGTTAGAAGTTGTTCCTAAGATGAGTTCCCCTATTGGTGGTTTAACTGAAGTTGTGATTGATGCTCCTCGACTACGCTTTTTGAGCATCGATGCTAACCTATCAGAAAGCTTTATGATAATCAATATGGATTCCAATGTCTAGCTAGTTATTTCTCTCAGCTTTGATTCGGTGGAGAAATAGATACCGCAATTTTCTCCTCATAGTCAGGGATACAACATTTGCACACACTTTCAAAGTATATATGTCAATTTCGGTATTTCTCTCAGCTATGATTGTTTTTTTCCTTTATAAATATTTCACGTATATCTTTTCATTGTGTTTTATTCCTCTCTTTTTTCCTCCGGAATGCTATGCTGAGTATGAGGAACTTTTCTTCGAGGAGATGACTCAAATCAGTTTTTCATATGTGCCTGTGTGTTTGCTATTGGTCTTTTCCGTTGTTTTGTAACTCATCAAAGTCATTAGAGAATAGAGACTCACATCTTTTTTTGCGTCACGAGAGGAGTCATGCAATTTCGACAAAGAAAACAAATTTCGACAGTTCGATTGAAACAGAACGTTTTTAGTTGTTCTAAAGAAACGGCGAGGTGTTTCTTTAAGTTTATTAAAAACAGCAAGTAACTTTTGTTTTGACCCCTGAATAAACTAGAGAATAGTGTTTTTCGAAGAAGAACCTTGCACACCTTGTCGTTTAAGACAAACCTAAACGCTGCGTTTCTTTTCAGTTGACGTCATTGGGTTAGAGACTATTTTGGTTAGCCAGAAAAGTTTAGGGGGTCGAGGATCTATTTTTCCATAGGAACTTTCATATAATAACACATATACACAATGTTTAACCTTAGTGTTATTTCCCCATCATTTGAAAGTTCGAAATCTATTTTCCCACGAAATCAAAGTTCGAAACCTATTTCCCCACGAAATCAAATTTCGAAACATGTTTCCCCACATATCACTATTTGATTCGGTTTACTGTATAACAATTAAATATAAACCGAAATAAAACCAAACTTAACCCAATTACAAACCAAATCAATGAACTAAACCCAAAACCAACCCAATTCCTAATCTAACCCAAAAATTCGAATTACTGTTTACAAGATCGGTGAAGCCTTCTTCCACAGCAACAGGCAAAGCAATTTCACAGCTTAAAGATGCTGACTTTACCCTGCAAAATGTTGCTACACCTTCGAATTCAACATCATAAAAACTCCAGCCATTTCCAAATTTTACTTAAAATCCACTCAAGACATATAGCTTGATGCTGCTTACCAGAATAGCCAGTACGACCTTTCTCGCAGGTGCGAGTGCATGAGAAAAACGATTCATACCCATCAACTATCGTCAAATCCGCTGATAATTCTTGCCTTCTAAGTTTTGTCTCCTAGATTCAAACCCGAATAAAACTATTACGGATTCATCGGAAATTAAAAAAAGAGACCGATATAAAATTTTCAAAATCGAGTGGACATTGAAGTAAAACCTGGAAGCAGATGATATCGGCGTCGAACGAATCGAGGAGTTTGAGAAGAGAATCAAACTGCGAAACTCGTTGCCTAAGACCATTAACGTTGTAAGTCAATAACTTCATCCTCTCTTCTTCCACCCAAGTTCGACAAAGATCTGGCTGCTGAAGCGCCTTCTTCGTCGTCCAGCTCTCTGGTGCCCATTTCGATTTATCCACATTAAGCCCGACGGTCTTCGTCACCGCAGTAGGAGTCGTCACCGCATATGAAGCTGGTGGTTTGGGATCGGTTTGCACGGTGAAGACCCGGAGGGAAGTATGTCTTGGGACGGCGGAGGAGAAGGTTGTTTGACGGTGGTTGTATATCGACGTTTTGACCGATGATAGATTCATGCTACCATTCATGAGCGCTATTTTTCCTTGATTATTGTTTTAACAAATAAAAGAAGATTTCGGTTTTGAGATTTCGACAAATGTGTGTAATGGCTTCGCCTCCGTCTCCATGGATGAACGAAACCAAAAGATTTCGGTTTTGAGATTTCAATTTCAGTTTCAATTTCAATTTCAATTTTCCCAATTTCAATTTTCCCAATTTCAATTTTCCTAATATCAATTTTCTCAGATTATTTTTTTTATGAATTGGGATCGAAATTTTTTGGGTGAAGAAGAAGAAATCAGGTCGGTCGGTTTGATTACTGGTCGGATCGATTTGAGTTAAGAGGTATTGTTTAATTTTATGTTACAAACCGTTCAAAACCGATATCAAACCGATAAAGCCGACATATGTGGGGAAATAGGTTTTGAATTTTGATTTAATGGAGAAATAGATTTTAAACTTTCAAATTATGAGAAAATAACACTAAGATTAAACTTTGTGTAGATGCGTTATTATATGAAAGTATATGTGGGGAAATAGATCGTCGACCTAAGTTTAGGGGTAAAAGAACAATTAAATCTGAAGTCTTATATTACAAAAATTGCCACTGCTAAAACCTTGCCTGCGGCTACTTCCCTTTCTTCGAGTTCGTGAAAAGGAGACGTCGCATCGCATCGCATCTCACCGCCGTCGTCGCGTGGCCGCTTCACTGGTGATTCTTCCTTATCTTCTCTTCTGATTCTCTTTTTTTCTCTCTCTCATATCCGTCGTATTCTTAGGGTTTTTGTCACCTCTTTTAGTACTGAATCTCTTGTATTCCGTCGCAGAATCTAAAAAATGGCTCATGTTGCGCAAAGCCGAAACGTGATTCGGCATGTAGTTTCCAGAGGAACAGCTTTCCACAAATCTGAAAATGCAATCCATCATCCTCTCCTTTTCGCCTGTCAAGGAGTTCGATACAGAAAATTGGAAGTTATTCTTACAACGGTGGGTTCAAATGATTCTGGAAGGCATTTCTCTTCTTCTGTCAACAAAAGTCAATTCCCTTACTCTCATTTCGTTGGATTTGAATTGAATCAGATGGTGGGTTTGTTTCTGATTTGTGTTTCCTCTTCATCTGAATCTGGTTTTGCTAGGGCGTAGAGAAGCTTGGGAAAGCCGGCGAGACGGTGAAGGTGGCTCCTGGATACTTCAGGAATCACCTTATGCCCAAACTCCTTGCTGTGCCTAACATTGACAAGTATGCTCATCTCATCCGAGAGCAACGCAAGGTATATATACTTCCTTCTTCTCTGAGATTTGTTCTTATTTTTTTGCAAAATATTGATTTTGTTTATCTGGTCTGATACTATGTTGTAGCATCATTCTAGTTGTTTTCTGCTTTGTGTTCTTGATGATGCATAGTTCTTGATGTAAAGGGGTAAACTTTTCTTTATAGACATTTGATTTCTTGATGGGAATCTGTTCAGATGCGTAATTATGAAGAAACGGAAGAGGTTAAGGTGGTTCACAAAACTTCTGAAGTCCAGACTAAAGAGTTTGAAAAGGCCGCAAAGCGCCTTGCGAATGCCAATTTGGTTATCTACTTAACCCTCTTTTAACACTACTTGGCATTTTTCTCTTGTGGAAATTATTCAGGAACTTGCTATGGATTTAGTAACATGAGATCTATTTGTTTGATTAACAGGTACTGAGGAAGTTAATTGACAAGGAAAAGTTCAAAAGTCGCTCCTCAAAGGAAGACAAACCGGATGTACAAACACCTGTGACAAAGGAAGAGATAGTCTCTGAGGTGAAATGTTCCTTCCTCCTACCATCTTTGACTATGTGACATGTAAGCAAACCTTTGTAAGTTAGGTCTTGTCATGATCAGTTATTGTGTTTGGTTATGTTTCAAGGTGGCGAGACAGCTTTGTGTGCAAATCGATCCGGAAAATGTGGTTCTACCAACGCCATTGGAAACTTTTGGCGAGTATGAGGTGCCTCTAAAATTCCCCAAGACTATTCCTTTGCCACAAGGAACTGTTCAATGGATTCTCAAAGTCAAAGTCCGTGGCCATTAAAACCTTCTACCTTGGAATTGCAGAAGCATTGTAGTTTAACGACACAAAATCAGTTGCATTTTGTCTTTTATGTAGTTTGTATAAACCGGGTTTAATCCGGTTTTATTGAAAACCATGATTCGAACTTTGTATGAACACAAGGATAAGGAAATTAATAAGTTTTGGGGTTTTGTGCAAGCCCACATATGTGAATGTTGTCTATTTAGCGCAATTTAGAATCTTTGGGCCTAATTTGTAAAGATCCAATTATTTTGGGCCATCTCGGTCATATTGATCGATCACCGGTGTTATCTCTCTGGTCGGCGCGACTCGGCCAGAGCTTCACAATTCACACTCCCTCGCTTGCTCTCTCTCTCTCTCAAGTCTCAACAATGGTGTCTTCTACTTCTCTCCTCCCTTCGACCACCTTTCTCACCAACTGGTAAACGTTACTTTCTCTCTCTGCTAAAATTGGGTCTCTGACAGAAATTTGGGTTTCTGTGTGTTGCTGAATTTCGATTTTGGGTTTCAGGGCGAATCAGTTATGTACTCAGCCGGCTATTTCGTCGAGAGATTCGACATGGCAGTGTGTTTGTTTCCGTAATCAGAAACGCAAACCTAAGCTCTACCTAATTCCCGCCCGCCATTTATTATCAACTCCACTTGATTCAATTAAGCTGAAGATTCGTGTTACTTACAGTGTTTCTGAGGTTCAAAGGTGAGAAATTGATTGATTGCTGCTTTTTTTGTTTTAACTCAGAAAAAAAGAAGAATTTAGATGAGTTTTGTCTGTGTATGCAGGTCTACTCATAGCAAAGGGATGAAAGAATTTGAGATGGAGTTGCAAGAGTTGTTCAATGAAGTCAAAGCTATGGTAAAGATTGGGAAGGAAAGAGACGCAGTAGACATTCTTCGAGCTAATTATGTTGCTGTGAAAGAAGAGATGGATTCGGGTTTGAAAGGTATCGAACAAGCTGCTGTTCTTGACATCATTGCATTGGGGTATATGGCTGTTGGAGACTTGAATCCCGTGCCTGCATTGCTTGATATGGTGAGTCTAACTCGGATATCGTTGTTTAACCGGATTGCTTTGTAGCCGTATTTTCGTCTAAAACATAAGTTAACATATGCAGATAAACAAGATTGTTGATAAGTTAAAGGACTCTGAACCTCTTTTGGATTCAGTACTTATGCATGTTGGCAGTATGTATTCGGCACTGGGGATGTTTGAAAACGCTGTACTCGCGCATCAAAGGGCTGTTAGTATATTAGAGAATAGATACGGTAATAATCTCCTAAACCACCCGTGTTTCGTATATGTGCGTTCGTCCTGTCTTCATTTGTCCTTAACCAGCATTACTTCTCTGCTAGGTGAATGCAATACTCTACTTGTCACACCATTACTTGGGTTGGCTAAGAGTTTTGGTTCATATGGAAAAATCACTAAAGCGATTGGCGTTTACGAGCGTACAGTGACTATCTTGGAACGGAATAGAGGCTCTGAAAGTGAGGATCTAGTGGTGCCTTTATTTTCAATCGGTAAAATTTTGCTCAAAGAAGATAAAGCGGATGAGGCAGAAATTCCTTTTACCAGGTACAGCTTTTGGTCAAAGTTTTTGCACTTGTTATCCGCAAATTATGTGATCCATATGGTTAATCATCTTTCCATCTTCTAGAATTTTAAATATATACAAGAATACATACGGAGAGAAAGATGGAAGAGTTGGTATGGCCATGTGTTCCCTTGCTAATGCAAAGTGTACAAAAGGTGGGTTTTATATAAATTTCCCATTCTGTCTTGATGTGGTGATCAAAAGATTTTGTTGAAGAAGTTGGTCTTGTATCTCGGGTTTTCTCAACAGGGGATGCAGATGAAGCAGTAGATCTCTACAAGAACGCTCTACGAATCATCAAAGATTCAAATTATATGGCCATAGACAACACTATCTTAGAAAACATGAGGATAGATCTTGCTGAGCTGCTTCATTTTGTTGGAAGGTAAAGTTTTTTCTTCTGATCTTCTTCATGTGATTGAGGAACTCAGTTTTGCCAATAATATTCGCTTTCATTTGATTCTGTGCACAGGGGAAACGAAGGACGAGAGCTACTAGAAGAATGCTTACTAATAAACGAGAGATACAGAGGGAAAAACCATCCAAGCATGGCTACACATCTTATAAACCTTGCAGCATCTTATTCGCGCTCCAAGAATTATGTGGAGGCCGAGCGATTGCTGAGAACTTGTTTGGACATCATGGAGAAATCGGCTGGTTCAGAGGATCAGTCCATAACCTTCCCAATGCTGAATCTTGCAGTCACTCTTTCTCAACTGAACCGCGACGAGGAAGCCGAGCAAGTAGCCTTAAAGGTTCTACGAATCCGTGAGGACGCATTTGGCAAAGACTCTCTCCCTGTTGGTATATAGATCTTTCCTCTCTCCATAACATCGTCATCAAATGTTTATGGAACTTCTTGTTGGGTCATTGTCATCTAAACGTGATTGAGCAGAGTCTCTATTGAAAAGCTGACTTCTCTGGATAAAAAAGTTTCAAGCTTTTTGTTATTCGAAGTGACGGTAAATCTTATGTAATATACCCTATGCAGGCGAGGCACTGGACTGTGTGGTATCGATCCAGGCGAGGTTAGGAAGAGATGATGGAGAAGTACTCGGTTTGCTGAAAAGGGTGTTGATGATCCAAGAGAAAGAGTTTGGGTCTTCAGCTGAAGAACTCATTATTACTCTCCAGAAGATTATACATTTTCTGGAGAAATTGGAGATGAAAGATGAGAAATTCAAGTTTAGGAGAAGGCTTGCTTTGCTTAGAGAGAGATACAAGCAGAGTCTTAGCTTCTAGAACATATTTTCTTAATGTCTTTATGGAGCTAAAGATCAGTGGATTGATTTGTATCATCCTTTTGCTATTTTTATCTACAAATCGGGTCGTATTCTCTGATTCTGGTTCGGACCCAACCCGACCCGGTCCGACCCGACCTGATTGTTGTTAATTATACGTGAGGGGATTAAATTAAGATTAATGAATGAATAATCAAACCATTTGTCACGCAGATACTGTTTTTGTCTTCTCTCTCGCTGCGTCTTGTGGCAGATCTCTCATCTCAGGAAGAAGAAGAAGAAGAAGAAGATGAGCAGTGAAACGGTACTGTCGAGGTGGACGAAGAAGAAGAAGAAGGAAGGTTTAGGGTGGTTGGAATGGATCAGAGGATGGGCTTGCGTTTTCCACGAGTTTCTCTTCCAGAGATTCATGTCGTCTCACTTACAGAATCCGATTCCTCTTCCTCCACTCAATCACCTCACCTGCATCATCACTGGCTCCACCAGCGGCATTGGTCGCGAAACCGCTAGGTCAATTTCTTCCGATTCAACACCCAGTTTTGTTTGTTAGTTCAATTTGTGTTTGGTTGATTCAAGGAATTGATAAGATATTTGTGTTAGTGAAGGAATGTGAATGTCTTACAGTACTTTGTTTGGAATCGCAGGCAGCTTGCAGAAGCTGGTGCTCATGTTGTAATGGCGGTGAGGAATACAAAGGCAGCTCATGAGCTGATTCAACAATGGCAGAAAGATTGGTCTGGTAAAGGCCTCCCACTGAATATCGAGGTAAAAATCTGATGATCACATATTATACCATTTTTGGACTAAATCTAGTCAAGAATGTGCAATTCAGAAGATTCTGTTTGGTAATTAGAGAAATAAATGTCCTGTAAAATGGAATTTGAACTACTTGTGATCTTATTAGATATACGGATATGTAGTGTAGTGTATGTTGTTTAACTTCCAAATGGCTGATGAATACTGTTTCTTTTACTGAAGGCGATGGAACTTGATCTTCTCTCTCTAGATTCCGTCGTCAGATTTAGCAATGCTTGGAATGCTCGGTCAGCCCCTTTGCATATTCTGATTAACAATGCCGGCATATTTGCCATGGGAGGTTGGTTTTATTGCATTTTATCTGTAAAGCTTTGAGCTTTCTCCGATCTATTAGCGAGCTAACCGCTCTGCATTTCAACTATCTGTTGTTATAATATTGAGGTCTCTAAGCTATACTTTCTCGCCATTCACCATCGTTCATACTTCGACATGATAGACATAATTGGTGAAATTTTCATGTATATTTATTTAGTCATTCTTCCCGTAGCTTCCTTGTTCTTGTTCTTTTCACTGTCTGAAGTGTTTTTTTTTGTAATCAATGACATTCAGATTGCTATATTTTCTGCATATATGTTGAGGAATACCAGCTAAGTTTCTTGCCACTTTGGTTTTGTGCAGAGGAACAGAAATTCTCAAAGGACGGATATGAACAGCACATGCAAGTGAACCATCTAGCTCCAGCGTTGCTTTCACTACTCCTTTTGCCCTCGCTTAACCGAGGCTCCCCTAGTCGAATCATTAATGTGAACTCTGTTGTAAGTATCTAAAAAAATCGAAAGTTTTAACCCTGTATATACGGGGTTACTTCATTTGCTTATCTCTTTGCAATTCTACTGCACTTGCACTTCTGCTTTTATTGAATCTAAATACGAATGACAACGTTTGCTGTTATTACCATCTCATGCAAGATCATTGTTTGTTGGGTTTACTTTTTTGGTGGTAGATGCACTATGTCGGTTTTGTTGACCCGGATGACATGAATGTGGTATCTGGTAGACAAAATTATACGAGCCTTGTAGGATATTCGGGCAGCAAGCTTGCACAGGTGAACTTACACAAAAACAGCATTCAATTTGTTCCTCGGTTCTTG
This sequence comes from Eutrema japonicum, assembly GCA_030161315.1. Taxonomy (NCBI): domain Eukaryota; kingdom Viridiplantae; phylum Streptophyta; class Magnoliopsida; order Brassicales; family Brassicaceae; genus Eutrema; species Eutrema japonicum. Next base: position 38,996,463 of record BSQW01000005.1, read on the forward strand.
ATCTCAGAAACTAACGGATTCACTTTTTATTTCCCTTCAATTTCATCTGGTCAGGTTATGTTTAGCAATGTTCTTTTCAAAAGGCTGCCTCTAGAAACTCGCATTAGCGTCGTTTGTTTATCCCCTGGGATCGTCCTAACAAATGTTGTGAGTATTACTTTAAGTGTCACTCCATTTGCTCTTTCCTCAGAACTTATATCACATTTAACTTCTTGACATCTGAATATGCAGGCGAGGGACCTACCGAGATCTGTTCAAGTACAATACGCGCTGATACCTTATTTCATTTTTTCGCCTCAAGAAGGTTGTAGAAGCTCACTTTTCTCAGCGACAGACGCTCAGATTCCAGAGCATTGTGAAAAGCTAAAAACCGGGGATAAGCCCATTTGTGCATTCATATCTCAAGATTGCAAACACACAAAGCCTTCAGAAGAAGCTCACAATGTAGAAACAGCGAACAGAGTGTGGGAAAAGACGATAGAGCTGATCGGTCTTCCTCTTGATGCATTGGAGAGGCTTATAGAAGGAGAAGAGGTGCAATGCCGTTATGGGACTCATCAAGAATAAGTCTCTGCCTTTCTCACAAGTCTATTACAAGGTAATAGCTTCTTTATAAATATCTCTCTTCTTTTCTCCATTTTATACTTGTTAGAAGCTTGTAGAACTTGACCTAAAAGCTCCATTATACTACACACATTCTAAAAGATGAAGGATGAATCTCAGGGAATAGCTTTCATATTATTTTTTTCAGAAATTATAATGTGGTTTTTTAGAAAGGACAAAACGGTTTTCTTTGTAGATTACAAGAGGCTTTGATTGTTGTTTATAAAGCCTCTTTTTCACTATTTCCTATTGTCTGTATTGATTTTTTTTAATAGTTTATTACATTTTCTTCTATAATTCCTTAAGTTATGCCAAAATAAAACAGTTTTTCTCATGAATATTTAAGCCTTCTTTTTTCGTCAAGAGTATTTGAGCCTCCAATGCTTAAACTCGTCATAAAAATATGTTAAACAATCTCCGACCTTTTTTTTTTTGGCTGAAATGTTATATTCATTAATCAACAAAAATGAATATTTACAAGAGTTGCAGACCAATCGTAATTTTGGTCAAGTCTAAATATGAGAACTGGAAATTGAAACAAGCTGGAAAAACAGAGCAAATAATGTGAGAACAGAGTAAGAGAGTTGACTCTAGCGAGAAGGGATGGATCGCACTTACCTCCAACGGGTGAGGATGTCAATGGAATCAACGTCACGAGTTGGGAAAAGCGAACGAAGGCGGAGGCAGATATCTTTGTCGATGGCATGAGTGAGGAGGAGAGCACGACGAGAAGGTTGTTGGTGGCGACGACCATTTCTCTCCCGCCATATGATGTAGACGGAAGCTTGAAGCGCTAGACGAGCCAGATTGGAGTCCATTTTGTTTCTTCGGTTTCTCAACACAGCTCGGATGGTGATTGTCTAATCTGGATTTGTTCGACCCTAAAATAGACCCGAACAAAGCCAATTCTATATTGTGAAAGAATACAGACATGCGAAGAATAAATTGTCTCTCGTCTCATTTAGTTCTCCGCAAAGGAGGCAAGGTTGGACTTGACACCACTGTCTCATTCTACCTTCGGTAGCAAGCTTATCTCGGTCTCGGATGGCCAGCCAAGTGATAAAACCGTAACGAGGAATAGATTGAGAAAACCAAACCAGCTGACTCCACCAAACCAACTGACTTGGTTTTCGAATCTTCTCCCACATTGTCTTGCTCGAGAAGTAGTTTTTGTATTCATCATGACTATGACGCCAAAGGACAATATATTGCCTAACCAAAGCACACGGCACTGGAGACGATCGGACACGGCTCAACATTTCTCTTGAAGATCACATTGCAATAAGCTCACAACATATTATATTATCATCAAATACACATGGTTGCATAACAACAAATTTACTTAGAGAGAACAATATATAATACGGAAATGCAGTTCCTTTTAAAAAAAACAAAACAGATAGATAAATCTCTAACGTGACCATATATAGACAATAAAAAAAAACAAGATATATAGTTTTACTTAATGATTATCTTTGAAAATCTTTGAGAATATATAAACTGGTTTAGATTTTCCATTAATTAAATATAATTATTTGCCAAAATGTTATTGATTTTAATTATGCCGTCTCAGATTTCATTAAGCGCTTTAAATAGTTTGCAAAAAATTCTCCCACTCATTGAGAAACCATAAAAAAGTGTCAAAATTATTTACTTATCCCCCCACTGTCTATCAAAACCGTTCTTTTCTTTTTCTTTTTCCTTTTAGTAGAAGCAATTAGTTTCACGTCAAGTTCAAAGGTGTCATTGGAAGGTATTTCCTCTCTTGAATTTGTATCCCTCTCTCTGAATCCATATTTCTCTCTTGAATCCATATTGGTTGCTCTATTGATTTTCAATACAAAGATCAATTATGAGTTGTACACTCTGAGATACTGATTTTCATGTGTTTTATAGTGCAGATATGGAAGAGCCATTTGTGGATCGTTCAACTTTACCCTTGCTGCATCCTGGTCGTCAAAATGGAGCTAAATGGTATGAATTTTTTCCTAAATACCATTGATTATTTTCACAGACTTATAAATTAGTAAGTAATTTTATTTTATTTCAATGGAACATGTTTATACACCACACTCAAGTATCAACCGCTGTGAGAAAGATCATTCAAAGTTGTTTTAGAGGACCATGGTATTCCTGGAAAAGAGTACCACCATTCTATAAACAAACATGGTTTAATTTGTTTAAGGTATTCTTTGTTCCATGCCTTGCTTGTTTCTTGTATGAGTTATGTAATCAATCTAGGCAATAACTGTATTGATAATTTGTTTTTGATACTTTGTTTTTCAGAAAAAATTTAACTGGCATCCTTCTATCAACAATCAAGTTGAAAGCGAGTTTAATAAGCTTGTTGCTTATCGCCTTAGAGGAATGATAAGCCATGCCAAGAAAAAAGGAGAAAAACCAGAATGGATTTTGTCTGAGTATTGGACCATTATGCTAGCATATTGGGCAACACCAAAAGCAACAACAACTAGTGAGAAGGCTCGTGCTTCTCGAATGTCTGATCGCAATGGTTTGGGTCCACATTCTCACCGAGTCGATTCACGTTCTTGTGCCAAAGTTCAAGATGCTTTGGTAATGTATATATTTTTTTCATTGCTAATTTCAATCGTGAGTATTTTTTTTATTATTGTTTCACTTTGTTTTATTATTTTGTTTACAGGAAGCAAACAATGAAGACTACTCTTTTATTGTTGTGATGAAGAAAGTACATCAGAAGCCTGATGGGACATATGTGGATCAACGAGCTCGATTGGTTGCAGAAATTTATGAGAAGCATGTTCAAGAACGCCTGGGACAACTTGTATCTTCTGGTGAAGAGAATGTGACAGCTGAAAATCTTGACCAACATGAGAAAAATGAAATTTATGTCAAGGTAATATTTCAAAACTTTCTTTTTCTCTGTAGGAATCCCATATGGATCTGTGAATTTGATGTACGGTGTTGACAAACATGAAAGTAAGGCAAAACATCTTCTTATTCCTTCTTACGTATTTTGTTCATTGATCTGTGCTTTTTGGTGACGAGACTGAACAAACGAAACTTATTTTGACTAACTTTGCTAGTTCTCAACGAGTTAAAGAGTGTTGAGATTGCTATTTCGTTCTTGACATAATATTTTTTCATTAACTTCATTTCTTTTTTTAGTTTTTTGCTTTAGGTTGTCGCTGCTGCTGCTGCTGGATCATCAAAACAAGGTCATATCTTTGGACTTGGAACACTAGGTGAGGCTTTACCATATGTTGATGTCTCTCCAAGTCAACCACAACCTTCTGAAGAAACAGTGATGATAACACACCGCCTGCATGAGTTGGAAGCTGAACTGAAACATAGCCGTGAATAAAATCTGCAAATTCAGAAAATGCTTGAATCTATGGAAAAAATTATTCAGTCTTTTGCAAGTCAGATTGCAACTCCACCACCTCCACCACCACAATCCACGTAATGAAGTTATGCTGCTATTTCTCCTTAGTATTGTTTACTTTGTATTTTATTAGGACTATTTCCTTTAAATTATGTTTGTTTAGTTTGTATTTTTATTAAGACTATTTCTTTTAAATTGTGTTTGTGTATTAGCTATTAACTTTGTTTTGGATGTTAGTTTATTAATTAATATTATCATTTGCTTATTATATTTTACTTTTAATGTTTTATTGCATATTGTTTAAATTTAAGAAAATGTGGGTACAATTAAAATAGAAATATTTGGTTAACATTTGTTACTAAATTTTAATGGTTTTCACATTTCCAATTTTGTAACAATTTGTAACGGTTAGGTAAGAAAAAAACGTAATAATATAAATCAAATAATGACAATTATTTGTTATAATATAGTCACTAATTGTGATGGAGTTTGTGATATTATTGTGGTCACAATTTGTAATGGATCATTGACATATTGTAATAATTTGTGATACAAATGTGAATATTTTTTGTCACATTTTGTAACTTAATTGTTATAGTATCGTTTGTCACAAATTGTGCCGTTTTGTAACTATTTTAATGTTGTCACAAGTGGTGACGAAATGTTACGTTATTATTCGTAACAAAATTTTGTTACGTTTTTAGACGAAATTGATTTGTGACGGTTTTATTGTGATGTTTTAGAAATTGTGACATTTTCGTCACAATATAAATTCTGTGACGAAATATTTATATATTGTGACATAAAAAATTGTAACAATATTTACTTTTTTTTGTAGTGTAAAGTCTACGTATATTTTGGGTTTATAAATATATTTTTTATACGTAATTTATAGTATAAGTATTAAGAAAGTTTTAATTGAAGCTACAAATTATCAAACACATATATAATATACGGATAAAAAGAGTAACTAATGATGGCCAACTAATGACAAGCTAATTATTATAGTAACGGCAAAGACGGTTTACGTGTACCACCAAATCTGAGGCGTCACAGGCTTTAACTACTAAAATTTTGCTTATCACGTTCCTAAATTTTGACGCAATACATAATTCAGTATATAATCCCTTTTTGTAGGGTAATCGTCTCCTATGACTTTCAGAGGACTCTTTAAATCACTATTGTCCCCGACTAATCCCTATAACCCCTCATTTTTAGGAAACGACGAAAATATCCCTGAAACTTTTTAAATTAAATATCACCTCCTTAATTATGTTTTTTAATGAAATATAAACGTCATAGTTATAACATCAGTTGTACCAGTATTACTGACATCCCTTAGTATTACCCTAGTTGTACTGGTACCAGTATTACTGACATCCTCTAGTATTACCCTAGTTGTACTGGTATTGCTGGTATTACTGGTATTACCAGTAGCTCCTATTATTCTCCTAGTATCACCCTAGTTGTACCACTATTACTGGTATTACCTGGTTATACCATAATATTATCTGGTTATACCAGGCAGATGGGATTCGAACCCTGGTCGCGCGCGCCCGCGGGTGACGCGCGTGGAGCTCAAAACCACTGAACTACCGTGGTTTTCGTTGTCCTCTTACCGATTTAATTATATTTAACCCTTACAACCTTTCATTAAGGGTAAAGTTGTCATTTTACTACCCATGGACATCTGAGCCCTTTTTCTAATCAATAAGGGCATACTAGCCTTTGACCCCTTTTTGTATTTCTCTATCTGCGTTGTGAACTCCGTAGAGAAGAAAAAGAAGAAGATGAGTAGTGAAACAGTGTCGTTGAAGAAGAAGAAGAAGGAGGGTTTAGGGTGGATAGTGTGGTTAAGAGGATGGGCTAATGTTTTGCAAGAGATTTTTTTGCAGAGAATAATGGCTTCTCACTTACAAAATCCATTTCCTCTTCCTTCTCTAAACCACTTAACCTGCATTGTCACTGGCTCCACTAGTGGCATTGGCTCTGAGACCGCTAGGTCCGACCAACTTAAAAGCAAAACTTTCCTTTAGGGTTTTGATGTTGTTTTTGATTTTCAATATTGCGAGAGTAATGTGAATCTTATAATAGATTACTTGTTGTGTGAATTTGCAGGCAGCTTGCAGAGGCTGGTGCTCAAGTTGTTATGGCGGTAAGGAGCATAAATGCGGCTCATGAGCTGATTCAACAATGGCAGACCAAGTGGTCTGCTAGTGGTAAAGGACTCCCACTTAATATTCAGGTAAAATCTGATTAATTCATATATATATATATATATATATATATATATATCAGCTTTATAGTACATTATGATCATAGCAGTTTTAAACTATTTGTGCGGATTCAACACATGTCTTGATGAATAGTTTTTTGCGATTCACAATAAGTATCGTTTTAGAGTAATTTTTCGTTTAAAAATAGTATTGTTTTGTAATTTGAATGTACTCGGATTTATAAGAAAATATCTAGCTAACACATACTCCCTCCGTTTTACAAAGAGTGTCGTTTTAAGGTTTTATTTTTGTTTCATAAAGAATGTCGTTTTATGTTTTCAATACATATTTTTGAATGAAAATCTAAATTTAACCTTATTATCTTAGCGTATTAATTAGAGAGAAAAAAGATTATTTAATGTATTAATAAAGGATAATATAAAACTTTTAATAGTTTTTTTAATATGTGTGAAATGTGTCAAAATGACACTTTTTGTGAAACATATGGAGTATAAAATTTATTTAAAATAATAAATAAAACATAATATACGAGTAATATTAAATAAAACATAATATCAAGAGTCAGTTTGCTTTTTAGGGATTTATTATAATATTCAGCCTTGTGACTGTTTGCGTGAAAAGTGTAAATACGGTAGTATTTGTGAAATATATATAGAATATTACTCTCTCTGTTTCAAAAAATGTTAGAATTTAATTTTTGTTTCACAAATAATGTTATTTTGTGTTTTCAGTACAAAATATTATACAAAACTTCAACTTTAATTAACCCTATTGATTTAGTGTATTAATTAGAAATAGTAATTTTTAATGTATTAATAATGTATAATATAGAATTTTTTATAGTTTTTTTTAAATGTGTGAAATATGTCAAAATTACACTTTTTGTGAAACAGATGAGTATTTGTAGCTGGAGTAATTAAATATAGTCAAGAATTAATGTATGATTAAGAAGATTCTATCTATTTTGTTTATGATCAACATACAAAGTTGTAGGACACAAAAAATGTAAGAACTACTAGTGATCCCTCTCTATTTTTTGTTTAGTTTTGCTTTAATTTTAAGATGGATCACTCTCTTAATTGATTGGATCAATAATAGTGACAATAAATTTCAGTGTATATATTTGTTACCGTAACATCCAAGTTGACAACTTAAAGTTGTTAACAATTATACTATGTTTTTTTGTTTTCTCAAGGTGATGGAACTTGATCTTCTCTCTTTAGATTCCGTCGTCAGATTTAGCAATGCGTGGAACGCACGGTTAGCCCCTTTGCATGTTCTGATTAACAATGCCGGCATGTTTTCTATGGGAGGTTCGTTTTTTTTTTTATTACATTTTTCTCTATCTGTTATTATAAGTATTTAAGCTTCTGTTATTGATATCACAAATATTAAACGAGAATCTGTATTGTTTTCATATCGAACCGAACACACAAAAACAGAAATGTTAAACGAAAAATAAAATGCATATACTTTTTTTCTCTCATTTTTCTAAACAAATATATATGCTAAAACCATCGAGACCTTTGACAAGGGAAGAAAAAAAAAACAACTAAATTGGTTAGCATGCATGTTGATTTTAGTAGGGGCACAAAAATTCTCAAGAGATGGACATGAAGAGCACTTGCAAGTGAACCATTTAGCTCCAGCTCTGCTTTCACTACTCCTTTTGCCTTCGCTTATCCGAGCTTCTCAAAGTCGAATCATTTGTGTCAATTCTGTTGTAAGTATCATACATCATCAAAAGTTATATACTTCATATATCTCTATGAACTTATGTTTAAAATTCTTGCGTATTCGTTTTGTAGATGCATTATATTGGTTTCGTCGATCCGAATGATCTAAATATTGTTTCTGGTAAATGAAAGTTTTCAAGCTTGATTGCATATTCGAGCAGCAAACTCGCTCAGGTAAATTTATAGATACAAAAAAAAAACATTTAATTTGAAGATGTTTTTATAATCTAAAGCGGATTAATTACAATTTCTTGTTCTTTTCATATGTCAGGTTATGTTTAATAATGTTCTTTCCAAAAGACTGCCTTTGGAAACCGGCATTAGCGTCGTTTGTTTATCCCCAGGCGTTGTCCAAACAAACGTTGTGAGTAAGCCTCGTTTGGTTGTGTTTATTTTTCGGAGATTTACGTTTTTAACTTTCTTTTTGTGGGGATTTGGGACGGTGTCATAGTTTGGAAGACATATGGATGGATGCGACAGTTCTCGTGGATAAAACATTAAGTTTATCCAAAAAAAAAAACTTAATGTTTTATACCACCAAAAAATAATGTGAAAACGTAAAATTTGTTTTTTGTTTTTTGTTAAACGTAAAAATACAAATGGCCTTTGAAGCAATTGAGACCTCTAGTTATGCATCATCCATTTGCATTTTAGATTGCGTTTATATTAACATTTCGACATATCATAAAATTTTGCAGACTAGAGATCTTCCAAGAGTTATTCAAGATCTTTACTCAGCCTTGCCATATTTCATCTATTCGCCACAAGAAGGTTGTAGAAGCTCACTTTTCTCGGTGACGGATTCTCAAATTCCAAAATACTGTGAAAAGTTAAAAACCGAAAACAAATCCGTTTGCGCATTCGTATCTCAAAACTGTCAACCTACAAGTTCTTCAGAAGAAGCTCAGAACATAGAAACATCGAACAAAGTTTGGGAAAAGACGATAGAGCTTATTGGTCTTCCTCTTGATGCATTCGAAAGGCTTATAGAAGGAGAAGAAGTCCAATGTCGTCATGGGATTCATTAACAATAAATCTGTGATTTGACTTTTCGTAAATTGTGAAAACTTTTTTTTAATGACTTTATAATTAATTATATAAAAAAAAATTCCAATGTTGTAGCATTATCTGACTATAATTATGGCCACTAGAAAGTCTTTGGAATTTTGGTCATAGTCATACACTCTTACTTGTTCCGAAAGAGTTGACTTTTAAAACGATTTAACTAAAATAATACTATATTCCTCTCATTTCTATTATTTAATATATATATATATATTTTTTTTCAAGAAAGAGTTACATATTTGGACAATTTCTCGATTCGTATGTGTTATTTTGGCACAGAGGTCAATCTAATATTCTACATATCGTTCTAATTTTATCGGATCTTTGTTAACCCCAAAGTATTGGATTTTATTAGGGTTATCGAGATGGCCCGATCCGGCCCGAAACCCGTAAATCATGCATATATTTGAGTTCAATCCGATCTGGTCCAAAAAAAAATCGGGCATATATTTTAAAGTTCAGTCCGGTCCAGACATGATTCAATGGCTTTTCAGACTTTTTCGTGATTCTTTTTATAAACACACAAATTCACAATTCTCAAATGAAAAATAATTAAAACAAAATATTTCTAAATTGAAAAGTATTATATCAAATCCAATTAAATTTAAAAACAAAAGTTTGACCAAAAAAAAAATCAAATAAATTGTATTACCAAATAAAACATAAAATCTAGGTAGTAGTGTTTAGACTAAAATCTCTTTCATCGTCTTTTAAATCATCATCACTATCAAGAGTTACAGATAAAAAATAATAATAATAATACTCCTTCCGTTCTGAATTAACTGATGTTTTAGAGAGTTTTTTTTCACAATTAAGTGATGTTCTCACTTACCAATGCAAAATTAAATGATTTTTTATTATTTTTGACCAATTACATTTTATAGACTATTTGTTCATTGGTTCAGATGAATAATAAATAAGGTTTTAGTATAGAAAAAAACAAAAATTAATTGTTTCCTTAATTTGTGTGCATACTATTAAAACATCATTTAATTCAGAACAGATGGAGTATTAAGTTTTGACATATATAAATCATATATAAATGTCATTGAAAGTCTATAGATAATGATTTTAAAAATATGAAATAAATATGGATGAATGATAATAGTACATGGATCAAGATATGTAAACACATCCAACCAAGTACGTGTACAAACCAGTGATTCAACGTTTATTAGTAAAAGACGATTGTTATGTTTATCAAAGACATACGCACTAATATTAAATGTAGACTTTCAATATTGAAAACAGTTTTGTTTTTGGAATTAATAGTAAAGCACAAAATTAGCAAATTAGGGTTTTGATCAACGAACAAATATATAGAAAATATATCAAATTATTATTTTTAGAAAGATTAAATAAAATCTCTAACTAATTAAAATGTAAAGTTTCGTGTTTTCGGGCTGCTCCAAGCCCGATCGGACTAAGTCTAAAAAAATACACTAGCCCGAAAGATCTGATATAATTTGGGCTTATATTTCTAAGTCTGAGCTCGGTAATTTTCAGGGTCAGCCCGGACCGTCTCTCAAACTTTGACCGTAATTGACATCCCTAGATTTGACTATAGTTTTATGTAAATCTAAGCTTTTGTGGTTAATCTTATTATTTTCATGACTTTTTCCCTCTTTAAAGCCTAATTATTTTTCTCCTTTCGTCAACATGAAGATACTCGAAATCGAAATCGTTTTTATGACCCAGACATTCTATCCATATTTGATGTAATAAATAAACGAATTAGACTATAGAATATTAAAACATATTATATCATCAAAGTGATTACGTACACTGCCGTGACAAACAAAATAATCTGATTACGTACATTTTGGGTCCATTCTCAATTACAAAAAGGATTTGGTCACTGCTTTAGTTTCCAACACCAACTCCATCAAAAACAAAAAAAAATGGATTTCTCAAAAAAAAAATATTTCTCTCTCTTATTTCTCTCTCTCCTAATCCCGACGACGACCACTGCCACATGCACTAACGCCGTTTGTCGCCGTGACGATCTGAATATCCGTTTTCCATTCCGCTTAAAACCCCACCAGTCCCAATCTTGCGGTTACGACAAAGGATTCGATTTAACGTGCGGTACCAACGGCGTTAACAGAACCACCATAACGCTGCCGTTCTCCGGTGACTTCACCGTCGAGCTGATCGATTACGAGACTCAAGAGATTTGGATCAACGACCCAAATAACTGTCTTCCTAAACGGATCTTAACGCTAAACCTCACCGGGACGCCGTTTAGTGGCGTTTACGCACGTCGATTCACGTTTTTTAACTGCCCAACTTCGGAGTATCTCCGTTTCAGGCAGTTAAATCCGATCACGTGTTTGAGCGATGAAAACAGCACGGTGTTTGCGACTGCATCCGCTAGAGTGGTGAACTACCTGTCGTCTCAATCATGCCGGGTAATGAAAACCGTTGAGATTCCGGTTCGTTGGCCGTTATATGAGCAGGCCGTGTCGTTTTCGGAATTGAGTGATAACCTCTGCCTCACTTGGAGGGTTCCGAGATGTATTCGGTGTGAGAATAGAGGTGGTAAGTGTGGGATTAAGAGTAATTCTTCTCGTGAAATTATCTGCTCTGATGCTCATAAACCAGGTAAATAATTTTACTTTTAGTATTATAGTGATTAATTAATTATCTTCGGTCTTGATTTTGGAAGTTTTGAATACAATTTAATTTCTATATATAAAGTCAAAAAATACAACTAATAAGATGATTAGAGTATATTGATTTGACGTACACCATGACGAAATTTTTATGTTGAATGAGTCATGTGTTTGTGTGTGTTAGTGTCTATATAGAATTATGAATATAAACAAATTTGGAAGAACGACAAGTTTACAACCAAATATTTTGGCCGTTCAAATTGTTTAAATCCGAAAAACCACACGAGAACGATATATATTATTGACTAATGAATCAATATGTAAATATATATATATTGCACACTTACAAACAAATTCATGTAGAAAAAGTACATAAACCTACGATATAAGAAAAGTAGACGCAACAATATTTGACGACAAAAAACAAAAACCGAAAACGTTTAAAAGTCTTGACGAGAAAAATAACGAATATAATCACGAGGTTGTAGTGGGTGGCTCTCATCCGAAGAAGTTTTGATTATGTTGGTTCAAGCTAGAGATCGAGTCTTTTCGGGTGTGAAATTATCAAATTAATTCTTGGCCAAATGAAGTATTATAAGTGGACTATGTCACTTCCGATCGGAAGATTAATCTAAATCCGTTAAAAGTTTGAGATTATTTTCGAGTTTAATCAAAAAACAAAAAAATAACAAATAGTTCATCATAAGTTTTTTTGTTTTTGAACCTTTTTGTCCTTAAAGTTTCAGGATTTTACTACTGATAATCTTCGTCAGTAGTATATCTGTATATGGATCATATGATAAATATTATTTTAAAGTAGCAAGTCTTTATTATATACTAATCTTCACTTACAATTTTGAAATTTATTCAAAATGATTAAGAAGTTAATTTTGATTTATTGGATTTAACATCAATAAGAATTTGACTCTTTAACATTTAAATTTAAATAATTATAAACAAAATTATTAGAAAAAACTAAAATCATTATTCATCTAAAAAAACAAAAACTTGTAAGACATTAACTATGTAAAAAAAAAAAAGAAGCCATTAATTGAGAAGTTGGGAGATAATCAGTAAGTGGACACAAGGTCGTTGCCATAATAATGAAAGCTCCGAGGTGTTGACAGTTGACTTCTCTCCACTTTAATTTGCATTGGCCAACTTCTTTTAGTCAACTCATTCAATTGTTTACTCATTTACTAAGAGTCTTCTCTTCTACCAATTACATTTTGTTCTCTCTTTTTTTAAGGTCTTTTAGTACACATAATAATTTAATTATGATAAGAACCCAAAAATATCAACCATAGTCGGACCCAGCCTTTCCATAAGACCAATAAAGTTTCTGCCTTAGACCACAATATAAACAGCAACAATTGAAATCTTCCCAAATTTGAGTAATCGTAACTTGGAAAACTTGATGGAGCACGATGAAAAACAACCGAGTAGTGGTGGTGGTCCAGCCATTAAAGGATTCACTCTGAATGTTCTTTTGGCAGAGTTTGAACCTTTTTACTGCGATTTTAATCATCTTTGGTCACACGTAGATGTTTTTAGTAGCAAAAAAATTTAGATTTTTATAGATTTCGAAGGATTAGTTTGGGTTTCTGCTTAAGATATCACGGTTAACAAAAAAAAAATCATGATGAAAAACTTATGATCGAAAGCTTCATTCATCATATGCTTAGATCATAACAATACCAGAGGATCCAAAAAAATTCCAAAAAACTACCATCAATTATCAAGTATCACCATCAATTTAATCAAACTTATTGTTACCTTATTTTTGTTCTTGCAAGAAAAATTTTCTATTTTAAATTTTATTTTTATGAAAATGAATTATAGGTATACAAGAACGGGAAAAATGTTTTTTTACAAAAAAAAAACGGGAAAAATGTCTAAAAAACCATGAACTCACAATTTTCATCAAAAAAAAACTCCAACTACACGATAGACAAATTAAATCTTCAATTTTCGTTGACTAATCCGTTTAGTCCCCAATTTTTATTAATGATAGACATTTTTTTGGCATTTTCCCCAACTTTTATTCAGCATTTTAGTTTTGTCGTTAGTCAACCGTTATAGTTAACTAACGTTGGATCTAAAATGGTTTGGTCAACAAAAGTTGAGGATTAGACGGATTAGTCAACGAAAGATAAATATTTATTTTGTCCATCGCGCAGTTTGAGTTTTTTTTAGCTAAAAATTGTGAGTTCATGAGTTTTTTAGGCATTTTTTTAAGAACTGAAGTTGGAAAAATTCATAATTATATTTTGAAATCATGTTTGCTTTAGGCCTCCAATCCAGTAGGATCATAATATTAAAAGTTATTTTTTGTTTTCAATAATTTTTTTTGGTAATCTAATTTTTTATAATTTCAGCAATCTCGAGAAGAGCTCGTTACGCAATAGCCATCGGTGCAGGAATCCCAGGAGCTTTAATCCTCTTCGGTCTTTTCTGTTTCGTTTACGGCAAAATCGAGGGCTGCATCAAACGACGCCGTCTCGTCCCACACCCAGAGATCAACAACACTCAAGCCCATTCTTTCCAGTCTAGTATCTTAATAATGGGCTTAGATGGGCCGACTATAGATTCGTACCCCAAAATAGTATTGGGAGAGAGCAAAAGGCTGCCCAAAATAGACGATGCCACGTGTGCTATCTGTCTCTCGGAGTACGAGCCAAAGGAGACGCTTAGGACAATACCATTGTGTCAACACTGTTTTCACGCCGATTGCATCGACGAGTGGCTGAAATTAAACGGCACTTGTCCGGTGTGTCGGAACTCTCCGGAGAAGATTTCGCCGTCTGAGAACTTTAATTCTTAGCTAGTGGTTCATGTTTTTTTTTTTTTTGCAACATTTGTAGTTAGTTTTATAATCCATATGTATATTAATTGCTGCAGGTTTTTTTTTGGGTTGAGACGCCCCTTTTTACATTATTTGGAGATCAAATTTTGTATTTTATACAATTAAATCGCAAGTTTTTTTTCTATTCAAAAAGCATTTATGTTTTATAGATGACAAATAATAATAACAGATGTATAATTATCATACAACTATATAAAAATTAGTCTTTCATATGTAATTTGCGGTCTAACACCATTAACAATGGAGATGTTGAATTTTTGAAACCCTCCAATGATGTGTTAAAATTTTTTTTGAATCATTAAGTTGAGTTGAAAAATTTTAACATTTTAAATCTTAAATAGTGAGATACATGGCATGATGCTATTAGAAAAGCAAAAATTTTGGTGAAAATATACAACAACTTGAACTTCAATTGGAGAGAGGATGGGGCTGAGATGGGGTTGGGGCTGACAAAAAAAAAGGATGGGGTTGAGATACATATTCTTTTTTTACATCTACATTATTTAAGGCAATTATTGTATATGAAATTATATATATATATATATATATATATACCAAAATTCATCATTTTTCATACTCTATAAATAGAGATTTGTTTCATTAGATTTGGCCACAGAAAAAAAACCATCTTCTTAACAATAATTTTCTATTTAACCTCTCATAAACTCTCGTTTTTATCATTTTCTGTCTTTTTTTAAAAAATGGATCCAAACAATAACCCTTATAACACCCAAAATTCTTCTAATTACCTTTTTAACTACCTAAATCCCAACAATTATCTATTTCAAAATCAATCTTCCAACCAACCCCGAAATATGCCAAATTATGGTTTTTCACCAAGTTTCTTCATGTCGTCAGCTATTCCAAACTATCATCCATATTACGGTTCGGTGATGTCATATTCATCTCAACCACCCCCTTATTCTTCTACTCCGACGGGTAATGAAATTGTTCCGGACTCTGGAGAAATTTAATTTCCCGGATTTTCTACACAAATGGTTCTTGATGGTATAAGTGGCGTTAATGAAGCCACTCCAAGTGCAGGCGATTCAACCCCTGCTCTCCGAAAAAGCCCCAAATGGACCATTGAGCAAAACTTGGTGCTAATGAGTGGGTGGATCAAATATGGAACAGACATCGTTATTGGTAGAATCCAAAAGAGCGAATCATTTTGGGGTAAAATTGATGAGTATTGTAATGAGCATTGCTCTTTTGATCCTCCGCGTGGTGGAGTTTCATGCAGAAATTATTCCAACTACATGAACCAAAAATTGGAAAAATGGATTGGCGCTTACGATAACGTTAAGCGTATACAACAAAGCATTTGGAGTCTTGTAGGACAACAAAGCATTTGGAGGGATCTCGGAAGGACATCGAACGTGCATTTGGAGTCTTGCAGGCTTGATTTAAAATCATTCGCGAACCAGCTCGCATGTGGGACATAACCGATCTTGCTATCATCATGAGGTCATGTATCATATTGCATAATATGATTGTTGAAGATGAACGAGATACATATACTCAACACTAGACCGATTATGATCAATATGAGGCAAGTGGTTCTAGTACACCACAACCATTCTCGACCGAGGTGCTACCTGCATTTGAAAATCATGTGCGTGCTAGATCCGAGTTGCGTGATTCAAGTGTATATCACAAATTGCAAGCAGATCTAGTCAAACATATATTGGCAAGATTCGGAATGTTACGTGATCAAAGAGAATTTTAAGTTTGTGAGTTGATTCTATTGTATCTAATTAAATTATGTGTGTTTTATTAGTTGTGATGTGTGCTTATTAATGTATTGTACTGCATTTTAAGTTTGTGAGTTGGGTCTATTGTACTAATTAAGTTATGTGTTTTTATTAGTTGTGTTGTGTGCTTATTAATGTATTGTACTGCATTTTAAGTTTTTCGTAATTTTATATGTTTTAATAATGACTCTCTATATTTTTCATCTTTATGAAAAGTAAATTTTTTTTAATTAGAATTTAAATTAAGAAAGAAAACAAAAATTATTAAAAAAAAATATTTAACTCTTAATTATTTTAATTTAATTTCAATCGGTAATTGTTATTAATATGTAATAAGAGAAACAAAAACATAAAATATAAATAATGAAATAAAAATGGTGGGATAGAGTGTTGAATCTTATTAAACAAACCATTGTAGAGTATAAAATTTTAGTGGGTGTTGAATTATTAGGTGGAAGAGAGAGGAGATGATGTGGAAGAGAGAAATAGATGATGTGGAGAGTGTTGATTGTTGAAACCATTGTGGATAGTCCTTTCTTATTAGGTGCAAAGCAGTGTCTAGAGATACGGAGTTCCGAAAGAGTATTAAAAAATGCTCCAATTTATATCAAACAAACAATAACTAACATCGTCTCAAATTCATATAAAATCACTAATAACCAACATCGTCTTAAATAAATAAAATTTAGAGTTAAAAACACATAAGTATTTTATAGTAAATTTAGGGTAAAAAACACATAATTTTCTCTCTTCTTTTCTATAAATTGCTAACCAAACTTTCAAAGTCAATATTTTTAATCAGTTATCTTTCGACAGACTATATAGTCAAATCACTCAATTTGTTTTGTTACATACTCGACTTTTAATCAGTTACTAGATTCTAAACCCGTGTGTCCGCACGGGAATTTTTTTTTAATCAAATTTTGTAATATAATTTGTGTTTATTTTTGTCTTTAGATATAATTTTTTGTATATTTAATTTTTGTCATATGAGATACATAAATATTTTGGTGTTTAGATATCATTTATTTTGTCTAATCCGTCCTAGAACAGGAGTTCAATATGAAAAGTAAAAAGAAAATCCTATTTGTTTTAATTTGTTTTATTTTTTTTTGTTTTTATATTTTATAATTTGTATGGAAAAATATATTTTTGGTATGACATGTATGATTCAAAATTAGTGATTTTAGTTACCTCAATTTTATGACCCGTTTTGTTAGATATACTTTCAGTTCATATGAATTTACAAACAATAATTTTACGTTCTACATTCGTTTAGGTTTTGAATTATACAATTTTTTATAAAGTACTATGTTCACTAATATTATAGGTAATGAAATTAAGAAACTTTTTAAAATATATGATTAATAAATTGGTTTTCTAATTATTAAAATTTGGTAAATTAAATATTCACATCTCTTTAAATTGTGTTTGGCAATATAAATAAACGTGGTCTACAAATAACAAATCTAACCATTAACGAAGTAAAACAAAAGTGTAAACGTTACCAACCAGGACATGTAGCCTAACGGTTTGTGTTTATGCGGTCTCTGTGTTACCACCTGGGTTCGACTCTGGCGTGCTGCGTCTTTGGATGCTTATTAGTATGTTTGATGTCAAAAAAAAAGTGTAAACGTTAAGGCATCAAACTCTAAAAATAAAATGATAAATGTACCCAAATGTTTAAGCATGGTCTTCATGCTTCAAATGAGGGCATAATTTTTCATCGTGGCCCATAAAACATATCCCAACGTGGCAGAAGTGTATGAGAATCCAAGCAAATGGAAATATTGCATTAAGCTCATCCTGCAAAATTAAAAAACCTATAATGAAAGCTTATCTCACACAAAATATATGTATATATATATATATATATATATATATATCTATTTTGCTAATCGCAATCAAATTATCAAAACAATTATACATTTCTTGCTGTGAAAAGTCAAGTGATATGAGAGTAATGCGACTTAAAATCCTATTTATATAGGGAAAATGGTATGCAAATTAGGATTGGAAGATTATATTTTTTAAAATTTGTATCTATCTAAGTTAAGATTTTAGAAAGATTTTATTTAGAATATATCTTAATTTTAAAAATTATTTGATCCGGATATCTTAGTTTTAGAATGAATTTAATTGGTTGATATTGATAGGATTTTCTTTCTACAAATTAGTGGGTATATTCCCTAAATTTCATATATTGTGGCAATAATTTCAAGATATTCAAATTTTTATTTCCTTTTTCATTCAATTTTTTTTTTGAATTATGAATATCGGCATTTATTCGATAATACATGCTTTCTTAAATAAATAACAATTCATAGACTTTTAATAATAATTAAAAACAGTAATAATTAAATCAACATAAGTGTCAAATTCTATGTTACGATTTTTATGGTTATCGTTATTAGATTCATAATATCAGCAAAATATTTAATGATATATATTGTGATTAATGGCAGCAAAATTGTAATATTAAAATTTTAGGAAACCAAATATTAATTCCTTTAGTATGTTTATTTATGTACAAATGTATTTAGTTTTTATAATAAGTCATGATGATTTTATGAATCTAATTAATTAATGCTTCTTTTCTTTTATCATTGAAAAGTTGTGGTAGAATTCTTAATTTTGAATTTTAATAGAATACTTATTTCTGTTTTAGATTTTATGATAATATTTTTTAAATAAATATTTATTAATGTAAACGAATATTAACATAATATCGACAATCTTAATTACCAAGATTAATTAGATTTGCATTTCGAATTTAATTCTAAATTAACAATTTTTAAAATTGTGGGATTCCTAAAATATTAATCATTTTATATATGTAAATTTATAATATTGAATATGTATTAGTAATTGAATGTTGTCCATATGTAGGGCTGTCAAAATGGGCTGTCCACGTCCATTTAGACCCGTCCAATAGTGTCCATTTTGATTGTGGACAAATTGTTAGCCCTGGGCATCAATACTCGTTACCCGCCCGACCCGCTCGACCCGTCCCGTACTCGGCCCGTAAAACCGGGTACCCGACTCGTTCAAGTCAAGTATCAAGCCGAGTTAACCAACTACTTGCAAGTAACGGGACAAGTCCAAGGCGAAAAATTTTTTTGACTACTTGTCCCGTTACCCGGCTTGTTCCCGTTACCCGGCTTGTTCCCCGTTACCCGGTTTGCTACTTGTACCCAAGACAAGACAAGTAATAGAAAAAACAAGGCAAGTAATGGAAAACAAGACAAGTAATGGAAAAAGCAAGGCAAGTAATGGAAAAAACAAGACAAGTAATGGAAAAAACAAGGCAAGTAATGGAAAACAAGGCAAGTAATGGAAAAAACAAGGCAAGTAATGTAATTACTTGTTGAGCGGGGACCCGTACTTGCAAGTACGGGTACGGGTCAAGGTACCCGCAAGTATCAAAAATCTGGGCGGGTACCTTGATTCAGCGGGTACCCGTTTTAGCGGGTCCAAGTACGGGTCAATATTTTCATTACCCGTACGGGGCGGGTCAAGTAGCAAGTCGGCCAAAATAAGCGGGTACCCGCCCCGTGCCCAGGCCTACAAATTGTGTCCATGTCCATTAACGACCATGCCCATTAATGACCATGCCTATTAACAACCATTAAATTTGATCATGCATATGGACCATATGCATGATCAAATTTATGGTTGTGCAAATCTAATTAATAATATATTTATTTTTCAGTTTGAAAATTATTCAATTATAAATCTGAGTGTATTAATAAGATTTAAAATTGGAAGTAAAAATATTATCGTTATTAATTCCGAATATTTTGTTTGTAACTGTTGATGAAATCTCAGAAAATCTACATTAAATTCAAAATTTAAGATTATCTTTCAATGCAAATTGTTAATTTTGAATATGTATCATTAAAAAAAAATTCATTATTAAAATATTTGTCATAATCTAAATACAAAAATTCAAAATAACTAATATTATTTTCGTAACAAAATAATAATAAAAAGTTATTTAAATTATTTTTAATATGTAATTTATAAAAATCGATTTTATTTATAATTTTAAATATTTAATTTAATTTTTGACATTTTTTAATTTTTTAATTATGAATTAAAATTATATATATATATATATATATATATATAAATGAAAGGAATAGTGATGATATGACTGTTTGGTAACTGATATATATATAATGAAACTGTTGACAATCGAATCGAATCGAACCAGAAAAAACGTATTGTGGCAAATATTGGTTTTAGAGTTTTTTTTATTATTGTGTAAATAAATAATTATAAACCCTTGAACTAGGGTTGTCAATAGGGCTAGTCCAGCCTGACCCGAAACCCGTATATATTTGAGTCCGGCCTGGTCCGGTCAGAAAAAAATCTGGCCTATATTCCAAAGTCCGGCCAGGACAGGGCTTTAGGGCTTTTCTGGCTTTTTCGTTCTTTTATTTACAAACACAAAAATTCACAATTATCAGATGAATAATTAAAACAAAATATTTTTCAAAATAAATCTAAATTGAAATGTATTATATCAAATCCAATTAAATATAAAAACGAAAGTTTGACAAAAAAAATTAAATAAATTGTATTACTAAATAAAACATAAAATCAAAACACTTCAAATCTAGGTAGTACTACTACCGTAGTAGAGTTTAGATTAGAATCTCCTTCATCGTCTTCTAAATCTTCATCACCATCAAGAGGTACAGATTAAAAAAAGTAAAATAATATTAAGTTTTGATATGTATAAATCATATATAAATGTCATTGAAAGTCTATAGATAATGATTTTAAAAATATGAAGTAAATATGGATGAATGATAGTGGTACATGGATCATGAAATGTATAGAAAATGTGTCAAATTATTATTTTTAGAAAGATAAATGATTAAATAAAATCTCTAACTAATTAAAATGTAAAGTTCTGGGCTTTTCGGGCTAGCCCGAGCCTAATCGGGGTAAGCCCGAAAAACACACTAGCCTGAATGGGCTTTTGCCCGAAAGGCCCGATTTCTTCCGGGATTATATTTTTAGGTCCGAGCCCGCTGTTTTTCAGGGTCGGACCGGGCCGGTCCTCGGTCTTTGGCCCTAATTGAAACCCCTACCTTGAACTTGTATTTATAAGCACTAAAATTAAAGTTGTATTTTTTATTTTATTAGTTTTGCTTGTTAAGATAAATTTGTATTTTGTTTAATAACTTTACATTTTAAGATTAAGATTGTTTTTAAAAAAAAATATTTAAGTTCTCTATTTTTATTAATCAAATTTTAAAATTTATGTTATTAATTGTTGATTTTGTTATTAACTTTGGATTTTAAGATTAATTTGCTTTTTTAATTTTTCCTTTTTGTTTGATAATTTTAATTTATATGATTATAAATCGATAATAAACTTATTCTTCTATTGTTAATATTATGTGTCAAAATTTGGAATTTAAAAACAAAATATTTTATAAATGTTAAAATCTGATCGATTGACTTGACACGTGTCTTGATTTTTGATTTTGTTATTAACTTTGGATTTTAAGATAAATATACTTTTATTATTTTTCTTTTTTGTTTATTAATTTTTCTTTTTAAGATTAAAAATCGATAAAAAATATTATTCTATTGTTAATATTATGTGTCAAAACTGATTGATATTTTTTTGAAAAAATCTTTTATATATGTCAAAATCTGATCGATTGACTTGACACATGTCGCGATCAGGTGAGTTAGCAACTTTGACACATTTCAATTTTAGATATATATATATATATATATATATGGGTAGGGGACCAATTTTTTATATTTTAAATGTGTTTTATAACAATATATATATATATATATATATATATAATGGAAATTCATTGAGATGAAGAACTAACAATTTAAAAAATTGGATTTTTTGGGGGTCAAAGAAAATTTGAACTTATGTGGTATTTCATTTCGATTAGTTTGAATGTGAGGGTTAACTATCTCATTTTGTTTAATCAAGTTTGGTTGGTAGAGTGATTGTTATGTGAAAGATACCCTATCAATTTGATGTGACTTACATAGAAAACTAAAAATCATCGTGTTTGAACTTTTTTTACAAGAGAACCGGCACGTAGATTCGATGTTCCTAAAATCAAAGATAATTTAAAATCATTAAAAAATATCTTAATAATTCTGAAAGGAATTTAGTTCCGATTAAAAAATCGACCAATCCGTTGTATTTTCGATCATCTTCATCAGATTTAAATAATATGTCTCGAAGTGCATCGACATTATCTGTTTATCTTTAAAGCATGACATAGCTCAAAGGAGCAGTTCTTTGATCATCTTCACATGTATGTCGATCTTTTTACTTTAACATAAGACCATCTCCGAAGGGAGGTTTAGAAAGGGGTTCTTAGTGTAGTTATAATTAAAAATAAATCTAAAATGGTATTATCTTTTAGAACCGATCCTTAGAGCAAATACATTTTTGACACCCAAGTTGGGTGTTTAATGTTTTTTGCAATTTAAAAAAATTAATTATTAATTTTTAAGACATTTATGATTTTTGACTATTCCATTGTAGACACCAATGTTGAGGGTCTAAAAACTTTAAATATTATTTTTAATTCAATTTTGTTTATTAAACATTTTATTAATGAAAAAAACATTTAATACATTCAAAATATAAAAAAGTTGAAAACAATTTGAAACATAAATGAAAAAAAAATTATATTCCCAATCATAAACGGACAAGACACGGTACGTTTTAATCTTGTCCTGGTCCAAATCGTTGCCATATATGGTCAATCAAATCATATGCTAGGATCCTTATTGCTGCTGTACACTTTTGTATTGGAGAGAGAGACCAAGCCTTCCAAGGGCATCTCTCTTTTGTTGAAAGTAAGAAAATTCATTTGAAAGTCGATCCACGATTTTCATGAACAAGTGCTTGTTCATTCTAAAACGGCGACGGAATAAATGTGGCGGGTAAGTTGGTTGTTCACTGAAATAGTCGTTCCATAACCGCACATGTCCCTCTTCATCGTTTCTGTTGATGTAAGCTCGTTTTTTATTTGGTACGGTTGTTTCTTCAAGATCTTAAAAATCATTTAACAAATTATCGAATTCTTGTTCGATATATTCATCAAACTCTTGATCGAGTGCTTGTGAGAAAGGATCATTGGAAGATGATGCCATTTTTGTTTGAATATTTATGGCTAACAAGAATAGCAATAATAATAATGAGAAGAAGAGGAGATAAGAAGAAGAGAAATTTGATTTGTATGAGAGGAGAAAAAGTCTAATATGATAAGGAGCATAATAATTTAAGAAGAAGAAGAACTTCATTGCTCGTATAAATATAAATGTTACAATGTTACAAAAGCAATAAAAAAAAGTTACAATGTTACAACAACATGTGAAGCAACCGGACAACAAACACAAATAACAAAAAAAAGTAACAGTGAATACAAGACAAACAATACACAGTCTCTAACTTGTGAATCAAGAAGACAACAACATATGAAGCAACCGGACAACAACTTCTGACTTGTGGTTATGACATGCATCAATTGGAAACAAAGGAAATCAAGTCGTTTGTAATAAAAACTTTTCTATTAGCCTGTTTTTTAGAGCTAGTTCCAGTTCTGAAAGTGGCTCTGTTCTAACAAGAAGTATCTCCAGCATATTTTTGTCAGAAAGCTCTTTCTTCAGAGCTACATCTTTCTGTTTCAACTCCCATACGCTCTGCAAGTTCTCAAGCTTTTTGGTTTGTTCTTCCACAGTGGCTTTATTCGACACTGACCTTTTAAGTTTTGCCTTGGCTGCTTTAACACCTACTGGTCTAACCTCAGCTTCATCCTCAACATTGTTCACTGATTGTGAACTACCATAAGGGGTTCATCAGCTGCAATGGAAGGACTAGCAGCATACAATGCAGCTATTCGATTCCAAAATGCAGCAGTCTTTTGCTCATTTGACACTATAGAATTGGTTAGAGAAAACAGGACAGAAGAGGAGACAGAAGAGAAGAGGAAACAGAAGAATTTTTCAAGAGAATTGGTTATAGGTGATTACTGACCTTCAAAGATAGAACATTTTGTGTGGTTTTTAATTTATCACATAACAGGTTGTGTGGTTAATTTATAGCATTAATAGAGAAAGGTTGTGTGGTTAATTACGTAGCATTAAGAGAGATATGGTTGTAGGTTGTGTGGTTTTTAATTTATCACATCAGAACAAGGGCATCAGTCTAAAGCATTCATCACTTCTAATCTTTTTACACAGAGTAATAAACCATTCATCACATCACATCTAATTTTAACGCCACAGATGTAGACAGTAATAACCCATTTTACCATTTAA
Organism: Eutrema japonicum; assembly: GCA_030161315.1. Classification (NCBI taxonomy): domain Eukaryota; kingdom Viridiplantae; phylum Streptophyta; class Magnoliopsida; order Brassicales; family Brassicaceae; genus Eutrema; species Eutrema japonicum. The sequence continues at coordinate 39,021,025 of BSQW01000005.1, forward strand.
AACTACACATAATCTAAAACACACAAAGACAGATAAACAAGCATTTATTAGGAGTTGTGAAATAATAAATACTACACCTAATCATCAACTAGCAACCATGAATGAAACAACAATAGCAAAACCAGCAACAGTTCTACCTTGTACACAGACTTTGAATCACAAAGTCTCAAAACCAGCAACAATTAATCAGTTGTTAAGATTTAATCAGTTCTTCACCTAACTCAATTACTCCTAACTGAAACAACACAGAGAAGAAATGATATTTACCTTGTAATTAGTTTTGCCTTGTTTGTATCCCAATATTTGTACGAGCTATTCCAGTAGTAACCACATGACCTGAACAAAGAATCAATAAGAACATCAGAACATGTACAAAACTTGAAGCCATCTCTTTGGATTCTTCTCCACAATTTTCACCTCAAATCAATTAAAAAAAACCCCCTTATTAGATCTTTAAAACGAAAATTGAAATTGAAATTCATAATGAAATTGAAATTGAAATACGAAATTCATATTAGGTCAGTCATTTCATTTGCATCAGAATAACTCTAATTTCAATCTAATTTCAATCAGACAAAATCAAATCAATAAAAATCGAATAAGAGAAAACCCTAATTTTGACAATCTCAATTCCCAAATAACCAAACTCTTAATTCGAGCACAAGAACCCCAATTAAAACTATTTCAAATCTCAATTCGAAAATTCCTAATTTGCATAACAAAAACCAGAAAAACTCATTTCTATCGATTCAGATTCTACACAAACCCTAAGATATATATGAAAGAGGAGAGAGATTTGGTCAATTAGGACCACAAACCTTTGGAAACGCAGCATCGCTGATGATGAATCGCTGATGATGAACTGATTGGTCGATTGATCCACCAAAATGAGCTAGAAAATGTCAACACGGAAAATCCACCACGGATGAGGCAATTTCCGTGTGATTTAGCAAGTTTTTATCGGATTTTCTTCATGATCCACCGAAGAACAATCGATTCTCTTTCAGAGAAACCGAAGAGATAGAGAGGAAGAGACAGAGGAAGAGACGGAGAAAGAAAACAGATCATGCCACGTACCTGGGTCTTAACTCAGAAAACAAATCCTAATTAAGACACTTTAACTTGATTTAGGAACCTGATTTGTTAACTTTATTATTATTTTAACTGATCAAAATTTTAGACACTCTTTAAAACAACTCCAATGCACTTGCTCTTAGTTAAGAATTTTTAAGACCGGTCCTTAAGCCACGTGTAAGTCATTGGCGGAAGGAATTAAAAAAAAAATCGATGATCTCTCTCCTCGACCTTTCTTCGTTTGTGTCGCTAATTGAGATGAAGAAGAAGCTGATTGAGATGAAGAAATCTAATTCCATGAGTAAGAGGGTCGAGCTTGTGATTCCCGAGGAACTGAAGAAAATTGATACTGTGAAAGTAGGAGGAGGGAAGAGCACACTGGGAACATTGCAGAGGAAGCTGTTCGGGAAGGAGAAGGCTAAGCCTTTGACAGAGTTCAAGGGGAACACCATGACTCTCTCTATGGTTCTGCGAAGCGAGAGGGAGTTTTGAGCATGAACAAGGAACACGATGATGTTTCAACCGCTGGACCTATGATGATGTTTCGGTAAATTTCCTCACCGATTCATTCTCTTTTTCTAATTTTGTTTTTTGAATCATTTTCTGTCTCCGTTTTAGTTCTATATTTCATCTGATTAATCCTTGCCTTGATTCGTTTGATTGGAACGTGAGCCAATACCGGAGAAGCAACAACGTGAGCTCTTCAAATGGATGTTGGATGAGAAAAAGAAAGTCATCCCGAAAAACGCAGAAGAGAAGAAGCAGATTGATGAAGAAAAAGCGATTCTGAAACAATTCATATGATCCAAAACCATTCCTACTCTTTGATTAAAATGTTCAGCTTTTGTTGATTTGGTTTCAGTTCTTATTCTTATGGATATCAGATGTTTTGCTTTTGGACAACAACAAAAAAATATTTGGATATTGAAACCAATAAGAAATGTGAGGTTCTATTATTAGAGGAACCAAAAATTAATGAAGTTCTAAACTTTCATTTTATCAAAATTTATAAATAAAAAATTGATAAAAAATCCTTATGGGTTATTTCCATTGGAGATGCTATTACATCGTTTGATGTTCAATGAAAACTTCCAAAGTCGATATATAATTCAATTAACGACGCGTGTCTCACATCTTTAGTCTATTCTGTGATCATGACTTTTCATCTAACAACTCCTATTTGTGGCACGTTTTAAATGTGAACAGAAAATAACAGTGATGTTTCGGAATTGACAAGACATAAAACATTTAATTTTATGAAGATAATAAAATGCAAAAAGAAAGCCCAATCCTATTCTTATAATATGTGGTTGCGGATTGGAAATGTAAATTACTCGGGAAATACATATTGTTTTATATTGTGGTAAGAAAATATTAGTGGTGAAATTAACATAGGGTAATTTAAAATATTAGTGGCCTTTTATTTCAAAATAATTTATTCATTATAGTGTTAGGCTGAATACATACAAAACAAAATAACCTTAGTTATCTATCACTAAAAAATTTAAACAATTTGAAATTCCGATGTATAACATCCATGTATATAAAAAAACATTTATATCATATTGAGTATAATCGATAATTATGTATAAAGCTTTCCGAATGAAATCGATCATGGCACTTATAGAGGACTTGTTTAAAATATTTATATCACATTAGTAAAGATATTTCTCAGATCATCGAGTGCCACGGGAAATACTACTAAAATTTGTGGCATTTTCATTGCCTGTCAATTTTATGAGTTGTTTTAATTAAATTCACAACATAAGTAATTTCAGATTTCTGTTGCTATTTTATCGGTGTCGAGTTCGATTCTACCTGTTTTTATGTGTGGATGTATTTAATTATTGAGCCGACATATTATGGCCCAAAATAATGACCAAAAAATAAAATAATTTCAGACAGTTTTTAATTTTAACTAGATTTTATGGGACAATAATTAACAATCAAAAGGGATATCAATGGTGGCGTGGAAAAGAATGCAACATTCGTGAAGAAATGGTGGACTTTACTTTTCTAATTTGGAGAAATTTAATGATGGTTTATTAGCAAAGCAAGCCTTGGCGTATCTTGAAACATCCAAACACTCTTTTTGATCGACTGTTCAAAACAAGGTATTTCAAAGACGAGTCAATTTTGAAAACGAGACCAAGAAAATATCAGTCCTATGGATGTAGCTGAGCTTCCTGCCACAATCTTGCATCTACTGAAGCCTTTAGGAGAATCTCGTGATGGGAGAGCATTCTGTCTCCAAAATACACTTGATTACGTGCCGTCCACAAATTCCAGCAGATCCACGCAGCTAGGTGAGCCTGAGCGAGACCAGTGGGGGGGTAGAGGCGTGAGTTGCTTCATCGATTTAAGGAAATCCAGGATATTACCTTGGGGCAGTTGAGTAGTGTTGCTGAAGGGAGCTTCGTCCCATACTGCCTTCGCCAACGGGCAGTCCCGCAGTACATGAATTGAGGTTTCAACAACTCCACATCGTCGACATAGCGGATCAATAATTTTTATTTTTATTTTGTTATATACTATATCGGTTGATCCGATCAGTTTGGTATGAACGCACCAAAATATTATAGATTGAACTACACTGCACTGAAGTGCTATTAACCCAAATTCAACGATTCAACAGACACCATGAACTCCGAGTTAAGTTCGGGTCGAATGGACCATGAGATCCTTAATAGGTTACCACATTGTCTATCCCAAATTTGAAATGCTTTCCGACTAATGCCAGAAGTTGCCAGAAGTTGCCAGATCGCCGGATACTGGACTACAATGTAAACTGCATAGACCTTTGGTCAAGACCCAGACTTTTCAAATAATTATAATTTTCTGTTTCCAGAGTGAATCAAACCCGGAGAGAAATGTTGTTCACACATTCCCAGAACATTTACCACCGAACCACAATCACTTGGGCCTATATGAAAATAATTGATTACCAACGTTACTTCCACGGCTGCCATATATCAAAGAAAATCAAATCTAAAGTTTGGTAACACTCGAAGCTGGAATTTGACTATGACTCAAATCTCCTCTTGCTAGAAGATTAAAATTATGCAAACTCTGCATCTTGCACATCAAGCTGACGATGAGAGACTCAAAGTCTATACGGTAATATATTGTCTAAAAGCATCTCCATTGGGGAAATATTATTTTGAGCCTTTCATCAATATAATATAAATATTTTTAAATATAAACTAGTAGTGTTATTAAATTTTAAATTATAACATGTATCCGTTTTCAAAAAGTTTTAGAAGTTTCTCAAATAAAAATCGATTCTCATTTTTTTTGTTTTTTTTTTTAATATAAAAAATCCATTGAGATATTTTTAACAAAATTCTAAATCCGCGCACGATTAATTTTTTTTGTAATATATAAAATATGAAATAAAGAATAAGAAGTAATTTAAATGTTATTAATTTAAATATGTTTAATTTATAATTTTTTAATTTTATAATAGATTTAATAAATGTTTGACAACATATTTAATACCTGTTTAGAAATAGATATTAAATAAAATAAAATAAAATTACTTAAATCACGGACAACATATACATGGATCAAATTCTTATTTGCCACTTTATCAGAAATTTTAACCATCATGCCACTTTTTAATCAGCTTGCCACTCACTTTTAATGAATGGACGAAACTACCCTTAATGAAAGTCAAATGAAAAGTCAACTGGTCTCACTTTTAATGAATAGACGAAACTATCCTTAAAGGTTCGTTGTGTACAACTGGTCTCTAGTTGTACTCACCGAGGTACAACTGGTACCTTCGGTACAGCTGGTACCTCTGTACCACCACATGTACCTTCGGTACAACTAGTACCTCTGTACCACAAGCTGTACCTGGTACCTCTGTACCACCACCTGTACCTTCGGTACAGCTGGTACCTCTGTACCACCAGTTGTACTGCACCAGTTGTACATTCGGTACAACTGGTACCCTGTAGTAGTTGTACCGAAGGTACAAATACTACAATAATCCTCCTGTTGTACCAGTTGAACCCCGCAAAAGGGATTTGAACCCTGGGCGCGGGTCAAACACGAGGGATGCGCATGACGCTCGCCACTGAGCTACCGTGTATTTCAACGAATTCTTACCGATACAATGCTATTTAACACATACAAACCATCATTAAGGGTGAAATTGTCATTTTATCGGACAGTGGCATATGTGAACATTTTTTCTCAATAAGTGGCATATGTGATGAGTACTCCATATACATCTATCCGTGAGAATAAAATAAAATAAAAACATATAAAAGGAAAAAGTTGTTTATAAGTCTGTCGTGGGTTCTTCTGGAAAAACAAATAGACCGACCTTTTACACAGAGAGAGAGGCTGAGCAGTGAGAAACGCAACTCCCAAAGATTTAAAAAAAAAAAAAGTGAGAAAGAGACCAAATTCTGATTTTTATTTTTCAATTACTTAAATCTTTCCCGCTCACTGTTTCTTCTTCAGATCACGTTTAGCTTCCGATTCGTCTCTCTCTCTCTTCTCCGCCGTTAACCACCAGGTCTCTCTCTCTCTCTCCGTTAATCTGTTTTGTTGGCATTTTGATTTTGCTTCCGTGCATATTCTCGGAGGTATTGGGATGATACTTGATTGTTGGGGGTTTTTGTTCTGTCTGATTTTAATTTTGTTCTGTTGCGTCGATGCTGCCTGAGAAGAAGTTCGGGTTTTTCCTGTTTCTCTCTGATTTGTTTTTGTTTGGCTTCCCTATGCTAATTACTTGGATCCTCTTTTCTCATTCACTTTGTTAATCAAAATCTTTTGCCAGATTAAAAAGATCAATCTTTTGCTACAAAATAGAGCTATTTGGTGGTGGTAGTGCAATACGAATTTTCGTCTTTTTTGTTTTTGGTAGATGAATTTTCCCTAAAGTTATATACTTCTATATTCGAACAAACCGTTTTCTGAAAAAGTGTTCAACTTTCCAGTTTGTAAGATTCGTTAATTAATGCTAAAATCTATTCCTCCTTCTTATTCTCGTTCTTAGGGTAAACCTTTTATAACTCTCTTTTGCAGACGAGCTCTGAAATTTTGCTGAATCTGTTGTTCAAACGCTGTTAGTTTTTAAGTCTTGCTATTTATTTTTATTTTTGTGTGCTTTCAACTAGTGTCGATTCTCATGTTGTTAAAGCTTCTGGTCTGCATGCTTTTGTTCGTGTAGTATACAGAGGCTGGAGCTGGAGAAGAAAACGATTGTCTATGGAGGGAGACGCCGTAAAAGGTTTGGTATGCCCGAAGACTATGGATGGGAAGGCGAGTAATAGGAATGGTTTAGAGAAGACTGTACCTTCTTGTTGCCTCAAGGCCATGGCATGCTTACCAGAGGAAGATGCTAAGTGCCACTCCACTGTTGTTTCTGGCTGGTTCTCCGAACCTCACCCTTGCTCTGGTCATATTACTTTACTTTATTTTTCTTGTCAAGCTTCTCTTTTTTCTCGGAACCTGTCTCTTATTTTGGTTTCTGTTCTTACGGGATGCAGGGAAAATAGGCAATGCAGTCTATTTCCATAACCCTATGTGGCCAGGTAGATTACCTCTTGATAGGCTCTATTTGTTAAAGTTTGTGAGTTGTGGTCTTTTGGAGTGCTTGTTCATGTGACTTATGTAGCTATGCTGTTTTATTTGTGGATTGTAGGAGAAGCACACTCACTGAAAGTTGAGAAGGTTCTGTTCAAAGACAAGTCAGATTATCAGGAAGTCCTAGTGTTTGAGGTTTGAAATAGCTTTTTCGTTAAGACTTTTCTTACCATCTTCTGAATCTGTCAGCTTCTAAGTGTACTGATTTGTGTAGTTTTTAATGTTTCTGCTTTAGGATAACCTCATTTTTGTTCTTGTTTTTGCAGTCAGCTACCTACGGGAAAGTGCTTGTTCTAGATGGTATTGTACAGCTGACTGAAAAAGATGAATTTGCATATCAGGAGATGATAGCCCATCTGCCTCTATGCTCTACACCTTCACCTAAAAATGTAATTTCTCACCTTGAAAGTTCAGACTCTCTGGTTGTATATATCTCGTGGCCTCTTGCAAGTAATCGAAGTAAAAGTACATACAGTTTGTGATGATTGCCTGTTTTAGTTCACGTGTTGCTATTTCATCTCATGAGATGGCTCTTTTCGCCGATGTTGATCATTCCAGTATATTGAAACATTGATTCAGCTCAGCTTGGATTAGGGCTTGTCAAGCAGATACATTTTTCGTTACTTTTTTTAATGCTGGACTTTGGCTGTCTAAATATTTGCAGGTTCTGGTTGTTGGTGGAGGTGATGGTGGTGTTCTCAGGGAAATTTCTCGCCACAGCTCTGTTGAGGTTATTGACATTTGTGAAATAGACAAGATGGTTATAGATGTAAGTATATATAGTCTTGTTGTGCCTGTCATAAGTACGAGCAGTTTTAGGTTATGCTCTATCTCAGAAAATGGGATTCCTTTGGTTTTGTAGGTGTCTGAGAAGTTCTTCCCCGAGTTAGCAGTTGGATTTCAGGATCCTCGTGTTCAACTTCACATCGGTGATGGTAATTTAACATTCTTCTACTTATTCCCAGTTTAAAAACCTATCAGAAAATTTCCTTGTGTTGATATCACTTTCTTTTGGCAGCTGTTGATTTCCTTCGTAAATCCCCTGAAGGGAAGTATGATGCCATTATTGTCGATTCTTCAGATCCTGTTGGTATGATTCTCTTTGAATATCTGAGTAGTAGTTGATGTGTTTACCTTAAATTCTGAATCATATCTTGGTTCAGATACAAAACTCTAACCTTTTTTCGCTCTATATAATCATAGGTCCTGCGCAAGCGCTTGTTGAGAAGCCTTTCTTTGAAACTTTAGCTAGAGCATTGAAGCCTGGAGGAATTCTTTGTAACATGGCAGAAAGTATGTGGCTCCATACTCATCTTATTGAAGACATGATCTCGATTTGCCGCCAAACATTCAAAAGCGTTGAATATGCATGGAGCAGCGTCCCGACATATCCAAGGTAACTGTAGTTTTCGTGGTCTCACTGGGAAGAATATGTGAAGTGAGCAAATTTTTTTATTGTAGCGGCGTGATTGGTTTTGTCTTGTGCTCTACCGACGGACCCGCTGTTGATTTCAAGAACCCTATCAACCCGATTGAGAAACTAGACGGTGCCATGACCCATAAAAGAGAATTGAAGTTTTATAACTCGGAGGTAAGTTTAACACAACTTTGACTTCCCCATTGACTATATATAGATTCACTTGGACAAAATCTTGATCTGTCTTTCTTGCCAAAACAGATGCACAGAGCAGCTTTTGCATTGCCCACATTCCTGCGGAGAGAAGTGGCTTCACTACTTCTGGCTTCTTGAATTCTGTTTGGCTTAACGGTTTACCTTATCCCACATATCAAGCTCTGTAGAACTCTTAAAGAGGAATGATTAAATCATAGGAGGCTTGTATCTCTAAGCTCACTCCTCTATATTAAAGACTTCTATTTTTATATTGGCTGGCTCTATAAGCTGCTTGGCTTTTCATGAATTGTTTTTTTTTAATAAAATCATTCATATACATATATGCTAATTAATCATCACTATTGAAATCTGGTTCTGCTGGTTTCTGAAGTAGCATAGGCGGCATTCGTTCCGGCATTCTCGGTTTCCTTACTGACCCACTCCTACGTATAGTCCGTAAGATGTTTGCAGCAAACCGTGATGCGTACATCGTAGCCCCAAGGCTCGGGGAACTTCCACAAGCTTCCTTAGCCAAAGCGTCCTGCAACCGATTCTCTTCTTCTTTAAGAGACTCTTCGAGTTTCTTCTTGACGTATCTTCTCCAAGCGGCTTGTATGAAACAAGCTGCCCAAGTCCTCCACTGTTGCGAGTAGAACCTGAAAGTATGTCTCAGCTGTTTGCTGTGAAGACGTCTGAACTGGGACGCCACAAATTTGAGGTCATCAGCTTTAAGTGCGAAAGCTTCAACTTCCACGAGCGCTCTTACAGTTCTTGTTGAGATTGGGAGGTTGGAGGAAGTGTGTGGGTCTAAAGCCCAGGTTAAAAGCTCCTCACCGCAGAAATCACCGGCTCCAAGATGCTCGGAGTTGAAGAAACCGGTTCTTCCACCGTTTGTTGTCATTGTTAGAAGCTTTCCGCGCATTATAAAAAGCATTTCATCTACCGGATCTCCTTCTCTTACGATGTAGCTTTCCTCGGTGTACAGCACGGGTTGCAAACGGTCACATAGAGCATCAAGAAGCTGTTCGTCCATTTTCTCAAACATCGGGACCTAAAACAAATAGAAACATGTTGCCATTTAGATTGATGCTGGCAACTAATGAGAAACCCAAGTAAAGAGAGGAGATGTTTTTTTTTTACCCGCATGAGAAGGGCGAGACAGAGATGGCGTTTGATGTCGCGTCTAAGATCTTTGGGAAGATTACTAAGAAGATTTTCTTCGTCAACGCCTCTTGTCTCTTGCCATTTGTACTGCTCGTATCGCCGGATTCTTTTTCTCAAGTTGTCGGGGAGCAAACGGTGAGCCATCCATTGTTCTGCGTCTCTCCTTTTCACTCTCATCTCCTCCAACCTCGTGGTTGTCGATTGCAGATATGTCTGCCATTTTATTTGTAAAACAATAAGCAATCGGTTTGGCAAAACACTATGGCACATTTGATGAAATGAGACTGACCTGCATGTTCCCAATCAAGAACGAGAACAAAACCAGCCCAGATATAGATATGAAGACCGCGAAACAAATCTCCCAAACATATGTACTTGTTTTAAGGTTTTGACCAAGCGAACTGGATCAAGAAAATGAAACAAATATGCAAGAACTTATTTTGTCGTTTCTTTTCTGCATAATAAATGGCAGCTATATATATATAAATTCTCAATACCTGAGGTTTTGCAGACCCCACCAGAAACAGTAAAAGAACTTCTGCGGGAAATCTTGAGATTCCACTACACCGGACTGAAGTGCGTCGAGGAATATACCAAAGTCAAAAAGTGTTGCGTTTGGTGTCTGAACCGGACAAGACTCGTTGAGGAAAGCATTGCCTCCTGCAGTGCGATGATCACAGTACAACGACTTCAGATCGCAGCCAGAGATTCTGCTCTGGCAAGCTTGTTTCCAACACACTGTTTCACGTTCGATAGAGAACAAATACCAGAAAGCACCAAACACCTGCACATTCACCGGTTTTTGACCAAAAGATTATATTATTTAAGCTCATGATCCAAGAAACGGCTGGGACGGTTAGAACGAATTGGACTCACATGACTAGCAAGCATGTAGAGGAAGAGATTGAAAGCAGCTCCAGCCCAAGCTGTCTCAGTAAGTATCCCTGAGGTTCTTGTTACTTCCTTGTAGAGTGGATAGATTCTTATAAACCTCGGTATATATTGGAAGAAAACGACGAATTTCAACAAATTCTTCGTGTTCAATGATGGTGATCCTTTCATATGTGGAATGATAATCAAAATCACCACCTGAGAAGAAAAAACACAATTACTCACATTACAACAACCGAGCTAATGGCTTGGAAATACAAATAAAAATAAAAAACAATCACCTGTGGAAGCGGAAGAACAGCAAGAATGTCAATTATGAAATGCGACGACATGTAGCGTCTAGCGATCTCTCCTTTGTCCTCAACAAGAACACCTCTCCCAAAAACACGAGAAGAAGGAGCGATGAAACCAGTACGGAACTGAAAAATGATGTGAATAACGTAGAAGACATCGGTGAAGGAGCGCAAAACGCTTGCGGTTATCTCCATTTTCTTGTCAAGACCGAGACACTTCTTGGCGTCATTGATCACAGGCACGTAGAAGAACAAAGGGTCGAGAGAAACAGCGATGATACAAGCTAAAACGAAGATCTTGTTCCATCTCTGAAGGAAAGGTCCTTGTGGGTCAAGGATTTTGTGAGTGGAGACAATCCCTTTTGAAACAGCTTCTTTGAAAGAGTAAGACCTGTAAGATCCCCTGAACAGTTTGATCCTTGCGTAGCTTGATTCGAAGCTTCTGTGAAACTTGTCAGAGATTGAGCTTATCGTTCTCCGGAAAATCCCATTTTGCACCTCGTTTCTCCCGGAATATTCCACGTCGGAAGTCTTGTCGGACTTCCAATCCTGAAACCTGATCCAACAAGTGAAGAAACAATCTAATTAAGCTCCAAGACCTAGAATTTGGAGGAGACAAATTTTAAGAACTGAACTTGGTTTGTTTCGATCTCGAGTTATATAGAGAGAACTTGGAACACTGACCTCACAAACTTCTCCTGTCGGAAACTCATTGTCGGAGACTAAAATTCAAATCGCAGAGATTTCACCTCTCATGTGCACAACTTCGCGTGCCTTCTTTGTCAAATTTGAGGGAAATTCGAAACCCTGATTCCACAAAATTACCCAAGACGAAATGAGTGAGAGAATATAAACTTCAATTCAGCAAAAACTTGATTCAAATTTCAAAACTTTTCTACTGCAACTCCAAGTCGAAAGTAATTTTGACAAACATAATTCCAGTAAACAGGAGGAAAAAAAGAGTTTCTTCTTTCTAAGTAGAAATCAAACCGAACACGGACAAGTGTTTCAGTTCCGAGAATCCAGTAGTGAGTAGATTCGAAGAGAGTTTGAGGAGGAGAAGAACAATAAAAGGGGAAAAGAAAAAACACTGTTTAAACCCACCAAAAGGAGAAAAAAAAAATCAAATCTTTATTTTGTTTTTCATCGGAAAGAGCAAGAAAGCAAAACAAAAGAAAGATGAGATCACAAAAGCAGAAGAACAAAATGAAAACAAAAAACAAAACTAGGAAAAAAAGAAGAAGAAGAAGAAGAGAGAAATTAATAAACGTACCAGAAAGAAATCGGAGAGAGAGAGTGATGATGAAGATTGAAGAAGAAGAAGAAGAAGAAGAAGACACTGAATGATGAAAGCGAAGCCTTTATCAGAAGACGGAGAGGACGGAGGAGTGTCCACGAAAGTCGCAGACTTTACTATTTTGATTTTTTTTTTTTATATATCTTTGCGATTTTCTATTATTATTTCACTGTTTTGTAAATTGTTTAAGTCATCCAAAAAGACATTTATACCTTTGATATTTGAGAGATTTAGGACCAAACTTGAAGAACTTAATTATGAGTAACTGTGAATTTTAGTGCGAAATCATTTTTTAATTGAGTTTTAACAAAGAAAAAGCAAATAGGCTAGTAGTTGTCAAACCTCTGCTGAATTCGATTCCACCTCAAATAATGATGACAAACAAAAAAAAAATTGAGTTTTAACAGAAAACTATATTTTTAATTGAGTTCTTACTATCTCTTTGTTTTGTCGTCGAGCTGTAACTTAAACTTATAGTAGAAGATTATGTTAACAAAATTACAGAGTTCACACCAATATATGTTATTTTTTTGTTAAGTAGTATATATACTGTATATAGCATATCTTTATGAATCATTTCTAATTAATGCGTTTTAGATTTTTTTTTTTTTTCTAATTTCCATATCTATATGTTTTTGTTTTGTTATGGTATCAAAAAAACTTAATTAAGAATATAATCGTCGAATATGCTAAACTTAATTGGTATATCACAAGAATAATACTAGAATAGTTAAATATTCATCATATTTTTTATTTCCTTATGATTATGTACGAGAAACATATTTCACCTTGATGTATAAATTTTTCATCATTGTTTACCTAAACTAACTCGTATCCAAAACGATTGCGTCTTTCATAGATTATGGGTTAACTCAACTCACTAACCCATAATTCATCTTTATAATATTATTTAAGAAGATATTTTTGAAAGTTCAATATTATTTAAGAAGATATTTTTGAAAATGAACTTTGTTTTGTAAGTTATTATATATTATGTCATTACAAATAAAAAAAGATGATTGAAATAAGAAAGAATATAACTGATGAGAATATGAAAAATATTTATTTATCATTAAAGAGGTTACATACTATTTAGTTTCTTAATTATTTTTCATATTATATATTTTTAAATAATAATCAATCCATATATATTTTAAAAAAAAATATATTCGAAATCTTACTATATTTTTTACTATATTTTATTTGACTATATTTTATTTGAATATATATCAAAATAAAAGTTGAAAAATATTTTACTAATTTTATAAAAAGTTAGACACAAACAAATAAAGTCATTAAATGGTGTATGTTAGAGTTATGTTTTCAAGATTATAGATTTTGTGGGTTATCCAGAATAATATTTTAGTCCACTAAAAAAAACAGTTCAAATAGACAAATTATTCTGTTTGACAACACTATCTATAATCATGAGTTAGACATATTATTAAATTCAAATAAAATTATTTTTTCTTAAATTTCAAAACTATTTCTTAAAAATAAATTACACCGTGCTATAATTAGCACGAGTTAAATCATAGTTTAAATTAATGAGTTAATGATTTTAATAATTAGTTGACTCATAAATAATATTGTATAACGTATATAATTTATAATTCACAACAATAATTTTAAACAAGTGAATGATTATGTAAATCTTTAAATGATCAGATCATATATATTATGCAAAAAACAGAGTAACTGAAATTCTTAATCATATGACCTAATTGCAGTTTGATGAAAGATTTTTTGAACTTCTATCGAAAAAATCAAATCACATGGCAGATTTTTTTTTTTTTTTTGTTAAAGTCATGGCAGATTTTTTATTTTAAAAACTTATGAAAATATGATCGACATTCCACTATAAAGAAACTGAGAGTACAACTCTCAGCAAAATTTAAAAGATTAATTAATGAACATAAATAATTTAAATAAATAATACAATTGTTCAAAACATGTTGGAGCTAGCTATAATGACAAAGTCTCTCTAAACACCAAAAATAAAGTCAGTGTAAAAGGAAGAAGATACAACATTGCATATCCATCATCATTATCTAGTTCTTCAATAACTTAAGATTCGTCTTGAACATTTTGAAGATGTAGCTGTGCTAGAAGAGCTTCTGTAGTAGTTGAGAAGTAACACAACAAGTGTTACAGGCGAGCAGCTCAAGGAGTAAGACGACTTGGAGCATGAGAGATGACGTGGATCAAACTTGCAATACCACGTGGATGGATCGGTATGCGAGATCTAAGCTGGAAGAGGATCTCATAGAAGATCTCGAAAAATATCAACATAAGGAATATTCCCTAAATCCTATCCTAAGAAATAGGGAATGTAACTTATCACAGAAGATTTGTTAGAATCTTCACCTGGCGATTTAGGCTAGTATGAGCCACGTTCTATTTTGTATAAATAGGGAGTGTTAAGCCTTTGTATGAAGCAAACACGTTGAGAGCAATAACTTAGCAAAAAGGGTTTTAGCTTTCTTGTAAGAAAGCTAAAGCAAAGGGCTAAGGGGTGCGTTGAGAGGTTCTAAGATCGTGTATAGATCTTTGAACAGAAGAGACTAGATTTGTGAGATTGAGAGAAGACTTGTAAGTACTCTTGATAATTAATCTAGTGAAGTTCTTTTGAGAAGATAAACCATGTTATTCGTGTTTTACATCCTGTAGTAGTAGCTGTTACATTTTCACATTTAACATAATAAAATTCGTCTTGAACATTTATTTCCATATATTCGATTTTAAAATTCGAAAATTGTTGAAATTAAAAAAAAATAGATTAAAAGTCTGAAATAAGATTTAAAGAAAGGTTGTGGACTTTTAGAGTTTTTTTTCCCAACAACAGACAAATATTATAATTAACAGAAAGTTTAAAACATTGTGATTGAAATTTGGAATAATGATATTCAGATTGAATTTTGTATGAGTACACATCCCTACTAATAAGATATAATACATGGTAACATGCACCACCTATCTAATTATGTATGGTGACGTACATATCCATTCAATTTAGATTAAATATTTTTAAAATCGTATTTTATGAAGTCAAAACATAATTTATACAAACTAATCTGACTATCAACTAATCTGACTATCCTAAAATTTCTTTTGTACTTCAAACTGTAAATGTGAGTCTTTTGTTTTGTTTATTTATTGGCCATATATAAAAAAATGGAAAAGGGTGATAAAAGACATTGCCCGTGAGTATTCATTTGTCGATCAACTATGAACTAACCCACGTGTTCTCTTCCTTTTTTTCTTCTCCTTTTTTTTCTCTCCAAATTTTGTGCTCCACAATTTCAGACCGATAAGTTTTGTGTTGTTTGACAGAACTAAAACATGAAAATTTTAGACAGCTAATTGATAATAGTATTGTTAAGTAAGTGCAAATAGAGACCGTTGACTGTGTCGTGTCCCTTGTCGTACGGCTCTCCTTTCCTAGCCGTCGGATCTGGATAGCAGTGTCAAGATTTTGTCATGGTTCATCAACTTATATACAACAACGCACTTCATAATCTAAATTTCTGAAAAAAGTCAACTCTTTTCTTAGTTGATTTCTTATACTAATAAAAATTTAACATCGAATTCAAACTAGTTGACTATTTGAATATGGAACATATGAGTCAAGCTAAATATCAGGTCAACAATCTTCCCATCTGTAAAATTTATCACAAGAAAAAAATAGTTTGTAATCAAAGGATCTTTCATGTCAAAGCAATACCATGGATCTATTTTTGTTTCTTTTGTAT
The DNA here is from genome assembly GCA_030161315.1 of Eutrema japonicum. NCBI lineage: Eukaryota > Viridiplantae > Streptophyta > Magnoliopsida > Brassicales > Brassicaceae > Eutrema > Eutrema japonicum. The sequence continues at coordinate 39,036,709 of BSQW01000005.1, forward strand.
TTTGAGAATGCTTAATTTCTTGGTCCACACTTAAGAATTTTAGGCATCGATCTCGTTCCAAGAGGAACTTGATGGGCTTTGGGCCTCAATTCACCGTGCCGCATTTCTGGATCTTTCCAAGAGAACTTTATGGAGACACCTCCAACAAAACGAAACGAAGTTGTGTAATAAATCGATTAAATTAATACTATTGTTTTAATTCTTCTATTTCATATTATTTGTCGTTTTAAAACTTAAATTTTATTTTATATTACTTATCGTTTTATGTTTTCAATGCAAATATTTAATAATATTTCCACTTTTATTCATACTCTTTTAATTTATTAATTAATGTAATCATCATACTATTATTTGTGAAGTCATAATCTTACGTGGCGGTCTCATATCGATTCTCGCTTAGTCAACCATTTTCTATATTTTGTGTCATATTTTCATTCGTTCGTATTATGATGACGTGTCTTTGTCACTTAAATCAGACCATGTCTCGGTTTAACTGAATCACTTGGTTTATTTCAATTTTCAGATCTTAATCTTGATTTCTCGGTTGGTCGCTTTCTGAATTTTTTTTAGGGTTTTTAATTTCGAATTTGTGTTTCTATTTGTAGATTTTATATTTGTTGTTTTAGATCGAATTTTTGCAAATCAAAAGCCCCCTTTTCAGATTTTTACAAGTGTTGTTTCAAATTAGGGTTTTTGTTTGTTTCAGGTTTGCAAATCAGAAGCCATCTTTTGAATTTGTGTTTTCATCGGGTTTGAAGGGTTTGGCTTTCGTGAGTGTATTTTTCTTAGATACAAACAACCCGTTCTTAATTTTCAGATTCTCGGTTATTGTGATGATTTCTTAATTCTGTTATCATTTACGGGGAAGAAGAAAATGAAGAACAAGAAGAAGAGGGAGGTAATTCTTTATGTTGGTCTGTTTTGTTTTATTTTGTATATGCTTCTCAAAAGTACTAATCGATTGTGTTACCAATATGCTGTATTTTGTGTTGATACTGTTGAAAGTAGTGTTGAAACTAAAAAAAAATCTTGTGGATGCTATAGAATCTTCTGTTTCTCCTCTACTTGATGATGAAACGATTACTAAATTGCGCTCAATCTTTACTGTCTTTCAAAGTTGCTTCAAAACTCACTGGAGTTAAAAAAAAGTTAACAATTTTGGGACATCCAATTGGTATCTTTACCATGAACCTCTTTTTCATGTCCTCCTGGTTTTTTTGGCTACTATAATATATGAGCGATATATTGTAGAAGTTGTATAGAAAACTTGAACACGGATTCACAAAACTATGAGTATGAAAATTCATGTATCCAAAATATTTGTTAATATCTACTTGCATTCACAAAACTTAAACACGAATTCATGAGATTTGAAGATGTGGTCTTTCCTACTTCGTGGGAGTCTAAAGTTGTAGAGCCCTAGAGAACGAGGCATTGGTTGTACGGTTGTGAAGTTACATTGATAGTTCAAGTTTTGAAGAGTTGCTCAGATAGCTCTTACACTTTCTAACAACGTCTTATTTGTGCTAAAGTAAAACGGTTTTAAATCACTTATCATATGTTTTTTTGTTTTGTTTCCATCGAACATTGTTATTTATTGGCAAATTCTACTGATTAGAGGGGAAGTTGCATAAGGTTCACCTGATTATTGATTAGCATGGTCCTATCCATGATGATAGATTTATCTATGCATTCACATACTTATCAAACGTTTTCTGAACGAGAGACTTTAGATCCAAAAAAAGAACAATAAAATATTTAAAGAGCTATTTAGAACACACACATGATATACATAATAAATGTGACGAAAATAGTTACAAATGTGTTTACATAATTAACTGTATAATTTACAAACAAAAAATTGCATAATTTTCATTAAAAATAATGTTCGGAAGAAAATAAATTTAACCAAAAGAAAGAAAAAAATGAAGTTATTTTTTTTGTGCAAATAAAAAAAATGATGTGATTATAGTAATGGAAACTTATCCCACATATAAAAGAAAATGATATTATTTGTGAAGTGGAGTAGAAAAGTTTCCTATAAAATAGCTATATTTTTTAGCCAAATTTAATTGGGTGGAATTGGTTGACTTTAACATGTTTTCTGTAACGAGAGATTTCTGGCCTGTTACTCATCTTTGTATGATCGAGTTTAAAGAGAATTATTTGTGTTATAGGACTATAGTAACCATTTCTCATTTGTTGATCTAAAAACCGTTCTAAGTGGAATTTATATCCCAACTAGTGTTTGATCCGCGCGGACGTAAACACAATTTTGTTTTTTTTTAAAATTGGTATAATATTATTTTAGTTATATTAGTATGATTGTTAATGGATTTGTCTCTATTAACTTAAGAAATATGGATTGTTTATTCTTAAGTTTTTTTTCTTTCTTAATTTTATGTTTATTTATGTATTTGTTTAGTGAGTGATCCAGAATTTGAATTTTTTTTTTTGGTTGACTATTTATTCAATTAGTTGATTTTTAAAAGTTAAGTTGTTGTCATTTTAAAGTTTAGAAAATTGTATATTTTTTAACCCAAGTGAATACTAATAAAATAAATACTTCGAAATAGGGTTAGTTTTGTATAGTCCGAAAGTTATTTCGAATACTAATAAAAGGAAAGTTAGTTTTGTGAATTTAGAATTCTCCGAACTTAAAAAAAAAAAATATTTCGAAATAAGTCACTGTATTTTTATCTATTTTTACCTAAAACTGAATACTAATAAAATGTTCAAAATTTACTATTATTCATATTCGATGCTCCAGTGTTGGTGACTACAAAATGAATCTAATTTTATTTGAAAATGATTTAATTTCTATCACTAATTTACTATCAAAATCATCGTAGTGTATAGGTTATTGAAAACATTTGAGATAATATGGGCCGATTTGAAAAAATATAAGAAATATGGGGTCGAGCGTCGATTCAAATATTTAGAGAGAGAGAGAGAGTTCTTGTGATTATCCTGTAAAAAAACATTACCCACTGCTCTAAAACCCTCGTCTTCTTCGATATCTTCCCCTATCGACGGTGAGATTTCACTTTCAATTTCAATCATAAAGGGTGTGATCCGCGCGGACGTGGTAAACATTTTTTTTAATCTAATGGTATTTTATTTTATTTGGTCTCGTAGTGAATTTAATTATCTCTCTCAGATTAATATCTGTGTATTTGTTTTTGTTTTTTTTTAATTTATGATCATCTATGTGTTTATTTATTGGATGGTACACATTTTTACCTCTTTTTTTTTCTTTGGTGATCAATTTTATGCAATTAGTTGAGTTTTTTAAAAGGAACATATTTACATTTTAAAGGGAAGATATTTACATTTTAAAGTTGCATAATAATTTTTTTTAATTTTGTTTCATGTGAAATTATTATTTTTGGTATGTTTCATGTATGATTTTAACCCTATTTATTGTTGAAATTTTTTTTCATATATAACTGATTGTTTGAAGTCACAACATTTGTTTGATTTTATTTAGAATAAATCTAATCCATAATTTATAAACACTGAATTATATAGTTTTCTAAACTATATAAATAAACTGATAGAAGTAAATTCTTTAGATTAATTCAATATAATCTATGTTCTATTAAGTAAATATTTTTCCAATTCTAGGGAAAACTATTGTATTAATGGATGGTAATTATTATGAGAATTGAAATATATTTACATCACATGATATATATTTTGCATATACAAAATTTTTATTTTCTTCCCCTGTTGTAGTTACATTTATTTTTATTTTTTTGTTAAAAATAATATCACAAAACACAACGATTTTAAATTTTCAAACTTAATTTATATTTTCGTGTAAATACTTTTAATATGTTTCTTAATTTTTTGGCTCTTATTCTCTTTTTCATAGTTATGTATAATTGCAATTATTATGTTAAGTATACCTTAATTTTATTTATTTGTCTCTTTATTAGATGTAAAACTTACCAACTTATATTTTGGTTTATGAATTTAGTTACATATTTAACTTATTTGTTTAATTGTTAGGACTTGTTTGATATTTTAGTTTTTTTAATAATATTTGCGATACAATTTAACCTAATTAAATATTTATAAAAGTTGGAATATATCATGATAACCAAATTTATTAAAACTGTTCTTATTTCAAAGAACTATATTCATATAAGTTTATTATTTTCTGGTTTAATTTAGAATATGAATGATGCCTTTTCAAATTCTTTTCATAATATTAGAACCAAATTTATAATTAATATATGTATTTAGTATGTGTATTAAATTTTTAGGATGCTGAGGTGGCAGCAGAGAGAAAAACTTATTTTATATATATATATTATTGTGTTGGTTAGTTTACTCTACCTAATTTATTATTTTTATATAAAGTGTTAATGTTTTATCGATTTGGACTATTATATCGTAAAAATTGTAGATTTGATTGGTTGAGTTGTCAACGTTGACATTTTTTTACAATGTAAAAAATATCTCGAGAGTTCCAATAGAGAAAACATATGTTTTGATCTCGAGAATGAGAGTTATTGTATCAGTAATTTGTTTGTAAAAATATTTGTAATCATTGATTAATTTTAAATTTACTTTCAAGTTTTATGTAAATATACATGAATTGTCGTTTACGTTGCCGATTGTTGAGGGATTATGCTTGTGAGTTTTTTGATTCCTTGGTCGGTTGTCGTTAGAAAGATGTTGTTTGTATCATAAGGTTCTTGAAGATAGAAGTACATCGAGGTAATTTTCTATTGTACATATTTTTGTTTTCTAATTATGATATATCATTGCTATTGATATTTTTATACAGTATCTCTTTGTATTTGTTTGTTTATTAGGATCGTACATAGGTTTTATTGGATTCTCTAATGAGTGAAGTTTGTGAATTTGTGTTCTTGTAATTTATATTAGATTTGCTTTAATTTTTGTTAAGTTTACTTAAGTTTGCTTTAATTTTTGTTAATGTATTCATTTTGTGTAAAATTTGTTTTTATAATGTTATGTAATATATCTTCAATATTAATAACTTGTGAATTTTATTTTAAGGTATTTAAACTATCTTAAACTAAATATAGTACAATTATTTGTGATAATTATAATTTTAGGGACTAAATTTGAAAATATACAATAGTTTTAAGGTTTTGAATAGTGAAACCTTAAATTTGAGGTTTTACTATTCAAAACCTTATAATAAAAAGGAATAAAGGGTTGTTGGAGTTGAAAAAACCTTATAATATAAATGAATAAGGGGTTGTTGGAGTTGCTCTAAGCTTGTTTTTTTAAAACATGCAAAACAGAGCTATCTTGACTGATGGTTCTTTTAGCATGTGGACTCGAAAGAAGCGTCTAACCGAGGCCAAAGGTTCCATATATATTAGATAGCTCTTTTGCGCTATAGGTGGATATTAAAAATGGTTGTTCCGGTACTACCTCATAAACATGAGCCAATCACATCCTTATTGAAAGATGTTTGCGCGAGATTAAGTCTATGAAACGATCAAACATGCGGGTTATGATTGACGCATGTCTTTGATAGTGTTATGGATGACTTATGGAATAAATGTGGGGAATGATAGCGTTTATAAAAGGTTCAGCCTTATCATATACTCAGATATGTGAATCTTAATGGATAGCTTTTTTCGACTTCTTCTTCATCTATAGGTCAATTCGGATTTTCATTTTTTGATAACTAATTATGATAATCGATAAACAAATTGTGGATAATGTATAAATTTAGAAATGTTTTTAAACACGACAAAATACGTGATCTGAATGTATTAATCGATAAACAAGTTGGTTTAATCCATACTCCTTTGTATAATTATTATTTTTTAAACTAATATTGATTTTCTTTCTGAGTAATCGTGGCTATTGAATATGTTAGAACACTCGCAATCTTTTATTCTTTAATGTTGTCCTTATTACGTTCCAAAAAAACAAAAACAAAAATTAAAAAATTAATAAAATTTTATTTGTATTTTCGTGGTGATATAAACTAATGTAGAAATTCTAACATCGTATTTATTACGATACTGGAGCCCGCACAGAGTGCGGGCCATATCACTAGTAATATATAATACATTGTTGAAGGGTAAAACAGAAAATTAAATTATTTTTTTAATCTACCTTAAACAATAATATGAAATAGAGGGAATATCACTCAATTTTGGAAGTTGTATCGCTTAAATCAAGGCAAGGATTCTTCTTCGAATTTGAATGAGAATAGTAAATAGGTTTTACGTTTTAGGTATATACGAGCTGTAGAATTCTTGTGACCTTACCTTAAGTAACACTAAGCAACTTCTGGGTTCTGTTACTTTTTAGTCAACAAATCGTCTTTGTATATGTTACCAACCTCAAAGCTAATCTCATTTAAAGGACAACTGAAACAATCTTTAATCCACTGCACGAATTTTGGGTTTCTCTTGTGATAAAAAAAACCTCTTGGCACTGCACGAATTTAAGAAGAAGCGGCCATAGCGTATAAGATAAAGCACCTAAGTACACATGTGAGACAGACTGGTTTTTTTTTTTTTTTTTTTTTTTTTGGTAAAATGTTAAGATTGATTACCAATTTTCGAGTTTTTTACAGCGAAACAGAGATACAACGAAGAAAAACAGAAAGACCAAAATCTACTAACAACGACGAAGAACAACAATATACAAGGCGCTTTAGGAAACGGAAAGACGGTTACGAAAATTAAGAACCGAGACGAAGCCAAACAGAAGAACACCAATCACACGCCAAAACGCGGACCATCACGATATTGCCACAGCTCCGGCAGAGCTGGAGTCCCATCTTAGTTGCCACGAGCCTAATCCCGAGGCCAGCCTCAAACCACGAGAAAAAGCCTACAGCTTCTCCGAGAACGATCGCAATCTCCGGTTCCATCGAAAGACAGAACCGGCGCCTCTATCAACCGACTAGCAATACTCAAAAACTCCGAAAACACGCCTAAGGAGAAAACCGCAATCGAGACCAAATACACGAACCAAGCATACTACCGAACCTAGCCGGGAAAGAAACACACACCTGCGGGGACTAAGGCCACGCCGGCGAACAAAGGCGCCACCGGAAAACTCCCGCTAGCGCGCGGAAGAAGCCGCCGAGCCACACGCCTAGAGTCACCGCTTAGAGCCACCGCCGATGGAGCCACCACAAGCCAAGCGAAAGAAAACGAACCACCACATCGCGGCTAGCCACAAGCCGAGAACCTCCACACCAGACCCAGAAGCCGGCGAATGATCCCGTCCTCGAGGAGCATATCGCCACCGCCAGAAGGGGAAAGTCCCGCACTTAGTCGCCGCATCTCGCCGCCTTCACGAAAATCAAGAGAAGATCGAGACGAAGGAGAGACCTAACCAAGGGGAGGATGCAACGAGCCACCACCGCACCACCTCGGGAAGCAGGTAAGTACGCCGCCGGCCCGCGAGACTCTAAACCGGAGCCCGAGACCGCCGAAGAGGAAAACGCCGGCAAGAGAAACAAGGAAGAGACCGACGAAGGGACGAGGCGGATGGAGGACAGACGAGTCGCCGCACGAGGAGACAGTCCACCACCACCGCGGCCCCAACGACGTTGCTGAGGCCCCGCCGCCGACGAATGAGAACACGTCGGAAAACTTTCACCTTGCCGCCACTGCCGGATTGACGGCCAAGCCCATCTACAGACCTATCAGAGACAGACTGGTTGAGTTAACTAATGTGTGTTTTCAGAGATTCTCCTAGTTTACAAGCTCTCAAACTTGATCATGTACATATATTTTAAACCCAAATTGCTTAGTTATATATAGTCCTAATGCTTTCTTCTCAATATTTAATTCTTTGAATTTCTTGTGTTCTTGCTCTTTGTCTCTGCATACTATAGAATAAAGAAACAAAAAGGGAGAACTAACATTTTATGGTCTTTGCTCTATTTCTTATGATATTTTGATTTTGGAAGTTATTTTTTTTAAATCCGTTGGAGAGAAATTTTGTTTAAAACTAGTAACACAATAATCAAAAACCTAACAATCCAAAGCTTGTCGACAGAAAAATCATTGGATCAAAGCTTGATAACAAAGTTGATGAGTATAAAACCCCTCAACTATAACATTGGCTGTTTAGGGTTTTTATTATATTATAGACGGAGAGGTTTTTTCCTGGATTCTTAATTTGAAAGTTTTTTTTATTAATGTTAATTATGAGGAGTGTAAAAAAAAAGAAAGATTGTTCTTTTATTTGAAGGATTTTTTTTCCCATTAAAATCCTTACAAAAAAGCTACATACACATATAACTATTTTGATACATATGGCTATATGTTCCACATAAACAATGACGTTCATTTTGTTAACTACAATTGCAACTTTATATATTTGAGAAAACACGTAAAATGTGTAAAAATAGTATCAATTTAAAATGAAGAAAATCATCCTCATCAAAAGAGGCTGACTACATAAAAAAATATTGATAAACTTAGAGATTAACCGTATCAAATGACGGGGATAAGCAAGAGAAGAGTACGAATTAAAGTATAACTAGGATTTAAAGTATAACTAGGAGAAATTTTTTCAAAAGAAATTGTTTTAAAATTTAAGAAAATTGATTTTATCTAAATTTTACAATATAATTAACTAATGATTATAGATAAAATTGTCAATTTGTAATAATTTATCTATTTAACATGTTTTTCAGTGAGTTAAAATATTATTCGGGCTAACCCGTAAAAACTTATAATCTTAAGAACATAACTCTAATATGCACCATTGAATGACTCTAATTTTTGTTGTTAGTCTACGAACTCTTAAAAAAAAGAGTTTTCTTGTGTCTAACTTTTTATAAAATTAGTAAAATATTTTTCAACTTTTGTTTTGATATATATTCAAATAAAATATAATAAATTATAGTGAAAAATATAGAAATATTTTGAAATTGATTATTATTTTAAAATATATAGTATTAATAATAATTAAAAAATTAAATAATAAATAACTTCTTCAATGCAAAATATACAATTTCCATATTCTAATCAATAATTTTAAAAGACTATTATATCCTTTCCTATTTCAATTATTCATTTTTATTTGTAATGACATTTCATGTAATAACTTACAAAACAAAGTTCATTTTTTAAATTGTCTTCTTAAATAATATTATAGAGATTTTTTTAGTATACAACCTAAAGAGTATAGAAAATTTGAATGAAAGTTTATCATTTTTTGTCACTTATTTGTACTTTCATTAGGATTTAGACACTTTTTAAAAAGTATTTAGAGAAATAATACTTTTGTTACTATACATGCTCAAGTTTTCCGAATTTGTTTGTGATACAATACAATGCGTCCGTTTGTGTACGATATATGGTAAAGTAAGGAGAATAGTATAAATGGTAATTTGTCAGATAAAAATGTTAGAAATTTTACGAGTTTTCAGAAAGTGTTATAAATTTAAGAATCCTTAAAATAAGTGATTATTCCAATTTGAATTAGGTTTATATAATACAATGAGAAATATGATTTGTTAGGGAAATAAAAAAGTTGATTAGTTGTGTAAAGTGTGAGGTAATCCAATGAAAAAGAATTCTTAAAAAAGCTACTAACTATATAAATCTGGATGCATGAGTAGTGCCACGTAGCCGCTTCTGTTCGGTGCCATCCTCTCTCTCTCTCTCCTCTCACCACTCCCCACTCTCTTCCCATCTCCTTCTCTCTTGGATTCTCTCAGATTCCATGGAAGCTCCAAAAAGCTGATTCGTGGAGCAATTTTTCTTCACTTCTCAGATTCGGATCCGTGGTACAACTGCGTTTTTTCTTCCCGATCCGTTTCTTAAATCCGATTCGATTCTTTGTCAGAGCTTTGAGAATCCTGGGATCCTTGATTTGATTGGATTTTTTTTGTTTTTGTTTTGTCTCCTCTTCGAGAAGATACCTGTTAGTTTTTCTCTACTTTGATCCGTTTCGCTGTTCGGATGAATCGGATTGTTTAGAAACTAAGATTTGGATCGCTTCTACCATCATTGCTCATGATTCGGTTGTTGAATTTTATCATCATAATCGCTGAATACGCCGGATCTAGTTAATTGAATAATTCGAGGCTAGAATCAGCTTAACTTACTTTGAACGTATCCGTATAGATAGGGTTTTGTTATCTTGGATCTGTGTTTGAGTTATCATCATGTGAGTATCTTAGCTCATATGTAGACGATGATCATATCTTTCTGACTTTTAGGAATCATATCTTTCGGGATACAGTTTTACTAATGACAGATCACTTTTTTTTTTTTTTTTATTCCCACAGCTCCTGCATTGGAGAAACTGATTAAGGTAAGACCTGCCTGATGGTATGCAGCAGTTTCATAAGGAGTGTCATTGTTCAGGCTGGTCATATTGGGGTGTTGGCTCAAGGAAGACATCAGTTTAGCCATATTAAGAAGGCCTTTAGTTTTGGTTTCGGATTTAGAACCAGTGCAGCAAAGATGATGGTCGATTCTTGTTCCGCAGAGAAACGAGTATCCGTAGTTGATATGCCGCCTGAGAAAGTTGATGATGGCGGATACATCGGTGGTGGGTGGAAAAAGTGAGTAAGATCTCATTTGTTTGATCCGTGCCTTTTTTTTTTTTTATGGTTGTACTGAATGTAGCAAATGCCTAGGCTATATATCATTTGTTTTTAAGAGGTCCTTATTAAAAGTTGCTTGCAATGACAGTGATGATGGAAGCTTGAGCTGTGGGTACTGTAGTTTCAGAGGGAAAAGGTCTACGATGGAAGATTTCTATGATGTCAAAGCTTCCAAGATTGAAGGCCAAACAGTTTGCATGTTTGGAATATTTGATGGTTAGATTCTATGTTTTGCTTTCCTTTTTCTACTGATATAAACGAGGAGGAAGTGTTAGTGTTCTGATATGTGTTGAGATAGATACAATGAAGATATGATCTGTGTTGAAGTCTGGTTTTCAACTTGTCATATCATCATTGTATCTATCTCAACGTAGAGTCGTAGACATGGCTGAGCTAAAACATAGTCCAGCTTCATTTGCAGATTTAAGCTGTTCGTTCCGTATAAAACTGGCCACACCATACATGCTATGTCAACTATTTCTAAGAAGGATCTGGAATTGCCTTAGTTAGAGTCCGTATTTGTACATGCTGATTGCTGCTTCTGGGTTTTATAGTAGACTGATTAGGATATTAAAGCCTGCAGTGCACAGTTGAACTATCAATATGCATTCATCTTCTAATACCTGAAGCTGTAATCATCACAGGTCATGGTGGTTCACGTGCTGCCGAGTACCTGAAGGAACACCTCTTTGACAATCTTATGAAACATCCACAATTTTTGACAGACACCAAGCTGGCGTTAAGTGCGCTTTATATCTCTTGACATAAGATTTTGCTTTAATCTCAGAAGTATGAGCTCACACAGCTTGATACAAGTCATTGGTTCACCTTCTAACTTGACCAATTTTGCAGGTGAAACATATAAACAAACTGATGTAGCATTCCTTGAGTCGGAAAAGGATACTTACAGAGATGATGGCTCCACAGCATCTGCTGCTGTGTTGGTGGGGAACCATTTGTATGTTGCAAATGTCGGAGACTCAAGGACAATAGTTTCTAAATCTGGGAAAGGTCAGTCTTTTGTTGTGATCTAAAACAATGTGGCATATCATTAAAAGAAAAATTGCGAGCTTCAGTAAATGGAATCATGCAATTCTTTATAGAACGTTTAACCTTTAGTTAATAGTGAATTGTTTCTTTTGATTGGTCACAAGCCTTTTTTTGCTTTCTTTCCATGAGGACGCCCTTTTCAACATTAGTGTTTTATGTTCTGCAGCAATTGCCCTATCTGATGACCATAAGCCAAATAGAAGCGATGAAAGGAAGCGAATTGAAAACGCTGGTGGTGTTATCATGTGGGCAGGTAATTAGATATCATAAGAAATCGTCCCTTTCTTCTGAACATGACATAGTGATATTGCAAAAATTTCCCTCCTGAGTTAGATCACTGGCTTCATTAATTGATTCACTGAAGATGCTTTTAGGTGTACTACTATTATTAAATTGTTGGAGAACACTGACCTACAAACTACCATCTTATAGAGGCATTGTATTAGTCGGGTTATTCACGCTTTAAACATTCACTGTCGTTAGGAAAAATTAGTATTCTCATCTGGATCTTTATGTCAGCCTAGGCTTGAAACAATATCATCTGGATTTGCTTGTCAGGAACATGGAGGGTAGGTGGGGTCTTGGCAATGTCCCGGGCCTTTGGTAACAGAATGCTGAAGCAATTCGTTGTTGCTGAACCCGAGATACAAGTAACCACTTCTAACTGCAGCTTACTGCTATAGGCCGAGGGTGTTATGTAGTTCTCCTAATCCATAGTATCACCCATGTGAAATACTTGAGTGCTGAGGTTTTGTGAACACACCTCTGCTTTTTTTGCAGGATCTAGAGATAGATCACGAGGCTGAGTTACTTGTGCTTGCAAGTGACGGTTTATGGGATGTAGTACAAAATGAGGTATGATTCAGATAATTTCCCACTCTTTGTATCTGTTTCCGGATTAATCAGGAATGTAAATGTTTTATCTTCTGCATCGGATTCAGGATGCAGTATCCCTTGCTCAGAGCGAGGAGGAGCCGGAAGCAGCTGCCCGCAAGTTAACAGACACTGCCTTTACCCGTGGCAGCGCAGACAACATCACATGCATTGTAGTTAAGTTTCATCATGATAAAACCGAATCTCCCAAAACCGAACCAAGCGCCATGGCTGAACCAGAACCGGAACTGAACACCAAAGCTGAACCAGAACCCGAATCAAACCCCAACGCTGAACCGGAAACCGATTCAAGTCCCAAAGCTGAACTGGAACCCAAAGCCGAAGCTATACCCGATCCAAAACCAGAAACCGAACCAGAGACCAAGGGTGAGAAAGCGGGTGAGTAAAGTAGCTGGGGAAGGTGTCCATCCATATTGTTGGGGCATGTGCAAACAGCTGAATATAAAATTACTTAGTAAGTGTGTGCTTTGTGGCTACCTGTAAGGTGTGAGGAACTGTGTTTTGGTTTTGTGTTGCATTCACATGCCTGCCTTGAGGACAACGACCATTTGACACTCTCCTCGATTTTTGTCTATTCATTTTGCTCTATTTTGTTTGTTGGTGCTTGGCACACCAAAACACACATCATTTGTTCTGTTTCTCCCACTTGTTTTCTATCTTATTATAAAAAATACCATCCAATAAGCACTGTTTTGTAATTCCTCCCCATCTTTTGCTTTCCACATTCGTCTATATATGACATTGTTGTTTGTTGGTAGATCGCAAGTATTACAGTGTTTTAGCCACGCAAAGAGCTTGTGTTTTAATCGTAAAACAAACTGTGTATGAGCTAGTGCGTCATTATCCGTAGATAAAATTGATATCGCTTTCATGTGCTAGCTAAAAGAAAGGATCCAAATCTTTTGTTCTTGAATGGCATATTGAGTGTGCCGAAGAAAACATTATTATATGATCGATCATATATAGCATTGTATGCATAACTCTTAACGCAAGTGAACTTCCCCACATATAATAAATTCAACCACTAAAAATTAGATTAAGGACGGACCTTCTATCAGATCTTCGCTTGGAACTCAACCACACTAAAACTGATTTTCCGAGTCTTCCAGCAACTTGGAGCATTTAGGTGTCTCTTATCAAACCGATGTTCAAAGAGGCTTTTGATCTTTTGTTCTTTTGCGTACATTTGTTTGCTCTCTAATGTTTGAATCATCACTACATGCTTATTTTTCCAGTAAACACAAAAGGGTGTCTACAATGTTGCCGACGATACAAGTATTGGTAATTATGATAACTTTAAATATTCAACAAACTACCCAAAATGTTTGAATAATGTTTTTTTAAAAAAATGTTCGAATAAGTTAAAATTCTAAACCATTTTGAAAACTTAAATATTTTTAATAAGAAAATAAATATTTTTGAAAATTTTATCTTTTGATATAAAATATTAATTAATTCACTATTTTGAATAGACCAAAATTTTCAAAATATTAAGTTTATGGTAAATAATAAATAGTTTGAATAGACTAAAATAAATAGTTTGAATAATAAATAGTTTAAATAAGAAAATAAATATTTTTAAAAAGTTTTATATTTTGATATAAAATATTAATTAATTCACTATTTTGAATTGACTAAAATTTTCAAAATATTAAGTTTATGGTAAATAATAAATAGTTAAATATTCCAAAATTAATAATGTGGAAACATGTGATTGGATGAAATTTCAAAACATTTTCTCTCATAAAATTTCTCTCTATGGTAAAAAAAGCTGTACATATCAACAGATGTTATTTATTGGTTGCATGAATACAAATTATAAAGGGTAATTTTTTTAAAATGACTTTTGATATTTTATCATGACTGACTACAGCATCTACCCTAATAGTGTGTGGTAATGTTGTCGTAGTGTTATCACCAAAGTTGAAACTCGTTGTATGTTATTGACAAAAAAACATTTTGTATTTGTTGAAATGTTAAAACTATTTATCGACAAAAGAAAGAAACAAAATAAGTTGTTTACAAAACTGAAATTGTTGGACGAAAAGATTTTTAAAAATTGTAAAGCTTTGGAGCAAAATACTACGATGATCTACTGAGCCAACGTTAACGTTACATCATCTCTTTGTAGAAGAGTGGTTTCCGCTGGCGAAGTGAATATTGATCCTGTTGCGAATGGTCTTGTCGATGAATCTTATGAGATGGTTAGGTGAATGGCATTCATGTCTGTGCTTTCGTCTGTTACACTCTCCCTGCCATACACTATGAATGGTGGCTTTGAATGTAAGACGGATGCGACAGTAATCTATGGCGGGTGTTTGACAAAAACACTAATTGTTATCGTGATTTTCACATAAATTGACATAACTATATGTGTTTGTGGTCACCCATATTTATCAAGATTTTAGTTTTTATAATTGAAAGAGCAAATATTTATAGTTTAGTCATGAAACAAAGAATAGTTAGATATTTATCTTGCAATCAAAAAGTCGTTAGATCATATTACTTGTTCCATGATTAGTGCAAACAACAATCTTATAGAAATGTTATATATAAGTTTTTTATGTAAAATATAATTTTCCTCGTAAAATATACTAGGTTAAATGTTTATGTTTTCATCTTACTACTCTCTTCGACATGGAGGCTAGGATTCTTTTAGGATTTAAAACAAACTACTGAAATCGTAAATACAATAAAAATGAAGAAAATCTAAATATTAGTAAATTGAAATGGTTGACAACAAATATTAGTTTTTTTTATACATAAAAACTTATCAAATGACAGCCGTGATCACTGTTTGAAATACTAATACCATTACATATTTTCATATTTTGCGAAACTTATAATAGTAACTTGTATAATTGACATTATATAACGTGTCATCATTTAAGTTTAAATTTGAGAAGGTGCATGCATGTGTGAGTTGTAGACAACGGAAGACAAGAAGATATTTTTCATGCATTGCTCAATGATATAGAATTGGACATAGTGAAGGCTCGACAAATGAGAAACCTGATAGAGGAGGATGTAGCGAAGTGGAAAAGTAAAGAAGACAAATTCAAACCAAAGTTTTGTGTCAAAAGAAACATGGAGTCAAATTCGAATAACTAGACCAAGAGTGAATTGGTACAAAGGGGTTTGGTTTTCTCAAGTCACTCCTAAATATTCGTTTATGGTATGATTAGCTTTTCACAACCGATTAGCTATTGGAGATAGGGTCAAGAATTGGAGTGTGAATGCTAATATTAGATGCATATTTTGTGATGATCCGATGGAGACAAGAGATCATATGTTCTTCTCTTGTTCTTATACGAGGAAAGTCTGAGAGAGTTTGGTAAAAGGGTTACTAAAGAACCAATTTGCTTGCGAGTGGGGGAATATTAGCGATTTGTTTATTCATCCGACACGAGATCGCACCACAGCCTATTTGATAAGGTACACTTTCCAAATATCGGTTCATTCGATTTGGAGAGAAATGAATAATCGACGACACGAGGAAAAACCTTCAATAACGTTTCGAGTTACCAAGATGATCGACAAAAACATTTGAAACCAACTTTGTTCGATGAGGTATGATGATGGATTGAGAACTTGGTTCTCTACAAGATAAACACAAGGATAGTTGTTGTTTTTAAATTAAAAAATATTCAATTAAAGTTGTAAGAACGTTATTTTCTTTTGAATATAATTTAATATTAGATTTTTTAAAAAGTACATATTGTTTTATCATTCAAACCTTTCTTATTCTTCTGCTTCAATTATTCACATCGTTAATAAGTTGTTGTTTTGAGGCATATCATATGCCAATATACATCAGTCACTTTTTCCTGTTGTTTGCAAGGATCAAGCTTCGTTTGCAGGTAACTTAGATTTTCTTCTGAAACGAAATGAAATCTGTGGCAAAGTTATGGGTATAATTATAAAGCCATTCTCCATTACTATTGTGTAATTCAATGATTTTATGCATCTAAACTTGGTGGCTTTAATTTCCAGAAGCAGGAAGAACAATGGTTTAAGCCAACGAACTCTGAATCCAAATATAATCATATATATGAAGAAACATAATACACATGAACAAACATCTCACATTTGAGCTTCAAATAATAAGAGTGGATTTCATTAACAATGTCATAATCCATAAACCAATAACAACACAATTAATGGAATCTAAAAATTATAACCATCTTTAAAACTTCATCCACCAACAAATCCCTCTATGTTTTCACTATATCATTGTATTATTATTACTATGTTCTAAACATGGAATTCTTTTAATACGTACTAGTCTCCCGAATTTCAAATGCTAATTTAGCTGGAATTTGTGGACTTTATCTCCCAAGTTTCCATGCTAATATAGCCGGAATCTGGATTTTGTTTTCTATTTTGTATTCCAACTTGTTATTTTAATAAAATTGAGACGATAAAAATTTATATGTTTCATTCTTAACCAAATAGAATTACAAGTAACAGAGTCTAAATTTAAATTTGGTAATATGCAGGTGTGAGTTGTCAAAATTTATATGTTTCATTGTTAACCAAATAGAATTCTCACCCTAGGTCAAAATTTAATCATGGTTAAGTAACTATGATTAAGTAACCATGGTTAGAGCAAAAATGGTGAGTAATTTTTTTAACTTTGAATAGAAAAAAATTATTTAATAAATTTGAGACTCATACAAGACAGACACATACATTCTTTCCTCTCTTGACCCAAAAAAAAATAAAATAACATTCAGTATAAATTTGAGGTGTTCTTCTTACTCTTAAGGGAAGAAAAATCTGAGTAGGGTTTGTAAAAGGGTGTCTGACAAAACAAAGTCTCTTGTAGTAAAAGTTTGTTTTGATTCATAAAATATTCTTATCCTCGGAGTTGCGATCCAACGATTGGTAATGTTTTCTTCTCTCGCTTTCCGCTTAATTACAGACAATAGATTTTAGGGCTTCGAATTCGCAGTAATGGATTAGGGTTTTCGGTTTGGTTTGATTACAGAAAACTCTCTATAACGGTGAGTTTTGTACCGTTTCTCTGTAGATCCATCCGTTTGAAATTTTTGATTTTTTTTTGAACTGGCTTGGATTTCGCGGGTCTCTAGCTGCTTTGATTGTTTGCATTGATTCGAAACGTGGATTAGGGTTTTTTTTGGGTTCGCAGTGATTAGGAGATGCAAATGCTGCTTTGAATTTTGTTGATTTTCATTGTAAACTTTGTGGGTAGGTGAATTGTCGTTTAGGGTTTGTCTTTGTTAGAGTTTGAAGATCTGTGATCGTAGGTTGAGTTTCGGGCTTTGAATGCATTTTGTTCTTCATCAATGCTGAAATGTTGTTAGATTTTTAGGGTCTTCATTTAAATCCTGCTTCGTGCTTCTTGTTAAAGATGTTTGATTGCACTAGATTCCCAAGATTTTTCCTTTATGAGTTTGTTTATCTCTGTTATATACAGCGGTTTGCCGCGCGAATTTGAATTCAGCAGATTCGCGCGCGATTTGCTTGTTGCTTTGATATGGTAATTTCATAGTTTATGGCCAAGGATTGGTTCTCTTTCTGTTTTTTAAATGCAAAGCTACGGTAGGAGGCTCGAACCGGGTTTCGTTATTTAAATTCGGGGTGCTTCTACCGGTTGAGACCAATGCCACCGGATAAGATCGATTTGCATTTATGATTTTACCCAGTTGGATCAGATCTGCATCTATATCAAATCATGGGACATTTCTTTCACTTTGTAGCTAGTTAAACCTTCATGTGGAAACAAATATATTGTTTTCGGGATGTTGAGCTATTAGGGACATGTTTACTACTTTAACTTCATCAGATATGCTTCTGTAAACATTCCACTGAATCTGTTCTCTTTTTGTTTGCTCCTTTGATTTTCTGTTGAGACAGGTGCGAAACGTTCTGACGATTCTGTTGAAGATCCTCTATTCTGAAAATTTTCCGTAGGACAATATATTGTAACGGAGTAGCCCTCTAGGAAATGGAATGCAACAAGGATGAAGCGAAAAGGGCAATGGATATTGCTGAGAGGAAGGTTACAGAAAAGGACTACGATGGGGCGAAAAAATTCGCTAACAAGGCTCATAACTTATATCCCCACCTGGATGGTCTGAAGCAATTGTTGATGACGGTTGATGTTTATATCTCTGGAGAGAAACAAATCAGCGGAGAAGCTGACTGGTACGGGATCCTTGGTGTTGATCCCTTGGCTGATGATGAAGCAGTGAGAAAACAATACCGGAAACTAGCTCTTATGCTCCATCCAGATAAAAATAAGTGTAAAGGCGCAGAAGGTGCATTTAAGCTGCTTTCGGAAGCTTGGAGTCTACTATCTGACAAGGCTAGGAGATTCTCATATAACATAAAGAGGAAGGTTAAAGAAGCTCAACAAAGATCCACAACAACACAGAGTGGGATTCCACCGCGCCCATCAAGTTCTAACGGGTTTCAAAATGTAAAAGCCCCTGTAGTTTCAAGTGCTAGGGCTAGAACTAAGCCCGCTGCCCGTATGGATAGATCCCGCGTGGATCCGCCTGCTTTTGTCACTTCGACTCAGAAGGAGAGTAGTACCTTTTGGACAATGTGCAACAAATGCAAGACGCAATATGAGTACCTGAGGGTGTATCTTAACCAGACCTTGCTTTGTCCAAACTGTCGTGAGGGTTTCATTGCAGCTGAGAAAACTCCGCCTCCAAGTGTTCCAAAGCCAGCCAACCTCTCATCTAACCAACAAAACCGGAGTTCCAAAAATCAAGCTTCAAACAAAAACTCATATGGTACTTCAACGGGGAGAGAGTCTGCACCATCTGTTAGCCATGGTTCTCAGTGGGAATCTTTATCAAGGATGGACGGTTCTAACAGCCGAAATGCCACAAATCAAGCTGCGAATGTAGTTCAGCAAGCACAAGATAGACTGAAAAGAGGGTTTGGGGAGTCACAAGAAAGGGATGCTGCTAGAGGATTCACAAACTCTGATCTGAGGAATTTAAAAAAGCCGAGGACAGATGATTCCCATATGTTTGATCCATCTGCAGGCAAGTGGTCGAATCAAACAAGTTTTAGTTCTAATCCTGCCAAAGGAAATCCTGAAACGCCAAACATCTTAGGCACTCGTCATCCTCATATACTAGGAATGTTATTACCCTGTGACATAACAAAATCGCTTATGAACAAGGCCCAGGAAGATATATTTAAGAGACTTCCGAAGAGGATCTCTGAAATGGTAGACGAAGTGAAAGCAATTGAAAGGGAGAAGAAAAACATGAAAGCAACGAGCAAGATGACTAGCAAGGCAAATGAGGTTGAAATGAAGAGTGGGCCAGTCAAGGAAGTTTCCAATGATTCAGATCCAGAGAAGGATAATGAAGTGAATGCAATCGTTGTTCCGGATTCAGACTTTCACAACTTTGATCTTGACCGATCTGAAAATTCGTTTGAAGACGACCAGATTTGGGCTGCTTATGACGATGACGATGGAATGCCTCGGTTTTACGCCCGCATCCAAAAGGTGATTTCTTTGAATCCCTTTAAGATGAGAATCAGCTGGCTCAATACCAAAAGCTGCAGAGAATTTGGTCCTATAAACTGGGTAGGCTCTGGTTTTGCTAAAACATGTGGGGATTTTAGGCCAGGGAGATACGAGTCAACAGATACACTGAACGCCTTCTCCCACAAAGTGGATTTCACCAAAGGTGCAAAAGGACTCCTTCATATTCTCCCCAAAAAGGGACAAGTTTGGGCACTGTACCGAAATTGGTCCCCTGAGTGGGACAGGAATACCCCTGATGAAGTCATACACAAGTACGACATGGTGGAAGTTCTTGATGACTACACCGAGGACAAGCAAAATGTAACCATGACTCTCTTACTCAAAGCTGAAGGATTCAGGGCAGTTTTCCGCAGGAGCACAGATGAAAAGGATGTGAGAAAGATTCCAAAGGAAGAAATGTTTAGGTTCTCTCACCAAGTGCCTCACTACATTCTTACAGGGGAAGAAGCTGATAACGTACCAGAGGGTTGTCTGGAGCTAGACCCGGCTGCAACTCCTTGTGAATTACTCTCAGGGAACGCAGAGGCGAAAGAGTCATCCCAAATGGACGTTGACAAAAGTGAGAAAAGCTCAACTCCAAAGGAAGAAATTGGTATGAATATAGATTAGGGGGGTGGGGGGAGTGTGAAGCTAGTAGCAATCAGTACAGTGTACAATGTACAATGGAGGAAGAAGCATATCATCTCATATGGCATCAATAGGGCACAGGACTAATCAGGTCTGATCTTTTGCTTTATCTTTTCTCTTTTCTTTTGGCTGACCCAAATAGTTGATGAACTCTAGTACTTGCCATTTTTATTGGCACAAGAAACTATCTATACCGGAGAAATTGGCCTGAGTATTTCGAATTTTTTGGGAATCAAATGTACAATCTTTTTTGGTATTTTCCTATTTGGTATTTACTCAGACAATCTGGTAAGAACTCAATTCGAGATAGTTATGGGTTTAAGAATTCATGTCCGTTTATGGCCCAGCCCATTTAAGCATTGACCGATTTGGTCCGTGGTTATCGTAATTTGGCACGGGCCGGTTCAGATTTGCTTGACTTTTTCAAGAACTTTTATTCGAAGCCGTTGCTTCAAGTTTGTTACTTGTCAATGTCTTATCGGATTTTAGACATCAGTTTTGTTTGTTTGCTTGCTTGCTTTTACGTTTAAAAACAAAAAAATCACATCTTTGAACATCATATATCAAAGTTACGTGAGAATTGTTTTACTCATGTGATGATTGATGGGTCTCACATCATCTTCTTCTCATGTATGTGAATAAATCCCTTATTTTGATTCTATAAGCCATTGATGTTGTTCACGCTGATTAAGCTAAATGGTCAAAAGAAGATAGTTGCAAGTTGCAACACATGATCCTCGCTTCTCTCTTTATAATCTGTTTTTTCTTCTTCTTTCTTTATTCATCTCTTCCACACCTTTGTTTTGGGTCCACTTCTCTTTTATTTATTTTTTAATTAGCTTTATTTGGATAACGTAGAATCGTCGTTTTCATACTATTTATACTAATATAGACGCATGAAGTGAATCTAAACATTCCCACTCTACAAAGGTGATTGTCCTTTTAACCAATCAATAGACTTACTATTTATGAGAACACTTACTTCTTGTCCTTGATATATAGATAGATATTAAGGTTTTCGAACGATAGCAGTCAAAGTGATTTGTTTTTTTTTTCTTAAATAGAAATGAAAGGATGTGTTCAAAATATCTAAGTCTGAACTGAAAAGATTAAAGAAATTTAATAAATTCCTATTGTAATAGTAGAACAACAAACACTTTTTTGCTATAGAATTGTTTGGTAATAGTTTTTTTTTTACATTTTTGTTTTGGAACATTTTCTATGGGTTTTTTTCTCGTCTTTTTTAGGGGGAAGAGTAGAGTTAAACAAATATTAGGAATCCACTATGATATTTACATAACATACAATTCATTACATATTTTACAAAATTTTCGAAATTTTCAGGAAAAAAAAATCAAATTTTTATTTGTTTTTTGTTCAAAACATACGGTTTTCTTTTTCTCTCATTCGATAAAAAGACGATAGTATTTTTTTCATGTCAGTTCTCTGTTACGGTGGTTTTCCTACCCTTTGATGGTTCGTTTTAATTATTGGTGGCAGTTCTATATATAAGATATCTCTCAGTAAGAAGTTTCTTCTCTCTTGTGATGAGAAGTATGATTGGGATCGTTTATTAAACCGTTTTATCCTCCCTTTACGAAGAACGATATGATGATTCTAATTATCGGCAGCGGTGTGGGAAATTTCATCTGAATCGACCACTTTCTGCCATTTATCTTCGTGCTAGAACTGCAAGTTTAGTGTGATGATTAATTCTACAATGGTTGGTGATATTTTCCGGTGATTTTCATATTTTGCCAACAATTCCTATGTTGGATACGGTGTATAACGATGGTTGTGGTCTCACCATAATTATTTTGTTATGGAAACAACCACCATGGAAACCACCATAGAAAAGATGATGGTTCGGAGCTGAGGATGTATCATCTTTGTTGTATGGTGATATTCGTAAAATCGTTAAAAATTGGTAGTTCCAAACTTTATTTCTATCAGGAGAATCAATGTATTAGATTCTTAATCGAATAATCTCTCTATATTTGAATCGAGAATTTGTCAATGTAATACAACAGAGGAAACTGAAGTTTAAGATATAGTATTTTTTCATAATATCTACAATATCTTTGGATCTTTCTAGATCTTTCTATATAAGGCGTTGAAGTTGCAACATATAATTTTTAGTTTCATTGTATGGGTGATAGTCAAAGATGAAGATCACATTAGATCGAATGCCAATATGACGGAAAAAAATAACAGAGTTGATACCATGTTAATGAATAATTTAAGCTTCTCAGAAAAAATATTATTAAAATTGACTTTTTATTTTATCATGTTTTCAAAATCTTAGTTATGTATTTAGTTATATTTTTCTTATTTTTGTATTTTCCATGTAATCTTGAATTTTATCAAATAAAGATAGATGTTAAAATATATAATTGATTCCAATCTTAAGTAGTTTTTCAAATGATTTTGACAGTTTCGTGTCTATGTGTCCGCCCTTAGTTTACGTCATCGGCTCGTTCTGACTGTTGAATTCAGTTAATAGCTTATAATATAATAATGAAAGATGTAAAAGATGATTGCATCACTTGACTTATTTTTTAAAATTAAAATGTTGGTTCAACGATTGAAGACTTAAAAATGTAGAAGAAGAAAAATAAAACGTGAATGTAAGATACGCAATCTTTAGAAAACGTTACTTTAAAGCGTTTTATCCAAACTATGGAGTGTGGACCCCAACCTTGTCTTTTATAGTTTTCTTTTCTGAAACGATAATCAGTTTATTTTACATTAAAGTATTGTTTTTTTTTGTCAATATCAAATATTTTCGTAGTTAAAAAAAAATTCAACTAGGGAGACAAATATATTATAAATGTTAGTTAAATCCGATTAAGTAAATGAATATGATGATTGATGCAAAAAAAAAAAATACTATGATTATCGAATAATGCACCAAGACTTTTAGAGAAAACAACCAAGTCAGAGCATGAAAAAATTGTCAGATGATAACGGAATTGCGGTTAACAAAATGTCATCAACGTAGATAAGCATGTTGATGAAAACTGAATTTTGATGCATAATAAAGAAATTAAGCTTTTTGCAAAAGAATTGGTGGATATCAATTAATTTAATTGGAAACACTCGACATGCATGGATGATTGTTGCCATTGTGGGTTAAGCCTCAGAAGGATTGAAGTTGGTAATTGCTTTAATCGATGAGGGATAGTGTAGAGTTGTTGTTAGTTACCATGGCGGCTGAAGTCAGCGTCAATAAAAGAGAAAATTAAGAGGAAGAGGCGAAGAGCAGAAGCTGCGTTAGAAGTTTATAAAGCATTTTAAAAGAAATTTGAGTTTGTGAAGAGAATCATTGTGCTCTAAGAAACTTAATTACACGAAATATGATGGATATACGAGATTCACAATAGTACTTATATATATGAAGATAATATATATATATATATATATATATATACGGTTTTTTATTTTTTATTTTTTTTTGATGACTAAGAGGTTCAGAGCCCGTAGGCCCGTACATCTCCCAGGGCGAGGTCCAAACCATGTAATTTAACTCTCCTTTAGAGAGCAGACCCCTCCCAACGTGAATCAAACCCGTGACCTCAAGGTCTCTACGTTTTCGGTAATCCAGAGGCTTAACCTCTAGGCCAACTCATTGTTGGTTATATACAGTTTTTAACAATGGGATCACCTATAATTTGTAAATTATAATAGTTTTGTCATTTTTTGTAAACTTATATATGAAAATATCTCAACTTAAAGATAACGGGATGGTCCGCGTTTAGATGTGTGATTGTTGTTCTTTCGTCTGATTTCATCTCAGTTCTTTATTTTTGTGATTGTCTTTCCGTTTCCTAAAGCGTTGTGTACTTTGTTGTTCTTCGTCGTTGTTAGTAGATTTTGGTCTTTCTGTTTCTCGTTATTGTATCTCTGTTCCGCATAAAAAATTTCAAAAATCTATATATATAAAGGAGAATGTACTATCTTCTCATGATGCCACATCATTTTCTCATACTCTAAAATTGTGACATATCATCAACTCATTTGTTAATTTTAAATTGCTAATATGATTTATTATATTTTGTGTTATTATACTTTAGTACTCATGGTAACTATCATTTATTGATTTTAACAAGAATTTGAAAATATATTTATTTATAAATGATAACTTATATATATATATATATTGATGTATTTCTTCATTATTATTAAAAGTGGAGTACTTTATTTAAATGATTAGGTAGATATGGATAGTAAACTATAAAATTCTAGGATAATTGGATTTGGATATGGTTTTACCAAATCAAAAAAATAAATTCTCAGATTCGAGTTCGTTAATATCCACGAATATCCAAATCTATTTCGAAAATGTTAAAAACTAAGATATAAGTAAAAGATATAAATTTTAAGAGAATTAAAATATTAAATTATAAAAGCTCGCACAAATATACATAGCTTAAGTTAGAGAGAGAGAGAGAGAGATTATGAGTGCACATTCGAAACACGTCAGAAAATTGAGATATTTTTAAATGATTAAATGAATAACTACATGATGTTTTTGTGGAAATGACTTGACGCTAATGTAATTCTATCTGAATTTGGGTATGTGATTATGGATATTCAGAAATCATAAACCTACATAAATATTTAGATATTTACAAACCAAATTTGATTTTAAAGTTTTGATTAATATATTATGTAATTATTTTCTAAATATTGTATATATATATACATTAAGTATATATAAAACCATTAAACACTATAAATATTAATATCTGAATTTTTTTACTTTGTGAAATACAAAATTTAATAAAAAAATTTGATTTCATCGAGTTTTCTTCTAACTATGCCAATAAACACAATACAAAATTCTGCGTTTCGCGCGGATCAACCACTAGTTGGTAATATATCTTAACATTTTATCAAAAAAAAGAAAGAAAAAAAAACTTGAAGATAACGTTGTTGTCTAATGCAAAGACAAAGCATAATGTGGTTACTTTGACTAGAGACTCTAACGAGCCAATATTAAAAAGCACTTACGGATATCTAATTTGTGTACATTATTTAAGGTATCTTCGAGAATACTTTGGCACGTTACAAAGTTAGCAATGAGTTGTTTTTTTTTCTTCTAGATATGACTTATAGGAGCCAAACCTTTTTGTGTTATAATAAGGGTAGACGATCTATTTCTCCACGAACTATACCCATATTACACCAGATCCCCACGGAACTATGACCTCTGTATATCTCTCCACGAAAGGATAGTTAAAGATCTAAATCCCCCGAAAAAAATTTCGAGGCTTAAATCACCACATATGTCGGTTTTGATGGTTTGTGTTCAAACCAAATTCTAAACCAAACTAAAACCCAATTCCAACTAAACCGACTTGAAAAAATGACCCGACCACCCAACTTCTTCTTAGCCTACCCAAAAACCTGACCCGTTAAAATTAAATCGAAATTAAAATTAAAACCCAATTCATGATGAGATGCGATGAATCGCAAAAACCTGTACGAGACTCATGATGAGAACGAAGACAACTTCGAGATGCTTCGGAGCATAAATAGCCAATTAGCTTCGTCGACGGGATTGAGAAGTGGTCCTTCTTTGATTCTGATTTTAATTAGATCTCCGTCAGTGAATCTTGAAGCTTGAACGAATGATGTCGATTCTCCGTCAGTGAAGCTTGAACGAACGATTATCTTGCGAGAGGAATACGGCGGATCCGTTGTGTCGTGGGAAAAGCTCGATGAGTGGTTAATGTTAGCTATTGTAACATCTCATGCTCGAATCTGTAACTCAGATTTTGTGAAGAGAAGAAGAAGAAGATTTGTGAAAAGAACAAAATAGAAAACCTGAGATTTCGTTGTTTTCTTCTGGGTTTATTGTTTCAAATGAGTAATTGGAAAAGACAAAAAACCAGAAACAACAACAATTATAATATTAATTCTCCTAATTCATGAATATGAACAAGATACTAATTGATTTTGTAAAGGGGGATCGAATTTGTAGATGTTGAGGTGAGCATTGTTGTCTCATACTCTATGTCGTTTCAGTTTAAAAACGAGGATCGAATTTGGATGATAAACCTTGCATCTAAGATAAGTCTCGCACGTCGCGGTTCCGATGAACCACAGTCTTCCTTCTAATTTCTCCAGAAGCCTTCGTAGCTCCGCCACCGTCATCCTACCTACCTCCACCGCGAGCGTGGGTCTCGCCGAAGAGAGAAAGAGAGAGAGAGACGATGACAAAGAAGAAATATGTTGGTGCATGAGAGATAAAGAGAGGTTGCAGGTGGTATTATGGTGATGGAGGAGAGAAAAATCCAAATTCACCGACAAAAGAAAAGCAGAGAGATGGGAATTTTGGTTAGAGAAGAAGAAGATGAGGTGTCCGGTCGGGTCGGGTCAAATTTGGTTTAATAACTTTAACCGGGTTGTAATTGGTTAAGAGTCGGATTTTAGATGGTTAATTCTGTTTACAAAACAGTAAACCAATTTAAACCGAGTTTTATGGGGATTTTAGTTTTAAACTTTTTTTTGTGGTGATTTAAGCCTCGAACTTTTTTTTCGGGGGATTTAGATCTTTAACTATCCTTTCGTGGGGAGATATACAGAAGTCATAGTTCCGTGGAGATCTGGTGTGATATGGGTATAGTTTGTGGGGAAATAGATCGTCTATCCTTATAATAAAGAGTGTTGGATAAAGCACGTGGGACCATTCGCTCTCTCGAGATTGGCTCTTCGAGTCAAGAAAAGTTAAGGACGTGAAACAAACCCTAATAACACTGTTTACAAAATATAATTCTTTATGTTTGCTCATTTAGTAGAGAAATAGGAATAATTTAGAATAATTTTTAGATCGGAGTCCTATTAAACAAATTTGATATATAATACCATAATATATATTACTATAACAATAGATGAACAAAATATATGAAATACTAGGGGCATTTGAAAGTGTAAACACAAATTCACTGTGGTCAAACACTAATTTTAACCAAATATTTCACCAAATTCAATTAAAGTTACACCAAAAATAATTTATATTTTTTTTTTTTTTGTAGGGTTCACATTACTCCCCTCATGCTTCTTTACCTCCGCCACTTGACAATAAACTATTCTGAATTATAACCCACTAGGACGTAAAAAACAAAACCCACAAGATGTATATGCGAATCAATTTTATAATCTACATTGAATGAGTGGTTTTTTTTTTTTTTTAATTCTGTATTCGTCATGTATGTGAAAGTTAAACTGTTTAGCAAAAGCTTAATACGGATCTTATTTGTACGTTTTAAGCAAGTATATATGTTAGGAGATTTATAGTTTTTGAGCGTGAGCTATTAAATTGTTGATTTCGAAGTAGATATAAACTTATATATTAAAATTATAATACTGAAAACGACTAAAACATATTCTCTCTATTTCAGATTAAATGGCGTTTTATGATTATTTTTTGTTTCAAATTAAGTATTGTTTTATAATTTTAATGCATGGTTTTAGATAAAATTTCAATTTTAACCTTATATTAATAAGAGAGAAAAATTTATGCAGTGTATTAATAATATATATAATAGAAAATTTAATATATTTTTAATATGTGTGAAACTGAGGGAGTATAGTATGATGATTTATGTTATACTGATATTGATGTGTCATCATCCAAATTCAAACTCACTTAGTACATGTTGTTTAAGATAAATATTTCTGGTTTGTATTAGCTTAAGGATTTTACTTGGAATTTTTGGCTATTTAGTCACTTTTTAAAATATTTATAAATTTTTTAGTATTTTTTTAACTTAATTGTGAAACTAATATTATTTGTACTATATACAGGTTGATTTTTCAATCGTATTTATGCACGAATCAACTGTGAACATTACATATACCAGGAACAAAATCGTCATTTGACACAAAAACCGAGAAAACGACAAGGAATGGCATTTCTGAAAATAATATAAATGTTGGGGTGAAAATCTGTCCAATGAGAGTAGCGAAATCAGAGAAAGACCTTTTAGTCCAATTGAGTTTGTTACATTTTTAATTTTACTATTTAAATAATTAAAAAATTTTAAAAAATATCGAGAGAGAAAAGTTTGTTGGAAGGAGTCTTCTCTCTTCTCTCTTCTCTCTTCTCTCTTGTTATCTATCCTTGTTCCTCATTTTTTCTTCACATTAAGCCGGAAACTTTTCTCCGATATCAGATCTCCGACGAATCGAATCGCTGCAGGGATCAGCTCTGAAGCTCGATCTTACCCTTTTTTCGTGCTTTTCACTTTCCTGCTCATATTTTTTTAGAGATTCAGAAACGGTGATGGAGTCGAATCCGGAGAGAGAGTATATCAGGAGGCACCATAAGCATGAGCTTGTGGAGAATCAGTGTAGCTCAACGCTGGTTAAGCACATCAAAGCTCCTGTTCATATCGTAAGATTTGCTCTCTCTCTCTAATCCAATCCAGAAATGTCGAAATCTCTTGTCTGATTGTTGATCTCATCGAAGGAAGACGATTGTTTTGTTGAAGCCTTCAACAATTTTTGTTTTTCTTTTGGTGGTTCGATGATCTCCAAACTGATTATGATGGGTTTTTTCTCAATCCAATGTCGATGAAGCACTCTGATGGATTTAGTTTGATATTTGTGGAATAGGTGTGGTCTCTTGTGAGAAGATTCGATCAGCCACAGAAATACAAGCCATTCATCAGTAGATGTGTGGTGAAAGGAAACATGGAGATTGGTACGGTAAGAGAAGTGGATGTGAAATCAGGATTACCAGCAACTAGAAGCACTGAGAGATTGGAGTTGCTTGATGACAATGAGCATATTCTCAGCATCAGAATCGTTGGTGGCGATCACAGACTCAAGGTAACACACAAGCACATGATTTCATTGTTTTTTTTCACTAATTAATTACATGTGTCTCTGTTTTTTTATCAGAACTATTCTTCAATAATCTCTCTTCACCCTGAGACCATACAAGGAGGAAGATTAGGGACACTTGTGATTGAGTCTTTTGTGGTGGATGTACCAGAAGGGAACACAAAGGATGA
The DNA here is from genome assembly GCA_030161315.1 of Eutrema japonicum. Taxonomy (NCBI): domain Eukaryota; kingdom Viridiplantae; phylum Streptophyta; class Magnoliopsida; order Brassicales; family Brassicaceae; genus Eutrema; species Eutrema japonicum. The sequence goes on from BSQW01000005.1 coordinate 39,066,428, forward strand.
GACTTGTTACTTTGTGGAGGCTCTAATCAAATGCAATCTTAAATCTTTAGCTGATATCTCTGAACGTCTTGCGATTCAGGACATAACAGAATCCATGAACAGAGTCTAAGAGAGAGACATATTGAGATTTGTTGCCCTGGATGAAAGCTTTCAGAGGGAAAATAGAGAGCAGCCTCTTTGGGGATGGACAGGGAACTAAATAATCTATCATTTACCGTTTTCACTTCTTCCCTTTTTTTTTTTTTTTTTTTTAATTTGATGAATGTTTTGGTTTCTTCTCTATAGAACCAAAATATGATTTTGGAGTTTGGATTTTGCCACCACTTGCAGGAATCTTACAATTTGCAGAGAGACATGTTAAAAGTGTGATCATGGGGTTCCACTCTTTCTTCCCTTTTTTTTTGTTGTTGTTGTTGTTGTTTATAATAACTTTATTGAACCAATAGCATTTGTGGGATGTGGAAAAATCTCCACAAGGACCATTAAGTGAAGGGAGCTTTATTGTATATAGTTTATAGATTGTTGTCTTGACTTGTGATTTGAGGAAACACACATTAGCTCCATTACCTGTAAAAGCTACTTCTTTTTTTAGTATTTTACATTGCCAAAGTGTTTTCTGTTTATTTCCTTTTTCTCTCTCTCTCTTTAAGGTGGATTTGATTTACAATATTGGATGAGTTTATTATACGTTTGTCCATTTGGAATGAGAAACTAAATATATGTATGTATACGAATAAAATGTTTCCATTTTCACATGGACAGGTAGCTCAATTAACAATGCTTCCATTTTCATTATCATTACAAATAAAATGTTTCTAATGTTTTCTTTACAATTTCGTCAGATAATTTCACTTAAAACATAAAGAGGACTTGTAATAAAATTTATTGGCCTTTAAAAAATCACATCAGAGAATAAAAGAGTACAATTCTTTCACTGTTCTTTTACATTTCATAAAATTGAACAGAATGTCAAATAGGAACAAAAAAAAAAAGGTTCCAAGGTCGAAGTGAAACTAATGAGCTAACGAAATAGAAACTACATTAATTTATAACAAGAGATCAATAATTTCACCTGCTTTTTGTTTTGTTTTGTTTTGTTCTGTTTGTTGTAGAGAAAAGCTATGGGAGATTTACTCTGTACAAAAGCTTTGAATCTCCCTTTTTTCACCCAAAAAGGTGTGTTTATGGATAATGAATGATGTGACTAGGCCAATACCAAGTCTCCTTCTTCTTGTTGCTCCTGTAACTTCTCTCCTTGTTTTGGAAGGAGAATACGTTTTATGTCCTCTGAGGTTAGCGTTTCATACTCTAGAAGTGCGTTTGCTAACGTGTGTAGCTGCTTCTCATGCTGGGGAAACACACTCAAAAATAACAACAACAAAAAGAATGAGAAACGACTTCGTGTAACGGTTTAGATCAAGTCAAAATAATGCGATTTGCATGAAACTTGGCACAAACAAACCCGTTTCAAGAGAGATTTCACTCGCTCGTATGCTTCTCGGAGAAGCTTCACAACCTGACCAACAATATTAACATGGCCACGAATGATCAGACTTAGGAGCAATGGGATTTGAACGACTTAACTACATGAAATGAATAAAGAGAGAGTATCCCTACCTCTGCATCGATTCGTGATTGCATTTCAGAACTTGGTCTTTCTTTTATATGAATTGGTCCTATTGCCTCACTCATCCCACAACTCGATACCTTCCATATTACAAAACCAAAAGCATTACTACAACGAAAGGAAAGATCTGTTACCAAAACTCTACAGTGGAAATTTCTTCTCGCCATTAGCGTTTAAGCTACCATTTAGGATCTCTCAGACTAAATCCTTGAAACCTGAAAACTAATAGAACCAACGGCCCATTCTTTTGACGGGAAAAAAGAGGCAATTAATCACATGTATCTACTAATGGGGGTTATAACAGGACATTACCATATATTGTGCAAGTTCTGTGGCCTGGGACAGATCGCTACTTGCTCCAGTGGTGATATGGTCCTGGCCAAAGATGAGCTCCTCTGCGACTCTTCCTCCCATACATACATCAAGACGAGCTAATAACTGCTTCTTGCTCACTGATGTTTCATCGTTTGAAGGTAACTGCGTAACCATTCCCAACGCAGATCCACGTGGCATTATAGTCGCTTTGTGGATCGGGTGCGCACCTCCAGTGTTCAAAGCGACGATAGCATGACCACTCTCATGGTATGCAGTGAGCTAGTAAGGCAAAGAAGCAAGTGAGAGGCCACATCATATTAAAACTCCGCATCCCAACACTACTATACTCGCGTATTAGATATACCTTTTTCGAGTCCTCTGATACGAACATCGTCTTCCTCTCGGTGCCCATAACTATTCGGTCCTTTGCGAATTCCAACTGTTCCGAAGATAGCTTCTCAGCACCATCAACGGCTGCCTTTATGGCAGCAATGTTTACCAGGTTTGCAAGATCTGGAAATTGTTTTCGTGAAATTGGGGAAAATGTGGTGAGTCGTTGAACCTTCATAGCTCAATGACAAAAGAAGACACTTTGACTGAATTTAAGGATGACTAAACTGTAGTTATAGAATTAAGATACTCACCAGCACCATTGAATCCAGGAGTTCCACGAGCAATTGCTTTAACATCCACATCATCCGACATAGGTTTGCCTTGGAGGTAGAGTTCCAAGATCTCTTGGCGTCCACGGACATCCGGACTGGGGACGACAATCTAAAATCAAATCTGTCAGTAATTCCTCTTCCTATGGCAAAATCCGAAACAATATTCGTAACATAGCAGCACACCTATCAAAATTATGTTTGAAACTATACAGATGGAAACAAGTTGTATACCAAATGTGCAACATTCAACACAAAATCCTCAAACAGTTAGATCCAATACAGGGGTTTCTCCAGAAAAGAAAAAAAGGTATCACTTCTTCATTTTCCAGTAACTAGCATGAAGAGCCATATTACAAATACAAAGGTATCACTTCTTCATCTTCAGTACTAATACAAATAGAGAGAAGAGTCGTAAGAAGCTGGAAACTTACATGCCTATCGAATCTACCTGGTCTTGTCAGGGCTGGATCAAGTATATCAGCCAAGTTTGTTGCAGCCATAACTATTATTCCCTGTATAGCAGAATAAAAAAATAAGAAGCGAAGTACTATTATGTTGCAGCAAATTAGGGGAAGTAATCACGAGGTACACTATCCCTCATCAAAAAGTACCTCATTCTGCTCAAAACCATCCATTTCAACAAGTAGTTGATGCAATGTCTTCTTTGTATGCCCTTCCCATTGTTTTCTAGTGGACCCAACAGCATCAATTTCATCAATGAAAATGATACAGGGCGCCTGTAACACATGATCATCAGCAAATAGAACTTCACTCATGGTAAGAGGCTTTATAGCCTAACAAACATAACTCTTCTGACATAGCTTATTAGCAGTGACAGTTTGAGTCAGACCTTTTTCTTAGCTGCCTGAAACAAGGATCTCACACGCCGAGCTCCTACTCCAACAAACCTGTCAAGCAAGGAAAATTTGATATCATACGTCGTTATCCATTACCCAAGAAGCCACCTGATAGTGATAAATAGTTAATGATAATGTTGCTCAAGACAACTAGTAGAAGGCTCACATCTCTTCAAATTCAGATCCAGCTCTATAGAAGAAGGGTACCCCAGCTTCTCCAGCAATCGCCTTAAAATTTTATAATGTGTCAGCTAATTGCAAACTATCAAAGTATTGGTAGCTTAATAAGAGTTTTCTGATTAAGCACACACACACACAAATGAAATATTTAACTCTTTGATAACTAGCCGATTCAACAAGAGATGACAATTTAACGCTAGGTGATAACTTACTTTAGCCAGCAATGTCTTTCCAGTACCAGGTGCCCCTGTTAGTAGAATTCCCTGGAAGAAAACATTTAAGAAATGTCTCAAGTCAAAATACTAACTTTTAAATAGTTTATAACCTTAAGTAGAAGGGACAGAACCAAGTGCCAAGTAACATGCAACCGAGAAAATAATAATAATCAAAAAATAAAGAGACTATACCTTCGGCAACTTTCCTCCAAGGCGGGTAAACTTTGATGGATTTTTTAGATATTCTACCACCTCCTCAAGCTCTTGTTTTGCATCATCGCAACCCTTTACATCCTTAAATGTTTTGACATTCTGCAGGAAGCAGACTTGTCAGCAAAAGAAACAATGACGCCAGTCTTAGGAATTCATTGGCTTTCAAGAGATAGATGAACAGAGCTATTAAAATGTCCACCATGTAAATTAGCATTAATACAGAGAGGATCCAGGATCTAAGAACACAGTACTTATCATGCAACTAATATGCTTCTCTTACTATACGTTTGATACTGTAACAAATTCTCTGAGTTCTTCGCAGTTCTACTTCAACTACGTTAGACTCCTTGTAAATAGTGAAGAACATCAACATCATTACTTCCCCTTTTGTCAGAATTCTACCTTTTCCGGCGTTATTTCTTTGTTCATCTCTTTTGGGGAATATGAAGAACTTGAACCAACACCCGAAGTTCCAATTCCTCCCAGGCTTCCAATATACTTTTGCAGAGCAGCTGCACCCATTAACCTAAACAAGGAAGTTCAATTTTAACAGGAATAACAATACTAAAATGGAGAGGCAATCACAAGTTCAACTATGCAAAAGAAGCAACATTACTGCCTGTGCTATCTAAATTAATCTATTCTATCATAAATTTAATCTCAACTAGAGTATAGATGATACATACCACACTAATCCCACCGCAACTGTGAACAAGATTGTAGAGACAAGCTCTTGTGCGAATCTTGATTTGTTTGAGACTTTAGGATTAACCTAACAAAGCAAAGACAAGTTAAGAACTTTAGATATATGGAACTATTTTGAACCTATGAAAACCCGCACTTAGTATACCTTAGAGAAGCTTACCATGGTAACGTGCAACGGTTGCTTCTCAGATATACCAGGGTTCACAAATGACTCATCCATATTTCCTGATGCACGATGCTTCAGCTCTTGCAGCTTCACATAAACCAATGATTATTACAAATACAACAACACTAGTTTAGAAACAAAGACAATCAGGAACATTGTAACTTTGAGAGTCCTGTGAACAGAAAAAGAAGCAGTTACATAGAGTTACGTATTCGTCTAAGTTGGAGGTACAGATAAAAAAATTTTAGGGATATAGACAATAGAATCAATAAGAGACAGCAAGCAAAATCAAAACTCAGAGATCGAAGTATAGAGCACCAAAAAACAGATAAACAAACCACAGATTGTAGAAGAAGAAACGTAAGAATACCAGTGTGGGAAGACTAGATGGCTTCCCGGTTTGTTCGTCAGGAAGATAATCCGCAATAGCATTGGTAATGACAAGAGCTCGAATATATTCAGCAACTCCTCTGCTGTCCACTGCGTGTTCCCTTTGTTCAAAGCGTTGGACTACAGCCTCAGGACTGAAGCAAAGAAGACATTCATAGCACATAGAATCAATCAAAAGCAATTGGATACTACACCTAAAGTATCAATCAGAGCTTGATTAAAAATTGCATACATATGTTTGTTGAGCTCAGCCAATAAAGCTCCCTGCAAAGCCGCGTCCTTTGGATTGGCGTCAGCCTCGGCGATGAGTTTCTCGAGCCGCTTCTCTTGCCTAGAGAAAGGCCACCAGCTTAGCCACTCCAATTCCATTACCTTCTCCATGGCTCTCCTTATAGCTGCCCATAGCCCCATCAGCAACACCACAATCGGAAACTTGCTCTTCTTCTTGTCTTCCTCCTTACCCTCAGTTACTCCATTAGTAGTAGTAACCTCCGCTTCCCCTCCTTCACTCGTCCCTTGGCCACCCAAGAATCTATCGCTTGTCTCTAATTCCGTAACCTCCGTATCCGAAACAAATATAGTCTCTGCTGAATCCGTAAGCTCCCCGTCGATATCTCCGCTCCGGGACTCATTGGGAAGCAAATCGGAATCGGAAGCGACATTGTCTTGGCGCAATGAGCAAGGAAGGGAACGAAATCGAGAGTTGAGAAGAATCGAAGAAAGACGGTAGAAACTGGAGAGAGATTGAGGATTGAAACGTAGAGGAGGAGAAGAAGAGAAGAGAGGACGATGAGGTCTAAAGGAAGAAGAATGGAGAGGAGGACGAAGGAGAAGAGAAGCTTGAAGAGTAGAAGAAGAAGACATTGGAGTTAGTTTAGGGTTTTTGAATAATCCTTTATCTTCTTCCTCCTTTACTCCTTTTTATTCAGAGAGACAAAAGAGAGAGAGAGTTTACTTGGAGACTTGGGAGCCACAAGATCCTTTTTTATCTTTCTTTCTCTTATGGTTTTTTTTTGTTTTCTTTCTTTGATCTGTACAAGAGTCATTGGAGTTGATAATCTTATCCAATTTTTCTCAAATGTTGGCCAATAATCAGACAGTTTTGATAATGAAAATGATATTAGTGAGACAGACAGAGATTTTAGTTATTCTAATACATTTTTGAGAGGCAAATGATGATGATGATAATACCGAATGGTTATAAAGGTGATCGTTTGGACACAAGTGTTCCATGAAAACGAAAAAAAAACAGAGCTATGAGAAATAAAGAGAGAGATTAAACAACTTCGTATTCGACTCTTCTCTTTCTCTCTTTCTAATGCATTGGACCAGGACCACCATAATGCGGCGCCATATGACCACCCGGACCTTGATGCATTGACCCCGAAGACGGTGGCGCCATGTAGGGATTGTGACCTTGCCCTCCTCCTTGTTGGACCCATCCACCTTGTGGCTGCTGCTGCTGCTGGTAGCTCGCACCTGCTGCGTGGTATTGTTGTGGATTGCCCGCGTATTGATTCTGGCCGGGCTGTTGAGACATTGCAACTGCCGGGTTAGGCATTGTGTAGTCTCTGCTTCTATCATTGTTCACCTGCAAATCCAAATAACCCCAAAAAAACCTTACTTTGGTGTTGAATAAAGAGAGAGAATACTAAGTAACTAACTACTACTACCTTTATGCTGAGGTCGGTGTGGCGTGAGTAAGTGATGTGTAGCTTACAGAATCCACCATCATATATACAATGTCCTTCCAAAGCTCCCTTCGCCACCACAGCCGTTTGAACATCTGAAAGAAACCCGCCAGGTCGTTTGACTATTTGCTCTTACAGATCAACGACAATGAAACATAGAAAATCATATAAGATGTTTACCTGGGTATTGAATCAAAGCCTGTAGCCCTGCATTCTTGTCAAACATTGCAATCTTTTGAACAGCCCCAAAAGCCGCAAAAACCTACTCGTAAATTTTATAAAAAAAAAACAGAGAAGAGAGAATTAATATTATCAGTAACACAGATCCAATGAATATTCTTAACATGGAGTGAGTATTACCATGTGTAATACATCCAAGGTTACTGCATACTGCATGTTCTCGATGGATGCTAGAAGAACATTACTTTCAGGCTCCATCTTTTTCCCGTCTACACACACAGCCACCTAGTAAGAATGACACATTGTTCTTTCACATTAGTTGTAGAACAATAAACGATGTGTGCACTTTCTTGCATCTCTTTATAATATGTACACATCACCAGTAAGAGGTTCAACTAAGTGTACCAAACGGATTTTCAATCATAAATGCAATTTCGAATAAGACTGTTCCCATATTGCTTACCTGACCAGTACTATCAATGGCTGACGGAGCAACAGGAAGGTAAGGATTAGTATAGTCCCTGCATATTAAAGAGGATACAATTAGTAATTATGATCATAGAACCAAGTAAACCAAAGCATGTTTCAACACACGATGTGAATACACATACCTGCTCCGATGGCTCTGAAATTTGACAGTCAAATCTGTATGAGCTGAATATGTGATTTTAAGAGAGCATTGGTCCACTTCCTCAGGGAGTAGATACCTGATGCCGAGAAAGAGAACGTCAGTAATAAGTATGCCTCAAATATAACATATATGTTTATATATACAAAATCTTGTAACGCACAGCCTATATGGTTTGTAATAAAATAAACACACGATATTGCCAAGCATCCCACATGAAAAAAAAAACTATCCTCTTTTCCCGTATATACCGATGCCTAATAGTATTCCCAGGTTCATAGATGAAAGTACTAGTTGCAAATTTGGTTCTCCTACATCTATCATCACCATACATGACTTGAGAGAATTTGACATCAGATGACAGAAAATCCTATGGACGCTTGGAAGGCTAACAAATGGCAGACCCAACACGCAATATCTAAAACTATACAGCCCTTCCCATTTAGACTAAATACTGTGTCAAAACAATTATTACAACTGTCACCTAGGGATGCTTCTTCCATCGAGGGCAGTTTTTGCAGAGGTCGCAGTTTCCGCGTCAGAAAATTGAACCAGTGCCTAAGAGCAATTCAGACAATAAACAGTATGAGTACTATAACCAAAAAACATCTAAATACAAAGCAATTGAAGCCTAGGTAATATACCTGATATCCAGCCGTCTTCTCGAAAGTAGTAATCTTGTGGACAAACCCAAAGGCTGAGAATACCTGCATTACAAACCAGCAATTAGAACAACAATAACAACAGAAAAACCAGAAGGTCGACTTTAAAGACTCCAGTGCAGCATTTGTAATTATTTTGCACTTCAGAAATATTCCAAGACAAATTAAGTTTGGACTAACACTCTTATGTATAAAATTCGCCCAGCATCACAAACGATAGGATAGCAACATAATATGACGTGACAAGTTTTATGCCAGGTTAAACCGTCTGGAATGCAAAAGATATGTCTTCCAGCATATAAAACAAGCATACTAGAAACAACAAGATACTTCTCTATAGGTTGGCAGACTGATGAACCTCTAGATAGAATTCATCACAGCCACAGAAACATTTTAATACAGTTATATATCACAAAAGATGTGCAGATCAAACAAAAAGAATAACTAGACCTATGGTAAGACCAAATCCTAGAGTAATTGATAAAAGGGAAGTTTGAGGGAGAAAGAGTAGGGAAGAAGAGAGAGGCAGTGTCAGGGAAAGGAGAAAGGAAACAAACACACATGTGCTCTTTCTCCTAATGCATTAGGCTGCCACTGAAGATATTGCCTTGACATGGCCCTGCTGATCCATTTACATTCATGTCAAAAGAAAGTTTCCAAAAGCACGACAACCTACAACCTAATTGATCAGAATGTCTCCGAAACATCTTTCAGCAAATGTGTTTACTTCTTCTAATCGAAACCGAAACCGAAACCGAAAAAGGTGCATGATCCACATACCAGATGCAAGACATCAATGCTGACCATGCGAGCATCCTCGCCTTCGATTGTCACCAAAAGGACATTTCCCACAACATCTGCTGTCGTTTTGTTATTCACTATCTCTTGCCTGTTGGAGTACTGGAGGTAGACAGTTTTACCTCGAACTTGAGCAGGCTCCGATGAAGAAGCGTAGTAAGAAATCATTTGAATAGCTTGGTTTAAATCTTCCTGAAAAGTTTCAACAAGAATCAAAACATGTTCTGCTGCCAAATACAATGATAAAAAAATCTTGTTGTACAGAATAATCTCTCTTCACTTACAAACTCGATGAAAGCTTGATTTCGATTGGCTCCAACATTGCACTTTGTATTTACAACTGTACCAAAGGGCTTCCCGAGTTCGATTAGCTCGTCCTCAGTGCATTCCCAAGGCAAGTTTCTCAAATGAAGAACCTTAGAAGGAGGCTGCGTGTAACGAAACTGTGGCTGGCTTGAAACGGAAGACATTCGTACCAGCGATCTTAGAGCTGTAAATAGCAGAAAGAAAAATACATGTAGTTAGTATACGAATCACCAACTCTTTAGATCTCAACAAATTCGTCAGAAAAAAGAAGAAGATCGAAATCAACATCGAGACGAAGAAATCAAATGATTCACATAATACAATTAATATGAATACGAAATGAGAAAAGAAAGAAGGAGAATCTGGAGACAACCTATTTACCTGAAGAAATATAAAACTCTCTCTGATTGGGAATCTGCGAGAGAAATTAGGGTTTCGCGTTGGGGAAGAAGATATGTATGAGAGAAGAAGGATAAGGGCAGGGATAGGGATTAGGGAGGAAAAACGGAATCCAAATCTGTTTTTTTTTTATCGCGGTTTCTTTAAACGCCGTTTGTTTTAAGAGACGTCTTCGTTGTTGGGTTAAAGATATATATGGGCTTTGCGCTTTTACTGGCCCGTTTTTTGAAAATGTAAAGCCCATACATCTTATCATTGAGAAATATTTTGATCCAAAAACTTGCCACTACCCCCAAAACCTTCTTGGTATCTAGGAATACGACGAAAACAAGTATAGAGCTGTCAATTTGAATCATAACCTGCAGATCTCACCCCGTTAGACCTGTTGTGGGGCGGGTGCGAGTCAATCAAAATTAAATTATCAACATTTGCGGATTACGCGGGTCGGGCCTTGTAAATGGCGGGACAAGTCGGTGTATTTTTAGAAGCAGGTTTGCAGGTACCCGCATTTATGTGATAATGTTGTGTGTTTTTTTCAATCGAAAATGTTGCGGATTACCTACCATACCCGTTTTTTTGTTCAACCGGTAAAGTTTTTGTTTTCATAACATGCGGGTTACCCGCCAAACCCGTTTGACTAATGCGGAGCGGATTCGGATATCCAATCTATAACTCGTGAGTCTAGTAGGTTCTTTTTCGCCGGTAAAAAGAACCCGAACCTGCGGCGGGCGAGTCAGACGAGGCGAATCAGGCGAGGCTAATCAGCAGATAAGTTAGAGAATATTTAATAGAAAATTTTACTACGATAAATTCAGGAATAAATATATGTGATATCTAGTAAAATGACACATCAACAACAACAAAAAACGTAATAAAATCAGCAGATAAGTTCGGGGAAAAAAATTAATAGATAAATTTTTATGAATGATAAGTTTTTAATGTGAGACTAATTGCCAAAAAATATAAATAAGTAAGTATTTGATGTGAATTGAGTAATACATTTTTTTATACTTTGATCTTTGGTTTTTCATTTTTTATGGATCTTTTGTCGTCGAAAACAAAAGCTCTTCTTGTTTTATTCACATGATCAAACAATAGAGATGTAACATATCATGTAATGAAAGCACAACCCATGCATGAGACCTTGAAGTTGAAAACATGTCCAAGAAATTAAATCGATGACGTTGAAAACTAACATGCATTGTTCAAATTATTCACGTTGGCATCACCATCATCAACGTCAACTACAAGATTAAGTGTGCTCTTGTTCTTCTCAACATTACATGTGCCCATCACCATTGTTGTTGGTGCTTCCTTCTTCTTCTTGTACTTAAGGTAGATGATAAGTTGGAGAATCCCCAATGGAGTCCCCACCATATTAGGTGACTATGCACGTGTAAATCAACAATAAAAACGTTCTTTATATTATGAATGTTATTTCCCTTTTTTTCAATCCACAAAACAACGAAATTTCTAAATCAACAATTAGTTTTTTTGTGCTGTTTCAAGTACTATGCTAAATTAAGAAAATAAACTAAAAGAAAAGGAGTGAATTAGGAAAACGAACCGCAAGAAAGAGATCATGGCTGAGTAAACCATAGGCCATCCAAAGGGAGCTAGCCAGAAATGAGAAGAATGACAAGTAAAACGGCATGTATTCCACACTTTTTGTCTCTATCACTTTTTTCTGCACACACATTCTCATTAATTAGCTTGATCCATGAGTATCTATTCTTGTGTAGATCATATCTATAACAACAAGTAATTTCTTCGTTTCATAAAGAATTTTATTTTAAAATTTTATTCTTATTTCATAAAAAATGTTATTTTATATTTACAATGTAAACAATTAATACATTAAAATCTAGTTGTAATCTTATTGTTCTAATGTATTAATTAGTCAAAGGTAAAATAGAAATTTTAATATTATTATTATTAATATATGTGAAAATTTGTAAAATGACACTTTTTGTGAAAGAGAATATCTTATCGGTCTCGAGGCCAGAGCAGCTTTCAGTTACCATTATTCAATATTGTAATTTTAAAACTGGATGGCCTACTAGTACACCAGATTTGTCTATAGACATTAATTGCAACGATGCATATATAAAGCTTACCATCACAACGAGAGGAGAACCATACATGGAGACAGAAGCCACGAGGCCAACACTTCCGACGAATGACTTCCGGTGGCGGTGGTCGTCAAATACCACGGCTGAGATTGCCGTCGTTAACCCAAACACAACGATCACCGGAACAAACATAACACCAACCTTAATCTATATTCAAATGTTCATATATATGAATATCACCAATTTTATCTTACCAAAAGAATATGATTCTCTAATGAGCTACGTACCTTTTCTTTGGGCGACGCGTAGCAGAAATATATGAAAATGAAGATTGATTCGAGAAGGATGCCGACTCCATTAATGGTGACGAGAGGAAAATTCTCCCAAAGATGACTCACAATCGGTAAACCGTACCAAGTATATATCAAACAGTTGAAGAGTGTCATAACGTAAGGAAAACATGAGAATTCCTCTGTGTTTTTCTTCTTAAACACCCTTGAAAATGTTAATCTACAATACCAATTACGTGGGAAAAAAAAAGTTATAGTTTACTTTCTTGGTTAATTCAAATTAAATTGGCTATTTGATTTTTAAAAGGTTCTTTTTTGTATACGTACATTGGAGCTGTATAGAGCAACAAGGAAGCTCCGTTTCCTGTGGAGAGTACATAAATAAGTTTTAAAACAAAAACAAAAATCATACAGTTTTTGTTTCTTGTAAGTATTGTCAAAAACAAAATAAACAGTTTCTGGCAGTGTACTTAGACAGAAAACTAAGTTTAAAGAATTATTGAAATCCAATGAGCAAGAAAATATAAATATTACACAAAAACTAATAATAAAGAAAAGATACCCAAAATTCCGACTGATAATCGAAGTTTATCATCACCCATTTTGATTGGCCGGAAGAACGAAGATTAGGGAATAGTTGGGAAGTAGGAGTGTTACGCCAATAATGTGTGTATGTGTGTATATATATATAATAACATGTCTTTGGTGTTCATTTTAAAATAATATTCACAAGTTTGGGACATTCTAAATTTGATCACAAGTTTGGGACATTTGGTAAATTTTTATCACTTTTATTCCAAAGGTTATTATATTGGTGTGATTTTCAATTTTTTTTTCACCATAAGGACATGGTTAAACTTTTTTTTATAATCCATATAGGGATTAAGTTTGAATTAATTTTTTTGTTTGAAAAGTCAAACATAATAAAATTTACCAAAAAATTAGAATAGCATAAAATCGTCATACACGGATAAAGTTTCATGAACTAAAAACGAACATAGAAAGATGGATTACATATCGAAGCGGTCAAAATTTTGAAATAGTTTACGTCTTAAGTTTTTTAATATCAAACTCGTAGAGAGTTATTAAATTATTTAAAAGACATTTTCAGACGTGTGTGGAGATTAAATAGTTTGTTCATATGATATCTTCCACACACATATTATACAAGAAATTTGCACGCATAACTTTAGATGATATATCACACAAATTATGTGCTTCAACAACCTATAAGCAACCATTCCATCACAAATTACAAACGCATATGCAAAGTATATCTTATAAAAGAAATTTTATTGGATTATAATTTATATATTCGTTATAAAATTTATCGATATTGTATTTCGTTTAACAGATTGTGAAGGTTCACGGGGTACATTAATGTCTTCAATAGACGATTCTGATGGTTAAAAAGGGTCGACACAAACTTTGGTTATTTTGTTTGTTTCATACTAGATTCCGAAATCTCAAATAAAGAAGGCAATTTTGTTTAAGTGCTTATGGAAAGTATAATAGAAAATGATAAAATGGATATAGTCATATAGATAAAACGGAACTTCAATTAAAAATGTTAAAACAGTTTTTATGTGACATAGCGAATTAACTAGCTATATCAGTGTGTTTACATATTAATTGGCCTTACTCTTCTAAAAAAAATATTATCTAAATTAATATTTCAATCCAAGATCGACAATGGTCTTAGTCGTACATTTCGCTTGATTGTTGGATAAAAAATACCTCTTGAACACTACAAAAAAATACACCGATTTCCGACGGAAAAAATCGGTCAGGAATTTCTGACCAATTTCAGACCAAATACCGAAGAAAAGTAACATGTCAAGATTTGGTCGGAAATTCCCGACAGATTTTTATTGGTCGGAAAATCGTCGGAATTCCCGACCGATTTCCGACGATATAAAAACCGATTTAAGAGCGTCGGAAATCGGTCAAGATTTCCAACAAATTTTTTATATGCATATATTTTTAAATATGAAATTTTAATACATTTTCAAAATTTAGAAATTTTCCAATTTAGTAATATACATTTATTTTTAGTTATATAAAAATTTAGAACATTTGCATTTATTTTCTAATTTAGTAATATGCATTTGGAAAATGTATCCGATTCGGTCGGGAATCGGTCAAAAATTCCCGACCGATTTTTGACGGTTATGTATATCATCAAATAAATGTGTTGTGATACATTTATAACATGTGTTTTTAAGACCGGTCAGAAATCGCTCGGGAAGTTATGAACATTTGGTGTTTCAAAACCTCAAATAGCAAAAATTTGATTACTTTTATGATTGCTAGGGTTATATATGATATTTTGAAAGAATTGAATGTTCAAATATCTTAAGAATCACTCATTCAGAGTTTTTAATCAAAACCAAAACCCTACAAGAAACCGAAAAGTGTGAATATAGGTTCTATGTTTCGTTATGAAAGGTTAAACTCATTCTCCATTGGATTCATATAAATCGTGATATACTTTATTTTATGTTTACCTATTAAGTTAGTTGTTAGACATCAGATTAATTAGTAGATGTTTCTTAAATCCCATCTGGTTTGAAAATTTAGTATTTCAGACCCTAAACCCTATATGGTCGGAAATCAGTCGGGAATACCCGACCGATTTCTGACGGAATTTATAAAAACCTAGCTTTTTCGAAAATTTTCATATATGTCGGAAATCGGTCGGAATTCCCTACCGATATGAAAATTTTCGGAATTTACACGTGTTTATTACCCAATAAAAGAGCATGCAATTTTTTGGATCGGTCGGAAATTTGTCAAAAATCCAACCGATTTCCGACATATCTAAAAAAAACCGAGAAAATTGACCGCCAAACGAAATAATTACGCGGTTTATTAATTAATTTCCGACTAATTCCCGACCGAATGGATCGATCGGAAATCAATTGCTCTAAATCAACGATTTCTTTTCTTCTTCCTCATTTCGTTTCATCCTTTGCTTCTCTCTCTTAGATCTCTTTCCACCGACGCCTCGACTCGCCGTTAGTAACCCATCTTCTTTTCCTCTTTTCTTCTCCTAATACTTTCTTCTCTTCTATTTAATTAGGTCGCCCGAGCCGCTCTGCCGATTGCCTCTGCCGCCGTCCCTCCTCTGCCGCCCCCTTCTACTAGCTTTCACCATGTAAGCATGATTAGGTTGTTAGATTTGTGGTTAGAATTGTGTAATTAGCAAATATTAGGTTGTTAGATTTGTGGTTAGATTTTTGTTTAATATTTTTGTTTAGGTTATAAATTTTAGTTTAGGTTCTAATTTTTTGTTTAATATTTTTTTATAATAGGTTGTTAGATTTGTTTAGGTTATAATTTTTTTTAGAAAAATTAGAATAGTAGAATATTTTTAAGCATTTTACAATTGATTTTTAAAATTTTAATGTTATATAAAACTTTTTTTGCAATAAAAAACAAAATCAGAATTTTCGTAATTTTTTCGAGGTTTTGGTAATACTTTTAGTATTTTTTATAATTTTTATAAATTCTTACATCTAACAAATTTTGCGTTTTTTCGAGGTCGTACGATAGTTTTGATTACATTCGCCGTGGTGGTTTGTCTCGAGGGACGCAACCATGTTAACATAGCGGTGGTTCGTCTGGAGGGACGCATCCACATCAACATAGCGGTGGTTCGTATCGAGGGCCGCAACAACTTCAACAAGACGGTTCGTCAACGGGGACACCGAAATAAAGTTAGGTGCTACACAAGAGTAGTTTACAGAGACAAAGTCGGATATTGCTGGCATGGCAGGATATTTGAAGATGAAGTTCCCTGATTACCCGGGAATAGGAAGGGGAACGGGAACGGGAACATAAATTAATTTTTATGTTTTTGTATTTTGAAAATAATTTTCTTTAATTTCAAAATAATTAATAAATTTATGCACAATTTAAATATTGAATTTTCATTTTCGAATTTAATTTAATTTTAATAATTTTCATTTCCGAATTTATTAATTAAATAAATTTTTATTTTTTATTTTCGAATTTTTTAATTCCTGTCGGGAATCGGTCGGGAAATTTGCTCCGTGAGGGTTCGGTCGGGAAATTTCTGACGAGTTTTAACCATCGGAAAATGGTCGGAAATTTATTACCGTCGGTAAATCGTCGAAAAATTCCCGACTATTGATATCTGTCGGAATATTTTTGTCGTCGGAAATCCGTCAAAAATTCTCGACCAATTTCCGATGGATTTTGATTTCCGACGAGATAGTCTCGACGGGTCAAATTAGTCAGAAAATGATTGGGAAAAGTGTTTTTCGACGGGTTCCCGTTAGATATGGCCGTCGAAAATCGCATGTATTCTTGTAATGGAATGGACATTTCAATTCTTGTATATATCCGTAATCACATAAACCCATCTACAATTTATATTGGTTAAAGCTGTGATATATGAATATTTACCAAACAATTATGATTTGGTGTTATTCAATCTTTTGCTTTAAATAATAAGTTTTTAAAACAATATTAAACTTAATCTAAAAAGATATTCAGTGACTGTATGTACATTTAAGGGGTTTTTTTTGTCAACCGGAAAAACAAATTATAACCAGATGGTTTCTATACCAAAATCTAAACTAAAATCCGCCGAACATGTATTTCTATGTGAATTTTGTAGTAGCCAAATAGATAATTTTGAGTTTCTATAAAGGTAGCAAACTAACTATAGTGAAGTTATATTTCAATATCGTTAGGTGAATTTTTAAAAAGATGAAATAATATAAATATATTTATGTACACGCATAACTTTTTCTTTTTTGATAACTTAATGCATAATTATTATGTTAAGATATACTATACATTTTTATCACCAATAATGAATGCATGCTTTTAACAAACAAACAAAAAACAATAATGCATGCATTAAGGCATATAAAATATTTAATTTAAAGGGCCAAATAAAGAATTGAAAAATCGCATTTTAAACCTTCATAGATGAAAAATGTAATATTTTAAATTTTGAGAGATTTGCACTAGCATTTTAAAACTTCAAAGTAACGAAACTAACACATTAAACCTTCAATGTGACAATTTTGTTCGCGCCGCCAAAAATGTGACTGGAACTGTTCAGTTTCCGGTAAAAAGATGGTGACATGTCAATTTTTTTTTTTGTCAACAGTTTAAATACTTAGAACGGTTCAAAAATCTAAACTGGAGGTACCGAATTTACAAAAGTAATATCCACTGGGTAGACACGAGCACTCCTTGCTAACTTGTCTGCCGTTGTGTTGTTTGCACGTGGAATGAGTGAGATTGGAAAAAAAAAAATCTCCTTACTCTTCACGAATTATTCCAAGTGTAATGCAAAAGCCGGCCAATAATTTTAATTTTAATTATTTATTTATTTTAATTAAAAAAAATAAAAAAAAAGATTCGAAAATTTGAAAGAAAGAACGTGATCAAAGAAAATCTTTTCAAATTTTCGAATCCTTTTTTAAAAAAAAATCTTTTTTTGTTTTTTGTTTTTTTTGTTTTTTTTTTGTTTTTTTAATTAAAATAAATAATTAATTAAAATTAAAATTATTGGCCAGCTTTTGCATTACACTTTAGAAGAATTCGTGAAGATTAAAGATGTGTTTTTTGTTTTCTCAATCTCACTCATTCCACGCGCAAATAACACAACGGCATGCAAGTTAGCAATAAGTCCTCATGTCTACCCAGTGGATATTACTTTTGTAAATTCGGTACCTCCGGTTTGGATTTTTGAACCGTTTTAGATATTTAAGCTGTTGACAAAAAAAAAAAATTGATATGTCACCATCTTTTTATCGGAAACTGAACAGTTTCAACCACATTGAAGGTTTAATGTGTTAGTTTCGTTACTTTGAAGATTTAAAGTGCTAGTGCAAATCTTTCAAAATTTAAAATGCTACATTTTTCATACATGAAAGTTTAAAATACGGTTTTCCCAATAAAAAATAGAGTGATAACGTTTTCGTAAGCAGGTGTGGCTGTGTTGTTGGATTTGTTGGAATCGTAGTGGAAATGGGCACCAAAGACTTCCACTCTTCCTTCGTGTCCATATTTGCTTATTCTATTTTGTTCTCCACAAAAAAAAACACAACCTTTTCGTAATCATTTAATTATACGTTAATGTGAAAATATTACGAGGCACTATCGACGTATACTTTGATTTATAAAAAGCAAAATAAAAAGATACCAAAATGTTATAGTGTAGGAATGGACTTACGGATAATCCAACCAAAAATCTGATCCTAGTAGGAGTGGACCGGATTGTTTAATATAGACTCAATTGAAATGGACCAGACACGAAATCGACTTGTGGATGTCTAAGTTTTTTTATTTTATTGTTCTTCTTTTTCTTTGTGAGAAGATATCTAAGTGCATCTCTAATTGGAGGTTTTAAAGAGGTTCTTAGAGAGTATTTGCTCAAAATTTAAATAAAAAAGGATAAATATCTTTAGAACCGGTTCTAATTTAAAAGTTTTTAGAACTCTTAAGAGACTCATACGTGTCACAATGATATTGGTTTCAGATTTTTAGTTTTTTTAAAAACAAAAATTTTCTCAATCGACAGTCTCTCATTTTTCTTTCTCTCCGATAGAACCGGATTTTCACCTCGTATACCACTATGTGGGAATTTTTAACCATCACTACCCTAAGTTAATCACAATACCCCTCTCTGAGTGAAACGGCGAAAATATCCCTGAGCTTTTTTAAATAAAATATCACCTAGTATTACCCAGTATTACACCCTAGTATTACACCCTAGTATTACACCCTAGTATTACCCAGTATAATTACCAGGTTATACCACGCAGAGGGGATTCGAACCCTGGTCGCGCGAGCGCAGGTGACGCGCGTGGAGCTCGCAACCACTGAGCTCTCGTGTTTTTCGTTGTCATCTTACCGATTTAATTCTATTTAACATTTACAACCATTCATTAAGGGTAAAATCGACATTTTACCAGAAAGGGAGATTTGTGATTAAAATTTGACAAGAGTGGTATACGAGAAGATGGTCCGATAGAACCTAGACGAAGGCTCGGGAAGTAAAGAGGTGAGGATTTTTCCGTATACTTTCTCCGCCATCGGAATCGCCATCTCCATCGGCGTCTCCGTTCTCGGCGCTGCCTGGTAATAAAATCCTTTCTCATTCCTATTTTTCTCCCAATTTTGATTCGCGAAACCATCGTTTTTACGAAGATTTTTGCTCTCTGTATCTGATTTAGAGGAATTTACATCACGGGAAGTAGTTTGATCGGTGCCGCCATAGAAGCTCCTCGTATTACTTCAAAGAATCTCATCAGGTATGTCCACGATTCAAGGCCTTGCAAATTTCAGGAAAATTGTGTAAATTAGATCGAATTGAAGAAAGATTGGTTGACCTAAGATTCGTCAATTTTTGACTTGTTGAATGATATACAAGAAACTGACTTCTGATTTTAGATGATAGAACTATGTAATAATGAACAAAGTGTTTTGATTTTCAGTGTAATTTTTTGTGAAGCCGTAGTTATATATGGTGTTATTGTTGCAATCATACTACAAACAAAGCTGGAGAGTGTGCCATCATCAAAGATGTATGATGCTGAGTCTCTAAGAGCTGGATATGCAATCTTTGCTTCTGGAATCATCGTCGGATTCGCAAACCTCGTATGCGGGTCGGTGTTATCTTCCTTCATTTCCTCTTATGCTTCATATTCATATCACTGGATTCTTTTTTTGTTTTCTCTGTGTTAAATCTTATGATATGCCTTAACGTGGTTCTTGGTAGAATTTGACAGAGTTATTTGTTGCTGGTCCTTTCTTATGCAATACTCTTTCAGGAAAGCTTAGGCCATGAGTATGTCAGAAATTTGGCCGGAGAGATTGCAGAAGAGTATACAGTGCGTCAGGTTAGAAAACAATTTCGGTCAAACTCTCATGGTAAATTTTTTCTTCTTTGAATCCATTTCTTTGTTTTTGGGAATTTAGCTTTGTTGGAGTGTTTAAGTTTGAATAAATATTTGATTCTGTTTTTTAGTCAATAATAGACCAAGTCTTACGGTCAAATTTGTTACACGGTCAAATTTGTCGCTCTGCACTTTTGCTGCAAGTTTTGCATTTCCAGTTCTTGTAAAGGCTATTTAAGCAATTGTCTTTGATTAAATAAGAAATAAGTTTCAGAATCCAAATACAAGAGCATTTGATTATTACAAATTGGTATCAGAGCTCTGTTGGATCTTTGAGAACTTTGAGAAAGAAACCGCAGTTTCAAAACACGAGTGTGAGGAGAGATGGGAGACGACAAAATGAAGCTACCCCAGTTCGATGGACACTGGGATCATTGGAGTGAAGTTATGGAAAACTTCTTCAGAGCAACAAAATTGTGGAAGCTGATCGAGATCGGGTTCGAGGAGCCAGCAACCGCAACGGTGCTTTCGGAAGAACAGAGGCTGCAACTGGACGATGCCAAAATAAAGGACCATACGGTCAAGCACTACCTTTATAAAACTATTGATAGGGTAACGCTTGAGCAGATCTTGGATAGGATATCATCTAAGATCATATGGGACTCAATGAAAAGGAAGTATGGAGGCAATGATCGGGTGAAGAAGTCTTTGCTGCTAAAGTTGAGAAGAGATTTTGAGGTGCTGGAGATGAAAGAATCTGAAAACGTGGAGGAATACTTCACGCGTGTGCTAGCCATCGCAAACCAAATGAGAAGTAATGGAGAAATCATGAGTGACCCGAAAGTGGTGGAGAAAATTCTGAGAACTCTGAGTGAGAAGTTCATGTATGTGGTGGTGTCCATAGAAGAATATAAGGACATTGAAAGCCTCTCACTAGAAGAATTGCTGAGTTCTCTTATTGTCCTTGAACAGAAGTTCAAAAAACATGACAAAGGAGATGATCATGTGCTGAAAGTGACTTACGAAAGAGGAACTGGAACCAGAGGAAGGGGTTTCAACGGAAGAGGCAGAGGACGTGGTCGAGGAAGAACATTCTCAAACAAAAGCACGGTGGAATGCTACAAGTGTCACCGACTTGGACATTTCCAAAACGAATGTCCAAAGTGGGAAGAAGAAGCAAACTATGCAGATTTTGAAGAGATGTTGTTAATGGCTTACATCGAAGAGGAGGAAGATGGTGAAAAGCTTGAAGCTCGAATGGAAGATGCAGAGCTGTTGTTGATGACGTACTCTAGGAAGCAAGAAAATCTGAGGAGAAGAGCATGGTTCCTTGATTCTGGGTGCTCAAATCATATGAGTGGAGATCGAGAACTGTTCTCATAAATGAATGTCAACTTCAAGCACTCAGTCAAGATGGGAAATGACAAACGAATGGAGATAGTTGGCAAAGGGAATGTGAAGCTAGTTCTAAACGACTCAGTGTACACAATAAGTGA
Organism: Eutrema japonicum; assembly: GCA_030161315.1. NCBI lineage: Eukaryota > Viridiplantae > Streptophyta > Magnoliopsida > Brassicales > Brassicaceae > Eutrema > Eutrema japonicum. Next base: position 39,088,166 of record BSQW01000005.1, read on the forward strand.
TGTGTATTACATACCTGAACTCAAAAACAATTTATTGAGTCTCGATCAACTCCAAAAAAAGGATCTGAGTATCATCATACGGAAAGGAGCCTGCAAGATTTACCATGGTAAAAGAGGTTTGATAGCTGAAAGCAAGATAAGTGTGAACAGGATGTTCATGTTAATTGATCAAGGTGATAAGGCTAAACCAAGCCTGCAACGGTGCCTGAAAACAGTCTCAGAAGACATAGGGAAGCTGTGGCATGAACGCTATGGACATCTTAGTCATCGCGGCATGAAAACACTGCAAAGCAAGAAGATGGTACGCGGTCTACCAAATTTTGACACACAGAAGTTAACCTGCTCAGATTGCCTAGTTGGAAAGCAGCCGAGGAATCCCATCCCTAAGAAGAGCACATGGAGAGCAAAAGAAGTCATTGAACTGCTACACTCTGATATATGTGGCCCAATCATGGGTGTACTTCTTGAAAGAAAAGTCAGAGGCTTTTAATCAATTTAAGATGTTCAAAAGAAAGGTGGAGATTGAGACAGGGAAAAACATCAAATGCTTAAGAACTGATCGAGGAGGGGAGTACATCTCTCATTTGTTCTCTGACTATTGTAAGGAGCAAGGAATTAGAAGACAACTAACCACTGCATATACACCCCAGCAAAATGGCGTTGCAGAAAGGAAGAATCGCACTGTCATGAACATGGTCAGGTCCATGCTCTCAACTCGGAAAGTGCCAAAGATTTTCTGGACAGAAGCAGTAAATTGGACATTCTATATTTTGAATAGATGTCCTACCTTGGCTGTAAAAAACGTCACCCGACAAGAAGCCTGGAGTGGTGTGAAGCCTAGTGTGGAGCACTTTCGAGTATGGGGAAGCATAGCTCATGCGCATATCTCAGATGAGAAACGAGGTAAATTAAACGATAAGAGCACCACCTGCATATTACTTGGTTTCTCAGAAGAATCAAAGGGGTATCGGTTTTATGATCCGAAAACAAAAAAAGATCATTATTAGTAGAGACGTGATATTTGAGGAATCAAAAGGCTGGAACTGGGAAGGAGATCATGATCACACAGATTCTGAGTTAACCTGGAAAGATGACGATATGACATGGGAAGAAAGTGGAGATGAGGACAGTAATGCAGGAGATTCGAGTAATGCATCAGAGGAGTTTGAAGAAGCTCAAATTGAGCAACCTGTGGAAGTTAGGGAGAGACGAGTAACTAGACCTCCACGCTATCTCAATGATTATGTCACTGGGAATGAAGCTATAGACGAAGAAGATGAAGTAAACATGGTTGAGATCAACTCATCTGATCCATCAACCTTTGAAGAAGCAGAGAAAAGTCTAAAATGGAGAGATGCCATGGATGAAGAGATAAACTCGATTGAGAAGAACCATATTTGGGAACTCGCAAATCTACCGGATGGAGCTAAGTGCATTGGGGTAAAATGGATCTACAAGACAAAACTCAATGAACATGTAGAGGTGAATAAATACAAGGCACATTTAGTGGCTAAGGGATATTCTCAAGAGCATGGGATTGATTATACAGAAGTATACGCACCAGTTTCTCGGATGGACACCATCAGAACTATTCTATCCACATCAGCTCAGAAATCTTGGGATATTTATCAGCTGGATGTCAAGTCAGCTTTTTTCATGGAGTTCTTGTGGAAGATGTTTATATACAGCAGCCTAAAGGATATGAAGTAGAAGGAAATGAGGACAAAGTCTACAAGCTCCATAAGGCTTTGTATGGGCTAAAACAGGCTCCAAGAGCTTGATTCAGTCGAATTGAAGAATATTTCTCTAAGGAAGGGTTCGTGAAGTCGCTAAATTAAGAAACTTTGTTTCTTAAGACCAACAAGCGAGGTAACATTCTGTTTGTTAGCATCTATGTGGATGATTTGATATACACAGGAGATAATATTTCTATGATGAGAGAATTCAAGATGTCAATGCAAAGGGAGTTCGATATGACTGATCTTGGAAAAATGAGATACTTTCTGGGAGTTGAGGTGATGCAGACATCACACGGGATTCACATTTCTCAGGCCAAGTATGCTCTAGAGGTCTTGAAGCGTTTCGATATGGAAAACTGTAATGCAGTATGCAATCCAATGGTGCCTGGAAATAAGGTTGACAAGGATGAGGATGGAGACCAAGTTGATGAGACTCTCTATAAGCAAATGATAGGAAGTCTGATGTACATTACAACTACAAGGTCGGACTTACAGTTTACTGTAAGTTTACTAAGCCGTTATATGTCTAGACCCACAGAATTGCACATACAAGCAGCTAAGAGAGTTCTGAGGTACTTAAAGGGTACAATGGATTTTGGGATTTAGTTTAATAGAGGAGGAACCGGAGAGCTGGTAGTCTACACTGACAGCGATTTTGCAGGAGATATTGATAGCAGGAAAAGTACTTATGGCTATGTGTTTCTCATGAACGATGCAGCAGTGACGTGGTCATCAAAGAAACAACCAATTGTCACACTCTCTACCACAGAAGCAGAGTATGTGGCTGCATCAGCTTGTGTGTGTCAAGTGATATGGTTCAAAAGGATATTGGAAGAGCTGGGGTACAATGTAGAAGGAAGTACTGCTATCTTGTGCGACAACACATCAATGATTAAGCTCTCTAAGAATCCAGTCTTTCATGGAAGGTGCAAGCACATATGTGTACGTTTCCATTTCTTGCGAGATTTGGTTAATGATGGAGTGTTACATCTTGAGCATTGTGGATCAGAGGAGCAAGTTGCTGACATTTTTACAAAGCCGTTGAAGCGTGAAACGTTTGAAAGATTGAGGAGCAAGCTTGGAATTTGCTCGCTTACAGATAAGCTAAGCTGTGTACACCAAGCTTAGTTTAGGGATGGTTTGTTGGAGTGTTTAAGTTTGAATAAATATTTGATTATGTTTTGTAGTCAATAATAGGCCAAGTCTTACGGTCAAATTTGTTACACGGTCAAATTTGTCACTCTACACTTTTGCTGCAAGTTTTGTATTTCCAGTTCTTGTAAAGGCTATTTAAGCACTTGTCTTTGATTGAATAAGAAATAAGTTTCAGAATCCAAATACAAGAGCATTTGATTATTACAAGCTTGACATTGAATGGTTTTTGGGAATTTAGTTTGACAGAGAGGATGGCGTTTTATCATTTGATGGGAAATATCTGTGGAGAAGTTTTGGAGCGAAAGCTTGGCAATGTCAATGAATGCTTCAAGGATTTGTGAGTTCACATGAAACACAAGAGGAGTATGCTTTAAGAAGAACATACCTACTTTCAATATGGCAATGTCAATGAATGAATGCTTAAAGATTTATATTTTATTTTTTGGGGTCAAAAGATGGAAAAAATGTATTGTGTATGTGTGAATGCTTCAAGGTTTTTATGTATTTTGGGGTTACACGCATTATTAACAATTGGTGCTTCTTTCTATTCATATTGAATAATCATGATTTTGTTTTAGAATTTTGGAGATCCTCTGTTTTTTTTTTTAAGAAAGGAAAATCATTTGTTCTATTAGAGCAACTCCAACAACCCCTTATTCCTTTATATTATAAGGTTTTTTCAACTCCAACAACCCTTTATTCCCTTATATTATAAAGTTTTGAATAGTGAAACCTCAAATTTAAGGGTTCACTATTCAAAACCTTAAAACTATTGTATATTTTCAAATTTAGTCCCCAAAATTATAATTATCACAAATAATTGTACTATATTTAGTTTAAGATAGTTTAAATACCTTAAAATAAAATTCACAAGTTATTAATATTGAAGATATACCGATTAGAAATGCAAGATCAGCACCAGAGATAACTGTTGAATTGGCGGTAAATGAAAATGCTCGATTTCAGCAATTTTTAGCTCGTAATAAAAAAATAAAAAATAAGGAGGATCATTTTTCACTTTGAAATGCATTGATCGATCATATATGGGATCATTATGGAAATGATGCTTAAGTAATTTGGTATTTTATATATAACTTTATTATTTGAGTTTATGTGTGTATTTTATTATTATATATGTAATTTATATTATCATGTAACTTTTATCATGTAATATTGTGTGTTGTGTTTGTGTAATATTTTAAAGTGTGTTTCATATTTATTTTAAGAAATTTTATCTTTATTATTAGTTTTTATTAATTTTGAGGACCATTATGCAAATTAAAAATATTTTTAAAGATAGATTTAAGGTTTTATTGTTGGAGCAATCTCCCTTTAAAACTTTATTTTAAAGTTTTGCTCCCCTTAAAATTAAGAGGTTATTGGAGTTGCCCTTATAGCATTGTTCGCAAATGCTTTTTGAAATAGTCTAAAGACTATGAATACTTTACTTTAACAGGAAACAAGAAATCAAATTTTTTTTATTTTTTTAAAAACCCCACTTGGGGTTCTACTATTGGAAGAGCATAAAATTAAAAACATGAAATGAGGTTCTTAATTTACAATTTTTCAAAATTATTAATAAAAATAATGGTAAGAACCCCATTTGGGCTAAATTTTCAAAAAAATTCAAATTTAAAGTTCACAAATACAAAAAAAACAAATAGAGCTAAATCTCATAATTGAACTAAATAAAAAAACTGTAAACATAGTGGTCATCGTCATTCGTCAAAATAGATAATTTTTATTATTTATTATTCTAGTTCATAAAATTTATAATTATTTAATTATAAATCATGATATTAACCATTTATTGTCATCAGGTAACCGTAACCGTATCTAACCGTAACCGTATTAACTGGACTCGTATTTAACCGTAACCGTTTTAACCGTATATTAAACGGTTAAGATTAAGGTTTAAAAAAATTATAACCGTAACCGGTGGTTAAATAACTTTAACCGCATTAACCGTAACCGTAACCGTGGTCATGCTTAGATTCTTAGTTCATACAGTTGGTTATAAAGCACAAGAAAGTTAAGAAAATCAAAAGCATAGTATTTGAAGTCGTAAATTTAGAGATAAAAGTTTGATGGGAGAAGCTATTCAATTTTAAAACCAAACGAAGAAAACATAAACTATAGAGAAATCTAGGGTTCCATGACTCCCTCCATGAGGTGAAAATAACATCTTTTGAACCTTTTGAGAGATCGGATTGTCTTTTTGATTTTTTTCTCATGTTGGGAATCGTTGTTTGAGCCAGTGGCAGATCCAAAAACGTATTTTATCGGGGCAAAATATATATTAAAATACTAGTTATATAGAAATTTAAAATATAAAAACAAAAATATTAGTTGACAACAAAAAAATCTAATATATTATATAAATACATTTTGCACGTCTTATTTTCTAATATTTCACGAATATTAAAAATTTCATATATGATAATTTTTTTTCTTTCCAAAAATAAAAAACAAAATCAATTTTAATTTGAAAAATAAGAAATAACACTGCATAACCAAAAATTTAAATTTGTATATAAAAACAAAATCTTGGTTGTAAAAAGAAAAGAAGAAGATAAAAATCACGAGAATAAAATTTGTTTTTTTCCAAAAAATATTATATAATATAGAATCCAGAACTATCGTTTCACAAAAAAAATGTTTGAACCATATATTTTTGCATTTAAATAACTAGTAAACAAAAAAGAAAAATTTTAAACAAATAGAGTTGAAATATGGAAAGTAAAATTACTGAACAATTAAAAATAGGAAACTGTAGGCAGAAAAATTAAAAACCGGGGGCAAATTAAAAAATTGTTATGGATGCATTAATTGAAATTGGTTATAATTAGAACATAATTTTAAAAAAAAAATCTGGGGGCAAGTGACCCCATTACTATATATATGTAGCAGCAAAAAATGAAAGGTGTAGAGGATGGGATTAGATATCCCCTTGGCTACGTGCTTTGCTTTCTGTAATTATTGTTTTTTAATTTCATAACCATATTTTATATGAATATATTATGTTTCATGACGAAGCTTGGTCAAAGAATGAGATGGTCAAAGTTAACGAATGAATTAGTTGAAGTCTCAGTTTAGAAAGTCAGGTGTTTGCCCAAAACGTTTATTTTTTTTCTCTCCCAAATTAGTATGATAAATTCAATAATAAATTAGGACAGTATTATTACCTGCTTGCTGAATCAGACAGTCATTTCACAATTCTATAGGAATTTTGTCTATAGACCAATGCAGATTACTACAATTCTTTTCCTTTTTGGCGATTTATCGCACATATTCATATCGTTAATCATTTTGATTCGAGTATATCCTGAGTACTATAATATACTCCAGAAATAAATAAAAAACAGTTATTCAATCTTGGATAATTGCAGAAAACTATTCACATGCATCAATTCAAGATAAATACCTTAAAATAGCACAACAAATATTTTTTTCCAAATCTAGCACACCAAATTTAAAATTCCTATAAAATAGCACAAATAATTATGTGAAAATATATTTTTACCCAAACTAAATTAAAAATGAAATTAAAATATTATGTTTGGGTTCACTATTTCCTATTTAGGGTTTAATTTTTTCTATTAGAAAATGATTTTAGGTCATTTTAATATTAAATTTGTGATATTATTGTCCATTTTAAATATTTTTTTCTAACTTTGGAACAAAAGTGTGTTATTTTGGACAATTACCCTCAAATTATATAGGGAGATATAAAAATTTAAAAGTTAAGAGTCCCCAAATAATATAAACTAGATTCTAAATATGTGCGTCCGCACATGATAAAGTTTTTTTGTAATATATAAAATGTGAAATGGAGAATAAGAACTAAATTAAGTGTTATTTATTCAAATATATTTAATTTGTAATTTTTAAATTTATAATAAATTTAATAAATGTTTGGCATCAGATTTAATACATTTTTTGGGGTAAAATAGAAGGTTTAATACATGTTTAGCAACATGTTTAAGTCATTTTAAAAATAAAATAAAAAGTTCTTGGAAACAGATTCCAAAAATCAAAAATGTTTATATATTAATAGTATAGATATCCAAAATAAAATTTGATAAAAACTATACATTCAATCCGATCATGGTCGAATACACCACTTACACGTATTATGAAAAGGTCATGAATGTGTACTATATATCCAACAACAAAAGAGGTCAAATATACCTTCGTACTTTAATCACTTATAGTTTCGAATTTTTTGTTATCCATATAAACTACTATTACAACTACATCGTCGAGGTCAGCTATTGTTTCGATTTTTTCTTTTTGTTACAACTATTACACATACAATTAAAATATTATTTTTTTGAACCTTACATTTACATTCATCCGTATGCTTTAAATTATTACATAAACATTTAAAATATTCATCCGTATGTTTTAGTTACTTTTCTATAGCTTCGAAATTCGGGCCCCACACTAGTACATTTTTGTGGTTCTAAACTATGCAATTGATAATACCATGGCATAACGTAAATCATCCCTCCAAAGAATTAGACCAAAAATATAATAGAACTAGGCCAGTACACTTTTATTCAAAAAAAAAAAAAACTAGGCCAGTACACATTTAGTATGTTTTAGTTACTTATATTTCAACATATTTTTTCTTATTCATATAATCAACTATTACAATTAGGATTGAAAAATATTGTAGTATATATCCACTTCAATTTGTTATTCGTTAAGTTTGGATTTTAAAATCCATATAACTATAAGCTAATGAAAAGAAACAAATATCATAATTCAATATCCACTAAAAGCACACAAAAAACACAAATGCTAAAAATTCAAAATTTTGCTCCGGAAATATAAATAAGTACATATATGCGTCTCTATGTATAAAGATAAATAGACAAATATTAAATTTCTATATGTAATTTCAATAACACAAACTTCAAATAAATTGTATAAGTATGAAAAGTTAATAATTAAGAGCTTAAAATGGATTTGAAATGAATATTGTAATTTATTCGTAATGAATTTTGATTTATTTTAAGATTTTTATTTCTTTTTTTTGTTAATTTTTATGGAACAAATCAGATATCTGGTTAAATACCTAAATAGATGAATGTAAAATGGTTTATAGAACAGTGATGATTATTGTTTCAGAGTTGTTATTTCGGATTCTGGATCCCGTTTTCAATGGAAGTACATCACTATTTATATTAAGATTACGATGGTAGATTAGACAGGACGGGCAGAACAGGTTGATCGATTGGATATGACGGATTGGCCGGCCTTTCTTTAGTAGTTTCGGTGGCAATCCACCCCATTGCCCCGTAGGCCGTTCGGTCGAGCTAAATGGGCTTGATAGGTTTTAATCGTTTGATGGACGGCCGATTGCTTAGTGGATCTATCGCTAGGTAGACCGATCTATATTTGGGAAGGATCTTAGAACGCGAGGTGAAGCGCCCACTTCCAATAGATGAATCACTACAAGAAAACAGGTGTATTTCCAACGGCAATTCCGACGGCAATAATTCCGTCGGAAATTTCTGACGACTTTCTGACGGATTTCCGACTAACTTCTCATCCGTCGGAAATCCGTCGGAATTCCGTCGGAAATATTAACCCGTCGGAAATCCGTCGGACACTTTTCGACAGATTTCCGATGACTTTTTGACGAATTCTGATGTTGCCGACATACTGCCGACGGATTTTTGACGACGTTCATCCGTCGGAATTTTCCGACGGACTTCCGACGGATTTCCGACGGATTACCGACAGATGCCGACATGGTTGCCGATATCGATAATATCTACTTTATATCCGTCGGAAAATGCACAAAATTTTCCTTATAAAAACGTTTCCACGCTTCATTTATAATCACAAAAAAAAAATCTCTGTTATCTAATTCCTTACGAAAATGTCTTCTTCAAATCCTTATAATTATTTTCGATCATGGATGGACAAGCCTCATCAAATTCCGGACACGGGCCTAGTTACGGAGGAATTCAAAAAAGGTCTACAGGTATTCATGGCATTTGCGGGTATGCAGAAGAAAGCAAAAAAAAACCGGTAAAATCTATTGCCCTTGTACCAATTGTGGGAATCGTAGATTTATCGTGATAGATGAAGTATGGTCACACTTGTATTGTCATGAGTTTATGCCGGGTTACAAGATTTGGTATTATCATGGAGAAAATGATACAATGGTGGATAATTATGCTAGTACTAGTGAACATTATACTGGGGATAACACTAGCTTAGAAGAACCCGCAATGGAAGAACAAAGTACTGTAGGTCATGTTCAGATGGTGAACGATGCATTTCGTGAAAGTATACCATCGGTTGCTGAGTATGGAGATAGGGGAGAAGAACCTAATTTAGAAGCTCGAAGATTCTTTGATATGTTAGACGCTGCTAAACATCCGTTATATGATGGGTGTAGAGGTGAACATTCCCCTTTATCAACTACAACAAGGATGATGGGTATAAAGACGGATTTCAATTTGAGTGAGGAGTGCGTGGATGCAATCGCTGATTTTGTGAAAGAAATTTTGCCAGAAGATAATCTTGCACCGGCATCATACTATGAGATACAGAAACTTGTTCAAGGTCTAGGATTGCCGTATCAGATGATAGATGTATGCATAGACAACTGTATGCTCTACTGGAGAGAGGACGCAGATCGTACGACATGTCGTTTTTGTCGCAAACCTCGGTATAAGGAAACAGGTGGAAGAGTGCCAGTGCCATATAAACGGATGTGGTATTTACCGTTAATAGAGAGATTGAAGAGGTTATATCAGTCAGAGCGCACAGCAGGAGCAATGAGATGGCATGCAGAGCATACAACAGATGGACAAATCGCCCATCCGTCAGATGCAGGAGCATGGAAACATTTTCAATCCATTTATCCCAGCTTTGCGTTTGAGGCAAGGAACGTATACCTTGGATTATGTACCGATGGTTTCAGCCCTTTTGGGAAGCACGGCAGAAAATATTCTTTGTGGCCAGTAATTGTAACACCTTACAATTTGCCGCCATCTTTGTGCATGCAAAGGGAGTTCTTGTTCCTTATCATTCTCGTTCCTGGACCAGAGCATCCGAAGAGATCACTTGATGTGTTTTTGCAACCATTGATTTATGAGCTGCGAATGTTATGGGACCAAGGTATTGAAGCGTTTGATGTTTCTTGTCACCAAAATTTCATCATGCGGTCGGTACTTTTGTGGACTATTAGCGATTTTCCAGCATATGGCATGTTATCAGGATGGACAACGCACGGAAGGTTATCGTGCCCGTACTGTCAAGATAACACTGATGCGTTCCAATTGAAGCACGGACGGAAAACGTCTTGGTTTGATTGTCATAGGCGATACCTACCTAGCGATCATCCTTATCGTCGGAGCACCACATTGTTTACGAAGAACCGGAAAGTATTTGACGATCCTCCTCCTGAGTTAGATGGTGAGTATTTGTTGACTCAGTTTAGAGATTTTGGTTCAGAGAGGACCGTTGATTGTGGTGGTAACGGACATCATCATGTTGATGGTTGTGGCAACGTTCATAATTGGCACAAGAGGAGTATTTTCTGGGATTTGCCTTATTGGAAGAACCATCTTTTGAGGCATAATCTGGATGTCATGCACATTGAGAAGAATTTTTTCGACAACATTATGAACACCGTTCTCAATGTCAAAGGGAAGACGAAGGACAATCTGAAGTCTAGATTGGACTTGCCAGACATTTGTTCTCGTAGAGCACTACATGTGACAGGGAACGGGAAGCCTCCGGTCCCGGCTTTTCGTTTCGATGAACCTTCAAAGGCCGAGTTTTTACACCAGGATTACCGAAAGTGTTAGATTCCCGGACGGATACGCATCTAACCTTCGGAACTGCGTTGATCATGGAGAAGAGAAGTTTACTGGGATGAAGAGTCATGATTGTCATGTGGTGATGCAGCGCCTCCTTCCATTTGCCTTTGCATGTCTTCTACCACGTAATGTCCACGAAGCAATTGCAGGTACAATCATGAAATTATTTATTTACTACTTTATACAATATATACTTCATTATTTAATTATTCATTTGTTATCCATATATTGCAGGGATTGGTGCCTTTTTCTGAGATATATGTTCTCGCTCTCTTACATCAGACGGTATCCGCAATCTTGGGGCTAATATACCTGTAATCCTTTGCAATTTGGAGAAGATATTTCCTCCTTCATTCTTTGATGTTATGGAACATTTAACAATTCATCTCCCTCGAGAAGCAGAGCTTGGGGGCCCGGTTCAGTACCGTTGGATGTATCCTTTCGAACGGTATATGTTACATCTAAAGAAGAAGGTGAAAAATTTGAGTAGAGTGGAGGGTTCTATCGTCGCACAGACCATCAATGAAGAAACCTCACATTTTGTCGAGTCCTACTTTCCATCACAAGTCAAAACAAAGAGTCGTAGAGCAGCTCGACATGATGACGGAGGCGTCCTACCTTTCTATCCGGTCGATGTACCTCATATATTTTTAGAGATTGGACGACTTAGTGGAAAAGGCAAGAAGAGGAGACTTTCACCACAAGAGCGAGAGCATTTGCATATGTATATTCTCACAAACTGCGACGGAGTTGATGAATATGAGAGGTATTATATTGAACTTAATTTTTAATTACTTATTGGGTTCTTTATTATATATATATGTACTAACGTGATAATTGTTTCAATCTCACAGGATGTATATGGCTTATTAACGTTTTGCATTTCCTGACAAAACAGAGGACGAGCTAATCGAGCTCAAACAGGAAGAGTTCAGACGTTGGTTAAGAGATTATGTAAGTCTTTTAATTGCCTTGTTTTTAGCAATCATCATATGTAATGAAAGATTTAATTATTTGATGTATTTTTATTTTAATTGTGCAGGTGACGACAGAGAAGGCTAACGGACAAACATTTCCCACGTGGTTAGAAGAAATTGTGAGATTTCCACTAGCAACCGTGCAGTCACATGTGATGTATAGCACATGGGGGTACGCTTTTAAGATTCTTCGGGATGATAGGAGTGCGACAACTTCAGATTACGGTGTATCAACTCAGTCAGGTGATCTTGTATACTATGGTGTCGTACGTGAGATTTTCGATGTTCAGTACCCGGGAATGCTCGGTCTAAGATGTGTTGCATTTTTATGCGACTGGAACGACCCATTAGTAGGAAGCGGTGTGCGACACGACCAATTTGGTGTTACATCATTACATAGCAGAAGAAAACTCCAGAGATACGAGCCATTTGTACTTGCATCACAAGCAGACCAGGTTTGTATTTCTTTTACGTTAATTTTTAATTTAGTTTTGTTGCATTCCCGTGGTTAAATTTGTACATGGTGTAGGTATGCTACATTCCCTATCCGCGGGTGACAAACAAGCAAGACCCGTGGGTTACAGTCACATCGATAAACCCGAGAGGTAGAGTTCATGGGATGTCTGATCATGAACCCCTCCAACAAAGCTCCGTAGGTTTGGGTTCAATCGAGCATTCCCTTGAGGTCGACCTTGTCGTTGATTTCACCATACAGTCAGACGATCGAGTATTTGAGGATTCAGAAGAAGAATTTGACGAATTTGGGGAACCTTCCGATTCAGGAGAATCAGATTACTCATCATCGGATTGACAGTAGTTTTAATTATAAAATTTGCACCGTAAAATATGTACATATATTTGAACTAGAATTTTAATGTGTAATATATCAGTTATGTAGAAGTTTTATAAAGTTAGACATTTGATTAAGTGTAACAAAATCGGAATTTTGCCACAAAAATTTTTTTGGTTACAAGGTTAATTAACCTATATTATAACTTCTATATAAATTCTATATAACACATTTTCTTGATGTATATACAAGGTTAACCTATTTTATATACATCATACAAGTGTTTTCTTGATGTATATACAAGGTTGTATGATGTATATAAAATAGGAGCATTTTTTTTGCAAATGTCTAACTTAATCAAATGTCTAACTTTATAAAACTTCTACATAACTGATATATTACACATTAAAATTCTAGTTCAAATATATGTACATATTTTACGGTGCAAATTTTATAATTAAAACTACTGTCAATCCGATGATGAGTAATCTGATTCTCCTGAATCGGAAGGTTCCCCAAATTCGTCAAATTCTTCTTCTGAATCCTCAAATACTCGATCGTCTGACTGTATGGTGAAATCAACGACAAGGTCGACCTCAAGGGAATGCTCGATTGAACCCAAACCTACGGAGCTTTGTTGGAGGGGTTCATGATCAGACATCCCATGAACTCTACCTCTCGGGTTTATCGATGTGACTGTAACCCACGGGTCTTGCTTGTTTGTCACCCGCGGATAGGGAATGTAGCATACCTACACCATGTACAAATTTAACCACGGGAATGCAACAAAACTAAATTAAAAATTAACGTAAAAGAAATACAAACCTGGTCTGCTTGTGATGCAAGTACAAATGGCTCGTATCTCTGGAGTTTTCTTCTGCTATGTAATGATGTAACACCAAATTGGTCGTGTCGCACACCGCTTCCTACTAATGGGTCGTTCCAGTCGCATAAAAATGCAACACATCTTAGACCGAGCATTCCCGGGTACTGAACATCGAAAATCTCACGTACGACACCATAGTATACAAGATCACCTGACTGAGTTGATACACCGTAATCTGAAGTTGTCGCACTCCTATCATCCCGAAGAATCTTAAAAGCGTACCCCCATGTGCTATACATCACATGTGACTGCACGGTTGCTAGTGGAAATCTCACAATTTCTTCTAACCACGTGGGAAATGTTTGTCCGTTAGCCTTCTCTGTCGTCACCTGCACAATTAAAATAAAAATACATCAAATAATTAAATCTTTCATTACATATGATGATTGCTAAAAACAAGGCAATTAAAAGACTTACATAATCTCTTAACCAACGTCTGAACTCTTCCTGTTTGAGCTCGATTAGCTCGTCCTCTGTTTTGTCAGGAAATGCAAAACGTTAATAAGCCATATACATCCTGTGAGATTGAAACAATTATCACGTTAGTACATATATATATAATAAAGAACCCAATAAGTAATTAAAAATTAAGTTCAATATAATACCTCTCATATTCATCAACTCCGTCGCAGTTTGTGAGAATATACATATGCAAATGCTCTCGCTCTTGTGGTGAAAGTCTCCTCTTCTTGCCTTTTCCACTAAGTCGTCCAATCTCTAAAAATATATGAGGTACATCGACCGGATAGAAAGGTAGGACGCCTCCGTCATCATGTCGAGCTGCTCTACGACTCTTTGTTTTGACTTGTGATGGAAAGTAGGACTCGACAAAATGTGAGGTTTCTTCATTGATGGTCTGTGCGACGATAGAACCCTCCACTCTACTCAAATTTTTCACCTTCTTCTTTAGATGTAACATATACCGTTCGAAAGGATACATCCAACGGTACTGAACCGGGCCCCCAAGCTCTGCTTCTCGAGGGAGATGAATTGTTAAATGTTCCATAACATCAAAGAATGAAGGAGGAAATATCTTCTCCAAATTGCAAAGGATTACAGGTATATTAGCCCCAAGATTGCGGATACCGTCTGATGTAAGAGAGCGAGAACATATATCTCAGAAAAAGGCACCAATCCCTGCAATATATGGATAACAAATGAATAATTAAATAATGAAGTATATATTGTATAAAGTAGTAAATAAATAATTTCATGATTGTACCTGCAATTGCTTCGTGGACATTACGTGGTAGAAGACATGCAAAGGCAAATGGAAGGAGGCGCTGCATCACCACATGACAATCATGACTCTTCATCCCAGTAAACTTCTCTTCTCCATGATCAACGCAGTTCCGAAGGTTAGATGCGTATCCGTCCGGGAATCTAACACTTTCGGTAATCCTGGTGTAAAAACTCGGCCTTTGAAGGTTCATCGAAACGAAAAGCCGGGACCGGAGGCTTCCCGTTCCCTGTCACATGTAGTGCTCTACGAGAACAAATGTCTGGCAAGTCCAATCTAGACTTCAGATTGTCCTTCGTCTTCCCTTTGACATTGAGAACGGTGTTCATAATGTTGTCGAAAAAATTCTTCTCAATGTGCATGACATCCAGATTATGCCTCAAAAGATGGTTCTTCCAATAAGGCAAATCCCAGAAAATACTCCTCTTGTGCCAATTATGAACGTTGCCACAACCATCAACATGATGATGTCCGTTACCACCACAATCAACGGTCCTCTCTGAACCAAAATCTCTAAACTGAGTCAACAAATACTCACCATCTAACTCAGGAGGAGGATCGTCAAATACTTTCCGGTTCTTCGTAAACAATGTGGTGCTCCGACGATAAGGATGATCGCTAGGTAGGTATCGCCTATGACAATCAAACCAAGACGTTTTCCGTCCGTGCTTCAATTGGAACGCATCAGTGTTATCTTGACAGTACGGGCACGATAACCTTCCGTGCGTTGTCCATCCTGATAACATGCCATATGCTGGAAAATCGCTAATAGTCCACAAAAGTACCGACCGCATGATGAAATTTTGGTGACAAGAAACATCAAACGCTTCAATACCTTGGTCCCATAACATTCGCAGCTCATAAATCAATGGTTGCAAAAACACATCAAGTGATCTCTTCGGATGCTCTGGTCCAGGAACGAGAATGATAAGGAACAAGAACTCCCTTTGCATGCACAAAGATGGCGGCAAATTGTAAGGTGTTACAATTACTGGCCACTATCAATATCGCAGCTCATTATCGAAGGATCGACGTCCTCGAACTCTTTGTCCCGGGAAGAGATAAACCAGATTGTACTTGAGGTAAGTTTTAATTTCATTTCGTTTTTTTTATTTTCGTTATTTAATTATTATCGGTTATAATTATTCGCAGCAAACCCGGCAAGTGAAAGGTCGATTCACTGGGTTAGGCACTCTTCCGACCCAGGAATATTCTTCCTCGCTTCCTCGTTATCCTTCGGAGTATCGGGTAGAAATCGAGAGGCTCACCCAAACGGTGAAAGACCGTGACCAACAGGTTGAAGAGCTACGGACGGAGCAACAGACTACCAACAAGAAGCTCTCCTGCTTGGAGAAGATGATGGAGAAATGTTTCCCGCATATGTTTCGGGATAATAATCCCGACGACGGAGATTCTCCAACCGTTTAAATATTTTCTTTTAATGCTTTTTTTTTGAACAATTTATTTTAATGTGTAATGAATTTTTTAATTTTGTTTAATGAATTTATATATTTATTATTTCTATTTTTAATTTATATTTCTAATTTATATAATTTTAATATATAAATATCAAAAAAAAAAAAATTAAATAAAATTCAAAATAAAATTCAAAATACCAATTCCGTCGGAAAACCGACGGACTTCCGAGACAACTTCCGATCAAA
The DNA here is from genome assembly GCA_030161315.1 of Eutrema japonicum. Lineage (NCBI taxonomy): Eukaryota > Viridiplantae > Streptophyta > Magnoliopsida > Brassicales > Brassicaceae > Eutrema > Eutrema japonicum. The sequence continues at coordinate 39,104,464 of BSQW01000005.1, forward strand.
TTATCCGTCGTAACTCCGTCGAAAATAGTTACCGTCGGAAATCCGTCGGAAATATCTTCCGACGGATTTACGACGGACTTCCGACAAATTCATCCGATCACCATCCGTCGGAAATTCTGCCGGTAATATATCCGTCGGAAGTCCGTCGGAAATTACCGACGGATTTCCGACGGCATTTCCGACCGAATATCCGTCGGAGTATCCGTCGGAACGTACGCGGTCGGAAATCCGTCAGAAATGTCTGACGGCTTTCCGACGGCAAAAATCCGTCGAAAATTTCCGACGGATTCCGACGGAAACCATATTTCCGACGAACTGTAATCGACAGCTTAAATCCGTCGGAAATCCATCGGAAAATGCCCTTTCCGACGGATTTCCGACGGATTTGGCCGTCGAAAATACCCATGGTTTCTTGTAGTGAATGTAAAATGAATCTACTCACTCATATGTTTTATTTTTGGTTTTAATACTCACTCATATGTTTTTTTTTTAATACTCACTCATATGTTGTTAAATGTATAGGCGTTTTAAGTGATTCTACAGTATCTACTCATTCATATATAGCAGCATTTCCCGACCGTAAACATTAGAAACATTCATTGGACCACCTTAAATGTTTGTCAACATGTTAACCAATCAAAGATCTATTCAACAACAAACATTATTTAATTCTATGGGGTTTTAATTGATATTAATTTTAATGAACAGATTTAATAAATTACTATATAATAGTATACATATATCATATATGGGGACTCGTTCAGCTTATATGTGGACTCTTACGATACGTTAGGGATAAAGATATGTTTATTTCGGACTAAGAATGTTAGTTGAAGTGACTTACCATCGGCTGCAACCATGTTTCAATTCGTTTCAATATCTCTTCTTTTTTTTCTCTTATAACTTTCTTAGCTACAAAACTATTGTTTAATAGCTATTAATTCTTTTATGACTAATCTCTCTTCCTTTTTGTAATGTCAAATTTATAGTCCAACAGAAAAGAATGATTTGTAAAAGTGTTTTACTTTTCAAGTGGAAAGAGAAATAGGAAATAAGTAGAGACTGCTTTTATGATAAATATATCTAGGAAAACATGAGGCAACACCAATCATATTAAGATGGTAAGATCAAGTTTTTTTGATAAATTTTAGAAATTACAGATCTTTGGTCAATAATCTCCTCCAATATCCGGAACCAACCGTTGATAATATCATATTTAAGACGTAAATCACCCTCTCAATTAAAGTTGAACTACTGATTTTGAATACTCCAAAGTATCACTAAACCACCTCCCACTTAGTAAATAATATCAAATATAACAAAGATATACTCCAGTAGATTAATGTGAATCAGTATAATTTATGACATTGGATAACCATTCACATTAATCTACTGATTTCTTTGTTTTTGGTCCAAACTGAAGGTATTTTTGGGTATTTTAGTATTTGTTATGTACTGAAAATACAAAATTAAACACATATAAATAAGCTTAGATGGACAATATTGGTTGTTGAACTTATTAACCATATAATCTAAGTGAGTATAGTCTAGCGACGAATGGTGAGATCCTCTCTAAGAATTGTTCCGCTTAAATTCTTTCCAAACCAATTTTGTCCAAATATTTTGATATAGTAAAAAAAATGTTAATTTTTAAATATTTTTCGTTTTATGTAAAAAAAATTGTTGTTCACAGTAAATAATAATTTTATGCGTTATACAATTAAAAAAAAAACATTGTGTAGATTTCGAATTCCACCTGAACAATTTCCAAACAAAATTGCAAAATGCCTTTGATAATAATACTAAATCACAGGGCATGCTCATGAATGCTATGATAGTAATGGTGTTCTTACAACATTTATTGAAAAGTGTACTTATATGTGATGTCTCACGCTCGAATTTAATACGTTATTTTAATAATGGCCCGGTTCAAATTTATGATAGATTTTAAACATTTCGAATAAATATAAAAATTCAAGGGATTTTAGTTATATCATGTATATATGAGAGATTGAGAGAGATTAAATTTCTCCAGAATCACTTTAAATCGCTTGTGAAAGTAGTTTCAGTACTCCGCCAGCGAAGGAGCTGCCATACTGCGTCATATGTAATGTCTTAGTCATGGTAGATTCTAAAACTAAAACATACGTCAAAAGTAGAAATAAAAAAAAGGTTGGATTACTATTCGGAGAAATTGAATTATTATATGAAGATATTGTGTTATTACCACTTTCTGACCCCAAAAAACAAATAATATATATATATATATATATATAGATTTTTTTTTTTAATTAGACTCAGAAGTAATCTCAGGTTCTTAACGGGCTCAGACTAATCTCCCGAACGGGCGTGAGGCCGCCCAGTTACACCCTACGTAGCCAAAAATTAGTTTAATAATTCCGCATCCGGAAGGATTCGATCCCTGACATACACTAACAGAATCGAAACTCACCCCCAAATGGAACCACCCAAAAAACAAAATATTACCACTCTCATTTGGATTTCGGGGTCAACAAATAAAATATTGCATGCTAAAATATTTTGTTAAAATCTCTTCGCGGACACTTCTTTCAGAGTCCCTAAACCAAATATCTATGTTTCAATTTTATGAGAAACTGAGACTTCTTGTATAGGGAATGAAGAATTCATTACTAAGTTAGGTTCGGTTCGGTTTTTTTTGGGTTTCGGGTATTTTGATATTAGAGGTTTATGACACATTCGGATATTTTATTTTTTTGATCGGGTTCGGTTCAGTTCTTTCGGGTTTCAAGTATTTTGGTACTAGAGGTTTAAGACCCTTTCGGGTCGGGTTTGGTTCAGTTCCGACTTCCGACCCTGTTCGGGTACCCAAAATATATCCTAAATACTCGACAAAAACTAAAAAATACTCGACCCGGTTGGTTAAATTTTGCAAAAAAAAATGTTTAATTTTGACAAATATAATTAAAAAAATTTGGTAATTTTTGGTATTTTAGTTTTTATCATTCTAAACATAACTAATATATTCGGTTTATACTTATAATTATGGTATTTTGGTTCTTTCAAATCTAAATATAAATTATATTTTTGGATATATAATTGTATTTCATATATCTCGGGTACCTATTCGGGTTTCGGTTCAGTCCGGTTTGGTTTGTGTACCCGAAATATTTTATAAAAAAAACCACTAATGTATTTATGAAAATTCGGTTCGGTTTAGTACCTCCTAATTCGGTTCGGTTCCGGTTATTTTGCACATGCCTAAGGTAAACATTTAACAGAATTAAATTAATTAGCATTGTAACACCCTGGGCCGCTACCGTTTTTTGGGTCTCCACACCCTCTCTCAGTCTGTGGACTCCATCATCCCAAGGTCTATGCCTACTCTGGAAGGTTTGAAATATTTATTTATTGATCCTGCAAATCACCACAATTCTTCTCGTGTTTTGTCCACACTCACACGGTACCGAAAATCACTTCTTTATAAATCACCCATTTAAAAAAAAAATCAACTTAAGCATGCTTAACTTTGGAGCTCTCTCAGAATGTATAACAGAAAATATAAGTGCATTTTAGTGATATAGGTAGTCAAATCAATTTTAAAAAAATTCTCCTCATGGACCACCATCTTCCAGAAATTTGGGTGTTACAGTCATCCCCACTCACAGAGCACAACATCCTCGTTGGGTACCAAGACTGTCACCCCCGACGGTGTGAACCCACATGTCTCCACACTCGTTATGATATTACTTGTAACGCCCCGACCGCCATCGTCTGTGAGCCTCCATGCCCTTTCTCGACCCGTGGACTTTACTCTTGTCTGATGGCCGGTGCACTGCTCCGGAAGGCTCGAAAGACGTGTTTAATGATCCTACAAATCACCACAAAATCTTTTTCCGTGTTTTGTCCTCATTTACACGGTATTGGGAATCACTTTTCGATAAGTCTTTCATCCTGAATTTTTTTTCCAAATTAAGCATGTTTAATTTTAGAGTTCTCAAAATGTATTACGAAAAAGATAATGGTCAAATCAATTTTTGTAAATTCTCGTCATACACCACCATATTCCATAAATCGGAGTGTTACAAGAATATCCTTAAAGTTTAAGTGGAAATGTATAGGGCATTTGGTTTTCGTTTTTGTTCAGTTGGGTATTAAGTTTTTCGATTATGGAAAAAATAGTCCGAATAAGAATCAAATCATTTTTTTATTCAATTTGAAAAGTTTTGGTTTGTATTTGGTTTGGTTTTTGTATTAAAACATTTGATAAAAGTGAAATAAAAATAGTAACTGTAATTTTTATATGGTTTTAATATATTGAAATGTATTTGTGGTATATAAACGAATAAATTTTGGTTTGTTCGATTTTGTTCGATTCAAATGCACTAAACTCAGATTCAGTTTGGATTCGTCTTGGTACATTCGGTACAAAATCAGGTTAAAATAAAATTCAATTCAAACTCGGTGTAAGAAATTTTGATTCGGTTTGGTTTATCCAGTTCGATTTGGTTTTAGGCCCAATCCTAGTATAAATCATGAAAAACTAGTAGTTTCATGACAACTTAATTTTTTAGAAAATAAAATTAAACTTCACAAATAATTTTTGGGAAATAACAACAACAAAACCAATTACCATAACATCATGGAACTTGCTCTGCCAAATTGACCGATATTAAAATATATAAAAATAAAGAAGGTTTAGAACATTTGAATAATAGTAACTTTGTTCTCATTCATAGATACAAATAAAATGAATAATGGAAATAATAATTTGTTAGTATATATAGATATATATATTATTTTTTTGACGAACTATAATTTCTTAGTATCTAACTATCTATGAATGAGAACAAAGTTAGCCTTTCAAATACTTACAAATCCCAATAAAAAGACTTCATCTCCATGAGTAATATGAGAGTGTCAACCACAAGTCTACACAAAAGCTAAGAGGTCAACAAGACCACAGAACACTTCTTACTATTAGTTTGCAAAGGCTGTTCGTTGGACACTTCTCTCTCTCTCTCTCTCTCTCTCTCTCTCTCTCTCTCTCTCTCTCTCTCTCTCTCTCTCTCTCTCTCTCTCTCTCTCTCTCTCTCTCTCTCTCTCTCTCTCTCTCCTCTCTTCTTCTTCTTCTCCCTATAAACTCTCATCTCTCACATTTTTCTTTTCTTGCACTCTCCAATTAAACCTCAAACTTCATTTACCTTCCCTTTATCATTACTTTCTATTACTCCAATATTAATGGATAACACCGACCGTCGTCGCCGTCGTAAGCAACACAAAGTCACTCTCCATGACTCTGAAGGTCCCTCTCTGTTCCCTATTTACTTCTTTTTTTTTTACATCGAAATTTACTTGTTTGCGTATATTAATTTTCATGGGTAGAAGCACAAAATATATAGATGCTTTTGCACATCTTGAAATAAAGAATTTTTTTTGTTGGCTTCGACTTCAAATTTAGTTTATCTATAGGATCCGATTTTCTATGCCTGAATTCGAGACGATTTTGACCTAGTGATTTATTTTAGAGAACGAGGCAAATATTCACTTCTAAATTAGTTGAACACCTCGTGCTAAGTAACTGAAAAAACAACAACAACAAAATTTCCTTTTTTGTCAATTTAATAAATTTTGTTTTTTGTAACCGATTTTCAAATTAGATTTACTATTTGTTCCGAGTTTAATTGGTTGAATATATAACTATGTGCAGAAGTGAGCAGTATTGAATGGGAATTTATCAATATGACTGAACAAGAAGAAGATCTCATCTTTCGAATGTATAGACTTGTCGGTGATAGGTAACAATTTCTTCTTCTTGTTTTCTATCAATTATATCGACCCAAAGAAAAAATAACTTAATATATTGTATACATTGGTAGGTAAAATAATTTAATATGGTCGCTTGTATATCTCGAATTTAACATACGCTGATTTAGGTATGTACTTACGTTTGTACAGTGTACCATGTTGTAGAGGAAGCACATGGCGTCCACTAATTTTCTTTAAAAAAACATTGAATTAAAATTATATACATCTATATCCACAAAAGTACGTATGTGTAAATGCTTGGCTGGCTCTAAAGTGGAATAAGAATTGACAAAATAAATTTAAATGCTAATAAAATAAATAAAGAAATAAAAGGTGTAAATTGTGTGTTTTGTTTTGTTTTATTTTAGGTGGGATTTGATAGCAGGAAGAGTGCCAGGAAGAGAACCAGAGGAGATAGAGAGATATTGGATAATGAGAAACAGTGATGGCTTTGCTGAAAAACGACGACAACTTCATCACTCCTCTTCTCCCAAAATTACGAAACCTCACCGTCCACGTTTTTCTATTTATCCTTCTTAGTTTTAATTTCATTTTAATATTATTCTGCCCACCAACGAAATAAAACAAAAATCAAGATAAACAATGGTGTATAGTGGTAGTAGTCCTTTTTTTGCTAAAAAAAGGTAGTAGTCGTTATTTAGCTTGAAGAAATTATATCATCCATTGTTTTCTTTTTTATAAGATTCTTAATATGAGAGTTTCACTATTGGACACCAATAATAAGAATCTAACAAAATATTATTTTATCAATTCAATTTATCATATATTCTCAAAAATCTCATCACGCAAACTTTTAATGACAACTCATATCTATTCTCTCCTTTCTCTTCTCTCCTCCAAATTTATTTCTTTCTCTCTCACTTTTCATTTATTATATTTTACATTTACCTCTCAAATTTCATTTTCTCTTCCATTTACATTTTTTTGAATCACTAAAATAATACAATAGTAGTGGACTATCTTTATAAAATATAACATCTTTGTTAGTTGACTATTTTATGAATTATGTTATCGTAAATGTTAGAAACTCATTTGGGGTTGGTGATGGATGATCCAGAGATCTGTATATCTTATTCGACTATTTAATTTCATGTACCATATTTTATGTTTCGTATACAAAATGGTTAATTTCAATAGTCACATACTCGGTTACCTAACGTAGACCATGGTACTTAAATGATTAAGTTTTCCGCATAAACAATAAAATAGTCACATATGTTTCAAGAATTATATTTGTTAGTAATCATCTACTCGATTACCTAACATCAACCATGGTGCTTCAATGCTTAAATTTCCCTTTATTTTTTTTATCGGTTCTCGTTCATAATTCATGTATTTTTTTGTCGACTATATTTATCTATAGCCACATACTCGAGTTGTTTGTGCCAAAACTTAATGTTAGTGATTTGATGATGAGATTGAAGCACCATGGTTTATGTTACGTAATCGAGTAGGTGAATACTAACATTTATCTATAGCCACATACTCGAGTTGTTTGTGCAAAAACTTAATGTTAGTGATTTGGTGATGAGATAGTCATCTACATTTAGACGACTATTTCGTAGTAGTCACTTACTCGAGTACCTACATAACTATGGTGCTTTAATGCTTCAAAAAAATTTACGTGTTTATCGTTTGTCGTACATAATTTCATCTATTTTTTTGCGACTATCTTTATTTGTAGTCACATACTCGAGTTGTTTGTTCCAGAACTTAATGCTAGTGATTTTGTGATGAAATAGTCACCTATATTTAGAAAACTATCTTCGTCACTAGTCACATACTTGAGTATCTACACAACTATGGTGGTTTAATGCTTCAAAATTTTCTCTTTCTCTTTTTATCGTTTGTCATATATAATTCATCTATTTTTTGTTGATTATTTTTTTTATCTGTAGTCACATACCCGAGTTTTGTGTTCCAAAACTTAATGTTAGTGATCTGGTGATGAAATAATCATCTACATTTAGACAATTATCTTCGTCAGTAGTTACCTGCTCGAGTACCTATATAAACTATGGTGTTTTAATGTTTCAAATTTTCCTTTTTTTGTGTTCATCGTTTGTCGTACATAATTCATCTATTTTTTGTTGGCTATTTTTATGATTTAGTGTTAGTGATTTGGTAATGAAATAATCATCTACATTTAGACAACTATCTTTGTCAGTAGTTAGTAAATTAGTCATTTGGTTTATCAAGAAAGAGAGAAAATAGTCATTTATTTGTCATAAATTAGTCATCTATTTTGTGTTTATCATTTGTCATAAATTTGTCAATAGAAAGAAAAAAACTGTTTTCTTAATTGTTTTCAGTAACACAAGAAAGAGAAAATATTGCAGCATTTGCATACACATGTGCATGGGCATTTTTGACATTTCACCACCTTTTAAATAGTTAACTATTGTTAGTTTTTTAACTGACTACTTATAGGTGGTAGTTACCTAATTTGGTTCCCAAAATGTTATAATATAGCTTGAATATATATACGTTATACAAAATTCAATGTATACACACTCTACCAATCATTATACACACTCTACAAGGTATTTAGGGACGGACCCTAATTGTCCTAGATGTGAAGCGGTCGAAGAAACTATAAACCATATCATATTTGTATGCCCAGCAGCTCTCCAATGTTGGGCGTTATCATCAATTCCCTCTACATTAGAGATGTTTCCCTCACAAAATCTCTATGGGAACATGGATTATTTATTATCAAAAATTCTCGATCGAGATAACATAATGGAGCTTGTTTGGGTCATTCCATGGCTTATTTGGTTCATTTGGAAAGCACTCAACGACAAGTTTTACAATCGACATGACTGATCCCCTTCTGAAACCCATGGTTTCGCCAACTTAGAAGTTTATTCAAGAGATTAACCCAATTTAAATATGAGCAAGTGTAAGCCTGATAATAAATTCGGTCCCAATTAGCTGAACCCATTAAACGTTACTAGCCCAATATAAATAATAATAATATGGGCCTAAAAGCTTAGCCCAGACCGAAATGAATTAACATTGTTTAATAAAAATAGACATGGCAAAAGATCTTTTTTATCCTCGAAATTCAAAATTTTACATATTAGACTAAATATAATCAAGTTCTCGATTAGACTAATATAATCAAATTCAAAATTTACATATTATTTCTTGCACATAATATGTGTACATTTTACACAATTTAACTCCGAGACAAGATAATCCATTAAAATAAAATAAAAATAAAAAGCAAAACATCACTATTATGAAATAAGTTATTAATTTTTTTAATATTCAATTAACATTGTTACATCCTTATAAAACCAATTCTATATAAATCGATCTTTAAAACCCACTCTTTCGATTTGTAGAACATCTGCTGCAGCCTGCAGTTATTATTCTTTCTGTTTACAAAAGATATTTTCCCTTCAAAATTTAAGATGCAAGATTAATATATATTACTCATGAGAAACTCATACACTGTTGTTCATTCATATGCAATTACAGCTACAATGCTTGATGTAATAAAAAATAACGTTACATGGTGGAAGTACTGTTACTCTAATTCTAAAACTAAAAAAAAGAAGAAAAAAACATGTGACAAAGCTGTTATATATGAAGCTGATAACTTTTAAAAACTCATTTAGACCTATATTAATCATAGTTATATTAATTAATATCTTCTAAAAATCTTAAATAACAATATTATTGAAAATAACTCCATTTCTTGATCATAGGAAAGTTTGAAGATAATTAAAAGGATAATAAGGAGAGAAAGTGAGTACGTACTGGTCTCTCGTTAGGGTTTATACGAAGATGTATTAAATCCTTTCTTTTATTAGGAGAATGTTTGCTGAATTTGCTGAGCCAATTCTTCTGCACTTAGTTGGCACTCAATTCCAATCTATCAAAAGAAAAACAGAGAGAGAGATATATAGATAATTGTCAATCAATATTTAAAATCTAGACTACTCTACAATCATTGTATCAACCAATGTCAAATATATAAAATAGAATTTTAAGATTTAGGATTCTCTTCAATGTTCACATAATAATAGAATAACGAATGATTTTGTATATAACATATAGGAAAAACACGTGTTATTCACACCTTGGTTTTTTTAAAAAAGAAGTCAAATGTATATATTAAGAGTTTTTAGTAAAAATATATAAAACAAAAAACAGTTTAGTTTTGTATGCTTGTGAGCAATCTGACATCCCTATGTTTTTGTGCATTTATGTATATATACACTGTAGATAAGAGTTATGTGTACGAATTTATGTGACTGTGAATGAATTATTACTTATTACAGAACCCTACCATTTTCTCCCCACCATATATCCTATGTTAGAAAAATAAATATATGAATCACACTCATTTTTAAAATAAAATAAAAAAGCAGTGAAAATTAATTAGGATTATTATTCGTACGTACCTTGATGGTGAAAGAATTAAGCATGGTTTCGTCGACGGTGTTAATATTAACCTGAAGAATCTCGAGAGCCAAATCCTCAAGAGCAGCGATTATCTTCATAACCTGTCCCGGTATCTTATGCGATGCCGTTTTGAGCAGCACATTAGCTCCTGAGAACTTCACTTCTACGTCAGCCAAAGCTGATTTTGAGTTTGCAACGAGCTCATTTATCATACTACTCTCATGGTTACTACTAACTGAGGGAGAGGAAGAAGATGAAGCTGGAGAGTATGGAGTCGGGTCCCCTAAGCTGCTGCAACCGGCCAATGAGCTGTAAGAACGAAGTGGAGGCTGTGGGATGAGTGGTAGTTGTGGCGGATGGGCCCTGTATGGGCTTGTGGTCTGAGGGGTTCGAGGGCTTATGGGAGGGAGAAGGAGGTGGTGGTGGATCTGGTGGTGGTTGATGCGCGGGCTAAGAGGCGGTTTTCGCGGGCTTAGGACAGGCGGTGAAGGACGAGGGCTCGGGACTAGTCTCGGGCTCAGGACCTCCGCGTAGGTCTTACGTTGTTTCTTGGCTTCTAAGGATTGAAGAACTTGTTGTAGCTCGCTTATGTACTCCACAACTCCTCCAATGATCGATGCTTGGTCCCCCTTTTATTATAATCAAAGGAAAAGACAATATAAGTTAATATGGACATTCTATCTATCACATTGTGACATGAAAGAAAGAAAAGAAAAAGAGATGATTAGTGGGACCAAATGTCAATATAATTGTCATTATTCCTTAAAAAAAAACATATAGATATGATGCTTTTGTTGTAATTGATGTTTCTAAGAAATAATATGATAGAGTTAGGTATACCAAATAGATTAATTGAACAAATGTTTCATAGTATTAATTAGTCAGGCGTTACTACAACTCAAATACCAAGTACTGACTAAGAAAATATATGGATGTATCAAACTTACCCGTTTGACGTAGAAACAAGGCATAAGCGAACGTAAAACGGTTAAGTGCTCATTCATTTGCTTTCTCCTGTTACGTTCCACGGTTACATGAGACATCTTTTGTTGCCCATCTTGCTTATTCTCTTCTTCTCCTTCTCCTTCTCCTTCTCCTTCTCCGTCTTCTTCGTCTTCGTCCTCCTCTTTCTCCGTTTCTAGTCTCTGCCTCTTCCTCTTAGGAGATGAGGTATCATAGCTTTGATCCTTTACTAACTCCTTGGAACTTGTGGTTCCATCTTTAGGTGTAGATGCAGCCGCGGGAGATATCTCTCCGGCGCCTTCAAGACTCTCTAAGATGGCAAATAGGTCATCTCCGGCTAGTGAAGTGTCGACAAATTCACACTCTTCAAGAAAATCCGGTATTATCTCCTGCATCGTGAATCGAAATATCTATCTCTCTCTCTCTCTTCCTCGTTCGTTTTGTCTTATGGTTAGATTTAAAAAACAAAAAACAAAAAGCAAATTAAAAGAAAGATTTAGAGAGAAAGAAAGAGACGCATGCAGAGAGACCTATATCAAGTTGAGAGAGAGATACGAGAGTGGATGCCAAAAGGAGTAAATATGAGGGATTCGCATTCATCGAGGACTAAACTATCGCTATCAAATTTCAATATTTATTATAATATTTTGATAGGGTTATTTATTATGCGGTCTGTGCCGTTGGATGAAATTTGGGGAGATTCTAGGTTTTTTGGTGTCTCATTTATGTTTTAGATATAAATATACATGAATATATTAGAGAGATAAAGGTTGCATATATGCAAAGGGAAAGATACATAAATTCCTTAGGAAAATATTTTTATGGATTTTTGTTTGTGTAAAATTTTGAATAATCACAAGCTCGGTACAATTGTTTTTTGTACACACAAACACGTAATGCACACAAACAAGGACATGTACGTTCTTTTGTAATCAATTTACGTATATATTTGGGTTGCGAATGGTCCGACCAATCCCGGTTTTCGAGTATAAGAAAGAAAGAAAAAGGTATTTGAAATTTACTGAATTCACATTTATTTTGGCGCCCTCGATCGTGAGACAGTCAATTGAATGATATGTGTTGTACACATTCGCATCATGGATCAATTATTCACAAAAATTAACCTATACAAATTTAGACACATTTTACGACTGATAAACCATTTCGAACATATTAGTCGATGTCAACAAATTATTGTTTTTTTACTTAGCATATACTTTGCATTCGCTAATTTCAGCAAACGTTAATAAATCTTCTAATCAAGCTTAGTTTTGGCAAATTATGTTTCTTTTACAATTTTGGTAATTGTGCGTGCACCCTTTTTAGTTATTTTAATTCTATTTTAATATTTCAAAACCTTTTAATTCACGTTCTCCGTATACTCTACCTTTCACACTTACCTTTTATTTATTTTTTTACTATATTTTAATCAGTTTCACTCATCGTTAATGATTTTACATTCCTCCATTCTTCTCAAATGTTTTTTTTTTAATATATTCTCTTCGGTTCACTAACTAAAAACATTTCTATCAAGAAGTTCTCAAAAACTATCTAAACGTTAAAATAATGAAGAAGAAAAATATAGGAAAGAGAAATAAGAATCAGTTCTCGAGAACCTTTGAGATACCAATGAAAACTTTATTAAACATTTGCCTCTTTTTTATTGGTTTATTTCTTGTTTTCAAATTAAAATTTAATTAAATAATTAAACTATATTAAAATTTAAATTAAGTATCAATATTTTATTGTTGAAAAACCCAAAAGAGATTCTAAACCATTCTAAGTACTCTAAAACGATCTCCATCGCTTCTGGTTTGACTATTATTAATTTGAAGATTTGAAATAAAAATTGGTTTATATAAAAGTTAGTTTTTAGTTCAAAAGATCCCTATCATATAAGTGTTGGAACTAATTTTTTGTCAAAGCTCGAGGGCTTGATAAAATTGTGTTAGTGTGGAAAAAATGAGTTAAGCTCTTTCTAATGAAATGTTTTCATTGACCGATAAATGTTTTCTCGTGTATATATGTTGGAATGGTTGTGTCTTAAATGAACAACATGAGAGAAGAAAAGACCACACGTGCGACGCTCGCATATTGAGCCTTATTGGGCTCGTGGACTTTTTTGAGGTATCGATCGATACCCCTTGGTATCGATCGATACTCAACAGGCCGACTTAAAAATCGCAGCCGCTAGAATATTATGTTTCTGTCAGGGAAAAACCCTAGCCTCTCTCCTATATATACAGTTTAATTTTCACCATAAAAATCATCATCTGATACACTAAAAACACATTCTAAAAGTTTTAGCAAAAGTTTCTTCAATTCCCTACTGTATAGAGTAAGTTTCTATTCGAGAGTATCGTAGTATAATGTTCGATAGATCTGATATCAAGTGTAGATGATACAGATTACTTTGGTTGTATCTTGGGACTCATGGATCTATAAAAACATGTCGCACTACGGGAGATTCTTAAAGTTAAGGAAAGAGATTCATCTGGCCTCCTTAGATCTTTTATTGCTTTATCGTTTTATAAATCGTCTGTTCCTTACTGTTTATTTATATATAATCGTGAGTAAATCTCTCCTGTCTTTTGTGCGATATTTTGGTCATACACGTGATCAGATGGCAAACCAATTCAAAAAAATTTCAAAAGCAACTAAAAAAAACTGAATTTTGGCAAATGATGTTTCTTTTACAATATTATATACTCTCTTTTTTTAAAGTCCATCTTTACATTGATACAAGGAGAACGCCCATATGTTTATAAGAAATTAAAAGACAAGCTAGGGATAGATCTAAGGCAATAAATACTTGATGTCATACTAGTCGTGCCTCATTTTGTCTCTTCAAAATCAAATTGATTCTTGAGGAGCCAACCTTCATTTGAAATTTCCCTTTCAAAAAATTTGAAAGATTTTATACATGAATATATATAGGTTTTCCGTATATATTATAATGATAATAAGCCAATAAAGTGTTTTAGAAAATAAACAAAAAATTTAAGAAGATGGAGCCAAGACAAAACCAGGTAGACGTTAGGTTTGAAGTTAATGTGTTGGCTGTCAGATTTTGTTTACCTGACCATGTCTTTTTAGTAACGGGTTTCTTCTCCTTTATGTTTTGTTTCTAGCCCATACTAATTAGAGATCAAAATATACAGTATAAAACAAAAAAACAGAGTTCGATAATTGAAAAACAGCATCATTTAAGGAAATCATGTACTATGATTCTTTTTAATGCAATGCTTATACTGTATATGCCATTAAATAATGCCTTGAAATAATGAAAATCTACTTCTTGTTTCTTCTTAATTATATCATGATCTCATGTGACAAATTCCGAACTGATCTCAAACTCTTTACTTGTATATGAAAATGTTCCAAAAAAAAACTCTTTACTTGTCATGAACATTACATATATATAATGTAGAATTCGGGGTTCCATTTTAACCAACCAGAACAAATCCAATGTAATACAATTACAACAATAAATGGATCAGAAGAGATGGTTTCCTAGTTTGAGTTATAAATTTGTATATCAAACATAATAATGTAACTAATTAAAGTTTAATTATGCGTGCATGCATGATATTAATTTGAGATATGACTCGGATCCAAGGATGTTATTCAAATTCATATATATATATATATATATATATATATATATATATATATATATACGGATATATATGCCCTTTTATGGAGACTATGACATGCTTTTAATTTTCGTACAGTTTTGTCTTGCTCTATTTATTTCTTAAATCAAAATCAACAATTCTATAATTAACACCGTTGCTCATGACATTACTATGACAAAAAAACAAAACAAATAAAAACCGATTGAAATAAATTTATCCCGTATGATATGAATCATATGATGATATAACGTTAATTATATTCTTCCTGTAGTCACAATTAGGAAGTCATGAATTGGCGTCGATAATTACTAATCAAAACAAGCAAACAAAAAATCGAGAGACTAAAAGAATAAATATAAATAGTGAAATTTATTGCCCTTTTTAAAATAATAATTGACTTTTGAAGCAATTGATCATAAAAATTGAGAATGAGAAAAGAGAGCAACGAGAGTTAGTTCATGAAACAAAGCTATCTGCAAGTTGAGCAGAAATCAGTACTTTGGGAACCAAATATAATAAAGATGGTGGGCGGCTTTCAATGATCGGACACGCCATCTCCGTGCCCGAGATTCTACTTCTTCATCCATCTACACATGCATACATGCATCCATGTTTCGCATATACATATATATATATATATATATATGCACCATATCCTTGTCGCACTGATGATCATGATGATCTTGTTGCGGTTTAAGGTTTTGATTTTGTATGTATAGTAAACAAAACATACTGTCAAAATTACTTTATCAGTTACTTTAAAAAAAAAAAAAACTGAATTATAGATTCTCTTGGAGTTTCACCGTTTACAATAAAAATGTTGTAGGAACAAATTTCTACCCATTCGACTGAAAAATTAAGATCATGGAAAAAAAGAGCAAACGTCAATGAACAATGTTCACCTACGAAAAAAGAACAAATTTCAATGAATAATGTGTTGGAACTAATTTTTTTGTCAAAGTTTGAGGGCTTGATAAAATTGTGTTAGTGTGAAAAGAAATGTTTTCATTAGCTAAGAAATGTTTTCTCGCGTATAACAAGAGAGAAGAAAAGACCACACGCGCGTCGATCGCATCTTGGGCATGATGGGCTCGTGGACTTTTAGAGGTATCGATCGATACCCCTTGGTATCGATTGATACTCGACGGGCCGACTTAAAAATCGCAGCCTCCTAGAATATTCTGAGGAATATTCTGTTTGTGTCTGAGAAAAACCCTAGCCTCTCTCCTATATATACTGGCCGATTTTCACAAGAAAGATCATCCTCTGAAACACTAAAAACACAACCTAAAAGTTCTAACAGAAGTTCTGTCAATTCCCTACCGCTTAGAGTAAGTTGTTATTCGAGAGTATCGTAGTTATAATGTTCGACAGATCTGATATCAAGTGTAGATGATACAGATTCCTTTGATTATATCATGGGACTCATAGATCTATTATAACCCGTCGCACTATGGGAGATTCTTTGAGTTAAGGAAAGAGATTCATCTCGCCTCCTCAGATTTATTTATGCTTTAATCGTTTTATGAATCGTCTGTTCCTTACTGTTTATTTATACAATCGTGATTAAATCTTATCATGTCTATTGTGCGAAATTTTGGTCCTACAATCTTAACTCAAAGAAGATCCGATTTTGTTTTATTACTTCAATCGGATCTTTAATCACGAGTAAATAAACGTTTTCAAACGGTTTTTAAAAAACGATTCTTCTACTGCTGATGATACTCAAACGTTATCAAAAAGCTTGTGAGCAACTTGAAACGTGTAGTAGAGGCAATCTCTCTCTCTATTTTTAAGAAGATGTTCATCTGCTAATGATACTCAAACGTTATCAAAAAGCTATTTAACAACTTGAAATGTGTAGTAGAAGCAGTACTGCTTTAAACATCTTCTAAAACCGTCTTTAATTGCGATTAATGACCGGTGTAATCAACGAACGCACCTTGTGGTTCTTGATAGGTTCGATTGCGATCGAAGCCTTGTGAGTATCGATCGACACCCTATGGTATCGATCGATACCAGACAAAAGTTGTATCGGTCGACACTGAGGTGCATCGATCGATACTATGCAAACAGTTGTATCGGATGACACTAAGGTGCATCTATCGATACTTTGCATCGAGTTGTATCGATCGACACCGAGGTGTATCGATCGATACTATGCAAAAAGTTGTATCGATCGACACTGAAGTGTATCGATCGATACTATGCAAAAGTTTGTATCGATCGACACTGAGGTGCATCGACCAAGTTGGGTCTACATCGATCGATCCTGTGAAATATTCACTTGCATCGATCAACACCTAGGGTGTATTGATCGACACTGGGTGTGCATTGATAAACACACGTGATGCATCGACTGACACAGTATGTGCATCGAGCATCGATCAACACCAGTGATGCATCGATTGACAGAGTATGTGCATCGAGCATCGATCGATAACATTGATGCATCGATCGATACCAAAGAGTATCAATCGACACCGAGTGTGCATCGATCGACACTGAGTGATTAAGCATCGATCGACACTGGTAGGGCATCGATCGACACCGTGTGTGTATCGATCGACACTTACAGTGGCATCGATTGAGACTATGCTAAAGCATCGATCGACACGTGTTGTGTATCGATCGATACTGTGTGCATCGATCGATACCAAGGAGTATCGATCGACACCAATGCTGGTTAGTTCGATATCAGGATTAGAATTACGATTCTTAACTATATATCGGTACAAATGTAAAGCTTGCGTACAAGCGAATGGAACGTTTTAAAACGCTTCCTGGGTTAGGGTTTGCGAACACCTAATATCAAACTCGTTTAGAACGGTTTGAAGAAAGGCTAATCAAACGTGTTTCGAGAAACTGTTTGACAAACACTCTGAGGAGGTTCGAACTTGAACGCACGTTTGCGGTTCAAAACTTTAGAACGCGCACATGCGGTTCTAGTTGTTTCGATAAGCGGATCTTAAATTAAAATTTAATTCTGTATCGATAAATATCATCAATAAAAAGGTGATGGTTTATTAGTCACATATAATAATCGTCTCATTATTATATCCCGCGTCATTTAGCGTTTACGAACGTGTCATAGCGTTTCTCGTAGAACCGGCTAAAACAGTTATCAAACGCGATCCACGAAACGAATCAGCGAACGCTCTCCGGAGGTTCAGATTAGAACGCATGATAGCGATTCTAAAACGATTTCATAATCCGTTATAATTGGTTTTAAAACTGCGGTTTCAAAATCAAAAAGAAAGAGTTTCAGATTCTCATCGAATACTCTTAATGTTTAATTATTTAATAATTAAATTGATGCAACGTTGAAATCGTTAAACAGTCTTTAGTTTAAAGACGTGTTAAGTTGTAGTATGTTGCAAATAGCTCAATACTATGTTTCCAAAAATTTGCTATTTTGGAATAATTAATTGATGTTCAATTAAGTATTCGAGGCTGATGTAATCGAATAATTAAATCATTGGGCTAAGTGAGCATGCCTCTTGCGATTCTTGATATGAGTTCAAGAATACTAATACAATTCAATATTGTATTAAGTTTATTAAATTCTAGAAATTGAATTTAATTTTACCCTTTAACTTGAGAGTTGGGTATTGGTTAGTATATTAATTTTGTTTGATTCTCTTGAACAAAATCAAATTTCAATATGACTAACAACACCGATGTGATCATTGTTAGATCAGGTGGTGTAAAAGACAATGGAATGGCTGAAGCCAATTTAGTCGAGGTAGACATGTGTAATGTCATCCTCGGAGTCAATATGGTTGAGCATAACCCAAATGAGTGGTGGTATAATACCAATGTAATAGCTCATATATGCGTTGATATGGGAATGTTTCTCTCATACCATAAATAATGACAAGAATTTAATTTTTAGTGCTGAAGTTGACTTCTCAAAAAAGCTCACTCTCACTAATGTAAAGCATGTGCTAGAGATGCATAAAAATCTTATTTAGGGCACAATGCTAATTAGGCACGAATTCATCGTCAATTATAAGACTGATTAGCGTGTATTGACAAAGAATGTTGTCTATATTAAGGACGGACTGGTCCAAATTAACGTTGAGACAGTCAGACTTAAAATTAATGTAACCAATGTTGTTGACATCAATGAGAAAGAATCATTTGCTTATGGTACAGAATCTCTTAGTATTTGATATGAATGTTTCAGTCACATTATATTTGAATCTATGCGTAGATTGAATGAGATCCAGAGATACAAAATAAGCAAAGATGAGTGTGAGGTTTGCGTTCAAACCAAACTCACTAAAACACCACAATCGAGCGAACCTCTTGGATTGACTCATACAAAAGGTGGTGAAAAATATTTCGTGACTTTCGTTGAGGATTGTACGAAATATAGTTATGTCTATTTGCTAAGAAGCAAATACAAGACCTTGGAAAACTCAAGGAGTTTAAACTCGAGGTTGAAAACCAACTCAAAAGAACTATCAACATAGTTTGAAGTGATAGAGGACATGAACATGGTTGTATCCATCAAACGATTGATCCCTACTCACCTGAATCCAATGGAGTTGCTGAAAGAAAGAACAGAACTCTCAAGGAAATGATGAATGCAATGTTGCAAGAATCTGGGTTAGTCCAGAAATGTGGGGGGAAGCATTGCTTACCACAAGTTATATCTTGAACTAAATACCACACAAAGTCACTGGAAATGTATCATGTGAACTTCGAAATAGTAATGTGTTTTTATACAAATACATGAAAGTGTGGGGGTGCCTAGCAACCACCTAAGAAGGTGCCAATCGGACCAAAAACAGTGGATTGTATCTTCATTGCATATAGTGTTGATTGCTTTTTGGTGTATAAATTAGATATACCAGACATCCAAGTATTCACGGTAACCTAGGAATGTGTCTTCCTTTGAACATGAGTTTCCGTGTAAGGGATAAGCTCTAGTACCTCACGAATTGAGGCGAGCAATTGAGTTCTTGGGCTCTTACGCTTTTATGCGTATCGATCGATACCCCTCGGTATCGATCGATGCTTGACGGGCATTAGACTTTAGATCGAGCAATGCTGGTACTTCTGTAAAGAAGCAGAAGAGGCTAAAGTTGAAATTAGTCGTATGCTGATTGGAATCACATCAATATGAGATCTTGCAATCCATCAAATGGATGTAAAATCTGCCTTTCTAAACGACCATTTAGAAGAGGAGATTTACAGGAAACAACCCGATGGTTATGTCACTCCTGAACAAGGAAAGAAAATAAGTAGACTTGCAAAGTCCTTATACGAGCTTAAGTTAGCTCCTAAGCAATAGCTTGGAAAGTTTGACAACAAAGTGATGTCAAATAGCTTCAAAATCACTTAAGGTGATATACATCAAAAGTACTCCACATGGATACGTTTTGTTATGTTTATAAGATGACACGTTCATCATGGAAGCAAGAAGGACATAATCCAACACACTAAGAATGTGTTTAGTGGGAAGTTTGATAGACATAAGATTAGTGGATAATCTTATCTCAAGACTCTAGAATGGTTTGAGAACTACTCAAACAAGTTTGCAAAAAACTCCAATTGTGGTAAAGTTGTATCACAAGTGGTGTATGTAAGAATTATCGGAAGTCTAACGTACTTAATGTATCGTACTAGATCCGATCTAGCGTATTCAAGTCGCTACATGAGTAATCCAGGTCATACTCTGTGGAAAACCATAACTAGAATGTTGAATTATCCATCGTTATATGTCGTCTCATTTTACATCAAAGTCTGGGGGTTCAAGACATTATTTTCACCTCTTGGCCTAGTAAACCTGACAGATATTATAAGTGGATAATAGTTTTTCTTGGTGGTGCAGCAGTATCCTGGAAATCTTCTAAACAAGCACTCTTGGCCTAATTAACCAAGGAGTCAAAGTTTATAGCTTTAGATAAAGCTGCAGAGGAAGCAGAATGGCTTCGAAACTTTGTGGAAGATATTCCGATGTGGGAAAACTATTGCCAGCATTATGTGTACACTATGAGAGTTCGTGAGCTATCTCTTGGACACTGAGTAAGTTATAAAATGGCAGATCTCGAGAATGACATAAGACCATTTAGACAACTGATCTCACAACGGCTGATAAATTAGCGGATCCGTTTCCCAAAAGTTAGCCTCGATATCAAGTTTGTCAAATCATCAAAAGGAATGGGTTTAAAGCCTATAGAAAAAGATGACGTTTGACAGATACCCCACCTATGTGACTGGAGATCCCAAGATCTAGGTTCAAAGGGAAACAAAATTGAACTGATTTGAAATTGAGCACTGTGAGACTATGTCTCTGCCCAGTTCCTAGGATGATAAAAAAGTGATACATGTGGATAGTGAGGATAAACGTTGGCTTTTAATGATTGCATAGCTGTGTAGATAATGGAGTGTGACAGGACACTTCTGAAAACAAGCTAATAAAAGATCACCTAGTGAAATGTGAAATGTGGGCCGTTTCTAGGAGAATGAAAGAGAAGGCTATATTATCCAAGTTCACTCACGAAAAAACCAGGAATGTTCAAGGCCAAAATGAACCCAATAGAGAACAAAGTTCTACGAGAAAATGTTGCCGTGCGATATATGTTGTCTCAGTTTACATCAAAATCCGGGTGGTTCAAGACATCATGTTCACCTCCTGGCCGAGTAAACTCGACAAATATCAAAAATGATTGGTTCAAAGCTGGAAAACGCTACCTCTCAGATGCAGTTATAATTTCGTATACTCTCGAAAGTCTGTCTACGTCTAGATGAGTCTAGTCGAGTATGTCTAGTAAAAGTCTAGTCTGTACAATTTTTCAATTGTTTAGAGTCATTTCTATTCATGTGGGAGATTGTTGGAACTAATTTTTTTGTCAAATCTTGAGGGCTTGATAAAATTGTGTTAGCGTGAAAAGAAATGAGTGAAACTCATTTGAATGAAATGTTTTCATTGGCTGAGAAATGTTTTCTT
The DNA here is from genome assembly GCA_030161315.1 of Eutrema japonicum. Taxonomy (NCBI): domain Eukaryota; kingdom Viridiplantae; phylum Streptophyta; class Magnoliopsida; order Brassicales; family Brassicaceae; genus Eutrema; species Eutrema japonicum. The sequence goes on from BSQW01000005.1 coordinate 39,126,250, forward strand.
GCGTATAACAAGAGAGATGAAAAGACCACACGCGCGTCGATCGCATCTTGGGCCTGATGGGCTCGTGGACTTTTAGAGGTATCGATCGATACCCCTTGGTATCGATCGATACTCGACGGGCCGACTTAAAAATCGCAGCCTCCTAGAATATTTTGAGGAATATTCTGTTTCTGTCTGGAAAAAACCCTAGCCTCTTTCCTATATATACTGGCCAATTTTCACAGGAAAGATCATCCTCTGAAACACTAAAACACAACCTATAAGTTCTAACAGAAGTTTTGTCAATTCCCTACCGCTTAGAGTAAGTTGTTATTCGAGAGTATCGTAGTTATAATGTTCGACAGATCTGATATCAAGTGTAGATGATACAGATTCCTTTGGTTGTATCCTGGGACTCATGGATCTATTATAACCCGTCGCACTACGGGAGATTCTTTGAGTTAAGGAAAGAGATTCATCTCGCCTTCTCAAATTTATTTATGCTTTAATCGTTTTATGAATCTTCTGTTCTTTACTGTTTATTTATACAATCGTGATTAAATCTTATCATGTCTATTGTGCGAAATTTTGGTCCTACACAATGTTCATCTACGAAAAAGAAACAAACGTCGATGAACAATGTTCATCTACGAAATTGCGAAACAATGAGTGGAATATTACAAAATTCCTCTAATATATCTCCATATCCTATTCAACTTAATTTTATGTATTTTTCTCTTGTGTTCCAAATCCCAAATGGTCATGGAAAAACGGAATTTAAATTATGTGAGCTAGAGATTTTTGTTAGTGTGTTTACTTAGTCATTTCAGAACTCATTTATGAGATACAGTATAACGCCCCGACCGCCCCTACCTGTGGGCCCCATGCCCTCTCTCGGCCCGTGGGCCCCACCCTTGTCCGATGGCCGGTGCGTTAGTCCGGGAGGCTTGTAATACTTGTTTACTGACCCTGCAATCACCACGTGATCCTTCCCCGTGTTTTGTCCTCACTCACACGATACCGCGAATCACTTCCCGGTAGGTCACCCATCCTTAAATTGCTCCAGCTCAAGCACGCTTAACTCTGGAGTTCTCTCTGGACAAGTTCCCGAAAAGATAAGTGCACTTTGGTGACATAGGTAGCCAAATAAATTCTTATAAGCCTCTCCGCATATACAAGAAATCGGGATGTTACAATCACCCCCACTCATAGAGCGCAACGTCTTCGTTGCGCACCAGGATCGTCACCCTAGACAGTGTGAGCCCACCTGACTCCACACACGTGTTTGGGTTCGGCTCTGATACCACTTATAACGCCCCGACCGCCCCTACATGTGGGCCCCATGCCCTCTCTCGGCCCGTGGGCCCCACCCTTGTCCGACGGCCGGTGCGTTAGTCTGGGAGGCTTGTAATACTTGTTTACTGACCCTGCAATCACCACGTGATCTTTCCCCGTGTTTTGTCCTCACTCACACGATACCGCGAATCACTTCCCGGTAGGTCACCCATCTTATAAGCCTCTCCACATATACAAGAAATCGGGATGTTACATACAGAATAGGAGATTAGTTTTTTTTTTCTTTTTCTGATAGTTATAAAGTGAATTCGGTCATTTCCTATACTTTTCCTTTTGTTAAATAGGATTTTATAGTCTTTGGCATGTAGTCCTTCTAGATATACAGTTTAAAAATATATGTACAAACGTAAATTATTTCTTCTCAACTGTAGACTCGAATTAAAATCCGCATTACTCAGAAAGCATCCTTGTTAATGGTTGAATTAATCTCGTTGAGGTTAAAAACAACAACACGCATCAAATAACATATATATCTGTTGCAAAAAAAAATCAAATAACACATATAATGCACATATACATAAACATTACGTAGTGTTTATAGAAAAACGCGTATACGAGAGCTTGCATGTGTGTATGGGGACGGCTCACGTAGTTGTGATATTGACAGTAAGAGTCGCAATGGGGACCAAAACACAGTATGCCCTAAATGGCTGAATGCTACACCTATATCCTACGATCGTAGCAGACAAGGAATAAAGCAAAACCCTAGCTAAGTTTGTAGCTTTGAACTAAAATCAGCGAGCTCCGATCGTGCATTAAATGGTTCTTTGAGGTACATCAATGTCTCGCGTGGGTAAGATTGTTAATTAAGAGATAAATAATAAATATCCCCTCCGTTTTTAATACTTATGTTTTAAGAGAAAAAAATTGTGTCAAATTAGGTGATGTTTTCAACTTTTAATAAAAAAATTAAATATTTTTAAAAAAACTTATTTGTATTCTGTAAATTAATTTACTATTGGTTGAATTGTTGAATTGTGATAAGCTAGATAATAAATGATTTTTAATTAAAAAAACAAAAATTAAATAATTCTTTAATATATGTGTAAAAACCTTATTCATAATATATTTTCAAACAGAGGAAATAATAATGAAAAACCCTAGAAAGATAAGCAAATGAACAACAGTATATATAATGATATACACATACACACAAATATATGTAAAAAAAAATTCGAAAAAGAACAGAAACTTTGAAGTTTTAAGTAGATATAAGCTTGGATTTCGGAGCCAACCATTACCTTTGTTTTATTTGATCCATTTAAAATTAAAACTTTTAAAAAATAACAGTACTACTATTACATATTTGTCTCTTTCTATGTGCCTTTATGACATTTGCATGACAAAAATTTAATTTCCTTAATTTTTGCCTGCACCCTACCTACGTATCACATCCCTACACGTCTCTAGTCTCTGTAATTCGGCGGTCACTAGGGGCACGACTATGTGGTCTTGTATAAAACTATGTATATATCTCTCTCTGTTACATACCAACGGTAAAATGTGAATATATACATAAATTGGCAAAGGTTTTGTACTAGAAGCAGAATCTAAGGCTTTCGAATGATCACAATTTTGATTTCAATTTGTTTATTTGGGTAAAATATAAAATCGATTCTAGTAGAAACAAAAATGTAGAAGTAGCTGAAGAGGTGAATGAGATGGGTCCTCCTCAAACTTTAATAACTACGAAGATCTGAAATATCATTTACTCTCACCACGAAATACAGGAGCCACGCTTTATTGCTCTCTCCTCTCTCCTCTCTCTCTCTCTCTCTCTCTCTCTATCTCTCCTCTCTCTCATTTCAGTGTGCCATATTGCATGATTACATATTATGAGTTTCACCATCTATGAAAGACAAATATCGTAGGTAATAATTATGTTTGTAATCAGGTCCGGCTCAATATTATTAGGGGTCCTAGGGCAAAAAAAAATTTTGGACCCTTATTTTTTTTTTTTACGTGTTATACTAAATTTAAAAAAAAAAAATTGTGTAATGTTTTTGTAGAATTTTTTAATAAAAATACATATAAAATAATTTTATGGGTCTTTTTCGATCTAAATTTTATTATTTTATATATTTTTCTAATAAAAAATATATAAAAAATCGGAATCCTTAATTATTATGACACGGGATTGGGCCCTGGGGCGGTCGCACCCCTTGTCCCCTATGTTAAGTCGGGCCTGTTTGTAATACGAATGGGTTTCCTAAAAAACAACTTAGCTCATTTTTGTTTTCTTTTTCGATTTACGGTAATAGAACAATCTATTTCTTTTTTTAATATGTTAATACTTATTTTAGAAAATAGTTTCACAAAGTAGTATGGAGAGGAGATGTTTAGAGAGCTTTTAATAGAAAACAACATAAAATAATAAAATATAGAGGAAAGTCAAAACTTCAAGTCCATTAAAATGACCAATTACTTATTGGTGAATTGACCAATATAGCAATCCTCTCACGGAATTTTATTTTTTTTTCATTATCATATTCTCTTTAATTTACATGTTTGCAAAAAAAAATCTTGTAAATTTCAGTCAATCATACAATCAGTTTTTTTTTTTTTGTAATTATCTTAAGATTTCATCAAAGAACATAGAAATCAAATTGTCTTTAGCCAACAAAAAATAATTTTAAGGCGATTTGTAAATTTATCAAAACTACATTTTAATTCATGCCTAGAATTCTATGGTCAAATAACAGTTTAGATACTTGAGTTTTTAGGCATATTAGTTGGTGCCACAACAATGGATTAGCTATAAATTCATGTTTGAGTTCGAGAATTGTACTTGATCTATTCCATGTTCGATAATTTGTTTAGTAAGTATTAATTTCATGCGAATTATATGAAGATCTAGCGCTTTTCTCATATGAATTGTCACTCTTAGTTCTTAAAAGTTACAAAATCATAAGTCATTCATTTGTTTTAGATTTACTTTTCTCTTATATTTTTGTACATTCTCGTAGTGTTTTATTTGATCCTTGTGGATTCGATCTTTGTTTTATTCGATCCTTGTAGATTCGATCTTTAGATTACTACAATTTTTGTTGTGCACTTGCATGCAGTAGTTATTTTTAGGATTAAAACATAAGTGTATCAAGTTTTTTGATAATTAAACGTTGCAACGAACAGACCTTAAACTAATAATCACATTAGTGCATGATGCAAAATGCCATGCATGTTTTAGATCAAACAAGAGCTAGCTCCTCCTTATAGTCTCACCGTTGATTTTCAACAATACTTTAAATCTACCAATATTTAAAGTTGTAAGACACATTAATGACTTGAGAGTCCATAAACAAAAATTTCATAAAGGCTACGTACTATATTGTGTGACCAGGAATTTAAAGAGCAAGAAATAATGATCTTTCATTCGTCAATGATTTGTTAAATCAGTACTGATCATTACTGCTAAATAGTGTTTTAGTTATTAAATCCTCCAATGACGGCCTAGATTTTGGAGAAGAAATGGCTTCCCCCAAATAAGTGGGGACCCATAATACTTTTGATTGCAAATTAGATTTGAAGAGCCCACAAGTAAATGCCATGTCCCCATCTACTAAAACCATAATGAGTGGTTATGGTTATGCACCTTTTTGTGATGTGGTGCATGCATCTTTTCAATTTGTTTTTTGTCTACTCTAACTCGAAGAATCAAATGTAAGCAAAAACTTAAACTTGATAATTTAGTAAATCTCGTGCATGTATTAACTAGCCAAATATGTGTTAGTTATTTGTAAATTTCTTATCTTATTTAGCAGAGTTGTTATTAGTCTGACTCTAAATTATTATAAAACTGAAGCACTCTATCTTATTGTAGTGAGTAAATATGACAAGTTTATTCTGAAAGTCAATGGTTCAAACTCCGGCCTTATTCATAAACTGAAGCACTCTTTTTTTTTCAAAATTATTTAGATTTTATCCCATAAAAATACATAATTCGAGAGAAAACAAAATCGTTGAAGTGTATTCAATCAAAATTTCGGAATGATTTGTGTTAATGTGAAAAGTTTCATGGTATTCAATAATGAATTTTAATATTTTTTCTAAACTTTGGTGTTATTAATATTATAATTTGTAAACATTTCTTAAAATTTAAAGTTATTGAATTGATGAACCGAAAAATTATCTTTAAATATACTGTTATTAGATATATTTTAAACATTATTTTTTAAATATTTTCAAAGTTTTTAAGAGAAATTTTATAATCATTCATTTTTACCGTTTTATCGATGTATATTTCACCATTTTCCGATCATAAACAATTTCTGACGATATTGAAAAACAGTTTAAAACGTCTGTTTCCCACATTTGTTAAAAAAAAAACGTCTGTTTCCCACAGATATTTTCTGTAGAAATCACATTTGTTTTCTTGTAATGATGAAAAAACGGATCCATGGCAGCATTTTCAAATGTCAACAAATCGAGAATTTAAAGTTGGCTGACTTGTCCCAGTTACCAAAACAACCCTTTTTGGGTTATTTTTGGCACTCCACTGGTGAATAGGAGGTAATGAAATCATTAGTTTTGTCAGATTAAAAAAAAAACTATCCTGGAATCAACTAAAGGGTAAAGAAAAGCAATCATTTTTTTAACTTAGAAGAGACAAAAGCTATAATGATAATAAGTGAATTTGAAGAGCACAATCTTATAGAAAGCTTCACGAATGGGGAGAAAGGCTAATTAATACCTCAACTAACATCGTTGGTACTGATTAGTATCCGAACTAATGAGTTGTGCTCAAACATACTTAAACCTTTAAAAATTGGAATATTTATACACGAAATTTTTTTTTTGGCCAAATCATACATTGACCCGGATTCCGTCAATCAACCCCGTTAAACAATTAACGGGAATGACTCAGCTGCCACGGTGGAATCCCTGTTGGAACAGTAGTCAAAACGATGTCGTTTTGGAAAAAAACATTTTTTTTGTCAATCCAAAGATTTGAACCTGGGTTAATCAGACCGTAAATAGTAAGATATACCAATAAGCCAGAGTATTTAATTGGTATCTAGAAGCACACAATAAAATGTTATGTAAAGAAGCAAATATTTTTTTTATTAAAAAAATTGGAGATCCCATTATTGTCTTCTTCGTCGCGAGTTGTCGGCTAGGGTTCAATCATTTCCCAGACAGCAAACCTCTCGAACTTGTTGTACTTATAATCCGCGTATTTCCTCCATAGTTGGCTCCACATCCCTTGCATCTCTCAGATTTCTCCCCGATTTTTGGATTTTTTTTTCTTTAGTTTTTTTCGCGGCGGCGCGTGGAAGCTGAGAGAATCTGGAAACAAGCAAGACTTTAAATTAGTTTATACGTTTACCAAACAATCCTCATGAAGAAAAACTGAGACTTTAGACTTATTTCTAATCATCTAGTGGGATGAGATTCTATAGCGTATTTTTACTTGAAATCAGTAGCATTCAAGAGGAGCTAAAGAACATAACTTAGTTTCTAACAAACTGCTAGAATTGTCGGAATTAGTTTCCAGATTTTTCTTGAAGAACCAGCTAGAGGCGAAGGACACAAAAAATCAAATTGAAGAACATGAAATCAGAAATTGGCTCAATAATCAATCAATTCCCAAAAGGGTACTCGATTTACGGACATAATTTGCTAAAAGACGAGACATTTTTTCACCTTGACGTGAACCACCTTGCTCTTGGGTCGTCTAAGGGGGCTTTGGCTTCCGAGGCCAGAAGATGGGTAAGGTTTTTCAAAGAAGTAACCATAGCCGACGACTCGCGACGAAGAAGACAATAAAGGGATCTCCAGTTTTTGAAAAAAAATATATATTTGCTTTTCTACATAAGATTTTATTGTGTGCTAGAAACCAATTAAACTCTTTGGCTTATTGGTATATCTCATGATTCACGGTCCGATCAACTCAGGTTTGAATCCCTGGGGTGACAAAAAAATTTATTTATTTTTCTTCAAAACGACGTCGTTTTGACTACTGTTTCAATATGGATTCCACCGTGGCAGCTGAGTCATCCCCGTTCACAGTTTAACGGGGTTGACTGACGGAATCCGGGTCAATGTATGATTTGACCATAAAAAAAAGTTCGTGTATGGATATTCAATTTTTTAAAGGTTTATGTATGTTTGAACACAACTCATTAGTTCAGATATTAATCAATACCAACGATGTTGGTTGAGGTACTAATTAGCCTTTCTCCCCTTCAGGAATGTCTGCTTGAACTAAAAATTGTGGACCTTTACAGTAAATCTCTTGTCTTTTGTTTCCATTAAAACTCTCCGTACGATCCAGAGGTTTCCATTCAATTAACATAGAGAATCCAATGGCACCTGACTAAACAATGGGCCGGAAACAAATTAGCTCATCCTTCTTTTGAGCCCATAACTAAGCCCACTTAGACGCTTTAGTTGATCACTTGATCTTGTTCAAAACGGCGTGTAGTGCGGAATCACAATCATCACACGTGTCAAATCTAAACACCCGTGGAGAGATCAGTAACAGGAACAGCACACGTGGCCCATTTTTTCGCGTTTATTAGGGTTTGTGAACAGTTGTCCGTTTCCACAGAAGAAATTAGAAAGTGATGTTTCTTCTCCGATTCTAGTCTATTCTCTTCTCCAAAATTGCGATGAATTCGTGATTTTTCCGTCTAAAAGCTAAGGTTTTTTCTGAGTTTGGAAGCGGAAATTTTTGAAATTTTTGATTTTCTGTATTACGGGGACTTGCTATTCTAGCTAGGGTTTTAAAATTATAGTTTTTAAGAAGAGGAATCCGTGGAGGTAAATTCGATGGAAGATGAAACAATGGGGAGGAAGGAGATGCCAAACTGTCGCTGTCTTGAGTTACAAGAAAAGGTCTTGAAAGCTGAAGAGAGTTACATTGATTTAGAATCAAAGATGCAGAGTCGGAATAAGGAGTTTGAATCACTTGAATTGAGGTTTAAGGAATTGGAATCGGAGAAGTTAGTAATGGAAGAAGAGTTGAGGAATCTGAAAGAATCTGAGTTAGATGAGCAGATGGTGAACGGAGCATTGGAGGTTGAGAAACAGATGGCCGAGAACGACGCCGCGGAGTGGAAGAGAAAGTTTGAGAAACTCGCTGATGCATTGAATATGGAAGGATTAGCTTATGTAGGTTCACCTTATATTATTACGACACCGGTTAAAGACTCTATTTCAGGGAGAAACAGAGATAACGTGTCTTCTCGTAGACGAGTTAATAAGATGTTGGTGTTTGAAGGCGATGGTAGCAAATCGACTGATGTAGATGATTTATCTGATATCGAAACAGAGGAGAGAAACGAGAAGGAATCTGATGGTAAGGATACTTTAGAGGAGAGAAGTATTGGTGAGAACTATGAAGATGAAGATGTGGAAGCTAACACAAGCACTCCTCTTACTGGTCGTAAGAGGAAACTGGTTGTTACCAGCGATTCAGAGAATGATGATGATGAAGACAACATATCGATTTCAATACTCAAGAATCTGAAACCACCAAACCAAGAGGTGTCAGATTTGGTTGATACACCGAGCATAAGAGAGAATGTGTCCGGGGGATTGAGGAAACAGCGTCGAGTGTCGTCAAGACTGAGAAAACAGAGAGAGATCTCTACTTCAAGTGAAAGAAATTCGACGGAGAGACTTGTGGGAATCCCGACGACTGGTAATGCTGAGGATGATGAGACAGAAGAAGACTCAGAGCGAGAGAGCGAGAGCGAGAGTTTGGAAGGGTTTATTGTTGATGATGAGACTGCAAGTGAAAAGTCTGATGAAACGGAGGGCGATGTACGGGAGGAGGAATCTGATGGAGAAACTGGTTATGCGGATATCATGTCAAGACTCAGAAGGGACAAGAATCCCTGGAAACGGAAATGGGAATATCAGACAGATATGCTGGCAGCTTTCGGTAAAGATCCCGAGCTTTGTATGAGAGCGGTTTGTGCTCTGTACAGGCTTCAAACAGAAGATGAAAAGGCAGCAAGATCAAGTTATGTCGCTAATGGTCGAGGTTTCAGCAAGTTTGATGCGAAAAGGTATATAAGTAACTAACAAACCCTTTTGACCCGTTTACACACTGTTTTCTTGATTTACATTTTTGAATGATGGTTAGGGGCTGTCGCATTGGACATTTACTGACGGATGGAGATCCCGCGGGTGATTTGAAGAAATCGGTGGAGGAATTGAGAAGTTTCGAGCCTGGAGCGGTTGATACTTGCGAACATTTAGCAGGCCGGTACTCGAAACAACTCTTCCAGATCTATAACAACAGAGAAGATCCATTCTTTGCTGCTCCTCCATCTCCATGACTTTGGGAATAAACCTCATGGTGATCATGTTCGTTATGGTATATAAGTCAACAGCTAGTTTTTTTTTGTTGTTGAAATTTTAGGCCGGTTTGAAATGTAAACCGGAGATTAACCTTAGTATTGGACGAAAGGAATTTTGGTTTCCTTAGATACAATGGAATTAGGGACTGAATTTACTTGTAGGTTGTAAATGGAATAAGATGGTCTGGATTATGATAATGATTAAAAGCATAGGATTCGAATCTTTGTCGATGAAGTAATGTTTAATTCGGGTTTAGCTCTAAACCGGGTTGAATTTTAGGGACCGATACACTGATCTTGAAACGGAAAATTGCAAAACCAGAGAGAAACAGGCTGGAGAGAGAGATACTCTTTTTGATTTGATACATCTCAGACACAGCTTAATTAACCGTTTCTCTCGCTAAAAACCTTAATTACTTTTAATTTAAAAACAAATTAGCAAAAGACAACGCACCAAAAGACATTAAGACAGAGAGGATTTGTCTGGGCCCCACATTCCTTGAGGCATGTCTTTGACTATTTAAACGAATCTTAGCTTCCTCTGTTATTTCCACCAATCGGCCCTTTTAATTTTCTTGATTTCTGGTGAGATTTCAGCGAAAAAGATTCCCTCGCCGGAATAATCACTGGAGATAAAGAGAAAGAATGGCGTCCCTGAAATTTCCGTCGGAGATTCTCGCCGTCTTCATCATCATCTCCGTGATTCTCTTGCCGATTGCTCATGCACAATCGTCTTCGCCAGCTCCAGCACCCACCAGCGACGGTATGAGATATTATATAATCTTCCATTAATACGATAATAAAGAATCTTTAAGAAGAAATTGATTTTTGTTATTGGTTTTGGCTTTTGGCTTTTGGCAGGAACATCGATAGATCAGGGGATAGCGTATGTTCTAATGATGGTGGCTTTGGCGTTGACTTATTTCATTCATTGACTTGATGGATCCTTCAATTTGTTCTTTCTCCACAATGGTTATGTTTTCTAGTGTTTGTGTTCTTAATTATTTTGATGATATTTTTTTTTTTTTTGGTTACCTGTGATGTGAGATTTGTAGAAAATTATAAAGAGAGTTAGATTTTGGACACCATGCTTTGTTCTGTTTTTGTTGGTTGGATTATTCGTGTAATTTCTTTCTTCTTGTTTAATGAAAAAGCGTATATATAAATTTATAATATTTTTGTTTAACGTCTAAATTTTATTAAATTAAAAAGATACACAATTATTAAAATAGAAATCCTTGTTAAATGGAATAGCTTGTTTCGCTAATAAGTCTGCTAGTTTGTTAAAATTTCGGGTGACCCACAGGAAAGACCTCCTCGATTTTATTATGCCATTGTCGTGCTTCTCGGATCCAATTGTAGATTCCAAACTTATATTTTGTACCTTGCATCAGTGCCATTACTGCTTTATTATCTCCTTCAAATTCAATATTGCGATAGCATAGTATAATTATTCACAAAAAACCTCGACATCGTTTAGATCCAAGCTCGTTGTCGAGGTTTCCTAGAGATCTTCTCTTGGTGCTTGTTTATAGTTTCCACTCTCTATATAGACAACTTCATTTAAGTTTGGATTTTCTGTAGAAAAAAACTCAATATTTTGTTTTTGCAAAGCTATCCTTCAACTGCAAAAAAAAATACAAGAAAAGCTCCCATGTCACAATAAATATGCTTATATGCATGTTTGTAATTTCATCATAAGATTGTTTCATAGAGAGAGAAAACGTGTCTACATCTCTCAGATTTAGAGTTGCGAATATCTCAACACTAACGATTACATTTTAAAAAATTTGGGAACTTTTGGTATCGTAAATTTTTGTTTATTTGTGGTATACTCTTGTAGTCTATATGTGTGGCCTTAGTTGAGAATGCTTTTTTTTTGTGCGCAATGCTTGGTTTCTGTATTCTATGTTATGGTGACTCCGTTTGTTAGACTAATTTCTCAATCTGATCCAACTAATTAGGAGGAAGTATTAATCAAGAATTTTAAATGATTAGTGTAAAAATGATGAATCCTATGTTATTTTTATAGAGTCTTCCTAAATCTACTGTTATTAGTTATTATATTTGTAAATGTTTCTTAAACTCCATGGTTATAGAAATTTGAAAATATATACATTCAAATCTATGTTATCAGAAGTACTTTAAGCATTATTTTTAATCATGACTTTAATGTGTTTAAAAGGAATTTCTCATCAGCATAATTAATCATGAGTTTAGAGATTGTTTTGTTATTCAAAGAGTTTACATGTTTGGTTCATGTTATTTTAGGTGCATTTCGTACATTAGATGTTGTTTACATTTTAAAATAATCTCATGATTATCATTCTCTAGGTTCTAACCATATCGTACACAATATATATTGAATCTCATGTGCAATCTGTTTTTATATCGATCAGTTTATCACACCATATCGATTGGCAATGTGCAATGCTGGACTAAATCTTGAATCTAATGCTTATAATCAAAAGAAATGAGAAATATTATTTTGGGTTTTTTAAATTTTCAGGAAGTCCCCAAGATTAGAGGACGTCGCTTCTTCATATACCTCGAGAAATCCGGTACAAGAATCATTGCAAGGGGAGATCCAGACATTGAAGAAATGTCAACTCGAGAAAGACGCCAAAATCGAATCTCAGGATGCACATATCCAATATAACTCATGCAATGCAACAAGCTACGTTCTGTCGTCAACTCCGAGAGTAGATGAAGACGAGACGCATGAATAGATCTGATTTGAATTCGAATTTATGTTTTATATTAGGGTTTTTGGTTTTTTTGGTTAATTCATCTCTTAATTTGAAATTTAATTTCATTTGATTTAATATAATGAAAATGTATTACTTTCGTAGGAAAATGGTAGGAAAGAGTTCGTAGGAGACAAGTAGGAAATCATCCAAAGGAAAATGGTAGAAAACGTTTCGTAGGAAAAATGTAGGAATTAACAGAGGTAAGTGGTAGTAAATTTCCTAGCAACATTTCCGACAAAATTTTCCTACAAGATCCTACCATTTTCTTACGATTTCTGACGAGCGATAACATACAAAAGAATTTTGTAGGAAAAAGCTATTTTTTACGATTTTCTGACGATAATTTTTTGGTAGGAAATCGAGCATTTTCTTGTGGTGTAATAATTGATAAATTTGTTATCTTTTTTATTTTGTCAACACTCATTTTTTAAAACTTATTATAGTTTTCCGGTTTCAAAATTTTAAAATTATATCATTTGCATGTGAAAAAAAAATTAGTTCGCATCTTACATTTTTTTTTTTGGACCGTAAATTCAACTTCCAAACAGTTGAGGAGAGGCAACAAAAGCAATAAAAACCTTTATAAACCTTCAGATAGAACTCATAGAAGGACTACGATTGAGTTTATAAGCTGCAGTGACGGATTCAGCAACACCTCCAGGGATAATATGGTTGAAAGGAGAGTGTAGGAGCTCAGCCTGGACCGCTGCTTCTGCGTCTTCCTTCGTCACTGACCTGTCTCTCCTTACCTTTACATCAATCTCCGCGATAACGTCGCGCAGTTTCGTCTTCTCATCTTTCTTGTCTATTCTCTCGTTTCGATCAACCGCCGCCTTCGCCAAGGTGGTTAAACTACCGACGAGCTCTACGTTGTTTCCACCTCTTTTATGGCAGCCACGTCGGTTGTTTCCACCGGTTTGTGGCCAACATTAATAGCCGCTGCTTTGAGAGCCTCCGTTAAGGTCGTCGATCTTCCGATAAGCGCTTCAGCTGCCGTGGAAATCTGCTCTGTAGGGCCTATAAACTTTCGTATATCATATGATACAAATATGAATGCGTTTGCGATTATTAGGCGTAGTAATAACACTTTTATAAAATATTTCAAGAAAATGCAAGCAAACATCAAACTCAACAAACGACATGTTTTCATTTTGTCTAAATGGTGGATCCTCGAATTTGTTTTCTTAGCAAAACACACACGATAAAATATAACATCTATTTACGAAAATGTCACCGTGCGATTTTTTTCAATTTTAGTTTTACATCTACCTAATAAATCCTTTTAAATTACTACACACGACGTACAAATACAAAACAAACATTCAAAAACTATCTTACTATTATTTTCTTTGTTTTTGTTGTCTATATATATATATATATATATATTACCTGTCCACCAGAACAAGTCTGAGAGACGCTAAAGTGCTCTTCCACAGAGTCGTTGGAGAAAGTTGCACCATCCTTTGATGAACGAACGCATCGTTTTAAAGTTGTTCGATCTTCTTTCATCTTTTTTTGTGTGTCTGTGTGTGTCATTCTTGTATTAAATAAGAAAACTGAGTTGTCCAGTGGTTCGACTAAAATGTTAATTAATGTCTCTAGACGGTTTGGGATTCGATTCTAAAAAAATACAATTTTTATCGGTTATTGGAAGTAAACTTACAAAAAATCTTCAACATGATGCAAATAAAGTCGTTCGTTGTTATTCTAATGTACACGTGAATTTGTAGAACAGATATATTATGAATTAAAAAATTATCTTTATAATTATTTTTTTAATTTGTAATAAAAATTTTAGTCGATAAAAAAAAAGCTAACAAAACTGAAAAGTAACATTGATAACCGTTCCGTTACGTTTCTCTCCGGACTAACTATAACTGACACGTTGGCTTGTAACAGTCCACGTTGGCTTATAACAGTCCACGTTGGCTTTTAACTGTCGACGTGTCTATATGTGGATGTTTCTTCGGCAGTGACCCTTCGATGCATTGGTGAAACCAAGCTTTCAAAAGGCGTTAGGCACTAAGCGGCGGCCGGGCACCGATTTGTGTTTAGGTCGAAAAGCGGTAATTAATTACTGATTAATCAGTAATTAATTTTGAATATTTTTTTTTTAATTTTAAAGTTTATATGTATATAAGTTATAAATTATGAATATATGAATCAAAACAAATATGAAATAAGTTTTTTTGATTATTAAAGTAACAAAATATTAGGAAATTAAGTTCAAATTCACATCTAAATTCCAAAAACAAAAAAGAATTACAAACATATGATGAAAAAAATATATTTGTCTTGATATTGAGAGACAAAAAAAAGTACAAAGAAAGAAAAATCTTCATCATCTTTTTCAATGATCAAATTATCATGTGTGTTGTATTTCTAGATGTATTTCTAAAACTTTGTAACAGACCATATATCTGTCACAAAAAAAAAATATTGACATTTTAAAAAAATCGTTGACATTTTTAAAAAATCGTTTGACTGTGTAATTCACCGCTTAAACGATTAAGCGGCCGCTTTTTAGGACATGGGATGAGACTGAGGAGACCAACGCGGATTTACACAGCCATGAATGATACTTTTGGGCCATTAGAGCCCAATTATTTAACACGTGCATAGCCCGTGCAATATTTTACTGTTTCACATTTCCGGGTCGGGTGGGTTTCGACCCATTCCCGAAATCAAATTCACCGGAGCGCTAATTTTCAGTCCACAATTAAAGTGGGAATTTTCAGGAAGAAGACGAAGTTTTGTTTTTTTGTTGTTGTTTTTCTTCCTTTTTTATTACTTTTCCCTCTTTTTTGCTCGTCACTTATTTGGTCATGAAATGGGAGAAATGGAGATCGAAGAAATCGAAGCTGTTCTTGAGAAAATCTGGGATCTACACGACAAGCTCAGCGACGAGATTCACTTGATTTCGCGGTCTCACTTCCTCAAATCCGTTAAACCAACAGCTAGATCGGAGAAGAGGAGGAGTCAAGGGAATCCCGGTGAAGAAAAGCGACCGGGTTATGTCTTCATCAAGGGATTCGCCGTCGACGATAACGACTCCACGATTCAAGAGGCGAAGAGCCTGAACGCAATTCGAACCGCTTTGGAGAACCTCGAAGACCAGCTTGAGTTTTTCCATGTGAGTTTCGTTTTCTCCGATTGATTTGTGTTCGACATTTGAGTTTTTATTAGATTCTTCGACATGAGCGAAATTAAGAGACGAAGGTGCTGTGGAATTGGGAAAATAGCTTGTTATCTTAGGGTTTTAGCTGATTCCTGAACAGAAAACAAGCAAATCCTTCTGCTAAATGACTATTCAACGTCTCTAAAATCGATTGTATCTGCTTGTTGTTTGCTGAAGAAGCAGCTCATTGTTAAGCCGATTTGGCAATTGATTTGGATATGTTTCGTTAGGTTTACGGATAGAAATTCTCAGATTTTTATGAAAGTTCTGACTTCTGAGCGACAATTACTGACTTAAAACTCTCCTGCTTTTATAATAACAATGGCCGATTGCTATATGAAGTTGCATCGTTTTCGTTCTTTTAGACAGAAAATCATCGTACAATGAGGTTCTGAGGATTTTCTATTTCACACTCTTAGTTCATGGAATCAAAGCTTTAATCGATGTGGGAAGGTGATGAAATGACAGTAAAATCTAGATTCAGGGGGTTGTATATGCATGAAAAAATGCTATAGTCTTATGTAAGATCAGAAGAAGTAGAGATGTGTAGAATCCATTTCGCAGCACGCTATAGACACACATCGTATTATTTCATATAGTCCAAAGAACAAGTGTGTGGAAGCTTTTATGCATAGATAGAAGAATCGCACTAATATATCCTTTCTCTTTGCCACTCAACAGAGTTCTGGTCAGTTTCACTATGTACCGTTTACCACCTGAACCTGAAATCTCACCATTGGGCTAACCTGTGAAAGACAATATGTAAAACTTCTTTCTCTTTGCTCTGCAGACTATACATACACAGCAACGAACAGAGAGAGATGTAGCGGTTGCCCGGCTTGAACAGAGCAGGATATTGCTAGCAATGAGATTGGCTGAACACCACGGCAAGAGCTACGGAGTCCTAGAGGAAGCTCTTGCATTTGTTGGGAGCATTAAAAGCGCCACTCATTTCGTTTCGCCTGATCACCTTTACGATTCCTCTCCAAACCCAACCGGAGCAAACTCTACTCCATCTGATGGAAAAAAGTCAAACTTTGTAATCGACGCCTTTGCCTCGACTTTCGGGTTTGCCAAAAGAGCACTTGGATTCAACCATGTGAGAGGCGTACTTGGGAACACTGCTATATTCGCCATTAGCATGGTCGCAATGCTGCATCTTCACCAAGTGGCTACTAGTGAACATCATCTACAGAAGAAAGAAGACAGATTTTACAGAAACCAAAAGAGGAAAACATACGGAAGAGAGATGTCTTCATCTGACATAAACTTGGACCACTTGGACGTGATGATGGCTCGTGGTTGAGACCAGAGATCGAACTTGTCTACACGTGATACTCAGGTACATTTGCGTGCAGCAGAGGAGTAAAAGACAAAAAAAAGTGAAAACCAAGAAGAGAAGAGATAGTGTAGACAAAAGGATAAGAATTTGGAGACAAAATGTTGGAATTTTCTGAGCCGAGTTAATGGGTCTTTTTTTTTTTTTATCTTTTCCTTCAGATGCAAATGTTGTTCCTATCTTCCTTCTCGTTTTGACTTTAATTCACTGTTTGTTTGTTTGGTTTTGTTGGTTTCAAGTGTGTTTAGGCGCTTTTGTAATCACAAGTTAATGAATTGTTAAAGTCTCTTGGATCGCTCTATGTAGCCCTGGGCAAAATACCTGAATCGAACCGAATTCGAATTGAAAAAGAAGAACCGAATCTGAACCGAAACTGATAAAATACCTGAATGGATTTAAGATTCCTATATCCGAAGAACTGAATCCGAACAGAGAACCGAATGGATATCCGAAATATCTGAAATACAATTATATACCCAAAATATTAATTATATTTAGTCTTGATAACCCAAAATTATAATTATAAATCCGAAGATTAAGAGATCCAAAATAACCAAACTAAACAAAGTTTTTAGTTTTATTTGTTAAGCTTTGCCCAATTTTATTTAAATTTAACCAATTTTATTCAAATTTAACCAATTTTCATAGTAATGACAGCCGTTACGAATATAAACTCTAAGGTGGCCAAAGCGTCTACTGTTGTTTGGCTCTGGAATGGTATCCAGAATAAGGAACAGCCAATACTGATTAGAGAAGTTCGCAAACGCACATGGATGTAGAGAGGCACATGGAAGCCGAGAAAGTGATAGCAAAGGTAAGGTCATTGTTTATGTTTGGCTACATCTTGATGAACTGAGAGCATTTTGCCGAGTTGAATGAATTTGTGATTCAAGTATCTCATATTGCATTTTAGATGTTATAACCAGTCCCGGTGCAACAGAAATGGTGGTCCGAGACAAGATAAAAAATATGGCCATTTGTAAATTACAAATTTTGTAGTTAAACAAAAAAACTCATCTTTGTATTTCTGAAATAAATACAGCAAATCAGAAAAAAAGAAAAAAACATTATTTCTGAAAAACAATCATCTTTACATTTTTTCTTAAATTGTTCAATTTTTTTTTGTTCCAGTGGTCTTTAGATAGATAATTATGTGACACAAACCAATTGTTTTTAGTTACAAAATAATATTTTAAATAAAAACATAGAGTTCAAATTTTGTGCATTATATATTATTAACCTAAAACTAAATATGTGACATATGTGACCTATAAAAACATAAAAAAATATAGTGGTCCTAAGACATCGCCTAGCTCGCCTGCCCAACGGGCCGGGCCTGGTTATAACTAGTGTAAGGGAAACATATTTTCAGACTTTGTGTTTCTCTGTTTTGTCATCAATTTTATACGTAATGAAATGCTTTGTGTAATTGCAGAAGAGACGGCAAAATTAGGAGACAAGAAAGACGAAGCCCTTAAGGATGAAGCAAAACCAGTAGAGCAAACAACATCATCTGGACACTCTTCTAGAAATGAAGCAATATGATATTATTTAGCTTTCATGTTTATGAAACCCTTCTAGTTCCTTCTCTTTTAAATGGTGACACTCTGTTTTGCTTTTAAGCATCTGTTTTCGGTTTAAGTAATTGCATTTGGGCTCCAAAGCGATCTTGATCTTTGCAATTTTTGGCATTGACATGGAGTTTGTGAGGGAACCTTTTTCTGTGTTTATTGCTGAGAGTGAGAATTTTCTATAATTGAGCACCAATTTTCCAAATTAATAGGTAAGGATAAATTTAAACCGTTCTAAGATCGGTCTTAGGAAATAATGGTAGATGAAGATTCTTTTGCAACGTTTCCCATTCGCGACAGACTCCACAAACATAGGTGAAATATATGGCCTAAATGGTCAAACAATGTGAACAATTTGATCATTTTGGTATCAATATTCAATACTTTTTTATTACAAAACATGTTTAACACAGTTAAGTACAATGTATTATACCTATGATAATCATAAACTCAACCAAATCCATCGACTATGAAGTAAGTAAGAGAATGGGTAAAAAGATGAAACTGAATACCATTACATTAATTTCTTCATCGTAGAGCTCACAAACATTAACCAGAAACAAAACACAAATGATCACATTTCCTATAAACATCAAGTAATAATCTATCAATTTGGTAAAGATTCAGATTTTCAGAAAAGACTTGAGAAGAAGAATCAAAAACCTTTTTAATTATCTCTCAAGTGTAGAGAGGCAAAGCTGTCCAAGCACCAGAGACATGTTCATTCTCACATACATAAGCTCTCACAACTGGTTCACCATCGTCGTGAAACCCAAAAACTCTTCTCAAGCAAAACGACGAATGCAGATCCCAAGTCTCGTCGCACATACAAAACGCGCATTTCAACCCCGAAATCTTACTCCGATTACCGTCGTTTATGGTTCTTCACACTCGAGACCTTTTGAAATCCTTGAAAACGCCTCTTAACAACATGTAGTTCCGTTTCTCTTCGACGTGGATGCATCCATGCCAATTGCAGATGTAGAGACAATCACCGCGAAACCTGCTCGCGAGGAGCTTGTTGCCTTGTTCTCAGCTGAGATTCCAACCGTCGGAAGCTAGACGAGATCGGCAAATCTTTCGTCGTTTCCTTAACGGAAGATCGCGTCCGGGTCTGATCTCACTTGTCTCAATTTCTTCTTCTTCCTCGTCCACATAATCTTAGGGAGGAGCGGAAAGAGTATCGGTGTAGAGGTCGTCATAGAGAGACTAAAACGAAGTCGTTTCTAAGGTAGATCTGATTGGTTTCGTAACTTCGCCGTCGCTGCGAGCCGGATCCGTCGGTGTAGGTTTCCGATCGAGTCTTTGATCCGGGCCGAGCTCACGTTCTAGACCGAAATCAGAGTTTTCGAGGAGAATTCCGGCGTGAAAGAGGCCAGGACAGCAGACGGCGAGTTTGTAGAGAGAAGCCCAACCGCCGGGAGGAGGAAGAGACGAATCCGCCGCAGCTGAAGATGAAGAAGCGGAATAGGCGGATGGAGAATTGAGGAGGTCAGAGATGACGGTTGGGATTGTTGTTGTAAACTTGAAATAGCTTGTATTTAGGAGAATCTAAATATACATATCTTATATATGAGTTTTCCTTTTATTTGGGAGTTATCTAGAATAGGGTTTTCGAGTTATGTTTTCCCTATATAAGGAGGTGCTAAGATGTGGCACAACTTATGAGATTGAGAGCTTAAGGTTTTGAGTTATTTTCCTTAAGACTAATAAGAGAGTTCTTCTTATTAAACCTTCGAGTTCATAATATCAAGATTCTATATTTGGTATCAGAGCTATTGCAGATTTGTTATCAACACAAATAGTCACCTTTTCACATTTTTTACCAGTTATCTCTGCGAAATAAGACTTGTGCGAAGATACAACAATGACAAACGGAGATGAGAAGGAGGAGGCATTACCGGCCGAGACATCAACAATGTCAAAACCGAAAGAAGAAACAGGATCTTCTCCCTCCATCAAGTGTCCCATGTTAAACTCAACTAATTATACGGTGTGTACCATGAGGATGAGGATTCTGCTGAGGGTTCATAAAGCTTGGGAAGTAGTTGAAAATGGTAACATCGACGAGACAAAGAATGACCTAGCCATAGCTCTTATGGTCCAATCAATCCCTGAATCTCTTGTTCTTCAAGTCGGCGACCTAGAAACAGCTAAGGAAGTATGAGAGGCAATCAAAATAAGACATCTAGGAGCAGACAGAGTTAAAGAGGCAAGACTGCATACCCTAATGGCAGAATTTGACCGTCTTAAGATGAAAGACATGGAGAACATCGATGATTTTTGTCGGAAAATTGTCAGCAATCTCATCAAAATCAGCTGCACTAGGAGAACAAATAGAAGAACCTTAGATGGTTAAGAAGTTTATGTCAAGTCTTCCTCGAAAGAAGTACATACATATTTTAGCATCTCTTGAACAAGTGCTAGATCTCAATAAAACAAGCTTCGAAGACATCATCGGTCGAATAAAAGCCTACGAGGAAAGGATTTGCTAAGAAGAAGAAGAAGAGCATCAAGAAGATCATGACAAACTTATGTATACCGATGCTGATTCTTCAAAACAAACTTCTTAGTATAATTACGGTGGAAACAGAGGAAGAGGACGAGGAGGTCGCTCTCCCTGGAGAGGTAGAGGACATGGTCGATTTGGTTATCAACAAGGACGAGACAAGGAGTATGAGTCAAGGATCACTTGCTATCGATGCGATAAGAAAGGTCACTACGCGTCAGATTGTCCCGACAGATTTTTCAAACTACAAGAAGCGATGGAGAAGAAAAATGAAGATACTCAAGATGCTGATGAACTAATGATGCATGAAGTAGTTTTGCTCAATGAGAAGAATGTCAAACCAAAATTATTTGAAGCCAATCTAGACACGTGTAATGTGTGGTATCTAGACAACGGAGCTAGCAATCACATGTGTGGAAATCGAAGCTTCTTTATGCATCTTGATGAGACAATTAAGGGAAAAGTGAGATTTGGTGACGACTCTCGGATAGATATTGAAGGAAAAAGGTCAATACAGTTTGTATTCAACAACGGTGAGAGGAAAGTACTGAAGAATGTTTACTTTATCCCGGAACTAAAGAGTAACATTATAAGCTTGGGTCAAGCCACAAAAGCTGGATGTGAAGTAAACATGAAAGACGATATTCTTAAGCTATTTGATTGGAATGGTATTCTAGCATGTGAAGATGAGATATGTTCTATAACAAATAACAAAACATGGAGTTTAGTTGACCTACCGATTGGAGCAAAGGCAATTGGACTCAAGTGGGTGTTTAAAATCAAACGTAACCCTGATGGAAGTATTAACAAGTATAAAGCAAGACTTGTTGCAAAGGGATAAGTACAAAGACATGGTATTGATTTCGATGAAGTGTTTGCTCCGGTAGCTCGTATTGAAACCATTCGATTCATCATTAGCTTATCGGCTTCAAAGGCTTGGGAGATACATCACCTTGATGTCAAAACCGCTTTTCTACATGGAAAATAAAAGGAAGAAATATATGTCACACAACCAAAAGGATTTGTGATAAAAGGGAGTGAGGACAAGGTATACTAGCTAAACAAAGCACTCTATGGGTTAAAACAAGCACCAAGGGCGTGGAATGAAAAACTAAACAAAGTTTTCAAAGAATTGGGTTTTGCTAGATGTACGAAGGAGTCATCACTTTATCGAGAGGAGGAGAAGGGACATCTCACTATTGTTGATGTATATGTAGATGATCTCTTGGTTACTGGATCAAATTTAAAGTTGATAGTCGACTTCAAGGTAGAGATGGCAACAGTTTTCGAAATGAGTGATCTTAGGAAATTGTCTTACTATTTAGGCATTGAGGTATCTCAATGCGAGGCTGGTATAACACTGAAATAAGAAAGATATGCATCTAAAATTCTTGAAGAATTTGGTATGAAGGAGTGTAATGCAACTCATATTCCAATGGATTAAAATGTGGCGTTATCTAAGAATGGGAAAGAAGAATGCATCGATGAGAAGAAGTATCGAAGGAGTATTGGGTGTCTTCGATATCTTCTTCATACCAGGCCGGACCTTTCATTTAGTGTTGGAGTACTCAGCCGTTACATGCAAGAGCCAAAGGAGTCACATGGAGCTGCGTTAAAACAAGTATTGAGGTATTTACAAGGAACTCTGTCATATGATCTTGTCTTTGGTCGATCGAATTGTACTGGACTAGTTAGCTACAGTGACAGTAGTCACAACGTTGATGTGGATGATGGAAAGAGCACAACTGGTCATGTTTTCTATTTTGATGGATGCCCGATTACATGGTGCTCACAAAAACAAGAAACAGTAGCTTTATCATCTTGTGAAGCTGAATTTATGGCAGCTACAGAGGCATCAAAGCAAGCATTGTGGCTTCAAGAACTTTTCGCATAGATAACTGGTAAAGAATGTGAAAAGGTGACTATTCGTGTTGATAACAAATCTGCAATAGCTCTAACCAAAAATCCAGTGTTTCACGGCCGCAGCAAACATATACACACGAGGTACCATTTTATTCGAGAATGTGTTGAGAATAAGTAAGTGGAGGTTGAGCATGTTCCATGTATCTTGCAAAAGGCTGACATCTTGACAAAAGCACTCGGACGAACCAAGTTCAAAGAAATGAGAAGACTTGTTGGAGTTCAAGAAGTAAAGGAAGGTTATTTCAAGCTTAAGGGGGAGAATGTTGTTGTAAACTTGAAATAGCTTGAGAATCAAGCTAAGTATATTTAGGAGAATCTAAATTTACATATCTTATATATGAGTTTTTCTTTTATTTAGGAGTTATCTAGAATAGGGTTTTCGAGTTATGTTTTCCCTAAGGAGGTGCTAAGATGTAGCACAACTTATGAGATTGAGAGCTTAAAGTTTTGAGTTATTTTCCTTAAGACTAATAAGAGAGTTCTTCTTATTAAACCTTCGAGTTCATAATATATATCAAGATTCTATAGGGATTGCGGAATAGCACTGCGTTTTCCAGCAAACGTTCCGTACAATCGAGAAGAATTTGGTGCAGACGCAAGCGAGACGAGCCCAGTTTCTCCGATCGTCTTGGAGCTTGAAGAAGATGTTGAAGACAACGTCTTCTTGTACCAAAGAGAAACCAGATTCCGCCATGGTTCTCTCTCTCACTCTCACTCTCACTCTCACTCTCACTCTCACTCTCTGATATTAATGGCGGCCCTTTCTTATCCAATCTTCTCTTCCCTTAGTTTTATGAATTTTTTAACCACTACAAAATTCTATATGCATATATCCGGTTCACGTAAACCCGAATGATTTAATTCATTTTGGGTGGATCCATTCAAAGCAAGTCAATAATGCGCAACACAACGCAAAATAGAAACGAGATTATTGTTAGGAACAATTGCTCAAATACTTGTTCACATATGCCATCGTTATGTTTTTCTTTTCTTTTACCATTTCTTTTAAATAAAAAACGATGTAAAAGTCTAAAAAGCCTTAGTAAAAATCGATAATAACCAACCTAACCTGAAGTATCCGCTGATCCGACCCGAAACTCGATAACCCATTCTTAAAATTATGGATCCGTAAAAAAATCGATAATTATCGTTTTTGTTTCTCTTGTAGCGCCGATCCCTCGCCGTCGATCCGTCGCCTTTCTTCCTCTGTCGCCTTTCCTGCTTCGCAGCTTTCCTCCTCCTCTGGTTTCGTGTCTCCTCCTTTACCAATTGAGTCTTCTCCGACCGATTCTTCTGCGGCGGTTCTCTTTGGCAGAGATGCATCTCATCGACGTCTCAGACGGTGGCGGCTCCCGTCAAGGATTCCGACGAATTTCTGGCGAGGCTCCCGCTGTTCGATTACACCCTGCCGTCGTATACGTGCCCTTCCGCCGATGTCATCCTTAGCAAAAGGAGGGAGTTTCTTTCAGCCCTTCCATGTTTTGCCTCTATCGAAAGCCGGTAAATGTCCGATTTGAAATCATAACGCGTTTCTAAGAGAAAATCATGATGCTATTTTCTCGATTGATTTCGTTTTACGATCGATTGATTTTGATTCATATATTAAATCTTTCGGTACACACTTAGTTTAGAATGTGTTTGTTAATTAGGCGGAAGAAGCTAAGCTAATCATACAATTGGGTGAGATGGATGCTATAGATTACAGTCTCTTTGAGAAAACTTACGATTCATCCCTCGATGTAAGCAGATCCTTGCATCACTACGAGATGTCTAAGCTTCTTAGGGATCAATATGACGCTGAAGGCGCTTGTATGGTTATCAAATTTGGATCTCAAGACATAAGATCTCAGGTCCATTTCACCATTCTCAAGACACGAAGTGTCTTACTTTCTATATGTTGTTATAAAATTTTGAGGATTTACAGATATGGACAGAGCAAGTTGTAAGCATGTACATCAAATGGGCAGAAAAGCTAGGCCAAAATGCAAAGGTGGCTGAGAATCTGTTCAAATATAGACTCAACTTTGTTCTCAGAAGGTCTAGATGGCGTGGGGTATGACGCCTTGGGTTTGTACACCTTTTATGTGACAATCTCTGGTTCCTTCTCGACATGCGCCTCAGCATCGACCGACACAGAAGGGATATCGATCGATACACGGGATTTTGGGTCCGCTCGTGCAGGTGTCTGGACTGGTGTCGATCGACACTGGCTACTATCGATTGATACTCGGGGATTTTTAGAATTTCAGTCGTCATCTTCAGCAAGATCGATGAAGTTCTCTGTAATTGGGATTTTTTCACTCCTGTAATCACATCTTTTCCATTCGTTAAGGTGATGGCATTGATGTATGCCCTTGAATTCTCAGCTTTCCTTGGAAGAAAACCTTCCTGCCTCTTTACAGCTGCTGCAGTCTGAGCAATATGAGTTTCCAGCTTCCTCTGAGTTAGATTGATAGCCTCAATTTTACCATTCAGATCAATGTACAGAGAGTCAAACTTCCCATTGAAATCACCTTGCAACTTCTCTTGTCCCCGAAGAAGTTGTTCCATCATGAATTCCATCTTATTCTCTGTAGATTTTGGAGAGATGGGTTGATATGAAGAGTTCCCATAATCGCGAGTGAAATCGCTGCTCTAGAGTGGTTTCTGAGCAACTTGTTTTGCTCCAACCCACCTTGATGATTGTTGTTGTTGAAGTTTCGGTTGTTGTTGTACCCAAATCGATGAACATTCTCCACTTCATCTTTATCAATATTTTCAACTCCATCAACAAAGTGTACAGTCTTCTTCGACTTTCCGATCAGAAAATCCAGCTTGGCCTGAACTTCAGCAATCTGCAATCCATCAACTCCTCCAGCCTGCTTCTTCCGCTCGAAATCAGCATTCTTGGTGCTATTACAATACGCCAAGTTCTCAGTCAGCACAACCGCATCATCTGGATACCTGGTATTGAAGTTCTCATTACTCGTAGCATCCAAACCCATCTGGTACCTCCAATCGATCCCTCTGTAGAAAGTACCCAGCAGCTGAACCTGAGTGA
The DNA here is from genome assembly GCA_030161315.1 of Eutrema japonicum. Classification (NCBI taxonomy): domain Eukaryota; kingdom Viridiplantae; phylum Streptophyta; class Magnoliopsida; order Brassicales; family Brassicaceae; genus Eutrema; species Eutrema japonicum. Next base: position 39,152,204 of record BSQW01000005.1, read on the forward strand.
ACCCTTGGTGCGGACAATCTTTCTGATATGACTTGAAACGAATCCAAGCAGCCTTGAGTGCTTCTGTCGGACCTTGAGAAAATTGAGAGATCTTGTTCCTTAGCTCTTCGGATCTCGCATCATCATAAAAATTGTTCAGGAATGCATTATTCATCTCCTCCCACGTAGTTAGTGAACCAGGAGCCAACTGCTTCAGCCAATAAGCAGCATCCCCACTAAGAGAATATGGGAAAAGTTTGCAGAAAATGTACTCATTGGGCACTCCATTATACTTCATACCAGTGACCAAATCCTCGAACCTCTTGATATGATCCATGGGGTGTTCATGAAATAGGCCATGGAAATGATTCTGACTTACAAGAGCGTAATACGCAGGTTTCAGCTCAAAGTCATGCCTTTGGAAAGTTGGGATGCGAATCACAGCTCGATTGGCATAGTACTGATCAGGTCTGTTGTGCTCACCAAGTGTTCTACCTGGATCAACCGCAGCATTCCAAACGTTGGCGTTCGCAGCTGGCGCGACAATCTGACCAACAACAACAGGAGGGACAATGACGTTTCCACCTTCATCAAGTCACTGCCCTCTCTCATTGCACACTTGACCCTCTTGGTCTCTCAAGACTCCAGCTTCATCAACTCATAATACCACTGGGTTGTTCATCCCTGCTGTTTGCTTTGCCTTTCTGTTTGTGCGTTCCAAACGTGCTAGCTTCTCTAACGACAGATTAACTAGCGGAGTGCTCTTGTTCCATCTGGTTTCGCGATTAGTCATACACCTGAAAACAAAGGCAAGACACGTAAGTAACAAAAAACACGATGAGTATCGACCGACACTGGGTGGCATCGATCGATATCAACAAAACACGACGAGTATCGACCGGCACTGGTTAATATCGATCGATACCGACGAACTTATTCGAAACTCGACAACTAAAATCTAATGACGAAATTGAGTCCCCGGCAACGACGCCAAATTTGATATTCTAAAATTAATACCCTAAAAGTACTAAGCAGTTGTTGCAGTATATGTAGGGGTCGAACACAAGGACTCACAGAAATCGCACAATAGATTAAATAGATTCGAATTAAGTTAAACCAAAAGATGTAATTGAAAGCAATGCGTAAATTAAACAAGTTGTAATTCGATTGGGAGAAAGATAGGCTTAGGGTATTTCTCAGGATATCAATGAATGCAGATAACTAACTAGTCAGGATTCAGATTTAGTGCGGTTCTTGAACTCAAATCACTAAGGTATAATTAACCAACTGTCGTTGCGAAAACTATCTAAATCTAAATCCTATAGTCTAAATCAGCTCTTAGATCAGGTTTGATTTGTTCACAAAACAACTAAACCAAATCTCTTTGTGAATAGTTATTTTGCTCACTTTAGGTTCCATCAGGTAATTAATCGCACTGTCGTGCCTAATCAATTATTCTAAGATATATGTTCTAGGTAGCTAATCTAGAACAAGCCTTGAACACAACCTAAAGCGAAGAACTAATTCAGATGGTGAATCCTAAACAACTAATCAATCTAGCATTCAGAGAAAACCCTTATGAGAACCCTGAACCTAAAGTGGATCTACTCAAACATTGAGAATGAAAACAACGTGATTGAATTGATCATCAAAAAATCAATAAAAAACAGGAGTTCAGAGTTGTCTCTCCAAAAACCAAAGTAGAATCAAGAGTAATGAAAGCGTAGCCACCAAAGTGGCTGTAAAATCCTATTAAATAACATAAATCACGTTTTGGGGCTTCTTGTAAATAATAAAGACTTCTGGGCCAAATTGCAATTCTTCAACTCTTGGAAAAGTCGCGACTCGTGTCTGCTGTGATGAGTATCGACCGATACTAGGCAGTATCGATCGACACCGTAGCTTCAAATCGGGTACTCAGCAACACCAACTTCAACTTTGCTCCAAAATGCTCCAGAAACCTCCAATATCTCCAATTATGCTCCAAACGTGCTAAAACCTGTAAAAAACTCTAAAACACTACAAAATAGTAGAAATACTATATAAAACGAACTTATATCATAGATTAAATAAGGTAAAAACCATGACATATCAGTATAATACAATTATACTAAGTTCTCAATTAATCTATTTACTAAACAAGATCATACGCTAAATATGTGCAATTTTCATGATCATGAGAACAAACAAGCATGATTGAAATCTGTGCAAAATCATGTCTATGCAAAAACTCGTGAGAAATCATACTAAATCCAAAATATACAAATATTGTTTTAAAATACATGTTTTAATCATGTGTTTGCAAAAGACGTATTAAATTGTATTCCATTTAAGGACCATGCATTATTCAAAAACTGAGAACCACTCTAGAATTTTCTTAGCCATGCCAAACCAACGGGTTATCGTTAATCAACCAAATCAACGATTTGTCAATTTCTAAATAATGACTTTTGAATTATAAAAGCAAGCATGGCCCTCGCTGGGAATGATGCAATAACATGATATATGGAGATATGATAATGCAAAAATCATAAGAAACGTGGATACTAATCAAAGAGATACTCTAATCAGATTGATTTCTATAATATATTCTATGTATTGTGATGAGATGACTAGACTCATGCAAGTATAACTTTGATATATCAGTTATAAAGGTAATAACGAAAACTAATGATTTCCAAATAATCAAGTCAACAAATAAACTAGTCAATAACAAAGTGATGATCCTCGATGATCCACAAGGCATTAAAGGCGAGAAAAGTAAGAATCCAATTATTAAGCATGTGTGTTGTTAACTTGAAATAACTTAGAGATTAAGTCAAGTATATTTAGGAGTTATTTAAATATACATGTCTAAGATTTGGGAGTTATCCAATGTGTTTTAGTTTCCTATTAAGATTAGGAATTATCAAGTCTTATATAAGGAGGTGTTAAGATGTGACATAACTTATGAGCTTGAGAACTTAAGGTTTTGAGTTATTTTTCTTAAAGCTAATAAGAGAGTTATTCTTATTGACTTCTTGTGCTCTTAACATCGAGATTCTATATTTGGTATCAGAGCCATAACATCATGGGCGATACTACGAAGGGTGACACGGCCTTGATACCAGGTGACACGGCTGAAATCAAATCCAAGGAATTCGGACCCTCTTCCATTCAGTGTCCTATGCTAAACAATGCAAATTATACGGTATTGTCCATACGTATGAAGATTGCTCTCAAAGTGAAAAAAGTATGGGAAACCATAGAACCCGGCGTTAAAAACGAAGAAAAGAATAACATAGCAATTGCTCTGTTGTTTCAATCTATACACGAAGCTTTGATCCTACAAGTAGGAAATCTTGACACCTCAAAAGCAGTATGGGATGCGATAAAAACGAGACATATCGGAGCCGATAGGGTGAAAGAGGCTAGAATACAAACTCTAATGGCTGAGTTTGATAGACTCAAGATGAATGAAGGAGATACGATCGACATCTTTGTTGGAAAGCTTTCTGAAATTTCGTCCAAATCAGCATCTCTCGGAGAAATCATTGAAGAACCAAAACTTGTGAAGAAATTTTTGAAGAGTTTACCAAAAAAACGATACATACACATTATCGCTGCCCTTGAACAGGTCTTTGATCTAAATACAACTAGCTTTGAGGATATTGTTGGAAGACTAAAAGCCTACGAGGAAAGAATTGGCGAAGACGAGGATGAGCAAAACGATGATCAAAGCAAACTAATGTATGTCAACTCAGACTCCCAACAGACATATCAAGAAAGTTATGATGGCAACAGAGGAAGAGGACGAGGAAGAGGAAGAGGACGAGGCCGTGGAAGATTTAATTCCTACCAAAATTCATCCTTCGAAAGAAACACATCTCACATTCAGTGTTATCGATGTGATAAACTAGGGCATTACGCATCGGACTGTCCCGATAGATTGCTCAAGCTCCAAGAAGCTATTGACGTCAAGAAAGAAGAAACTCAAGAAGCCGATGAATTGATGATGCATGAGCTAGTGTATCTCAACGAGCAAAAGGTAAAACCAAACACCTTTGAGACCAATCTAGACACGAGTAATGTGTGGTATCTAGATAATGGAGCTAGCAATCACATGAGTGGAAATCGATCATTCTTCCTTGACATTGATGAGACAATTACGGGAAAAGTAAGGTTTGGTGATGATTCCCGTATAGACATAAGAGGAAAAGGATCAATATGCTTTGAATTCAACGATGGAGAGAAGAAGGTACTAAACAATGTTTACTTCATCCCAGACCTCAAAAGTAATATCATAAGTCTAGGCCAAGCCACAAAAGTAGGATGTGAAGTACGAATGAAAAGTGACATTCTCAGGGTATTTGATCGAAACGGCAAACTACTCATACAAACTACGAGGTCCAAGAATCGATTGTACAAAGTGATCTTGGATGTTGAGAATGTCAAGTGCTTACAACTGATGGAGTTAAGCGAATCAAGTAAGTGGCATGCAAGATTGGGACATGTCAATCTTGAAACCATGAAGATCATGGTCAACAAAGAGCTCGTGAAGGGTGTACCGAGAATGACGATTAAGAAAGAAACATGTGTGTCATGTTTACTCGGAAAACAGATACGAAAAGCGTTTCCACAAGCAACTTCATACAGAGCCTCTCAAGTTCTTGAGCTTATACATGGAGATCGACGTTTTCACATTTTGCGAAGAAAGTATTTTGTGGTTGAGAGGACTCTCTAGGTTTCCTTAATTCAACTGTTTCTTGATGAAAAAGTAAAAATATCCTTGGGTCTCTGAACAGAGCATGGAGTCATTTCTCTAAAAAGTAGCTTGACGTGTGACGCCATTAATATTTATATGTTATTAATTATGAGAAGGTATTCTTAAGTAACGATAACTCACGCTTATTTAAGATGCATGCATATTCTTTAGTATATAATTCAGTTACAAGAAGAAAATCCTCAAAACACAAAACTCCCTTCGCCGAATCTGCAAGTAAAGCTTTTCTGTATCACGAGAAACTCAGATCGTATCAATGTGGAACGGTGATGGAACCGTGGACGTCAATGGCTTTCGAGTTTTCTATTCAGAGGTAACTACTAAGCACAGTTATTTCTTCATTTAAATAATGACCTCTTTGGTTTGTGGTTTTTACATATTCAAACTTGTTCTCAGGTGGATTGTGTGAGAAGAATCTTTGAAAGACATCCAGAAACCGCATCGAATTTTCGTCCCAAGAACCAATTGGTGAAGAATGCTTACATAAATAACCTCCTCGACCTCATCGACATAATTTGCTTAGCTCCTCAGGACCTCACTGAGGAGGAACTAAGAGATGCAGAGAACACGCTTTTGGATCTGGTAGGGGTAGGTTTCGAGTTGGATTGGTTGAAGAGGAAGCTGGAGGACCTTTGCGTGAAGAAGAAGAAAATGGAAGCACGTGGGGGCCGCATGAGAGAACTCGACGGAATGATCGTGGAACAGAGACAGGTGTTGCTTGAGCTTGAAGCCGAACTGAAGAATGAAGAGAACGAGGCTGTTTCCGACAGTGCTCGACTTGCTTTTGAGGATGTTGTTTGAATGAAAGTCACCAGTGAAGCCTAATGTTCTTAGCTTTCCTCTCACCTACTTAAGAATATGTGTCGTTATCTAATTACAAGAATGATTGAACAAAAGACCGATCTTTTTTTGTTTTTGATGGAAAAAAATGTAGAACCAAAAATTAGCACTATAGACAAGATTAGATTTAATCACGAATACATAAATAAACATCAAGGAAACAAGAGATTAATAAAACGATGAAACATAAATAAATCAATGGAAGCGATATGAATCTCTTTCCTTAACTCAAAGAATCACTCGTAGTGCGACGGTTTATAATAGATCCATAAGTCCCAGGATACAACCAAAGGAATCTGTTATCGCAAACACTCGATAACAGATCTATCGAACATTATAACTACGATACTCTCGAATAACGACTTACTCTAAGCAGTAGGGAATTGAAAGAACTTTTGCTAGAAATTTTCGGATGTGTTTTTAGTGTTTGATCGGATGATTTCTCTGAAGAAAATCGATGGGTATATATAGGAGAGAGGCTAGGTTTTTTCGCAGACTTGATTAACAAGTACAGAATATTCTAGAAGGCTGCGACTTAAAATCGGCCCAAAAATCAATTGCTCGATCTAAAGCCCAATGACCATCAAGCATCGATCGATACCAAGGAGTATCGATCGACACCTAAGAGCCATCTAAAATTGCAACGAGCAACTAGCAACGAGACACGGCGGCGGTGGTGGTGCACGCGTGTGGTCTTTTCTTCTCCCTTGTTGTTAGTCATTTAAACCAATGACACAACCACTCCATATATATTTAAGAGAAAACATTTCTCAACTAGCAATGTGGGACTTTTGCTCTTCCCACAAATAGTTATAGCCAATGAAAACATTTTATTTGAATGGGCTTAACTCATTTCTTTTCACACAAACACAATTTTATCAAGCCCACAAGCTTTGATAAAAAATTAGTTCCAACAATCCCCCACATGAATAGAAATGACTCTAAACATATGAAAAAATGAACAGACTAGACTTAACTAGACATACTTGACTAGACTCGACTAGACGTAAACAGACTTTCGAGAGTATACGAAAATGTAACTGTATCTGAGAGGTAGCGTTTTTCAGCTTTGAACCAATCATTTTTAATATATGTCGGGTTTACTCGGCCAGGAGGTGAACATGATGTCTTGAACCACCCATATTTTGATGTAAACCTAGAAAACAGGTATCGCACAGCAACATTTTCTCGTAGAACTTTGTTCTCTATTGTGTTCATTTTGGCCTTGAACATTCCTGGTTTTTCGTGAGTGAACTTGGAAAATATAGCATTCTCTTTCATTCTCCTAGAAACGGCCCTCATTTCACACTCACTAGGTGATCTGTTATCAGCTTGTTTTCAGAAGTATCCTGTCATACTCCACTATTACAAAGCTATGTAATCATTAAAAGCCAACGCTTATCCTCAATATTCACAGGTAGCACTGTTTTATCATCCTAGGAACTGGGCAGAGACATAGTCTCACAGTGCTCAATTTCGAATCAGTTCAACTTTGTTTTTCCTTTGAACCTAGATCTTGGGATCTCCAGTCACATAGGTGGGGTATCTGTCAAACGTCATCTTTGTCTATAGGCTTTAAACCCATTCCTTTTGATGATTTTACAATTTGATATCGCGGCAAACTTTTGGTGAACAGATCCGCTAAGTTATCAGCCGACTTGATGTAATCTATCGTAAGTACACCAGTTGAGATCAATTGTCTAATGGTCTTATGTCGTCTTCTTATGTGACAAGATTTACCATTATATAGGTTACTCAGTGCCCGAGAGATAGCCGACTGACTATCACAATGTACACGTAATGCTGGCACTGGTTTTTCCCACATCGGGATATCTTCCAGAAAGTTTCGAAGCCATTATGCTTCCTCTGCAGCTTTGTCTAAAGCTATAAACTCTGACTCCATGGTTGATCTGGCCAAGAGTGATTGTTTGGAAGATTTCCAGGATACTGCTGCACCAGCAAGTATAAAGACATATCCACTCGTGGATTTGGAGTTTCTGGAATCTGAAATCCACTTGGCATCACTATACCCTTCCAGAACTGCTGGTTCTTTACCGAAGTGCAACCCATAACTTTTAGTGTATCGTAGATAATTTAATACCCTAGTTATGGCTCTCCAATGAAGATGACCTGGATTATTCGTATAGAGACTTAGTACGTTTACTGAGTGTGCTAAATCTGGTATAGTACAGTTCATCAAGTACATAAGACTTCCAATGACTCTTGCATACTCCACTTGTGACACGGCTTCACCTGAATTCTTTGTCAGGTGAAGACTGGGGTCTACATGAGTTTTTGCAATCCCACTTGAGTAGATTTTGAATATATCAAGTATCTTTTCAGCATAATGAGCTTGAGACAAGATTATTCATTTGGAAGTTCTAGTGATCTTAATCCCTAGAATGACATCCGTTAATCCCATGGATTTCTAAATCCCTAGAATGTTCTTAGTTTGACTGATCATGTTTTTATTGCTACCAATAATGAGCATGTGATCAACGTACAAACAGAGCAAAACATATTCGTGCGGAGTACTTTTGATGTATATGCACTTATACCATTCATTAATGCTGAAACCATTTGACATCATTATGTTGTCAAATTTTTCATGCCATTATTTTAAATATTGTTTAGGTCCATACCATGACTTCACAAGTCGACAGACTTTGTGTTCTTGTCCTGGGATAACAAACCCTTCGGGTTGTTTCATATAAATCTCCTATTCTAAATCACCATTTAGAAAGGCAGTTTTCACATCCATTTGATTGATTATAAGATCTCGTATCGTTGTGATTACAATCAGCATACTAAACGAAGTTATTCTCTAAAAGAAAAACTATCATGAAATCAAAACCAAAATATTTTTCTGTATAATCTCTTTGGCTATGACTAATTTCAACTTCAGCCTCTTCTGCTTCTTTTACAGAAGTACCAAAAATGCTCGCCTCAATTCATGAGGTACTATAGCTTATCCTTTACACGGAAACACATGTTCAAAGAAAGAAACGTTCTTTGATTCCATGATTGTATTCACATGGATATCCGGTACGTCTGATTTATGAACCAGAAACCGATAAGCACTACTATTGTGTGAATATCCGATAAAAATACAATTCACCGTCTTATGTCCAATTATTACCTTTTTAGGTGGTGACACTGCGACTTTTGCTAGACACCCCCAAACTTTCAGGTATTTGTACGAAGGTACAGTACCTTTCCAAAGTTCATATGGTGTATTGCCAATAACTTTATGTGGTAATCAACGCTTCCCCCCTCATTTCTTGAGATAACTAAGAATCATGCATCTTTGCATTCTTCATCTCACTAAGAGTTCAGAAGTTTTCTTCCGCAACTCTTAGATTCAAGTGAATAAGGAGCGGTCGTTTAATGGATAATGCCATGTTCTTTACAAAACGCATCGAATGATCCACCATATTCGCCTCCTCTATCACTTCGAACTATCTTTAGAGTTCTATCGAGTTGGTTTTCAACCTCGATTTTATAATCCTTGAATTTTTCCAAGGCTTCATCTTTGCTTCTTAACAAACAGACATACAATATTTTGTATTATCTTCTATGAGAGTTACAAAATATGTTTTACCGCCTCGAGTTTGAACAAATTTTAAATCACACAATTCTGTGTGAATTAAACGAGAGGTTCTACACGCATACTTCACATTTGTCTTTACTTGATTTGCATTTCAGAATTAGGTTCAAATTAATCAATCTTTGTACAGATTTATAATTCACATGACCTAACCGTTCATGCCAAATATTGAAAGACTCAACCAAATAAGCAACTGGATCATCTGTTACAATATTTTAGTGTAGGAATGTCATTACATTCACTTTGACCAGTCATCCCGTAACATATCCCTTGTCTTTGCTGTTGTCAATCTTGCTACGACTTGCGCTAGCTTTATGACCAACCTTGTCACGCATGTGACACTTTCCCAAGAACTTCATTGCAACCTTTCGCTTCATAAAGGTAATAGAGGCTTTTAGGGAAATTTTCCTTCTCCCATTGTCCTTGTGAACAACACCATTAGCAATGTGTTCAAACTGAACACCATCTGCCTTGCGGTTTCGAGACTCAATCCGCAGCTTGACTATCAAGTCTTCAAGGGATATTGCATTCCGCTTGTTCCATGATGGGTTTTGAATCCAATATTTCAAAGTCTAGAAATTTCGCAATTGCGAATTTCTCATAGCCTGCGTCTTTAGACTTATACTTCTTCTCTGAGGCAACCCAAAGTTCCTTTGATGTGTTGATCGTATTGTAAACAGTGTACACCAAGTCTATCAGACGACTTAGAATCAAGCCTTTGCACAAAGAATCTCTTTGGTGCTGTTCTCAGTATTGCTTGTCATTCCGCGAAGACAAAATAAACACAACCTCTAATCAATAATGATTTAATTAGATAAATAATTAAATCACAAGAGTTTCGATACAAAATTAAATTGTAATTTAGAACCCGCTATCGAACTAATTAGAACCGCTAAAAGCGCGTTCTGAATCGAACCTCCTCAGAGTGTTTTGATTCGAACCTCCTCAGAGCGTTCTGATTTGAACCTCCGCAGAGCGTTCTACAAACTGTTCTCCAATGTGTTTGATGTTAGGCGTTCGCAAACCCTAACCCGGTTGATACAAAATTTTAGAGATTCTGAAAACGATTGATGCACACACGGTGTCGATCGATACAAGAGAATTTTTCACATACTCTATCGATGCAACTGTAGGTGTCGATCGATGCACACACGGTGTCGACCGATACACAATAGGTGTCGATCGATGCTGAACACAATGTCGATCGATGCTGAACAAGTGTCGATCGATACACAACAAGTGTCGATCGATACACAACAAGTGTCGATCGATACACAACAAGTGTCAATCGATGCTCAACACAATGTCGATCGATACTTAACACAGTGTCGATCGATACAGACCCAAATCGGTCTATGCAAAATAATTTTGCACAGTATCGATCGATCCACACTTGGTGTCGACCGATACAAAATTTTAGAGACTTAAATCGATCGATGCACACTCAGTGTCGATCGATGCTCCCTTGGTGTCGATCGCAATCGAACCAAATTTTAACCACATCGTGCGTTCGTTATTTACACCGTTTATTAATTGCATTTAGTAACGGTTGTAAAAGATGTTTAAAGCAATACTGCTTCTACTACACGTTTCAAGTTGCTAAAAAAGCGTTTTGATAACGTTTGAGTATCATCAGCAGTAGAAGAATCGTTTTATAAATCGTTTGAAAAACATGTTTATTTACTCCCGATTAAAGATCCGATTGAAGTAATAAAACAAAAATCGGATCTTCTTTGAGTTAAGATTGTAGGACCAAAAATTAGCACTATAGACAAGATTAGATTTAATCACGAATACATAAATAAACTTTAAGGAAACAGGAGATTAATAAAACGATGAAAGATAAATAAATCAATGGAGGCGAGATGAATCTCTTTCCTTAACTCAAAGAATCTCCTGTAGTGCGACGGTTTATAATAGATCCATGAGTCCCATGATACAACCAAAGGAATCTGTTATCGCAAGCACTCGATAACAAATCTATCGAACATTATAACTACGATACTCTCGAATAACGACTTACTCTAAGCAGTAGGGAATTGAAGGAACTTTTGCTAGAAATTTTTGGATGTGTTTTTAGTGTTTGATCGGATGATTTCTATGAAGAAAATCGATGGGTATTAACTAATTTATAGCCAATGAAAACATTTCATTTGAATGGGCTTAACTAATTTCTTTTCACACAAATACAATTTTATCAAACCCACAAGCTTTGATAAAAAATTAGTTCCAACAAAAAAGACCGATCCTGAAAACCAAAAAAAAAGGACGAGATCTTTGTTACTTTAATGCCAAAAGTTTCCGAGCAATCTCTTCTCCGATACGGAGTTTCGTATATGGAATTAGAGGATGTCAATCACAAAAGGAATTTTATAATAACACTTAATTACTTCATCTGTCAACTGACTCGGATTTGTAAAAAAACCCATCACCACAGAAAAATGCAGGTCAATCACCCACCCGAGAGTCAAATCGCATAACAACCCTCAAGTATATCAATGACGTGGCAATTGAAGACGCCGTTGGTAAATAACACGGAACCTAAAACGCTGTGTTTTATATTTGTGAAAAACAATAGTAATTTTGGTAATAGAAGTCATTTTTGGGCAAAAAACGACAAGTAGTTTAAAATTACAGTATCTTAAATCGATTTGAGAAAGTTTAAGAAATTAGGATTTGTGAAATTGGGGACCTCACGATTTCTCTCTCGAGTCGATGGGGGTCGTGAGATTTGTTTGTTTCCTCCTCTTCTCTTTTTCTTCTGGAAATTAATCTTTCCTTCTTCTTCTCTACGATCTCCAATCCAAGATTCCACTTCGGACGAGCTAAGCCAGTTTCGCATCTTTATATTCGTAAGTGACGATGAGGTAATATCTAAAAGCGTATAAATTTTTATCTTATAGTGATTAGATTTATCAATTTTTTCTTCTTTACAATTTCTGCATTCCCGAACTTTCCAATTTCAGCAATTTCGATCTATTTTTAGTTGTTGGAGGATATTGGTCTAAAAATGACACTTACCTTGGTGGAGAGTCATATTCTATGGGTACACAGACGATTTATGGGTTCTCACTGAAAACGGTTGAGCTAATACTAGTAGTAGACATCGACTATGAGGAGAACATGAGAAAAGTGACTTGGTTTCCACCAGAAACTCTTGGAAAAAGAAGATATTGATGATGATGAGGGGTTACAGAAAGCTTTATGTTATGCTGGTGGTTCAGGTGTGTTGACATTGTATATCGTTAGGGAAGATGATCCGTATTTAATTAGGCGTGGTGGTGCTGATCTTGGAGCTTTTTTTATGATGATGAGATTGAAAATAATGGTGAAGATAGTGATAGAAGTTCTGATGATTAGTTCTGATGATGAAAATGTGACTGATGTTGTTGGGTCTGATGTTGTTGGGACTGAGGATGTTGAGAATAACGACATGTTTGTACCAATATGGGTGCGAGAACGAGATGGGTTTAGTAGTGACACTGAGATTACTCGTGAAAGACAAGATGATAGCAAGTATAAGAAGTTTGAGCTTGGGCAAGAGTACTCAACACTTCAGTCTTTTAAGAGTGCAATACTCAAGTATGCAGTTAAGAAGAGGTATGACATATCCTTTTTCAAGTCGGATAGCAAGAGAGTTGTAGCTGTTTGTTCAATTTGGAAATGTCCCTGGAGGATTTGTGCTTCGATAAATAGCAGAAGTACTCGGGTAATGGTAAGAAATTTACAAGAAGAGAATGATTGTACATGGCAAGGTAAAATTTCTCTACTTATTAATGCACATATTGTTGAGCTATTCATTGAAGTGTTTAGATTGAACCCTTACTTCTCAGCAAATCAACTACAAGCAAAATTGTTACAGAAAAACGTCAATGTGCCTTGGACTATCTGCAAAAGGACAAGGTTGAGATGCTTGCAAACTTTTGATGCTGAACAGGCTCAGTCCTTTGCAAGATTGCATGATTATGTAACCTAGATAAAGAGATCAAATCCTGGTTCAAATATCGAATGTGAGGTAAGGGAAGGTGTTTTCTATAGATTTTGTGTATGTTTTAAGGCTTTGAAAGATGGGTGGAAGGCATCTTGCAGAAAAATTATACACATCGATGGGACTTTCTTAAAATGGAGAATGACAAGTCAATTATTAGTAGCTTGTGGAAGAGATCCTAATGATCAAATATTTCCATTTGCTTGGGGCATTACTGATGCTGAAACTACAGACCACTGGAAGTGGTTCTTTGAGCACTTGATTGATTACTTGGGATTGGAAACATGCAACGGTTTGACACTTATGAGTGACCAATGTAAAGGGCTGATAAGAGCTGTTAATATGGTCCATCCTTTTGATGAACACATGTTATGTGCACGCATGTCTATCACAACTGGAAGAAGATTTATAGTGGAGCAGAGCTTGAGGATTTGTTTTGGGGTTCGGCAGATGCGTATTACATGGCATCATTTAATAGGAAGATGGAAGTAGTGAAGTTGCTTTCCCAAGATGCGTATGATGATTTGAAGAAAAATGCAAAAAGGTGGTCTAGGTTTGTGTCTGCTCTTTGTTTTAAATACCTTTGTCTTAAATATTTCAGTCTTCTAAAAATTTGTCTTGTCTTATATGTTCCATGGCCTTTTCACTAAATATTCAACATGTGCTGCAATGGAAAAAAACTTGGAAGAGTCATTCAATGCAGCTATTCGTATTGCAAGAACAAAACCAGTGGTTGAACTGCTTGAAGAGATAAGAAGACGAGTGCTAGTTAGCAATGAGAAGAAAAGGTGTGGAGCAGAGAAGGGAAAGGGGGTTTACACTCCTAGAGCAAAAGCATTGCTTGATCAACAAATAGACCTTGCGAAGAACTGTAGTCATATGCCCTGCAGATTGGGTAAATATGAAGTTGGATACTTCAGTGACAGGTTTGTTGTCCGCTTAAGGGGTGAGATCAAATGTGCATGCAGAATGTACATCGTAAGTGGTATCCGTCGTTGTCACATTGTCTCTGCACTTCGTTTTGAGAAAAATGCAGATCGAGACCTAAAGACATTGATATCTGATTGGTTTACAGTGAAGAGGCTAAGGAGATGTTATGAGAATCCAATGGAGCATGTAAACGGCATGAATCTTTGAAATATAGTCTCAGAACAGAGAGTTAAGCCACCTGCATATAAAAATCCACCAGGGAGACCACCAGGAAGTAACAAGAGGAAAAGAGAAAAGAGTGAACCAAAAGAGAAAGGAAAAATGAGCAAAGTAGGAATGACAATGAAAATTGTTTTCTTTGTACTTATTTGTTTTGTTTTTTTTGTGTGGTTCACTAACAATGTTATATCTTTGTCTGCAACAGCATTGTAGAAATTGTGGACAAGAATGAAACAACAAAACCAAATGCAAGAATACAATTGTGCATAAACAAAAGAAGACACCAGGGAGACCAAGAAAGAATACAATCCAGGGTACCACAACTTCTCTACTAGTAATCCAAGGTACCAAATCTTCTCAACCTACATATAAAAGGCCACGCAAAAGCATGTCTCAACCTGAAGGTCCAACAAGCCTTTCATCAGCACTCCCAAGAGCCAAGCCTGGAAGACCACGCCGAAACTGGTTTGTTGATATGACATCTTCGCAAGAAGTTTCTACACAGCCTCCTCCTCGTCAAGAGCCTATTTACGATCTGGGACCTATACAAATACCCATATTATGTTTTTGAACTTGTCAATATGATGGTTAATATGTTGCTGGTTAATGTGTGTTTGTATATATTTTTCACAGGAAAGTTATGGAGTTTTCACAAGTCTTACAACAAGTGACAACACCATCTTGACCACCAGTCTGTATTGCGCAAGTGAAAAGAAGATGGATGTTGCTCGTGGTCGTGGGAAGAAGAAGTGATTGTCTCGGTGTTTAGTTCTTTTAGTTTTTGTTTTGGTTTTTTTGCAAAAAGTTATGGTCTTTTGGTGGGACATGTCTTTTGGAAAACAAACTTTTGGTTCTCTTTCTATTTTAACTTATGGCCTCAGTGCTCTTTGTACTTTAACTTGGATGTGGTTCTCTTTTTGTCATATAGTTATGGTCTACTTGTATTTGGTTCTCTTTCAAGAAGCTACTAATAATTATGGTCTAATTAGTTCTCTTTGTAACACTTAAACAACAAAAGTCTAATTGATTACTCATTACACTTAAACAAAAATCGAATTACAACAAAAGTCTCACATACCACATTTAACTTAAACAAAAGTTGAATTACCCTTAAAAAAGCATCAGTCTAAAGTCATCCTGATTACAAACTTAAATGTACATAATCACAACTAGGAGAACAAGAAGTGCAACAAGCACATTCTTCACAGCAACAATGCTATTGCCTTCATTCTTCATGGCATCAGTAGACTTCTTCAAACTAACAACCTATTCCTTGAGGTTAGTAATTTCATCAATCATGTCAGTTTGATGTTCCATATCATATTGTATCTTACTCAATTATTCTATCATAGTCTCATCCCACCATTTAAAGATATGGCACTCTCCATCCTACACAAAAAAACTTGTCAAATAATTCAATTTACCAAATGTACTTACCAAAATAACTCAACAAGTTCACTTACATCGATATTCAACACACATGTGTAAAACATCATTCCATGATTCACTTGTGAACGGTGTGAATCTAATATTACCTTACCACCACAGTAGCATCGTGTTGGGATTCCAAAATCATCAATCCGACCTCTCGAACTTACAATTGATACATATGTTGATGGCTAATTGTAGATGTAAACATCTTCCCTGATTTTAAATGAAGAAACCCATAAAATGCAATTCAAAAACACTACATCAACAATCAAATCATTGATCTGAATCACTATTAACCAGTCGAGAATCAATGAAGGATTGCCAACAGCAAAATCCAAAACAAACTGCTAATGACTATCTTGGAGAAGAAACATAGCTTTTTCTCTATTTTCATTTATGAAACTCAGACTCTCAAATGCTCTAAAAAGTAGTCGATGGATTTGTTGAATTCGTAATTGATAAGGATTCATGTTTTAATTCCAAGAGATTCAGACTCTAATAAATTTGTAACAACACCAATAACCAAATCCACGACATCAACAATTTGTAACAAAATCAAACCCTTAAAATGCAAATGCAAATTCACAAACACCTGAACAAATTTAAACCCATAAACACGAGGGGTGAAAAACAGCAACATATACAACACAGAAACTCTTGAGAAGATTTACGATAGAAAGGAAACCCATAAACCCAGATTCGCGACAGAAAGCAAATCCAGAAACACGAAGCAAAGCACAAATTCTCTAAAGAATAAAGGTTAATCGATATTGGAACTTACCCGATCATAAGGAATAATCGATTCACTCGCAATCTCCTCTCACTTTCAATGGCAATCTCCTCTCACTTTCAGTCGCAATCTCCTCTCACTAAAACCTGATTTTTCCTCAATTCTAATTTTACCACGATATAATATTTGTTATTTAGTCTTTAGGAGTTAACTTTTTTATGTGTAGAAAAAATACTCTAACAAATACAATCTAATTCGAGATAGAAGATTGAGCATTCGATTCGATGGATTTGAATTTGTTTTACTACTGCATAATTAATTTGTATTCCCCATTTTTTTAATTAAACTAAAATAAATATAAAATAAAACAATGGGTTTATAATATTGTGATGACCCCATATGTGTCTATAAATAAAATTGTCCGACTTTCATCTTCTCGTAATCTCTTCACCTTCTTTTTGAGGGTTTGCATCCGTCTCCTCCAAGCCTCGAAGCCATTCACCATGTGTTACCGCCATGTTCTGATGCAGTCATTGATTCATAACTTTCATTTTTACCATCAAAGAGTCCTATGGCATAGCAACTTTCTTTGAAAATTTTATGTGTAACGCCTCCAACGGTTCGAATATCTTCATAGCTCATACAATTTTTTTTCTTTCTGATTTATCATCATTCGTAGAAACATAGCTCAACTGTTGTTGAATGAATGTTAAATGTCTTACCGGTGCTCTTTCCTCTTTTTCGTGTTGACCAATTTTTGAATTTTTTTAGGGAAACTAGATGGCATATCATGTTTTTGTGTCAAAATTAACTAAATAAAAAACCAATAGAAAATTCAAAAGTAACCCATGACAAATGTCACTGCAACCCCTCCCTACCGGCGTTTCCCACCGCCGTCTTCCACGCATCCGGCTTCCTCCCCGCCGTCTTCCTCACAGGTTTTTCACATCATTAATTTTTTCTGAGATTGTTAACCCGAGAATCTCATGTTGACTTCGAATCGATGTAGCTCCGATATGTATGCATGTACAATAGATATGTAACTCAGACTCCATCTTCGACCCAAATTTGATGTCTTTCCTATGTCATTTGCTTTCTCTGTAATTTCACTACAATATGTGATTTTCATAGGTAAAATCTGGTGTTTGTTATAACAATTGAATATTTTTCCAACACAAGTTGTCTGACTACGATGTTTACATTTTGATTGCTACAAATTTATGCATATAGTTGACTACGATAGTGACTACGATAGTTGGCTTTACGTAGTTGACTATTTTATTGTCATAGTTCAAATCTTGTGGGTATTCAGAATAGTTGTTTATTTATGTAATTTTTATGTTTTGTATATAATCGACTATTTTATTATCATAGTTTCTAGCTACCCAAATATAAATACAATAGTCAAATACATTCGTTGTGTAGTCACGTTATACTAATTGACTTTATTCCTGACTATCTAATTTTGTAGCAACATGGACAATGATCCATGGTATGCCACACCAGAGCCAAATAATAGATTGACAAAGATAAAAGTATATAGTTGATTACTATGGTCATATAATTTCCATTGCGTAATGGCTTACCTTATCTTTCATTGTTCCAATCTCTGTTTTTCTAGAGTAGTTGATTACTTTTGATACCCAATTTGTTTGACTACCATGTTCATATAATCAACTATCTTATGCTCGTAGTTACAAACTCATTTCGGTTAGAGTAGTTGATTATTGTACATGTATAGTCATGTAAGTCTAATTGACTATATATGTTTCATGGTTACACTTACCGTGTGCTATGTAGTAATGTTTGAGTGAGGAACTATATACTCTCAATTTGTTTTTCCAAAATTGTCTATCTTATTCTCATAGTTACGTTCTCTTTTTATCGACAATAGCTCATTACTTTCGATATTTGTCACCCCACAAATTATTTGATTACTTTGTATACATATCTGTCTTTTATTAACAGACTATCTTATCCTCATAGTTCCATACTCGTTTTGTGTAGAGTAGGTGATTACCTTATTATCATAGGGTCATATCGATTTGATTATAGTAGTTGATTACTTTCGATACACTAGTAGTTTGACTACCATGTTATTATATTTGATTACTCTATCTACATAATTGTCTTTGCGTAATGGATTATTTTATTCTCATAGTTCCAAACTCGGTTTGTTTAGTGTAAGTGATTACTTTTTATGTGTAGTCACATTAGAATAATTAACTATCTTCCTTTCCATCAACTGATTCATCATCAACCTCTTCACGAGCCAAACAAATTACAGTCAACTCGTCCAACATCTCATATCTTTCTACACAACAACCACAATATAAAAACATCAGCAGTAAAAACTATTTACTTTATACAAATAGCCAACTAATTCAAATAGACATAACCACACAATTATACAAACATGTGGCTATCATCACATAGTATATAACTATTCAACAAAAATACGTACTCAAATACCAATATGTGTTTACCACCACATAATAGTTAACTATACAAACATGTGGCTACTCAATATACTCAACTCGTTAACTATAAACACTCAAAACAAATAGATGATTACATTTCACTGAAAATGAAAATACACCAACAAGTAGATGACTATTTCATATGGATATAACAAACTAACTATACAAACAAATAGATAACTACTCAATATACTCAACCTAGTCTTTTACACACATAACAAAAAAATATCTACTCAAATACACACATGTTGAAGGCGTTAAAGTTTACGCTACTATGGTTCAAAATAGAAGGTAGCGTCTGCAACTTTAACTTACCAAAAGTATTTTCACTGAATAGATATCTATTTCTATTGAATTGAACTGCATAGTCAACCTTGATAGCATATAGTCATAAACTTCTTCATGTCATATTTCTTGAGGTGCTTTGGCTTTTCATCTGCAGCGAGGTAGTTGGTAATATCAGCGAACCAGAGTTGATCAGAATCAACTGCAGCGACTAAATACTCTTCAGAAACACCAAGGTGTTCAACAGTAAAGACAGGTCTGGAAATCGCAGGGTATCGACCGACACCAGGGGAGTGTCGATCGATACCAAAACCAGCAATTCGTGGGAATTGTTGAGTTTCGGCAAAACCCATTTGAAACTCAGTTTCAATGAAGTAAATGGACTATTCTGGTAGTTGATCATCAATAGGCATGTCTGCATCGATCCGAATCCTCGAAAGATGGTCAGCGACCCCGTTCTCTATTCCTTTCTTGTCCTTAACCTCGATATAAAAACCTTGGAGCAAAAGGACCCAACGACAAAGGCGAGGCTTGAGATCCTTATTATGCATCAGATATTTGAGAGCAGCATGATCAGTATGAATAATCACTTTGCTCCCAATCAGGTAGGATCAAAATTTCTCAAAGGAGAAAACAACTGCAAGTAGTTCCTTCTCTGTGGTGCTGTAATTCCTCTGAGCATCATCCAATGTCTTGCTGGCATAATAGATAACGTGTAGCTTCTTATCCTTTCTCTGACCCAGAACTGATCCAACAGCAAAATCACTAGCGTCGCACATGATCTCAAAAGGTAAAGTCCAATCAGGAGCTTGCACAATAGGAGCACTCACCAAAGCCTTTTTAAACTCCTCAAAGGCTGCAAGACACTCAGGTGTGAAATCGAATTTGATCTCCTTGCATAATAGGGCGGTGAGTGGTCGGGCTAGCTTGGAGAAGTCCTTGATGAATCTTCTGTAAAATCCAGCATGACCAAGGAAGCTTCGAATATCCTTCACAAAAGTCGGTGGTTGGAGGCTTGTCATGACCTGAATTTTGGCTTTGTCCACTTCGATCCCAGCCTCTGAAATCTTGTGCCCAAGCACAATGCCATCCTGAACCATAAAGTGACACTTTTCCCATTTAAGGACCAAGTGTTTCTCTTCACACCTCTGTAGCACCTTGCATAAGTTATCCAAACAGTCCTTGAACGATGATCCATACACTGAAAAATTATCCATGAACACCTCCATAAAATCCTCAATCATGTCTGTGAAGATAGACATCATGCATCTCTAAAAAGTGGCTGGAGCATTACACAATCCAAATGACATTCTCCTGTATGCGAACGTGCCATAGGGACATGTAAAAGTTGCCTTCCCTTGGTCATCTGGATGTATCGGAATCTGGAAGAAACCTGAATATCGAGAAAACTGTAGTAGGGATGACTAGCCAACCTCTCCAACATCTGGTCAATGAATGGCAATGGGAAGTGATATTTCCTTGTGGCTGCATTCAACTTCCTGTAGTCAATGCACATTTGATGCCCAGTGATAGTCCTAGTAGGAATCATCTTATCCTTCTCATTCTTCACCACTGTTATCCCTCCTTTCATAGGAACAATGTGCACTGGACTGACCTAAGAGCTATCCGAAATAGCATAGATGACCCCAGCTTTCAAGAGCTTCATCACCTCCTTTTTGACCACTTCCTTCAGGTTCAGATTCAGCTTCCTCTGATGCTCAATTGAAGCTTTTGACTCGTCCTCAAGATGAATCCTATGCATGCACAGGTCTGCCGATATACCTGAAATGTCATCAAGAGAATAACCAAGAGCTTTGCGATACTTACGCAGCTTGCTCAGCAGTAAGGCAATCTCTGCGTTGTTCAAAGAAGCATTAATAATCACTGGGTATGTGGAATCATGACCAAGAAAACCATACCTCAGATTTGCTGTAAGTGGCTTGAGTTCCACCTTAGGAGCTTTCTCCTCGCTTCAATCTCCAAGCCCATCAGCTTGCGTAGAACTTTCGGCCAACTCCCTTTCTAGTCGCAGGGTATCGACCGATACTAGGGGAGTATCGATCGATACTGGTGGTGCTGTATCGAGCATCTTCGAGTATCCAGCAGCAACATCACCCAAATAAACCTCTGACTCAGCTGAACAGACCAATGCTTTCTTCAATGGATCCTCAGGATGCATTTCCAGGAAGTACTCTTCAGCTATGTCAATGAAGGTATCAAAAAATAAAGTCTGTCCATCGATGGTTGGTCTCTTCATCATATTCTCCATGTTAAAAGTCATGACTAAATCACCGATATTATGAGCGATCTTCCCATTCCTGCAATCAATCAAAGCACATGTTATTGCTAGGAATGGCCTTCCCAGTATAAGAGGATCTCTGGGCTCTGCATCATACTCCAGGACAATGAAATCAGTTGGGATCAAGCAATTTCCAATCTTAATTGGGACATCTTCGAGCAACCCCTCTGGAAGTCTAAATAAGCGATCAACAAGTACCAAGGAGATACTTGTGGTTGTGAAGTCTGTCATCCCCATCCTTTTAGCAACTGAGTATGGCATGAGGTTGACACTTGAGCCAAGGTCACAAAGAGAACTCTCAAATTTGTCTGTGAATATCGTAAAATCCAACACAAAACTCCCTGGATCATGTAGCTTCTTTGGGATCATGTTGGTCATGACTGCACTGCACTCATGAGTAATCATCAAACATCCTTCCTTAAGGTTCACATTACTAGACACCATCCTCTTGACATATCTCCTGAAACCTGGAAAAGTTTTGATAGCATCGACGAAAGGAAGTTCAACAATCAATTTATCCATAATTGCCTTGCATCTAGAGTCTTCTACCTCATTCTTAGTTTTCCCAATAGCCCTGGGATAAGGTATCATCGGTATGTAAACTCTCTCTGCAACCACATCAGGTACTTTCTTCAAAACCTCCGATGTTGTATCGATTGCAGGATCAGTATCGATCGATACAGGGGTGGTATCGATCGATACACGAGACTTTGAGTTATCCCGTGAAACTATCTTGACCGGTGTCGATCGATGCTGGCTAGTGTCGATCGATACCCTGGGAATTTCAGAATCCTCATCGTCAAGATCGACGAAATTTTATGCAGCTTGGCCAATTTTCCCTCCTGGATTTACCTCTTTTCCACTCCTCAATGTGATTGCATTGATGTGTGCCATTGGGTTTTCTCATTTCCCTGGAAGAAAACCTTCTTGCCTTTTCACAGCCTCTGAAGTCTGAGCTACCTGAGTTTCCAGCTTCTTCTGATGAATACCAAGAGCTTCGATCTTTCCACTCAGATCTTTGTACATAGCATCCATCTTCCTATTGAAATCCACAGTTATCTGATGCTGTCCTTGAACCAGTTGTTCAAGCATAGACTCAATCTTGCTCTCTGGGGTTTTAGCAGGTATAGGCTGATAAGATGAATTCTCATAGTTCCTAGTATAACCACTGTTCTGGAAAGGTTTCTGACCAAACTGATTCGATCCTCCTTGCTGAGCGCTGTTGTTGAAGTTTCTGTTGTTATTCTGGTATTGATTTCTCTGACCTTGAAAACCATAGCCACCAATTTAGTTAACATCTTCCACTTCATCCTCATTGAATACCTCAACATCTTCAGCAAAGTGAACAGCCTTCATCGTCTTGCCCATCAAAAGATTGTTCATAGAATCTAACTTGTCTTGAACCTCAGCAATTTGCGAACCTTCCATGCCACCAGCTTGCTTCTTGCGCTCAAAGTCTGTATTCTTGGTGCTATTGCTCGACGCCAAGTTCTCAATAAGCACATAAGCGTCCTCAGGATACCTGGTGTTGAAATTTCCATTGCTCAAAGCATCTAAAGCCATCTGATACCTCCAATCAATCCTTCTGAAGAAGAAACCCATCAGCTGAACATCAGAGTACCCATGATGTGGACAATCTCTCTGATATGATCTAAATCTCGTCCAAGCAACCTTGAACGCCTCAGTCGGGCCTTGAGAAAACTGGGAGTTCTTGTTCCTAAGATCCTCGGATCGTGCATCATCATAGAAATTATTCAGGAAAGCAGTCTTAGTCTTCTCCCAGGTAGTCAGTGATCCAGGAGGCAACTGCTTCAGCCAGTAAGTCGCATCTCCACCTAAAGAATATGGGAAGAGCTTGCAGAAGAGGTAATCATAGGACACTCCATTGCTCTTGATGCTAGTGACCAAATCCTCAAACCTCTCAATATGCTCCATGGGGTGTTCACTGGAAAGACCATGAAAAGGGTGCTGACCCACAAGAGTGTAGTATGCAGGTTTCAGCTCAAAGTCATTCTTCTGAACTGGTGGAGGGCGAATCGCTGATCGATTGGCATAAAACTGATCAGGCATGTTGTTCTCACCAATTGTTCTACCACGATTAGCCACAATATTCCTTGCATTCGCATTCCCAGCGACAATCTCCTCGACAACAGCAGGAGGTGGGATGATGTTCCCTTCTCCATCTAATTGTTGCCCTCTCTCATTGCACAATTGACCCTCTTGGTCTCTGTAAGCACCAGCTTCATCTTGAACCAAAACCACTGGATTGTTGTTCATCTCTGCTGGCTTCTTTGCTTTTCTGTTTGCGCGTTCCAAAAGTGCTAGCTGCTCGTTTGACAGATTAACTAGCGGAGTGTTCTTGTTCCTCCTGGTTTCACGATAAGGCATGCACTTGAAAACAAAAGTCAAGAACGTAAGCAACACAAATATTCACGACAGGTATCGACCGATACCACTAGGGTGTCGATCGATACTGGTATAACTTAGTCGAAATTCTCAAACTAAAATCTAATGGTGAATTGAGTCCCCGGCAACATCGCCAAATTTGATAAGCTCAAATTAATACCCTAAAAGTACTAAAGCTTTGTCGATTGTAATACTTAGGGATCGAATCCACAGAGACTCAAGGAAACACACAATAGATTATATAGATGAAAATTAAGCTAAGTGATCAATGGAATTGAAAGCAAATACGTAAATTAAACAAGTTGTGATTCGATTGGGAAGAAGATAGGTTCATGGTATTTCTCAGAAAATCAATGAATGCAGATAAACTAACAAATCAGGGTTCAAGTTACGCACGGTTCTTGAACTCAAATCACTAAAGTATAATTAACCAAATGTCGTTGCGAGAATTATCTAAGTCTAAATCATAGAATTCCAAATCTCTTTGCGAATCATAAAGTCTAAACCAGCTTTTAGTTCAAGTTTGATTTGTTCACAAAATAACTAAACCAAATCTCTTTGCAAATAGTTATTTTGCTCACTCTAAGTTCTATCAGGTTTCTCAATTGCACTGTTGTGCCTTATCGATTAACCTAAGATCTAAGTTCTAGGTGATCAATCCAGAATTAGCTTTAAGAACAACTTAAGGCGAAAAACTAATTCAGATTATGAACCCTAAATAACTAATCAACCTAGCATTCAAAGAAATCCTTTATGAGAACCCTAAACCTAACAGGAGATCTACTCAGACATGGAGATTGAAACAATAAACATGACTGAATAAATCTTTGAATAAATAATAAAGAAGAGAGTAAAACAAGGGTTCGAAATCTTCTCTCGGACGAACAGAGTTTCAGACTTGTCTCCCTCAAAAGCTCTCTCAAAAAACCAAAGTAGAATAAAGCTTGTATGAAGCGTAATAGCCAAAGTGGCTGAAAAACCTAATAAATAACCTAAAACATGTTTTGGGGTTTCTTGTAAATAATAAAGTCTTCTGGGGCAATTTTCAGTTTCTCAAATCTTCAGAAAAGTCGCGATCCTTCTGTTTTTTCGACGGGTATCGATCGATAGCATAAGTGTATCGATCGATACTCAGGCATCAAATCGGTGTCTCAGCTACAAGATCTCTGCTTGGCTCCAAAAAACTCCAAAATGCTTCAATATTTCCAATAATGCTCCAAACGTACCTAAAACCCGAAAAGACTCTAAAAGACTCCAAAATACTAGAAAGACACTATAAAAAGGACTTATATCATGGCCTAGAACGGGTAAAAACCATTATATATCACTTGTGTAGTCAACTATTTTCAACTATTAACTTTGTGTAGTTGGCGGTTTCTTTTGAATATGCAAATACTAACGTAGTCATCTCCATGACAAATTTATTAGAAAGCAAATCAATAATTCCCAAAATTCAAGATACCTTAAAAGGTTTTCATGTTATTATTCAATTACCATTAATAGCGTGTGTAGTTTTTTTCCTTATCAAAAGCACACGACACCATCGAAGACAGAAGAGAGAGATGAGCTATTTTTGCTCTTTTCTATAGGGTATAAGGTCAAAATCGACATTTTATTCCACCTTATTGTGTTGACTCATGCTAGAAAATGAATTGACTAAATTCGATTGTTGGTTTCCTAATTAGAAGGCCTAAACATATTATTTAGCCAATTCACCCTTTTTCTCCCACACAAATATTGTAGGAAACTCTTCTTATATATGTTAGACTATTTGCAAACAAATCAGCCAATTTTCTTTCTCGTGGAACCATTCGATATAATCTATAAATAAGATAATTAACAGAATCAACACTTATAATAATATACATATGTTAAGTTTGTAAAAATAAATTGAACAATTTAACATACTTTTGAATTTAGATGGAATTTATGATATGAGCAAAATAGCAACCATTGAGTGGATATTTATATTTGTTTTTTTAAGTATATTAAATATTTAAAGTTAATTTTGCCTCCTCGTTTTTCATAGATACATATTAGATAAATGAATAGTTTGAATTTAGACTTATTGTAGTTGTTTGTTTTGACTAAGTTAAATTAGATTATAATCAATATAGAGAAAGCTCAGAAAAAATGGAGAGAAAATGCATTAATTATGTAAACAACGAATATGATTTGTTTTAGAAGATGAGCAGTGTTGATGTGACACAATCGTTTTATGGATCCATGATTAGCGAAAGACTCGAAAGAATATTCAGAGCATGGTCTTGAACGCGGTAGACAATTTGCTGATGCTCCCCCAACAACCGTCGTATTGGTTCTCACAACCCTCGTATTGACCGTCACGACGGTTAAACGATAAACTCATTGTAAGCACAATATAAACGGATCGCAACCCATGAGATGAGAGAAAGTAACCAAAGCTTATGAAAGAAGTAGAGAAGTCTGAAAACTAGAGAGAGTTTAGAGATTCATAGAGAGAGAAACTAGAGAGAGGTTTTTAGGGAAATTATGAGATTATATTTCACAAGAGGGTACACACATATTTATAGTGGAGGTTTAGTGCGCTGACATAAGCGCTTACCTCAGCAATGACATCATTGCTTACATCACACCTATTCTACATTATTTAGGCGATTACGTCATCGCTTACATCACACACATAATTGCGATTACATCATTGCTTACATCACACATATTATACATTATTAAGGCGATTACGTCATCGCTTACATCACACATAATTATACATAATTAGATTATTAAGAAGAGTCTTAATGATCTATTTCAAACTCGTAAACATGTTCGTCGCAGCAGCCGTAATAGTCATCTGGACACTTGAGTTCGATTTCTGGTTCAGCGAAATCTTCTATTGGCTCGTCTTTGTTTAAACCGAATCTTTTCCCGATCTCGTCAATATTCATCGAATCGACAGGAGACTGTGCATCTTGGAAAAGTTCTGGTGGATCCGTCGTTGGCGGTGGCTCCGTTGTTATTTTCTGTTGGATTAGCCTCGGGGCTGGTTTGCTTTCGAAGAACTGCAGATCTTTTTCTAGGCTCATCTGATAGTCAATCGGATAGTAGCTCCAATTTAGGCTAAACAGAATGGGAAACGTCTGTGTAGCACTGTTGAGGCGAAACGCATGTTTCTGGAACTCTTCAAATCCTTTGGTCTCATAGATATTGAAGTATGGTCTAACGCCTCGATGGTAGTCGTCGTGGTGGATTAGCGTTGGTAACGCATGCATCTTGTTGCTTTTGATGTTGACTTGAATGGGGCGGTGGAAAAAGTATATCGTGTGAGGATTGAAGAAAGGGTTGAGGCACCCTTGTCCTTTTAGCTTCTTGAACGATATGTTCACCGTCTTTGCTGACCTTCTTAGCTTACCACTCCACGCGCTTAATGGCGCGAACCAAGCTAAAAACGTAGAGAGGCAGTCCTTTTGACCTTGTCGCGAATTGACGAATTGGTAAAGCCAATGTATGTCGAAGGTGATGCCAATGGTGTATACAGAACATATATACCAAAGGAAACAGAGAACTTCTTCTGGCATATCAGTGCTCTCGATTCTGTAGAGATGAGCGAACGGGTGGTCTGGATGTATTCCCAATGGCGCGATGTGTTGACATATGACTCCGTATTTTGATAATATAACCGATTGGTACCGGAAAATCCTTTCTTTGAGATGTTCGTGAATGATCTTCATGTTGACAAGCTGATGAGCATCTTCAGGCATGTTGGCACCGAAATCGTAGTATTCTTTTTCGGTTGCGGATGAGCTCGCCATCATCTGAATTTCTTTCAGAGGGTTTCTGCTGAGCATGTCGGCAAGAATGTTCTTTGTGCCCTTTAAATAGAAGGAGACGAAGTCGTATTTTGAAAACCATTCGCTCCATCGTAGTAACTGTTGATGCGGGACCATCTTTTGCTTGAATTGTAGCATCTTCGGGAAGGATGACATGTCCATCTCGATGCGAAATTTGTGTCCAATCAAATGGAACTCAAATTTTTCAATGGCCTTCTTTACAGCTAAGATCTCTTTGAACGTGGAGTGATAATGGAGTTCGGAATCTTTAAAGCGTCCGCTTTTGTATCCACAGATTTGACGTCTTTCGTCTATCTCTTCGAGTAGGACAGAACCCCAATACTTATCACTTGCGTCTGTTTGGAGAACACGCGTGCCTTCGCAAGGAATCTTTAAAGGTGGCAGCTTTTTTATCTATAGCTTTAGCCTTTTAACCGCCTCTGTTTGTCTGTTAGTCCATAAAGGAGGATTCTTGGACATCATCTTTTGTAGTGGACGCGTCAGCTGCGAAAGTTGCGGGATAAAGTCGCTCAGGTAATTGATTACCCCAAGGAACTGTTGGACCTGTCTTTTCAAGAGGTCGCTGTCTGGAAACTCAAGGATTGTCGTGGCTAGTTGGGCTTGAGGGGCGAATTGTCGATTCGCAATATGCATCCCAAGGAATTCAATGTTGGGCTGGGCTATGATCATTTTTCGGGCCGAGAGCATTATTCCATGATCCTTCACGATGTTCTGAAACTGTTGTAGAGTTCGAACATGATCTTTGTGGCTAGACGAGAATAAGAGAATATCGTCTATGTAAATCAGGGCTGTATGGAGCAGTGGCTTGAAGATTTTTAACATGGCCTGTTGGAATAGCGACAGCGCCGTTTTGAGGCCGAACGGTAAGACGTTCCATTGGAGATGTCGGTTGGGCAAACAGAAAGCTGTCTTGTACCTTTCCTCTGGTGCGATACCGATTTGCCAGAAACCGGATTTTAGATCGAACTTTGAAAATAGGGTCGCACCTTGAAGATGTTGAAATAGTGCCCTTTTGTTTGGCAACGGGAACTTGACATCTTGGAGGTATTGGTTCAGCGGTTTATAGTCAATGACTAGCCTTAATTTTCCTCTTGCCTGTTCAGCTCTGTTGTTGACATAAAATACCTTGCACGCCCAGGGAGAATTGGTTGATGAGACCACCTTTTGACTGACCAACTGGTCACATTCTTCTTTTGCTTGTTTAAGCAATATGGGTGGCATTCCCGCGTGACTTGCCTTCGTTGGAGTTGTGTGGATATTTTTTTTGAACGGCAACGACACGAAGAATTCTTCGTTTAACCACAGTGGGTTTTTGCATATACGAAGGAACTCCGTATGAGAGTTTGCACAAGAACTTGCAGTGATTTCTTCTTTGATTTTGCCGAATTCGGGGTACTGAAGTTCTTCAATCGCGAACAATCGGGGTATTGTCATGAAGGCTTTGAAATAAGATTTCCATCTTATTCCTCTTGGTTCGATCGAGATGTCGAAATTCCTTTTTAGGGCGTAATACGAATCCCATCCTAGAATTATATCCTTTCCAGGAGCGGAGGAGCTTAGGACTTCTGTAGTTATCTGACATCCTGTAAAGAGTTCTATGGTGATTGGCTTCGATTTGAGCTTGATTGATAATGATCCTGAATTTGCCACCCTGAACTCTTGCTGATACGGGTGCCACATGGATGAGGAGAGCACCCTGGGATTCATTATCGTTGTGTGGGCTCCCGTGTCTATGAATGCAATAGCATGGACCGGTTCTTCAATTTTTGCAGGGTCAAAGATCGTTACCGGTAGATGAGGAGATTGTATCTCTTCTTGTTGAGGCGTACGAGCAATATTGAAACATCATTCTTCGTCTTTGTCAGATTCAGAGGCATCAGAATCTGAGTAGCCACATATGGCATCTTTATCGTCGCTGTCGTAAGACAACACCGATTCGAGATCATGATTGTCAAGATCAATATCTTTGGCAAGATCAGATATCGAGCTGATGAGATATTGTCTTTTCTTTCTCGAACTGTTCGGACAGTTTTTGGCGAAATGCCCTTCTTTGTGGTACAGAAAGCACTTCGTTTCCTTCTTGAAAGATTGCTTCCTTCTGAAAAACCGTTTGCGCCCGTATTTTCTGAAGCGGGATCTATTTGATTTGTGGGAACGGCGAGCTTCGCTCTTTTCTTTACACGAACAACGTTTCTTGGATTTAGAACATTTGATTGACAAATCTGGTCTTTCGCAGACTTTGGATAAATGTTTTGAATTATCCATAAACTCCGTCCAGAACTCCTTTTGTTTGCAGAGTTTGTCCAACGTTCTGAAGACGTACTATTGGATTTGTCCGACAGAGATCTCTTCTACCGATTGGCCTTGTTCTCTGATGTTGAGTTTTGTTTGTTGGCTCAGATAATCATCAATAGATGATAGGTAGACTTGCTTTAGGCTCGGGTTATTGAGACCGTTTAGCGCATAGTATCTCCGTGTTTGTCGCTCGAAATGTTTCGCAAGATCTCTCTTCTTCAGTGAACAGCATTTCGCTGCGAACAATTCCTCTTGTAATTGATCCTTGAGGTGGCTCGGGGTGCCAATGAATTCTCGATGAATTTCCCCGAGAAGCAATGGTATGGTGGTTTGATAGACTTGCTGCTGTCTGTATTCACCAAGCGAATTCCACCATTCTTTGAGTGTGCCCGAAAATCGTGCAGTGAACTGTTGTATGACGAGGGATGAGGATGAGGTGATAGCTTCGGAGTTCATCCATGCGTGAAATTCGTCTAAACGATCATTCCATTTTTCGAAGGGAATGTCATCGAACGTAAATGTCACGACATTTGAGGCGAACTGCTTTGTTGGCCTTTCTTGTTCTTGGATGGGTGTTCCATTCATCTCGTCGTCAGAGAACACTTCGTCTATGTCTGGTTCCGTTTTTGACGGTTCCCCAATAGCGAACTGTTTTGGTAATGATTCTTCCTCGGAGTCAGTCTTGTAAGACGAGGTTGAATCTGAGAAGCTGATAACCAATGGCGTCGGATTAGGGACGGCAGCTGATGTATTTTGCGACCTAGCGTACTCCGACTCTTTTGGTGTTTTGTCTTGTTCTGCTAGGTGATTTAGCAACCTAGACATCGTAAATTCCGCAAACTCGATTATGCCTTTTTCCTTTCCTTTTCTTTAATCATGCTCGGGAGAGTCTTGACTAGAATGAGAGGAGGCAGATTTGTGAGTTTTTGTTGGATTGACGCGGAATTCGGATTCTTTTTGTCTTCTCGCCCTTTCTCGTACGGGCTGTGGTCTGAACTCGCTTGCTGGAGTTACGCCATACCGTGATGTGAACGCTTCATCAGACGATAAGATACCAGGGACTGGGTGTCTTGTCTTTTGATACTGCTCTCCTGAGAGAAATCCCTGAGAGTATGACCCTGGGTGTATGGGCATCGTTGATGACATGCTCCCAAGATGTGGAAGGTATGCGTTGGAGGAACTCTGTTGTCGTTGGACCATACTTTCGAGGCATCGTTGAAGGTCTTTTAATTGGAACTTGAGGTTAGTCATCTTAGCTTCTTTGCCTTGATATTGAGCGGTATTGACCATCATATGCTGGGCCATAGACATCATCTCTTGATGGAGGGTGTTCAACCTACTATGGATTTCCGAGATTGAGTTCTTAAGAACGCTCAATCTCTTGGTATATCCATCCGCAAACTGACCGATTTTTTGATTAATCGTAGTAAGCAGTCGGTTTTGTGCCATGGCATTTTCCGTTTGCCAGTTGAGAACCTTTTCTCCTTGACTTAATTGATTTGGTCCTGAGGAACTGATGTCCTTTGAAAGTACCTTTGGGGAGTGAGATATGTTGTCAGTGATGAAGTCCTCTGGTGGAGGAAAGCTATCTTCTTCTATCACCATGATCTCTGGCACGGATGACTCCTTTTTATCAGAGTATTGTACTATGAATTCGTATCTTCCGTTGCCTTCTCCGAGAGGACCAACTGTAGGATCTCCTTCAAGATATCTTTTGTACAGGGGATCCTTCTTCTTTCTGCGCCGTTGGCGAATCTCGTCATCGGATTCATAATAATCTTCTATGCAAGCCGAGCAGGAGCAGACATCAAAATATTGATGGCCGTCTTCATCCTTGAAAGGATATACGACTTGTCCGTATTGACCAAAGGAGATTGGCTTCGGATTCTGTTCTCTGTATGGTCCTTGGAATTCGTGTTCGTCAATTTGGATCGCAAATTGTGTGAACAGTTGTTTCCGAAACGACGATGATCTTGGTTTGTCGAATTTGATTTCCGTTGTTCCATCAAGTCGCGAATGGAAGCTTACGTCGGATGTTTGGATTGGTGCTTGAGTTGCTTGATGCAGCTTCTCGTAGCTTGTCACCCATGACTCTGGTATCCTCTTTATTAATTCTTCTCGAGAAATTTGGCGAGGTATTTGCGTAGTGCTTGGCGCTTGAGAAGCCGACGAGACTTCGAGATAAAGCGCTTCATCAGAGGAGGGTAGAACGAGATCAAGAGCATGGTCTTGAACGCGGTAGACAATTTGGTGATGTAGTGTTGCGATAACAATTTTCTCTTGCATAGGCAACCCGATTAGCTGTAGTTGGACTTTGAGCGTTTTGAGCAGATTCGGATCTTGCAAAGAGACATTAAAGTTCGGAAACAGCGTTATGAAAACTGTTCCGGCGTTTAATGTTGTCTGAACCGTGCCGATGCAGGCATGTTGATATGACTTTAGTCGAGAGTCGACCAAAGCGATTCGTGCTATAACCGGCAGACCTTTTCGAGCATGTAAGGTTAGCCCGATTCGTACCACCCCAAAGTGAAGGTGGGTGTATCCTTGTTGCCTCCATATTCTCGGAAGAGCTTCTGGGATATTTTGAGAGAAATGAATTGTTCTTCTTCCGTGGCTGGGACTTGGCAAGATGAGAACTTGCTGGATTGAACATATTCTCGGACCCTTCTGCTTGACGAAGGATGTATGAGCTCGCGGACATTCTTTATCGAGAAAACACTAGGTTTTCTAGCAAAGAACTCATATGGATTCACCAGTGGAAGTGTCGTTTCAGGCATAAGATCGCCTGGAACATACTCAATCTCATAAAGAGAATTAATATCAGAATGATTTTTTTGGTTTTTTGTTTTTGGTAAAGTAGAAATTGCAAATTGAGAATCGATTGCTAAAGGATTAGAATTTGACATGATGAGAAATCGTTTTCAGAACATTCAAAACAATCAGTCATAAACAAAGATTCATTCTCTCAAACATAGGTTGTTAGGCTCTGATACCAAGATACTGATTACACGAGAGACAAACGCAGAGTAACGAGAAACCGTATAGACAGAGTCGTGTTGATGATTATGAAAACCGCATTGAAAGCTATGGGATTCAATAAGTTCCAGGTAAAGGGAGCATATGCGGCACACCTGGCCTTGGCTCAACCACTGTTAGGAATCTTATCTCCCCCCACAACCGTCGTATTGGTTCTCACAACCCTCGTATTGACCGTCAAAACGGTTAAACGATAAGCTCATAGTAAGCACGAATAAACAGATCGCAACCCATGAGAGAGAGAAAGTAACCAAGGCTTATGAAAGAAGTAGAGAAGTCTGAAAACTAGAGAGAGTTTAGAGATTCATAGAGAGAGAAACTAGAGAGAGGTTTTTAGGGAAATTATGAGATGATATTTCACAAGGGGGTACACACATATTTATAGTGGAGGTTTAGTGCGCTGACATAAGCGCTTACCTCAGCAATGACATCATTTCTTACATCACACATATTCTACATTATTTAGGCGATTACGTCATCGCTTACATCACACACATAATTGCGATTACATCATCGCTTACATCACACATATTATACATTATTTAGGCGATTACGTCATCGCTTACATCACACATAATTATACATAATTAGATTATTAAGATGAGTCTTAATGATCTATTTCGAACTCGTAAACATGTTCGTCGCAGCAGCCGTAATAGTCATCTGGACACTTGAATTCGATATCTGGTTCAGCGAAATCTTCTATTGGCTCGTCTTTGTTTAAACCGAATCTTTTCCCGATCTCGTCAATATTCATCGAATCGTCAGGAGACTATGCATCTTGGAAAAGTTCTGGTGGATCCGTCGTTGGCGGTGGCTCCGTTGTTATTTTCTGTTGGATTAGCCTCGGGGCTGGTTTGCTTTCGAAGAACTGCAGATCTTTTTCTAGGCTCATCTGATAGTCAATCGGATAGTAGCTCCAATTTAGGCTAAACGGAATGGGAAACGTCTGTGTAGCACTGTTGAGGCGAAACGCATGTTTCTGGAACTCTTCAAATCCTTTGGTCTCATAAATATTGATTAGCGTTGGTAACGCATGCATCTTGTTGCTTTTGATGTTGACTTGGGTGGGGCGGTGGAAAAAGTATATCGTGTGAGGATTGAAGAAAGGGTTGAGGCACCCTTGTCCTTTTAGCTTCTTGAACGATATTTTCATCGTCTTTGCTGACCTTCTTAGCTTACCACTCCACGCGCTTAATGGCGCGAACCAAGCTAAAAACGTAGAGAGGCAGTCCTTTTGACCTTGTCGCGAATTGACGAATTGGTAAAGCCAATGTATGTCGAAGGTGATGCCAATGGTGTATACAGAACATATATACCAAAGGAAACAGAGAACTTCTTCTGGCATATCAGTGCTCTCGATTCTGTAGAGATGAGCGAACGGGTGGTCTGGATGTATTCCCAATGGCGCGATGTGTTGACATCTGACTCCGTATTTTGATAAGATAACCGATTGGTACCGGAAAATCCTTTCTTTGAGATGTTCGTGAATGATCTTCATGTTGACAAGCTGATGAGCATCTTCAGGCATGTTGGCACCGAAATCGTAGTATTCTTTTTCGGTTGCGGATGAGCTCGCCATCATCTGAATTTCTTTCAGAGGGTTTCTGCTGAGCATGTCGGCAAGAATGTTCTTTGTGCCCTTTAAATAGAAGGAGACGAAGTCGTATTTTGAAAACCATTCGCTCCATCGTAGTAACTGTTGATGCGGGACCATCTTTTGCTTGAATTGTAGCATCAGCATCTTCGGGAAGGATGACATGTCCATCTCGATGCGAAATTTGTGTCCAATCAAATGGAACTCAAATGTTTCAATGGCCTTCTTTACAGCTAAGATCTCTTTGAACGTGGAGTGATAGTGGAGTTCGGAATCTTTAAAGCGTCCGCTTTTGTATCCACAGATTTGACGTCTCCCGTCTATCTCTTCGAGTAGGACAGAACCCCAATACTTATCACTTGCGTCTGTTTGGAGAACACGCGTGCCTTCGCAGGGAATCTTTAAAGGTGGCAGCTTTATTATCTCTAGCTTTAGCTTTTTGACCGCCTCTGTTTGTCTTTTAGTCCATAAAGGAGGATTCTTGGACAGCATCTTTTGTAGTGGACGCGTCAGCTGCGAAAGTTGCGGGATAAAGTCGCTCAGGTAATTGATTACCCCAAGGAACTGTTGGACCTGTCTCTTCGAGAGGTCGCTGTCTGGAAACTCAAGGAGCGTCGTGGCTAGTTGGGCCTGAGGGGTGAATTGTCCATTGGCAATATGCATCCCAAGGAATTCGATGTTGGGCTGGGCTATGATCATTTTTCGGGCCGAGAGCATTATTCCATGATCCTTCACGATGTTCTGAAACTGTTGTAAAGTTTGAACATGATCTTCGTGGCTAGACGAGAATAAGAGAATATCGTCTATGTAAATCAGGGCTGTATGGAGCAGTGGCTTGAAGATTTCTAACATGGCCTGTTGGAATAGCGACGGCGTTGTTTTGAGGCCGAACGGTAAGACATTCCATTGGAGATGTCGGTTGGGCAAACATAAAGTTGTCTTGTACCTTTCCTCTGGTGCGATACCGATTTCCCAGAAACCGGATTTTAGATCGAACTTTGAAAATAGGGTCGCACCTTGAAGATGTTGAAATAGTGCCCTTTTGTTTGGCAACGGAAGCTTGACATCTTGGAGGTATTGGTTCAGCGGTTTATAGTCAATGACTAGCCTTAATTTTCCTCTTGCCTGTTCAGCTCTGTTGTTGACATAAAATGTCTTGCACGCCCAGGGAGAATTGGTTGATGAGACCACCTTTTGACTGACCAACTGGTCACATTCTTCGTTTGCTTGTTTAAGCAATATGGGTGGCATTCCCGCGTGACTTGCCTTCGTTGGAGTTGTGTGGATATTTTCTTTGAACGGCAACGACACGAAGAATTCTTCGTTTAACCACAGTGGGTTTTTGCATATACGAAGGAACTCCGTATGAGAGTTTGCACAAGAACTTGCAGTGATTTCTTCTTTGATTTTGCCGAATTCGGGGTACTGAAGTTCTTCAATCGCGAACAATCGGGGTATTGTCGTGAAGGCTTTGAAATAAGATTTCTATCTTATTCCTCTTGGTTCGATCGAGATGTCGAAATTCCTTAATAGGGCGTAATACGAATCCCATCCTAGAATTATATCCTTTCCAGGAGCGGAGGATCCTAGGACTTCTGTAGTTATCTGACATCCCGGAAAGAGTTCTATGGTGATTGGCTTCGATTTGAGCTTGATTGATAATGATCCTGAATTTGCCACTCTGAACTCTTGCTGATACGGGTACCACATGGATGAGGAGAGCACCTTGGGATTCATTATCGTTGTGTGGGCTCCCGTGTCTATGAATGCAATAGCATGGACCGGTTCTTCAATTTTTGCAGGGTCAAAGATCGTTACCGGTAGATGAGGAGATTGTATCTCTTCTTGTTGAGGCGTACGAGCAATATTGAAACAACATTATTCCTCTTCGTAGGATTCAGAGGCATCAGAATCTGAGTAGCCACATATGGCATCTTTATCGTCGCTGTCGTAAGACAACACCGATTCGAGATCATGATTGTCAAGATCAATATCTTTGGCAAGATCGGATATCGAGCTGATGAGATATTGTCTTTTCTTTCTCGAACTGTTCGGACAGTTTTTGGCGAAATGCCCTTCTTATTGGCACATAAAGCACTTCGTTTCCTTCTTGAAAGATTGCTTCCTTCTGAAAAACCGTTTGCGCCCGTATTTTCTGAAGCGGGATCTATTTGATTTGTGGGAACGGCGAGCTTCGCTCTTTTCTTTACACGAACAACGTTTCTTGGATTTAGAACATTTGATTGACAAATCTGGTCTTGCGCAGACTTTGGATAAATGTTTTGAATTATCCATAAACTCCGTCCAGAACTCCTTTTGTTTGCAGAGTTTGTCCAACGTTCTGAAGACGTACTGTTGGATTTGTCCGATAGAGATCTCTTATACCGATTGGCCTTGTTCTCTGATGTTGAGTTTTGTTTGTTGGCTCAGATAATCATCAATAGATGATAGGTAGACTTGCTTTAGGCTCGGGTTATTGAGACCGTTTAGCGCATAGTATCTCCGTGTTTGTCGCTCGAAATGTTTCGCAAGATATCTCTTCTTCAGTGAACAC
Source organism: Eutrema japonicum (assembly GCA_030161315.1). Taxonomy (NCBI): domain Eukaryota; kingdom Viridiplantae; phylum Streptophyta; class Magnoliopsida; order Brassicales; family Brassicaceae; genus Eutrema; species Eutrema japonicum. Next base: position 39,189,469 of record BSQW01000005.1, read on the forward strand.
CATTTCGCTGCGAAAAATTCCTCTTGTAATTGATCCTTGAGGTGGCTCGGGGTGCCAATGAATTCTCGATGAATTTCTCCGAGAAGCAATGGTATGGTGGTTTGATAGACTTGCTGCTGTCTGTATTCGCCAAGCGAATTCCACCATTCTTTGAGTGCACCCGAAAATCGTGCAGTGAACTGTTGTATGACGAGGGATGAGGATGAGGTGATAGCTTCGGAGTTCATCCATGCGTGAAATTCGTCTAAACGATCATTCCATTTTTCGAAGGGAATGTCGTCGAACGTAAATGTCACGACCTTTGAGGCGAACTGCTTTGTTGGCCTTTCTTGTTCTTGGATGGGTGTTCCATTCATCTCGTCGTCAGAGAACACTTCGTCTATGTCTGATTCCGTTTTTGACGGTTCCCCAATAGCGAACTGTTTTGGTAATGATTCTTCCTCGGAGTCAGTCTTGTAAGAAGAACTTGAGTCTGAGAAGCTGATAACCAATGGCGTCGGATTAGGGACGGCAGCTGATGTATTTTGCGACCTAGCGTACTCCGACTCTTTTGGTGTTTTGTCTTGTTCTGCTAGGTGATTTAGCAAACTAGACATCGTAAATTCCGCAGACTCGATTATGCCTATTTCCTTTCCTTTTCTTTTATCATGCTCGGGAGAGTCTTGACTAGAATGAGAGGAGGCAGATTTGTGAGTTTTTGTTGGATTGACACGGAATTCGGATTCCTTTTGTCTTCTCGCCCTTTCTCGTACGGGCCGTGGTCTGAACTCGCTTGCTGGAGTTACGCCATACCGTGATGTGAACGCTTCATCAGACGATAAGAAACCAGGGACTGGGTGTCTTGTCTTTTGATACTGCTCTCCTGAGAGAAATCCCTGAGAGTATGACCCTGGGTGTATGGGCATCGTTGATGACATGCTCCCAAGATGTGGAAGGTATGCGTTGGAGGAACTCTGTTGTCGTTGGACCATACTTTCGAGGCATCGTTGAAGGTCTTTTAATTGGAACCTGAGGTTAGTCATCTCAGCTTCTTTGCCTTGAAATTGAGCGATATTGACCATCATATGATGGGCCATAGACATCATCTCTTGATGGAGGGTGTTCAACCTACTATGGATTTCCGTGATTGAGTTCTGAAGAACGCTCAATCTCTTGGTATATCCATCCGCAAATTGACCGATTTTTTGATTAATCGTAATAAGCAGTCGGTTTTGTGCCATGGCATTTTCCGTTTGCCAGTTGAGAACCTTTTCTCCTTGACTTAATTGATTTGGTCCTGAGGAACTGATGTCCTTTGAAAGTACCTTTGGGGAGTGAGATATGTTGTCAGTGATGAAGTCCTCTGGTGGAGGAAAGCTATCTTCTTCTATCACCATGATCTCTGGCACGGATGACTCCTTTTTATCAGAGTATTGTACTATGAATTCGTATCTTCCGTTGCCTTCTCCGAGAGGACCAACTGTAGGATCTCCTTCAAGATATCTTTTGTACAGGGGATCCTTCTTCTTTCTGCGCCGTTGGCGAATCTCGTCATCGGATTCATAATAATCTTCTATGCAAGCCGAGCAGGAGCAGACATCAAAATATTGATGGCCGTCTTCATCCTTGAAAGGATATACGACTTGTCCGTATTGACCAAAGGAGATTGGCTTCGGATTCTGTTCTCTGTATGGTCCTTGGAATTCGTGTTCGTCAATTTGGATCGCAAATTGTGTGAACAGTTGTTTCCGAAACGACGATGATCTTGGTTTGTCGAATTTGATTTCCGTTGTTCCATCAAGTCGCGAATGGAAGCTTACGTCGGATGTTTGGATTGGTGCTTGAGTTGCTTGATGCAGCTTCTCGTAGCTTGTCACCCATGACTCTAGTATCCTCTTTATTAATTCTTCTCGAGAAATTTGGCGAGGTATTTGCGTAGTGCTTGGTGCTTGAGAAGCCGACGAGACTTCTAGATAAAACGCTTCATCAGAGGAGGGTAGAACGAGATCAAGAGCATGCAGAGCGGATTATTTTTTACACTAAACCGAAGACGCATGGGGGTTTAATTTGGTTTTGAATTATTAATCCTACAAACCAAATTTGAGCATGGAATGTTTTATACGATTATTGGTAGAAATATGTTGAGATCGTGATATATATATATATATATATTAGGCAATAGCATATGTAATTTCTTGTATGAATGGCAATTAGACCAGAAAAGAAATTAAACCAGTATCAGCCAAATGTAGAAAACCGATCAGAGGTTCTTGGATTTTACAGCCTCGTTTTGGGGATACTAAATTTCTAGTTTGTTCTGCTTGTTATTGACCATTTATTTTAATGAAAACAATTAAAGTTTTCTAGCTTAAGTTATATGATCACTTAATTGGGGATTTTATGCACATGAAACAAAAATGAAAACGTACTTAAAATGAGAATGTGACCAAAAATCATTAGATATAGAGAATGATTTTTGGAAGTTGAGCGACATAGCATACAAAAGAAGGTGATGTTATTAGTCGTGAAAATACATCCATAAAACCAAATGAAATCATCCATACTATTTATTCATAAATAAATAAAAACAAACTAAATTATATTAACGTGATCTATCACCAAAAAATTGATAAAGATTGAATGTTTAATTCTCAGCGGAATTTGTGAGCCTTGTTTTTAATAAATACCCCGACATTGCATTACAACTCCGAGCAAAGAACGAACCTATGAGGATATCATACATGTATGTTTTCCTCGGCCTAATCGAGACATTGTGCAAGTCACTGCAAGAGCTTTCCAATGATAATCTGATGGAAGCAGACAATGCACTATCATACTTGAAATATCCGGGCATTAAGATGGTATGGTTGGAGCAGAAGCTTGAAGTAAAGGAAAAGAAGAAGGAAGAGCAGACTGGTGAGACTCGGATCCAAGAATTAGAGGAAGAACTGAAGGATTTGAAGCGGAAGTGCACAGATCTCGAAGCCCTTCTAGGGAAAGAGAAGGCAAAGGTGTTGGCCACCAGAGCTCCTGCTCTGACATTGGATGATGTTGTCTGATGACTTATAGGTTCTGATTGGTTTAAGATTAGAGTCCTAACATAGAAAGCTTGGAATTTCCCACATTTTGTAAAGAACTAATTTATTGGTTAAGGGGACTCTTGAGAATTTTGTAAAGCACGCAACTTTGATGAAAAGGTTCATTCAAGACTATTGTAAACAGATTATCGTCGGCAATGGTTGAGCCAATTCTGTGTATTTTTTAGATTTTAGTAATGAGCTTATGTTAAGAACTCGTACCCCTCTTTGTATTACAACGATGGTGAATCCTTAACCGAGAATCTTCTCAATATATAAGTCACGATTTTAAACTCGAAATCCAAATACAAACTCAAATACCAAATCCAGATTCCTTAACGTATCGGATACTTGTAAGTTACTGTGATCTCATCACGATCACCCAAGTCTCATAGCGACTCACAACAAAACAAGCATAAAAAGAAAACTTGAGCAACAAACGATATAAGTATTATTTTCTTCTTCCTTCCTCAGCAAAGCCTCTGTCTCTGCCATAGTCTTTGCTCTCGTGCCAGATCATCAATTTAGTCAGCCTCCGTTGACTCTTCTGTTTCAATCTCTGCACTATGCGATCGATTCTCTCCTTCAACATCAGTCTTCTTCTTCCTGAAATAGACCCTGTGAAGCTTATCAATACCCCCCTCGTTGACATGGAGCTTGTCCCCAAGCTCAAAGGATGGAAACTGCTGAACCAAGTCTTTGACGATGACCCACGACTTCTCATGAGAAGGCAAGCCTTTCCACTGAACCAAACCTTCGAGATAACCGGCCTCATTATACCTCGTCTCCAGCAACAACTCCGGCTCTATCACAAACTCTTCCAAACCCGATAACACAGATGGTAAGGGATTTACCTCGTGATTGCTGCCCAGCACAGCCTTCAATTGCGAAACATGGAAAACCGGATGTATCTTAGATTCCGGAGGAAGATGCAAACGATACGCAGCCTTACCAATGCGGTCCAAGATGACATAGGGTCCGTAATATTTAGCTGCAAGCTTCTGGCACAACCTCTTCGTCACGGAATTCTGCCTGTACGGGCGGAGTTTTAGAAAGACCTCTGTTCCGACAGCATACTCCACGTCTCGACGATGCTTATCTGCGTTATTCTTCATCAAACTTTGTGCGCGCAACAAGTGGTCCTTGATCTGAGCTAACATGATGTCCCGCTCCCGCAGCATCAACTCCAGATCACCATTAGTAGTTGAGCCAGTCTCAAATCGGAGAATAGGTGGAGGGTCCCTGCCATAAACCACTTTAAATGGAGTAGTCTTCAAGGACGTATGATACGACGAGTTGTACCATAACTCGGCCCACGACAAGTAACGAGCCCAGGTACGAGGATGAGCAGACGCTAGACAACGCAAATATGTCTCCAGACAACGATTCAAAACCTCTGTTTGCCCGTCGGTTTATGGGTGAAACGCGGTACTGAACTTGAGCTTAGTACCCGATTGCTTGAAACAGTCCTTCCAAAAGGCGCTCAAGAATATCCTGTCACGGTCAGAAACAATAGAAGCCGGATAGCCATGTAAACGAACCACCTCCTTAATGAATTTCAAAGCCACTTCCGATGCTGTGAAGGGATGTTTTAGAGCAATGAAGTGCCCATACTTGCTCAATCTGTCCACCACGACCAGGATAGCATTAACCCCATTAGAATTAGGCAAGCCTTCGACAAAATCCATGTTGAGATCCTCCCAAATGCAGTTGGGAATAGGAAGAGGCTGCAGTAACCCAGCCGGTGATAAAGTCGAGTATTTGTGTGTTTGGCACACTCTGCATTCAGAGACAAAACGCTGCACATCCTTCTGCATACCCTCCCAATGAAATGTCTGTTGAATGCGTTTTAACGTCTTTAACACCCCTGAATGACCCCCTAATAAGCCGGTATGATACTCCGACAAAAGCAGTGGGATAAATTGAGAATCACGAGGCAACACCAACCTGTTTTTATACCATAATCGATTCCGAATCACCGAAAAATTAGACTTAGTGTTGCTGTCTTGCTGCAGGTTCTGAATCTGCTTTTGTAACTCTGTATTCTCGTCAATTTCTTTGTAGATATCTTGCAGCTGCAGCACAGATGGTACCGTCAAGGACAGTAGTAACTAACTCTCAGCAGATGTCGAAGGCTGAACAATTCGAGATAACCCATCTGCAACAGTATTTTCAGAGCCTGGTTTGTAGATAATGTCAAAATCATACCCCAAAAGCTTAGTGAGCCAGCTTTGATAATCCATAGAGACCTCTCTCTGTTCCAATAAAAACTTCAGACTCTTTTGATCGGTGTGGACCACAAAGCGTCTTCCCATTAAGTAATGTTTCCACTTTTGTATCGATAGAACAATCGCCATCAACTCCCTCTCGTAGATGAGTTTAAGCTGCTCTTTAGGAGTCAAACCATGACTGAAGTAAGCTATAGGATTCTTCTGTTGCATCAGAACCGCTCCTAAGCCAAAACCAGAAGCGTCGGATTCCACAATAAATACCTTGTCAAAATCCGGTAATGTCAAAACTGGAGCTGATTTCATTGCCGTTTTAAGCTTCCCAAAAGCGTCTTGAGCTGCAGCAGACCACTCAAACTGGTCCTTGTGCAGTAGTGCAGTTAAAGGACGAGCCATAGACCCATAACCCTTTACAAAACGGCGATAATAGCCCGTGAGACCCAGAAAACCACGTAATTCTTTTACTGATTTTGGGGTAGGCCAATTTGTCATGGAAGATGTCTTAGAGGGGTCTGTAGACACGCCCTCACCTGAAATAATATGTCCAAGATAGTCCACCTGAGATTGGCCAAATAGGCACTTCTTTTGATTGGCAAACAACTGTTGTTCTTGAAAGATTCTCAGCACAGCACGTAGATGTTCAGCATGTTCCTCAACAGTCTTGCTATAGACTAAAATGTCATCAAAGAAGACTAAAACAAACCGGAGCAAAAACTGCCTAAACACATCATTCATTAGAGCCTGAAATGTCGCCGGAGCGTTGGTGAGACCAAACTGCATTACTAAGAACTCATAATGACCATCATGAGTACGAAAAGCAGTCTTGTGAACGTCGTCGGGTAACATACGAATCTGGTGGTAACCTGCCCGTAAATCCAACTTAGAGAAAATAGTAGCTCCATGAAGTTCATCTAACAATTCGTCAATCATCGGGATGGGAAATTTGTCACCAATTGTTGCCTTGTTCAAAGCCCTATAATCGACACAGAAACGCCATCCTCCATCTTTCTTTTTAACCAGTAACACCGGACTCGAAAAGGGGCTTTGGCTTGGCCTGATGATACCAGAACTTAACATTTCCTGCACCAATGATTCCATAGCCTCTTTATGGGCATGGGGATAACGATATGGATGTATATTCACTGCATTACACCCTATGTGCAGCCGTATAGCGTGCTCTCTGCCTCGTACTAGTGGAAGGCTTTTAGGTGCTGCAAAAACAGGGGTGAACTGAGACAGAACATGTTGAATTGGGGATGGAATTGCAGGATGCGGTTCCTTCGCACTCACAGGATTACAGAGAGGCATTTCCAGCCCTTTCGTGAGCAAACAAGGACCCGGTGCCATGGTTTTCAAAGAGAGCTTTCGAGATTGCAGAACTGGATCGCCATATAAGGTCACATACTGGCCGTGATACAGAAAACTGAACTCGTGGCGATCCCAATCCACTAGACATTTGCCCAAGGTACGCAACCATTGTATGCCTAAAATCACATCGGCATAACCAAGGGAAATCAGTCTTGAACTCCAAGCTCCCAAGGGAAAAATGTACATCCCGAGAAACACCACTGCCATGGACCAACACTCCTGTCCCCAGCAAGATTTCCAGCGATGACTTTTGTTGCAACTTCAGTCTACTGCGTTTGAAAACTTGTGGAGTGATGAAATTATGCGTCGCGCCACTGTCAAGCATAACCACTACTGCCGTGGATCCAATCTTCCCTCGCACCTTAGTAGTAGAAGGAGAGTCCAATCCCAAAAAAGCATTCAAAGACAACTCCATGAGCTGATTCCCAGGTTCTTCCTCATCTTCCACCAACTCCATCATGTTCTCATAACCATTGACCACCGTGAGAACCTGTAGTTCTTTGTTAGGACATTCCCACCGGTGTTGTGGCGTGTATTTTGCGTCACATTTGAAACACAATCCCACCTTTCTCTTCGCATCCAATTCAGAATCCGAGAAACACTGTCTAGGACGAATGCTGCTCTTATTACCCAGAGCTTGACCCGAAACAGGTGTAATCTGATTGTCGTTGTTTGTACTCGTATTCCAGGCCCGAGATGGCACATATTTCTGAGGTGTATAGGGAACAAAACGTTTTTGTTTGCCGTCATTACTGTCTCTCGCCGCCACCACCTGACAGAAGGCACTAGATTCCATCTTTAGCACTGCATTTTTGTGCTGAGTGATCCCTTGCGGTTCCTTGATTTTGATAACCTCCTGCATCTCAGGTTTTAAGCTATTATAGAACACATCAACCTTACTCTGCTCAGACACATCAGGAACAAAAGCCACAAGTTCTTCAAAGGAATTCACATAATCTCCAATTGAACCAGTTTGCTTAAGATTATAGAATCGCTTCCCTGGTTCGTCCTCAAAACTCCCACAAAATCTGGCCACCACACGTCTTTTGAAATTCATCCAGCCTGTGAAAGGAGTTGTTTACATCTCGCCATTAAACCAATTCAACACAGGACCCTCCAAACTGACTGCAATCAATCGCAAGCGATTTTCACCCATAAAATTTCCCAAGCGGAAGAAACGTTCCACACGCGCAATCCAGCTGAAAGGTTGTGAACCATCAAAAATCGGCATGTCGACCTTCCGTAACAAGCCTTCACGGTTCGTCACAACATCAGACAAAGAGCGAGCGTTAGTGAGAGGAAGCGGTGATGGTGAAAGCCGAGACGGCGGATCCTCAGACGAAGACGCCACTGCTTTACCGGTAGCCTTCTCCGTATAATAGCTTTGCTCCATTCGTGATAAAATTTGTGACATCTGATGCATATGAGAGTCGACAGAATCAAATCGTGCATCAAAAGAATCGAGACGCCTCTCGATCGTCGTGAAACGAGCATCGGCGATCTTATACTCCGCCGAAAGCTGTTTCCACCCACCACGCATGATATCCAGCTCCTGCGTCAATTCCTGTAAGGAACCCTGCATCTCGTTCTCGATCTGTTCTGAATCCGACATGGAACCCATTCGCACTGTTAAATCACGTCACAAACGCACCAATTTGTTAAGAACTCGTACCCCTCTTTGTATTACAACGATGGTGAATCCTTAACCGAGAATCTTCTCAATATATAAGTCACGATCTTAAACTCGAAATCCAAATACAAACTCAAATACCAAATCCAGATTCCTTAACGTATAGGATACTTGTAAGGGCCTCTTCTTTTGTTCATCCAGCAACTCCTTATATATGCACATATAAGATGCAGTTCGTTTTTATCAAAATAAGAAATGCATCTGGGATGTAAAAACTGGATGCAAAATGAAATGCATCCAAAATAATTGGATATTTTGGATGCACTTGAAACTATCCAAAATTACAAAAGTCTAAAATATCCTCACTTATAATCAAAACTTAAAATATTTATATTTTATTATTTTTTAAGAAACAAAAATTACGTCAAATTCGCAAAAAAATAGTTTCCCACAAAAATCGCAAAATAGTGATTTCCCGCCAAAACCGCAAAATAGCGGTTTTCCTGCTAAAACCGCAAAATAGCAGGTTTCCTGCTAAAACCGCAAAATAGCTGTTTTCTTGCCAAAACAGCAAATAATGGTTTCGTGCCAAAACTGCAAAATAGTGGTTTCCCACCAAAACAGTAAAATAGCAGTTTCCCGCCAATACCACAAAATAGCGGTTTCCCGACAATACCGCAAAAAGCGGTTTCTCGCCAAAACCGCAAAAAGCGGTTTTCTGCCAAAACCGCAAAATGGCGGTTTCTCGCCAAAACCGTAAAAAGCGGTTTTCCGCCAAATCCGTAAAAAACGGTTTCCCGCCAAAACTGTAAAAACGGTTTCCCGCCAAAAACGCAAAATAGCGATTTCCCGTCAATACCGCAAAATAGCGGTTTCCTGCCAAAACCGCAAAATAGCGGTTTCTCACCAAAACTGCAAAATAGCGGTTTTCCGCCAAAACCGTAAAATAACGGCTTCCCGCCAAAACCGCAAAATAGCGGTTTCCTGCCGAAACCAAAAATAACGTTTTCCCGCCAAAACCGTAAATAGTGGTTTTCCGCAAAAACCACAAAACGTTGTTTCCCCCCCCCCAAACCGCAAAATAACGGTTTTTGGCCAAAACCGTAAAATAACGGTTTTCCTCCAAAACCGCAAAATAGCGGTTTTCCGCCAAAACCATAAAATAACGGTTTCCTGCCATAACCGTAAAATAGTGGTTTTCCGCCAAAACCGCAAAAAATGAATTTTTTGAAAAAATATTTATTTATTTATTATTATTTAAATTTTCAATTTTTTTTAACTAAATAATTATCATTAAAGCTGATTTAGACTTTAGGATTCGCAAAGAGATTTGGAATTCCTAGGATTTAGATTTAGATAGTTTTCGCAACGAGAGTTGGTTAATTATACTTTAGTGATTTGAGTTCTAGAACCGTGCTTAATCTGAATCATGTTAGTTAATTTAGCTGCATTCATTGATTTCCTAAGAAATACCCTGAACCTATCTGCCTCCAACTGAATTTACAACACTTTTACTTGCAATCTTGTTTTCAATTACATCTTTTGATTTAGCGTGTTTCGAATCTATACAATCTATTGTGTGAAATCTTGAGTTCTTGTGTTCGACCCCTGATTTACTGCTGCAACTGCTTTAGTACTATTTAGGGTATTAAATTGAGCATATCAATCTACAAGCTAAAATCTTACTCCATAAATGAACAGCCTTACGAGCTAGAGCATGCTACCAGCTAGCATGACTCGACTTTGCGTCTAAATTGCAAGGTCACAACCTTTTTAGTCTCTAAATGACAACAACCTTTATGTCTAAACTGTTTAGGTTGCATGTCTGCCTCTAAACGGCTTCGACCTTGCGTCTTAAAATCTCATGGTCAGCTCCCTAGGTCTCTAAACGACCTGGTAGCAGGGTCTCTAAACTGCCCGGGTCCTTGGCTGAAAAACTGCCTTTGACCCATTGAAAAGTGTCAGCCTCCAAATAGCAAAAGGTTTGATCCCTCCTCAGGGTATGTAGGCAACCTCACAAGGGTGCAGCTGTTAAATAAAAAAAAATCAGAAATTGAGCCTGCTAAAAGCAGCATGAAGTTCTTCAACTTCCATCTTCGACCTTGCGTCTTAAATCGTATGGTCAGCTCCCTAGGTTTCTAAACGACATGGGAGCAGAAATTGAGCCTGCTAAACGCAGCCTGAAGTTTTTCAACTTCCATCTACAAGCTAAAAGCTTACTCCATAAATGAACAGCCTTACGAGCTAGAGCATGCTACCAGCTAGCATGACTCGAATTTGCGTTTAAATTGCAAAGTCACAACCTTTTTAGTCTCTAAATGACAACAACCTCTACGTCTAAACTGTTTAGGTTGCATGCCTGCCTCTAAATGGCTTCGACCTTGCGTCCTAAAATCGTCTGGTCAACTCCTGAGGTCTCTAAATGACCTGGGAGCAAGGTCTCTGAACGGCCTGGATCTTTGGCTGAAAGACTGCCTGTGATCCTTTGAAAAGTGTCAGCCTCTAAATGGCGAAAATGATAAATCATTCTAAGGAAAAACGAAAGATTATCAAAGAAAATTAAATTAAGCCTCCTCGCAGTACCATAAGTTCAACCAAAAGTCCCACTAGGGCATAACAAGTTCAACAACAGATTCGAACATGATTTAAAGATCAAGTACATCCCGAGATCGCAGGACCGCACCCTCAATGACACGTCACTAAGGATTCTGGGGGGCTACTGTTGGGCCTGAATTTAGCACCCTAAATCCAGCCCGAATAAGCATGCTCAACAATGAAGGCTCGGCCCACGACGAGGTCTCATGAGACTGTTTACAAGCTGAAGTAAGAAAGGCACAAGTTAAAAAAAGCGTCCTGGGAGCAGCGAGCATGCTGGAAGCAGCGAGCATGCTGAAAGCAGCGAGCATGCTGAAAGCAGTGAGCATGCTGAAAGCACCGAGCTCGCAGGAAAGGAGCGAGCTTGCAGAAAGACAATAGTACGAGCTCAGCCAAACACAATTACTTCACTTCCTAGAATCAAGCCTTACATTAAAGACAAAGATTATGGATTTAATTCTATAATTAAATGTAGTATCATGCAGTTATCTTTTCAGAGCTTGTATAAATTTGAACATCATCTACAATGTAATGAGATATCGAATTCTTGGCAATAATAATAATATATATTTTTCTCTAATTTTCTCTAAGTTCTTCTAAATCCATACAACCTGAAAAAGCCAAGGATTGAGGTTGTGAGATTCTGCTCTTACAAAGTGTGACTGAAAATACGGCATGAGCTTGCGAGCTGAGATTAATACTCCCAGAGCCAGTTTTTCCATTCGTGGGTACCTTGTTTCGGCGTCTACTAAGGATTTGCTCACGTAGTAGATCGGTTTTTGCTTAGCTCGTTCTTCTCTTATGAGCACGCCACTCACTGCGGCCTCGGACATTGCTATGTATAGGTAAAACGGCTCACCCTCAATTGGTTTTGACAAAATGGGGGGCTCGGAGAGGTACGCCTTTAGTTGCTTAAAGGCCTCCCCGCACTTGTCATCCCATATGAATTTTTGTTTCCTTTTAGTAATTGGTAAAAAGGGAGACATTTATCGGTCGACCTGGAAATAAACCGATTTAATGCGGCAATGCGGCCTGTCAGCCTTTGCACCTCTTTTACCGATCTCGGAGGTTGCATTTCCAAGAACGTACTGATTTGTTTGGGGTTTGTTTCTATTCCTCGTTGAGTTACTATGTAACCTAGGAATTCGCCTAAAGCGACCCCGAAGGTACACTTTTAAGGATTAAGTTTCATCCCATACTTGTTTAGTAAGGTGAAACATTCTCCCAGCTGGCTTATGTGATCTTCCTCTTTCAGAGATTGGACCAGCATGTCGTCAATGTAGACTTCCATTGACTTACCCAGAAGGCTGGCAAACATCTTGTTCATAAGTCTTTGGTAGGTTGCTCCCGCATTTTTAAGGCCAAATGGCATCACTTTATAGCAGTACGTTCCTCGTTCCGTTATGAAGGATGTTTTATCTTGGTCCTCAGGGTTCATTTGTATTTGATTATATCCTGAGAATGCATCCATAAAGCTGAGGAGCTGGTGCCCTGCGGTAGCTTCCACCAGCTGGTCGATGTGAGGTAGTGGGAAGCTATCCTTAGGACATGCTTTGTTTAGATCTGTAAAATCTACGCATACACGCCAGTTGCCATTTTTCTTCTTTACTACGACCGGATTTGCTAGCTAGTCATGATATTTTACCTCTTTGATGAATCCAACATTTAGCAACCTGGTGACCTCACTGTTAATAGCCTCGGTCTTGTCAGGTCCAAATTTCTGACGCTTTTGACGTACTGGTTTGTGGTTTGGATCCACATTGAGCTCATGTGAAATGATGTTTAGATCGATTCCGGGCATATCAGTTGTTGTCCATGCGAATGAGCCGGAATTTTTTTTGAGGACGGTTATTAACTGTTCCTTTTGAGATTTGCAGAGTTCGGACCCAATTCCTACTTTCTGGTTAGGATGAGACTCGTTGACCATGATTTTCTCGATAAAGTCTTTGCGAGGTCCGATGAGGCCTGGACCACTTTTCTTTTTGGCTAGGTGGTATGCAAGCTCATCTTTTCGTTGTAGTTGGTATATAGTACTTTCCTTTGCGATCTGGAAAACTGCCATGTAGCACATTCTGGATTCCTTTTGACTCCCCTTAATCGTTGCGATCCCATGCTGGGTAGGGAATTTTATGCATTGATGGTATGTTGAGGATACAGCCCTCATTGAATGTATCCAGGTTCTTCCCAGGATGGCATTAAATGGAGCTGGCCTGTCTATCACCGTGAATTTGACCATTCTTCTTACTCCGACTGTTATTACAGGGAGTTTTATCGTTCCGAGAGGCAGCGTGGTTTCCCCAGAAAAGCCGGTTAACACCATCTTATTCTCTTCGATTTCATGATCTGGTATATCTATTTCCCTAAGAACGCTTAGGAGGATGAGTTCTACAGAGCTCCCCGTGTCTACGAGCATCTTAGTGAGCTCATATTCACCCACTTCAAGCATGATTAGGAGAGCATCATCATGTGGAGAATCTAGCTCAACGGCCTCACTTTTCCATAATGAAATTTGTGTGTCATGTCCCTTGAATGGGGTCTTATCACGTGTGTCGGTGTTTACCCTTCGTTGATGTTTCTTAATTGAGTTTACGAAGTTGCGACATAGCTGAGATCCTCCATGAATAAATTTAATTATTTTATTCGTGCTGGGGGGAGGCAGATCTGTTTCCCTATCTTTGGGGGGATCTCGCCTCGTCGTGTCCTCGACTGAACGTTCTCGCTTACGATCATCCTCGGATGGGCGATCCTGCCTTTCATCGTCTTGAGCTGGGTAATAGTTCTTCCTCGGAGGAGGTTTTTCCAGCTCGATTTTACCCAGCTCTCCTGCTGCGAATTTGGCGGCGAGCTGCTTCTTCACCTCATGGCACTCCTCGGTCGAGTGGCCCTTGATTTTTTTGGAAGTAACACCACTTGCTGGGATCGTAAGGCTTGAATCTATTACGAGGTGGGCTTCCCACTGAGTATGAGTGTATCCCCTGACTTTGTCTCTGATCTTGGGACTCCTTTTTTCCCGGATTTTTAGGTCCTTGGGAGTTGGTTATCTGAGCTTGCTTAGTCGAGGTTGCGGATGCATGCTGCTTTGGTTGAGCTGCACTAGCTTCTTCGAGGATAATCCAGCGCGAAGCGCGATGTAATGCATCATCTAGTGATACGGGCTCCCGAACTGTGAGCTCCTCAAAGAATTTTGAGGTTTTTAGCAGTCCGTTTTGGAGGGCTTTCAGGACTGTTGGGTTATGCAGATCATCGATTTTTGCTTTGACGGCTTTAAACCTGTCAATATACGTTCGCAATGAGTCGTCTGGTTTTTGAGTGAGTACCCACAGATCGGCCTCCGAGGTCTCGATATGGATAAATACCGAATATTGCTTCAAGAATGCCACTTGAAGTTGGGTGAAGTTGTCAATCGAGTTTGGTTTCAAGGAGGTGAACCATTCTAAGGCCGAATCCGTTAGATTTTCGGCAAAGAAGCGGCAGCGTGCTGACTCGAGGTCGCCCCAGAGTAGTCGCACCCTCGAAACGGTGAATTTGAAACTTCTCATGAATGCCTTGGGGTCGGTTTCTCCGTTATACCTAGGAAATCGGATATTCCCGACATCGCCGAGCAGAGGGCTCGCGATTCACGAGGTTAATGGGGTCTGATTTACTTCATCAATCACTCTGTCTATCTCAGGTGCTGAGCTTAGAGCAGCGTGGACCTGCAATCTCATCCGCTATATTTCGACGTTCGTTTCTTCGAAATATTTCTTGATTGATTCGAACCCATGTGAGTTGCTGGATCCCAAGTTATTTTTGTTATTGCTCGGGAAACGGAGCAGGGATTCTCCGGCAGGCTGGGAATGGTTGCTGCCACGGGATTATCCCGAGGTTCGACCTTATTTACGTTCCTAGAGTGATCATGACTGATTAGTAGATTTTAGGTCGGGCCTACTCCTGGTAAGGTCGCCATTGGCGTAATTTCTCCTTCCGCGATCTGGATAGTGGAAGGAGTGAATATGGGGTCCGATATCATCGAGTTGAACCGTGAGGCGGTGGCTAAGCCGACCATCCTGCTGGTCGAAGCATTGATATCAGAAAAGTTTAGTCTTGTCACCGGTGGAGCTGGGAATGACAATCCTCCCTGCCCAGGGGCAAAAAGGGATTGTGTCCCAGGTGGGAGGGCGAACCGCCCGATGGTGCCTGCCCGAGCCGCTCTTTCGAGGTCATCATGGCATGCTGCCACTGAGCGATTCTGCTCTATGAGGCACGATATCAGGTTCCAGATCTCAGCTATTTGATCCGGAGCCGAATGATTCAAGGCTTTAGGTCCCGAGGGATCGGGAATATGGTCGATCCCAGTCGAGATGTTCGCTCCCGAGGTGGCAGTGGGAGCATTTGTTGTTCCGTCCAGGTCTGTTGAAGCGATGTCGTCAGACTGGGTTAGAGGAATGGAGGTGTTTATGACTCTGGATGACGTACTAACTGCCGTAATTGTTGTGTCCGCCATTGTCTTCTTTTGAGTGGTTAGTTTCGTAGGTTACAAAGAGGAAGTTGTTTTGCTCTTCCCCACAGACGGCGCCAAATTGTGAGAGCAGAATCTCACAACCTCAATCCTTGGCTTGATTTAGGTTGAATACGTTCAGAAAGACTTAGAATTGCTTAGAGAAAAATGAGAGAAAATGTGTATATTATTGCCAAAAATTCGATATATCTTACAATGAAGGTCACCTTCGAACTTATACAAGTTTAAAAATACAAACGTCTCAATCTCATTCAAAACGTGGAATTGAATTTGTGATCTTTGATTAAATGCTCAGCCTGATTCTGGGGAGAACACATTTAATGTATTGGACCTGCTTGCTGCGAGCTCCCTTTCCCAACGATCTCCCCCTTTCCTGCGTACTCGACTCTTTCCCAGCTCATGGGCTTGCTCTACGAGGCCTTTCAGTGAGTTAGGCTTAATTCTTGGCCTACTTAATCAAGCTGGACTTTGAGTGTAAAATTTGGGCCCAACAGCGTGCTGCTGCGTGTTGGTAGTTTTGAAGATTGACGAGTGCTCGATCTCGATGCTCATCAACTACATCGAGTTGGTCGAGAAACATTTCGTTATTTAGTTCCTCGTTTACAGGACACATATCTACTCTCAGGCTGGGGACTGCGACCTCAACGGGGACTATGACCTCAATCCCATAAGCCAAGGAGAATGGTGTTTCCGAGGTTGCTTTACGAGGCGAGGTCCGACAGGCACATAGTACTCCAGGGAGTTCGTCGGACCATTTTTGGTTTTTAGCTCAATATTAGCTTGTTTGCTGCCTCGGCTTGTCCGTTGCCCTGAGGGTAACGTGGAGTCGAGGTTATCAACCTGATTCCGTGATCTCCACAGAATTCGAGGAACTGATTTGAGATGAATTGTGAACCGTTATCGGTTACAATCTCGTATGTGACTCTGTGCCGGCAGACTACATTTTGCCATACAAATTCCTGAACGTGGTTTGCTTTAACCTGCTGGAAAGCTCCTGCCTCTACCCATTTGGTGAAGTAGTCAGTGAGGACGAGTAGGAAGCGACACCTCCTTTTTCCCGAGGTTACCATAGGTCATATTATATCCATATACCACCTCATAAAGGGGTATGGAGATGAGATGGAAGATAAGTTTTCAGTGGGCTGATGCAACTTGGGAGCATGCCGTTGGCATTTTTCGCATGCTTTGGAGTGTTCTTCGTAGTCAGTGACCAAGGTGGGCCAAAAATACCCTTGCCTTTTGATCCTGAATGGCTGTCACACGAGTCTCCGTGTAATTCCGATAATATCGTAAAAGCTTCGAGCCCGTGGGCACATACCAGGTAGGGGCCATTCATACTTCGCTTGTAAAGGCGGGGGCTGATTATACAATATCTTGAATTTATTGTTTTGAGCTTGCAAGCTTGCTGGGGGGGGGCATCTCCCCCCTCAATGTATTGTATAATCGCTTCTCGCCAGTCGGCTCTTTCAATCATTTTTTCGCGGAGAGTAACATGCCTGGCATCGAGCGGAGTTTGCTCCGGATCCTCAGCTTCTCCTATTTCGTAATGGAGGTCATTCATTATTGAGGCTAGTACTGTGTACAACTCCATATTGTCGTCGTCTATTTCCATTAAGTCCTATACATATTTATCGATTTTAATGCTTGGTTTTTCATTTCCTTCTACTGGAATCACTCTTTTTACAAGTGGATTCGAGGTTGATGCCAGAGCTGCCAGTGCGTCTGCGATTGTGTTCTCACCTCGCGGTATTCGCGTCAGGCTGAAGACTTCGAATCGCGATAACTAGCTCATGAACTATAGCTAGATAGGCTTCCATCCTGCTATGTTTGGCTTCGTATTCTCCATGAAACTGACTTGTAATGAGTTGGGAATCGCTGAACGTATTCAGGGTGCGTATTCCTATTCCAGCTGCGAGTCGGAGACCTGCTATTGAAGCCTCATACTCGGCTTCGTTACTCGATGCTGAGAATACGAGTCTGAAAGACTGTTCCACGACCTCATTAGTCGAGGGTACTAGGTGGATTCCAACACCTATCCCCTATTTTGAGGAGGCTCCATCGACGTAAAGCTGTCAGATTTCGGAGCTTGTTTCGTTCACCTGGCTATTAGCTATAAACTCGATGATGAAATCAGCTAAAACCTGTGCTTTGGCGCTAGTCCGAGGTCGGTATTCGATATCGTACTCGCTCAACTCGATGGCCCATTTGGCTAGCCTGCCAGACTGGCTGGGGCTGTGCAATACTATGCGTAATGGCTGTGTCGTCATTACTATGATAGGATGTGACTGGAAATACGGCATGAGCTTGCGAGCTGAGATTACTACTGCCACAGCCATTTTTTCCATTTGTGGATACCTGGTTTCA
This sequence comes from Eutrema japonicum, assembly GCA_030161315.1. Taxonomy (NCBI): domain Eukaryota; kingdom Viridiplantae; phylum Streptophyta; class Magnoliopsida; order Brassicales; family Brassicaceae; genus Eutrema; species Eutrema japonicum. The sequence goes on from BSQW01000005.1 coordinate 39,207,208, forward strand.
GCGTCCACTAAGGATTTGCTCACATAGTAGATTGGTTTTTGCTCTGCTCGTTCCTCTCTTATGAGGACGCCACTTACTGCAGCCTCGGAGATCGCTACATATAGGTAAAACGGCTCTCCCTCGATTGGTTTTGACATAACGGGGGGGGGGGGGGGGAGTTAGTTGCTTAAAGGCTTCCCCGCAATTGTCATCCCAGATGAACCTTTTGTTTCCTTTTAGTGATTGGTAAAAAGAATGACATTTATCAGTCGACCTTGAAATAAATCGATTTAGCGCAGCAATGCGGCCTGTCAGCCTTTGCAACTCTTTTACCGAGCTTGGAGGTTGCATTTCCAAGAACGCACTGATTTGTTTGGGGTTTGCTTCTATTCCTCTTTGAGTCACTATGTAACCGAGGAGTTCACCTAAAGCAACCCCGAAAGTGCACTTTGAGGGATTCAGTTTCATCCCATACTTGTTTAGCAAGGTGAAACATTCCTCCAACTGACTTATGTGGTCTTCCTCTTTCAAAGATTTAAGCAGCATGTCGCCAATATAGACTTCCATTGATTTACCTAGGAGGCTGGCAAACATCATGTTCATAAGTCTTTGACCACGATTTTCTCGATAGTCTTTGCGAGGTCCGATGAGGCCTGGACCACTTTTCTTTTTGGCTAGGTGGTATGCAAGCTCATCTTTTCGTTGCAGTTGGTATATAGTACTTTCCTTTGCGATCTGGAAACCTGCCATGTAGCACATTCTGGATTCCTTTTGACTCCCCTTAATTGTTGCGATCCCATGCTGGGTAGGGAATTTTATGCATTGATGGTATGTTGAGGATACAGCCCTCATTGAATGTATCCAGGTTCTTCCCAGGATGCCATTGAACGGGGCTGGCATATCTGTCACCGTGAATTCGACCATCCTTCTTACTCCGGCTGCTATTACATGGAGTCTTATCGTTCCGAGAGACAACGTGGTTTCCCCGGAGAAGTCGGTTAACACCATCTTATTCTCCTCGATTTTGTGATCCGATATATCCATTTCCCTAAGAACACTTAGGAGGATGAGTTCTACAGAACTCCATGTGTCCACGAGCATCTTAGTGAGCTCATATTCTCCCACTTCTAGCATGATTAGGAGAACATCATCATGTGGGGAATCTAGTTCAACGGCCTCGCTTTCCCAGAACGAGATTTGTGTGTCAGGTCCCTTGAATGGGGTCTTGTCACGTACGTCGGTATTTACCCTCCGTTGATGTTTCTTAATCAAATTTACGGAGTTACGACACAATTGGGATCCTCCGTGAATAAAGTTAATTCTTTTCTTCGTGCTAGGGGGAGGTAGGTCTGCCTCCCTGTCTTTGGGGGGATGTAGCCTTATCGCGTCCTCGGCTGAACGTTCTCGCTTGCGATCATCCTCAGATGGGCGATCCCGCCTTTTATCATCTCGATAAGGGTAATAGTTCTTCCTTGGAGGAGGTATCTCCAGCTCGATTTTGCCCAGCTCTCCTGCTGCGAATTTTGCAGCGAACTGCTTCTTCACCTCATGGCACTCCTCGGTCGAATGACCTATAATTTTATGAAAATCGCACCACTTGCTGGGGTCATAAGGTTTGAATCAGTTGTGAGGTCGGCTTCCTACTGAGTACGAATGTATCCCATGATTTTGTTTTTGATCTTGGGACTCTTTTTCCCGAACTTTTTAGGTCCCTGGGAGTTGGTCGTCTGAGCTTGCTTAGTTGAGGTTGCGGGTGCATGCTGCTTTGATTGAGCTGCACTCGCCTCTTCGAGAATAATCCAGCGCGAAGCACGGTGTAGTGCATCATCTAGTGATATAGGCTCTCGGACAGTGAGCTCCTCAAAGAATTTTGAGGTTTTTAGCAGTCCGTTTCGGAGGGCCTTCAGGGCCGTTGGGTTATGTAGATCGGTGATTTTCGCCTTGACGGCTTTAAAACTGTCAATGTACTTTCGTAACGAGGCACCTGGCTTTTGAGTAAGTACACACAGATCGGCCTCCGAGGTCTCCATCTGGATAAATACCGAATATTGCTTCAAGAATGCAGCTTGAAGTTGGGTGATGTTGTCAATCGAGTTGGGCTTCAGGGAGGTGAACCATTCCATGGCCGTATCTGTTAGACTTTCGGCAAAGAAACGACAGCGTGCTGACTCGAGGTCACCCTCGAAAAGGCGAATTTAAAACTTCTCAAAAATGCCTTGGGGTCGGTTTCTCTGTTATAACAGGGGAATCGGATGTTCCCGACGTCACCGAGCTGGGGGCTCGCGATCCGTGAGGTGAACGGGGTCTGATTGACTTCATCAATCACCATGTCTATCTCAGGTGCTGAGCTTAGGGCAACATGAACCTGTGACCTCATCCGCTGAAGTTCGGCATTAGTTTCTTCATAGTGTTTCTTGATCGATTCAAGTCCATGTGCGGTGCCGGGTCCCAGATCGTTTTCGTTATTACCGGGAACCAGAGCAGGGATCCCCCAGCGGGCTGGGCATGGTTGTTGCCACCATTCTCAGGTCGTTCTTTGACTTCATTAGCGTTCTCAGAGCGAGCCTGACCGATTAGTCGGTTTGAGATCGGATCTACTCCCGGGAGGGTCGCAATTGGCGTAGTTTCTCCTTCTGCGATCTGAATCGTGGAAGGAGTGAATATGTGGTCCGATATCATCGCGCTGAACCGTGAGGTGGTGTTTGAGCCAACCATTATGCTGGTCGAAGAATTGATATTCGAAAAGTTTAGCCTTGTCACCGGTGAAGGTGGGAATAACAATCCTCTCTGCCCAGGGGCGAAAAAGGATTGACCCATGTGGGATGGCAAACCTCCCGATGGTGCCTGCCCGAACCTTTCTTTCGAGGTAGTCTTGGCGTGCTACCATTAGGCGATTCTGTTCTAAGAGAACTGATATCAAGTTCCGGATGTCAGCTATGTGATCCGGAGCCGGCTGGTTTAAGGCTGCAGATCCCGAATGATCGGCAGTTTCGTTAGTCTCAGTCATGACATTTGCTCCCGAGGTGGTAATGAGAGCGTTTATTGTTCTATCCAAGTTTGTTGGAGCGATTGCGTCAGGCTGGGACTGTGAGATATAAGTGTTCATAACTCTAGATGAAGCATTGACTGCTGCACTTGTTGTGTTTATCATTATCTTCTTTCGAGTGATCGGTTTCGTAGGTTAGAAGGAGGAAGTTGTTTTGCTCCTCCCCACAGACGGCGCCAAATTGTGAGAGCATAATCTCGCAGCCTCAATCCTTGGCTTGATATAGGTTGAATGTGTTTAGAAAGACTTAGAATTGCTTAGAAAAAATGAGAGAAATGTGTATATTATTATTATTGCCAAGAATTCGGTCCTATACAATGTGGCTCATCCTTCGAACTTATACTCGCTCAAAAAGAATATACGCCTAAGCTTAATTATTTACAACAAACTTCGACTTAAAATTCGTAATCTTTGTTTTTAATGTGGGGCTTGATTCTGGGATCTTGAATTAATATGTTTGACTTGCTAGATGCAGGCTCCTTCTCCCAGCAACCTCGCCCCTTACTGCGTGCTCGACTGCTTCCAGCTTGCGAGCTTGCTCTTCGAGGCTTTATCGTAAGCCGGGCCTCTTCGTTAGGTATGCTCAATCGGGTTGGGCCTTGAGCGTGGAATTTGGGCCCAACAGTCAGGATTGCACTGCACTAATGAGTAATCATCAAACATCCTTCCTCAAGGTTCACATTGCTGGACACCATCTTCTTGACATATCTCCTGAAAGCTAGAGAAGTTTTGATAGCATCGATGAAAGGAAGTTCAACAACCAGCTTGTCCAAAATTTTCATGCATCTAGACTCTTCTACCTCCTTCTTAGTCTTCCCATTAGCCCTGAGATAAGGTATCCTCGGTATGTAAACTCTTTCTGCAACCACATTAGGTACTTCTTTTAAAACCTTAGGTATTGCATGATCAGTGTCGATCGATACAGGGGTAGTATCGATCGATACAGGGGTAGTATCGATCGATACACGGGACTTTGAGTTGTCTCGTGAAAGTATCTTGACCGGTGTCGATCGATGCTGGCTAGTGTCGATTGATACCCTGGGGATTTTAGAATCCTCATCGTCAAGATCGACGAAATTTCCTGCAGGTTGGCCAACTTTCACTCATGTATTAACCTCTTTTCCACTCCTCAAGGTGATTGCATTGATGTGTGCCCTTGGGTTCTCTCCTTTCCCTGGAAGAAAACCTTCTTGCCTTTTCACAGCCTCTGAAGTCTGAGCTACCTAAGTTTCCAGCTTCTTTTGATGAATACCGAGAGCTTCGATCCTTCTACTCAGATCTTTGTACATAACATCCATCTTACCATTGAAGTCCACTGTTATCTGCTACTGCTTTGAACCAGCTGTTCAAGCATAGACTCAATCTTGCTCTCTGGGGTTTTAGCAGGTACATGTTGATAAGAAGAATTCCCATAGTTCATGGTATAACCATTGTTCAGAGAAGGTTTCTGGCTAAACTGATTCGACCCAAAACCACTTGGATTAGCTTCAGATTTGAATCCTCCTTGCTAAAATTTGTTGTTGAAGTTTTGGTTGTTATTGTATTGATTCCTCTGACCCTGAAAACCAGAACCACCAATGTAGTTAACATCCTCTTCTTCATCCTCATTGATATTCTCGACTTCCTCAGCAAAATGAACTACCTTCATCGATTTTCCCAGCAAGAGATTGTGCATTGAATCTAACTGTGAGAGCAGAATCTCACAACCTCGATTCTTAGTTTTTTTCAGGTTGTATGAACTTAGAATAATTAAGAGAAAATTAGAAAGATGTTGTATATTATTGCCAAGAATCCGATGTCCCTTACAATTTAGTTCACCTTCGAACTTATATCAGTTTAAAAAATGCAAACGTCTCAATCTCATTCAAAACATCGAAATGAATTTGTGATCTTCAATTAAATGCTCAGCTTGATTCTGGGGGGAACAAATTTAATGTCTTTGACCGGCTTGCTGCGATTTCCTTTTCCCAACGATCTCCCCCTTCCTGCGTACTCGACTCTTTCCAAGCTCGCGAGCTTACTCTACGAGGCCTTTCAGTAAGCTGGGCTTGATTCCAGGCCTATTTAATCAAGCTGGACTTTAGGTGTGGAATTTGGGCCCAACAGTTGCCCCCAGCATCTTTAATGATTCATCATTGAGGATGCGGAACTGCGATCTCGGGATTTGATTGATCCTTCAACTGGCACGATCCCGCAATCTCGGGCTTTTGATTGATCTCTAGTTTATTCATAGGGCGAGTTTGCAGGGATCCTATAGCGTCTGCGCGACTTTCAAGGGATATGACAGGACGAGTGGGCGAGTGGGTATAAATGAGTGGTTCTCGTTGCTTCAACTTCCCACTCCGCCTCAGCTCCCACTTACCAAGGTAATGATGTCTTTTCTCCTTTTCCCCTCTCTCTCCTTTTTATTATTATTTTTACTCAATTAATTGAACTGTCTTCACCCCCTTTTCTTTTTACTTTTATCCGAGCTATTTCTCTGTGAAAGTTCAGCTTACATCGTTTCCGATCGAGTTTCTTTCTTTTTCGAACTCGATTTTCTTTTGCATTTTTCAGCGATGGCTTCTTAGCTGGATGCTCCTCCTACCCTTGTCGAGCGGTTTGATTCTCACTCGAAGAGCACGATTTTGGCTGCCGAGCTCGCGAATATCTCTTCTTTCACTACAAGAACACATGAATTTTGCAACGATTTTTTGCGACGATTTTATTTTGTTGTAAATTTCAATTGTTTTTGCGACGACTTTACGACGATTCTTAAAGACGTCGTAAAATCGTCGCAAAATGGGGACGAAAAGTTTCGTTGTAAAATCGTCGCTAATTAGCGACGATTTTACAACGATTACCGACGACATTACGACGATTATCAAAATCGTCGTAAAATCGTTGTAATTTAGCGACGATTTACCGAGGTTTATATAAAACGTTGTAATATCGTCGTAAAATTACCCACGAATTAGCAATGATTATTATAATTTGAACTTTACATCGATTTCCCAACGATTAATCAGTTAGGTGAGCACGTTTTAAGTTCACGGTGTTCGGTTAGGTAAACATGTTTAATGTCGTTGTAAAGTCGATGTAAAAATTTTTAGATTCGTTGTAAAATCGATGTGAAATCGATGTAAAATCGTAGATAATTCGATGGTAATGAAAATAAAAATCTATATATAGTGGCCAACTTCATAATAAAAATTTTATATTCAAAAACATTTAAATTTCTTTCTGACCAACAAAAAATGTCAATATACGAAATTAGAAGATGGATGTATAATCGTCTTGATTCAGAGGGATCGCTAACAAAGGAGTTCAGTGATGGGGTGGAGGGATTCATGCATCAGGCAGGAAGTATACATAATACGATTATAAGTGGTAAGATGTACTGTCCTTGTGCAAGATGCTTGAATAGGAAATATATCATTATCTCGAAGGTGTGGTCGCATATATTAAATAGAGGGTTTATGCCGCATTACTATATATGGTATTATCATGGAGAGGGTCATGGGGGAAATGCAGCTAGTAGTAGTAGCAATTATCAAGCATCGAATTTTGATGAGTCAAATAATTTTAATCAATTTGATGATCATGCGGAGCAGCATGGTGAAGATAATGATAGGATTCATGACATGGTTACGGATGCATTTCATGAAACCGTAAGTACATTTGCACATGATCATCATGATGAGGAACCCAATCTAGATGCAAATTTTTTTATGATATGCTAGATGCTGCAAATCAGCCACTCTACGATGGATGTAGAGAAGGACATTCTAAATTGTCGTTGGCGGCTAGGATGATGACTATTAAAACTGATCATAACTTAGCTGAGGTTTGCATGGATGATTGGGCTGATTTGATTAAAGAGTATTTGCCAGAGGACAATTTAGCTGCTGAAACTTACTATGAGATACAGAAGCTGGTTTATAGTCTTGGGTTGCCTTTTGAGATGATAGATGTCTGTGTTGACAATTGCATGCTTTTTTGGAAAGATGATGATAAGTTGCTGGAATGTCGATTTTGCCATAAGCCAAGATATAAGCCGCAAGGTACTGGTCGGAGTACGGTACCGTTCCAGCGGATGTGGTACCTTCCTATAACTGATAGATTAAAAAGAATGTATCAGTCTGAGAGGACAGCTGCATCGATGAGATGGCATGCAGATCATTTGCAAACATATGAGGAGGTTACTCATCCTTCAGATGCAAAAGCGTGGAAACACTTTAAGACGGTACATCCAGACTTTGCTAGAGAGAAACGTAATGTGTATCTTGGCCTTTGCACATATGGATTTAGTCCATTTGGTATGTCTAGTAGGCAATATTCTTTATGGCCAGTAATCCTAACGCCTTACAACCTTCCCCCAGATATGTGCATGCAAAGAGAATTTTTATTCTTGAGTATTTTAGTACCAGGTCCGAAGCATCCGAAGCGTTCCCTTGATGTGTTTTTGCAGCCTCTGATACAGGAATTGGAGCAGTTGTGGTATAACGGGGTTCGGACATATGATTTTGCAAGGAAAACAAATTTTACAATGCGTGCGGTGCTTATGTGGACAATAAGCGACTTTCCTGCTTACGGGATGTTATCAGGTTGGACTACGCATGGGCGATTGTCTTGTCCATATTGTCTCAATCGGACAGATGCGTTTCAATTGAAACATGGTCGGAAAACAAGTTGGTTTGATTGTCACCGCCGATTTCTACCGATTCATCATGCATATCGAAGAAATAAGCGGTTGTTTAGAAAGAACAAAACTGTTCGTGTTCCTCCTCCTGTTTATATTTCCGGGGAAGATCTAGAAGCAGAAATTGATCATTATGGTGCATTGGAAACAGTCAATCGTGGTGGAATTGGCACACTCCAGCTAATATGCCGGATGGATATGGGGAGCATCACAATTGGCATAAGAAAAGCATATTCTGGAAGCTTCCGTATTGGAAAGATCATTTTCTTAGACACAATTTGGATGTCATGCACATTGAGAAAAACGTTTTTGATAACATCATGCATACATTGTTAAACGTGCGTGGAAGGACTAAAGACAGCGGTAAGTCAAGGTTAGACTTGCCTGATTTTTGTTGTCGGAATGAGTTACATATTACAAGCAATGGGAAAGCACCTGTCCCCATATTTCGAGTGGGTGCGGAAGAAAAGTCAGCTTTGTTCAAATGGGCGACATCTAATGTGAAGTTCCCGGACGGGTACGTATCTAATTTAGCTAAATGTGTTGAGAATGGCCAAAAGTTTTCCGGGATGAAGAGTCATGACTGTCACGTCTTTATGCAACGACTACTTCCTTTTGCATTTGCTGAACTTCTACCAGGAAATGTACACGAAGCAATTGCAGGCATTGGAGGGTTTTTTCGGGATCTTTGTACCCGTACTTTGTCAGAAGATGGTATTCCACAACTTGATGCTAGTATTCCTATTTTGTTGTGCAACATGGAGAAAATATTTCCCCCAGCCTTTTTTGATGTTATGGAACATCTACCTATTCATCTACCTCACGAAGCAGAACTTGGGGGACCTGTGCAGTATCGATGGATGTACCCATTCGAGCGATTCATGGGACATTTGAAGCGGAAGGCTAAAAATCTAGCCAAATTTGAAGGTTCAATAGTAGCAGGAAGTTTAACAGAAGAAACTTCTCACTTCACGGGGTACTATATTGGCTCGAAGGTTCGCACACGGAAAAGGGCAGCACGGCGATATGATGATGTAGGTGTAGGCCGAACATATGCTAATGAAGGTGTCCCAGATATCTTTTCTTCAATCGGTCGATTATGTGGAAGAGTGAAGTCAGTTTGGTTTGCCAATGAAAAAGACCATCATAGTGCACAAACGTATATCCTCTTAAATTGCGAAGAAGTTAGTCAATTTGAGACGTAAGTGTATAAACATACGTCTTATATATATGGCTAAATTATATATATGCTAGCTTTATACCAATTACAAATACTTTTGTATGCAGTGAATTTGTTAGACAAGTCCGAGAAGTCATTGAAGGAATCTCAGACGATGAAATCAACAAGCGTAAAATCAACATTTTGCCCCGTGGTTGAAGACGCAAGTACGTAAAATTTTAATTAAGTGATCTGATTAATTACTAACTTGGACAATTAACCTAATACATATTTTGATTACTTTTTTAATTAAATTAATTAATGATATATAGGTCGAGTATGGGGATACCGCATATCCACTCTGGTTCCATGAGTTAATAAAAGGCCCCATATCGAAGATAACGAGTGCACCCATGTATTGCACACGCGGATATATATTTCATACATTCAAATACGGAAATCAAAGAGCTACTGCCAACTACGGGGTATGTGTGCGGGGCGAAATATATTTTTATGGAGTGTTGCAAGACATAACTGAAGTTGAGTACCCTGGTTGCTTAGGTTTGAAATGCGTTCTGTTCAAATGCGACTGGTTCGATCCAACAGTTGATCGAGGCGTCTGTAAAAACAAATTTGGGGCAGTAGATGTCAACCAATCACGACGTTACAATAAGTATGAGCCATTTATCCTAGTATCACAAGCAGAACAAGTCAGCTTTGTTCCATATCCGCGAGTTCGCACCACCCGTATCTCATGGTTATCAGTTATAAAAGTTTCTCCGAGGGGTCGAATTGTGGGGGTTGATGAGGAACTACCAATGCAGAAAGATCATTGCTCTGATATGCCAGAACTAAATGAGAGCAATGAAGACATCCTTTTGATAGATCCTCAAAACAGGCAAGTTGAATATCTCCCAGACGATACAGAGGAAGAAGATGAGGAAGATGAGTTCGAAGAAAGTGATGAACCAGATGATCAAGAAACGGATGTGTACTACTCTTCGTCCGAAATTGAATCAGAGTGACCGCGCTAGCTAATAATTATTGTGAATTTAATATATTAATATAATATTGTGATCTAGTAATTATTGTGAAATTTAAGTGATATGATTTCTATGAAATCCCATAAACCCCAAACTAAATTCCATCTCCGATCTCCATTCATTGTTGCAAACTATGAATGTCACAAAATCGATGCACATTTGCGACGATTTAGCAACGAATTGTCATAACATTTACCGCGTGGCGGTCAATTAAACTACCGCGTGTATGAATGTCACAAAATCGTTGCAAAGTTAGCGACGATTTAGCGACGACAACTAATCTTATATATACACGCTCAGAATTCCTTCATTCTTACAACCAAATCAAAAAAAAAAAACTGATCATAACTTCCTTGCGAATTCCTTGCGAAAAAAGGTAAATTTTTTTTTTTAATGTTTTTAATTAATTAGTATAGATAAAAATGAAACAATTTAGGTCGGTAGAAACGGAATCAAATTAGAAAAAATAGCAGACTGCCCGGATGTTTATAGATAGTAATTGTTTTTCATTTTTATGCTGATGGGCCAGCGTCGTGCACATTACGCTCAGTTTTTGAGAGATATTGGTGATGCTTCGGGTACCGGATTGCCCGTGTCTTCTGAGGCTACAGAGACGGATTTCGTCCCGGTGACGCAACCACAGAGTGCTCCGCCGCCTCCACAACCACCTCAGATTCCGCAACCTGGAGGCCATGCCCCGGCCCCATATGCACACATGACGGTTCTTGATTTGCTTGCACAGCCGGGGCGTCATAGGCTTAAAAGATTAGATCCGGATCATACTGACGGGTCGGAATGGTAATATATATAAATATATATTTTTTACATTTATTATTACGTATTTATATTTATTTCTAACAATTCAAAATTTTACAATTTTTTGTTTCAGGTTTGGAGTTGAATCCAAAGTTGGACGCACCGTTTCCGACATCATCAAATCCTATTTTATCGAGCCTCATACCAATTTTACCCAGCTTCCTCCACACGTCAAGGAGACATGGTTCAATATGTTTGCGGTACGTATGTAAAAAATATTTTTTTCTCCCATAATTATTTTAATTATATTTAAATATATATTTCATTTAATTTTATAAAATATGTAATTATTTTTGTTTCTCATGCAGCAAAAATATCACTGGGATCTTTCGATTCATGGCGAGGTTGAAACTTTGTTTCTCGAGAGAGTGAAATTTCGTATACAAGGCGTCGTTGGTGAGTGGAAGAAAGCATGGAAGATTTCTGGGGATTTAGCAAAGCCCCTGCACATGGATAAAGCCGTTTGGGACGGCTTGGTGCGGTATTGGATGGATCCGAAGTCCATCATAACTGCTGAGAAGTGTTCGGCTTCCCGCAACACCGTTGATTCGGACGGGAAACTCAAGGCTCTGCCTCATACAGCTGGGCAAACACCTTTTGCGGGTGTTCGTCTACAGATGGTAATTAAATTTATTTAAATTAATTAATTTATTTAATTTACTTCGTCAATAACATAGTTTTTTTCTTTAGGCCGCCGAAGACGGAGGTGTACTCCCTCCGATGACCAAGGTTTTTGAGCGGACGCACCGGAAGAAGGATGGTTCCTTTGTTTCCGAGACTGCCGAGCACATCTTCAATGAGGTGACTTCCAAGGTCACCGAACGAGATACACAACTCTCTCAACAGCTATCTCCAGGTGGTTCGTCGGTCATGTCTGGAGGGTTGACCACACCCGATATTAACCGGATCTTCGAGCAGGTATATAGAATAGTTAGTACTTATTAATTTTTAGTTTTTGATTTTTAAAAATTTCTAATTGTAAATTTAAATATAGGTTGCCCCTAAGAGAAAGGGGAAGGTTGTCGGGATGGGATCTATTCGAGATGTCTCCGCTGCTTCTTCATATGCTCCGCGACGACGATCGCCAGAAGATGATCCAGTCGTGTTACGTGCCACGATTACGAGTCTTCAGGAGCGGGTTGAGACCGAGGCTACTCGGTCTACGGCATATCAAGCGAAGATTGCGAGTCTTCAGCAGCTGGTTGAACTGGATGCTACGCAGAATGACGAACTCTTCGACATCTTGGCAACAGGGAACCCGACAATGCAAGCCATGCTACGGGAAAAGCGAAGACTCCGAGCAGAGGCAGATGCAGCGGCAGCGGCAGAGGCAGCGGCAGAGGCAGCGGCAGAGGCAGGCACATCCGGTTCGTCGAGACGTCCCGAAGACGATGTAAATCTCGACGATTACGATATAGTTATTTAGATTTAGGATTTCGAATTCTAAAGTTTGTTTTTTTTTGTAACAGATTATAATATATTTTTTTCTAATAAAATATTATTATATATTATTTTTAAAATTTTTATTTTATAATTTCGAAATTAATAAAATTTCAAAAATAATAATAAAAATCATATATAGAATCGTCGTTAATTCGATGGTAAACAATAGTCCTCGTTCATTCGTTGCTAAATTAATCGTCATAAAATCGTGGCTAATTTACAAAGATTTTACGACGATTTATTAGCAACGATGTTGTGACGAATATTTAGCAACGATTTTATGACGATTATTTAGCAACGAATTAACTACGATATTTTTTCCCATCGAATTAACAATGAAATATTTCCCTTCGAATTTCCATCGTTTTTACGACGTATTTATATTCGTCGTAATTTCAATGTAATATTTACGACGATTTTACGACGAAAATTTACCGACGATTTAGCGACGAATTTTTGTCCCTCGTACTTTCCCGACGAATTTACGACGATTTGTGGTTTGTGACGATCAGTTAACGACCATCTCGTTTTCGTCGCAAATTCAATTCAAACCCTCTTTTGCAATGATTTTACAACGATATCGTTCGTTGCAAAAAGGGTTATTTCTTGTAGTGTTTGTGCGGTCTGATATGCTCAAATTAATACCCTAAACAGTACTAAAGCAGTTGCTGCAGTATATCAGGGGTCGAACACAAGGACTCAGAGAAATCACACAATAGATTATATAGTATCGAATCAAGCTAAGCAATTCAGATGTAATTGAAAGCAGTGCAGAAATTAAAAGTGTTGTAATTCAATTGGAGAAAGATATGCTCTGGGTATTTCTCAGGAAATCAATGAATGCAGATAAACTAACTATCAGGATTCAGATTTAGCCCAGTTCTTGAACTCAAATCACCAAGGTATAATTAACCAATTGTCTTTGCGAGAATTATCTAAATCTAAATCCTAGAAATTCCAAATCTTTTTGTGAATCCTAAAGTCTAAATCAGCTTTTAGATCAGGTTTGATATGTTCACAAATCAATTAAACCAAATCTCTTTGCGAATAATCAATTTGCTCACCTAAGGTTCTATTAGGTAATTAATCGCACTGTCGTGCCTAATCAATTATCCTAAGATCTAAGTTCCAGATTCGTCACCCTAGAATTAGCTTTGAACACAACCTATGGCGAAGAACTAATTCAGATAGTGAATCCTAAACAGATAATCAATCTAGCATTCAGAGAAAACCCTTATGAGAACCCTGAACCTAAAGATGATCTACTCAGACATGGAGATTGAAAGCAACATGATTGAATAGATCATCAAAAGAAATCAATAAAAACAGGAGTTCATAATTGTCTCTCCAAAAACCAAAAGTATAATCAAAGTAAAATAAAGTATAGCCAACAAAGTGGCTGTAAAATCCCTATAAATAACATAAATCACGTTTTGGGGCTTCTTGCAAATATTAAAGACTTCGGGACCAAGTTGCAATTCTTCAACTCTTCATTAAAGTCGCGGATCGTGTCTGCTGCGATGAGTGTCGATCGATACCAAGGAGGTATCGATCGATGCTTGACGTGAAATCGGGTACTCTGCAACACGAACTTCAGCTTTGCTCCAAAATGCTCGAGAAAGCTCCAATATCTCCAATTATGCTCCAAACGTGCTAAGACCTGTAAAAGACTCTAAAATACTACGAAATAGCAGAAAAACTCTATAAAACGGACTTATATCATGGCCTAAAAGGGGTAAAAACCATGATATATCAACTCCCCCAGACTTAGCCTTTGCTTGCCCTCAAGCAAAACATAAAACTAAACTAGAGAAAGAGGTTTGAAAACGCGGAGACTCACCTGTTCAGGAACCATCGCAGAGATCCTTTTCTCAAGCACCCAAATATTACCTAACCAGCTTTTGATCTAACCACCATGTACTTCTCCGTAGACATTCGCAGCTTTTCCAGACTCCACACATTATCTCGCAGCATTGTTCAAATAAAACCCTCATCGCCAGTTTCATCGCTGCAGCCAATGTTCAAGAACCTTCTAGATTCTTTACCATACAATATCATGACAAGGAACCTCCAATTTCACACTTTTTGTATCACTTTCTCTCCCCCAGACTTATTTCTTACTATGTTCTCTTTATATTTTTTTAGATCTGCATATACACATCAAGGTATGAGACGCGAGTATTGATGGTGTTTGCCACCGAATCCCCAGTTCTTTCCTCTCTATGTATCAAAGGTTTAGGCGAATAGTGGTATCACGGAAAATTTTCCTAACCTCGCTTTCAACCTTTGTGTGATCATTCCCTCTTAAGTAGAATAATGGGATCGCTGGAAATTTTCCTAACCCTCTACTCAGAAGAAAATCATCTCATCTTTTATGCTCTTATTTATCAACTTATAACAGGGGAGAGAGATACCATAACTCTAAACACACGGGTTCCTTTATCAGATATGAATGATGAATCAAGCTCTAAAAACACTAACCACATTGATGAAGTGCAGAAATTTGGCTCAGGTTTCAGATGAACTCTGCTGGAGACATTGATGTTTTTTAGTCAACTGGTCAGTCCTTGGATTTTTCATTAGTCGATCTAGAACTGATCCTGCAACACTGGTCACTCAAAAACAAAATCAAAACAACAATTCAAGCACATGATCATCATCTCCAACAAGTTTTGACTCAATAAAACGTTTTTGACTCGATAAAACAACTGACTCTAGGAAAAACAAACACAATATCAGCAGACACTTCCCCCAGACTTGAACAACACTGTCCCCAGTGTTATCTAGCCTAGATTAGGTAAAAGAAAACAAAAGAACATAGTAGAACTAAGAGAAACAAGAAGTTACCGAGACGTTGAGGAATATGATTCAACTTGTGAAATTGTGAACTCTGACACGTGAGAACGAACAAAATTGTGAAATGGGATCTCTGAGGTGTTGAGGAATAGGATTCAGCTTCTTGGGCTTGCGAACTCTTTCTTCGATCAACTCACATGTTTTCACAATTTTTGGCCCAATCTGCGAGGGGTATCGATCGACACCATATGTTCCAGTACAGTAACTTCTTGTTTTTCACAATTTTATTCTGTTCTTTTGTTTTCTTTACCTAGTCTAGGATAGATAACACTGGGGACAGTGTTGTTGAAGTCTGGGGGAGGTGTCTGCTGACATTGTGTTTGTTTTTCTTAGAGTCAGTTGTTTTATCGAGTCAAAAAAGTTTTATTGAGTCAAAAATCGTTGGAGATGATGATCATGTGCTTGAATTGTTGTTTTGATTTTATTTTTGAGTGACCATTGTTGCAGGATCAGCTCTAGATCGACTAATGAAAAATCCAAGGACTGACCAGTTGACTAGAAAACATCTATGTCTCCAGCAGAGTTTTTCTGAAGCCTGAGCCAAATTTTTGCACTTCATCAATGTGGTTAGTGTTTTTAGAGCTTGATTCATCATTCATATCTGATAAAGGAACCCATGTGTTTAGAGTTATGGTATCTCTCTCCCCTGTTATAAGTTGATAAATAAGAGCATAAAAGATGAGATGATTTTCTTCTGAGTAGAGGGGTAGGAAAATTTCCAGCGATCCCATTATTCTACTTACGAGGGAATGATCTCACAAAGGTTGAAAGCGAGGTTAGGAATATTTCCCGTGATACCACTATTCGCCTACACCTTTGATACATAAAGAGGGAAGAACCGGGGATTCGGTGGCAAACACCATCAATACTCGCGTTTTGGACCTTGATGTGTATATGCGGATCTAAAAAAAGAAGAGAGAACATAATAAGAAATAAGTCTGGGGGAGAGAAAGTAATACAAAAAGTGTGAAAAAGGGTGGTTCCTTGTCATGATATTTTATGGTAAAGAATCTAGAAGGTTCTAGAACATTGGCTGCAACGATGAAACTGGTGATGAGGGTTTTATTTGAACAATGATGCGAGATAATGTGTGGAGTCTGGAAAAGCTGTGAATATCTACGGAGAAGTACATGGTGGTTAGATCAAAAGCTGGTTAGGTAACATTTGGGTGCTTGGGAAAATGATCTTTGCGATGGTTCCTGAACAGGTGAGTCTCCGCGTTTTCAAACCTCTTTCTCTGGTTTAGTCTTCTATTTGCTTGAGGGCAAGCAAAGGCTAAGTCTGGGGAGTTGATATATCATGGTTTTTACCCCTTTTAGGCCATGATATAAGTCCGTTTTATAGAGTCTTTCTGCTATTTCGTAGTGTTTTATAAACCTTTACAGGACTTATCACGTTTGGAGCATAATTGGAGATATTAGAGCTTTCTGGAGTATTTTGGAGCAAAGCTGAAGTTCGTGTTGCTGAGTACCCGATTTCACGTCAAGCATCGATCGATACCCCCTGGTATCAATCGACACTCATCACAGCAGACACGACCCATGACTTTAATGAAGAGTTGAAGAATTGCAACTTGGTACAGAAGTCTTTAATATTTACAAGAAGCCCCAAAACGTGATTTAGGTTATTTATAGGGATTTTATAGCCACTTTGTTGGCTATGCTTTATTTTCTAAACTTTGATTCTACTTTTGGTTTTTGGAGAGACAACTTTGAACTCCTGTTTTTATTGATTTCTTTGATGATCTATTCAATCATGTTGCTTTCAATCTCCATGTCTGAGTAGATCCACTTTAGGTTCAGGGTTCTCATAATCGTTTTCCCTAAATGCTAGGTTGATTAATTTATTAGGATTCACTATCTGAATTAGTTCTTCGCTTAGGTTGTGTTCAAAGCTAATTCGAGGTTGACGAACCTGGAACTTAGATCTTAGAATAATTGATTAGGCACGATAGTGCGATTAATTTCCTTATAGAACCTTAGGTGAGCAAATTGATTATTCGCAAAGAGATTTGGTTTAATTGATTTGTGAACATATCAAACCTGATATTAAAGCTGATTTAGACTTTAGGATTCGCAAAGATATTTGGAATTCCTAATATTTAGATTTCGATAATTCTCGCAACGACAGTTGGTTAGTTATACTTTAGTGATTTGAGTTCAAGAACTGCGCTAAATCTGAATCCTGTTAGTTAGTTTATCTGCATTCATTGATTTCCTGAGAAATACCCAGAGCCTATCTTTCTCCAATTGAATTACAACACTTTTAATTTATGCATTGCTTTCAATTACATCTGAATTGCTTAGCTTGATTTGACACTATACAATCTATTGTGTGATTTGTGTGATTCCTTGTGTTCGACCCCTACACTTACTACAACTGCTGCTTTAGTACTGTTTATGGTATTAATTTGAGCATATCACACAAACACAAAACGAAAAATAAAAAGAAAAAGAATCAAAACAGACTCACCAGTGGGTTGCCTCCCACCAAGCGCTCGTTTAAAGTCATTAGCTTGATTGTAACGCCCTTCAGGCAGGATAAGAATGCGAGCTTGCACCAAAACAGGCTCCACAACTTGACATTGCTATCTTCAGAGCTTTGCTCAACATATTCTCCACAAACTCTTTTGCTTTCTCTTTCAGCTCAGAAGTAAGAAGAACTCTAGCCTTAGAGAATGGTTTCGAAGCTCCTTTGCACTTCACCTTGTACTCAATCGAGTTTCCATCATAGTTCTGAGGGATTAAAGTGACATGGGGATTCTCGACTCTTTTGCTCTTCGCCTTCTTCTTTGTTGCCTTAGCCTTCCTGACAACTTTCTTGGGGATGCTGGGCGGTTCAACCGAATCGTCTATGACAGTTGGCTCGTCAGGAGCTCTTCCAAAAGATTAACTGCTAATGTCTCTCCTATGACAACTTCAATGCAAGAGATACGTGTGGGAGTTCCTCTAGTAGGTATGGCATCATAGTAGACATCTCCGTCAATGTAAGAGAAAGAGATTCTCTTATTAGGTGTGTCTATGATCGCGCCAACAGTAGCCATAAACGGCCGTCCCATGAGCAAAGACACTTCAGATCCTTCGCTCATCTCCACAACCTGAAAATTAGTGGGCACCAGACAATCTCCTACTTTGATCATCAAATCAGATCATATATTGTACCATATGGAATTGAGGTTGAAGAGTTCGCGAATGTGATAGATGTCGTGGGAGATCGAATATCAGCTCTCAACCGCTCTGCAATTGCCCTTGACATGACATTGACACTAGCCCCTGAGTCAACGAGAGACTCTTTAAACTCGACTCCAGAGATAGAGCATGGTACCGCGAATTTCCCTGGGTCTTCCCTCTGTGTCAACTGCCGCATCGGTAGTGACTTGCGTCTTGCGTCTTGCCTCGATAAAGAGTGCCTTAATTTCTTCCTAAGTTTCTCTGCAATCTTTGAAGTGACTTAGAAGAGGCCATGCCTCTAGAGCTTCTTCAAAAGTGAACGAGTGGGGTATCCTTCGTACTCTCTTCTCAAAGCCAAGCAGCTGCTTTGGAGTGATGGAGTCTCTGAGATGTTGAGGAATAGAATTCAGCTTCTTGGGCTTGCCAACTCTGTCTTCAATCAACTCAGGCGTTTTCATAGTTTCTGGCTCGATCTACGAGGTGTATCGACCGACACCAGGTAGGGTATCGATCGATACTCTCGCTCTTAAATCGTCCCTGGCAGATATATCATCATCAAAAGGAGGCTCCACAACCGATTTATCCAATAAAGCTTTACATCTGGCATCCTCCCATTCCTTTCTTGTCATAATATGAGGCATATGATAAGGTATCTTGGGTATATACACCCTCTCCTTGACAATTTCATGTTCTTTCTCGACCTGCGTCTCGGTATCGATCGATACAGAATCGATACAGAAGGGGTATCGATCGATACATGTGATTTTGGATTTACTCGTGCAGGTGTCTGGAATGGTATCGATCGATACATGAGGGTATCGATCGATACTCGGGCGATTTCAAAATCCCAGTCGTCATCTTCTACAAGATCGTCGAGAATTCCTGCATCAAATCCTTCTTCTACCACTACAGTGGCTTCTTTAGCAACTCCTACGGTGATTGCATTGACGTGTGCTCTTGGATTCTCTGTTTTTCCTGGAAGATAACCTTCCTGGCTCTGCACAGCTGATGCGGTCTGAGCAACCTGAGTTTCCAACTTCCTCTGACAAAGGTTGACAGCTTCAATCTTCCCATTCAGATGGTCAATCTTCCCATTGAGATCAGTGTACAGATGGTCAATCTTCCCATTGAAATCCACTTGCAGTTTCTGCTGTCCCTGAAGAATCTGCTCAAGCATGGATTCCACCTTATTCTCTGTGGACTTTGGAGAGATGGGTTGGTATGAAGAGTTCCCGTAATTTCGACTGAAGTCGCTGCTCTGTAACGGTTTCTGAACAAACTGTTTCGCTCCAAAACCAGATTGGTTCCCCTAAAACTTGTATCCACTTTGCTGAGTGTTGTTGTTGTACCCAAATCGCTGACCCTGAAAACCAGAACCACCAACATAGTTAACATCCTCCTCTTCTTCTTCCACATTAGCGACTTCATCAGCAAAGTGCACAGATTTCTTCGACTTCCAGATCAGGAAATCCAGCTTGGCCTGCACGTCAGCAATCTGCGATCCATCAACTCCTCCAGCCTGCTTTTTCCGCTCGAAATCAGCATTCTTGGTGCTATTACTAAACGCCAAGTTTTCAATCAACACAACCGCATCATCTGGATACCTGGTGTTGAAGTTCCCATTACTCGCAGCATCCATACCCATCTAGTACCTCCAATCAATCCCTCTGTAGAAAATGCCCAGCAGCTGAACCTGAGTGAACCCATGGTGCGGACAATCTCTCTGATAAGACTTGAAACGAATCCAAGCTGCTTTAAATGCTTCTGTTGAACCCTGAGCGAATTGAGAGATCTTATTCCTGAGCTCCTCGGATCTCGCATCATCATAGAAATTGTTCAGGAACGCATTCTTTGTCTCATCCCATGTAGTTAGCAAATAAGGAGCTAACTGCTTTAGCCAATAAGCAGCATCCCCACCAAGAGAGTACGGGAAAAGTTTGCAGAAAAGGAACTCATTGGGCACTCCATTGTACTTCATACCAGTGACCAAATCCTCGAACCTTTCGATATGATCCATGGGATGCTCATGAGGTAGGCCATGGAAAGGGTTCTGACTTACAAGAGCGTAATACGCAGGTTTCAGCTCGAAGTCATTCCTCTGAAAAGTTGGGATGCGAATCGCAACTCGATTGGCATAGAACTGATCAGGTCTGTTGTGTTCACCAAGTGTTCTACCTCGATCAACTCCATAATTCCCAACGTTGGCTTGCGCAGTTGGCGCGACAATCTGACCAACAACAACATGAGGAACAATGACGTTTCCAGCTTCATCAAGTCGCTGCCCTCTCTCATTGCACACTTGACCCTCTTGGTCTCTCAAGACTCCAGCTTCATCAGCTCTTAAAACCACTGGGTTGTTCATCCCTGATGTTTGCTTTATCTTTCTGTTTGCGCATTCTAAACGTGCTAGCTTCTCTAACGATATATTGACTAGCGGAGTGCTCTTGTTTCTTTTGGTGTCACGATTAGGCATGCACCTGAAACACAAAAACCAAGAACGTTAGTAACAAAAACGCGATGAGTATCGATCGATACCAAGTGGTGTCGATCAATATCAACAAAAAGAAACGACGAGTATCGACCGATACTAGGTAGTATCGATCGATACCGACGGGCTTAGTCGAAACTCGACAGCTAAAATCTAATGGGGAAATTGAGTCGCTGGCAACATCGCCAAATTTGATATGCTCAAATTAATACCCTAAACAGTACTAAAGCAGTTGCTGCAGTATATCAGGGGTCGAACACAAGGACTCAGAGAAATCACACAATAGATTATATAGTATCGAATCAAGCTAAGCAATTCAGATGTAACTGAAAACAGTGCAGAAATTAAAAGTGTTGTAATTAAATTGGAGAAAGATAGGCTCATGGTATTTCTCAAGAAATCAATGAATGCAGATAAACTAGCTAACATGATTCAGATATTGCGCAGTTCTTGAACTCAAATCACCAAGGTATAATTAACCAATTGTCGTTGCGAGAATTATCTAAATCTAAATCCTAGGAATTCCAAATCTCTTTGCGAATCCTAAAGTCTAAATCAGCTTTTATATCAGGTTTGATATGTTCACAAATCAATTAAATCAAATCTCTTTGCGAATAATCAATTTGCTCACCTAAGATTCTATCAGGTAATTAATCGCACTGTTGTGCCTAATCAATTATCCTAAGATCTAAGTTCCAGATTCGTTAACCTAGAATTAGCTTTGAACACAACCTATGGCGAAGAACTAATTCAGATAGTGAATCCTAAACAGATAATCAATCTAGTATTCAGAGAAAACCCTTATGAGAACCCTGAACCTAAAGTGGATCTACTCAGACATGGAGATTGAAAGCAACATGGTTGAATATATCATCAAAAGAAATCAATAAAAACAGGAGTTCACAGTTGTCTCTCCAAAAACTAAAAGTAGAATCAAAGTAAAATAAACCATAGCCCACAAAGTGGCTAAAAAATCCCTATAAATAACCTAAATCACGTTTTGGGACTTCTTGCAAATATTAAAGACTTATGAACCAAGTTGCAATTCTTCAAATCTTCATTAAAGTCGCCGGTCGTGTCTGCTGCGATGAGTGTCGATTGATACCTAGGAGGTATCGATCGATTCTTGACGTGAAATCGGGTACTCAGCAACACGAACTTCAGCTTTGCTCCAAAATGCTCGAGAAAGCTCCAATATCTCCAATTATGCTCCAAACGTGCTAAGCCTGTAAAAGACTCTAAAATACTACGAAATAGCAGAAAGACTCTATAAAACGGAATTATATCATGGCCTAAAAGGGGTAAAAACCATGATATATCACGGGCTTGATATCGGCGATCTGCTTATCCCGCCGGCTGATAGCTCCTCGGAGAGTCCTCCGGAGGGTTATGCATGCGGTTACGCCGCGTTCTTCCTGAGATGCCGCCTTACTTTTCCCATCCCGTCAGCTATCTCTAATATCATATATGACCTCGGACTTTCCCTTCCGCAGCTTATGCCTAGTGCGATGAGGTCCCTTGTCAAACTCTGGGTGCGTTCTAAGGAGTCTGGGTTGTATTTGACACTGAGGTCTTTCGTCAGCTTTTCAACGTCAAGGGGAACTCCCATCTTCGTGGGACCTATTATTTTCCGGCCAAAGTCAACCGATCTATTTTTAGATTCAATGTGAGGGATAAAAAATGTTGGGAGCAATGGTTTTATTTCAGGATTTCCAGCAGGTCAGTTGAGGGCGAGTCGGTGCTCTGACATTCCTGGGCTCAGATCACTGGTCAGCACGATCTCCCGGATGTTGATTTGAGCATCCCTTCTGGAGGATTTTTAATTGTCGTCCCCCTTTTTCTTTTTTTCTTTTTTTTTGTTCTAATATGGTGACCCTTTTTCTTTTGTGCAGAGTCAATCGATTTTTCAAAGATAGTCACGGCTGAGGTTCAGCGGCTTATTGACCTTGTCAGGGGTGAGGGTTCCGACTGGAAGGTTTTCTCCCTTGACAGAATTCAGCAAGCTCGTGATCGCCGAGCTCCCGGGTTATCCATCGCATCTGCTTTCCGGCTCATAGGTTTAAGTGGATTTATATCTTTATCCTTTTAGATTTAAGAATTGTTTCTTTACTCAAATCTTCTTCGTTTGATTCCGCAGATTTTCCGACTCCGTCTCCCTTACTTCAATTCAAGCTCCGGCTCCCGTTCCATCTATTATCCCGAGGCTCGAGGCTATTCTAAAGATCTAGCCCGTATTGAGGTTGATCCCCCGGTTGGCTCCCAGGTGCCGGATACTGCCCCTGCTACCTCCCAGGTTGATCTTACTCGGAGCGAAAGTTTCACCGAGTCCAGCAAAATGATTCCTCCCAAGAAGCCGTTGCGCCTTTCTTATAGGGAGAGGATGCGATTGCGCCCTGCCCCGACAGCAGCTGGTGCTCTTGATAAGAGGGTTAAAGAGGCTCTTGGTAAGTCCGTTCATGCTGAGATCCCGTGTGGAGAGGAGGTAGAAAAGGGTGATCACTGTGAGCCCGAAGCAGATCTTGGTGGTGGTGACATATTGCCGACGGGTGGTGAAACCGAGATCGCCCAATGTGATGCGCGAGCTAAAGGTCCTCAAAAGTCAACTTCCAGGGTGTCTTCTAAGGGGCCAAGTCATTCTGCTGAGAAGCAATCCCGTTCCAAACGATCTCGTGGTGATGGTTTTGATGGCGAGGAAACATCAAGGAGGCATGTGATACCTCGTTCTCAGGGTAGTGGAGGTGTTTCTCCGAATGCCTTTAGGTTCGATTTTGATGGACCTGAGGCAATCGTTGAAAATAGCTCCCATCTTGCAAATCTCTTTAGGCGTGCTAGGCCTTCGTCCTGCTTCTTGCCATCTCTTAGGAATATGAAGAAGCCTGAGGCCTATATTCAGTTCGCAAGTGCGATGGGCCAGGTAGTTATAGCTGTCTTTACTTTGTTTTTCATTACTTTGATTTTTCTCTGCTGAACTTTTACGTCCCTTTCCCAGGCCGTTTCCGCCGCTAATGAGCTGATTACCTCTTTTGAGCAAGATATCCGTTCTACTACCCAGCCTGAGGAGGTGGAGAGGGCAGCTAGGACCATTACTGACCTCGTCACTGAAAGGGACGAGCTGGTGAGGAGAATTTCTCGTAATGAGGAGAGGATGGCCGAGGTTACTCTTTTGGAAGGCCAGGTTAAGGACCAAGCTATTTCGGCCAAGAGATGGGAAGATTCCGCTCGGGAGGCCCAAGCTCGGGTATCTGTGTTGTAGAAATCAAATGAGGACTTGAAAGTGGATCTCCGTGTCGCCGAGGGGCGAGCTGGAGCTGCCGAGGTTGGTTTACGTTCAGTTAGTGAAAACATAGTGGACTTGAGGGTCCAGGTTAAGAAGGTTACTGAAGACACGAAGAAACTTGCCAAGAGGCAAAAAGAGATGGTGAAGAAGGCTGAGAAAGCCGCGAGGAGGGAGATATCCAAGCAGTATCGTGCCATTCTTTTGGGGATAAAGGATAAATGGGAGAAGAAGAAGATCGAGGTCGATACAGAGACTCAAATTATGGAGTGTAAATCCAATATCGTTCTTCTTGATGACATTATCAGCCAGACCATCAGTGATTTTGAGGCCGAAATGAAGAGCATCCAGGTTGAGAAGCTGAGGTTGGACGCGGAGCTTGCCATCGTCCAGGTATCAGATTTTTCCCTGGGTAAAATTGATATTCCTCAGGTATCCGATGACTCGGTTACGCCTCCTTCTGGGCCAAGCGCACAATTGAATGATCAGCTGGACCTTGGTTCTTAGGAGATTAGGAAGGAGTTCTCGCTGCCCTTGAATAAGACTGCCCCGGAGGATAAACCAGCTGAACCAGCTTGCTAGAGATACCTTTAATGTTTTCGTCTTTTGTTGTTCTTTTTGAACTTGGTGCCTGGGGAGGCCTTTAAAGCCTTTTCTGGTTTGTTTGTTGAACTTGTTTATGCCCTAGTGGGCTTTTTGGTTTGAACTTGTCCTCCCTTGAGGAGACTTTATTTATTTTGATGATTTAAAAATCCTTCTTTTTATGGTTATTCATGATTTTTGCCATTTAGAGGTTGTGTTTTTTTTTAGATCAAAGGCGGTTTTTCAGCCAAAGACCCAGGTCGTTTAGAGACCTTGCTCCCAGGTCGTTTAGAGACTTCGGGAGCTGACCAGACGATTTAAAGACGTAAGGTCGAAGCCGTTTAGAGGGATGCGTGTAACCTAAACAGTTTAGACGTAGAGGTTGTTGTCATTTAGAGACTAGAAAGGTTGTGACTCTGCAATTTAGATGCAAAGTCGAGTCGTGCTAGATGGTAGGACGCTTTAGCTCGTAAGGCTGTTCATTTATAAAGTAAAGCTTTTAGCTCGTAGATGGTAGCTGAAAGGTCTCAGACTGTTTTTAACAGGCTCAAGGAAGAAGATTTTTTATTTTAATAGCTGCACCCTTGTGAGGTTGCCTACGTACCCTGAGGAGGGATCAAGCCTTTTCGTAGTTCGAATTTTACAAGTGGCATTCCATGAGTTTCTTTCAGGTGTATTGTCGTGCATCCTGGCGAGCTTGTATACGCCATCCTTTACTACCTCGGAGATCCGGTATGGACCTTCCCTGTTGGTGCCCAGTTTTTCAGCGTTTCTTTCCCTTGTGTTTTCGTAGGTTTTTCGTAGGACGAGCTCGCCAACTCGAAATCTTTGCTGTTTAACTTTTGAATTATAGTAGCGTGCTGCCTGGTGTTGGTAATTTTGAAGGTTAACGAGTGCTCGATCTCGGCGTTCCTCGATAATATCAAGTTGGTCGAGAAGCATCTCGTTGTTCAGCTCCTAGTTTCCGGGACATATGTCTATCCTCAGACTGGGGACTACAACCTCAGCGGGAACTACATCCTCGATTCCATAAGCCAAGGAAAATGGTGTTTCTGAGGTTGTTTTGCGAGGTGAGGTCTGGCAGGCCCACAAGACTCCAGGGAGCTCGTCAGACCATCTTTGCTTTTTGGCATCTAGTCGCTTGTTGAGATTGCTCAGTATTAGCTTATTTGTTGCCTCAGCCTGCCCGTTGCCTTGAGGGTAACGTGGGATCGAGGTTGTTAATCTTATTTCTTGATCTCCGCAGAATTCGAAGAATTGATTTGAGATGAACTGTGAACCGTTTTCGGTTACCATCTCGTACGGGACTCCGTGGCGGCAGACTATGTTTTGCCATACGAATTCATGTACGTGGTATGCTTTAATTTGCTGGAAAACTCCTGCCTCCACCCATTTGGTGAAGTAGTCGGTGAGGATGAGTAAGAAGCGACACCTTCTTTTTCCTGAGGTTATCATGAGGCCCACTATATCCATTGACCACCTCATAAAGGGGTATGGAGATGAAATGGAAGATAAGTTTTCAGTAGGTTGATGTAACGTGGGAGCGTGCCGTTGGCATTTGTCGCATGCTTTAGCATGTTCTTCGCAGTCAGCGACCAAGGTGGGCCAAAAGTAACCTTACCTTTTGATCCTGATAGCTAATGCCCTTCCTAATGAGTGGCTGCCACACGAGCCTCCGTGTATTTCTGATAATATCGTAAAAGCTTCGAGCCCGTGGACGCATACTAGGTAGGGACCGTTTACACTTCTCTTGTAAAGGCGGGAGTTGATTATACAATATCTTGAAGCTATGGTTTTGAGCTTGCGAGCTTCCCATTTGCTGGGGGGAGCTTCTCCCCCCCTCAATGTATTGTATAATCGCTACTCGCCCGTCAGCTCTCGCGATCATTTTTTTGTGGAGCGTGACGTGCCTGGCGTCGAGAAGGTCTTGCCCCGGGTCTGCGACTTCTCCTTCTTCGGGGGGGGGGGGGGGGGGGGGGGGGAGGTCGCCCGTTACTGTGGCCATTATTATGTCCAACTCCATATTTTCATTGTCTATTTCCATTGAATCCTCGATATCTTTATCGGTTTTGATGCGTGGTTTTTCAATTCCTTCTACTTGAATTACTCTTTTTACAAGTGGACTCGAGGTTAACGCTAGAGCTGCCAGTGCGTCTGCGATCGTGTTCTCGCCCCGCGGTATTCGCGTTAGACTAAAGTCTCCGAATTGTTTGACTAGCTCATGGACTATGGCTAGATAGGATTCCATCCTGCTATCTCTGGTTTCGTATTCTCCATGAAAATGGCTTGTAATGAGCTGGGAGTCGCTGAACGCATTCAGTTTGCGTATTCCTATTCCAGCTGCGAGTCGGAGACCCTCTATTAAGGCTTCGTACTCGGCTTCGTTGTTCGATGCTGAGAATCCGAGTCTGAAAGACTGTTCCACTACTTCGTTAGTCGGGGATACAAGGTGGATTCCTACACCTGCCCCTTGTTTCGAGGAGGCTCTATCGACATAAAGCTGCCAGGTCTCGATACTAGTTCCAATAACCTGGCTATTAGCTGTGAGCTCGATAATGAAATCAGCTAGTACCTGTGCTTTGGCGATTGTTCGAGGTCGATATTCGATATCGTACTCTCTCAGCTAGATGGCCCATTTGGCTAGCCTGCCAGACTGGCTAGGGCTATGCAATATTGTGCGTAATGGTTGTGTTGTCATTACTACGATGGGGTGTGATTGAAAATACGGCATGAGTTTGCGAGCTGAGATTAACACTGCCAGAGCCAGTTTTTCCATTCGTGGGTATCTGGTTTCGGCGTCTACTAGGGATTTGCTCACGTAGTAGATCGGTTTTTGCTCAGCTTTTTCTTCTCTTATGAGGACGCCACTCTCTGCGACTTCGGATATTGCTACGTATAGGTAAAGTGGCTTACCCCCAATCAGTTTTTACAAGATGGGTGGCTCGGAAAGGTATGCCTTTAGTTGCTTAAAGGCCTCCCCGCACTTTTCATCCCATATGAATTTTTTGTTTCCCTTTAGTAATTGGTAAAAGGGGAGACATTTATCGGTCGATCTGGAAATAAACCGATTTAACGCGGCAATGCGGCCTGTCAGCCTTTGCACCTCTTTTACCGAGCTCGGAGGTTGCATTTCCAGGAACGCACTAATTTGTTTGGGGTTTGCTTCTATTCCTCGTTGAGTTACTATGTAACCTAGGAGTTCTCCTGAGGCGACCCCGAAGGTGCATTTTGAAGGATTAAGTTTTATCTCGTACTTGTTTAGTAAGGTGATACATTCCCCCAGCTGACTTATGTGATCTTCCTCTTTCAGAGATTTGACCAGCATGTTATCAATGTAGACTTCCATCGTCTTCCCCAGGAGGCTGGCGAACATCTTGTTCATAAGTCTTTGATAGGTTGCTCCCGCATTTTTAAGGCCAAACGGCATCACCTTATAAGAGTACGTTCCTCGTTCTGTTATGAAGGATGTTTTATCTTGGTCCTCAGGGTTCATTTGTATTTGATTATATCTTGAGAATGCATCCATAAAGCTTAGGAGCTGGTGCCCTGCGGTAGCTTCCACCAGCTGGTCGATGTGAGGTAGTGGGAAGCTATCCTTAGGACATGCTTTGTTTAGATCCGTAAAATCTACGCATACTCGCCAGGTGCCATTTTTCTTTTTTACTACAACCGAATTTGCTAGCCAGTCAGGATATTTTACTACTTTGATAAATCCAACGTTTAGCAACCTGGTGACCTCACTGTTAATAGCCAGAATTTTGTCCATGCGAATGAGCCAGAATTTTCTTTGAGGATTGTTATTAATTGTTCCTTTTGGGATTTGCATAGCTCGGACCCAATTCTGACTTTCTGGTTAGGATGGGACTCGTTGACCACGATTTTCTCGATAAAGTCTTTGCGAGGTCCGATGAAACCTGGACCACTTTTCTTTTTGGCTAGGTGGTATGTGAGCTCATCTTTTCGTTGTACTTGGTATATAGCACTTTCCTTTGCGATCTGGAAACCTGCCATGTAGCATATTCTGGATTCCTTTTGACTATCCTTAATTGTTGCGATCCCATGCTGGGCGTGAAATTTTATGCATTGATGGTATGTTGAGGACACAGCCCTCATTGAATGTATCCAGGTTCTTCCCAGGATGGCATTGAATGGAGCTAGCCTGTCTATCACCGTGAATTCGACCATTCTTCTTACTCCGGCTGCTATTACAGGGATTTTTATCGTTCCGAGAGATAGCGTGGTTTTCCCGGAAAAGCCGGTTAACACCATCTTATTTTCTTCGATTTCGTGATCTGGTATATCCATTTACCTAAGGACGCTTAGGACGATGAGTTCTACAGAGCTCCCTGTGTCTACGAGCATCTTAGTGATGAGGAGAGCATCGTCATGTGGAGAATCTAACTCAACGGCCTTGCTTTCCCAGAACAAAATTTGCGTGTCGGGTCCCTTGAATGGGGTCCTGTCACGTGTGTCGGTATTTACCCTTCGTTGATGTTTCTTAATTGAGTTTACGGAGTTGCGACATAGCTGAGATCCGCCATGAATAAAGTTAATTCTTTTCTTCGTGCTGGGAGGAGGTAGATCTCGCCTCGTCGCATCCTCGGATGAACGTTCTCGCTTACGATCATCCTCGGAGATATATCATGGTTTTTACCCCTTTTAAGCCATGATATAAGTCCGTTTTATAGAGTCCTTCTGCTATTTCGTAGTGTTTTAGAGTCTTTTACAGGTCTTAGCACGTTTGGAGCATAATTGGAGATTTCTGGAGCATTTTCGAGCAAAGCTGAAGTTCGTGTTGCTGAGTACCCGATTTCAAGTCAAGCATCGATCGATACTCCCTGGTATCGATCGACACTCATCACAGCAGACACGACCCGCAACTTTAATGAATAGTTGAATAATTGCAACTTGTTCCAGAAGTCTTTAATATTTGCAAGAAGCCCCAAAACGTAATTTAGGTTATTTATAGGAATTTTAAAGCCACTTTGTTGGCTACGCTTTATTTTATTCTGGATTTGTGAGAGAGCTTTTCAAGGGAGACAAGTCTGAAACTCTGTTCGTCGAGAGAAGATTTCGAACCCTTTTGTTACTCTTTCTTATTTTCTATTAAGTATTTATTCAAACATGTTTATTGATTCAATTTCTATGTCTGAGTAGATCTCTTGTTAGGTTTAGGGATTCTCATAAGGGATTACTTTGAATGCTAGGTTGATTAGTTATTTAGGGTTCATAATCTGAATTAGTTCTTCGCCTTAGGTTGTTCTCAAAGCTAATTCTAGATTGATCACCTAGAACTTAGATTTTAGGATAATTGATTAGGCACGACAGTGCGATTAATTACCTGATAGAACTTAGGGTGAGCAAATAGATTATTCGCAAAGAGAATTGGTTTAATTGATTTGTGAACATATCAAACCTGGAATTAAGGCTGATTTATTCTTAGGAATTTGCAAAGAAATTTGGGATTCTGAAGTTTAGATTTAGATAGTTTTCGCAACGACAGTTGGTTAATTATACTTTAGTGATTTGAGTTCGAGAACCGTGCGTAACCTGAACCCTGATTAGTTAGTTTATTTTGCATTCATTGATTTCCTGAGAAATATCCCTGAACCTATCTCTTTCCAATCGAATTACAACTCGTTTACTGCCTACTGCTTTTGTTTCATCTTATTTGCTTAGCTTGATTTGATAACTATACAATCTATTGTGTGATTTCTCTGAGTTCTTGTGTTCGACCCCTGATATACTGCAGCAACTACTTTAGTACTGTTTAGGGTATTAATTTGAGCATATCAAATTTGGCGCCGTTGCCGGGGACTCAATTTCGCCATTAGATTTTAGCTGTCGAGTTTCGACTAAGCCCGTCGGTATCGATCGATACAACCTAGTATCGGTCGATACTCGTCGTTTCTTTTTGTTGATATCGATCGACACCACTTGGTATCGATCGATACTCATCGCGTTTTTGTTACTAACGTTCTTGGATTTTGTGTTTCAGGTCCATGCCTAATTGTGAAACCAGAAGAAACAAGAGCACTCCGCTAGTCAATATATCGTTAGAGAAGCAAGCACGTTTAGAACGCACAAACAGAAAGACAAAGCGACCATCAGGGATGAACAACCCAGTGGTTTTAAGAGCTGATGAAGCTGGAGTATTGAGAGACCAAGAGGGTCAAGTGTGCAATGAGAGAGGGCAGCGACTTGATGAAGCTGGAAACGTCATTGTCCCTCCTGCTGTTGTTGGTCAGATTATCGCACCAGCTGCGCAAGCCAACGTTGGGAATGCTGGAGTTGATCGAGGTAGAACACTTGGTGAGCACAACAGACCTGATCAGTTCTATGCCAATCGAGCTGCGATTCGCATCCCAACTTTTCAGAGGAATGACTTCGAGCTGAAACCTGCGTATTACGCTCTTATAAGTCAAAACCCTTTCCATGGCCTACCTCATGAGCATCCCATGGATCTTGTCGAAAGGTTCGAGGATTTGGTCACTGGTATGAAATACAATGGAGTGCCCAATGAGTTCCTTTTCTACAAACTTTTCCCGTACTCTCTTGGTGGGGATCCTGCTTATTGGTTGAAGCAGTTAGCTCCTGATTCCCTAACTACATGGGATGAGACGAAGAATGCGTTCCTGAACAATTTCTATGATGATGCAAGATCCGAGGAGCTCAGGAACAAGATTTCTCAATTCGCTCAGGGTCCGACAGAAGCATTCAAAGCTGTTTAGATTCGTTTCAAGTCTTATCAGAGAGATTGTCCGCACCACGGGTTCTCTCAGGTTTGGCTGCTGGGCATTTTATACAGAGGGATTGATTGGAGGTACCAGATGGGTATGGATGCTGCGAGTAATGGGAACTTCAACATCAGGTATCCAGATGATGCGGTTGTGTTGATTGAAAACTTGGCGTCTAGTAATAGCACCAAGAATGCTGATTTCGAGTGAAAGAAGCAGGTTGGAGGAGTTGATGGATCGCAGATTGCTGACGTGCAGGCCAAACTGGATTTCCTGATCGGGAAGTCGAAGAAGTCTGTGCACTTTGTTGATGAAGTCGCTAATGTGGAAGAAGAAGAAGAGGATGTTAACTACGTTGGTGGTTCTGGTTTTCAGGGCCAGCGATTTGGGAACAACAACAACCGAAACTTCAACAACAACAATCAGCAAGGTGGGTACAAGATTGAGGGGAACCAATCTGGTTTCGGAGCAAAGCAATTTACTCAGAAACTACTTCAAAGCAGCGATTTCACTCGAAATTTTGGGAATTCTTCAATCCAACCCATCTCTCCAAAAACCATGGAGAGTAAGATGGAATCCATGATGGAACAGATTCTTCAGGGACATCATAAGTTGCAGGGAGATTTCAATGGGAAGTTTGACTCGCTGTACATGGATCTGAATGGGAAAATTGAAGCCATCAGTCTCTCCCAGAGGAAGCTGGAAACTCAGGTTGCTCAGACAGCAGCAGATGTAAAGAGGCATGAAGGTTTTCTTCCAGGGAAAACTGAGAATCCAAGGGCACACATCAACGCCATCACTTTGAGGAGTGGAAAAGAGGTGCTTACAGGAGTGAAGGACAGTCCAATCGCAGAAAATCTCGTCGATCTTTGCTGGAGATGACGATTGGGATTCTGGAAATCCCCAGGTATCGATTGATACCAGCCAGTGTCGATCGACACCGGTCCAGACATCTGCACGAGTGGATCCAAAATCCTGTGTATCGATCGATACCCCTCAAGTATCGATCGATGCTGATACACAGGTCATGAAGGAGCCCGAGATTGTCAAGGAGAGGGTGTATATCCCCAAGATACATTATCATATACTTCCTAAGTTGACAAGGAAGGAATGTGAGGATGCTAGATGCAAGGTTATGTTAGACAAGTTGGTTGTGGAGCTTCCGTTTGTTGATGCTATCAAGACTTCTCCAGCTTTCAGGAGGTACGTGAAAAAGATGGTGTCTAGCAGTCTGAGCCTTGAAGAAGGTGTCATGCTGATTACAGCTGAGTGTAGTGCGATTCTACTCAACAAAATTCCCAAGAAACTGCCAGACCCAGGGAGTTTTGTTTTGGATTGCACTATCTTCAAACAGAGATTCGAGCGTGCTCTCTGCGATATTGGGTCAAGTGTGAACCTTAGGCCACACTCAGTTGCCAAGCGAATGGGAATGACAGATTTCCAATCTACAAGGATTTCGCTGGTACTTGCTGATCGCTCAGTGCGACTTCCAGAGGGACTAATCGAAGATGTCCCAATCAAGATTGGGAATTGCTTGATCCCAACAGATTTCATCGTCCTGAAGTACGATGCTGAGCCTAAGGATCCTCTTATCCTTAGCAGGCCATTCCTTGCAACTGCTGGAGCCTTGATTGACTACAAGAATGGACAGATAGCTCTCAACATCGGTGATTTGGTGATGTCCTTTGACATGGAGAAGATGATGAAAAGGCCAACCATCGATGGACATACATTTTATGTGGACACCTTCAGTGACATAGCTGAAGAGTACTTCCTGGAGATGCACCCTGAGGATCCACTAGAGAGAGCATTGGTCTGCTCGGCCACTTCGGAGGTCCTTTCATGTGACGATACTGTTGGATACTTGAGGATGCTTGATTCTGCATCACCGGTATCGATCGATACCCCTCTGGTATCGGTCGATACCCTACGGCCAGAAGGGGAGTTGATCGACAGTTCTAAGCAAGCTGCTGGGCTTGGAAATTGGAGCACATAGAATGCTCCTAAGGTGGAACTAAAACCACTTCCACCAAATCTGAGGTATAATTTTCTTGGCCCTGATTCCACATACTCAGTCATTGTTAATGCTTCTTTGAACAACACAGAGAATGCCTTACTGCTGAGCAAGCTGCGCAAGTATCGCAAAGGTCTTGGCTATTCTCTTGCTGACATTTCAGGTATAGCACCAGACTTGTGCATGCATTGGATTCACCTGGAGGATGAGTCAAAGTCTTCGATTGAGTGTCAGAGGAGGCTGAACCCGAACCTGAAGGAAGTGGTCAGGAAGGAAGTGATGAAGCTGTTGGAAGCAGGGATTATCTATGCCATCTCGAATAGTTCTTGGGTTAGTCCAGTTCACGTTGTCCCTAAGAAAGGAGGCATAACTGTGGTGAAGAACGAGAAGGACGAGCTGATCCCTACAAGGACAATCACTGGTCATAGGATGTGTATTGACTACAGGAAGCTGAATGCGGCTACAAGGAAGGATCACTTCCCGTTGCCATTCATTGACCAGATGCTGGAGAGGTTAGCGAGTAACCCATACTACTGTTTTCTTGATGGGTACTCAGGCTTTTTCCAGATTCCTATACATCCAGAGGATCAGGGAAAGACGACCTTCACATGTCCTTATGGCACATTCGCCTACAGAAAAATGCCATTTGGATTATGTAACGCTCCAGCAACCTTTCAGCGATGCATGATGTCGATTTTCACAGACATGACTGAGGAGTTTATGGAGGTTTTCATGGATAACTTTTTAGTGTATGGATCGTCATTCAAGCATTGTCTGGATAACTTGTGCAAGGTACTTTAAAGATGCGAGGAGAAGCATTTGGTTCTTAATTGGGAGAAGTGCCACTTCATGGTACAAGACGGGATTGTTCTTGGGCACAACGTTTCTAAGGCAAGGATCGAAGTCGACAAGGCTACGATTCAGGTCATGACGTGCTTGCAACCTCCACGATCTGTTCCTGAGATACGAAGCTTTTTTGGTCATGCTGGGTTTTACAGGAGGTTCATCAAGGATTTCTCTAAGCTTGCACGCCCACTCACAGCCCTGTTATGTAAGGAAGTCAAGTTTGATTTCACATCTGATTGCCTTGT
This sequence comes from Eutrema japonicum, assembly GCA_030161315.1. NCBI lineage: Eukaryota > Viridiplantae > Streptophyta > Magnoliopsida > Brassicales > Brassicaceae > Eutrema > Eutrema japonicum. The sequence goes on from BSQW01000005.1 coordinate 39,241,587, forward strand.
AGCCTTCGAGGAGATCAAGAAGGCATTGGTGAGTGCTCTTGTAGTCCAACCACCTGATTGGAATTTACCTTTTGAGGTTATGGGTGATGCGAGTGATTTTGCTGTTGGAGCTGTGTTGGGTCAGAGGAAAGACAAGAAGCTCCATGCTATTTACTATGCCAGCAGGACGTTGGATGATGCTCAGCGAAATTACAGCACCACTGAGAAAGAGTTGCTTGCAGTTGTCTTATCTTTTGAGAAATTCTGATCCTACTTGATTGGGAGCAAGGTTATTGTTCACACAGACCATGGTGCTCTCAAGTAACTACTGAAGAACAAGGACCTCATGCCTCGTCTATGCCGATGGGTTCTTTTACTTCAAGGATTCGATATTGAGATCAAGGACAAGAAAGGAGTTGCTGACCAATTATCGCGCATAAAGGTCGATGAAGTCGTGCCTATTGATGATTTCTTACCAGAAGAGGGTGTCTACTTCATTGAAACTCAACCACATGATGATCGGTCCAAAAATCTGCAATTTTCACGAGTGCAGGCCTTCAGTATCGATCGATACTCACCTAGTATCGATCGAGATCAAGGACAAGAAAGGAGTTGAGAATGGAGTTGCTGACCACTTATCGTGCATAAAGGTCGATGAAGTCGTGCCTATTGATGATTTCTTACCAGAAGAGGGTGTTTACGTCATTGAAACTCAACCACTTGATGATCGGTCCGAAAATCTACAATTTTCACGAGTGCAGACCTTCAGTATCGATCGATACTCACCTAGTATCGATCGATACCAGACTCGATCTGAACCTGTTCTGCCTGCAGCGCACTTCAACTCTTTTGACGTCTATACAGCTGCTGTATCTAGTCCTGCACGACCATGGTATGCTGACATTGCTAATTACCTTGCTGTAGAGACTGAGCCCAAGCATCCCACAAAGTATGCGAAGAAGAAGTTTATGCGTGAGATGAGACGATTCTACTGGGATGAGCCTTACCTCTACAAGAACTGCTCAGATGGTATCTACAGAAGATGTGTTGCAGAGTCTGAGGTGCCTGCGATTCTCTTTCATTATCATGGTTCTGAGTATGCTGGACACTTTGCTACCTTCAAGACGGTGTCCAAGGTTCTTCAAGCAGGCTTCTGGTGGCCTACTATGTTCAAGGATGCTCATGCCTTCATTTCGCAGTGCGACGCTTGTCAAAGGAGAGGGAAGATCAGTAAGAGACACGAGATGCCACAGAATTTCATCCTTGAGGTTGAAGTTTTCGATTGATGGGGCATCGATTTTATGGGTCCTTTTCCCTCGTCATACAGGAACAGGTACATCCTGGTTGCTGTGGACTATGTATCCAAATGGGTGGAAGCGATTACTAGTAAAAAGAACGACTCTGCGGTGGTTCTTAAGTTGTTTAATACAATCATCTTCCCACGATTTGGAGTGCCGTGAATTGTTATAAGTGATGGTGGCAGCCACTTTATTAACAAGGTTTTCGAGAGATTGCTGAGGAAATATGGTGTAAATCATCGCGTAGCTACTCCATATCACCCTCAGACCAGTGGGAAAGTCGAGGTGTCCAACAGGCAAATCAAGGAAATTTTGGAGAAGACAGTGGGTGCTTCTAGGAAGGATTGGTCTACAAAGTTGGATGATGCGCTATGGGCTTACATGACTGCTTTCAAGACACCGCTGGGTACTACACCATTTCACTTGATGTATGGGAAAGCATGTCACCTTCCAGTGGAGATTGAGCACAAGGCAGCGTGGGCGACGAAATTGCTGAATTTTGACATCAAGCCTGCTGCAGAAAGGAGATTGATTCAGTTGAACGAGTTGGATGAGATTAGGCACCACACCTATGAGAACTCCAAGCTGTACAAGGAGAGGACTAAAGCCTATCATGATAAGAAGATCATCTCCAGAAATTTCGAGCCGAACGACCAGGTACTTCTGTATAACTCTCGTTTGCAATTGTTTCCCGGTAAGCAGCGTTCTCGTTGGTCAGGTCCCTTCACAATCAAAGAGGTCAGACCACATGGAGTTGTCGTGCTGATTAGTCCTACAGGCGATGAGTTCACTGTCAATGGACAAAGGGTAAAACACTATTGGGCAAAAGCCGAGATTCCAACAGGGCAGATAATGCCTTTGGATGATGCACCCACAGCCTAAATGGCGTTACAGTCAAGCTATTGACGTTAAACGAGCGCTTGGTGGGAGGCAACCCACTGGTGAGTCTACTTTTGATTCTTTTTCTTTTTATTTTTCGTTTTGTGTTTGTGTCAGGATAAACAAGGAGCAAAACTCGAAATCGCCTTAGTGTCGATCGATACCCCATTGGTATCGATCGACACCAATCGCGAATGTTTGGTTCATTATGTCGACTTAAGCCTGGTATCGATCGATACCAGGCCGTGTGTCGGTCGACACCAGACGTTCCAGCACGGTAACTTCTTGTTTCTCTTCGTTTTATTCTGTTCTTTTGTCTTCTTTTACCTACTCTAGGCTAGATAACCACCATGTACTTCTCCTTTTTCAAACCTCTTTCTCTGGTTTAGTTTTCTGTTTTGCTTGAGGGCAAGCAAAGGCTAAGTCTGGGGGAGTTGATATATCATGGTCTTTACCCCTTTTAAGCCATGATATAAGTCCGTTTTATAGAGTCATTCTGCTATTTCGTAGTGTTTTAGAGTCTTTTACAGGTCTTAGCACGTTTGGAGCATAATTGGAGATATTGGAGCTTTCTGGAGCATTTTGGAGCAAAGCTGAAGTTCGTGTTGCTGAGTACCCGATTTCACGTCAAGCATCGATCGATGGTATCGATCGACACTCATCACAGCAGACACGACCCGCGACTTTAATGAAGAGTTGAAGAATTGCAACTTGGTCCAGAAGTCTGTAATATTTGCAAGAAGCCCCAAAACGTAATTTAGGTTATTTATAGGAATTTTACAGCTACTTTGTTGGCTACGCTTTATTTTATTCTGGATTTGTGAGAGAGCTTTTCAATGGAGACAAGTCTGAAACTCTGTTCGTCGAGAGAAGATTTCAAACATTTTTGTTACTCTTTCTTATTTTCTATTAAGTATTTATTCAAACATGTTTATTGATTCAATTTCCATGTCTGAGTAGATCTCTTGTTAGGTTTAGAGATTCTCATAAGGGATTTATTTGAATGCTAGGTTGATTAGTTATTTAGGGTTCATAATCTGAATTAGTTCTTCGCCTTAGGTTGTTCTCAAAGCTAATTCTAGATTGATCACCTAGAACTTAGATCTTAGGATAATTGATTAGGCATGACAGTGCGATTAATTACCTGATAGAACTTAGGGTGAGCAAATTGATTATTCGCAAAGAGATTTGGTTTAATTGATTTGTGAACATATCAAACCTGGAATTAAGGCTGATTTATTCTTAGGAATTTGCAAAGAAATTTGGGATTCTGAAGTTTAGATTTAGATAGTTTTCGCAACGACAGTTGGTTAATTATACTCTAGTGATTTGAGTTCGAGAACCGTGCGTAACTTGAACCCTGATTAGTTAGTTTATTTTGCATTCATTGATTTCCTGAGAAATATCCCTGAACCTATCTCTTTCCAATCGAATTACAACTCGTTTACTGCCTACTGCTTTTGTTTCATCTTATTTGCTTAGCTTGATTTGATAACTATACAATCTATTGTGCGATTTCTCTAAGTTCTTGTGTTCGACCCCTGATATACTGCAGCAACTGCTTTAGTACTGTTTAGGGTATTAATTTGAGCATATCAAATTTGGCGCCGTTGCCGGGGACTCAATTTCGCCATTAGTTTTTAGTTGTCGAGTTTCGACTAAGCCCGTCGGTATCGATCGATACAACCTAGTATCGGTCGATACTCGTCGTTTCTTTTTGTTGATATCGATCGACACCACTTGGTATCGATCGATACTCATCGCGTTTTTGTTACTAACGTTCTTGGATTTTGTGTTTCAGGTGCATGCCTAATCTTGAAACCAGAAGAAACAAGAGCACTTCGCTAGTCAATATATCGTTAGAGAAGCTATCACGTTTAGAACGCACAAACAGAAAGACAAAGCAACCATCAGGGATGAACAACCCAGTGGTTTTAAGAGCTGATGAAGCTGGAGTCTTGAGAGACCAAGAGGGTCAAGTGTGCAATGAGAGAGGGCAGCGACTTGTTCGACCCCTGATATACTGCAGCAACTGCTTTAGTACTGTTTAGGGTATTAATTTGAGCATATAACTCGGACGGGCGATCCCGCCTTTCATCGTCTCGAGCTGGGTAATAGTTATTCCTCGGAGGAGGTTTTTCCAGCTCGATTTTGCCCAGCTCTCCTGCTGCGAATTTGGCAGCGAGCTGATTTTTCACCTCATGGCACTCTTCTGTCGAGTGGCCCTTAATCTTGTGGAAATCACACCACTTGCGGGGATCGTAAGGCTTGAATCTATTACGAGGTGGGTTTCCCACTGAGTATGAGTGTATCCCCTGGCTTTGTTTCTGATCTTGGGACTCCTTTTTCCCGGATTTTTTAGATCCTTGGGAGTTGGTTGTCTGTGCTTTCTTAGTCGAGGTTGCGGGTGCATGCTGCTTTGGTTGAGCTGCACTCGCTTCTTCGAGGATAATCCAGCGCGAAGCGCGATGTAATGCATTATCTAGTGATACGGGCTCCCGAACTGTAAGCTCCTCAAAGAATTTTGAGGTTTTTAGCAATCCGCTTTGGAGGGCTTTTAGGGCCGTTGGATTATGCATATCAGCGATTTTCGCTTTGACGGCTTTAAAGCTGTCAATATACGTTCGTAATGAGTTGCCTGGCTTTTGAGTAAGTACCCACAGATCGGCCTCTGAGGTCTCGATCTGGATGAATACCGAATACTGCTTCAAGAATGCAGCTTGAAGTTGGGTGAAGTTGTCAATTGAGTTTGGTTTCAGGGAGGTAAACAATTCCAAGGCCGAATCAGTTAGATTTTTGGCGAAGAAATGGCAGTGCGCTGACTCGAGGTCTCCCACGAGTAGTCGCCCCCTCGAAAAGGCGAATTTGAAACTTCTCATGAATGCCTTGGGGTCGTTTCTCCGTTATACCTATGAAATTGGATATTCCCGACATCGCCGAGCTGAGGGCTCGCAATTCGCGAGGTGAATGGGGTCTGATTGACTTCATCAATCACTCTGTCTATCTCAGGTGCTGAGCTTAGAGCAGCGTGGACCTGCGATCTCATCCGCTATAGCTCGACGTTCGTTTCTTCGCAATATTTCTTGATTGACTCAAACTCATGTGAGCTGCTGGATCCCAAGTTGTTGTCGTTATTGTTCGGGAAGCAAAGCAGGGATTCTCCGGCAGGTTGGGGATGGTTGCTGCTATCTGGATTATCCCGAGGTTCGACCTTGTTTACGTTCCCAGAGCGGGTCTGGCCGATTAGTAGATTCGAGGTCGGGTCTACTCCTGGCAAGGTCGCAATTGGCATAACTTCAACTCCCGCGACCTGGACCGTGGAAGGGGTGAATATGGGGTCCGATATCATCAAGTTGAACCGTGAGGTGGTGGCTGAGCCGACCATCCTGCTGGTTGAAGCATTAATATCGGAAAAGTTTAGTCTTGTCACCGGTGGAGGTGGGAATGGCAATCCTCCCTGCCTAGGGGGAAAAAGGGGTTGTGTCCCAAGTGGGAGGGCAAGCCACCCAGAGGTGCCTGCCCGATTCGCTCTTTCGAGGTCATCATGGCATGCTGCCATTGAGCGATTATGCTCTATGAGGCATGATATCAGGTTCCAGATCTCAGCTATTTGATCCGGAGCCGATTGGTTCAAGGCTGCAGGTCCCGAGGGGTCGGCAATATCGTCGATCCCAATCGAGACGTTTGCTCCCGAGTTGGTAATGGGAACGTTTGTTGTTCCGTCCAGGTCTGTTGGAGCGATGTCGGCGGGCTGTGTTAGAGGAATGGGGTGTTTATGACTCCGGATGATGTAGTAACTGCCGCACTTGTTGTGTCCACCATTGTCTTCTTTGGAGTGGTTAGTTTCGTAGGGTACAAAGAGGAAGTTGTTTTGCTCTTCCCCACAGACGGCGCCAAATTGTGAGAGCAAAATCTCACAACTTCGATTCTTAGCTTTTTTTGGGTTGTATGAACTTAGAATAATTGAGAGAAAATTAGAAAGATGTTGTATATTATTGCCAAGAATCCGATGTCCCTTACAATTTAGTTCACCTTTGAACTTATATCAGTTTAAAAAATGCAAACGTCTCAATCTCATTCAAAACATCGAAATGAATTTGTGATCTTTAATTAAATGTTCAGCTTGATTCTGGGGGGAACACATTTAATGTCTTTGACCGGCTTGCTGCGAGTTCCTTTTCCCAACGATCTCCCCCTTCTTGCGTAGTCGACTCTTTCCCAGCTCGCGAGCTTACTCTACGAGGCCTTTCAGTAAGCTGGGCTTGATTCCAGGCCTATTTAATCAGGTTGGACTTTAGGTGTGGAATTTGGACCCAACACTAACTTAGCCTGAACATTAGCAATATGCGATCCATCAACTCCTCTAGCCTGCTGCTTCCGCTCGAAATAAGTATTCTTGGTGCTATTTCTAGACGCCAAGTTCTCAATCAGCACAACTGCATCATCTGGATACCTGGTGTTGAAATTTCCATTACTCGCAGCATCCAAAGCCATCTGGTACCTCCAATCGATCACTCTGTAGAAAGTACCCTGCAGCTGAACCAGAGTAAACCCATGGTGTGGACAATCTCTCTGATATGACCTGAAACGAATCCAAGCAGCCTTGAGTGCCTCTGTCGGACCTTGAGAATACTGAGAAATCTTGTTCCTGAGCTCTTCGAATCTCGTATCATCATAGAAATTATTCAAGAACGTATTCTTCGTCTCATCCCATGTAGTTAGCGAACCAGAGGGCAACTGCATCCCCACTAAGAGAGTATGGAAAACACTTGCAGAAGAGGTACTCATTGGGCACTCCATTGTACTTCATACCAGTGACCAAATCCTCAAACCTCTCAATATGATCCATAGGGTGTTCATGAGATAGACCATGGAAAATATGCTGACTCACAAGAGCATAGTACGCAGGTTTCAGCTCAAAGTCATTCCTCTGAAAAGTTGGAATGCGAATCGCAACTTGATTGGCATAGAACTGATCAGGTCTGTTGTGCTCACCAAGCGTCCTCCCACGATTAGCCACAGCATTCCCAGCATTCCCAGCGACAATCTCCTTGACAACAACAAGAGGTGGAATGATGTTCCCCTCTCCATCCAATCGTTGCCCTCTCTCATTGCATAATCGACCCTCTTGGTCTCTGTAAGCACCAGCTGCATCTTGAACCAAAACCACTGGATTGTTGTTCATCTCTGCTGGCTTCTTTGCTTTTCTGTTTGTGCGTTCCAAAAGTCCTAGCTGCTCGTTTGACAGATTGAGTAGCTGAGTGTTCTTGTTCCTTCTGGTTTCACGAATAGGCATGCACCTGAAACACAAAAGTCAGGAACGTAAGTAACTCAAAAAAAAAATTCACGACATGTATTGAATGATACCACTAGGGTGTCGATCGATACTGGTCGAACTTAGTCGAAAATCTCAAACTAAAATCTAATAGCCAATTGAATCCCCGGAAACGGCGCCAAATTTGATAAGCTCAAATTAATACCTTAAAAGTACTAAAGCTTTGTCGATTGTAATACTTAGGGATCGAATCCACAGAGACTCAAGAAAACACACAATAGATTTTAATGATTGAATTAAGCTAAGTGATCGATGGAATTGCAAGAAAATACGTAAATTAAACAAGTTGTGATTCGATTGGAAAGAAGATAGGTTCAGGGTATTTCTCAAAAAATCAATGAATGCAGATGAACTAACAAATCAGGGTTCAGGTTACGCACGGTTCTTGAACTCAAATCACTAAAGTATAATTAACCAATTGTCATTGCGAGAATTATCTAAGTCTAAATCCTAGAATTCCAAATCTCTTTGCGAATCCTAAAGTCTAAACCAGCTTTTAGTTCAAGTATAATTTGTCTACAAAACAACTAAGCCAAATCTTTTTGCGAATAGTTATTTTGCTCACTCTAAGTTCTATCAGATTTCTCAATTGCACTGTCGTGCCTAATTGATTAACCTAAGATCTAAATTCCAGGTGATCAATCTAGAATTAGCTTTGAGAACAACCTAAGGTGAAGAACTAATTCAGATTATGAACCCTAAACAACTAATCAACCTAGCATTCAAAGAAATCCCTTATGAGAACCCTAAACCTAACAGGAGATCTACTCAGACATGGAGATTGAAACAATAAACATGACTGAATAAATACTTGAATAATTGATACAAGACTTTTTAGTCTCTATTAGGTATCAATATCCCCAATAAGATGTATTAAAGAGGTTATCAATCCATAATTGGGATTATTCTAATCACTAAGAATGCAAGGCACTTGAAGTAAGTTAAGATAAACAAGTGTGGTTTGTTGTTAAGTTTACAATTCGAATTAAGCAAAAGCACTAAACAAGGTATAAATCAATAAGCAAAAGCGGATTCAAAGATAGGATTATGGATATAAGGTGACCCAAGTTCAATTCATGATGTTCATTTACTCAAACAAGCTAATCCCTATGCATAAGATCCTAAACTTGACTAATTCTCTTTCAAGTAATTAATCACTATGCTAATCACCTAATCCATTAACAAACTCTCATTTGTGGATCACTGATTAGCTAGCATTAAGTTTAAATCAACAAGATCAACCAAAAATACACCCTAGACAACTATTATCATAGGCTAGGAGTGTAAATCTCTTTTTTAATTTATCAAGGCATTTCATCAAATACTTGGTGTTCATGAAATGCCTTATGATCTAAACCTAGTTTTCAAGCTAGATTTAGCCTTAAGAAAATTAAACAAGAAAGGATATAAGAAGATCTAACCCCTAAACACCATGAATCAAGCATTGGATCACCCTAATCTATCCCATCTCTAAACCCTAAAAGACTACTCAAGACCCATCAAGAACAACCCAAAATCGATATGGATATAGGTTGAATCCATGGATAAGTGTTGGATAATCAAGAGAGAAAGAAGATAGATAGATTCAATCAAGAAAACAATACTAAATTGCATAAATCAAAGGATCAATCTCTTACAAATCACTCATAGAGAGGGTTTTTGCTTAAGAAAAGACTTAGCCCATCAAAATTAGGTTTTTGGGCATAAATATTAAATAGCAAATCGGGTACCGACCCGGTTTAGATAGATAAAAAGTGTTCTGGGCGGCCAATACCGAGGTCACTCATCCGTACAACACCTCGGTCTTGAGCATGGGTTTGTGTACCGATGAGTGATACCGAGCAGTGATGTAGATACTGGGGGAAATACCTTGAAGCTCCTTCGGTGAATACCGAGGTCACTCCTCGGTATTATTTCTCGGTGTTAAGGATTTTTCCCCCGGGTTTCCACCGAGAGCAGTACTGATCAGTTGCACCAAGGAGTGACTTCGGTGCAATCCCTTGAAGCTTCGATACCGACGTCACTCCTCGGTGTTGCACGTCGGTACTGGGGCTGCCTTCCTCCGTCTTCTATACCGATCGGTCACACCGATTAGTGACATCGGTATGACCCTTCTGCCTTCAATACCGATGAGGGATACCGACCAGTGACGTCGGTATAGCCTCCGTCTTCTCTCCGCGGGTCTCGAACCTCCTCCAAAGCACCTAAAACACGATCCAAAACATGCATGGACTCTCTAGGACTTGATGTGGACATACTAAACTCCTAAAACTCCTAAAATGCTAAATAAATATCATGAACTATGCGCGAATGACTCGAAACCTAAGTGAAACGGATGCTAGAATGACACAAAATATGATGATATCAATTCCCCCAAACTTGGTCTTTTGCTTGCCCTCAAGCAAACAAATACAAGAGAAGGGAAAAGATATATGAGAGCGGGAGCTCAAATCCTCAAGCAACATAAAAATAAACACATTCATCGCCCAAATTTGTAGTTCTAAAATGCACCAAGCGCGTCTACTCCAAAGGAGTTAGCCATTCCTATCTCATCATGCATCAAATCCAAACCCCAATTTACGCAAGCAATAATATTCATTAATGGTGCAACCATGAATCAGGTTTATGCAAGGTTAAATCGAATTCGTTTGGCTAAGGGTATGGTTATGAGATGAAAGTGATCGCATTATCATGCATGGGCAATTAAGTTCAAGGATCTCTCATGGAGTGAACAAACCTTAGCAAAATGCTAAAGGTAAAAGGCAACCTATGCATACAAGGGAGAATTCTCATCTACCCAAGTGCCTAGAGTATCTCTAACCTAAAGCCTTCTAACCCGTTGTGCCATCATCCTAAGCTACCCTTTTTATCCTAAGGCATTTTGCCTTCTCAAACCCACATGCTTCTTGCCTTTTCATTTCACCTTATTCTCATTCGGGGATCACTTCTTCTTCCTTGTTCTTTCATGGTTTGGTTCTCCTTTTGTTGTGATCTAGCTCTTCTTTTCGTTTTTTTGGTTCACGCCTCTTCTCATTACTTGTTGCTTTGGTCTTTTGGCTTCTTCTTTTTCCTTCTATCTTTTGAGGCTATCTTACACTTTAGATCTAGTCTTATGATTTTTGCACCAACCAATCAACACAAATCCGATCCCCTTTTTCCCTTCTCCTTTTCTTCTTTTCCATTCCACAATCCACTCTCAACCGTTCACCAAGTCTAAAACCGTTCCCCCAAACTTGAACCAAAAATCAACATCCTAACTAGCCTATTCTTAGATTAACTCTGAGATGTTGGAGCTAAATCTACATGAGAATTCCCTCTTGTCGCCCTAAACCTAACACGTTTTGCCAAGTTTGTTCGAAAGAAAGGCCTCACAATTCACACACTAATAACAATGGCTAGAAAGGAGGTTGAGGTTAAGGTAGGGGAAACCATTCCAATGATGGGATATGGCTACTTGGATAAACAAGAGTGGTAGAAAGGGAAAAGATTATCCAAATATGTATATGTGATCCACGAATTCATTTAAAAATCCACAAACACAATATTTACAAGTCAAGATTAGGGTTATCACTTAGATGGAGTTGGATGCAATTCAAGCTTGTTTAAACCAAGGCAAGTATGATGAAGAATGAGATCTAAGAATGGTTCGTCTTTACTTTCAAACTTGCCTAGATGCATCAAACAACTACGAACGAATCAATTTCTTTAGATGCTACCCTAATGAGTAAAAATCATCATTACTCCCTATGCACGTGCAATACAACCTATATGCTACTAGACTTGATCCTATATGGACACTAAATGACTTCTTTTGTGTTTTCAAATTTTTCGATTTTTTTGGTTTTTTCTATGCCTTAGATGAATGCATGAGATGCATGAGAATCGAAAAACGAAATTGAAAATAAGATCAAAATAAATGACATTAGATACCGGCCCCTCCCCCAAACTTAAATCACACCGTCCCGGTGTGAAATAAACTTAAGGAAAGGACCAAAAACAAGAGAAAACTAGACAATGCAAGACTCAAAATAAAAGAAATATATACAAGAGTTTTGGGATCATACCTAGAAACTTTGAGATGGGGATGAAGACGCCATCGAGTAAGATGGATTACTTGAGACGGGAGACGGGGAACACATCGCTCTCCTCTTCGTTGCCTTCTCCGGTCGGCCCGTGGGTCGGCTAGTGCTCACGACCAATGCCCAATCCTATCATCGAGATGTGAGGTTAGTGCCCATGACGACATCTCAACCTTCACCGGCACTTGAGGAACTCGCTCCACAACCTCCATCCTTGAGCTCATTGATGGTTCGACCCATGTCTTTGACCGTCTTCTTTAAAGACTTGATCGTCTTGACCATCTTCTTCATGTTGTTGTTTTGCCACTTGCACATGCGTTGTAGGAGGCGAGTTTGGTGGTGAGCATGTCTTGTAGCCGCGTTAGGAAAAACCCCATCATAAGGGTCAAAGTGGTAGCGCTCACTACCGTACACGGTTTTGGGTGACGACTCATTTGGCACCTCCTCGTCGAGATCAAGAGACTCGTCGGTAGTGGTTCTCCGTTGTGCTCTCTTACGGAACGCTTGCATAGGCGGATCGACGGTGGAGTTGTAGAGGTACTCTTGGGGAGGAAGAAACATGATGTTCCTCGGATCATGGAAGTTGGTGAGCGCGGGATTAGGCAAAAGTACTTGTGCAATAGATGTATCGGTGAGTTGGAGGTTGTAAGCTATCTTGCCGTCGATAAATCCTGTGAAGAATCTAGTCTTTGAAAGATAGGCCGCATCCAAAGATTTCCACTTATTGCCACTAACCGAGACTTTGATGCCCTTCGCCAAAAGAATAGGTGTTATGATCCAACCGATGCAAATGGCGGCCTTCTTTGACTTTGTCTTCCAAGTCCAATTCCGGTAAGCAAACAAGTGTCTCACCAATAGCGTTGCGAGACAAGGAAGTCTCTCAGGCCCCTTGAACGCTCTACCATTGCGGAGAGTTGGGAGAATGGGCTTTAGACCGAGCCCCAACAACTCCATTTCCTCCGTAGTAACCGTGTTAATCTCCACCTTGTGATAGAACATGTGGACCAACGCCTTATGTGCGTAGCGGATAGCCGGGTGCCGTATGCTTGCATTCTTATAGGAGCCGGCCTCAAATTCCCCGGAGGCAATCGTTGCCCAAAGATTTCAAAGCTCGAGCCTCGGATAATCAAAGTATTGCCCACCATAGGTGCCTTCTTCGTTGAACCCGAATATCTCGCAAAGCTCATAGAAAGTGACGGTGTAGGTGGTGTCCATAAGCCTGAACTTTAAGACTCCAAACCCGGAATTTGCATCTTCCGTGTCGTATAACTTAGCTCGAAAGGTGGCTAGGAACTTGTTGGAGAGCGCCTTGTAAGATTCATGCTTCATGCTCATGAACTTCCTTAGCCCCATATTCTCAAAAACAGTCCACACTTCGTCACTTATTACCATCTTATCCATCATCTCCGCATCGACAAAGTTGCCTTGCTCGAACTTCATTTGGCAAAACTTTTCGAAGTAATCTTGCACAGTTGGCTTTGCCCGTTGCACTTCTGGGATTTCCACACTTGAATTCTCACTCTCAACCTCCTCCTCGACTTCTTCAACTCTCTTGCCCTTTCCCTTGGCCGTTTTCTTGGCTTTGGAGCTCGCACCCGCGGTTTTGGCCTTTTCCTTGGTACTACCTTTGGAAATTCCTTTCCCTTTTTCCGCGGCGGTAGCTTTGGCAATTCCTTTCCTTTTCCCAACTGTCGAAACCTTGGTTCGTGCCCGTGTCAATGGAGCGCCTTTGTCGATCATTTTACCTACAAATATGGATATGCTCAAATTAATACCCTAAAAGTACTAAGCAGTAGTTACAGTATAGTAGGGGTCGAACACGAGGACTCACAGAGACACACAATAGATTATATGGAAGAGAATTAAGCTAAGCAATCAATTGTATTGAAAACAGGTGCGTAAACTTAAACGGCTGTAAATTCAGTTGGAGAAAAATAGGTTCAGGGTATTTTTTAGGAATTCAATGAATGCAGGTAAACTAACTAACATGATTCAGATTTAGCGCGGTTCTTGAACTCAAATCACTAAGGTATAATTAAGCAACTGTCGTTGCGAGAATTATATAAATCTAAATCCTAGGAATTCCAAATCTCTTTGCGAATCCTAAAGTATAAATCAGCTATTTAATCAAGTTTGATTTGTTCACAAAACAACCAAACCAAATCTCTTTGCGAATAGTTATTTTGCTCACATTAGGTTCTATCAGGTAATTAATCGCACTCTCGTACCTAATCGATTATCCTATGATCTAAGTTCTAGGTGATCAATCCAGAATTAGCTTTGGTAACAACCTATTGAGAAGAACTAATTCAGATAGTGAATCATAACAACTAATCAACCTAGCATTCATAGAAAACCCTTATGAGAACACTAAACCTAACAGGAGATCTACTCAGACATGGAAATTGAAGCAATAAACATGTTTGAATAAATCATCAAATAAAATAGAAAGATTAACAAAAGGGTTCGAAATCTTCTCTCGGACGAACAGAGTTTCAGACTTGTCTCCCTCAAAAGCTCTCTCACAAATCCAGAGTAAAAACAAAGCTCAGAAATAAAGCATAGCCATTAAAGTGGCTCTAAAATCCTATTAATAACCTAAATCACGTTTTGGGGCTTTTATGCAATTATGGGCCATTATGCAATTCTTCAACTCTTCATTAAAGTCGCGGGTTGTGTCTGCCTCGATGAGTATCGACCGATACTAAGCAGTATCGATCGACACTCAAACTTCAAATCGGGTACTCAGCTACACGAACGTCTGCTTTGCTCCAAAATGCTCTAGAAAGCTCCAATATCTCCAATAATGCTCCAAACGTGCTATAACCTGTAAAAGACTCTAAAATACTACAAAACAGTAGAAAGACTATAAAACGGACTTATATCATGCTTAAACGGGGTAAAAACCATGATATATCAACTCCCCCAGACTTAGCATTTGCTTGTCCTCAAACAAATAGAAGACTAAACCAGAGAAAGAAGTTTGAAAACGTAGAGACTCACCTGTTCATGAAACATTAAAATGACCAATTTCCCAAACACCCAAATGTTACCTAACCAGCTTTTTGATCTAACCACCATGTACTTCTCCGTATACATTCGCAGCTTCCCAGACTACACACATTATCTCACAGCATCGTTCAATCAAGCCATCCTCGCCAGTTTCATCGCTGTGATTAATACCAAGAACCTTCTAGATTCTTTCCCATACAATATCAAGACAAGGAACCACCCTTTTCACACTTTTTGGTATTATTTCTCTCCCCCAGACTTATATCTTATCATATTCTTTGCATGTACATATTAAGGTTCGAGATGCGAGTATTGATGGTGTTTGCCACCAAATCCCCGGTTCTTCCCTCAAAAGTAATCAAAGGTGTAGGCGAATAATGGTATCATAGGAAATTTTCCTAACCTCGCTTCCACCTTTGTGTGATCTGATATATCATGGATTTTACCCCTTTTAGACCATGATATATGTCCTATTTATGGAGTCTTTACAGTATTTTAGAGTTTTTTAGATTCTTGTACAGGTTTAGGTACGTTTGGAGCTTAATTGGAGTTTTTGGAGGATTCCAGAGCATTTTGGGAGAAAAGGAGCAGAGTCATGCAGAGACGTTAGAAGTTTGGCATCCGTTGAAGGCCTTTCCCCCGATGGATTGAGCTCATATTTGTACACAAGATTGATCAATGGATTAACTTTCATTTGAAAGTTGAGGCCATTCCAACAGTGCGATAGAAAGTTATGTCAGTTTTTGTGAAGACAGTCCAGTCTGGCGAGCACAGTGTACTGGTGTCGACCGACACCAGTTCAGTATCGATCGACACCAACTTCAGACGGGAAAAAATGTGATTTTACAAGTTTAAATACTCTGCAACTTGGTCCAGAAGACTTTAATAATTACCAGAAACCCCAAAACATGTTTTAGCTTTATAATTAGGTTTTTCAGCCACTTTGGTGGCTACACTTTCATTACTCTTGATTCAACTTTGGTTTTTGGAAAGATAACTCTGAACTCCTATTTATTATTGATTTATTTGATGATCTATTCAATCATGTTGTTTTCATTCTCCATGTCTGAGTAGATCTACTTTAGGTTCAGGGTTCTCATAAGGGTTTTCTCTTAATGCTAGGTTGATTAGTTGATTAGGATTCACCATCTGAATTAGTTCTTCATCTTAGGTTGTGTTCAAAGCTAATTCTAGGTTGACGAATCTGGAATTTAGATCTTAGGATAGTTGATTAGGCACGAGAGTGCAATTAATTACCTGATAGAACCTTAGGTGAGAAAAATAACTATTCGCAAAGAGATTTGGTTTAGTTGTTTTGTGAACAAATCAAACCTGATTAAAAAGCTGATTTAGACTTTAGGATTCACAAAGAGATTTGGAATTCCTAGGATTTAGATTTAGATAGATTTCGCAACGAGAGTTGGTTAATTATATCTTAATGATTTGAATTCAAGAACCGCGCTAAATCTGAATCTTGTTAGTTAGTTTATCTGCATTCATTGATATCCTGAGAAATACCCTGAGCCTATCTTTCTCCCAATCGAATTACAACTTGTTTAATTTACGCATTGCTTTCAATTACATCTTTTGGTTTAGCTTAATTCGAATATATTTAATTTATTGTGTGATTTATGTGAGTCCTTGTGTTCGACCACTACATATACTGCAACTACTGCTTAGTACTTTTAGGGTATTAATTTGAGCATATCAAATTTGGCGCCGTTGCCGGGGACTCAATTTCGCTATTAGATTTTATATTAGAATTTTGACTAAATATGTTGATATCGATCGATACCAACCAGTATCGGTCGATACTCAACGTTTTTTTGTTTTGTTTTTTGATTTTTAGTTACTTACGTGTTCTTG
This sequence comes from Eutrema japonicum, assembly GCA_030161315.1. NCBI lineage: Eukaryota > Viridiplantae > Streptophyta > Magnoliopsida > Brassicales > Brassicaceae > Eutrema > Eutrema japonicum. Next base: position 39,258,035 of record BSQW01000005.1, read on the forward strand.
ACTCTTGCGTTTCAGGGAAGCGAATAAGCCAGCAGAGATGAACAGCCCAGTGATTTTTATTCAGGATGCTGCTGGAGCTTTGAGAGACCAAGAGGGTCAATTGTGCAATGCGAGAGGGCAGCGACTTGATGAAGTTGGAAATATCATTGTCCTTGCAGCTGCTGTGAATGTAGGGAATGTTGTAGTTGCTCGCGGTAGAACGATTGGTACATACAACAGGCCTGATCAGTTTTACGCCAATCGGTCAGCGATTCGCCCTCCTGCCTTTCAGAGGAATGACTTTGAGCTGAAACCTGCATACTTCACTCTTGTGGGTCAGCATCTTTTCCATGGTCTTTCTCATGAACACCCGATGGATCACATTGAGAGGTTTGAGGATTTGGTTACAAGCATCAAGTGCAATGGAGTGTCCTATGATTACCTCTTCTGCAAGCTCTTCCCATACTCTCTTGGTGGAGATGCAACCTACTGGCTGAAGCAGTTACCTACTGGGTCGCTGAATACCTGGGAAGAGACGAAGAAAGCCTTTCTGAACAACTTTTTCGATGATGCGAGATCCGAGGATCTCAGGAACAAGATCTCTCAGTTTTCTCAAGGACCAACAGAAGCACTCAAGGCTGCTTGGATTCGTTTCAAGTCATATCAGAGAGATTGTCCGCACCATGGGTTCACTCAGGTTCAGTTGCTGGGTACTTTCTTCGGAGGGATTGATTGGAGGTATCAGATGGCTCTAGATGCTGCGAGCAATTCAAATTTCTACCCAAGGTATCCTAACGATGCCTATGTGCTTATTGAGAACTTGGTTTCTAGCAATAGTACCAAGAATGCAGACGTGGAGCGCAAGAGGCAAGCTGGTAACTTGGATTGCAGTCAGATTGCTGAGGTGAATGCTAAGTTAGATTCAATGCACAATCTGTTGATGGGCAAGCAGCAGAAGGCTGTTCGTTTTGCTGAAAAGGATGGAGTGGCATTTTTAACCACATTGATGGAGTTGGATTTCAAGATCGAAGATATCAATGCCCACCCACACCACCCAGAACTTCTGAGAGCAAGTTTGAGTCTATGCTTGAACAGATTCTTCAAGGACAGCAGAAGATGACAGTATACCTCAATGGGAAGATGGACGCTATGTACACTGATCTGAATGGGAAAATTGAGTCTCTCAGTATTCATCAGAAGATGCTGGAAACTCAAATAGCAGAGATTTCGGACACCACCCGTGTGTCGACTGATACTACCTTGTATCGATCGACACACGTCCAAGGTTCTGCCAGAGACGATTCCAGAGAGCAAGCATCGATCGACACCACTTCACGTATCGAACGATACCGACCTGAAAAAACGACACATGAGCCTTGTATCGATCGATACCCTACTTGTGTCGATCGACACCCCTCGCAGTCTGAAACGGAAATTGTAAAGAAGCCAGAGATGGTTGAGGAACGTGTCTACAAGCCTAAGATTCCATACCCTCGATTACCCAAACACCTCAGAGACCCCATTTCTCCAAAGCAGCTGCATGGCTTTGAGAAGATGGTATGACGGATTCCCCTCACACAGACTTTTGAAGAAGCTCTCGAGTACATGCCTCTGCTGAGTCACTTCCGAGATTGCAGAGAAACTGAGGACGAGATTAAGGCACTCTTCCTCGAAGCCAGAAGCAAGTCACTACCGCTGAGGCAGTTGACCAAGAGGGAAGACACATGGATATTTTCAGTTCCATGCTCTATCTCTGGAGTTGAATTCAAAGAGTCTCTCGTTGACTCAGGGGCTAGCGGCAATGTCATGTCAAAGGCAATTGCAGAGAGATTGGGAGCTCTTATTCGATCTCCCAAGTCATCCATCACATATGCGAACAGTTCCACCTCACTTCCATATGGTACAATCCCTGATTTGCTGGTTAACGTAGGAGATTGTCTGGTTCCTACTGATTTTCAGGTTGTGGAGATGAGCGTACAATCTCGTACGCAATTGATTCTTGGAAGACCGTTCATGGCTACGGTTGGCGCCATTATGGACACACCCAGCAAGCACATCTCGTTCTCATACATTGACAAGGAGGTGTACTACAAAGCCATCCCTAGAGAAACTCCCACACATATCTCTTGCATCACCGTTATTCCAGGAGAGACGTTGGTAGTTGATCTTTTGGAAGAGCCTCCTGACGGGCCTAATACCATCGACGTTCTAGATAATCCTTCTGTCATCACCAAGAAAGACGTCCACACAGCTAAGGCACAGAAGAAGGTGCAGAGCAAAGAAGTGAAGGATGCTACACATGTAACTTTAATCCCTCAGAAGTGTGATGGGGATTCGATTGAATACAAGGTGAAGTACAAAGAAACTTCGAGACCATTCTCTAAAGCTCAAGTTATTCTCACTTCGGAGCTGAAAGAGAAAGGACAGGAGTTTTTGGAGCGCATGATGAGCAGAATTCTGGAGCTGGCGATGTCTGATTGTGGAGTTTGTTTTAGCGCAAGTTCTCATTCTTCTCCTGACTGATCGTCCGTAAAGTCAAGCTCGTGACGTAAAAAAAGCTCTTGGTGGGAGGCAACCTACTGGTGAGTCTGTACATAAATCTTATATTTTTGTTTTTATTTTTGGATTTGTGTCTTGTGTCTTAACGTGAAGCAGATATAGAGGAGGAGTATCTACCGACACCAGTCCGTGTCGATCGATACCACGCGGAGAAAGAGCAGAAATTGGCCAACAAGTGTCGATCGATACCCTTCAGTATCGACCGACACCGTGCGGGCAGCAAACTCCGCTCGATCCTTCTCTCGCTGATGATTTTGATGCTGATGCCGATTCTGAGGCGACAGAGGATTAGTCATCTTCTGTTTTCACGTTTGTTTTTCTTTTGAACCTATGTCAGCTTTGTTTTTGCATTTGAACTCATGGATTTATGCTTGATTATCTTGTTGATATTAACATGTTTTTGAGTGTTCCTGATAGTGCTAACTTCTAACACTTTGGATCACTTTCCCTGGGTTAAGCAACTCGATACCACTGATTCGAAATCAGTGTGTCGACACCCCACGCGAATGAGAAAGTTCATCCTATCGACTTAAGCCAGGTATCGCTCGATACCAGGCCGTGTGTCGGTCGATACTCTAGGCTAGACTAAGGTCTCTCTCTTCTGTCAACGGGATAAGATGGAGGTTGCTGGTGGGGAGATGTGAACCACAAGAGAGGCGACGGTCTCTTGATACTTCAAGGGGTTTCCCTAAGGATCGGACTCACTCACGATCTAAAGAGAGAAAACGTTTTTGTGAAGAACAAAAACTCGAAAATAACCAAGAAAATTTGTATTGTCTGCGTGAATGAGAAAGACAAAGCCTTAGGGTTTTTAAAGAGAGCTCACGCCCCCAAAGAAAAGAAATAAACCGAAAAGGAAATAACAAGACGGGTCCTTAACAATTTAGGCCCGTTTACAAAAATAATTAAAAGACTAAGAGAAATAGAAGTGAGGCCTCGTGTAGCTGGTCTTCATGGGCTTACAGAGAGTCATTAATTGGGCCAATAATATTGCAAGCCGTTTGGCCTCGGTAAAAACTCATCTTCACAAAACCCAATGGGATAAAAACGAAGGTTGGGAAAAGAGCACCAAACTACTTACAAACCCAACTAATGACCTTCCTTGGGCCTAAGTCATCTCTGGTGAATTGAAATCGACCATAGATAAGTGGGCCACGAGCCTGGGCTTGATGAGTGGCCACTTAATGTTATCGGGCAGCAAAGGATCCAACCGATATGTCTTCAGTGTTTGTACGTTCTGGTCCGAATGGTAAGGATTCTTGGGCTGATCTTTAGTGTTCTGGAAACTAGACTCAAAGAGCTTCAAATCCATATGTGTATCACCTTCTAGATCGTCCGGGATTATGAGTGGATCCTGCTTCAAAGTATCGGCTCAATAACTGCTCGCAAACGGGCTTAGCGGACTAGTGTCCGTCTTGAAGAAACCTTCTTGTCTAAGCTGGTCCATGAACATGTTGAACTTTTTTTCCATGTCCCTGCTCCTGGTTCTAGTCACTGGTTCACTTGGTACTAGTGGTGCTTGTATGACTTGGGTCGTTGACTCGATGTCCTCATCACTCCCTCCCTCTTCATGAGGTTTTGACCCCAAAACATCATCACCTGCATCAAAACGAGCTAAGTCAGAAACATTGAATGTAGCAGACACCTTAAGCTCACCTGGGAGCTCGAGCTTGTAGGCATTGTCATTGATTTTCTCCAAGATTTTGAATGGGCCGTCTCCGCGAGGGGATAGCTTTGATTTGCGTTTGTCCGGGAATCGCTCCGGTCTCATGTGCAACCACACCCATTCTCCAACTTCAAAAGACACGTGCTTCCTGCCCTTGTTGGCATTCTTCACACGTAGGGCATTGGTTCTTTCGAGCTGATCTTTGACCGATTGGTGTAGCTTTTTCACGTCTGCGGCCTTCTTGGCTCCATCGAGGTTTAAGAGCTCCGTTTGAGGTAGAGGCTTAAGATCCAATGGCGTATGTGGATTAAATCCATATGCAACCTGAAAAGGAGACACATGAGTAGCACTATGGACAACTCTATTATAAGAAAACTCGACAAAAGGTAGAGCTTCAAGCCAAGTTTTAAGATTTCTCCATATTGTTGCTCGAAGCAACGTTCCAAGTGTACGGTTAACGACTTCAGTTTGGCCATCGGTTTGTGGATGGCAGGTCGTGGAGAAGAGCAGCTTGGTTCCTAGCTTCTTCCAGAGGGTTCTCCAAAAGTGGCTCAAGAACTTGGTGTCGCGATCTGAGACGATCGTCCTAGGTACTCCATGTAGTCGGACAATCTCTTTGAAAAAGAGGTCCGCGGTTTGTGTAGCATCGTTTGTCTTGGCACATGGAATGAAGTGTGCCATCTTTGAGAACCGATCCACCACGACAAAGATGGAGTCCTTGTGTCTGATCTTAGGCAAACCTAACACAAATTCCATAGAAATATCACTCAATGGTAAAGTAGGAATCGGTAAAGGAAGATACAAACCGTGCGGGTGAACCCGAGACTTGGCTTTCTTGCAAGTGATACATCTTGCACATAAAGTTTCGACCGACTTCTTTAGGTGTGGCCAAAAGAAGTGTTCTTTCAGCATGGCAAGAGTCTTCTCAATGCCAAAATGACCCATGAGGCCTCCTCCATGAGCTTCTCGGACTATAAGCTCTCGTAACGAACATTGCGGGATGCATAGGCGTTTATCTTTAAAAAGATAACCGTCATGGACATAGTAAGAAGTGTGGGCTCCCTTTCCATAGTTCTTGTATATCTCTGCAAAATCAATATCATATTCATATAATGGAATAATCATTTCAAATCCAAGAACCTTGGCTTCCATGGTCGATATTAGCGCATATCTCCGAGATAGGGCATCGGCCACCACATTATCTTTTCCCTTCTTGTACTTGATCACATAGGGAAACGTCTCTATAAACTCCAGCCACTTAGCATATCTTCTCTTGAGGTTAGTCTGACCCCTAAGATGCTTCAAAGTCTCATGGTCCGTGTGGATGACACACTCCTTCGATAGTAGGTAATGTTGCCACGTCTCCATTGCTAGGACTAAGGCGTAGAGCTCCTTGTAATAAGTAGGATAGTTGAGAGTGGCTCCACTAAGTTTCTCACTGAAGTAAGCAACAGGTTTGCCTCCTTGAGTAAGCACAGCACCGATCCCTAAACCTGAGGCATCACACTCAATTTCAAATGTTTTAGAGAAATCGGGTAAAGTTAAAACGGGAGCATGAGACAAACGATCCTTTAGGCATTTGAAGGCCTCTTCCTGGGTGTCTCCCCACTTAAATGCCACGTCCTTCTTGATGATGGCAGTTAGAGGTGCAGCAAGGGTGCTGAAGTCCTTCACGAACCATCGGTAAAAGCTAGCCAAGCCGTGAAAGCTTCGAACTTGGCTAACGGTTGTTGGCGTAGGCCATTCTTGGATGGCTTGGACCTTCTCCTGGTCTACTCTAAGTCCATGTGAACTCACAACAAAGCTTAAAAACACAAGCTCATTAGCGCAAAATGTGCACTTCTTCAAGTTGGCGTAAAGACCATCTCGTTGAAGCGTCTTAAGAATTTGTTCTAAATGAGATAAATGTTCAGCTAGAGTTCGACTATAAATGAGAATATCATCGAAGTATACCACTACAAACTTATAGTAGGGTCTAAGAACCTCATTCATGAGTCGCATGAAGGTACTTGGCGCGTTAGTTAGCCTGAAAGGCATAACTAGCCATTCGTAGAGGCCTTGCTTCGTCTTGAAGGCCGTCTTCCATTCGTCACCTTCTCTCATTCGTACTTGGTGGTATCCACTCCTGAGATCAATCTTGGAAAATAAATTAGAACCAGAAAGCTCATCGAGCATGTCATCTAACCTTGGTATCGGATGTCGGTATTTGATCGTTATATTGTTTATCGCGCGACAATCCACGCACATCCTCCACGTCCCATCCTTTTTTGGCACCAAAAGGACTGGCACGGCACATGGACTAAGGTTCTCACGAACATATCCCTTGTCCATAAGTTCTCTCACTTGCTTCTCTAGTTCCTTGGCCTCGTCCGGGTTAACGCGATATGCGGCTAGATTGGGTAATGGGGTTCCGGGCACAAAATCGATATGGTGCTCTATTCCTCTTATAGGAGGTAAGCCCGAAGGTATCTCATCAGGAAAAACATCAGCAAATCGGTCCAAGAGTTGAGTAACGTCAGTAGGAAGCTGTTGCTCCAACGCCCTAGAACCTGCACTTAAAGTCTCCTTAAAGATCATTAGTAATACCGGTTCTTTGCAAGTGATTACCTTATAAATATAACTGGACTTGATAAACAAATTTTTCCTGGTCGATGCATCTTTTTCTTTTAACATTTTAACTTGTAATTCGTGTACTTGAGTAGGTGTAAGAGGTGTTAAATTATACTTCTTTTATCATGCACAAACGAATACATGTTACTTCGGCCATGGTGAATGGCGTCCTTGTCAAACTGCCAAGGTCTACCAAGAAGAATATGGCCAGCTTGCATAGGAACAACATCACACACAACTTCATCCGAGTACTTGCCCACATTGAATGGTACGAGCACTTGGTCCGTGACGCATAATTCAGCCTTATCGTTTAACCATCTTAGCTTATATGGGTGAGGGGGGTTAGCAAGTTCTAGACAGAGCTTAGTGACCATGTAGTCACTTGATACATTGGTACACGACCGTCCATCAATTACCAAATTATATACCTTGCCCCGGATGGAACATCTTGTATGAAAGATGTTGTCTCTTTGGGCTATCTCGTCGGGATGAACCGTGAGGTTCAAGGCTCGTCTTATGACCAGAGACTCACCATATTCAGCCTCACAATCTACTTCTTCAGTGGCTGCTTCGGTCATTTGCACATCGGCCTCATCTTGAGACTCGTACTCACCCGAATCCAACATGATCATAACTCGGGGATTTGGGCATTCTCTAGCCATGTTTCCTCTTCCTTTGCACTTAAAACATGTTATGTCACGAGTTCTAGAAGTACTTGGGTTAGAAAACTTACCTTGATTAGGCTCAGAGGCCTTAGAAGTGAACCTAGGGTCGATTTCGACCGACTTGCCCTTCTCCGCGGCCTTAGATGGAAAGCTGGTTGGAGTTTGGGTCTTGGCTCTGTTCTGGTCCCATGTTTGGTTACTCCATGTCCGTCCAGTAGCATAGGACTTCTTCTTCAAGTGTTGCTCAGCTTGAATGGCATGGTGTACGATGTCCTTCAAGTCGTGGTATGGAAGCTTCTCCACTTTGTGACTTAGTCGTTCGTTGAGTCCGTCTAAGAACTGAGCCATGAGTGTCTCAGTGTCTTCATCCAGCTCCAAACGGTTTCTAAGATGTTCAAACTCTTCAAAGTATTCCTCCACGCTCCTGGTTCCTTGGGATAATTTTCGGAACCTCTTTTGAAGATCTCGATGATAATAGCTCGGAACATATCGCTTCTTCATGAGCTGTCTCATCTCTCGCCAAGTACTGACCTGAGGTGATTGGCTCCTTCTTCTGTCAGCTACCTCACAATCCCACCATGAGAGAGCATGGTCAGTGAGTTGAGCAACGACCAAAGCCAGCCTTCTTTGCTCGTTGTAGTCGTAGTACACGAAGATATGCTCCATGCGTTGCTCCCACTCCAAATAAGCCTCGGGATCAACTCTTCCAGCAAACGTAGGTGCCTTAAGCTTCATGTCCTGGGAGTGTTGGTGCCTTGGGAAGTCACCTTCGGCCTCCTCAAAGACGTCTGGTCTCGGTCCTCTTCTCCTTACTCGCGGCTGTTCCTCCATCGGAACATCGTCCGGATCTTCGCCTAGGTTATTGGCTCGTCGTTGTGCTCTTGGTAGAGGATTGTTGTTCGCGTGAGGCTGCTCCCTCTGGTCCAGCCTTTGGACTACGCTCTGGAGCTGTTGTTGCATAGCCGTGATTGCTTGCATGAGAATGGCATTAGGGTCTTGCGGTGCAACATTGTTTTCCATTGTTTCTCCTTGCAAAAAAAATTTAACAAAGTGTATCAGTGGAGCTTCAAGAAAAATCGAGAAAGACAAGTAATAAGGTAAGAAAAAAAAAATTTCTTAAATCTAAAAGGAAAAATTCTAAACTAGAATACTCTCTTTTTTTTTTTAACAACTTAATAAAAAGGAATTAACAAAATCGAAATTTTTTTTTTTTTTTTGACTAATCTTGCTAAGGTACACAAAGAAATAGACACAAAAGAATTAGGGTTCTTCTATTGTTTTTTTTTTTTTGAATCTAGCAACCTAGACAAGAACAAAACAAATACAGAAAATTAAAAGATGATAAGGGAACGTTTACACCTTAGATTCAGGAGCTTTTGAAGCTCTGATACCAAAATGATACGTGCTCAAGTGTTGAAGAAGCTGGACTAAGGTCTCTCTCTTCTGTCAACGGGATAAGATGGAGGTTGCTGGTGGGGCGATATGAACCACAAGAGAGGCGACGGTCTCTTGATACTTCAAGGGGTTTCCCTAAGGATCGGACTCACTCACGATCTAAAGAGAGAAAACGTTTTTGTGAAGAACAAAAACTCGAAAATAACCAAGAAAATTCTTATTGTCTGCGTGACTGAGAAAGACAAAGCCTTAGGGTTTTTAAAGAGAGCTCACGCCCCCAAAGAAAAGAAATAAACCGAAAAGGAAATAACAAGACGGGTCCTTAACAATTTAGGCCCGTTTACAAAAATAATTAAAAGACTAAGAGAAATAGAAGTGAGGCCTCGTGTAGCTGGTCTTCATGGGCTTACAGAGAGTCATTAATTGGGCCAATAATATTGCAAGCCGTTTGGCCTCGGTAAAAACCCATCTTCGCAAAACCCAATGGGATAAAAATGAAGGTTGGGAAAAGAGCACCAAACGACTTACAAACCCAACTAATGACCTTCCTTGGGCCTAAGTCATCTCTGGTGAAGTGAAATCGACCATAGATAAGTGGGCCACGAGCCTGGGCTTGATGAGTGGCCACTTAGTGTTATCGGCCAGAAAAGGATCCAGCCGATATGTCTTCAGTGTTTGGACGTTCTGGTCCGAATGGTAAGGATTATTGGGCTGATCTTTAGTGTTCTGGAAACTAAACTCAAAGAGCTTCAAATCCATATGTGGATCACCTTCTGGATCATCCGGGATCATGAGTGGATCCTGCTTCAAAGTATCGGCCCAATAACTGCTCGCAAATGGGCTTAGCGGACTAGTGTCCGTCTTAAAGAAACCTTCTTGTCTAAGCTGGTCCATGAACATGTTGAACTTCTTTTCCATGTCCCTACTCCTGGTTCTAGTCACTGGTCCACATGGTACTAGTGGTGCTTGTATGACTTGGGTCGTTGACTCGATGTCCTCATCAGTAACGTGGGGTCAAGGTTGTTAATCGGATTCCGTGATCTCCGCAGAGCTCGAGGAACTTATTTGAGATGAACTATGAACCGTTGTCGGTTACAATCTCATATGGGACTCCGTGCCGGCAGACTACGTTTTGCCATACGAATTCATGTACATGGTTTGCTTTAATTTGCTGGAAAGCTCCTGCCTCCACCCATTTGGTGAAGTAGTCAGTGAGGACGAGTAAGAAGCGACACCTTCTTTTGCCCGAGATTACCATGGGCCCTACTATATCCATTGACCACCTCATAAAGGGGTATTGAGATGAGATGGAAGATAAGTTTTCAGTAGGTTGATGCAATGTGGGAGCATGCCGTTGGCATTTGTCGCATGCTTTGGAATGTTCTTCGCAGTCAGTGACCAAGGTGGGCCAAAAGTATCCTTGCCTTTTTATCCTGATAGCTAATGCCCTTCCTCCTGAGTGGCTGCCACATGAGCTTCCGTGTATTTTTGATAATATCGTAAAAGTTTCGAGCCCGTGGACGTATACTAGGTAGGGGCCGTTTACACTTTGTTTGTAAAGGCGGGGGTTGATTATACAATATCTTGAAGCTATGTTTTGAACTTGCGTGCTTCCCACTTGCTGGAGGGAGCCTCTCCCCCCTCAATATATTGTATAATTGATACTCGCCAGTCAGCTCTTGCGATCATTAGTTTTTTGCGGAGGGTAACATACCTGGCGTCAAGCGAGGCTAGCTCCGGGTCTTCAGCTTCTCCTACTACGGTAGGGAGGTCGCCCGTTATTGGGACTACTATTATATCCAACTCCATATCGTCATTGTCTATTTCCATTAAATCCTCGATGTTTTATCGATTTTAATACGTGGTTTTTCAATTCCTTCCACTTGAATCACTCTTTTTACAAGTGGATTCGAGGTCGATGCCAGAGCTGCCAGTGCGTCTGCGATCGTGTTCTCACCCCGCAGTATTCGCGTCAGGGTGAAAACTTCGAATTATGTAAGTAGCTCATGAACTATGGCCAGATATGATTCCATCCTGCTATCTCTGGCTTCGTATTCTCCATGGAACTGGCTTGTAATGAGCTGGGAATCGCTGAATGCATTCAAGTTATGTATTCCTATTCCAGCTGCGAGTCGGAGTTCTGCTATTAAGGCCTCGTACTCGGCTTCGTTGTTCGATGATGAGAATCCGAGTCTAAAGGACTGTTCCACGACCTTATTGGCGGGGACACTAGGTGGATTCCAACACCTGCCCCTTGTTTCGAGGAGGCTTCATCGACATAAAGCTGCCAGGTCTCGGCGCTTGTTCCGGTCACCTGGCTGTTAGCTGCGAGCTCGATGATGAAATCAGCTAGTACTTGTGCTTTGGCGCTAGTCCGAGGTCGATATTCGATATCGTACTCACTCAGCTCGATGGCCCATTTGGCTAGCCTGCCAGACTGGCTGGGGATGTGCAATACTGTGCGTAATGGCTGTGTTGTCATTACTATGATAGGGTGTGACTGAAAATACGGCATGAGCTTGCGAGCTGAGATTAATACTGCCAGAGCCAGTTTTTCCATTCGTGGGTACCTAGCTTCAGCGTCTATTAGGGATTTACTCACGTAGTAGATTGGTTTCTGCTCAGCTCATTCTTCTCTTATGAGGACGCCACTTACTGCGGCCTCGGAGATCACTACGTATAGGTAAAGGGGCTCTCCCTCAATTGGTTTTGACAAAATGGGGGGCTCGGAGAGGTACGCCTTTAGTTGCTTAAAGGCCTCCTCCCACTTGTCATCCCATATGAACTTTTTGTTTTCCTTTAGTAATTGGTAAAAAGGGAGACATTTATCGGCCGACCTGGAAATAAATCGATTTAATGCGGTAATGCGGCCTGTCAGCCTTTGCACCTCTTTTACCGAGCTCGGAGGTTGCATTTCCAAGAACGCACTGATTTGTTTGGGGTTTTCTTCTATTCCTCTTTGCGTCACTATGTAACCTAGGAATTCGCCTGAATAGACCCCAAAGGTGCACTTTGAAGGATTAAGTTTCATCCGATACTTGTTTAGTAAGGTGAAACATTCCCCCAACTGGCTTATGTGATCTTCCTCTTTCAGAGACTTAACCAACATTTCGTCAATGTAGACTTCCATTGACTTACCCACGAGGCTGGCAAACATCTTGTTCATAAGTCTTTGGTAGGTTGCTTCCGCGTTTTTAAGTCCAAATGGCATCACTTTATAGCAGTACGTTCCACGTTCCGTTATGAAAGATGTTTTATCTTGGTCCTCAGGGTTCATTTGTATATGATTATTTCCTGAGAACGCATCCATAAAGCTGAGGAGCTGGTGCCCTGCGGTAGCTTCCACCAGCTGGTCGATGTGAGGTAGTGGGAAGCTATCCTTAGGACATGCTTTGTTTAGATCTGTAAAATCCATGCATACTCGCCAGGTGCCATTTTCTTCTTTACTACGACCGGATTTGCTAGCCAGTCAAGGTATTTTACCTCCTTGATGAATCTGACGTTTATCAACCTGGTGACCTCACTATTAACAGCCTCGGTCTTGTCAGGTCCAAATTTCTGACGCTTTTGACGTACTGATTTGGATCCACGTTGAGCTCATGTGGAATGATGTTTAGATCGATTCCGGGCATATCAGCTGTTGTCCATGCGAATGAGCCAGAATTTTCTTTGAGTAATGTTATTAATTGGTCCTTTTGAGCCTTGGAGAGTTCGGACCCAATTCCTACTTTCTGGTTAGGGTGAGACTCGTTTACCACAATTTTCTCGATAAAGTCTTTGCGAGGTCCGATGAAGCATGGACCACTTTTCTTTTTAACTAGGTGGTATGCGAGCTCATCTTTACGTTGTATTTGGTATATAGTACTTTCCTTTGCGATCTGGAAACCTGCCATGTAGCACATTCTGGATTCCTTTTGACTCCCCTTAACCGTTGCGATTCCGTGCTGGGTAGGGAATTTTATGCATTGATGGTATGTTGAGGATACAGTCCTCATTGAATGTATCCAGGTTCTTCCCAGGATGGCATTGAATGGGGCTTGCATGTCTATCACCGTGAATTCGACCATCCTTCTTACTCCGGCTGCTATTACAGTGAGTTTTATCGTTCCGAGGGATAGCGTGTTTTTCCCGGAAAAGCCGGTTAACACCATCTTATTCTCTTCGATTTCGTGATCCGGTATATCCATTTCCCTAAGGACGCTTAGGAGGATGAGTTCTACAGAGCTCCCCGTGTCCACGAGCATCTTAGTGAGCTCATATTCGCCCACTTCTAGCATGATTAAGAGAGCATCATCATGTGGGAAATCTAGTTCAGCGACCTCACTTTCCCAGAACAAAATTTGTGTGTCAGGTCCCTTGAACAGGGTCTTATCACGTGTGTCGGTACTTACGCTTCGTTGATGTTTCTTATTGAGTTTACGGAGTTGCGACATAGCTGGGATCCTCCATGAATATAGTTAATTCTTTTCTTCGTACTGGGAGGAGGCATATATGTTTCCCTGTCTTAGGGGGGATCTCGCCTCGTCGCCTCCTCGGCTGAACGTTCTCGCTTACGATCATCCTCGGATGAGCGATCCCGCCTTTCATCGTCTCGAGATGGGTAATAGTTCTTCCTCGGAGGAGGTTTCTCCAGTTCGATTTTACCCAGCTTTCATGCTGCGAATTTGTCGGCGAGCTGCTCCTTCACCTCATGGCGTTCTTGGGTCGAGTGGCCCTTGATTTTGTGGAAATCACACCACTTGCTGGGATCGTAAGGCTTGAATCTATTACGAGGTGGGCTTCCCACTGAGTATGAATGTATCCCCTGGTCCTTGGGAGTTGGTTATCTGGGCTTGCTTAGTCGAGGTTGCGGGTGCATGCTGCTTTGGTTGAGCTGCACTCGCTTCTTCGAGAATAATCCAGTGCGAAGCGCGGTGTAATGTATCATCTAGTGATACGGGCTCCCGAACTGTGAGCTCCTCAAAGAATTTTGAGGTTTTTATCAGTCCGTTTTGGAGGGCTTTCGGGGCCGTTGGGTTATGTAGATCGGCGATTTTTGCTTTGACGGCTTTAAAGCTGTCAATATACTTTCGTAGTGAGTCAACTGGTTTTTGAGTAAGTACCCACTGTGAGAGCAGAATCTCACAACCTCAATCCTTGGCATTTTCAGGTTGTATGGACTTAGAAGAACTTAGAGAAAATGAGAGAAAAATGTATATTATTATTATTGCCAAGAATTCGGTCTTTTTCATTATTCTTGATATTCTCTACTTATACATACGTTCTCAGAACGTAACCGCTAATTCAAATGTACGTAATTGAATTCTGACTTTAAATTTGCGATCTAAGAATTTATTGTTGAGCTTGATCCTGGGGTTTTGCGTTTAATGTGTTTGACTTTGCTTCTTGCGAGCTCCCTTTCCCACGATCTCTTCTTTTCCTGCATACTCAGCTCCTTCCCAGGTCGCGAGTTTGTTCTTGCGAGGCTTTTCAGTAAGCCGGCTTGATTCCAGGTCCGTTCACTCGAGCTGGGCTTTAGGTGTGGAATTTGGGCCCAACAGTTGCCCCCAGTATCGTTAATGATTTATCACTGAGGATACGGAGCTGCGATCTCGGGATTTAATTGATCACCCAGCTGGCACGACCTCGCAATCTCGGGCTTTTGATTGATTTCCAGCTTGCTTGCAGGGCGAGTTTGTAGGGATCATGTAGCGTCATCACAACTTTTAAGGGATGTGACAGGACGAGTGGGTGAGTGGATATAAATGAGTGGTTCTCGTCGCTTTGTCTTCCCACGCCGCCTCAACTCCCCTTTACCGAGGTAATAATGTCTTTTCGATTTTTCTTTTCTTTTTTTTATTATTATTTTTACTCCATTGATTGAACTGTCTTTACCTCATCCTCACTTTTACTCGAGATATTCTTTTGTGAAAGTTCAGCTTCCATTGTTTCAGTTTGAATTTCCTCCTTCTTCAGACTCGATTTTCTTTCCCCTCTTTTTTCCTTGCAATGGCTTCTACCTCTCAGTTGGATGCTCCTCCTCCCCTTGCCGAGCGGTTCGATTCTCATTCGAAGAGCACGATTTCGGCTGCTGAGCTTGCGAATATCTCTTCCTTATGTGGACTTTATATCGGCGATCTGCTCATCCCGCCGGATGATGGTTCCCCGGAGAATCCCCCGGAGGGTTATGTATATGGTTATGCTGCTTTCTTCCTGAGATGTCGCCTTATTTTTCCCATCCCAGCAGCTATCTCTAATATTGTTAGCGACCTCGGACTTGCCATCCCGCAGCTTATGCCCTGTGCGATGAGGTCCCTTGTTGCACTTTGGGTGCGTTCTAAGGAATCTGGGGTTGTATTTGACATCGAGGTCTTTCGCCAACTCTTCAATGTCAAAGGGAACTCTCACCTTCGCGGGACCTACTACTTTCCGGCGAAGGTCAATCGATCCGTTTTTAGATTTAATGTGAGGGATGACAAGTGGTGGGAGCAGTGGTTCTATTTCAGAATTTCCAGCAGATCCGTTGAGGGCGAGTCGGTGCTCCGACATTCCTGGGCCCAGATCACTGGTCAGCGTGATCTCCCAGATGTTGACTTGAGCATCCCTTCTGGAAAATTTAATCGGTTGTTTTTTTATATATATTCCAATGTGGTGATCCTTTTTCTTTTGTGCAGAATCGATTGATTCTTCAAAGACAGTAACAGCTGAGGTCCAGCGGCTTGTCGACCTCGTCAAGGGCGACGGCTCCGACTGGAAGGGTTTCTCCCTTGACAGAATTCAGCAAGCTCGTGATCGCCGAGCTCCCGGGTTATCCGTCGCATCCGCTTTTCGGCTAATAGTTTGGGTGGATTTATGTCTCTATCTCTTTAGATTTAAGAATTATTTCTTTGCTTAAATCTTTTTTGTTTGACTCCGCAGATTCTCCGAATCCGTCCCCCCTACTTCAAATTCAGGCTCCGGCTCCCGATCCATCTATCATTCCTAGGCTCGAGGCTGTTGCTAAAGATCTAGCTCGGGCTGAGATTGATCCCCTGGCTGGTTCCCAGGTGCCAGCTACTGCCCCTGCTACTTCCCAGGTTGATCTTACTCGTAGCGAGAGCTCCACCGAATCCAGCAAGATGGTTCCTCCCAAGAAGCAGCAGCGCCTTTCTTACAGAGAGAGGATGCGATTGCCCCCTGCCCCGATGCCAGCCGGTGCTCTTGATAAGAGGGTAAAAGAGGCTCTCGATAAGTCCGTTCGTGCTGAGACTCCACAGCGAGAGGAGGTTGAAAAAGATGATCATTGCGAGCCTGAAGCTGATCATGGTGGTGGTGTTCCGCCAAAGGGTGGTGAAGCCGAGGTTCCCCAACATGATGTTCGAGCTAGGTATCCTCAAAAGTCAGCTTCCAGGGTGTCTTCTAGAGAGCCGAGTCATTCCGCCAAGCATCAATCCCGCTCCAAGCGCTCTCGTGGTGATGGGTTTGATGGCGAGGAGACATCAAGGAGGCATGTGGTACCTCGTTCTCAGGGTAGTGGAGGTGTTTCTCCGAATGCCTTTAGGTTCGACTTTGATGGACCTGAGGCGATTGTTGAGAATAACTCCCAGCTTGCAAATCTCTTTAGGCGTGTTAGACCTTCGTCCTGCTTCCTGCCATCTCTTAGGAACATGGAAAAGCCTGAGGGCTATGTTCAGTTCGCAAGTGCGATGGGCCAGGTAATTTCTGCTGACTTCGCTTTGGTCCTTAGTAGGATATTTTTCTCTGCTGAATTTTTATGTTTCCTTCCCAGGCTGTTTCCGCCGCTAATGAGCTGATTACTTCCTTTGAGCAAGATATTCGTTCTGCTACCCATCCCGAGGAGGTGGAGAGTGCAGCTAAGACCATTGCAGACCTCGTCACCGAAAGGGACGAGTTGATGAGGAGACTCACTCGGAACTAGGAGGGGATAGGCGAGGTTGCTCTTCTGGAGGGCCAGGTTAAGGACCAAGTTGTTTTGGCCAAGAGATGGGAAGATTCTGCCCGAGAGGCTCTAGCTCGGGTTTCTGTGTTGTAGAAATCAAACGAGGACTTGAAGGTGGATCTTCGTGTCGCCGAGGGGCGAGTTGGAGCTGCTGAGGTTGGTTTGCGTTCAGCTAGTGAGAACATAGTGGACTTGAGGGTCCAAATTGAGAAGGTTACTGAAGACTCGAAGAAGCTCGCCAAGAGGCAAAAAGAGATGGTGAGGAAAGTTGAAAAGGCCGCAAGGAAGGAGATATCCAAACAGTACCGCGCCATTCTTTCGGGGATAAAGGATAAATGGGAGAAGAAGAAGATCGAGGTTGATACCGAGACTCAGGTTATGGAGTGTAAATCCAATATTATTCTTCTTGATGACATTATCCATCAAACCATCAATGATTTTGAGGCTGAAAAGAAGAGCATTCAGGTTGAGAAGCTGAGGTTGGACGCTGAGCTTGCCATCGTCCAGGTATTAGATTTTTCCTTGGGTAAAATTGATATTCCTCAGATATCCGATGACTCGGTTACGTTGCCTGCTGGGCCAAGCGCACAATTGAATGATCAGCTGGACATTGGTTCTCAGGAGCTTAGGAAGGATTTCCCGCTGCCCTTGAATCAACCTGCCCCGGAGGATAAACCAACTGATCCCACTTGTTAGAGATACTTTGACTGCTTTCGTTTCTTGCTGTTCTTTTTGAATTTAGTGCCTGGGGAGGCCTTTAAACCCTTTTCCGGTTTGTTTGTTGAACTTGTTTATGCCTTAGTGGGCTTTTGGTTTGAACTTATGCTCCTTTGAGGAGGCTTTATTTATTTTGGTGATTTAAAAAATCTTTCTTTTTATGGTTGTTCATGTTTTTTGCCATTTAGAGGTTGTGTTTTTAGATCAAAGGCAGTTTTTCAGCCAAGGATCCAGGTCGTTTAGAGACCTTATTCACAGGTCATTTAGAGACCTCGGGAGCTGACTAGAGGATTTAAAGACGCAAGGTCGAAGCCGTTTAGAGGCATGCGTGTAACCTAAATAGTTTAGACGTAGAGGTTGTTGTCATTTAGAGACTAGGAAGGTTGTGACTCTGCAATTTAGACGCAAAGTCGAGTCGTGCTAGCTGGTAGCACGCTCTAGCTCGTAAGGCTGTTCACTTATAGAGTAAAGCTTTTTGCTCGTAGATGGTAGCTGAGAAGTCTCAGGCTGTTTTTTTTTTACAGTCTCGAGGAAGAAGATTTTTTATTTTAATAGCTGCACCCTTGTGAGGTTGCCTACGTACCCTGAGGAGGGATCAAGCCTTTTCGTAGTTCGATTTTTACAAATGTCTTTTTAATGATAGTACTTCTTTAAATTCATGGCATTCCATGAGTTCCTTTCAGGCGTATTATCGGCACCCTGGTGAGCTTGTATACGCCGTCTTTTACTATCTCGGAAATCCGGTATGGACCTTCCCAGTTGGTGCCTAGTTTTCCAGCGTTTCTATTCCTTGTGTTCTCGTATGTTTTTCGTAGGACGAGCTCGCCAACTCAAAATCTTCGTTGTTTGACCTTTGAATTATAGTAGCGTGCTGCCGCATGTTGATAATTTTGAAGGTTTACGAGAGCTCGGTCTAGACGTTCATTGATAACATCGAGGTGGTAGAGAAGCATTTCGTTGTTCAGTTCCTCGTTTATGGGACATATATCTATTCTCAGGCTGGGAACTGCGACCTCAGCGGGAACCACAGCCTCGATTCCGT
This sequence comes from Eutrema japonicum, assembly GCA_030161315.1. Taxonomy (NCBI): domain Eukaryota; kingdom Viridiplantae; phylum Streptophyta; class Magnoliopsida; order Brassicales; family Brassicaceae; genus Eutrema; species Eutrema japonicum. Next base: position 39,276,586 of record BSQW01000005.1, read on the forward strand.
AAGCTAAGGAGAACGGTATTTCTGAGGTTGCCTTGCGAGGTGAGGTCCGACAGGCCCACAGCACTCCAGGGAGCTCGTCGGACCACCTTTGTTTTTTAGCATCCAGTCGCTTTTTGAGATTGCTCAGTATTAGCTTGTTTGTTGCCTTAGCCTGCCCGTTACCGTGAGGATAACGTGGGGTCGAGGTTGTTAATCTGATTCCGTGATCTCCGCAGAATTAGAGGAATTGATTTGAGATGAACTATGAGCCATTGTCGGTCACGATTTCGTATGGGACACCGTGCCGGTAGACTATGTTCTGCCATACGAATTCCTGTACGTGATTTGCTTTAATTTGCTAGAAAGCTCCTGCCTCCACCCATTTGGTGAAGTAGTCGGTGAGGACGAGTAAGAAACGACACCGTCTTTTTCCCGAAGTTACCATGGGTCCTACTATATCCATTGACCACCTCATAAAGGGGTATGGAGATGAAATGGAGGATAAGTTTTCGGTAGGCTGGTGCAAAGTCGGAGCATGCCGTTGGCATTTGTCACATGCTTTAGAATGTTTTTCGCAGTCAGCAACCAAGGTAGGCCAAAAATATCCTTGCCTTTTGATCCTAACGGCTAGTGCCCTTCCTCCTGAGTGGCTGCCACACGAGCCTCCGTGAATTTCTGATAACACCGTAAAAGCTTCGAGCCTGTGGATGCATACTAGGTAGGGGCCGTTTACACTTCGCTTGTAAAGGCGGGGGCTGATTATACAATATCTTGAAGCTATGGTTTTGAGCTTGCGAGCTTCCCACTTGCTGGGTGGAGCCTCTCCCCCCCTCAATGTATTGTATAATCGCTACTCGCCAGTCAGCTCTCACGATCATTTTTTCGCGGAGCGTAACGTGCCTGGCGTCAAGCAGTTCTGGCTCCGGGTCGGCGGCTTCTTCCTCTTCTGGTGGGAGGTCGCCTATTACTGTGGCTATTGTTATATCTACCTCCATATCGTCATTGTCTATTTCCATCGAAACCTCGCTATCTTTGTTGATTTTGATGCTTGGTTTTTCAATTCCTTCTACTGGAATTACTCGTTTTACGAGTGGATTCGAGGTTGATGCCAGAGCTGCCAGTGCGTCTGCTATCGTGTTCTCACCCCGTGGTATTCGCGTTAGACTGAAGGCTTTGAATTGTTTGACTAGCTCATGGACTATGGCTAGATAGGATTCCATCCTGCTATCTCTGGTTTCGTATTCTCCATGAAACTGGCTTGTAATTAGCTGGGAGTCGCTGAACGCATTTAGCTTACGTATTCCTATTCCAGCTGCGAGTCGGAGGCCTGCTATTAAGGCCTCGTACTCGGCTTCGTTGTTTGATACTGAGAATCCGAGTCTGAAAGATTGTTCTACGACTTCGTTGGTCGGGGATATAAGGTGGATTCCCACAACTGCCCCATGTTTCGAGGAGGCTCCATCGACATAAAGCTTCCATGTCTCCATGCTCGTTCCAGCAACATGGCTGTTAGCCGTGAGTTCGATAATGAAATCAGCTAGTACTTGTGCTTTGGCGCTTGTCCGAGGTCGATGTTCGATATCGTACTCGCTCAGTTCAATGGCCCATTTTGCTAGCCTTCTAGACTGGCTGGGGCTGTGCAATACTGTTCGTAATGGATGTGTTGTCATTACTACGATGGGGTGTGATTGAAAATACGGCCTGAGTTTGCGAGCTAAGATCAATACTGCCAGAGCCAGCTTTTCCATTCGTGGATATCTGGTTTCGGCATCTACTAGGGATTTGCTCACGTAGTATATCGGTTTTTGCTCAGGTCGTTCTTCCCTTATGAGGACGCCACTCACTGCGACTTCGGAGATTGCTAGGTATAGGTAAAGTGGCTCACCCTCAATCGGTTTTGATAAGATGGGGGGCTCGGAGAGGTACGTTTTTAGTTGTTTAAAGGCTTCCCCGCACTTGTCATCCCATATGAATTTTTTGTTTCCCTTTAGTAACTGGTAAAAGGGGAGACATTTATCAGTCGACCTGGAAATAAACCGGTTTAACGCGGCAATACGACCTGTCAGCCTTTGCACTTCTTTTACTGAGCTCGGAGGTTGCATTTCCAGGAACGCACTGATTTGTTTGGGGTTTGTTTCTATTCCTCGTTGAGTTACTATGTAACCTAGGAACTCGCCTGAGGCGACCCCAAAGGTACACTTTGAAGGGTTGAGTTTCATCCAATATTTGTTTAGTAAGGTGAAACATTCTCCCAACTGTCCTATGTGGTCTTCCTCTTTCAGAGATTTGACCAGCATGTCATCGATGTAGACTTCTATCGTTTTCCCCAAGAGGCTGGCGAACATCTTGTTCATAAGTCTTTGATAGGTGGCTCCCGCGTTTTTGAGGCCAAATGGCATCACCTTATAGCATTACGTTCCTCGTTCTGTTATAAAGGATGTTTTGTCTTGGTCCTCAGGGTTCATTTGTATTTGATTATATCCTGAGAATGCGTCCATAAAGCTGAGGAGCTCATGTCCTGCGGTAGCTTCTACCAGCTGGTCGATGTGAGGTTGTGGGAAGCTATCCTTAGAACATGCTTTGTTTAGATCCGTAAAATCTATGCATACTCGCCAGGTGCCATTTTTCTTTTTTACTACAACCGGATTTGCTAGCCAATCAGGATATTTTACTTCTTTGATGAATCCAACATCTAGCAACCTGGTGACCTCACTGTTGACAGCCTCGGTCTTGTTAGGTCCGAATTTCCGACGCTTTTGGCGTACTGGTTTGTGGTTTGGACCCACATTGAGCTCATGTGAAATGATGTTTATATCGATTTCGGGCATGTCAGCTGTTGTCCATGCGAATGAACCGAAATTTTCTTTGAGGAATGTTATTAATTGTTCTTTTTGGGATCTGCTGAGCTCGGACCCAATTCCTACTTTCTGCTTAGGATGAGACTCGTTGACCACGATTTTCTCGATAAGGTCTTTGCGAGGTCCGATGGAGCCTGGGCCACTTTTCTTTTTAGCTAGTCGGTATGTTAGCTCATCTTTTCGTTGCAGTTGGTATATGGCGCTTTCCTTTGCGATATGGAAACCTGCCATGTAGCACATTCTGGATTCCTTTTGACTTCCCTTAATTGTTGCGATCCCATTTTGGGCGGCAAATTTTATGCATTGATGGTATGTCGAGGATACAGCTCTCATTGAATGTATCCAGGTCCTTCCCAGGATGGCATTGAATGGAGCTGGCCTGTCTATCACCGTGAATTCGACTATTCTTCTTACTCCAGCTGCTATTACCGGGAGTTTTATTGTTCCGAGAGATAGCGTGGTTTCCCCGGAAAAACCGATTAACACCATCTTGTTTTCATCGATTTCGTGATATGTTATATTCATTTTCCTAAGAACGCTTAGGAGGATGAGTTCTACAGAGCTCCCCGTATTCACCCACTTCTAGCATGATGAGGAGAGCACCGTCATGTGGAGAATCTAGTTCAGTGGCCTCGCTTTCCCAGAACAAAATTTGTGTGTTAGGTCCCTTGAATGGGGTCCTGTCACGTGTGTCGGTGTTTACCCTTCGCTGATGTTTCTTGATTGAGTTTACGGAGTTGCGGCATAGCTGGGATCCTCCATGAATAAAGTTAAATCTTTTTTTCGTGCTGGGAGGAGGCAGGTATGTTTCCCTGTCTTTGGGGGGATCTCGCCTCGTCGCATCCTCGGATGAACGTTCTCGCTTACGATCATCCTCGGATGGGTGATCCCGCCTTTCATCGTCTCGCGCTGGGTAATAGTTCTTCCTCGGAGGAGGTTTTTCCAGCTCGATTTTTCCCAGCTCTCCCGCTGCGAATTTAGCAGCGAGCTGCTTCTTCACCTCGTGGCACTCTTCCGTGGAATGGCCCTTGATCTTGTGGAAATCGCACCACTTTCTGGGATTGTAAGGCTTGAATCTATTACGAGGTGGGCTTCCCACTGAGTATGAGTGTATCCCCTGGCTTTGTTTTTGATCTTGGGACTCCTTTCTCCCGGATTTTTTAGATCCTTGGGAGTTGGTTGTCTGAGATTGTTTAACCGAGGTTGCAGGTGCATGCTGTCTTGGCTGAGGTGCACTCGCTTCTTCGAGGATAATCTAGTGCGAAGCGCGATGTAACGCATCATCTAGCGATACGGGCTCCCGAACTGTAAGCTCCTCAAAGAATTTCGAGGTTTTTAACAATCCGTTTTGGAGGGTTTTCAGGGCCGTTGGATTATGCAGATCAGCTATTTTCGCTTTGACAGCTTTAAAGCTGTCAATATACGTCTGTAGTGAGTCGCCTGGCTTTTGAGTAAGTACCCACAGATCGGCCTCCGAGGTTTCGATCTGGATGAATACCGAATATTGCTTCAAGAATGCAGCTTGAAGTTAGGTGAAGTTGTCTATCGAGTTCGGCTTCAGGGAGGTGAACCATTCCAGGGCCGAATCTGTTAGATTTTTGGCGAAGAAACGGCAACGTGCTGACTCGAGGTCACCCCCGGGTAGTCGCACTCTTGAAAAGGCAAATTTAAAACTTCTCATGAATGCCTTGGGTCGGTTTCTCCGTTATATCGGGGAAATCGGATGTTCCCGACATCGCCAAGCTGGGGGCTCGCGATTCGTAAAGTGAATGGGGTCTGATTGACTTCATCAATCACCCTGTCTATCTCAGGTGCTGAGCTTAAAGCAGCGTGGACATGTGATCTCATCCGTTGTAGCTCGGCGTTCGTTTCTTCGCAATACTTCTTGATTGACTCGAACCCAGGTGAGCTGCCGGATCCCAAGTGGTTTTCGTTATTGCTCGGGAAGCGGAGCAGGGATTCTCCGGCAGGTTGGATTTCATTTATGTTCCCAGAGCGGGCCTGATTGGTTAGTAGATCCGATGTCGGATCTACTCCTGGTAAGGTCGCTATTGGCGTAACCTCTCCTTCTGAAACCTGGATCGTGGAAGGAATGAATATGGGATCCGATATCGTCGAGTTGAACTGCGAGGCGGTGGCTGAGCCGACCGTCCTGCTGGTTGAGGCGTTGATATCGGAGAAGTTTAGTCTTGTCACCGGTGGAGGTGGGAATAGCAATCCTCCCTGCCCAGGGGCAAAAAGGGATTGTGTCCCAGGTGGGAGGGCGAGCCTCCCAGAGGTGCTTGCCCGATTCGCTCTTTAGAGGTCGTCCTGGCGTGCTGCCATTGAGCGATTCTGCTCTATGAGGCACGATATCAGGTTCCGGATCTCAGCTATTTGATCTGGAGCCGATTGGTTCAAGACTGCAGGTCCCGTGGGGTCGGCAATGTCGTCGATCCCGGTCGAGATGCTTGCTCCCGAGGTGGTAATGGGAACGCTTGTTGTTCCGTTCAGGTCTGTTGAAACGATGTTGGCGGACTGGTTTAGAGGAATGGAGGTGCTTATGACTCCGGATGATGTAATAACCACTGCACTTGTTGTGTCCGCCATTGTCCTCTTTTGAGTGGTTGGTTTCGTAGGTCACAAAGAGGAAGTTGTTTTGCTCTTCCCCACAGACCGCCCCAAATTATGAGAGCAGAATCTCACTACCTCAATCATTGGCCTTTTCAGGTTGTATGGACTTAGAAGAACTTAGAAAAAATGAGAGAAAAATGTATATTATTATTATTGCCAAGAATTCGGTCCTTTCAATATTCTCTACTTATACATACGTTCTCAGAACGTAACCGCTAATTCAAATGTACGTAATTGAATTCAGACTTTAAATTTGCGATCTAAGAATTTATTGTTGAGCTTGATCCTGGGGTTTTGCGTTTAATGTGTTGGACTTTGCTTCCTGCGAGCTCCCTTTCCCACGATCTCTTCTTTTCCTGCATACTCGGCTCCTTCCTAGGTCGCGAGTTTGTTCTTGCGAGGCTTTTCAGTAAGCCGGATTGATTCCAGGTCCGTTCACTCGAGCTGGGCTTTAGGTGTGGAATTTGGGCCCAACACCCACAGATCGGCCTCCGAGGTCTCGATCTTGATAAATACCGAATATTGCTTCAAGAATGCCGCTTGAAGTTGGGTGAAGTTGTCAATTGAGTTTGGTTTTAAGGAGGTGAACCATTCTAAGGCCGTATCCGTTAGATTTTTGGCGAAGAAACGGCAGCGTGCTGACTCGAGGTCGCCCCCGAGTAGTCACACCCTCGAAAAGGTAAATTTGAAGCTACTCATAAATACCTTGGGGTCGGTTTCTCCGTTATACCAGGGAAATCGGATATTCCCGACATCGCCGAGCTGGGGGCTTGCGATTCGCAAGGTGAATGGGGTCTGATTAACTTCATTGATCACTCTGTCTATCTCAGGCGCTGAGCTTAGAGCGGCGTGGACCTGCGATCTCATCCGCTGTAGTTCGGCATTCGTTTCTTCGCAATATTTCTTGATTGATTCAAACCCATGTGAGCCAGTGGATCCCAGGTTGTTTTCATTATTGCTCAGGAAGCGGAGCAGGGATTCTCCGGCATGCTGGGAATGATTGCAGCCTCCGTTCTCAGGTCGTACTCCGACCTCGGGATTTTCCCCAGGTTCGACCTCATTTACGTTCCCAGAGCGATCATGACCGATTAGTTGGTCTGAGGTCGGGTCTACTCCCGGTAAGGTCGCAATTGGCGTAATTCCTCCTTCCGCGATCTGGATTGTGGAGGGAGTGAATATGGGGTCCGATATCATCGAGTTGAACCGTGATGTGGTGGCTGAGCCAACCATCCTGCTGGTCGAAGTATTGATATCGGAAAAGTTTAGCCTTGTCACCGGTGGAAGTGGGAATGGCAATCCTCCCTGCCCAGGGGCAAAAAGGGATTGTTTCCCAGGTGGAGGGGCGAACCGCCCGATGGTGCCTGCCCGAGCCATTCTTTCGAGGTCATCCTGGCGTGCTGCCATTGAGCCATTCTGCTCTATGAGGCATGATATCAGGTTCCGGATATCAGCTATTTGATCCGGAGCTGACTGGTTCAAGGCTGCAGGTCCCGAGGGATCGATAATATCGTCGATCCTAGTCGAGGCATTTGTTGTTCCGTCTAGGTCTGTTGGAGCAATGTCATCAGACTGGGTTAAAGGAATGGAGGTTTTTAAGGCTTCGGATGGTGTGGTAACTACCGCACTTGTTGTGTCCGCCATTATCTTCTCTTGAGTGGTTAGTTTCATAGGTTACAAAGAGGAAGTTGTTTTGCTCTTCCCCACAGACGGCGCCAAATTGTGAGAGCAGAATCTCATAACCTCAATACTTGGCTTTTTTCAGGTCGTATGAACTTAGGAGAGTTTGAAATGAGAGAAAATTGTATTGCTATCTTTTTACCAAGAATTTGCTGATCTTACATTATTGTCGATATTCTAAACTTATACACGTATTTCAATAATGTAACCGCTTAGTCCTAAATATACGTAATTTAATTAAGACTTAATTTTGCAATCTAGGAATTTATTATCTAGCTTGATCCTGGGGTTTTTGATTAATGTGTTTGACTTCCTAGCTGCGAGCTCCTTCTCCCAACGATCTCCCCCTTTTCTGCGTACTCGGCTCCTTCCTAGCTTGCGGGCTTACTCTACGAGGCTTTTCAGTGAGCTGAGCTTGACTCTAGGCCTACTAAATCTGGCTAGACTTTGAGTGTGGAATTTGGGCCCAACAACCCTTCTTGAGGATTGAGTTAATTTTGAGGCCGATCTAGCGAATAAATGGGAAGAATCTGCTCGGGAAGCTCAGGTTCATTCTGATTCCCTCCGAGGTCAGGTTTCCCTGCTGGAGAAATCTAATGAGGATTTGAGGGTGAACCTCCGAGTTGCCGAAGGTCGTGCTGGGAGCGCTGAAGAGGGTTTATGCTCTACTAGTGAGAACATCGTCGACCTCAAGGTCCAGGTGGAGAAAGTCAAGGAGGACTCAAAGAAGCTTGTTAAGAAGCACAAAGATATGGTGAAGAAAGCAGAGAGGACTTCGAGGAGAGAGATGTCCAAGCAATACCACGCCATCCTGCTGGGGATAAAAGAGAAGTTTGAGAAGAAGAGAGTTGAGGTTGATACCGAAATCCAGATCATGGAGTGTAAGTGCAACATCGTTCTTCTTGACGATATTATTAATCAGACTATTAATGACTTCGAGGCTGAGAAGAAGAGTATTGAGGCTGATAAGCTGAGGCTGGATGCGGAGCTCGCCATTGTCCAGGTATCCGATCTTTCCTTGGACAAACTCGAACTTCCGCAAGTATTCGAGGACTCGGTTTCTTCACTACAAGAAAACTGCCCTTTTACAACTAACATATTCGTCGTAAATCCGTCGTAAAACATGGTTTACGACGGATTAGCGACGATTAACAATTCGTCGTAATATGATCGTCGTTAATCGGAAATCGTCATAAATTGGTCGTAACATTAAGGAGGACTAAAAATCGTCGTATATTATTCGTCGTAAAATCGATGTAAATATACAACGATTTTACGACGAATACATTACATCGATTTTACATCGATATCACGATGAAACATTACATCGAATTATACAATTTGTTTTTCAACAATCCGTCGTAAAGTCGGCGTAATAGGATGAAACATTACATCGAATTTACATCGAATTATACAATTTATGTTTTGATAATCCGTCGTAAATTCGTCGTAATAGGTAGCTGTAAATGCGTTGGTAAATCGATGTAAAATATTCGATGTAAATTTGTCGTAAATTTTTGAACGATGTAAAATCGATGTAAAATATTCGATGTAAATTCGTCGTAATTTAAATATAATTTTATATAAGTTAAATAAAATTAAAAAAAAATTAAAAAAATTATATTTATAAATTAAAATTTTATAAATAAATTCAAAATATAAAATAAATTTAAAATACAAAATAAAATTCTTAATACAAACTATTGTCCAGCTGGAAAACGTAAATTATCAAAAAGCTCGTCGTCCGATCCATTCTGCTCCATATTCGCTCGTTCTTCCGCGAGCGGATCACTCGACTGGCCCGATGTCGATCCTTCCTGCTGCCTCAGTGCCGCCGCCAAAGTCGGGTTAGTCAGGGCAATAATATCGAAGAGAGTGTTGTATCCTTGGATTGTTTTATCGTATCCTTGGATCTTCTCATCGTATACCACCTGCAAAGTGTTGATCTCGGAGTTGGCGGTGTTTAACTCCGTCCGCAAAATAACCGGATCGTCGAAAAGCTAACGGCGGGACGACGCGGCGGCACTATCTACGATCGATCCCATCCCTAAAACTCTGCCCTTTTTCTTCGGGGCAACCTTTAAAAAAGAAACGTAAAATTTAATAAATTGTATAAGGAAACGTTAACTTTTGTAAAAAAAAAAATGTTAAATTACCTCTGCGTATATGTCGTCCATCTGGGCAACCGTCAAAGTCGCAGTGGATTGGACCGAACTACCGCCAGGTGATAGCTGCTGAGAAAGCTGAGTTTGACGCTCGTCGATCCTTGCATGCGCGTCATTATAGATCGCCTCTGCTCGAGGATCTACAAAAGATCCGTCTTTCTTCTTGTGAGTTTCCGCAAAAACTCGGGTCATTGGATGAAGTTCACCTCCATTTGCCTAACAAAAAAGACATTCAAAAAGAAATCAAACCGTTGATGGATAATATAAATTAATAACAAATTAAAATTACATAAATAAAATTATAACCAAAAAAATTATTACCATTTGAAGGCGTCTTCCTGCAAAAGATGTTTGACCCGACGTATGAGGCATAAGCGACGGAAGACCGTCTGGACCCATAGTGTTTCGAGAAGCCGAACACTTAGCGGCCACTTGCTGCGCATGCGGATCTCTCCAGTATGCCGTCAAGCCTTTCCAAACATCGGAAGACATGTATGGCGGCTTCCCATGATCGCCTTTAACCTCCCACTTCCTCTTCCAATCGGAGACGGTATTGTTGAGCCGCAATTTTCCCTTCTTTTTGAATGCCGCCTTCACCGTCTCGTTGATCGCAACGTCCCAATGCCATTTTTGCTATACAAAAAAAAAAATTAGAAACTACATATTAAAGATAAAGAATTCTCCGAAATAATAATGAATTTAAAAAAAAAAAAATTACCGCGAAACATTTAAACCATTTCTCGACAACGTCTTCCGGAACCGAAGACCAATTGCGGTGAGGCTCCATGAAATAGGCTTTAATGGTGTCAACCACACTCCGTCCAACTTTGTTATCTTCCTTAAACCTGAGAAATAAAATAAAAATTATTAGTAAAAAAAACAAATTCATAATGTTATTAAAAAAAAAAAAATTGTAGTTACGTACCAAAAATTATTCGGGAGCCGTCGCGGATCTAACCGGTCTAAAGAATCATGCCCCGGCGACTGCAAAATATCTTCGACCGTCAATCCCGCATACAAAAACGGCGGTCGAGCATCTGCTTCTGGAGGCGGCGCTGGTCCGGAAAAAGAATCCGGAACAGCGGACTGTGTCGCAGAAGATGACGGGAGTTGCGAATTATCACTTGGTCCCATCTCAAGAAACTGCCGATAGTGTGTCTTACGTGGCGCCATATCTAAAAAATATTTAAAAATAACTCAATTCTAGTATAATATAATTTCATTCCTAACTAATAATTCCAATCCTAACTAATATATATTACAATCCTAACTAACCATTCAAAATCCTTACAAACAATAATATAATTTAAAAATACAAAAAACAAAATTGTTACCTTTTTTTAGAGAGAGGTCAGAGGTTTTTAGAGAGAGAGAGAGTGAGTTATGAGATTGTGAGGGAGGAAAAATCTGGTCACGTATATATAGATTTTGTTGTCGTCGTAAAATCGTTGGTAATTTACGATGATTTTACGACGGAATCGTCGTAAAATCGTCGTAATACTGGAACCGAAAATTCAACCTATCGAAATTCCCCCCCCCCCCCACGCGGTAAATTAAATATTTTAATTTACAACGAAATTACGACGGATTCGTCGTAAAATCGTTGTACAATTACAACGCTTTTACGACGAATCTGTCGTAATTTCGTTGTAATAAAATAAATCTATATCCTAAACCCTAAATCACAATACACATATCCTGGAAGTAAGAACGAAGTATATTTGTGCATCTAATACTTCTAATATTTAACAATATATTCAATAACGACGATTGAATCTATATCGTCGTCGATTTCCATATCTTACATAATAATGTATAGCATTCGTTCTTATATATAAGTGTATTCGTAACATGCATGACTTAAATAATGTAAATGATTTTGTAAAAACATAAACTTGTTTATACTATGATTAGAACTTACGTAAAACAAGATATAAGATAAAAAAAACCAAACATGTAAATCAAACCCTAAACCCTATATTTTATGTATTACAACGAAATTACGACGGATTCGTCGTAAAATCGTTGTAAAATTTCAACGCTTTTACGACGAATCCGTTGTAATTTCGTTGTAATAAAATAAATATATACCCTAAATCCTAAATCACAATACACATATCCTGGAAGTAAGAACGAAGTTTATTTGTGCATCTAATACTTCTAATATTTAACAACAGATTCAATAACGACGATTGAATATATATCGTCGTCGATTTCCTTATCTTACATAATAATGTATATCATTCGTTCTTATAAGTATATTCGTAACATGCATGACTTAAATAATGTAAATGATTTTGTAAAAACATACTATGATTAAAACTTACGTAAAACAAGATATAAGATAAAAAAAACCAAACATGTAAATCAAACCCTAAACCCCAAATTTTAGAAATTACGACGAAATTACGACTGAATCGTCGTAACATCGTTGTAAAATTACAACGACTTTACGACGAATCTATCGTAATTTCGTTGTAATAAAACATACAGGTAAATTAAACCATGATATACGTTGATAAACCAAACATGTAAATTAAACCTAAATCGTCGTAAAATAACGACGATGTTACGACGAAATGAGTGACATCGGTATCACGACGATTTCACGTCGACTCTGAGAGTTTGGTAAAACATGGTTTTTTATAGGTCACCTAATTATTTACATCGCATTTTGTCGACGTAATTTCGTTAAGCACCATCGGATTTACATTAAATAACTGTATATTTAGGGTTTAGCATTATGTAATGAAGTTAAACTAACCCTAATCTACGTGTTTCATTCACAAAAACTGTTAATTCATCAATGTTTCGTCGATTTTTTATTAGTTTAATATATAATTTTACAACAAAAAACTTAAATATTTAACAAACCAAAAATTACATATATATATATATAAGCTTTCAATCAGAATCATCGTCTTCGTTGGACTCATCATCATGATTGGGTTCATCATCTTCAGGTCCATCATCATCGTCAGTTTCTTCAAACTCGTCGGAATCGCCTTCTTCTTCTATGTCGTCAGGTAGATATTCAAGTTGCCTGTTTCGTGGATCAATTAAAATAACGTTCTTCGTAATCTCTGGTTCTGTAATATCAAGGCAAGAATCTTGTTGCATTGGAAGATCATCAACACCAACAATTTTACCCCTTGGAGGTATTTTAATAATCGATAACAATGAGATCCCAGATGTTCGAACTTGCGGATATGGAACAAACGTTACTTGTTCTGCTTGTTATGCTAGGATGAATGGCTCAAACTTGTTGTAACGTCGTGATTTGTTGACGTCAACCACACCAAATTTGTTAATTCGCACCCCTCGACCGACTGTTGGATCGAACCAATCACATTTGAAGAGAACGCATTTCAACCTAACCAGTCCGGGGTACTCCACTTCAATTATTTCCTGCAAACCCCCATAAAAATCTATTTCACCCCTAACACATACTCCGTAGTTGATAGTTGCCCGACGAACGCCATACTTGTATGTATGAAACACATAACCACGGGTAAAATACATGGGTGCGGTCGTTATCTTCCCGATGGGGCCAATGAGTAACTCATGAAACCAAAATGGATATGCGGGATCGCCATGATCAACCTATGATAAGTGAAAAAGTTGAAAGCCGATATAATTAAATGAAATATTTATAACTATATTAACTTTGCGTCTTCAACCACTCAACAAAGTGACGATCTTTACGGTCGTTTATTTCATCATCTGAAACCCCTTCAATGCATTCTCGTACCTGGGTAACAAATAAGCTTCAAAATACATATATAGACATAAAAATTAACAAATTTAATTATAATTATATTAATTAATTATTAATGACTGATTAATTAAATAGTTTTGTTATTACCTTTCGTAAGGACTCACTTCATCACAGTTTAGGAGGATGTACGTATGTGCATTGTGCCTGTCATGCTCGTTATCCCACCAAACTTCCTTCAATTTTCCACTAAGACGACCAATTGGTGAGAATATGCCTGGGACACCCTCTACTGCATAAATTCGTCCCACACCGCCATCATCCTATCGTCGGGGAGCCCGTTTGTGTGTGCGGACTTTTGTAGCGAAATAATATGAAGTGAAGTGTGAAGTTTCTTCTGTCAAACTTCCCGCAACAATTGATCCTTCAACCCTTGCTAGATTTTTTGCCTTTCCCTTTAAATGTTTCATGAAGCGCTCGAATGGGTACATCCACCTAAACTGAATAGGGCCTCCTAGTTCTGCTTCGTGGAGGAGATGAATGGGAAGATGTTCCATAACATCAAAAACGTAGGGGGAAATATATTCTCCAAATTGCACAACAAGATTGGAATATTAGCAGCCAGTTGTGCAATTACATCTTCTGACAACGTCCGTGTACTAAGATCCCGGAAAAACGCTCCGATGCCTGCAAAGACAAAATTATATACATTGTAACATATATATATATATATATATATATATATATATATATATATATAATTAATCTCAATAATTTTATATGTGATGAAGTATCTTACCTCCAATTGCTTCATGAACATTTTCTGGAAGGAGTTCGGCAAATGCGAAAGGAAGTAAATGTTGCATAAACTCGTGGCAGTCATGACTCTTCATCCCTGAAAACTTTTTTCCTTTCTCAACAGATTTAGCAAGATTGGATACATACCCATCAGGAAACTTCACGTCAGATGAAACCCAATTGAACAACGATGCCTTTAGTTCTGCACCCAACCGAAATATAAGAACTGGTGATTTTCTATTGCCCATTATATGCAACTCATTTCTGTTGCAAATATATGGCAAGTCCAACCTTGACTTTCCGCTATCTTTGGTTCTTCCTTTCACGTTTAACACTGTATGCATGATGTTATCAAAAACGTTTTTCTCAATGTGCATGACATCAAGATTGTGTCTCAGTAGATGATTTTTCCAGTACGGAAGATCCCAAAAAATGTTTTTCTTGTGCCAATTGTGATTAACCCCGTATCCATCAGGCATATTAGCTGGAGTGTGCCAATTTCCCCCACGATTCACAGTTTCTAGTCCCCAAAAATGATCAATTTGCGCTTCTAGATCTTCCCCAGATAGATACACTGGTGGGGGGACACGCACGATTTTGTTATTCCTAAACAACCGCATGTTTCTCCTATATGGATGATTGGTTGGTAAAAACCGGCGGTGACAATCAAACCAGCATGTTTTTCGACCATGTTTCAGTTGAAATGCATCTGTCTGATCGAGGCAATAAGGACAAGATAACCTCCCATGCGTCGTCCAACCTGATAGCATTCCGTATGCAGGGAAGTCGCTTATTGTCCACATAAGCACCGCACGCATCGTAAAAAAAATTTCCTCGAACAATCATATGTCCGCACTCCTGTATACCACAACTGTTTCAACTCATGAATGAGAGGTTGCAAAAACACATCAAGGGACCGCTTCGGATAGGAAAAGAAATTCCCTTTGCATGCACATATCTGGGGTAAGGTTATATGGAGTTACGATAACTGGCCACAAAGAATATTGCTTACCAGACATACCGAATGGACTAAATCCATCAGTGCAAAGACCAAGATACACATTTCGCTTAGAGTTAGCAAAATCAGGGTGTATCGTGTTAAAGTGTTTCCAAGCTTTTGCATCTGACGGGTGAGTCACTTCTCCTTCTCTCTGTGAATGTTCTGCATGCCACCTCATCGATGCAGCTGTCCTTTCAGATTGATACAATCGTTTCAACCTATCAGTTATAGGAAGATACCACATCCGTTGGTATGGTATCTTTGTACGCCCAGTTGTTTGGGGCCTAAATCTCGGTTTTTAGCAAAATCGACATTCCTGCAGCTTGTCATCATCTTTCCAAAAAAGCATACAATTGTCAACACATACATCTATCATCTCAGAAGGCAACCCAAGACTAAACACCAACTTATGTATCTCATAGTATGTTTCGGCAGCCAAATTATCCTCTGGCAAATACTCTTTAATAAGATCAGCCTAATCATCCATGCAAACCTCAGCTAAGTTATGATCAGTTTTAATTGTCATCATCCTAGCAGCTAACGACAATTTAGACTGACTTTCTCTACATCCATCGTAGAGTGGCTGGTTTGCAGCGTCTAGCATATCATAAAATCGCTTCGCATCTACGTTGGATTCCTCAACAGTACTATTATCAGCATTTGTTTCATGAAATGCATCATTAACCATGGCATGCATCCTATCATGATCTGCACCCTGATCAAATTGATGTTGACCATGATCATAACTACCTTGATAATTTGATTCTACTTGACCTTGATAATTACTACAACTATCCGTTGCTTGAGTTCTTTCAAAACCCTCTCCATGTTGATACCAAACATAATATTGCGGCATAAACCCTCTATTTAGTAAATGCTTCCACACCGTCTCAATAAACATATATCTCGTATTCTTGCATTTACGACAAGGACAGAACATCTTACCACTTTCCAGGGTTGTTTGCATATTTCCGGCCTGATACATGAATATTTCAAGCCCTTCTTTGAATTCTTCCGTCAAATCTCCCTCTGAATCCTTTTGCGTATACATCCATTTTCGTAGTTAGTATATAGACATTCATATATATATATATATATATATATATATATATTTTGATTCTGTTTGTTTTTTTTTTCTTTTGTTTGAAGTTAGGCTGTATTTATAGAATTTTTTTCAGAATTACCAACGATTTTCCAACGGATTTACAACGAATTTTACGATGTAAATTCGATGTAAATTTAGTAGGTGGATCTATTAAAAAACGTGGTCTGCCTAACTGGGAACATGCGACGTAAAATCATCGTAATATCAACGTAATATGCAGAAGACATATTCGTCGTAATATCGATGTAACTTTACGACGACATTACGACGATTTATGTTGTCGTCGTAATGTCCTCGTAAACTAGTCGTAATTTTACATCGATATTACGACGACACATATTTACGACGATTTTACATCGAACACATATTTCGTCGTAAAGTCGTCGTAATGTCGATGTAAAGTTACATCGATTTAAAACGGTCGTAAATTTTCGTTGGAAATAGACAGTTTTCTTGTAGTGCTTTACCTGCTGGATTGAACGTGCAAGTACTAAGTGACCAACTTGGTTCTCAGGAGCTCAAGAAGGATTTTCCGTTGCCCTCAGATCAGCCTGCTTTAGCGAGTCAACCAGCTGAGCCTGCCAGCTAGTGACTTTTCTTTTCATCTTTTTTGGATTGTTGTTTGAACTAAGTGCCTGGTGAGGCCTTTAAACCCATTTCTGGTTTTTGTTGAACTTGTTATGCACGAGGGGCTGTTATGTTGAACTCGTGCTTCTTTCGTGGAAGCTTTTTTACTTATTTGGATCTTCGAAGATCTTTGGTTTTTATTTATCGTTTTTATCACTTAGAAGTTGATACTTTTTAAAGGACCAAATATGGTTTTGCCATCAAAGATCTGGGTCGTTTAGAGACCTTGCTCTCAGATCGTTTAGAGATCTCGGGAGCTGACCAGGCGATTTTAAGACTCAAAGTCAAAGCCGTTTAGAGGCAGGCATGTAACCTAAACAGTTTAGACGTAAAGGTTGTATTCATTTAGAGACTAGAAAGGTTGTGACCTTGCAATTTAGACGCAAAGTCGAGTCATGCTAGTTGGTAGCATGCACTAGCTCGTAAGGCTGTTCATTTATGGAGTAAAGCTTTTAGCTTTTAAATAGAAGTTGAGAGACCTCAAGCTGCATTTAATAGGCTTACGGGGAGATCCCTTTTTTTTTTTAATAGGTGCACCCTTGTGAGGTTGTCTACGTACTCTGAAGAGGGATCAAGCCTTTCGTAGTTTCATTTTACAAGAGTCTTTTTCTTTTAATGGTAGTATTTTTTCAAATTCATGGCATTCCACGAGTTCCTTTCAGGTCTGTCGTCGTGCGCCCTAACGAGTTTGTATACACCGTTCTTTATTATTTCGGAGATTCGGTATGGACCTTCCCAGTTGGTGCTCAACTTTCCGGCATTCCTTTCCTTAGTATTCTCATATACTTTTCGCAGGACGAGCTCGCCAACTTGGAATATTCTTTGTTTGACTTTTGAATTGTAATATCGTGCTGCTGCATGTTGATAATTTTGGAGATTAATGAGTGCTCGATCTCGTCGTTCGTCGATAACATCGAGCTGATCGAGAAGCATTCCGTTATTCAACTCCTCATTTACGGGATACACGTCTACCCTCAAGCTGGGGACTGCGACCTCAGCGGGGACCACAGCCTCGATCCCATAAGCCAAAGAGAATGGTGTTTCCGAGGTTTCTTTACGAGGCGAGGTCCGACAGGCCCATAGCACTCTTGGGAGCTCGTCGGACTACTTTGTCTTTTTAGCATCCAATCGTTTCTTGAGGTTACTTAATATCAGTTTATTTGCTGCCTCAGCCTGCCCGTTTGCACTGAGGGTAACGGGAGTTGAAGTTGTCAGCCTAATATTGTATTTCTCACAGAATCCGAGGAACATATTGGAAATGAACTGTGAACCATTATCCGTTACGATTTCATACGGGACTCCGTGCTAACAAACTACATTTTGCCATACGAATTCTTCCACGTGTGTTGCCTTAACTACTTGGAAGGCTCCTGCTTAACACCCGGAGTAGTTCGATAGTGCGTAGGAAAAGCAAGAATCCTCTAGGTGGCTTCACAAGCCGAAATATACCTACAATCCCAACAACACAATCGTCACACCGGAGAAAACTAATATAGAATAATTTTTGAAAACGTGGTGAGCATCAACATAAATAATTTGAAAGAAACACCTGCAATTATAATAATTCTCAACCTCATCTCCGGAGATAACAGGGTTACCATCCTCATCTTCAATGGTTGCCCTAACATAATCTGGACCCTTGTTTATATATTTAAACAGGTACTTGATTGACCAAGTCTGATTGCACCACTCGACGTTAATGTGAGCGCGATAACGCCTCATAAGCTTTTCATTGTAAGGTACAACATACCTATTGTCACACTCGAAACCTTTCTTCAGCACAGTTCGCGAATTGTCCCGGCGTGTATAAATAGGAAATCCAGCATCATCGATCTTCGTAACTATACTATACGACTTTGGATAAAATTTAGTACACCTCATATCGTTCATACATATGTTTTTTGGATTGGCTTCACCACATGGCCATGGATCATTAAATCGCCAACAATTTCATACAAATAAGGATTTAAATCCTTATCAGAGATTTCGGCCGATATAAATTTATCAATGTCCTCACACGTAGGTAACCTAGAATTAGGATGCAAGAAGACAACGATATAAGCATGCGACAATCCCCTTTTCTATTATATACCAATTTAACTTGAACCAAATAAACCCAAAATTAAACCCAATGACAATAAACCAACCAACCGCCGTACCCGTTGTTAATGGCGTTGGAACTCCGGTGAACGAGTGGTTGGAGGGATGAGAAGAGTCGTCCATTTGAAGAGGTAAAGATCTCCAAACTCGTTTGCTTCGTCGGTGGCTCCTTTGGATGTGACGGTGAAGTTCGTGTCGACACCGAAGAGGACATTGAGGATTCCTTGAAAGACGGCGAAGAGGTGAGCGGAGACGCCGTCGATTACCCATAATTCTTAGCGAGTAGATCCGACTATTGGATTTGTTGATATTGTTGGTTCTCGGGTCGATTTCGGGAGGTAATACAACGGAGATTGATAAGAGGCTTCTCCGTCGGTTGAAATCTTCTCAAAGGATTACGAGCCGTTCGATTTCAGGGATTAATTTATCAAATCTTTGGACAGGGTAATTTTTACAGAATTCACTAATAATTTCTTTTAATTTCCTTTTATTTTGCTCAATTGCGGACAAAAGTAGTGAGTGTTCGGATAGATTTAAGGTTGCATATTTGGAACAAGAAGGAAGCGGTTTGAAATTTGGGTCGATGACTTGAGAGCTTCATTGCAAGGGGGAAGATGGTAATATGTGACCACCCACAACGTCTTCGAGGTTTTGGAGGAGAAGAGCCTTCTCAACGAGCTCGGTGAAACGAGAGTTGAGGAAGGGTACGGGGACGGAGATTCAATTTATTTGACCAATTGACCTTACATGATTCGAGATTCAGAGGCAAAGTGGATGCAGTAAAGAGGAAGAAGAAGAAGAAGCTAATTACGGTGAAGAAACTAGATATGGATTAATCCATGGTGTTCTGTAAGATTGGGGATAATTATTCTTGTTTTTATATAATTCATTTCGCTCTCAAATTTCAATTTTTATTAAGCATTGGTGATCAAAAAGAAAATGGGAGTGAGAGATGAGATATAGAAAAATAATTTCCGATGGACATCGGATCCGGAAAATGGAAAAGCTCAGAGAGGCAAATAAAAAAGAAGAAGAAGAAGAAGAGAGGGAGATCATCGTCGATTTGCAGACTTTTAGATAGGATTTTTAATTTTTGAGATTGTAATCGGGTGGGTGGAATTTATTTGGGTTAATCGGCAATATTGATTTTTTTGGTTTAATTTTAGGTTTATGTGGTTAAAATTGGATTGGTATATTGTAAAACGAAATTAATTGTGGTTCGTGTGTAAATAGGTTTCGATGTTTCTAATCAGGGGGGGAAATACGTTTGAAACTTTTTAATTAGGGGGAACTACGTCTGTATCTTTCAAATTAGGGAGATCTGTGTCGAGATCCAAACTTTGCATTGATCTACAACTATATCATAAACTTGAAGTGTAAATATAAACTTTTAATAAGAATGTTAAGCATTCCTGGAGAAATCGACGAAAGCATACGGATAAAACAGCAAATCATTTGAATCCATTGCATAGTTTACTGTTTACCAAAAGGAAAATGAAATGTTATTCATACTGGTTTTTGACATAACAACAGAAAAGGAAAGGATCAAAACAGAAGCGAGACTGGTAAAACATTATTGTCCAACACTGTCGGCATAAGCAAGACCTGCTTTAGTGGTTGTGAGCTTCTTTCGGTAGACGCACTGCAACTTCCATCTAATATGCTTTTTGCAGACCATAGTGTGCTTCCGAATGTGAACATATAATCCGGCAGCTCGAAGAGAACATTGAGACCATGATGTTTCAAAATTCCAAGAAGACAGCATTATCGTGTCTTTAAAGGGTTTTGAGATTACCAGGAAATTTACTGGTCTCCAAAACTCAGCCGATTCAATCAAGTCCAATGACAACATAGTAATTTAATCAGATTCATCCTCTAGGAGTTTGACTTCCAGTCCAACCTTATTTATAGACTCTAACCATTTCTTTCGAAAACCATAAACCTTCATTGACTCAATATCACCACGATAACCCTTCGCCCTAAGAGTTGACATGACATTGCACCAAATCTTACTAGGATTGGATGGGCAATCCTCGACCAACCAGAAGACGGCTACTGGTTCCCTTGACACTGACAAAACGGGAACGCATTAACAATTAGATCGATGATGAATACAAGTTTGATTAGATCAATCAAACAGAAAAATTTACAATGACAGATCGCCGAAAAGATAGTTTAGCATGACAGATCGATCAGACAGACAAACAATTTCACAAGAGATATAAATCTTACATGCAAGTTCTTTGCTCTCATCTCTGATCTTCCGACCTTGTGACTTTATGCTTTGGTTGGTATGCTTTTCTTCAAAAAGACAATGAATGCTGACAATGGTAGATTCATTTATTGCTACGTCCTCAGCACAAGGTTTAAAGATAACATTGGAACCTCTGCATTCCAACGCTTGGATAACACTGTTGCACTTGGTGTCTTCTGAGGATCTTGAGATTAGCATCATATTTTGTGGTACATCATCGTTGTTCATTGCCCAGAAAACAATGTCCAATAACATCCTAGTAACTTTGGCATATTTACCCACTGGAAAATAACACATATATCAACGCAGATCCAGATTAACAGACATAAACAAGAAAAAAACGAGAAAAGTGTAGGGCAAGTATAGGAACTCACCTTCGGTTACGACTCTGGGCTCACACCAATAACCCCCGAGAGTTATAGGAGTATCCCCGTAATCCATATCAACGTAAGGCCTGATTAACACATCAGAATCACAATAACCCTTGCTGAGAAGAACTTGCTCGAAACTCTTAAAATCGATTGGGCAACCCTGGACATCCCAGAAGATGTTTACCCGAAACCCTAGGCAAGACAAAAACGTATAAACAATTAGATCATGAAGAACACAAATTGATTATATCAATCAACCAATGACTTTGAATCAATTCAAATTTAGACAGAGAAACAATTTTGGGGAAGAGAGAGATCTTACCATCAATATTTTGGTCATGCAAAGAAGCTAGTCCATCAGAAAAACCAACAGCCTCCCTTCTGCTTTTTGGCTTATGCTGTAAAGTTATGCTTTGGTCGACAGGATTTGCTCCATCTAACAGGCTTGTCAAAAGCCATATTAGAAGCTTACAGTATGTAGATTTCTTGATGATGAGAGATCATGAGGCAGTGCCAAGAGAACATTGTAATATCTATCTTGCAAAGCTTCAAGGGCTTTGAGGAAATCCGTTTTTTCTTTGATGTTTTTTGAGATTACCATCAAATTTAATGGTTCGAAATAGTTTGCAGGATTTTCCATTGCCCACAAAATAATGTCCACTAACATACTATGATCTCTCGCGAAATCATCCCCTGAAAGTATATATCAACGTCGGTCTAGATTATTAGAGACATATATAAATGTAAACAACAAAAAAGGAATGATTAAAGACCATTATTAGAGACATAAATAGGAGAATTCACCTTCGTGGGGAACAACAATGATTTCGATTCTGGCTTCCTTGTAGGCAGCATTGATCCATTCATCCCTGAAGTTTTCCTTATCTACATACGCCATGATTGACACCACTCCAACACAACCCAGATTCTCAAGAATTGAATTCATTTTCTGATAAACCAAATCAGGAGCAAGACCATTAGGGAATGGATAATCCACCAAGTCCCAGAAGACACGTGTGCAAGACCCTGCGAGGAAGGTTTTAAAAAACAAGGAACGCATAAACAATCAGATCGTCGGAGATCGATCATATGAAATCATATAAAGTAATACATGGTGCTTAAGAGACAGACAGAGAACCGGATGACATGGGTTCAGACATGATGATGTCGTCGTGAGATGGGGGTATGGTTTCGACGGGAGAGGCGGAAATGGTTTCGACGGGAGAGGCGGACATGGTTTCGACGGGAGAAGCGGACATGGTTTCGACGGGAGAAGCGGACATGGTTTCGACGGCGAGAGGTAAATTAGGGCTATACATTATGCGGCTGCCGATTGATTGAAAGGGTGGGATATATATATATACCTGCGAATGAGAGTCGGTTAGGCTTTAATTTGATGGGCCGGGCCTTTAGGAAACGCAAAACAAAAAAAAATAATAAAAAATGAATGAAAAATATTGTTTTGTTACGAAAGTCAATAAAATTAGGCGCACACGATTACTAATGGTTTTCTCACGTGGAATTCATAATAACTCTAAATTTCTTTATATATACGAAACCACACACCTTCAATTACAAACTTCAACAAAAAAATCTTTAATATAAATCATTCTTAGTCTCTTTCTATTATCAATATCTCGATCGTCCACTAATATAATATTTTTGTCTTTATTTATATTTATCTTTATGATAAATTCTATTTATTTTTATAATACGTTATCAGCACGATCACTCTAAAGTATGGTTAAAAATATATTCATAATATATACCATACTATAACGGGCGGTATATCACCTCTATAATAATTTATTATTTTACAGTGGTTGTTTGATGCACCATTATTTACTAAATATTATAGAGAGCGGTTTGTCGCCTCGTTATTATGTTTATCATGGTTGCTAAATGCATCATAATTATATAATGTTATTATTATAGTGGCGTCTGTCATACGCCACCTAAATTATTTACTGTTATAATTATAGTGGACGTATCAGACGCCACCCACCACAATATTACTGTTAATTATTTTTTTGTTATGGTTATTGTTGGGGTCGGTTTTCACCCACACGAGGTTAACATAAGTCGCGCCGGCCGGATACCAGCTCTCATCCACTCCAGTTATCCCGCCTCATTCGAAAGAACATAGTTGAGGCCGAAGCATTGACATCGTTCAACCAAACCAAAGTCAAGCTTGAAACCGAGCCGAGGCAAGCGCATCCCGCCTCGAATCGAAAGACTAGTGGGCCGAAACAGAGCATGTCTGCCTAATCCTCCTGACCGAGATAAAGGCCCAAATCATCAGCTGCCCTAGTCTAAGGCGGTGGCCGCCCAAAGCAAAAAGGAAATCTTCCTTTCTACTTCTGAGATACTCGCTACCAGACTCGTATAAATAGCATTCACAATTATCTTTGAAACCCATGTTGAAATCCTAGCAATAGCTCCTAGCAACTTGTACTCAAAACGCCTTCTTACAGCGATAAAATACCATCTTAGGATCTCTTACTGTGTTTTTCCCTTGAAACTTATGTTCCCTCTAAAAGTCTCGACAAAAGATTGATTGTGTGACTTTCGACTCTCACAGTTTGGTGCCATCTGTGGGGAGTCAGAAGTTTTTACTCACAAAAATACCTGGAGCGAGATCGGAAGATATGATCGGCGATCAGCGAACCCATGACAAAGTTAACAACAACGCGGAAGGAACAACCAGTGGAGTGATCGGTCCCGACGGTACTCCCGTAGCAGCCGTGGAAATAACGCTCTAGCAAGAGTTCTCTCAAATTGGCCGTCTCCTATATATACGCAACCAAATTGAAGGACATTATCATCTTGTTATTAAAGAAGACGGAGGAACAAGATAAGCTGAACAAAATCCTATAGGAAAAAATCAAGGTGATGATCTCAAAAAAAAAAAAAAAAATGAATGAAAAATATTGTTTCCTTAACCAATTGAAAAATATTGATAGACTAGGTGTTTAGACCCGCGCCTTTCACGGGCAGATATGTTTCATAAACCGGGGGTGCAAAGCTTACCAACAACAATAAGCCACCCCCATCCAAGTTTGGTGAATGAGCATTTATATGAGTTCGATGAATTTCATGAAGAATCATTTAGCTCGGTATGAATTGAGATTGGTATCCTTACTTAGTCAAATTCGAGCTGGTCATGCGTAAAACTATGAGTTCGGAAATTTGTTTTGACAAGACGTTTGCGATATCTTCGACTGTCGCGGAAATAGAGATGTTGTCATAATTGTTTCTCTATATATATATATTTGATAACATCGTATTTTTACACTTTTTACTATCTATTTTAGAACATTTTAACAAGTGTTTCATTAACTTTTCTATGTTTTTATTACCTTTTCGCATATTTGTAGTTTCAAGATTCTTTCCAGGTTACTTAGACAAAAACTACGCAAATTAGAGAAAAACCAGATTTTGGACATTTTCAGACCGTCAGAAGTTTGACATCTGATGAAGACCTTCTCACTGTATGATCACACATAAATTTGGACACAAGATAGAAGGGGGAACCACCTTTCATACCAGTTGGTTTCAAGACAAACCAACTCGGTTGTTTGACTGAGTGGATCAATAAAAGTTTTACTTGTGCTGATGACGCACGTTCAGGAGGCCGTCCTTAGTTTGCATTCGTTGACGTAACATGATCGAGGAAATGCATGGTCACCTTTGAGTGTAAAGACTCCAAATGGTGTCTGAAACTTCAGACACTAGTGGTAAGTTGAAACGACGGCCCTTCATCGCGTATGTCCATGATGTCCTGAGTATGACGTTGTAGACTGCTGGCTTGTCTAGGACTAAAAATTTCACCATTTTTGCAATTCTGTCGACGTAGATCGGTATCTTGACTGTTTCCACGGTCATAGTTTGTTCTCCTATGAACCCGGTGAGAGGCTCGATGTACGGTTTAATCTCGGAATTTGGGAAGTCCATGTTCCTTAACGTTTGTATGAATATCACGTTTACCAAGCTGCCAGTATCGACCAATATTCTTCCGATGGTGATATCTCTGATAAGCAGTTCGAAAACCAACGGATCGTTGTGCGGTATGTGGAGTCCGTCCGTATCTGCCTCAGAGATGGTTATCAGTGTTCCGCCTATCGTAGCTAGGTTATGTCGTTGTGCCGTGATTGCTTCTCTACTGTATTCCTTTGATATATCATGGTTTTTACCCCGTTTAAGCCATGATATAAGTCCGTTTTGTAGAGTCTTTCTACTATTTTGTAGTGTTTTAGGGCTTTTACAGGTTTTAGCACGTTTGGAGCATAATTGGAGATATTGGAGTTTTCTGAAGCATTTTGGAGCAAATCAGACGTTCGTGTAGCTGAGTACCCTATTTGAAGTCTCAATATCGATCGATACTACCTTGGTATCGGTCGACACTCACTACAGCAAGGTACGAGTCGCAACTTATGAAGAGTTGAAGAATTGCAAAATGGTCCAGAAGACTTTATTATTTACAAGAAGCCCCAAAACGTGATTTAGGTTATTTAATAGGATTTTACAACCACTTTCATGGCTATGCTTTATTTTATTCTGGTTTTGGGAGAGAGCTTTTGAAATGAGACAAGTCTGAAACTCTGTTCGTCCGAGAGAAGATTTCGAACCCTCTTGTTACTCTTTCTATTTTATTTGATGATTTATTCAAACATGTTTATTGCTTCAATTTCCATGTCTGAGTAGATCTCTTGTTAGGTTTAGGGTTCTCATAAGGGTTTTCTCTGAATGCTAGGTTGATTAGTTATTAGGATTCACTATCTGAATTAGTTCTTCACCATAAGTTGTTTTCAAAGCTAATTCTAGATTGATCACCCAGAACTTAGATCTTAGGATAATTGATTAGGCATGAGAGTGCGATTAATTACCTGATAGAACCTAGGGTGAGCAAAATAACTATTCACAAAGAGATTTGGTTTAGTTGTTTTGTGAACAAATCAAACTTGAACTAAAAGCTGGTTTAGACCTTAGGATTCGCAAAGAGATTTGGAATTCTAGGATTTAGACTTAGATAGTTTTCACAACGAGAGTTGGTTAATTATACCTTAGTGATTTGAGTTCAAGAACCGCGCTAAATCTGAACCTTGTTAGTTAGTTTATCTGCATTCATTGATTTCCTGAGAAATACCCTGAACCTATCTTTCTCCAATCGAATTTACAACCGTTTTAATTTACATTCTGCTTTCAATATCATTGATCACTTAGCTTAATTCTCATCTATATAATATATTGTGTGTTTCCGTGAGTCCTTGTGTTCGACCCATACTTTACTACAACTACTGTTTTAGTACTTTTAGGGTATTAATTTGAGCATATCAAATTTGACGCCGTTGCCGGGGACTCAATTCGCCATTAGATTTTAGTCTGAGAATTTTGACTAAGTTCGTCGATATCGATCGATACTATCTAGTGTCGGTCGATACTCGTCGTTCTCTTTTGTTGATATCGATCGACACCACCCATTGTCGGTCGATACTCAACGTATTTTTTGTTACTTACGTACCTTGCCTAGTGTGTTTCACGTGTACGCCACTCGCAAAACTCGGAGGAACAAGAGCACTCAGCTAGTTGATATTTCAAACGAGCAGCTAGCAAATTTAGAACGTGCAAACATGAAAACAAAGAAGCCAGCAGAGATGAAAAATACAATGATTTTGATTCAGGATGCTGCTGGAGTTTTGAGAGACCAAGAGGGTCAATTGTGCAATGAGAGAGGGCAGAGATTTGATGAAGCTGGAAATATCATTTTCCCTGCAATTGCTGTGAATGCAGGGAATGCTGTGATTAATCGCGGTAGGACGATTGGTGAGTACAACAAACCTGATCAGTTCTATGCCAATCGGTCAGCAATTCGCCCTCCTGCTTTTCAGAGGAATGACTTTGAGCTGAAACATGCGTACTTCACTCTTGTGGGTCAGCATCCTTTTCATGGCTTTTCCCATGAACACCCGATGGATCACATAGAGAGGTTTGAGGACTTGGTTACTACCATCAAATGCAATGGAGTGTCCTATGATTATCTCTTCTGTAAGCTCTTCCCATACTCTCTTGGTGGAGATGCAACTTACTGGCTGAAACAGTTACCTACTGGGTCGCTGAATACCTGGGAAGAGACGAAGAAGGCATTCCTGAACAACTTTTTCAGTGATGCGAGATCCGAGGAGCTCAGGAACAAGATCTCTCAGTTTCTCAAGGACCGACAGAGGCACTCAAGGCTGCTTGGGTGCCATTCAGAGCTTATCAGAGAGATTGTCCACATCACGGGTTCACTCAGGTTCAACTGTTGGGTATTTTCTTCGGAGGGATTGATTGGAGGTATCAGATGGCTCTAGATGCCGCGAGCAATGGAAATTTTTACACGAGGTATCCTGACGATGCGTATGTGCTCATTGAGAACTTGGCGTCGAGCGGAATAGCGCCAAGAGTGCTGATCTCGAGCGGAAAAGGGTACACGGACGATGCAGATCGCAGATTGCTAAAGTGCATGCGAAGCTGGATTCGATGCATAATTTGTTGATGGACAAGCGGCAGAAGGCCGCTCATCTTGCTGAAAATGATGAAGTGAAATTTGTTAACCACATTGATGGAGTTGGATTTCAAGATCAAAGGTATCAATGCCCACCCACACCACAACAAACTTCTGAGAGTAAGATTGAGGCTATGCTTGAACAGCTGGTTCAAGGGCAGGAGAAGATGACAGTGAATTTCAACGGGAGGTTGGATGCCATATACACTGATCTGAATGGCAAAATCGAGACTCTCATTATTCATCAGAAGATTCTGGATACTCAGGTAGCCCAGAATGCAGCAACTGTCAAGTGACTGATGGTACACCCAGGAGTGTAGACAACTGCAAAGATTTTCGTCAATCTTGCCAAGGATGACGATGAGATTTTGGACACCACCCCTGTGTCGACCGATACTACCTTGTATCGATCGACACATGTCCAAAATTCTGCCAGGGACGATTCCAGATCGAAAGCATCGATCGACACCACCGATGTGTTGGTTGATACCAGTTCAGTTGCTGAAGCGAAACCCGCGTTAAGTGCAGAACGGGTTTACACACCTAAGGCACCATACCCTATGCCACCCAAACACCTCAGATACCTCATTTCTCCAAAGCAACTGCTTGGCTTTGATAAAATGGTACGAAGGTTTCCCCACACACTGACTTTTAAAGAAGCTCTAGAGTACCGCCCCCTAGTGAGTCACTTCCGAGATTGCAGAGAAACTCTAGAAGAGATTGAAGTACTTTTTATCAAGGCAAGAAGCGAGTCACTACCGCTGAGGCAGTTGACCAAGAGAGTATACCCATGAATATTCTCAGTTCCATGCTCTATCTCTGGAGTTGAATTCAAAGAGTCTCTCGTTGACTCAGGGGCTAGCGTCAATGTCATGTCAAGGGCAATTGCAGAGAGATTATGAGCTGATATTCGACCTCCCAAGTCATCTATCAGATTCGTGAACAGTTCCACCTCACTTCCATATGGTACAATCCCTGATTTGCTGGTTAACGTAGGAGATTGCCTGGTTCCTACTGATTTTCAGGTTGTGGAGATGAGTGCACAATCTCGTACGCAGTTGATCCTTGGAAGACCGTTCATGGCTACGGTTGGTGCCATTATGGATACACCGAACAAGAGAATCTCGTTCTCGTACATTGACAAGGAGGTGTACTACAAAGCCATTCATACTAGAGGAACTCCCACATATATTTCTTGCATCACCATTGTTACAGGAGAGACGTTAGTAGTTGATCTTTTGGAAGAGCCTCCTGGCGAGCCTAGTACCATAGATGTTCTGGATCGTCCTTCTGTCATCACCAAGAAATACGTTAAAACAGCTAAGGCAAAGAAGAAGGTGAAGAGCAAAGGAGTAAAAAGTGATCACCATGTGACTTTAATCCCTCAGAAGTGCGATGGAGACTCAATTGAATATAAGGTGAAGTGCAAGGGAACTTCGAAATAATTCTCTAAGGCTAGAGTTATTCTCACTTCAGAGCTGAAAGAGAAAGGCCAGGAGTTTGTGGAGAGCATGATGAACATAACTCTGAAGCTGGCGATGTCAAATTGTGGAGCTTGTTCCGGAGCAAGTTCTAATTTTTATCTTGACTGATCGTCCGTAAAGTCAATCTCGTGACGTAAAACAAGCGCTGAGTAGGAGGAAACCCACTGGTGAGTCTGTACATACGCTTTTATTTTCGTTTTTATTTTTGTGTCGATCGATACTACAGTCGCGGAGAAAGAGCAGGAATTGGCCAACAAGTGTCGACCGATACTATGTGGTGTCGATCGACACCGTGCGGGCAGGTAAGTTTTTTTTTAAAACCCTCGGTTTTTTTTTTTCTCTTCTTTCTTCTCCATCGATTGATACCACCTCTTTCTTCCTCTCAAATCGCATCTCTCTCGTTTCTTCACCGATTTTGGTGATTCAAGTGCCTAGATTCATTGGATTTTCATCCTCTATCTCTTTCTAGCATTTGTTTCTTCAATCATCAAAGGTATGTATCCGAAATTCCACCTTTTTGGTCTGATTTTTAGGTTTGAGGTTTGTGAGATTCTACTCCTTAGCACTTGTTTTTCTTGACAATGGTCATTTGCTGAGATACTCTAGAGTAGTTTTGCACATTGCCTTACATTCAATTGCCATTAATTTCGACTCTTGGATAATCTGGATTGTGGAATTTGATGAACTGGAAATGGCTAGGGTGTCGATCGATACCCTCCAGTATCGATCGACACTATTCGTGTCTGATGATAAGAATTTGTTGTGATTGCTGAGAGGTGTTGGATTTATGTTGTGTCTTTCTGTCTTGTTTGCAGATGGCATCTAGGCCAAAGAGAGCAAGAACTACAGACGCATCGAGCTCTAATCCATCTGCTCCTGATGTTCCTGCAGCCCCACGCAGAGGTCCTTGGCCTAAGCTGAACGAGAAAGCCATGATCCCTTGTCATCGCGATTGGAACGAGACGGAGAAGGAGGTTGCGCAGGGTGATGACTGCACCTACAGACCCATCTTGGAGGAGTGGGATGATTATGACACGCTGCACTATAACGCGTGGTTGAGAGTTATTATAAAGCCTACTCGGTTTGTTGAAGGGGTCTCCATGCGTCGCTTGGGCCTTGACACAGAGCTGGCCCGTTTGCTTGCGAAGATTGGTCTTGGCCAGATGGACACTCAGCAGTATGATATTTATTCGGACTTGGTTCGTCAGTTCATGGCGACAGTTCGCGTTTACTACCAGGACGAGGTTCTCCGGGATACACAGAAGGGTACTTTGACTTTCATGGCTTGTGGAGTGAGGTACATGTTACCACTCCCTGATCTCTGTGACATCTACGATTTTCCGCAGGATTGCATGAGGGTTGCTCTTCCCGCGCAACATCCTGATATGCAGACATTTTGGGAGCATTTCGGGAATGGTGCTTATTACTCTAAGGAGTCCACTCAGATGGATATACGACATCCGTCCTGCGCTGTTTGGTTAGGATCTTGAGCACCACTCTCTTGTGCAACATGGACCCGAACAAGATGAGGGTGTCCGAGCTTCTACTTCTGTGTCTGGCTATCAAAGA
Source organism: Eutrema japonicum (assembly GCA_030161315.1). Classification (NCBI taxonomy): domain Eukaryota; kingdom Viridiplantae; phylum Streptophyta; class Magnoliopsida; order Brassicales; family Brassicaceae; genus Eutrema; species Eutrema japonicum. Next base: position 39,307,445 of record BSQW01000005.1, read on the forward strand.
CATTATTTATGAGGAGGATTTCGCATGGCCTGAGCTTACATAGGTCAACTTTGGCGTTGTATTTGCGCATCATTTGGTCTCTTTGAAGACCAAACCATTCACAGGCACAAGCACGAAGACAGAGACCGTTGGTAGCCTCCTCACTCCTATCTTCCACCACCTCGGGATCCGTGCTACGAGCTGCTCGATAGTCACTGTGCGTCAGTGTATGGATGAGAGCCATCTGAAGAACCTTAAGTGGTTAAAGCCTGAGAGGCGTTGGTTCTTCACTACATCTGCTGGAGATTTTATGGTGTCGCTCCCTAACGACGAGCCGACATACATTCTCGAGGATCCTTCTCAGCTTCGTTTCGAGCCTCCTCCGCACCTATAGATTCGAGCACCTGCGACTAGACGACGAGCTCCTGCGCCTGCACCTCCTGCTACTGACATTCCATCTACTTCACGCCAGGGTGGACGAGCCCAGCGATCGCGAGTAGCGACTTCTTCTATCCCTGCACCATAATTTCCTTCTCCTTCGGAACTTCTGATGGAGCCAGCTGCCTTTCAGAAGGTGATGATAGAGAGTATGCGGAGCATCTGGGCTGTTATTTCTCGTTGCCACTGCATGACTGACACGGACGCTGCTCCTTTGTCTCAGCCTGGAACCTCGCAGACTTCGGTTGATCCTGATGCTGATGGCGATTCCGAGGCGACAGAGGATTAGTCTTCTTCTGTCTTCACGTTTGTTTTCTTTTTATTTTTCTTTTCTTTTGAACTTATGTCAGCTTTATTTTTTGCATTTGAACTCATGGATTTATGCTTGATTATGTTGTTGCTATTAACTTGTTTTTGAGTGTTCCTAACAGTGCTAACTTCTAACACTTTAGATCACTTTCCCTGGGTTAAGCAACTCGATGCCACTGATTTGAAATCAGTGTGTCGACATACAGCTGGTGTCGATCGATACCAGTCTGTATCGATCGACACTGATCACCTTCACAAGTAAGATTTTCGATTTTCACAATCCGCTTGGTTCATTTGCTTTCTTTTACCAACTCTATGCTAGATAACACTGGGGACAGTGTTGTTCAAGTCTGGGGGAGGTAGTCGCTGGCATTGTTTTTGTTTTTCTTAGAGTCAGTCGTTTTTGAGTCATTCATTGTTTTATTGAGTCAAAATTGGTTGGGGATTGTGATCTTTTTGTTGAATCTATTGATCTGACCTTGCTTCTAAGTGACCATTGTTACATAATCAGTTACATATCGACTAATAAAAAATCCAAAGGTTGACCAGTTAACTAGAAGACACTCATGTTTCTAGCAAAGTTCCTTAAAGCCTGAGCCAAATTTTTGCACTTCATTGATGTGATTGATGTCCATAGAGCTTGATTCCTCATTCGTATCTGACAAAGGAACCAATGTGTTTAAAGTAATGGTATTTCTCTCCCTGTTACAAGTTAATAAATAAGATGCATTAAAAGATGAAATGATTTTCTTCTGTGTAGAGGGTTAGGAAAATTTCCAGCGACCCATTATTCTACTTCAGAGACAATGATCACACAAAGGTGGAAGCGAGGTTAGAAAAATTTCCTGTGATACCATTATTCGTCTACACCTTTGATTACTTTTTAAGGGAAAAATCGGGAATTCGGTGGCAAACACCATCAATACTCGCGTCTCGAACCTTATTAAGTATATGCAAGAATATAATAAGAAATAAGTTTGGGGGAGATAAAATAATACCAGAAAGTGTGAAATTGGATGGTTCCTTGTCATAATATTGTATGAGAAATAATCTAGAAGGTTATTGGTATTAATCGGAGCAATAAAACTGACGAGGAAGGCTTGATTGAACGATGCTGTGAAATAATGTGTGTAGTCTGGGAAGCTGCGAATGTCTACGGAGAAGTACATGATGGTTGGGTTTGAAACTGGTTATGTGATATGTGGAGCACTAAGGAAAATGGTCATTGCAATGTTTCAAGAACAAGTGAGTCTCTATGTTTTCAAACCTCTTTCTCTGGTTTAGTCTTCTATTTGCTTGAGGGCAAGCAAAGGCTAAGTCTGTGGGATTTGATATATCATGGTTTTTACCCCGTTTAAGCCATGATATAAGTCCGTTTTATAGAGTCTTTCTACTATGTTGTAGTGTTTGAGAGTATTTTATAGGTTTTAGCACGTTTGGAGCATAATTGGAAATATTGGAGCTTTCTGGAGCATTTTGGAGCAAAGCAGACGTTCGTGTAGCTGAGTACCCGATTTGAAGTCTCAGTATCGATCGATACTACCTTGGTATCGGTCGACACTCACTACAACAAGGCACGAGTCGCAACTTATGAAGAGTTGAAGAATTGTAAAATGGCCCAGAAGACTTTATAATTTACAAGAAGCCCCAAAAAGTGATTTAGGTTATTGAATATGATTTTACAGCCACTTTCATGGCTATTCTTTATTTTATTCTGGTTTTGGGAGAAAGATTTTGAAAGGAGAGAAGTCTGAAACTCTGTTCGTCCGAGAGAAGATTTCGAACCCTCTTGTTACTCTTTCTATTTTATTTGTTAATTTATTCAAACATGTTTATTGCTTCAATTTCCATGTCTGAGTAGATCTCTTGTTAGGTTTAGGGTTCTCATAAGGGTTTTCTCTAAATGCTAGGTTGATTAGTTATTAGGATTCACCATCTGAATTAGTTCTTCACCATAGGTTGTTTTCAAAGCTAATTCTAGATTGATAACCTAGAACTTAGATCTTAGGATAATTGATTAGGCACGAGAGTGCGATTAATTACCTGATAGAACCTAGGGTGAGCAAAATAACTATTCGCAAAGAGATTTGGTTTAGTTGTTTTGCGAACAAATCAAACTTGAACTAAAAGCTGGTTTAGACCTTAGGATTCGCAAAGAGATTTGGAATTCTAGGATTTAGACTTACATAGTTTTCGTAACAAGAGTTGGTTAATTATACCTTAGTGATTTGAGTTCAAGAACCGTGCTAAATCTGAATCATGTTAATTAGTTTATCTGCATTCTTTGATTTTCTGAGAAATACCCTGAACCTATCTTTCTCCAATCGAATTTACAACCGTTTTAATTTATATTTTGCTTTCAATATCATTGATCACATAGCTTAATTCTCATCTATATAATCTATTGTGTGTTTCCGTGAGTCCTTGTGTTCGACCCCTATTTTACTACAATTACTGCTTTAGTACTTTTAGGGTATTAATTTGAGCATATCATCATTGATTGCCCGAACTGAGTAATTGCATGATTCAAGTGCTCCCATGATCATGTTGACTCTCTTTCGTGCTTTTGGGATGGTGTGATCTTCGAGTTTGTCCTCCCGATCTCGTTTTGGAGGTTCCATATCGGCATTCGCGTTTGTTTTTCCGGGATTTATAGTTGTTTTTGGCTTCACTTTGTTATCGCGGCGAGGATCTCCATTATTCTTGTTACGACGGAATATGTTATTATGTTTAAAAGCACCTTCGACCGGGCCCTTCCTAAATTTTAATAGCAGAAAATCCTTGGGGTGTCAACATTCCTCGATACTATGGCCCTCTTTGTTGTGAAATTGGTAGAATGGTTCGGAGTCACTTGCTGGTTCGTTCGTGTCCTCATGTCGGACCCATGTATTCCAAGACTGATGCGGTTGTATGGTGCTGACTTGATGTGCCGCATGTCGTCTTTCGAAGTGATTGCGGGGCTCGCGGTGTTCCTCCCTTGGCTTGTCTTTGGGAACAAACTGTTTCAAAAGGGCATATTGCTTATCCTTTGCGGTTTCTTCCTCTTCTTCGAGAATGTATATGTGCGACTTATGTAGAACATCTTCTAGAGTAAGAGGTCGGTTTCGTTTAATCTCCTTATGATAGTCCGATTTATACAAGGTTGCTTTGTAGAGAGCTTCAATTGTGGCTTCGTCATCGATGGTACAGTGAGACACTATTGACTTGAATCGGTTCATGAAATCCCGCAATGGTTCGTCATTTTTCTCCTCGAGGGCCCATAGGCCGGCATTTCGGGTTTTCTGTTTGATGAACATCGTGAAACGCTTGACGAACTTGGTCGAGAGTTCGGTGTAGCTGTCGATACTAGGCAGTATCGATCGATACCGAGGCTTCAAATCGGGTACTCAGCTACACGGACTCTAGCTTCGCTCTAAAATGCTCCAGAAAGCTCCAATTATGCTCCAAACGTGCTAAAACCTGTAAATGACTCTAAACCAATCGGTGTAGCTGTCGATTCAGCTGTCGATTTAATGTTTCTTTCAATCGTTTTATCGAGTCAACTTCCGTTTTTAGAGTCTTTTAGTCTTCTATTTAGATATCTCAGGTAAAAAGGCGTTCAAAGATGAAATTGGAGTTACGAGGTCAAAAACGCACGAAACCGTGAAGAAAGAGCCAGCATCGGTCGATACCGTTGGAACAGGTCGATGCCACCCCTACCCGAGAGGTTGATCGACCGATGCTGGTGAAGGTGTCGATGGAACCGGTCGATGCTACCCCTACCCGAGAGGTCATCATCGACTGATGCCAAGGAGGTCGATCGATGGGCCAGTCGATGCTACTCCTACCCGAGAGGTCAGCATCGACCGATGCTAAGATGATATCGACCGATACCACCCGATGAGAAGAAGAAAGGAAACTTTTGTTTTCCTTATTTTGCCATGGGAACTTCCTGTTTTGACCTAATTCGACCTAGACTTCTATTTACTCTATTTTTTGCCTATTGGAAGCAGTCACCTTTTGTTCTATTCAGACTTTTTGCTATTGAATCATTGTAAACTTAGGAGAAGAATCTCTGCATCTATTGAGAAGAATTCTAAATCCTTTCTCTCTTTATTTATATTATGATTTCTTCATCTCCTTGCTTGTTATTCGTTACTATGTCTGAGTAGTTCCATAGTTAGGTTAGGGTCTCAAAGGGGATCCATGAATCATTGAATTAAACACATACATAGATTTATCTTTTGCGGTTTTCGCTTATTGTTATGTTTATTGTTTAGACTTGAGCTGACCGCTAGGTCTATGAACTAGGGCAATCTAAGAGTGCGGGAGTGTCTTAGGTTGCTAGAAAGAACATAAGTGAGCGAATTGTCCTTAGCCTGCGGAAGTTGATGTTAAGGCGATTCATGAACATATTGAACCAGCTCGTTAATGCTAATCTAGAATTCTATGCCAACGGAAGTTAGGGTTTTAGGTTGTTAGATTTAGTAACCATGAGCACGGGAGTGGATTGGTTATATATTTATGTTTGAGTTTGAAACTTGTTTTTAATTATTGTCTGAATAGTTGTCTGATTCATGATCTCTGGATTCCTGCGAATAAATCCTCGACCTAACGCCTTTCCCTTATTGAATTTACATCGGTTAAATCGCTCTCGTTACTTTTCTAAGACAAACCATATTTCTGTCTTAGCTTAATTTCATAATTGTGAGAATACTAGTGTAACCTTGGTCTCTATGGATTCGATCCTAAAGTACTGCATTGACAACCGTTATGATTGCGGTAGTGTGAACTTTAGTTTTAATTGACTGAGTGAAAACGCTTAAATCAATTTGGCGCCGTTGCCGGGGACCAATAGCGTTATCTTCGATTCTGAATTTGAAATTTAATCTAAGATTTACTAATGTATTCTACTTAGTTCTCTTGTCCAGGTAACCGACAGAAAAACTGAATAGAGATACCAGAAGCAAGGGATCCGAAAGCTTTCGCGAGCTCAGCAACGAATAGCTAGCAAGGCTAGAACGAACGAACATACGAGCAAGATCAACTCCCCTCATCATGGACGATCATAATGACCGACAGAATGCTGCAGCCGCCGAGCTCCAGAGGTTGCAACAGCAAGTGCAGCAGATGCAACAACAACAACAACAACAACAACAACAACAACATCATCATCAGCAACCTGCCATCGGGGACGTGGACACGCCGCACGCCTTTTACCGGAACATAGATGCCATCCGTCCGCCAGCTCTTACGAGGCAAGATTATGAGATCCAACCTTAGATGATTGCATTGGTGAAGTAGCACATGTTCCATAGTTTGCCTGCAGAGCATCCAATGGATCACATCGAGAATTTTGAAGAGATTTGCAGCACTACCAAGTCAAACGGAGTCCATGCTGATTTCCTTAAGTGAAAACTTTTCCCCTTCTCTCTGGCGGATAAGGCGCTGAGTGATATATCATGGTTTTTACCCCTTTTAAGCCATGATATAAATCCGTTTTATAGAGTCTTTCTACTATTTTGTAGTGTTTTAGAGTCTTTTACATGTTTTAGCACGTTTGGAGCATAATTGGAAATATTGGAGCTTTCTGGAGCATTTTGGAGCAAAGTAGAAGTTCGTGTAGCTGAGTACCCGATTTGAAGCAACAGTATCAATCGATACTCATTGCAGCAAGACACGAGTCGCGACTTAAATGAAGAGTTGAAGAATTGCAAAATTGCCCAGAAGACTTTATTATTTAGAAAAGCCCCAAAACGCGATTTAGGTTATTTAATAGGATTTTACAGCCACTTTGATGGCTATGCATTATTTTACTTTGGTTTTGTGAGAAAGCTTTGGAAGGGAGACAAGTCTGAAACTATGTTCGTCTGAGAGAAGATTTCAAACCCTCTTGTTACTCTTTCTTATTATTAATTTGAGTATTTATTCAGTCATGTTTATTGTTTCAATTTCCATGTCTTAGTAGATCCACTTTAGGTTTAGGGTTTTATCATAGGGTTTTCTCTGATTGCTGGTAATTGATTAGTTAGGATTCACCATATGAATTAGTTCTTCACCATAGGTTATTCTCAAAGCTAATTTTGGATTGATCACCTAGAACTTAGATCCTAGGATAATTGATTAGGCACGAGAGTGCGATTAATTACATGATAGAACTTAGGGTGAGCAAAATAACTATTCGCAAAGAGATTTGGTTTAGTTGTTTTGTGAACAAATCAAACTTGAACTAAAAGCTGGTTTAGACTTTAGGATTCGCAAAGAGATTTGGAATTCTAGACTTTAGTATTCTCGCAACGAGAGTTGGTTAATTATACTTCAATGATTTGAGTTCAAGAACCGTGCATAACCTGAACCCTGATTAGTCAGTTTATCTGCATTCATTGATTTCCTGAGAAATTCCCTGAACCTATCTTTCTCCAATTGAATTTACTACAGTTTAATTTACGTATTTGCTTTCAATCACATTGATCACTTTGCTTAATTTTCATCTATATAATCTATTGTGTGTCTCTTTGAGTCTATGTGGATTCGATCCCTAAGTATTACAATCGACAAAGCTTTAGTACTTTTAGGGTATTAATTTGAGCTTATCAAATTTGGGGCCGTTGCCGGGGACTCAATTCGCCATTAGATTTTAGTTTGAGAATTTCAACTAAGTTCGTCGGTATCGATCGATACTACTCAGTGTCGGTCGATACTTGTCATCTTCTTTTTGTTGATATCGATCGACACCACCCAGTGTCGGTCGATACTCATCGTATTACCGTGTTACTTACGTCCTTGCCTTTTGCTTTCAGGTGTATGCCTATTCGTGAAACCAGAAGGAACAAGAGCACTCAGCTAGTTGAATTGTCATTGGAGCAGCTAGCACTTGTGGAACGCACAAACAGAAGAGCAAAGAAACCAGCAGAGATGAACAACAATCCAGTGGTTTTGGTTCAAGATGAAGCTGGTGCTTACAGAGACCAAGAGTGTCAATTGTGCAATGCGCGAGGGAAACGATTGGATGGAGAGGGGAACATCATTCCTCATGCTCCTGTTGTCGAGGAGATTGTCGCTGGGAATGCGAACGCATGGACTGTTATGGTTAATCATGGTAGAACGATTGGTGAGTATAACAGGCCTGATCAGTTTTATGCGAATCGAACAGCGATTCGTCCTCCTGCTTTTCAGAAGAATGACTTTGAGCTGAAACCTGCATACTACACTCTTGTGGGTCAGGACCCTTTTCATGGTATTTCCAATGAACATCCCATGGACCATATTGAGAGGTTTGAGGATTTGGTCACTAGCATCAAGAGCAATGGAGTGTCCTATGATTACCTCTTCTGCAAGCTATTTCCATACTCTTTCGACTCCTGTATCGATCGACACTGATCCTGCTGTCGAGTCGACACCTAAGGTTTCGTAGGAAGTGCCTAATGTAGTTGCAGAGAGAGTTTACACACCGAGGATACCTTTTCCCATGGCTACTGGAAAGACTAAGAAGGAGGTAGAAGACTCTAGATGCAAAGCAATCATGGATAAGTTGATTGTTGAACTTCCTTTTATCGATGCTATCAAGACTTCTCCAGCTTTCAGGAGATATGTTAAGAGGATGGTATCAAGCAATGTGAACCTTGAAGAAGGATGTTTGATGATTACTCATGAGTGCAGTGCAATCCTGACCAACAGGATCTCAAAGAAGCTACCAGATCCAAGGAGTTTTGTGTTGGATTGTACAATATTCACATATAGATTTGAGTGTTCTCTTTGTGACCTTGGCTCGAGTGTCAACCTCATGCCATACTCAGTTGCTAAAAGGATGGGGATGACAAACTTTACAAACACAAGAATCTCCCTGATACTTGCTGATCGCTCAGTTAGACTTCCGGAGGGTTTACTCGAAGGTGTTCCTATTAAGATTGGGAATTGCTTGATCCCAACTGATTTCATCGTCCTGGAGTATGATGCTGAGCCTAATGATCCTCTTATCCTAGGCAGACCATTCCTTGCAACAGCTGGTGCTTTGATTGATTGCAGGAATGAGAAGATCGCTCTCAACATCGGTGATTTAGTCATGACTTTCAATATGGATAAGATGATGAAGAGACCAACCATCGATGGGCAGACTTTCTTTATTGACACCTTCAGTGACATAGCTGAAGAGTACTTCCTGGAGATGCATCCTGAGGATCCAATGGAGAGAGCATTGGTCTGTTCAGCCACTTCAGAGGTCCATTCGCGCGAAGATACTGCTGGATACTGGCAGATGCTCAATTCAGCATCGCCAGTACAATCTCCCCCAAGGAAATGTCCTACAATAGTCAAGATCATCCACAGCCCTTTTAAACACTTCCAAAACGTCGGGTGCACCATCTCCAGTCTTCGTTTGTGCAGAAACTATACTCAAAAGGAAGAACAACACAACCATCTTGAATCTGTCATTACCAGCTCCCATTTATTCAAGCTTTGCTTTCACATCTTCCTACCTCACCGTTCCCATACCGAAATGACGCGTGATGAAATCCATATTACCCCTTTCCTTATATCCAAGATGATAGTTTCGGCAGTTCAAACCCGAGATCAACGCGTGTTCCCTGAGGTCATAACGCACATGAACTCCATTTACAACGAACCAAACTTCCTTCGTCTTCAGGATCTCGGCTGTTCGCAACACGAGCATCCACATGCCCTGAACCTTGTGGTTATGGTCCTTAGGCATGTGAAACAGGTGTTTGAACTGAGGATCCGAGACAAACCATTCCCTCTCAGCATCGGTCAGGGGCGGGTTCAGGCCGTCAAGCGTTTTGAACATGTCTTTGAGATAGCACTGTGTCCATACCTTCACAGGATGCTGATAGCTGCTAGTAGGGAGGTACAAACTCTTTGGTTTTAGTGCCATGAACCTCTGCTCAATCTGCAAAATAACAATCAACTTCACTCAGTTATATAAGAATTATGCCATACAGTTTTACCAAGTTTTCCTAGAGTTACTACTATAGTTTTACCAAGTTCTACAACTACATTTTTACCAAGTTTTCTAAAGTTATACTAATATATTTTTATTAAGTATTCTCCAGTTATCCTATTTATCACAAGTATCACGAATATACCAAGTAGAGTTACCAAGTATTCCCTAGTGTCCTATTGCTCCAAGTATTACTAGTTTTTCCTACACATTATTCCGTATTTCTACTAGTTTTCCCTATTGCTTCTTACCTCACTCTCCGATTCATATTCGGATTCAGTTGCTTTAGTTGATTCTCCACTCGAGTCATTGGCTATCTCCTTGCCCTTGGCTGCTGCCTCTCCTTCTTCTTCGTCTTCTTCACCGGTATCCTCTTCTTCTTCTTCTTCTTCTTCTTCAGACTCCTTCTCTTCTTCATCATCCCGATTCGTACCACCACTCGTAACAGCCACCAGAGGAAGCAAAGATGAAGCATTCACCACCGGAGGAACCGAATGAACCACTGGAGTAGAAGCTTCGACCACCGGAGGAACCTTCTTCTTCGCATAAACCTTCACTTTCGAAGTAGAAGCTTCGACCACCGTCTCCGGAACCGAAGATGAACCTTCCACCGCCTTCAGAACCACCATCTCCGCCGCATGCGAATCCCCTACTTCTTTTGGGCCGATCTTCATCTTCTTCGCCTCTCTCTTTTTGGGATTCTTCTTCTTCGCCGCCTTCGCTTTCGCCGAATTCTAGTCCTTCTTCGGATTCTCCATCACTTTCGCCTCCTTTGCGCTGCTATTAGGGTTTCGCAAACTTCTCTTGGACCGTCGTGTTTCCACCATTGTCTGAGTGAAGGAGGGGAATGCAGGGAGGGGAAGGGATTTGGAGAGAATTCCTCAGTTTTCCCGAGTTTTGCGGTTTTCAGAATTAATGGGGGAAAATTAGAATTTTGATTCAATTTATGAATTTTGAAGAAAAAAAAACCGAATCGGATGTAATCGGGTCAAACCCGCGTGCGTGCTATCCGGTCAGGTGTAATCGGGTCACACCAGGTAGAAACTGTAAATATCATGATTTTGGTCTGGTTTTTTTGTAACTTAGTCATTTTTCTAACTTACAGATATAATGAGGAGATTTGAGATTAAAACCTTAGCAGAGTGCTATCCGAGAAGAATCCCCCCGCCGGTCGATTCGAGAACTTCTCCGGCGATCTCACGGCCTAATTCCGCCTTTGCTCCGATGGGAAACTCTGCGAACCTCTCCTTCTGGGAGAAATATCTCTGTTGTCCGAGTCAGTGAAAATCACGGCTTGGCAAACCACAGATGTTTCTGCTTCTGAAGTTAGGCGTGTAGCACATTTGAATTTCTCGTTGGTCATCGGCGCAAAATGGTAACTCTTCTTCCCTCTTCATGTGTCGTTCTCTTTTCGCCGCCGACGAAAACTCTCTCAAGATCTGTTTTTTTTTTTGCAGATCTGCTTGTCTCCTCGCCGCTGGATTTCACGTGTTGCTGGCGTGAAACGGTAAGCCGTCGTTACTCCTCTCTTCCTCTTTTCGCCGCTAACAAAAACCCTAACCCTTAAAATAATAAATCTGCCACTTGTGGCTATCTCGGTCTATGTTACAGAGAAGATGGGGATGTACCTCCTCTCTGCAAAGTAAATTAAACAAGAGTTTTTGTTTTAGCAAGTAACATGCATATATTTTGTGCAAGACTTTGTGAAGCCTCTAGGTGAAAAGGAACAATAACTTCTATTGTCATCAAGGAATGAGCTCATTATCAATTATTTGTTTATTCATGACCATTATTTTGATATGTTGTCAATTTTGCGTAGAGTGAAATTTGAAACTTAGTGGACTGCCTTGACCTTGAATGCTTTGATTGAGGGGCTAAATATCTTTTTTTCCAACATTTGAATGGATAGCCTCTGGCCAGTGCATATGGACTTGCTAAGCACAGAGATCGACGCTGGGAATGGGCCATAGCCCCTGGTGTCTCACCATCTGCCAGATATCAGCATGCAGCAGTATGGGATACTTCTTCCTCTTTGGTTCTTTTATCTGGCCTCGTCAGAATAATTCAACTTTTTGATGGATTATTTAGGTCTTTGTAAATGCAAGACTTCATGTGTCCGGTGGGGCACTTGGTGGTGGACGCATGGTTGAAGACTCATCCAGTGTTGCAGGTTAGCAAACAAAGAGCAGCAATCTGAATATCTGATATGATGTTTGTGCTGTTGGATGGTCATTGAGGAAATACTTATGTTTCCTTGATAATAGGTGCACCATATTTAGTCTTCTGAAGCCATTGTTGAAATGTGTTTCATAGACAAAAGCTGTACAACGGAATTTGCTGTTATTTTTTATGCTAATCGAGATGGTTTTAGCCATAAAATTATCACTGAAGCATTTTAGCCATTGTTGAAATGTGTCTCATTTATAGACGAGGGCTGTACATATTGGTTTTATAATAAAATGTGAATTGAGTGCATTTACAGTTCTCTGATTATTTCATCTATTTGTCCTTGTACAATATTGGATACTGCAGCAGGTGTATGGTGTGATACGAAATCAGTTGTTACTAGCCCTAGAACTGGCAGGTAACAACCTGCATTTGATGTAATTTCTCTGTCTAGGATTTGAAAACATGCATTCATCTCTCCTCCTCAAGTGTTGTTAATCTGATTAACATGCAATGCTGAGGATTTTCATTCAATTGTTGTGTTTATAAGCTATGCTTGTTTACATCTGAACATGCAGGAACTAATGAAAGATAGGAATCTGCCGGAGAACACAAGCGGGCTAGGTATGGCTGATGATTTGCTTGCCAGAAGAAGATGAAAATTTGTTTGTGAATCAAAAGAAGATGTATTGGAAATGGAAAGTGCCGGTATAGACTGAAGTAGTGTTTAGTCCCAATGGGATGTGTTGGTGTGTACGAAAAACTCATTTTCTGTGTTATACAATTTGTTTTGATTTAAGGGCAAATGGTTAGAATTTTTGTAATACCAAATCTACTATATCTTGTCTTGTTTTATTGATCATGTAATGCAAATTGAATATGCCGTTTGACATAGTTCCCAAATCAGCTTGTAAACAATTATTAACATAATACAGAAACAATTCATAGCCGAACTTAAAAACAATTTCTTAAGAAAGCATCTATAACAGACTTCTGTTATCTTACAACGTTACCAACATTTCGAGTTCTCGCCAAGTTTCCATCACTATAAGTCTATAAGGATAAAACACAAGTTTCCATCACTATAAGGATAAAACACATAAGCTTCTAACAAAATTGAAATTATAAAGAAGACTTCACCAGAAGTCTACATAAATATGCTAAAAGCCTAATCAAACAAAAAAATGAGTCTTTTATAATTATATCACATAAACAAGTCAAACTCATACAGAAGCAAAAACAAAAATACAAATGTAAGAACAAGAAAATCTTAAAAAAAACATTATAAATATGCTAAAAATGCTTTTTTAACAAAATTATCTACATAGACTTCACTCTGAAGTCTGTCCTAGATAAATGAAGAAGACTTCCAAATGAAGTCTTCAATTACAAGTTAAATGCCTAACCAATCAACAAATTTGATTCACCCATAATTGTCTAGTTAAAACACATAAAATTCATACAACAGCAAAAGCACTAGTAAAAATACATACTAGAACAAAAAAAACTCAAAGATTCGTTATAAATATGCTCTAAATAAGTTTTAAAAAAAACATTATACAATAGATTTCTATGATAAGTTGACAAAGAAGACTTCATTTGAAGTCTACATAAATTCTTAGAAGTCTGCGTGTGAAGTCTACTGTGGAACAGGTTATTTTTGCATTTGACCAACCTGTTGACTTTATAAAAGTAGACTTCTTCATGAAGTCTGCTGAAAAATAGGTTAATTTTTCATTTGACCAGAATCTCATCAGTGTTTGACTTTTAAAGTATAGGCTGTTAAAGAAGACTTCTAATGAAGTCTACGTCGTTAGAGAAGACTTCAGACTGAAGTCTACTGAGAATGGGTCACTTTTGCAATTCAAATATCGAAAGTAGACTTCGTTTGAAGTCTACGAAAAATAAGGTTAGTTTTGAGTTTGACAAAAAAATCATTGCAGACTTCGTTTGAAGTCTACTTCAGTTTTTGAAAAAATAGACTTCTTTTTTAAGTATACTCTAAATTTGTAGACTTCATATGAAGTCTACTCAAAAAAAGTTTTTTTTTTAAGTTTGAAATTTTTGTCAAACGCAAAACTAACTTTAATAAAAAGTCAAAATTTTGGTGAAATACTAAACTGACTTAAAAGAAGATTTCTCTTGAAGACTTCTCCAGAAGACTTCAGATGAAATCTACCATATAAAAGTCAAAGTTTGGTCAACTACAAAAGTAGCATCTCTTTTTCGGAGACTTCATATGAAGTCTACGGATGATTTTTTTTGTTTTCAAAGTATAACTGACAGACTTCACCTGAAGTCTTCAGACGTCACATGGAGTCTCCTACAAAAACGAAAAATAGTCAATTGCAAAACTAACCTATGGTTGACTAGTTTTGCAATTGACTAGTAAACTTCAAATGAAGTGTACGATGAAGAGCATACTTCATTTGAAGTCTATTATCGCGAAACAGATCTGAAAATTAACGAAAATCAAGTGAATAATTATCTAGATCCGGTTTGAGGCTGTTTTGAGCTTTGTCGAGTGCCCAGAACACTGTGATTAACCAATATCAAAGAAGTCCAGTCCTTCTTATGCAATAGCCACCGAAACAAGCAAGATCTAAGAATTTGTAAATTTTAAAAACGAAAATGAGAGAGTTTGTTGGATGAAAATGGAGAAGAAATGGAAGATTATGAGGTTATGAGCATAAATATGAGGAGTTAGAACCAAAGAAATTGGTTGGAGAAACATTTAGAGCTCGAAATTGGTTGTTCATGGTGGTTGAGAAAATTGAAGAAGATGACATTTTCATAAATAAGTGAATATCCAAATGTGTTTTTGTATTTTTCAGAATGAAAACTTCAAAAAAAGTTTACTCATTTTCTCAGAATGGCATTTTCGTGAATATCGCAAGCTGGAAGGGTGTAATAGACACAAAATGGTATTTGTTGAGAAGAAAGAAAAAAGAAGTTATGTTTGTGTTTGTGTTTGACCTCAAATTTTAGGTCATTTTTGCAAGTGACCCTATTAAATTTTCTTTAGAAAATACTCCACCTACGCCTTGAGGGGCAATGCCAAATTATCCAACTATTGTTGACGAGAACCATCAACCAACCACCGTACACCACTAAACCTTCTTCCGTATACCAAATTTTGTCCCAAAAAAAACATATGTTTTATGATAGTAATTTACGACTCCCATTCCTGTCACAAATATACGACTTTGTGTGTTTTTATTTTATAATTAAGATGAAGTATCGATGGTGCGAACTAATTTCACAATAACAAAGAAAATAATGACCAAATTCTCCAGTCGTCAAACCGTCATATACATTAATTTTGCGACTACTAAATGACCAAAATATGTGGCCTCAAACTCGTTGCAAAACTGTGACAGTTTTGCGGCTTAAAAAATGGGACAAATTGCTGTTTTTACACCAAAATTTCGTTTTTATGACAAAACTATACAATCGTTTTAATCAAATGCTGCGCTACACTTTCGGGGGTGAAAAATTACAGTTACCCTCTTATGACCAAACAAAAAACGTGAAACCGCTATTACCATTTTAACCTTCGCGATATGTTAGACTTCTATAGAGGTCTGACATTTAGACTCTAATAGAAGTCTGAATTATTTCTCTTACCAGACTTTTATCAGACGTATTCAAGAAGTCTGATACAGATTAAAACCGTAAATTTAAATTTAAAAATTAAAAAAAAATTAAAAACTTTTTTCTACAATAATTAAATATAGACTATTTTGATGCATAAAAATTAATATTTCATAAAATTGAATCAAATTAAACAAGGTTAGTTAATTATGCCTATACCTCAATACATATTAGACTTCTTCGAGAAGTCTGATACAGATTTAATTAGTAAATTTAAATTTAAAAAATGTAAAAAATATTTTGTTAAAAATTTCTTATACATAAATTAAATATAGACGATTTCGAAGTATTAAAATTAAATTTCATAAAATTGAATCAAATTAAAAACATGTAAGGCAAAGTAGGTTGTAAACCTCAAAACATGCTTTGTAATGGAAACATTTACATATAACTTTAGGGTTAGATTCATGGTTTACCCAATTTACATTTGAAATTAAAAATTTGCACATATGTGTTGTAATGTGCATATATTTCACGAATTTGATGCTTCCTAGAAGTTATGTTTTAATATTGTCACTCATAAGTGCTAAATATTAGATTTAGGGTTACTCGGACTTATCGGAGAAGTCTGAGAGAATCGGAATTTCTCATACTTCTCAGAGATTACTATACTTCAATTCTAACCTGATTTTTTAAAGGGCCTTTTTTAAAAGTCAATTGAAAACTACCCTCTCGTTGACCATATGAGTTTCATCAGATTTCTAAAGCAGTCTGAGTATACAACTCAGATATGAAATCGACGATATGCAAAAATTCGTACGTATATCCGTTTAGAGTTTGTTTTCACCCTCGTCGAGCACCCAGGACGTCTAATATCACCGAAATCCCGCAACCCAGTCGTGTTTTGCCATTTTATGCCATAATTTCCGATTTCGGTACATTTGAATCGGAAAATCAGTGGAAAAATGGGAGAAATCGGAGAGAGAAGTCGCGAAAAGTGTTTACGAGCTCTATTCTTGAGCTTTAATGGCGGAAAATGGGTTAGTTAATGCATTAACTCGTTGACGATGGTGGTTGTCGTGGTTTCTCAGAATTCTCAGAGAATCTGGGTTTCTCAGACTTCTAAGAGAAGTCTGAAACTTATTTAATTTGAAAATTTAAATTAAACAAATATTAAAAATTTAGTTTTTAGAAATTTTTACTACATAAATTATACATACTCATTATTGCTGTATATAAATTTAAAGTACATAAAATTTAATCAAATTGAATCATTGGAGATGAATTTGGATCTAAACACAAGTTTGCGGTTTCTCAGACTTCTCCGAGAAGTCTGAATTGTATTTAATATGAAAATTAAAATTAAAAAAACAATTAAAAAAATTTCATACAAATTTTTGATACATAAATTAAACATAACCATTGTAGATGTATATAAATTTAAATTACATAAAATTTAGTCAAAATGAGTGAGTATGAGATAAATTTGGATCTAAACACCATGTAGGTAAGAGTTTACAATTTGGATATACTGTTCTTATCTGTAGGGTTAGATTGAGAGTTTCTAAATTTTTAATTCATAATATTTTTTTTACATATACTAGTTAGTTTGTGACTAAGTTAAACGAGTTTGATGTTTGTTATAAGTTTTCTATATAATATGAAGTAGTAATTATCAAGTTTATGGTTTATCAGACTGCCATTTCAGTCTGATCATGTCCATGGTTTATCAGACTTCTTGATGGAAACCTGTGAATTAACCTGAAATAAGTTACCCTACTTGTGATTTTACCCCATATATAAACTAAAGTTACCAACCCTAATCTATAAAAGTCATTATCGACTCTCTCTCTAAAACAGGAAGAATCTCTCTCTCTAAACTCTCTCAAACATCTCTCCGCCACCGCCGTCGTCAGCTTCTTCAGTCTGGTAATTACCTCTCCTTTTTCGCCTTCTACTCTACTTTTTCTGCAAATTTGTTTTAGATCTATACGAAATAAGACTATTTTTCCATGTTCTTTGCATAGATCTAAACAAACAGATGGGTTATTTGTCTAGATCTAATTAATTCCATTTTAGATCTACTTGAAAATTACTACATTAGAAGTCTGAAAGTGAATTAGACTCGATACGAAGTCTGATACTTGAACTGATCTGAATTAGACTCGATTAGAAGTCTGAAATTGTACTTTCATATAATTAGACTATGTTAGAAGTCTGAAATTATACTTTCATTTAATTAGAATCTTTAATCAGTGTTGCTTTACTTTTTGATTCAGAAATGGAAGCAAGGAAAGGCATAATCTGCGGACTCCCGGCAAATGGAATTATACCACAGCTTGATTCAGAAATGGAAGCAAGGAAAGGCATAATCTGCGGACTCCCGGCAAACGGAATCATACCAGAACTCCACCCACATCCACCACAAGAAGCAGATGATGATCGAGGAAGTGATGTGGTGGAGCTCACACGAGAATATTACCGGAGAGCTATGGGATACTTGATACGGATTGAGTCAGACGAAGAAGACATCGAACCTGAGGTCCGAAGACTTCTCCAAAACCTCAGAAAGGAAGAACAAAGGCTCAGAAACCAAGAACTCAACTCCGCTGCAATGAAACAATCAAAACAAGAACAAGGAGAGTCCTCAAGAGGCAAGGGTCGTCGTCGAGACTAATATCTGTCAGACTTCTTTAGAAGTAGTCTGTTATCAGACTTCTTTAGAAGTAGTCTGATTGTGTTTTGAATTTATATTGCAGTATGTAGGTGGCGTGGATATCATGTTCTTATCTGTAGGGTTAGATTGAGAGTTTCTAAATTTTTAATTCATAATGTTTTTTTTACATATACTGGTTAGTTTGTGGCTATGTTAAACGAGTTTGATGTTTGTTATAAGTTTTCTATATAATATGATGGTATTTAAGTAGTAATTATCAAGTTTATGGTTTATCAGACTGCCATTTCAGTCTGATCATGTCCATGGTTTATCAGACTACTTGATGGACACCTGTGAATTAACCTGAAATAAGTTACCAACCCTAATCTGTAAAAGTCATTATCGACTCTCTCTCTCTCTAAAACAGGAAAAATCTCTCTCTCTCTCTAAACTCTCTCAAACATCTCTCCGGAAACCCTCGTCGCCACCGCCACCGCCACCGCCGTCGTCAGCTTCTTCAGTCTGGTAATTATCTCTCCTTTTTCGCCTTCTACTCTACTTTTTTCTTCCAAATTTTTTAAGATCTATACGAAATAAGACCATTTTTCCATATTCTTTGCATAGATCTAAACAAACAGATGGGTTATTTGCCTAGATCTAATTAATTCCATTTTAGATCTACTTGAAAATTACTATATTAGAAGTCTGAAATTGAATTAGACTCGATACGAAGTCTGATACTTGAACTGATCTGAATTAGACTCGATTAGAAGTCTGATAGTATACTTTCATATAATTAGACTTTGTTAGAAGTCTGAAATTTGAGATTGTACGAATTAGACTTGAGAAGAAGTCTGAAATTAGCCTTTTCCGAATTAGACTCTTTTAGAAGTCTGAAGTTCGGCTTGATTTTAAATTAGACTTTATTAGAATTATGGCTTTAGACTTGTTTTAATTTTTGCGGCTGTTTTCTGGTACACAGGATGGGGCGATTCAGTCACCTTCCAACGTCGAGTAGTTCATGTTCAACAGATCGACGTCGATCCGGATCATCCTACGGATGCCCCAAGAAATGCTTCTGCGGTCTGGAGCCCGTCATGCGAACATCCACTACTGCCGATAATCCGGGAAGAATATTCTTTGGATGTCGTAACTATGATGTAATGGCCTCTATATATTATGTGGTTCGTTTGTTTTTTTCTGCTTATTATAATTTGGGATCTTAATATGATTGTATAAATGTGGCTGTGTAGGATGATGGTTACCATATAATGAAGTGGTGGGATGAGGCTATGACTGAAGAGTTTAACGATGTAAAGCTGTATGTTGACCAACATGGTCAACTAATTGATGGTATGCTTGTTTCTAATGCTCAAAGCGACAAGTATTTGTCCACGTTGCTCGATGACGTCAAGGTAACGAAGGCAGAGATAGCTCAATTGAAGGAGAGATTGACGGAGAAGCCATGTGGCCAGATAATGCGTGGTGTCGAGTTGAAGAATCTGACGTTCGCTGGTGCTATTATTATCTGTTTTGGTTTCTTGTAATATGTGACAATTTGTAACCAAAATTTGTATTTTTTCCATGGAACGAGATATTTGATTATGAATTCGGTTTAATTTATATGTGTCCTTCTTTACTATGTCAGACTCTTTATGAAGTCTGAATTTATTAGACTTCTTTCGAAGTCTGAAAAACTTAAACTTTTGAAAACTTTCACAAGTCTGGTCTTGAAAATATCACCATCTTAGACTGCAAAACGAGTCTGGCAGTAGAAGTATTTGAAAAATACTTCTAAAATACTTCTAAGCGGCAATTAAAAATATTCGAAAAAGACCGCAGAAAAAGGCAGGAATTTTATTGCCCAAAATTTCCAGACTTCTCGCTCAACTATCTCATCACCATCAGACTGCTAAAAGAGTCTGATATCAGACTGCGTTAAGAAGTCTGACATCAGAATGCGAAAGCGGTATTTTTATGTGATAAAACCGTTTTGTTTTAACCGCCGCTTAGGACACATATAAAAGGGTTTTTTTTTCTTAAACTTCCGAAAACTTAAACTTTTGAAAACTTTCAGAAGTCTGGTCCTGAAAATATCACCATTTGAGACTGCAAAACGAGTCTGGCAGTAGAAGTATTTGAAAAATACTTCTAAGCGGCAATTAAAAACAGGCCTTAAAAATATTAGAAAAAACCGCAGAAAAAGGCGGGAGCTTTGCCGCCCAAAATTTCAGACTTCTCGCTCAATTATATCATCACTATCAGACTGCTAAAAGAGTCTGATATAAGACTGCGTTAAGAAATCTGACATCAGATTGCGAAAGCGGTATTTTTATGTGGTAAAACGTTTTTTTAACCGCCGCTTAGGACTCATATAAAAGATTTTTTTTATCCCCTCATTTTTACAGTTAACCAAGAAAATAACAAAAAAAATAAATGCGAAACCTCTCTCGGAGAAACTGAACAGACATCTTCGAGAGACAATCAAAGGTGAATTTTCTTTTCGGTATGCAGCTGCAAATTCGTCGCCTTCGACGGTAAGATTCTTCTACTCCTCTCTTCGCCGCAAACCGTCACCTTCTCGATACTGATTTCTAGAACTCAGCGCTGAACTCTTGTCTTTTTTTATACCCAGATCTGGTTTTTCTCTCCTCGCCGTTGTCCCCGCTCCTTTAGGTCTTCCATAGAGGGTAAAAGATTCAAATTGAGCAATAATGTTTAGATCTTTGGGTTTGAGTTGTATTGTGTTCTGTGGATTTTTGGGATTCGTCCGATTGCGTCAGACTGCAAATAGAGTCTGACTATATTTTGTCAGACTGCAAATAGAGTCTGACTATATTTTAGTAGTCAGACTTCATATGACGTCTGACTTTAAGTTTTCAGACTGCTAATGGAGTCTGGTTGTGATTGATGCAGGTTTTAGACATAATGGCAGAACGTGAATTCCCTCCAAGGATGTTCACAACTGGGTATGAGCCTCAACCAGACAAAAGCATACACTACTTCAGCGGTAAGAGAGATCTCATGGACGCTCTCAAAGAAGCGATGGATGATGATGAGTGGGAAGAGCTTTGCAACTCAGCCTTTGGTGTTTTTGTGAAGTGGCATGAGCTGAACTTCATATGGTGTTCAAGGATGGTGCACTACATGCTTACTATGCAACTAGAGGTAGATCAGAAGCATGAGCTTTTGTGTCTTGTTGGCCTTCAACCGGTGAGGTTTTCCTTCCATGAGTTTTAACACATAACCGCACTCAATTGCGACTATGTTGAGAATCTGGAGTACCCGGAGGTTGAGTATACAGCGGATATGAGAGCAATGT
This sequence comes from Eutrema japonicum, assembly GCA_030161315.1. Classification (NCBI taxonomy): domain Eukaryota; kingdom Viridiplantae; phylum Streptophyta; class Magnoliopsida; order Brassicales; family Brassicaceae; genus Eutrema; species Eutrema japonicum. The sequence continues at coordinate 39,328,841 of BSQW01000005.1, forward strand.
GGGAGCTTCTTGGGTTGGATTTCGAGGTAGGGCCAAGTTATTTTCAGTTACTGGACGCTTGCAATAGATGTCGAGGCTGGGAACGGCAATATAGGATTTGGTTGGGCTACCTTGCCATCTACACGAGCTTCATTGAGGCTCAACACTGGTCAGTTTCCGCAAGGGCTGACATGACTAAGCTACTGCTGTCTCCAGGGGCGTTAGAAGCATACCCATGGGGAAGACTGGCTTTCAAAATCTTGGTAGACTCTGTCAAAACAGAGGCTAACAAAAAAATCCAAGATGACAAAAACTATCAGGTTGAGGGCTTCGCTGAGGTCTTGAACGTCTGGGTATATTGGGCATGTCCCGGGATTGCTACGCTTTATGGAATGCGCTTGCAAGATAACCCAGACCCACCGCTCTTGGCTTACAAAGGATCAAGGAATCGGAAGAAAGTCGATTTAGAGTTGTGCAAGCATGTATTTTACTGACCTTTTTTCCTTAATGCTCTACACTAGACTGCAAATTCAGTCTGATAAGTTATCAGACTAATTTTGAAGTCTGAAAGTTGTTGCCAGACTGAATTTGAAGTCTGAAAGTTGTTGCCAGACTGAATTTGCTGTCTGAAAGTTGTTGCCAGACTTAATTTGCAGTCTGAAATATTGAAGTCATACATTTTTTGAAGTATGAAACTTTGTACCATACGGGATATGCAGTCTGGTAGATTTTATTTATTTTTTACATACTAATATACATTTTGCTCGTTGACTTGTACTTGCAGACCAACGTCAACAACTTCCGTCAAGGAGTTTGAGGACATGTTCCCCCGGTGGGACGATGGTGAGGATGATGAGAAAGTTGTGAACATTGTGAAAGCAATGTTTGGTGAGTTTGAGCGCCCTTGGAGGTGGAGTTTTAAACACTGGAAGTCTGAAGGTGTGTTGGCCATTGTCAAGAAAGAGGTGCCCCTTATTAAGTCTGAGGTGGTTAAGTATGAGGGTGGTCTGAAGAAGGCCAATGGAAAGGGTGTTAAGATGAAGGTTGTTGATGATGATGGTGAGGATGTTGATGATTATAAGAAGCGAGCAAAATCAGGCGGTAATGATGGTGGTGAGGTTGTTTACTTGATCAAGTCGGTGGGTGAGAAGATGAATGAACTTTTTAGTCTTCTTAAAGAAGGTTTTGAGCAGGTGAATGAGAAGATGATTGAACTTGAGAAGGAAGTTAGGTTGTTAAGGGGAGAAAAGAGGAGAAAATCTGGTGTTGAGAAGTCTGATGTTGGTGTTGAGAAGTCTGATGTCGGTGTTGAGAAGAAGTCTGGTGATGAGAAGAAGTCTGATGGTGGTGTTGAGAAGAAGTCTGATGATGGTGGTAAGTTTGATGATGGTGGTGAGGCTGGGGCGGGGAAACGCAAAAAGGCTCCGTGGAAGAATATTACACCCAAAAAAATTGTTGTGAAGCCTCCTAAGCCGGTTGTTGAAGCTGCAGACCGAAAAGGACCTCAATAAGAATCTTCAGCGGTAGTGGATGCAAAGGAAGCCATGGCTGAAGACAACCCTGCCCAACCGTCTAAGGCCAAGATTCAGACTGTGGATGTTGGGGTTAGTGTCCCAAACCCTCTACCAAAAAATGTTCAACAAAGGAGAAGTAGTCGAATACTTAAGGACAAAGCCGTTGCTTAATATGCAGTATAAGTCTGATAGTTGTTTGTAAAAACCTAAACCTATGTGCAACTAAAAACTAGTTATTTCGCTTTGTTGTTGTGTTTGATGTGAACATGGTTATATGGTATTAGACTGAGATTTAGGTCTGATTTTGGTGTTATTTTTATATCTGTCAGACTTCTAAAGAAGTCTGATTTTGTTTTGGATTTATATTGCAGTCTGTAGGTGGCATGGATAGTGTTAGATTATTTGTCTTCAACTTTTATTGCAGTCTGACAGTGGTGGTTTTTTTTTATTTTGTAAATGCAGAGTAGTGTCGTGGGCAGCGAACTTAGTGTTCTTATCGTCGATAAGGCGGCCACGGGCGTAAACTTCGATGCTGCATATATGTCGAAACAAGACACTAAGCAGGCAGCTGCTGGAGCTTATGTAAAGGCGAAGGCTCAAGAATTCAAACAAAAAGAGCAGGATAAGAAGGAGAGAAAGAGCTCAACCCAAGTGCAGATCACACCAAAATATGATCCTTGTGCTCCGGCAACCAGGATGAAAGTGAAGACACTTAATGATCACGTCAAAAAACTACTGTATGTCGTCACACTCTACCTATATTCTAGAATAATTAGCTCGATGTCTAACACGCGTAATATATTATGTAGGGGTTATCCGAAGAGGGAGGTGAACACATCCCTAGCTTTGTACTACGATCTGCGCACCCCCCATGAATGGCTGCATGACACAGTTAGTATATGATCTGGTCGGGTTTAATGACTTTCTGTTCTCAGACTTGATTTGCAATTTGACATTGTTGTTATCTCTTTTAGACTTCCTTCAGACTTCTTTAGAGGTCTGGTGTCAGACTTCTTTTCAAGTCTGGTGAAAGAATTTCTTTTCTCAGACTTGTTTTGTAGTCTGACATTGGTGTTCTCTCTCTTAGAGTTTCTTTAGACTTCTGTTCAAGTCTGACATTTTTTGCACAATGTTGACTGAATGCAGAAAATAGATGCTGGGATTGATCTGATGAGGCTTCGACAACAAGAACACCCGGAATGGTTCTGGTCCGAGAGGCTGACCTTCATTGACACACTGATGGGTAATTTGTGGAAGAAACATTATGATGATTTTGTGAAGAGCGGCGAAGGAGAAAATGTGATGCCCACGACAAGGAGGTTGCCACCTGGTGTATAGGATTACCATACTGGTGAACTACACTTATTCCTGAAATCAAACAAGACTTGGGGGCTGGAAATCGATTACATCTACACTGCCTTGCACGTTGGGGGAAATCATTGGATAGCTATTATGATTTATATCCCGGATAGGCACGTAACCATATGGGACAGTATCATTGGACGGAAAATCGATGAGGTGGTAGGAGCGACAGTGGGACCTATATGTGAGATCTTTCCCTACGTGATGCATTGTTTGGCCCCAATATATTAAAATTGGAATTATCCCCTTGAGCGGTACTCATACACGATCGTAAGGAATCCGGAACTTCCCCAAAACAACCAGACAGGTGATTGTGGGGTGTTTTGTTTGAAGTTCATTGAGTTCCATTCTCTTGGGATGCAGTTTCCGAAGTGGCTGTGTGATAAGAACATGAAGACTTGCAGAGAGAAGCTTGCGTATGAGATACTCACTAAGCTCTGCCGAACAGGTGAAGAGGGCCGTACCGACGCCGAGAATGAATTGCTAGACGTATACGAATAGGTGAAGAAAAACTTTTGGATTCCCGAGAATAATGGATTCTTGCATATATTTATCTTTTGTAGATGTAAGAAAACCTCATCCATCTTTTGGCTTACTTTCTGCGGAATTTTTTTGTGCCATGCCAATTGTGATGTCAAAAGCGTGTTGGGCATAGGTAGGGTATTTCTAGGGTAATTGGTTTAAAACTTCTATAGAAGTCTGGTGTAAGACTTCTATAGAAGTCTAGTGTCAGACTTCTATTTCTATCTTTTGTAATGAATTTCTGTTATTAGACTTATATTGCAGTTTGGAAAGGGTGTGATTTAAGAATTTAGACTTGACGAGATGCATCAAACACATAAGTACTACAAATTAAGTTTAAGCCAACAACAATAACCAACGATTAACACAACAAGTTCTTAGACTTAGACAACTTAAAAACCGACTTGGAAACGAAATATTGTACCGAAAGACACCAACAGACTCCTCTCAGACTTTCTGCAGACTTCTATGTCAGACTTCTAAATTGCATTCGTCAAACATCAGACTTCTACCAGATCTAATCTTTCTCAGGTTTGGTTACATGTCTCCACCGAAAAAAACAGCAGCTTCTCATATACAGTAGATAGATGAAAACAACTATAAAACAGGTGAGTGTAAAGAGATTTAGCTTACACAATTTGGTTTTTTGTGGCCTGGTTGTTTGCAATTAGAACAAGTATATTGCTTGGGAAGCTTCCTTGGTTTATTGCCCTTTGTCTTGGCAATTTCTAGCCAAGTTTGCCACCTCGACTTCTGATGTCTTCCAGGAGGATGAGGATTATGCGGGGGAAGGACACGTACGGTGTCATGAGCTTTCATAGTACAGTTCTTCGGAAGGATATTCATTGCGTATGCCCGAAACAGATAGTCCCTACCGTATGATAGGCATAGCAGCGTATATGGGTGTAGGTCAAGTTCTGGTGCAGCGCAAATTGCATGTGAGCAAGGTATATTTTCGTAATCCCACACAACACATTCACACGTTCGGTTGTGCAAGTCGACCACACAATCCCTATGTCCTCCCTTAACATCGAATCGATACCCATCAACGCGTTTTGCCGTCATGAAGTCCGCATAATATTCACGAATAGCCATCAAATATTCAACTCCTCGGCTAAATTTTGTTGTGAGACTCAATGCATCTAGCCGCCTTTTACAAAACCACGTCCCTAGCTTCTCTTGTATGAACTCCAAAAGGAAAGAGATATGATATCCTTTTGCCTTCTTGACTACGGAGTTTATAGTTTCGGCAATATTGCTCGTCTTTATGTTGTACCTTTCTCCAACAAAGTGAACGCGGTTAACGTAAGTGAAAACAAGACTGCAAGAGAAGTCTGATAAAAATAAGACTGCAATAGAAGTCTGATAAAGACGAATCAGACTGCACAAGAAGTCTGATAAGAAAATGCATTTTCAAATTATACTTGTCTCCATTGAAATGAACGCGTGACTATAGACTCGGATCCGCCTCCTCCCAGTATCTAGCAAGGTCAGGATTTACCCCTCGTAAGGAAGCCATGTATCGGTTAAAATCGTACATCGTATATGCGTACGCCGCGTTTTTCACCAAGTACAAAAGATGTTTTCCCCTGAACTTTGTGACTACGTTATTTTGTAGATGGTAATAACAAATCCCTCGCTTTGCCCAAGGAATAACCTTTGCAATAGCATTCTTGATAGATGTGTGCCTATCTGAGACTATGGCAAGAGGATATTGGTCTGAAATGCAGTCTCTAAGCTTTGTAAAAAACCACTCCCATGAGGCATAATTCGCAGACTCTACAATGCCAAAAGCCAACGGAAATATTTGAAAATTGGCATCTTGTGAGGCCGCCACTAGCATAACACCTCCATACGGCCCCGTAAGATACGTACCATCTACCACAATGACTCTTCTAAGATACTTAAATACCTCTATGGAAGCTCCAAATGCTAGAAATAGATATTTAAATCTATTCTCCTCATCTAGTTCTAGAGCAGTCTGCGTTCCCGGGTTGGTTTGCCCGATTCCATGCAATAAAGCATGCAGTCTCTCATAGCCATCTTCCGCTGATCCTCTCACCAACTTTTGAGCATGTAACAGCGCTCTGTATGCGGTTGTGTAGCTCATCTTAATCCCATACTGCTTGTTCATTGATACTAATACATGCTTTGGTGTAATCTTCTCAATTATTCCAAAGCATTCTAGAAAAAACCAACCAATATAACGCGGAGTATGACGTTTTTTCTTAACCTTCCGGTCCAGCGCTGAACATGTGTGGGTTCTATTGTAGATCATCACCCAAAACTTGTTTGGTTCGTTCTTGACAGCCGCTCGAAGCTTCCAGTTGCATCCTTGCACAAGACATTTAGCGACAAACAGGCTCTTGTCAGACTTATCTACTGTAAATGCGTATTTCCTCATTATCGCCGTCAAACGCAGCTCTGATATAAGATCTTGCTTACTATCAAAACACTTTCCGAGAAAGATACCGTCGGACCAATTTCTTCCTCGACCAGCAAATCGTTCAGCCACATGCTGCAACTCGTAAGTCTTATTATCTTCATCTTCTTTATCATCTTCATCTTCATCTCCCACTTTCCCATACATGCTATAATCTACATCATCATAGTAAGACTCAGCGTGTTTCTTGAAAACTTGCTCTGGCCCATCACCACCACCACCAACACCACCATCATTATCACCACCACCACCACCACAAATAGAATCATCTGATACTGAGCCCACATCTTCGTCTTCCCAGCCTTTGTCTTCGTTATCTTCATCTTCATCTTGGCAAGATCAAGAAGTGGGAACACAATGATCAGCATAAGAACCCAAGGAAGCGTTGTTATGTATATATTTAGGGGGTGTATTGAACTATGGATTTTAAGAGATTTTTAGATTTTCTTAAAATCCCTTGTTATTCAACTAAGGATTTTAAAATATCTTCCCAAATCCAGTGTTATTGAACATGAGATTTATGTAAAGTCACTCAAAATCATCTACAATCATCTGTTATTCAAACACGAATTTGTTAAAATCATATCAAATCCAATGTTATTGAAAATGTTTTAAGTATTGGGATTTTAATGACTGCATGGGATTTTAGATGATTTTATGAAACTTTCTTAGTTAAAAATACAAAGATCCAAATCTCATGGTTTTAGGTGGGATTTTAGGGGATTTTAATACAAAATCATAACAACTTCTTTAAAATCAGCCAAAACCATCAAAATCATCTGAAATCTTATTAAAACTCAAATCACTCTAAATAGTCAGTTCAATACACCCCCCTTAGTGTGTATTTTTGTTTTGAGTTACTTTAGAAGGTGTAGAAGGTATTTATAGAAATTTTCTAGAAATTACCAACGGATTTGCAACGAAAATTTACAACGGTTTTACATCGAATATCATTACAACGATTTAACATCGAATATACGACGCAATTACGTCAAAAATATTAGATGTAAATAATTAGGTGAACTATAAGAAACCGTGTTTTACCAAACTCTCAGAGTCGACGTGAAATCGTCGTGCTACCGATGTCACTATTTACGTCGTAACATCGTCGTAAATTTACGATGAATTTACGACGATTTGTGAATTACGACGAATTTACGACGATTGTTTTACGACGATTTTACGACGAATATGTAGTGTTTAGGGTTTAGGGTTTTAAGGTTGAGTATAGGTTGTATATGTTTGGTATATCATCAATTATATTGTTTTACATAAGTTCTCGATTCGTTGTTTGACACAATACAAAAATTATTAACAATTTATACTTCATGCATGTTACGAAGACGTATTACATCGAATGTTATAGAGAAGTAAGAAGATATAAGTAAATTTGATATTTGTCAGATTCAATCGTCATTATTGATTGTATTCTATACATTGAAAAGTTTATGATGTACAAATATATTTCGTTAATAAAAGACGGTTATGTGTTTTAGGGTTTAGGGTTTAGGGTTTACATTTCTGATATTACGACGATGTTACGACGGATTCGTCGTAATGGCGTTGTTATATTACGACGAGTTTACAATGGATCCGTCGTAAATCCGTCGTAACCGGGAATTACTTTTGCCGTGTGGAATGAAAAATTTCCCGCCTTGTGAAATTATTCTGATTGGTTTCATGGGTTACGACGTAGCTGTCGTAAAATCGTCGTAATGTACCATCGAAATTACGACAACCACAAAATCTATATATACGCGAGCCCAGATTTTTCCCTCACAACTCACAATCTCTCTCTCTCTCTCTACGTTCGGAACTTTCTCTCTCTAGGTAATTTTTTTTTTTTTAATAAAAATTTTAGATAAGTATTTATGATTGTTAATATTAGATAGGAATGGAATTATTAGATAGTATTTGAATTAGATAGGAATGGATTTATTAGATAGTATTGGAATTATATTGAATTATATTTTTGATAGTCGTTTATTTTTTTTTAGATATGGGGCCTCGTAGGACTCACTATTTCGCGTTTATGGGTGGCGCTTCGGGACCGAGTGTTAATTCGGATGCCCCATCATCGTCTGCCACACCGTCTGTGGTTCCGATCTCCGGTTCCGCCCCACATGCGCCTCCGCCAGCTGCACCTGCACCTGCACCTCGACCCGCTTTGCTATATGCGGGATTGACGGTCGAGGACATTTTGCATTCGCCGGGTCATGATCGTTTACCCAGTTTAGATCCGCTCCGGCCGCCGAATACTTTTTGGTATGTAAGCTAATTTTTTTTTTTCATTAATATTTTGTTTTTACTTATAATTACATTTTTATATTTCATGTTTAAGGAGGACAACAAAGTCGGGCGGAGTGTGTCTAACACCATCAAAGCCTACTTCGAGGAGCCTCACCGAAATTGGTCTGCCGTTCCGGGCGACGTCGTTGATATGTGGTTCAAATGTTTCGCGGTAATAGTCGTTTTACTTTTTTTATTTAATTATTTATTTTTATTTAATCGTTTCTAATTATTTTCTTGTTTTATAGCAAAAATGGCACTGGGATTTTGCGTCAACGAGACGGTGAAGACGGAGTTTAAGGCGAAGGGAAAATTGCGGCTCAACAATACCGTCTCAGATTGGAAGCGAAAGTGGGAGGTTGAGGGCGATGCGGCGAAGCCCTCGTTCATGTCTTCTGAAGTCTGGAACGGCTTGAAGACATACTGGATGGATCCGCATTCGCAGCAAGTGGCTGCTAAGTGTTCGGCTTCTCGGTACACTGTCGGTCCAGACGGTCGTCCGGCGGTGTTGCCACATACTTCAGGTCAGACGTCATTTGCGGGAAGGCGTCTTCAAATGGTATGATTTTTTCTAATATATATTTTATTTTCCTAGTTTGTAATTAATTAAATTTAATTTTTAACCGTTTTTTTCGAATGTCATTTGTTTAGGCAAACGGAGGCGAACTTCCTCCGATGACTAGAGTTTTTGAGGAAACTCAAAAAAAGAAAGACGGTTCTTTTGTGGATCCTCGAGCGGAGCAGCTCTACAATACCGCCCAAGCACGGATTGAGGAGCGTCAAACTCAGCTCTCTCAGCAGCTATCACCTGGAGGTAGCTCGGTTCAGTCTAACGCGGCTTTGACCACAGCCCAAATGGACGAGATATTTGAAGAGGTAATAATAATCATATTATATTTTTACGTAATTATTTCATTTTTAATTTATTAATTTTAACGTTTTTTTTAGGTTGCCCCGAAGAAGAAGGGCAGAGTTTTAGGGATGGGATCGATTCGAGGTAGTTTTGTTGCCTCGTCTTCCGCACATCATCCGCACGATGATCCGGTTGGGTTGAGGAACGAGTTGAACACCGCCCATACCGAGATCAACACTTTACGGACGAAGCAAGCGGAATCCGAACAGAAGATCCTTGGATTAGATCAGACGATCCAAAGATACGATTCTCTGTTCGAGCTTCTTGCGGTGGATAATCCCGCATTGGAGAAGGTCCTGAGAGCGCAGCAAGCCTCGACGTCGGTACCGAGGGATGCGGATCACGAAGTGGATCCGCTCGCTGCACAACAAGACGAATTGTTGCGGCGAACCGACGAAGAGCTTTTTGGACAGTTTGGTATTAATTAGGATTTTGTAATATGTAATTCAAACTTTAATTTGTATTTTATAATTATTTATTTTAATTTTAATTTTAATTTTTAATTTTAATTTTAATATTAATAATTTAAATTATTATTTAATTAATTACATCAAGATTTATTAAATATGCTAATTCGATTAACCGTCGTAAATTCGTCGTAACCTACCATCGTAACATCGTCGTAACTCATCCATCGTAATCGTCGTAAAATCGCCGTAACATAAATCGTCGTAAAATCGTCGTAACACAAACCGTCGTATGATCGTCGTAACACCTCATTGGTATATTCGTCGTAAAATCGTCGTAACAAAAAGAGTCGTAACATCGTCGTAACACAAACCGTCGTATGATCATCGTAACACCTCATTGGTATAATCGTCGTAACAAAAATCGTCGTAACATAGTCGTAACACCTATTTGGTATAAACGTCGTATAATCGTCGTAATATTACGACGATTTTACGACGACTTCTTAACGACGATTTGTAAGCGTCCCAACAGTTACGACGATGTTACGACGATTTGGGATTAACGACGAACGATTTACGACGAATTGACAATCGTCGCTAAATCGTCCCAAAGCCTGTTTTACATCGATTTTACATCGATTTTGTGCGTTGTAAACGACCAGTTTTCTTGTAGTGTATAACTTATTTAAAGATTCATTAGTTTTTTGTCAATTTTTGAAAGTATAGTAGAAAGTAATACTTTTTCTACTGTTCAATCCAAATTTACCCATGTACAATACAGTGTGTACGATAATGAGCGGTATACGAAGTAGCAATAAGAGGCGTGTACCATAATTACACGATGTAGTAAAAAGAATACTTTCTACTATACTTTCAAAAATTGATAAAAAAAAACTAATAAATCTTAAATTAAGTGATAATACATGCAATTATGTCTATAATGATATTGTATTGTATGTTTTTCTAATTTGGTGAAATACATTATAAAGGAAACAAAACTGAATTTTGTTTTGAAACTATCGGTCCTAGACATGTGGCCATATATGCTATAGTGTGCTAGTTAGAAGTTACCAATTTGCTAGAGAAACGGGGATGCTTAGAAACGTTATGCTTCAAGTCATCAAGAATGACCTCAACATTGATCTTTGCTTTGAATCCGATAGTAATAACGATGCAGTTGTCTATGCCCGGCGATTGGAACACCCGCGCCATCGGGCTGAGCGGCTCCTCCTCTTCCTCCTCCTTCGACATTGTTCCTCTCCTCTTATTTTTGTTTAAGGTTGAATATAATAATATATATATATATAGGCTTTACAAAAGGTTGATTTTTTAGTGTTTCATTCATGACAGGTATGGAAATTAATTAAGATTGTCATGGGCGCATAAAGGACCACATGGTTTTAGCCAGATACTGATGAAGATGCAGGAGCCCTCTCCTCGTTGATCCAAATCCAACGTATCTTCGGCTTCTATTTTCCCCCAAAACTAAATAAATTTTTAAAATGTTCCACATGATCTTAGTACAATCTGACTAGTGTGGGCCATTAAATTTTATGTTCTTTGTTTTTCAATATGTAGTTTAATAATTTTAGTGACTAGCTTGTCTAAATACATTATATTTTTCTTTTCTGATACGGTGATACCATTTATAAGCTTTTAACCTTTTTTGTTCTACGAACCTTAGACTTATCAGTTATATAATATACTAGGTTATACTAGGTAGCGTGGATATTTTTTTTAATAATGTTTTGATAAAAATTATATGCGATCAATTATATTTATAATTGAGATATTATTTTGTGTATATTGGTGAATGTAATATATATATATATATATATATATATATAAATATATATTGTAATTTTAATCTCATAAATTATATATAATTTATGAGGTTTCAACGGTTTTGTTTAGAATCTATATGTCTTGTTTAAAAACATATTATTTGTTCGAACACTTATAAGTTAGTATACCAAAACCAACTAAAAGTGTAACAAAATAATCAAATGCAATTTAATAAATATAGTATTAACACGAAGATAAAATATTCTACATATCTTCTTCCAATCAAGAAAATAAGTTTTTTCATCATTTTCAGTTTCATCCCCATTATATATATTTTTATAAAAAACAAAAAATAAAATAAAATTAAAATTTATTCTCTTTTCTTAGCTAGTTTAACCAATACAAATTTCTGATTTAATCAAATAAATTAGAAAAAAATCAACACAACTCTTGCTTTCAGATACAACTTTAATTTTCAAACCAAGACTATAGATTAATATGAAGTTAGTTTTAAAACTAATTTAAAATCACAAAAGATTGACGAATTATATATATTTTGTCATTTTATTTTGAAGAGGTAAAGACCGGAGTTTTGTCTGGTAGCATATTGGTTGTGGTAACTTTTATTTAATTTTTTAATGATTATACCTCACTTTTCCCAATCAGAGTGAAAAAGTTTTTTCATCATATTCATTTTCATTTTCATTCTCGTTATATCTGTTTTCTATGAAAAAAGCAAGAAATTCAAAAATTATTCTTCTTCCTTAACTATTTTAATCAATACAAATTTTTTAATTTAATCTACAAATCGAAAAGAAAATTAATAAGCACAACTATTTCTCTCGTATCTATTAAAACATTTATTCTGAAACCAAGACAATATATAAATATGGAATGAACTTTGAAATAAATTTATAATAACAAATTAAAAACCGACAAAGTAAAGATATTTTTTGTAAGTTTTATCTTGAAGAAATAGAAGCCGGAGTTTTGTCTGGTGACATCTTGGTTGTGGTAACTTTTCAATGGTTATTCGATGAGATTATAAACCTAAGCGATGATGATTTAATTCTTATACTTAGCGGTCATTGTATATAATATTGAAGTAACAAACATTATTTTATATGCTTTATGCACTATCAATTCCATACGATCATGTGAAACGTTTTTATGGACATGTGGCAAAAACTTAGATCCTAATGTAGATTGTAATTATTAATTAATAAAAATCCAATGGGGTGATATGCTCAAATTAATACCCTAAAATTACTAAAACAGTAGTTGTAGTAAAGTAGGGGTTGAACACAAGGACTCAAGAAAATCGCTCAATAAACTACTTAGTATCGTCAAGCTAAGCAATTCAGTTGAAACAAAAAGCAATAAACAGTAAAAGAGTTGTAAAATCGATGGAAGAATATAGGACCATGGTATTTCTCAAGAGATCAATGAATGCAGATAACCAATCAGTCAGGATTCAGATTTAGCGCGGTTCTTGAACTCAAAATTACTAAGTTATAATTAACCATATGTCGTTGCGAGAATTATCTAAATCTAAACTTCAGAATCCCAAATCTCTTTGCAAATTCTTAAGAATAAATCAGCCTTAATACCGAGTTTGATATTAAACCAAATCTCTTTGCGAATAATCAATTTGCTCACCCTAGGTTCTGTCAGATTACTCAATTCCACTGTCGTGCCTAATCAATTAACCTAAGATCTAAGTTCCAGATTCGTCAACCTATAATTAGCTTTGAGAACAACCTATGGTGAAGAACTAATTCAGATGGTGAATCCTAACTAATCAATTACCAGTAATCAGAGAAAACCCTATGAGAAAACCCTAAACCTAAGATGAATCTACTCAGACATGGAGAATGAAACAATCAACATAACTGAATAGATCATTAAATTAAACAATAAGAAAGAGTAACAGGAGGGTTCGAAATCTTCTCTCAGACAAACAGAGTTCTGACTTGTCTCCCTTCCAAAGCTCTCTCATAAAACCAAAGTAAAATAAAGCATAGCCCTCAAAGTGGCTGTAAAATCCTAATAAATAACCTAAATCACGTTTTGGGGCTTCTTGTAAATAATAAAGTCTTCTCGGTAATTTTGCAATTCTTCAACTCTTCTAAAAGTCGCGACTCGTGTCTTGCTGCAGTGAGTATCGACCGATACTAGTCAGTATCGATCGATACTGAAGCTTCAAATCGGGTACTCAGCTACACGAATTTCTGCTTTGCTCCAAAATGCTCCAGAAAGCTCCAATATCTCCAATTATGCTCCAAAAGTGCTAAAACATGTAAAAGACTCTAAAACACTACAAAATAGTAGAAAGACTCTATAAAGCGGACTTATATCATAGCTTAAAATGGATAAAAACCATGATATATCATGGGAATATCCTTAGAATCAAATAACTTCAACTTTTATAAGTAACATATATATTTTTGATAGATAATAAATCATTTTTGTAACACAATGGTGGTAAAATCATTCCATCATAATAAACAAAGTACTCTTTAAACGTGTATATACATATATATAAAGACATTTTACTATTGAAACAAAATGCTCTATAAATATGTGCGTATACATATATGTAAAAAGATTTTATTATTATATTTATTTTTAGTTATTCATATAATTGAAACCACTATTTTAAATTGAAATTTAATATCATGTTGGTTTATTTATTCTTAGTTATTTATATAATTGTTACACTCTCTTTCTATTCTCTCTCTCTAGATCACTCCTGCTTGTTACTCACACATAGCACATACTGAACAGCATCATGTTTCTTCTGTGTAAATAGGTCCTGCTCATTCTTCCTCGAGCTCATGTGCCTTTCTGTTAGCTACACGACTTCTGCTTTGCTCCAAAATGCTCCAGAAACCTCCAATATCTCCAATTATGCTCCAAACGTGCTAAAACCTGTAAAAGACTCTAAAACACTACAAAATAGTAGAAAGACTCTATAAAGCGGACTTATATCATGGCTTAAAAGGGGTAAAAACCATGATATATCAACTCCTCCAGACTTAGCATTTGCTTGCCCTCAAGCAAATAGAAGACTAAACCAGAGAAAGAGGTTTGAAAACATATAGACTCACCTGTTCTTGAAACATTGCAATGACCATTTTCCTTAGTGCTCCACGTATCACATAACCAGTTTCAAATCTAACCACCATGTACTTCTCCACAGACATTCGCAGCTTCCTAGGCTACACACATTATCTGATAGCATTACTCAATAAATCCCTCATCGCTAGTTTCATTGATGTGATTAATACCAAGAACCTTCTAGATTTTTTCCCATACAATATCATGACAAGGAACCATCCAATTTTACACTTTCTGGTATTATTTTCTCTCCCCTAGACTTATTTCTTATTATATTTTCGCATATGCTTATTAAGGTTCGAGACGCGAGTATTGATGGTGTTTGCCACTGAATCCCCGGTTCTTCCCTTAAAAAGTAATCAAAGGTGTAGGCGAATAATGGTATCACAGGAAATTTTCCTAACCCTCGCTTCCACCTTTATGTGATCATTCCCTCTAAAGTAGAATAATGGGATCGCTGGAAATTTTTCTAACCCTCTACTCAGAAGAAAATCATTTCATCTTTTAATGCATTTTATTTATTAACTTGTAACATGGAGAGAAATACCATCACTTTAAACACGTGGGTTCCTTTGTCAGATACGAATGAGGAATCAAGCTCTATGGATATCAATCACATCAATGAAGTGCAAAAATTTGGCTCAGGCTTTAAAGAACTTTGCTGGAAACATGAGTGTCTTCTAGTTAACTGGTCAGCCTTTGGATTTTTCATTAGTCGATCTAATACTGATTCTGTAACAATGGTCACTTAGAAGCAAGGTCAAATCAATAGAGTCAAGAAAAAGATCACAGTCTCCAACCAATTTTGACTCAATAAAATAACGAATGACTCAAAAACGACTGACTCTAAGAAAAACAAAAACAATGTCAGCGACCACCTCCCCCAGACTTAAACAACACTGTCCCCAGTGTTATCTAGCTTAAGGTTGGTGAAAGAAAACAAAAGAACAGAATAGAATTGTGAAAAACAAGAAGTTACGGTAATGGAACATCGAGTATCGACCGACACACGGCCTGGTATCGATCGATACCAGGATTAAGTTGACACGATGAATTCTTCTCATTCGCGTAGGGTGTCGACCGATACCAATAGGGTATCGATCGATACTCTAGCGATTTCGTGTTTGCTTCTTGTTTATCCTGACACAAACACAAAACGAAAAATAAAAAGAAAAAGACTTATGTACAGACTCACCAGTGGGTTGCCTCCCACTCAACGCTCGTTTAATGTCATTAGCTTGACTGTACCGCCGTTCGGGCACTGGGTGCATCATCCAGAGGCATTATGTGTCCGTCTGGAATCTTGGTGCTCCGAAAATAGTGTTTCACTCTTTTTCCATTGACAGTGAACTCTTCGCCTGAAGAATTTTTCAGGACAATTGCACCATGTGGTCTAACCTCCTTGACTGTGAAATGACCTGACCAACGAGAACGCAGTTTACCAGGAAACAAATGCAAACGAGAGTTACACAGAAGTACCTGATCATTGGGTTCAAAGTGTATGGTGAGAATATTTTTGTCGTGATACGCCTTGGTCCTCTCCTTGTACAGCTTCGAGTTTTCGTAGGCATTGTGACTAATCTCATCCAGCTCATTCAGCTGAATCAATCGCTTCTCAGCAGCAGTCTTGATGTCGAAATTCATCATCTTTGTAGTCCAGGCTGCCTTATGCTCGATTTCAACCGGAAGATGACACGTTTTCCCATATAGCAAGTGAAACGGTGTTGTCCCAAGTGGTGTCTTTAAAGCGGTCATGTAAGCCCACAGTGCATCATCCACCTTCGTAGACCAATCTTTCCTAGTGGTACTCACAGTCTTCTCCAAAATCTCCTTGATTTGCCTGTTGGAGACCTCAACTTGCCCACTAGTCTGATGATGATAAGGAGTAGCTACACGATGATTCACACCATGCTTCTTCAGCATCCTCTCGAAAACCTTGTTAATAAAGTGAGAGCCACCATCACTTATTACAATCCGAGGTACTCCAAATCGAGGAAAATGATGGTCTTAAACAGCTTAAGGACCACTGAAGAATCGTTAGTAGGACTAGCAATCGCTTCAACCCACTTGGAGACATAGTCTACAGCAACCAAGATGTACTTGTTCTTGTATGACGAAGGGAAAGGACCCATAAAATCGATGCCCCAACAATCAAAAATCTCAACATCGAGGATGAAATTTTGTGGCATCTCATGTCTCTTACTGATCTACCCTCTCTTCTGACATACATCGCACTGGGAAATGAAGGTATGAGCATCCTTAAACATAGTAGGCCACCTTGCTTGAAGAATCTTGGACACTGTCTTGAAAGTAGCAAAGTGTCCAGCATACTCAGATACATGAAAATGAAACAAAACACTAGGTACTTCTGATTCAGCAATGCATCTTCGATAGACACCATCAGAACAATGCTTGTACAGGTAAGTGTCATCCCAAAAGAATCGCCTTATGTCACGCAGAAACTTCTTATTGTCATATTTCTTGAGGTGATTTGGCTCCGCATCTGCAGCGAGATAGTTGGCAATATCAGCGTACCACGGTAGTTCAACAGTCAAAACAGGTTTGGAAATCGCAGGAATCGACCGATACTAGGTGAGTGTCGATCGATACCGAGACCTGCAATTCGTGGGAAGTGCAAAGTTTCGGTAAAACCCATTTGAATGTCAGTTTAAATGAAGTAAACGGACTCTTCTGGTAGTTGATCATTGATGGGCACGGCTGCATCGATTCGAATCCTCGAAAGATGGTCAACTACTCCGTTCTCTATTCTTTTCTTGTCCTTAACCTCGATATCGAAACCTTGGAGTAAAAGGACCCAAAGACAAAGGCGAGGCTTGAGATCCTTATTCTGCATCAGATATTTAAGAGCAGCATGATCAGTATGGACAATCACTTTGCTCCCAATCAGGTAGGATCGAAATTTCTCAAAGTAGAAAACAACTACAAGTAGTTTTTTCTATGTGGTGCTGTAATTCCTCTGAGCATCATCCAATGTCTTGCTGGCATAGTAGATAACATGTATCTTCTTATCCTTCCTCTGACCCAAAACCGATCCAACAGCAAAGTCGCTAGCGTCGCACATGATCTCAAAAGGCAGAGTCCAATCAGGAGGTTGCACAATATGAGCACTCACCAAGGCCTTTTTAATCTCCTCAAAAGCTGCAAAACACTCAGGTGTAAAATCAAATGTGATCTCCTTGCATAATATAGTTGTGAGTGGGCGTGCTAGCTTGGAGAAATCCTTGATGAACCTTCTGTAAAACCCAGCATGACCAAGGAAACTTTGAATATCCTTCACAGAAGTCGGTGGTTAGAGGCTTGTCATGACCTGAATCTTGGCTTTGTCAACTTCGACCCCAGCTTCAGAAACCTTGTGCCCAAGTACGATGCCCTCCTGAACCATAAAGTGATACTTTTCCCAATTAAGGACCAAGTGTTTCTCTTCACATCTCTGTAGCACCTCGCAAAAATTACTCAGACAGTCCTTGAATGATGATACGTGCACCAAAAAATCATCCACCTCCATAAAATCCTCAATCATGTATGTGAATATAGACATCATGCATCTTTGGAAGGTGGTTGGGGCATTACACAATCCAAATGGCATTCTCCTGTATCTGAATGTGCCATATGGACATGTAAAAGTCGTATTCCCTTGGTCATCTGGATGTATAGGAATCTGGAAGAAACCTGAATATCCATCGAGTAAACAGTAGTAGGGATGACTAGCCAACCTCTCCAACATCTGGTCAATGAATGGCAATGGGAAGTGATCTTTCCTCGTAGCTGCATTCAACTTCCTGTAGTCAATGCACATTCGATGCCCAATGATAGTCCTAGTAGGAATCATCTCATCATTCTCATTCTTCACCACAGTTATTCCTCCTTTCTTAGGAACAACGTGCACTGGGCTGACCCAAGAGCAATCCGAAATAGCATAGATGACACCAGCTTTCAAAAGCTTCATCACCTCCTTTTTGACTACTTCTTTCAGGTTCGGATTCAGCCTCTTCTGATGCTCAACTGAAGCCTTTGACTCGTCCTCGAGATGAATCATATGCATGCACAGGTCTGGTGCTATACCTGGAATATCATCAAGAGAATAGCCCAGAGCTTTGCGATACTTGCGCAGCAGTAAGATAATCTCTGTGTTGTTCAAATAAGCATTAATAATCACTGGGTATGTGGAATTATGACCAAGAAAACCATACCTCAGATTCGCTGGAAGTGGCTTGAGTTCCACTTTAGGAGCGTTCTCCTCACTCCCATCTCCAAGCCCTGCAGCTTGCTTAGAACTATCGGCCGATCCTCTTTTTGGTCACAGGGTATCGACCGATACTATATATCGATACTGGTGATGCTGAATCGAGCATCTTCGAGTATCCAGCAGTATCATCACACGAATGGACCTCTGAAGTGGCTGAACAGACCAATGCTCTCTCCATTGGATCCTTAGGATGTATCTCCAGGAAGTACTCTTCAGCTATGTCACTGAAAGTGTTGACAAAGAAAGTCTGCCCATCGATGGTTGGTCTCTTCATCATCTTATCCATATTGAAAGTCATGACCAAATCACCGATGTTGAGAGCGATCTTCCCATTCCTGCAATCAATCAAAGCACCAGTTGTTGCAAGGAATGGTCTGCCTAGGATAAGAGGATCCTTAAGTTCAGCATCATACTCCAGGACGATGAAATCAGTTAGGATCAAGCAATTCCAAATCTTGATAGGAACATCTTCGAGTAAACCCTCTGGAAGTCTGACTGAGCGATCAGCAAGTATCAGGGAGATTCTTGTGGATGTTAAGTATGTCATCCCCATCCTTTTAGCAACTGAGTATGGCATGAGATTGACACTTGAGCTAAGGTCACAAAGAGAACGCTCAAATCTATATGTGAATATTGTACAATCCAACACAAAACTCCATGGATCTGGTAGCTTCTTTGGGATCATGTTGGTCATGATTGCACTGCACTCATGAGTAATCATCAAGCATCCTTCTTCAAGGTTCACATTGCTAGACACCATCCTCTTGATGTATCTTCTGAAAGCTGGAGAAGTCTTGATAGCATCGATGAAAGGAAGTTCCACAATCAACTTATCCATGATTGCTTTGCATCTAGAGTCTTCTACCTCCTTCTTAGTCTTCGCAGTAGCCCTGGGATAAGGTATCCTCGGTGTGTAAACGCTCTCTACAACTACATTAGGCGCTTCCTTCGAAACTTTAGGTGTTGACTCGACAGCAGGATCAGTGTCGATCGATACAGGAGTGGTATCGAACGATACACGAGGTTTTGATGTGTCCCGTGAAAGAATCTTGACAGGTGTCGATCGATGATGACTGGTGTTGGTCGATACTGGGGCGGCATCAGAATCCTCATCGTCAAGATCGACGAAAATATCTGCAGTTTGGCCAATTTTTACTCCTGGATTGACCTTTTTTCCACTCCTTAAGGTGATTGTATTGATGTGAGCCCTTGGGTTCTCTCATTTCCCTGGAAGAAAACCTTCTTGCCTTTTCACAGCTTTTGAAGTCTGAGCAACCGGAAGTTCCAGCTTCTTCTGCTGGATATTAATAGCGTCGATCCTTCCACTCAGATCATAGTACATGACATCAATCTTCCCATTGAAATCCACAGTAAGCTTCTGCTGTCCTTGAATAAGCTGTTCGAATATAGACTCGATCTTGCTATCTAAAAGCTTAGCAAGGACATGTTGATAAAATGAATTCCCATAGTTCCTGGTATACCCACTGCTTTGAGATGGTTTCTGGACAAACTGATTCGAACCTCCTTGCTGAGAATTGTTGTTGAAGTTACGTTTGTTGTTGAATTGATTCCTCTGACCTTGAAAACCAGAACCACCAATATAGTTAACATCATTTACTTCATCCTCATTGAAAACCTCAAAATCTTCAGCAAAGTGCACATCTTTCGTTGTCTTGCCCATCAAAAGACTGTGCATGGAATCTAACTTGGCTTGAACCTCAGCAATCTGTGAACCGTCCAGGCTACCAGCTTGCTTCTTGCGCTCAAATTCTGCACTCTTGGTGCTATTGCTAGACGCCAAGTTCTCAATCAGTACATAAGCATCTTCAGGATACCTGGTGTTGAAGTTTCCATTGCTCGAAGCATCTAAAGCCATCTGATACCTCCAATCAAGTCCTCTGAAGAAGAACTCCATCAGCTGAATATCAGAGTACCGTGATGTGGACAATCTCTCTGATATGATCTGAATCTCGGCCAAGCAGCCTTGAACGCCTTAGTAGGGTCTTGAGAAAACTGGGAGATCTTGTTCCTAAGATCTTCGGATCGTGCATCATCATAGACGTTATTCAGGAAAGCAGTCTTAGTCTCTTCCCAGGTAGTCAGTGATCCAGGAGGTAACTGCTTCAGCCAGTAAGTCGCATCACCACCTAAAGAGTATGGAAAGAGCTTGCAGAAAAGGTAATCATAGGACACTCCATTGCTCTTGATGCTAGTGACCAAATCCTCGAACCTCTCAATATGATCCATGGGATGTTCATTGGAAAGACCATGAAAAGGATGTTGACCCACAAGAGTGTAGTATGCAGGTTTCAGCTCAACGTCATTCCTCTGAAAAGCAGGAGGATGAATCGCTGATCGATTTGCATAAAACTGACCAGGCCTGTTGTACTCACCAATTGTTCTACCACGATTAACCACAACATTCCCTGCATTCGCATTCACAGCGACAATCCCCTCGACAACAGGAGCACGTGGGATGATGTTCCCCTCTCCATCTAATCGTTGTCCTCTCTCATTGCACAACTGACCCTCTTGGTCTCTGTAAGCACTAGCTCCATCTTGAACCAAAACCACTCGAGTGTTGTTCATCTCTGCTGGTTTCTTTGCTCTTATGTTTGTGCGTTCCAAAAGTGCTAGCTGCTCGTTTGACAGATCAACTAGTTTGAGTGCTCTTGTTCCTTCTGGTTTCGCGAATAGGCATACACCTGAAAACAAAGGCAAGGCACGTAAGTAACAAAAAATACGATTGGTATCGACAGACACTGGGTGGTGTCGATCGATATCAACAAAAGAAAACGACGAGTATCGACCGACACTGAGTAGTATCGATCGATACCGACGAACTTAGTCGAAATTCTCAAACTAAAATCTAATGGCGAATTGAGTCCCCGGCAACGTCGCCAAATTTGATATGCTCAAATTAATACCCTAAAAGTACTAAAGCAGTAGTTGTAGTAAAGTAGGGGTCGAACACAAGGACTCAAGAAAATCGCTCCATAAACTACTTAGTGTCGAATCAAGCTAAGCAATTCAGTTGAAACAAAAAGCAATAAACAGTAAAAGAGTTGTAAAATCGATGGAAGAATATAGCCTCAGGATATTTCTCAGAAGATCAATGAATGTAGATAACCAATCAGTCAGGATTCAGATTTAGCGCGGTTCTTGAACTCAAATCACTACGCTATAATTAACCAACTGTCGTTGCGAGAATTATCTAAATCTAAACTTCTGAATCCCAAATCTCTTTGCAAATTCCTATGAATAAATCATCCTTAATACCGAGTTTGATAAGTTCACAATTCAATTAAACCAAATCTCTTTGCGAATAATCAATTCGCTCACCCTAGATTATGTCAGATTACTCAATAGCAATGTCGTGCCTAATCGATTAACCTAAGATCTAAGTTCCAGATTCTTCAACCTTGAATTAGCTTTGAGAACAACCTATGGTGAAGAACTAATTCAGATGGTGAATCCTAACTAATCAATTACCAGCAATCAGAGGAAACCCTATGAGAAAACCCTAAACCTAAGATGGATCTACTTAGACATGGAGAATGAAACAATCAACATAACTGAATATATCATTAAATTAAACAATAAGAAAGAGTAACAAGAGGGTTTGAAATCTTCTCTCAGATGAACAGAGTTCTGACTTGTCTCCCTTCCAAAGCTCTCTCACAAAACCAAAGTAAAATAAAGCATAGCCCTCAAAGTGGCTGTAAAATCCTAATAAATAACCTAAATCACGTTTTGGGGCTTCTTGTAAATAATAAAGTCTTCTAGGCAATTTTGCAATTCTTCAACTCTTCTAAAAGTCGCGACTCGTGTCTTGCTGCAGTGAGTATCGACCGATACTAGTCAGTATCGATCGATACTGAAGCTTCAAATCGGGTACTCAGCTACACGAATTTCTGCTTTGCTCCAAAATGCTCCAGAAAGCTCCAATATCTCCAATTATGCTCCAAAAGTGCTAAAACATGTAAAAGACTCTAAAACACTACAAAATAGTAGAAAGACTCTATAAAGCGGACTTATATCATAGTTTAAAATGGGTAAAAACCATGATATATCATGGGAAAATCCTTCGAATCAAATAATTTTAACTTTTATAAATAACATATATATTTTTGATAGATAATAAATCATTTTTGTAACACAATGGTGGTAAAATCATTCCATCATAATAAACAAAATACTCTTTAAACTTGTGTATACATATATATAAAGACATTTTACTATTGAAACAAAATGCTCTATAAATATGTGCGTATACATATATATAAAAATATTTTATTATTATATTTATTTTTAGTTATTCATATAATTGAAACTACTATTTTAAATTGAAATTTAATATCATGTTGGTTTATTTATTCTTAGTTATTTATATAATTGTTACACTCTCTTTCTATTCTCTCTCTCTAGATCACTCCTGCTTGTTACTCACACATAGTACATACTGAACAGCATCATGTTTCTTCTGTGTAAATAGGTCCTGCTCATTCTTCCTCGAGCTCATGTGCCTTTCTGTTACCATAACCAATCTTATCGGCAAGATACAAAGCACCAAGACACTATTCACTCACACGATGCTCAGTCGTTTAGCTCACTGTGGGCTCTTGACAAAGCTTTCACCGCATGGGCCTTTGGTCACACAAACTGGCCCAATTGAGCTTTAGCCCATCTTGCTGAAATATGAATTGTTTCATCACAAGTGTTTAATACTAGCCTTATAGGCCAAAGCCCAGAGCTCAAATCTAATCTTGATTCAAACCTCAAAGTCACCAATAGAATTGCAATTTTTCGAAAATATGAATAATCCATAATCCATAAAAAAAGTTGTCGGTATCGATTAATTAGAGATGAAGATAGAATAGGGCTGTCAAAATGGGCTAATGGGCTGTCCACATCTATTTAGACCCGTCCAATAGTGTCCATTTTGATTGCGGACAAATGGTGTCCATGTCCATGTCCATTAACGATCATGTTCAAATGAACTGTCCATTAGTGTTCATTGGTCAGAATATAACAAATGGTTTAAAAAGTAAAAAGAGTTTGAAGAAGACTTTACAAGGATATTGAGTTTGGAACCAAACAGAGAAAAAACAGTCTGCATCAATTGCTTTCTCTGAGGTCGAGAGGAAACATCACAAACTGAACCACTGACTTGAAACCCTTTTGTTTGCCACTCACCCAAACATTCGTCAAGCGGAGTTTGGTCTCTATCACACGTGTGCACTCTTGCACCAAAACCTGCAAGTTCCTCCACTATTGCATACTTGAAACTAAGTCTCAAGCTCAAGATTCTTGTTTCCAAACTTTCTTTATTCTTGCAAAAAGGAATAAAAAACCAGAGAAGAAGCTAGAAAACAGAGCATTTGAGAAGAAGAAGAAGAAGAAGAAGAAGAAGAAGAAGAAGAAGAAGAAGAAGAAGAAGATGAACCCAATTCCCTTGGTTCCACCGGTTACAAGAGCAGTCATACCTTGAAGACTCCACCTGTTAATATCCAATGTTGTGTGTTACACTGAGTAAGTCACTATATCCAAAGATATAATCAGTTAAGAGTGATAAGACTAATGTGGTTGGCGATGTGTCCGATATAAGAAACATATGGTGGTACAATTGTTAGGAAAACTCTGTATCGTAAGAGAAAGAGACTGATCACAAACACATGTGTGGACATCTCATTTTGGCTGTGGCACACGTGATTTCACATTTGATGAATGTAAGATGTCTTTTACTCTTCATCTTCTACGCAACAGTTATGAATCTTGCCCACTCTAAATCTGATGGAACAAAAGAACAAACACACACACACGTCCACTGAAACTACAGACTTACCAAAGATTTACCAAACACATTCATGCAAATTCCTATCAATCAAACACACACACACGTCCACTGAAACTACAGACTTACCAAAGAGAGGACCTGAACAAGTTCATTAACAGGATCTACTACTTAATTTGTAAATATGAAACATGATGCAGGACGAGTCTTCGACACGATGTTTTTAAACTTGACTTCTAGATCTCATGTCCTATCCGACACAATATGAAATAAATAAACACATTCATATGTAATACTTAAAAGAAATCTCTTTGGTCTCAGGGCAACAAATTTTTGTAGTAAACGAGTTAAATCAGAGTCATAGGACTGCATTTCTAAACGATTTAGAGCACTTGACAAATGCAGATAATAAAATCTCCAATGTAGATGATAATGGGTCTTTCTCAAAATCGCAAAAGCTTATTATGAATCTGAGCTATATACAGAGAGAGAGAGTGAGAGAGAGAGAGAGAGTTACCGAGAGGGCTTAGCGTGAGAGCAGAGACGGTGAGAGAGATCGTTGCTTCGGTGAGAGAAATTTGGTTTGGTTAATAAATCGGGAAAGAATCAATTTGTCTCCATGAGTTTTACCATTGCGCTCGCTTACTCGCCTTCGAGAGTTTTTTTTGTTTTCAGTTTTGTTTTCGACCAAATCGATTTTGAATTAATTTTGAAAATATTTTGGACACAATGTTAAAGCCCGTTTTATTCGTGGATAAAATTAGACCAAACTCATTTAACCCACTTCGCATATGAACTTGTCCATGTCCGGTCCATAATAATTTAGACACGGACAGACAATGGACGATCCACCTATTTTGACGCCTCTAATAAATAAAGCCCAGCACTATGATGTCTAGATTAAAAATCAAACTAATAATAATTCCATATATAACGTTCTTTCTTACTATTTAGTTATCTCTAATCAATACATCTTTTGACTTTAATTTCTGTTCTCCAGTTGTTGAATCTAATTAAGTTATTCAATGAGATTTTCTTAGCGCATTACCAACAATCAATCGTATTAACAATGGTGTCAAAGTCATCAATTGTATAAGCATCTATATTATTATTTGTGAAGTGATTCGGGCTGTGGTTCAAAGTTCAAATTTTGGTGTCGTTTTGATTAATGAAAACGATATAATCTGATTGGTTGGTGAAAATAACTTAATCTGATTGGTCTGATTTATTTAATTAATTCGTAATTAAAAAAAAATATTGATCAGAATCGGACCTGAAAAGGAAGTGGCCCAAACTAAATTTGTTGGTCTACAATATAATATATGCTTAGAGGCTGATTGTTTTACAAAAACAAAACGATAGATGTGTTGGTTAGTGACAAAAAATTATTATTCCATGTGTATCAGGTTTGATTCCCTGAGTCTGTAATTATACTTAGTTTTTTTCGATTTCTCTTATTTAATTAATCCGAGTTTATTTAATTAATCAGAGTTAAAAATAGGTTTTTCGCTGTAAAAAACGGAAATTTAACATTTTTGTTCGTTTTTATCCAAAACGGAAGTTTTCCTCATCGTAAATAATAAAATCTTTGATAAATGGAATGATTATACCGTATCTATTCTTATAGATAGAGAAAGGAATATTCGGTTAAGCGGAAATATGACATATTTGTTTCGTTGTAATCCGAAAAGGAAGATTTCCTCATCGTAAATAATTAAGATTTTTTTATAAAAAAAGATTTATACGATTAAAAAGCGGAAATATAACATATTTGTTTCGTTTTAATCAAAAACAGAATTTTTTCTCATCGCAAATAATTAAGCTTTTTAAAAAAAGAGATTTATACGATTAAAAAGCGAAAATATGACATATTCGTTGTAATCCAAAACGGGATGTTTTCCTCATCGCAAATAATTAAATATATTTGATTAATAGAAAGATAATATCGTATATGTGTTTATCGGGTTATATAAAAAAAGGGAAACATGTTTATTGTAATCAGAAATAAATATTCGATTATGATGATAATTATCGTTATATAAAAAAGAGGCATAAATCCCCTCAACCCTAGATCGTTTTTCTTATAAATACTTTGCGTCTCTTTTCATAATCGTCATGTTCTTTTTTTCTTTTTTTTTTATGTTTCTTTTCTAGGGTTTAGTCAATTTTTTATTCTTCGATAGTTTCGTCTAGCATGCGTTTTAATGGTGTTGATTTGTATTTCTGATTTTATCATTCTGTTTTTCCAGGTCACAACGATCTGAAGAAAAACGTGTTGTGCATCATTACGATTCTGTCGAGGTATGTGTTTCGTGTCTGTCATGTGAATTTGTGTGGTTTTCTTTTTTTCTATTTCTGATTTGCTATAAGTTTGTAGCCCTTCTCTGAGTTTCAAAAAAAGAAAACCACCAATATCGTTTGATATTTGATTTTAAGTTTCAAATATCGCCGATAAGGTTAGAATTATTAATAATCGATTCTTGGTTTTCTTCAAATTGGTATCAAAATTTAAAGAATTTTCATCTGATTTATATATTTTAGTTATCTCTTGCAAATGTTTGTGTTCGTGAAGGTGGGACCAGAGATTTGTCTCTTGAAGACTCATGATGATATTGTTACGATTACTCAAATTGCAGACAAGCACAAATTTCTCATATTTGAGGATCGCAAGTTTGCAGACATTGGTAACACTGTCACAATGCAGGATGAAGGGTAATTTTTTCTACGTTATGTCACTTAGCCTTGATTGAAATCTTTTCAAGGTTTCAGAAAATTTCTCTGTTGTGGTTTGTTTGCAAAATTAAAGTGGGCTGATATTATCAACGCTCACATAATATCGGGTCCAGGAATCGTGGATGGCCTGAAACTGAAGGTATTTTCATTTCTCTTTGTTGGATTATTGATTCTTTTCGTTTTGCTGATATTTTTGGGAATTCTGTGATTACTATGATTGCAGGGTTTGATGTGGTAAGGGTCTGCTTTTGCTAGCTGAATCTTCTTTCGCTTTTGTTTTTTTTTTCTTTCTGCAAGCAATCAACCCTCTGTTGGAGGGACAAATCCGTGTGTTGTTCGACTTCCACAAGATCATTGGATTTGTGAGATTAAATCCCTACTGGGGCCGTTACCGGCTGTGTGTGAAGGTACTCGCTTTGTCTAACAATCGTGGTGGTTGATTGGCGTTGGCTGGCTTCGAACAGTCCCGAAGAGCGTGTTTTGCCATGGTTCTGAATCTCGGGCCTTGCCGCGTCTGTCGGTGTTTCATAGATATAGTGGTTTTGAGGTCTTCCGATCAACAACATTCGGCGGGTATTCTGCAGAAGGAAGTGTGGTGGTGAGATCTTGAAACAAGCGGCTACCTTTGCTAGATATTGTAGCCGGAGGAAGATGGATTTCACGGATAACTCGAGTCCGGCAAAGCTTGCGGTGGTGAGTCGGTTGCGATATCCAACCCAACCTGAATGCAAACACGTGTCCTCTTTTGCCATATGATTGTAACACGTATTAATCTTCTCTATTGGGTTTAAGTTTGTATTTGTTGGGCTTAGATCCACCCCATGTACTCGCTCATTTGGGCTTATAATGCAAAAGACGACAAAAAAAAAATCTCTATCTAATTTGTTTTCTTCTAAAGTTTCATTGTTCTATAGATTCTCCATCGTTTGCAGATTCAAAGACTATATTCAAAGTCAAGTATATTTACAGTTCAAAGGTGAATTCTTTAGTGTTGTGTGTATTGATATTATTAATAAACAAAAAAATCAGAAATTTGACATTTTTTCGTTTTAATATTAAATCTTTAATAAATAAAATGATATAGTCGTATCTATATTTATCGGATTATAGAAAAAGGAAAAATTGATTTCTTTTTAATCAAAAAAGATTATTAGGTAACTACGGAATTATCATAACAAAAAAACATATTAAAAAAAACCACGTAAATCCTAACTTTTTTTCTTATAAGTATGTTGGTCTCTTTTTCATATTCGTTATGTAGTAGTTTTTTTGTTATAGAATTTCGTTTTGTGAATTTTTTGTTTCTTTACTGTTGATTGTTTTCCTCAAAATTGTATTTACTTATTATATATAATATAGTAATATTCGTAGGGAAGAATCGGAGGAAGACGGAGTCGAACTAATATCCACCACCTCAGTTCAGAACATTGGTACCTCTTTTTTTCATTATCATATTTTCGGATATTTTGAGTTTCGTTATGCCTTTTCTGTTGATAATGAATTTGTATAACTTTCTTAAACATACGCTGATACTTCAGATCCGATGAGAGTTTTAAATAGATGTTGATGGAGATCAAGATGTCGAGGTTAGATATATGTTTTAGGTTTTTCTGTTTGATGTCTCCTATATATTATTGTATGGGTTTTAATATACTGATACATATACATGAAAATAGAGAAAGGTTTGTGGGAAAACAACATGACGGATATCCGATACGGCAACAAATAGAATTAAGAGAGAAGTGGTTGATTCCTTAATTTAATTGTGCTGCTTAAAATTTATGTCTTCTAACCAAACAACGTTGGATCATTAGGTTTTTATGTGGTTTGTTTTGATCATTGACTATTGTTTTGGGCCAGAAGTAAAAACGAAAACAAAATTATAGCCAGACAATGGTTCTCGATATGAAGTTTTCCACAACGAATGACATTAACGTAGAAGATGAAGGTAATTCTTATGTCATCTAATCGTTTTATCAATTTATTTATTTATCCTTTTTTAGTTGTGTTTGTTATATATTTTAGATAGGTAATCATTGTTATCTGATCATTTGTTCTGTTTTCCAAGTTTGTGGTCTAATATAACAACATAAGGAGGAGAATAAGAACAACAAGAAGAAGATGATGAGGATTATGATTGTGATCTTGATTATTATATACAGAAGAAGGTTTACGATATCTGAACCATATTTGCTCTGTTTTTGATTTGCATTTTCACACTTTGATTTGCTCTATTTTTTTTCTATGGTTTAGTCTTTTTGTTATCTTTTGATCTAGAAGAGATTCTAATAAATAGGTCAGATGTGATGGTCATTTTTAAGAGCAAGCCTCTGAATGTTTGGAATTCATTTGATCAATCAAAAGTTCGCTCTTCGAATCTTTGCGTTCATATCTATGACTCAATTTTCTATAATGTTCCTTAGAAACCTTACGGTTACACAAACCAAAATAGACAACAACAAAAAACGGAATAGTTTCAAGCGCATATTCAATGATGGATCTCAGATTCGGTGGTGGAGTAAAGCAGAGCAAATTTTGTTTGATGAAAATTTCTAGAAAAATAGAGAGATCTTTGGATAGATAAGTGACATATATTTCAAAATCTAAATCTGATGATAAGAGAAGACAAATATCAGGTCATATGAATCTTAAAGGATATTATCTCTCTTTCTTTGGATGATCTATGAAGTTTTTATTTTATTTTTTCTTATTGTTTTAACATGAAATATCTTCAATCTGATTTATTAGATCATTAAAGACCATACCAGTTTCAAAACAAACGGCATCCATAAATCTAAGTTTCTCCTATAAATTATTGGTTTTGGCTTTTTCTAATTGCCAAATAAATTCGTTTCAGAGTATGGCGGTTCATGAGACGGAGAAGCTCAGTTACCGCAACCCTCTCTTTTTGGTGGTTTTCGTTGCTTATAATTGTTATAGAAATTGCGAAAAGTTCGTCAAAAAATTTGTAGAAAGCATAAAGAGTTTAGCGCTACCAACATTGGTTTCCGTTTTTCTGTTCGCCGTTCAGGTTCCCATTCTCCAAATACAATTTCTCGGTCTGATTCATTTAATTCAATCAATCGTTGTTTTCAAGTTAACTGATTGGTTTTGAGAATCTCACATTGGTATCATGAGTCTATTGTTCGTTCTGGATTTGAATGCAACGATGCCTTAATCCCAATCGATAAAACGACTAAACCATAGCTAAACCCTAATTGAAAAACTAATCAAGCTAATATGGTCTTTAATTTTTCTAGGTACAGACTGGAATCTTATACAAACTAATCAAGCTTATTGCACATACATCAGTGGAGGAGCCTAACTTTCAGGTGTACTTACTCCTATCCAAAAAGAAATATTTGGTACATTAAGAAGAGAGACTCTCACTCTTTTAATGAGAAAGGGATCACCTTCGAACAATGTACTTTGATGATTTCTCAGTCTTATTTCAAAGCAATATCAGAGCTCTCTCCGTCACATGTAGTTGTATCTGCCGGACCGTCATATTCACATAAGCCATAGTCATAGATCTTATACTCTCTGTTTTTATTCAACTCAAATTGGTTTCGTAAAGTTTCAATTTATAATTTTTATAAATTCTAATTTTTTGTATATAGTTTCTTTAGTGGGTTACACAGAAGATCAATGACATGTTAAAACCACTATATATGAAGACAAGCAAATATTTCTTGGTGAATTTAGTATATCTTACATCTCCTCTTACTCTGTCTCACATCATCGTCCTCTCTTTCTCCTTTTGCTCTGTCTTCGGTATTTATTAACTTACATGGTTTTTACTACAACGTTGTATACGTTGAACTTTGTGTGTAACTTAAATAGTTCATGATCTCTAAGCTTTTTTGTGTGTAACTAATGATCTTTAAATTTTGAATAATAGAACATCCAAACAAACATGCATAAGATATCATCAAAACATATGAGATACAAAGAAATGGTTGAAATTTCCTGTTTTTTTTTTAATTGTTGTTTTCATTTTTTGCAGATATGTTATGATGCTTTGTGTGTTTGGCTCTTTGTAACATTTTTGGTTTTTTAGCTGGACGTAACTACATTCTAAAAATGGGGTCAAGTACATCAGAAAAACTAAAACCTATAAAAGCAGAGACGAAAGCAGAGACGAAAGCAGAGACATCCTAATTTATTGATCAAATTTTTAAGCAGTATTCGATTAAACACTCATCTACGTGCTTGAAACAGATAGAGATTTTCTATCAAAAGTATGAGTTCGTCGAAGAAAATAGTTACGGCGGACAAAATCCAAAAATTAACTAAGGGTTCAATAGAAATCGCATCCGAATCTCTAATATTTTGGATTCATCGGTTGAAAATGTAGATAAAAAAATAGGATACTTTTTCATTTTCCTTTTCCTTCGAGATTTTGAACTTATGAATATCATAAACGTTTCATTTTCCTTTAATAATATTTTTAATTTACAAAATAAAATTAAATTAAATTAAATTGGTACCATATTAAAAATATCAACAAAAATAAATCTACTACTTATATGATTTCAAAATTAGATAAAATAGTCATGAAAATCATACATAATAATTCCATATTAACCGTAAACAAATCTAAATAATTATTTCAATTTATAAATTTTAAACACATTAAACTCATCATACTATTTCAAGGGTTAGTTGGTTAGCCAGTTTAAAGTTCATCTTCTTTTTTTTTGCTATATTTTGGTGAAAAAGAAGTCAAAGACGATGAAAAAGAAGAAGGAAAATACGAGAAAGATAAAAACCAAAAGATAAAGAAAATGAAGCATATGAAGACAAAGTAGAAGATGAAGAGGAAGAAAACAAAGTAGAGATAAATAAGAATAAGAGAAAGAATAAAAATCAGAAAAAGAAGATGAAGTAAAACAGAGAGAAAAAGAAGACGAAGATGGGTAGCACGAAATAACGTAAAAAGAAAAGGATAAGAAAATGATGAAGTTGAAGAAGAACCAGAAATGAAGAAAAAGAAATAAAAGAAGATGAAATAGATAAACTAGAAGATGGTGAAGATGAGGAATACAAATTTAAATAAGACAAAAATATGAAGGAGAAGAAGAGGAGTGATGTTAAAAAAAAAAAGGATGAGTAAAAATTAGAAAAAGAAGAAGCCGAGGAACACGATGATGGTGAAAAAAAATTTAGAAACGATGAAAAATAAGAAGGAAAATAAGAGGAAGAAGAAAAACTAAAAGATAAAGAAGAGGAAGCAGATGAAAAGAAGAAGAAGAAGTCGAAGAAGACAAA
The DNA here is from genome assembly GCA_030161315.1 of Eutrema japonicum. Taxonomy (NCBI): domain Eukaryota; kingdom Viridiplantae; phylum Streptophyta; class Magnoliopsida; order Brassicales; family Brassicaceae; genus Eutrema; species Eutrema japonicum. The sequence goes on from BSQW01000005.1 coordinate 39,361,243, forward strand.
CATGATAAAGAAGAAGAAGTAGAAGTCGAAGACGATGAAGAGGAGGAAGAAGAAGACGAAAATGATAAAGAAGAATTCGGAAAGTATGAGGACAAAGACGTTGAAGATGAGGAAGGAGACTGGAAGATGAAGATGACAAAGTATGAGAATGTGAAGATGAGCAATGAGGCTAAGAAAAACAAGAAGAATATGAAGACAAGAAGACAAATACGATGAATTAGGAATAAGATGGATAACACTAAATAACGAAGAAGGTTAAGGATAAGAAGATGAGGGAGTGGAAGAAGGAGAAGAAGAAGAAAACCAGAAGATGAAGAAAAGAAGTTTAAGATCACACAATTCGGAAAATGATTTAAACAAAGTAGAAAAATGTGCTGATAAGAAATAAGAAATTAAATTAGACAACGAATAAAAAGAAGAAGAGGAGGAGTAAAAATTGAAAAAAGAAGAAGAAGAAGAAAAAGAAGAAAAAGAAGTCAAAGACGGTGAAAAAGAAGAAGGAAAATACGAGGAAGAAGAAAACCGAAAGATAAAGAATAGGAAGCATATGAAGACAAAGTAAAAGAGGAAGAACACGTAGCATGATAACTAAGAATAAGAGAAAGAAGAAAAACCAGAAGAAGAAGATGAAGAAAAACTGGAAAAAAAGAAGAAGAAGAAGAAGCCGAAGAAGACAAAGAGGATAAAGAAAAAAGAAGTAGAAGTCGAAGAAAATAAAGAGGAAGATGAAAAAAAATGAAGGATAAAGAAGATTAGGAAGAAGAAGAAGACGAAACTGATGAAGAAGAATTCAAAAAATACAAGGACGAAAACGTTGAATATAAGAAAGGAGACCGAAAGTTGTAGATGATAAATTATGAGAATGTGAAGATGAGGAAAGATGCTAAATTAAAAATAGAAGAATAAGAAGACAAATACGATGAATTAGAAAGAATATGGATATCATGAAATAACAAAGAAGGATAAGGATAAGAAGAAGAAGAAAACTAGAAGATGAAGAAAAATAACTAGAAGATGAAGAAATTCGAAAGATGATGTAAATAAAGTAGAAGAAGAAGAATATGAAAAATGAGAATTTAAATTAGACAAAGAATATGAAGAACAAGAGGAGTAAAAATTGGAAAAAATAAATAAAGAATAAAAAGTAGGGGAATACGACGATGGTGAAAAAAAATCAAAGACGATGAAAACGAAGAAGGAAAATACGAGGAAGAAGAACAACCGAAATATAAAGAATAGGAAGCAGATGAAGACGAAGTAGAAAAGGAAGAAGACGTAGACGAGGTAAGTAAGAATAAGAAAAAGAAGATGACGAAAGACATAAAGAAAAGAAGAAGAAAGTCGAAGAAGACAAAGAAGGTAAAGAAGAAGAAGTGGAAGTGGAAGTGGAAGACGTGGAAGAGGAAAATGAGAAAAAATGAAAAATAAAGAAGAAGACGAAGACGAAGCGGATAAGAAGAATTCGGAAAATACGAGGACAAAGAAGTTGGAGATGGAAAGGAGATCGGAAGATGAAGATGGCAAAGTATGAGAATGTGAAAATGAGAAAGGAAGCTAAGAACATAGAACCATTATCATATGCCAGTTTATGGTTTTGTTCGATTGGAGTGAACATTGGCTTAGAATCAAGTAGACCCATTTCAGCCACAATGTTGAGAGGCATATACTTTCCCTGAAAATGAAAAATTCCTTAGGTAGAACGTGTCACTTCGCCAAGAAATATCTAAGCTTCTTCAAATACTTCATTTTAAAGCTCTCACTCAAATAGGCTTTAAACTTTGACAATGTAGAACAACTATTACCGCAAATCACGAGATCATTCACATAAACCATAATGTGAATCTCAATTTCACCTTTTGAGTAAATAAATAAGAATAGTTTCAATATGACTGAACAAACCAAACTTCAGAAGTGCATCAGATAGGAAACCAACATTGACAAAGTTCGTCCACGGACTTTCGGAGTCTACAAACTTTTGTAGGATAGATTGTTTAAAGCATAATGGTAATTTCATATATACCTTTTCTCAAAATCAGCGTTTATAAAGATATTATGGACATTCATCAAATGCACTTCCCAATTATTTGCCGAGACCAATTGGAGAAGACTCCGTAAAAATTGGTGATATCAGTTGGTCTCTCCACACAAAAAAAAAACAATATCGGTTACGTTTTGGTTAAAAACTTGGCCAAAATTCCTTGACATTTCAACGGGTTAAAGAAAAAAATGTTAACCTATTTTTAGCAATGCTTTTTGTTTCTAAATTCTAACGTTAAAAAAAATCCTTTCATCAACATGCATGTTATCAACGGTGTGTGATGACTTGGAGTATTTCTTTTAAGAAAACAGTTGTCAAAGTTTAAAAATAAAATCATCATTTCTTAATTAAGATTTTTCTTAAAAGTAAAACGGGACATCACCATCTTTTTTCTGAACGTAATCTCTAGATAATTTAATAACCAATACATTTTCTTACATAATTATTATATATTATATGTTTTTTTTGTAGTCTCCATATACGTAATGGAGAAATCATAAGTCGAAGTTATTATTAATCTTTGGATCCTGTAATAGAACCGGATTTACTTGTCATTTAAAATATTGTTCAACCATAGTTAAAATCGTTTAAAAAAGACTCACTCAAATGATAGCCTATAGACCCATAGATTGGGGTCATAATCACCATGATTGGTTTTATATATATCACTAATAAACATGGAAATATTTTAAATACAGATTTCAAAGGTTTATATAATAACTAGATACCGTTGTAAATTAGACGGTAACGTGTCTGTGTGATAAACAAATGCAATATACACTCCATGAATGAACCACATAAGACCTTTTTATTTAAAGTACTTTTGCGACAACAAGAATCATTCATATATCAACATGTGAGTGAAAGAGACAAAACAAAAAAGGCTAAGATAGAAAAAGAAAGATAAGGTTAAGGGACGGAAGACTTATGGTAGAGGACAGCTCACTCCCCTTATTGACATTGACTTCGTACCCACAACCTTTACTTTTGTTATCATTAAGCTAAATAGCTAATAGTTACTCCTCGCATGCATACAGAATTCTATCATATCAAACATTTAATTCACCACCGAAGACTTAAAGACTTTTGCAAAAACATTGACTTAAATATGATGGAAACATCAAATAGACCATTAAATATTAATCAATATATAAACAAGTTTAGTAAGAATCTATTATATGAAAGATGGAAAAAGGTTGAAGAAATAATTTATAGGGATCCTCGAATCAAGGTAGAGTCTTTTCCAATTTTCAAATTTCTAAGAATCCTTGAATTCTTTTAGTTCGTTTTCGTTATTCACATCAAAAACAAAATTAATATATGACATGCATGCATGCAAAATTGAATAGAAAAAATGAGATACATGAGATTCAATATATATAATATGATAGAACTACTTCGAAGCAGTCTGCTAAAACAAGAATTTACAAGGTTCCCATTGTATTAATCGATAGGTCCTGAGCATTGAACCAAGAATCTTAGAAATGATTGAACCACGGCCAAAAGCCGGACATAATCCATAACCTTATTTTCTTCAACTTTGCATATATGTACGTAAATATTAAAGGACGTGACTAGGTTTGTATAGATTTTTTTTTTTTTTGTTGGTGTGTGTATTATTGGTACGTAGCAGTCTATTTCAACAACTATTCCATTTTAATTCTATGGGACTCTCTAGTTGGTGGACGATGTAGATTTGTCCCATCAAAGCTTCACTTTTCGACCATATAAGCGCGTGACCTTTAACTCTTACCAATACTCATTCTATTTTGTATGTATACACTTGTGTGTATTATCAAGGTTTTGTTTTTAAGCCTCTATTGATCCAACGGTCGAACCGCATTCAACCGTGAACTGGATAGAGAGGTAGTCAAATTGGGTTTTTGACTCGACTATAAACCGTGAAAACCAGCCTAAATTTCATGGAGTTGGTAACAACTTGTCCGGTTCGGCTTTCGATCCACTTTTAAAAACATAGGTATTTTACCATATATTTATTAATATATATTGTCAAAAAAAAATTGTATAAATATAGCTTGTGCGTACAAATACGTGTGTCTAAATGTTCAAAAAATAATGATTACGTTTGTCTATATGTATATGAAGAGATGACCAAGCAAAGCAAGTTGATGTTCAATACGTTAATAACTTATTGTAGACAATTTTTGTTCAAAAAAAAAACTTATTGTAGACAATCATATACATGAAAACAAAAGTATTGTTCAATCCATTTAACTAAATATTTTACTTATTTTTTATTTATAAAGAAATGAATCTTAATATATACTATCAGAATTTAAACATATAACCTTACGAAATCAGATCGAATTATTCTAAAAACGAATTTTGATCATATAATGGAATTCAATCTGAAGAAGTGATGATTAAAAGAGTCATCATTTCGGTAAAACGTGTTATAAAATATAATAAATCTAGTATAATATATACAAAAAAAAAACATGAATCAAATCAACTCACTTATGTTCAATACATTTCGAGTTAGAAATCCACGTGACAAAATTTAATATTATATTACTATTCAGTTGTTATGAAATACAATAGTCAATAGTGAATAATATATTGTCTGTTTTTTTGGTTGGGGCACTTGCAAAAATAATCTAAAATTTGAGGTCAAATACAAATATAACTTCTTTTTTCTTTCTCCTCAACAAATGCCATTTTGTATCCATTACACCCTTCCAACTTGCGATATTCACGAAAATGTCATTCTGAGAAAATGAATAGACTTCTTTTGAAGTCTTTTGAAGTCTGCTACATTCTGAAAAATACACAAAACACATTTGGATATCCACTTATTTACGAAAATGCCATCTTTTTCAATTTTCTCAACCACCATGAACAACCAATTTCGAGCTCTAAATGCTTCTCCAACCAATTTCTTTGGCTCTAACTCCTCATCTTTATGCTCATAACCTCATAATCTTTCATTTCTTCTCCATTTTCATCCAAAAAACTCTCTCATTTTCGTTTTCAAAATTTACAAATTCTTAGATCTTGCTTGTTTCGGTAGCTATTGCATAAGAAGGACTGGACTTCTTTGATATTGGTTAATCACAGTGTTCTGGGCACTCGACGAAGCTCAAAACAGCCTCAAACCGGATCTAGGTAATTATTCACTTGATTTTTGTTAATTTTCAGATCTGTTTCGCGATAGTAGACTTCATTTGAAGTCTACTCTTCATCGTAGACTTCATTTGAAGTCTCCTAGTCAACCATAAGTTAGTTTTACAATTGACTATTTTTTTCGTTTTTGTAAGGAGACTTCAGGTGAAGTCTGGAGACTTCAGGTGATGTATGTGAGTTATCCTTTGGAAACAAAAAAATCACCCGTAGACTTCATATGAAGTCTCCGAAAAAGAGAGGCTACTTTTGTAGTTGACCAAACTTTGACTTTTATATGGCAGACTTCATCTGAAGTCTTCTGGAGAAGTCTTCAAGAGAAGTCTTCTTTTAAGTCAGTTTGGTATTTGACCAAAATTTTGACTTTTTATGAAAGTTAGTTTTGTGTTTGACAAAAATTTCAAACTTAAAAAAAAAAACTTTTTTTGAGTAGACTTCATATGAAGTCTACAAATTTAGAGTAGACTTAAAAAAGAAGTCTATATTTTCAAAAACTTAAGTAGACTTCAAACGAAGTCTGCAATGAATATTTTTGGTCAAACTCAAAACTAACCTTATTTTTCGTAGACTTCAAACGAAGTCTACTTTCAGTATTTGAATTGCAAAAGTGACCCATTTTCAGTAGATTTCAGTCTGAAGTCTTCTCTAACGACGTAGACTTCATTAGAAGTCTTCTTTAACAGCGTAGACTTCAAATGAAGTCTACTTTAAAAGTCAAACACTGATGAGATTCTGGTCAAATGAAAAATTAACCTATTTTTCAGCAGACTTCATGAAGAAGTCTACTTTTATAAAGTCAACAGTTTGGTCAAATGCAAAAATAACCTGTTCCACAGTAGACTTCACACGCAGACTTCTATGAATTTATGTAGACTTCAAATGAAGTCTTCTTTGTCAACTTCTTATAGAAGTCTATTGTATAACGTTTTTCAAAAAACTCATTTAGAGCATATTTATAACGAATCTTTGAGCTTTTTTTGTTCTAGTATGTATTTTTACTAGTGCTTTTGTTGTTGTATGAATTTTATGTGTTTTAACTAGACAATTATGGGTGAATCAAATTTATTGATTGGTTAGGCATTTAGCTCGTAATAGAAGACTTTCGGTAGAAGTCTACTACGTACTATTTCATTGAATTATGGTTTGTAATCACGAATGCTAATGGGGTTTGTTCTTGTTTTTCTTACAGGAAATGGTTAACCTACATGTTGTTTACGGAGAATGGATGTTTAAAGACTCGACGTGGGAGTTTGCGGTTGATAAATTCAAGGGAGGAAGGATGTTCATTTTGAGTGATTAGGCTTTTAGCACATTTATGCAGACTTCAGGTGAAGTCTGCTTCATAATTACCATTTTACTAGAAGCTTATGTATTTTTTTCTTTAGAGATTGAAATTTGGCGATAACTAGAGATGTTGGTAACGTTCTGAGGTAACAGGGAGAAGTCTGCTACAGAAGTTTATTATAGAAGTCTGTTAATTATTATGCGATTAAGTACTTAATAATTGTTTATGAGTTCTGTTTTGAATTGTGTATGATTTTGAGTTGAATTGTGTCTTGTATCGGAGTTCTATTTTGAATTGTATGACTTTTTTATGTTGAATTGTGTATAATTTTTTTTGAGTGGAATTGTGTTTGATTGTTTTGCTCTGCTTGAATTATGACTGGTTTTTTTGTTTTGTTTCGGTTCAAAAGTTTCTTTGGAATCAGTTTATGGAACCTTTCTTTGCATTATCACTTTGAGCCATGACTCATGTTCTATAAAAACAGAACATACTTAATGACCATTACGTTTCCCTCAAATTAATATTCTGCTTAATGATAAGAAAAACAACGAGACATTCTGCATAAAATAGCATCACTATTACACTTGTTAAAAATACAAAACGAGTTCATGACCATTACAATTGAAAACCATTACAGTGGCATTGGTCACAACCGATATGTGTCTTTGTGCCCACAAGTATCACTTTGTTCAAAACAATCTGCACAAGAGGAAGAAGAAAAAATGAAAACTTCAAGAATCATCAAAAATCTGTGGATCAATCATCATAAATCTGTATAATAATAAGACTGACCCGATCACACCGATAGCCGTGCATATTAGCCATTGTTTCCAGTTCAGTTTTGTCGTCGAAGCGAATTTGCCAAGGAACTCAAGAATGATAACCTGACAAACGAAAAATTAAGACATTTTGATTTAATGTGCAAGGAATAAAAGGTTATATGATGCAAATTAGAATATGTTTCTGTGATGGACCAATTTATTTACCTGGAGGACGAGAGTTATGACTATTATTCCCATGAAGGGACGATTCTTGATAATGCCTTTGAAAATGTTCTTCTCGTCTGGTTTTCGAGCATTGAACTCGTTCAAAGTCTGCTAACCCAAAAAAAAAGGATAAAACATATGCGGTTTACATTCTGGTTTTATATGGTAAAAGAAGAGACTTGATTTAATTAACTCACTTGGCAAAGAACAAAGGCGTTGAAGATAATTGTGTTCTTCACTCTGATGGCGTGTGCAGGAACTTCATGATCAAGGCCAAGTATGCTTATGCCTCGGAAATTGAGAACTAACAATACACTCACTTGATAGGTAGCCTAAAAGATTTATATTTCAACTTTTTATTAATAAGGGTTGATTCCAGATATGCAGAGCCTTTATTCATCGATTTTTTTTTACCTGAATCAGCAAGTTTCTCCACATGATGTTGGTAATAAGAGGTTCTCTGCAAAAAGAAGTCAAAGAAAATAAACACATCGAACAAAACCAAATGTCTTATTTAATTTGATTGTGAGAGACCAAAAGCTGAAAACCCAGATTTGTTCACTCGAGTCTATTACTCTAACATACAGCAAGAACCCAGATTTGTAAACACAAAACACACCTGATTCAAAGTTAATGTTCCAGTTTTATCGCTGCATATAGTGGTGGCAGAAACCATTGTCTCACAAGCAGATAGCCTCCGCACCTGCACATGAGCTTTTTGTCATGCTATACAATAGAACTGCTAAAAGAATCATATAACGTTCACTGCCATCACACATGAGAGATAGAAAGATGGTAAAATAAAATAGAAAGTTTACCATTTTGCGTTGGCAACCGGCGGCTGCAAGCAGATCTGCAAAAAAACAAAAAGTAATGAAAAAGGATTTTCGCCGGCGTCGAAAAGAAGAAGAGGGAGGAAGAGAGACGGCTTGCCGTTTCGTGTCGGGGACCAACGAGAGATCCGGCGGCGAGCTGACGGCGGCGATGAGATCGCCACTTAGAGCGCCGCTAGGGGTTTTTTGTTTACCAAACAACAATAAACAACAATGTAGATGTAAAATCCTTTTTATATTTTGGGGTAATTTTTCTGTGTAGGTTAAAATTGAACAGATATTAGTTCAATTTTTGTTTGGTAAATTTATTTCAATAGATTTCGGTTTAGTAGACTTCATATAGAAGTCGACTCATAATTCAACTATAACCTATAAATTATTTTTTTAGTTAATCTGATCAAATTTTATGAATTTTTGATTTTTAAAACATCATAATTGAGTATAATAAATTTTTAAAACCCCATAATTTTATAACATAATATTATTATTTTTTATTATTTAAATATAAAATTTAATTACAGAACATACTTTATGAGCTTCTATATGAAGTCTACCCATAATTCAACTATAACCTATAAATTATTTCCTTGGTTAATGTGATCAAATTTTATGAATTTTTTATTTTTAAAACATCATAATTGAGTATAATAAATTTTTAAAATCTCATAATTTTATAACATAATATTATTTCTTTTTATTATTTAAATATAAAATTTAATTACAGAGCAGACTTCTATATGAAGTATACCCATAATTCAACTATAACCTATAAATTATTTCCTTGGTTAATCTGATCAAATTTTATGAATTTTTTATATTTAAAACATCATAATTAAGTATAATAAATTTTTAAAACCTCATAATTTTATAACATAATATTATTTCTTTTTATTATTTAAATATAAAATTTAATTACAGAGCAAACTTCATATAGAAGTCTACCTGCGTCTCAGGGTTATAATCGTAAAAATACGTACTGGGTTTTTGTTTAGTTATTGAAGAGGTAACTGTAATTTCACTACCTTTGCAGGTTATTTTTGTTTTAACTCAAATAAAAGATCTAGTTTTGCTAAAAAAACCAAATTTTAGGTTATTTTCAGTAATTTTCCATCTTATTTTTTGGGTTAACCGGGAATATTTCATGTCGAAGACATTTACGAGTGGCCAAAGATTATTAAAATCACAGTGAAAGGATTCGCCAAAAAGAACATCCTTCAACTAATAGACCATTTATGTGATTGTTGTAGTCAATTTCTGTAATCTCTCTACACAAAAAAAAATCAGTAATAAAAAAAATCTGTCGATTTATATAGAGATAAAACAAAAAGAGAGTGGGGAAAATAAAACGTGATAAAAAAAGAAAGAAAAGGCACCGACACCGTAGGTGAGCAGGAATCTCGTTGAGCAAAATATAAAATGATCCACTACTGAGAAGAGCACCAGTGGTAATGTAAGATCCTTAACATTTCAAAAGCACCAAATTGCGACTTTTACGATTCTATTATCAACATTTGCAAATATGATGAATTCTTATGAAATAAACAAAAAAATAGAAAAATTTAATGATGTTGCCGTTATAGAGATGGTAGAGGTTAAAATCTTGGTCCGGTAAATTAGGTCTAATAATTATGATAAAAAAGTTTGAAGAAATCAAAAAAATCCAGACGGAATCAAGGGAGTTTTTGAGATCGCGGATCGAGTTGAAAGGCTCACTGGTCAAAAAAGGATTAAATGCTGAACCGTTAGTCAAACCCGCCAAGATCAAAAGACTCATTCAAAGTGGTGAACTAAGGCTCCTAGACGTAAGGGCCAAATTTTTAGACTTAAAGATCATTCATGGCGAATCATGCGGAGTAAACGAATACGTTAAGCACGATATCGAAGTATAAAACAAGGACAAGAGCAAGGAGGAAATGGATCAGAATCCAACTCACTACACCACCACTACAAAAAAAAGTGTGTTTCACATCATTTATTTTACAGATTTGCATTAGTTATAAATGATGTAAAAAAAATTTACATCACTTAAATAGGTGACTCTGAAAGTGGTGATGCAAATATTTACATCAGTTGTGAAAATATTTTACATCAGTTTAAGCAATTGATATAAATATTTGCATCAGTTTAAAAAATTGATATAAATACATGCATCGATTATTTTAATCAATGTTAATTTGTGTCGTTTGCAAAAAATGATGTTAAATATTTGCATCAATTAATATAAATGATGGTAATATTACATTATAATTATAAACTTTAAAACATGTGTAATAGTTTAATAATTTAAAATTAGTACTAACTTTTATAAATTATTTTAATATTATATTATAAATTATTTCAGAAATAATTTATTATTATTTTTTTTTTTTGAAATGTGAAATCATATTAATCAACAAAGAAAAAAATATTTACATAATTGTGGACAGAATTGGCCAAAGTTTAATTGTGCAATCTAGTACGAAAGGAAAAGAATCATAACATGTGTGGACTTTGAATGCATAACAGTCAATCCCGCTTTAGTTAGGGGGAAGAAGGCAGACGGAAGACCATCTTTGGAGCAGGTCGTCTCCAAGAGAAGAGAGACGGTTCCAAAGAAGGATGTCAACAGAGCGAGCTAAGAGCAGAGGCAAGTGTGCAAGCCGTAGGTGACGCCTACCGTTTCTTTCTCGCCAAACCCCATAGATCACTGCTTGAAAACTCAGTTTTTCCAACACCAAATTCACCGAGCTAAGTCTATTTCGAGTGAGAGATCGAAGTGTATTGTCCCAATCTGGAGTGATGCGATTCCCCAACAGTTTCGAGCAAAGCATCGTCCATACTGTAAAGGAGTATGGGCAAGCAAAAAACAAATGATCACGGGATTCGTTGATCTCTCCGCACAGTAGGCAAGGTTGTAGAATTCCCCAGCGGCGCATACGATCGCCTGTGGCTAGTCTGTCGTGAACCGCTGTCCATGTGAGAAAAGCGTGATGAGGAATAGCCTAGGCAAACCATACTGCAGTGTGCCAATCCACCCTCGGTTTAGGTAATCAGAGCTGTCCCCAAGTCTTCCTTGCTGAGAAGCAATGTTTGTAAACGTCAATATTGGTTTTTATTTATTTTTATCTAGGATAACAAGTCAATATTGGTTTTTAGAATATGTAAATAAATTGTACGTATTTATAAGAAACAAAATTTCTCACTTCCTTTCTTAGTTCTCGATGTGGGACAAACATCAAAGGTAATTAGCATCATTTTTTTATTGATGTAATATTTGTATCATTTGTTTAAATGATGTTAACAAAAAATTGTAGATGCATCGATTATCTAATTGATGTACATTCATATTTTTGTATCACTTTTCATAAAGTGATCCAAATTAATAAATTTTTGTATCATTTAGGATTGAATCGATATTAAATTAACTAATAGTAAAATCAGTTATAGTAAAATCAGTTATCAACCTATGTTAAACTACATTTTTATATCAATTGCTAATAAATGATTTAAAATTATATTATTTATTTTTGTAATACAATTTAAGTGATGTAATACATGTTTTTTTTTGTAGTGCACTCTCAACTACAACTTAGCTCTAGACTCAAACACTTCTATTTTCCTTGATTTAAATCGCTCTTAAAAATTGAAATACTAAACTAATTTACTCCGCAAAAACCTTGTCCAAATCTCTCTCAGATTATGTATGTTCTCATCGAGAAACAAATTTACTGTTGTTCGATAGTTCATCGGTTTTCCTTTTTTTAAAGATAAGCCAAAATCCCCTGTTTATTCATATTTATAAATTTTGACGGTTATATTTCTAACTACAACAAAATGCTACCAAATGATTTATAGAGCATTACACTCAAATAACAGTCTTACATGTACACAATTATGATTAATAAACATCACTATATATATAACGCCCCGACCGCCCCTACCTGTGGGCCCCATGCCTTCTCTCGGCCCGTGGGCCCCACCCTTGTCCGACGGCCGGTGCGTTAGTCCGGGAGGCTTGTAATACTTGTTTACTGACCCTGCAATCACCACGTGATCTTTCCCCGTGTTTTGTCCTCACTCACACGATACCGCGAATCACTTCCCGGAAGGTCACCCATCCTTAAATTGCTCCAGCTCAAGCACCCTTAACTCTGGAGTTCTCTCTGGACAAGTTCCCGAAAAGATAAGTGCACTTTGGTGACATAGGTAGCCAAATCAATTCTTATAAGCCTCTCTGCATATACAAGAAATCGGGATGTTACAATCACCCCCACTCATAGAGCGCAACGTCCTCGTTGCGCACCAGGATCGTCACCCTAGACGGTGTGGGCCCACCTGACTCCACACACGTGTTTGGGTTCGGCTCTGATACCACTTATAACGCCCCGACCGCCCTTACATGTGGGCCCCATGCCCTCTCTCGGCCCGTGGGCCCCATGCCCTCTCTCGGCCCGTGGGCCCCACCCTTGTCCGACGGCCGGTTCGTTAGTCCGGGAGGCTTGTAATACATTTTTACTGACCCTGCAATCACCACGTGATCTTTCCCCGTGTTTTGTCCTCATTCGCACGGTACCGCGAATCACTTCCCGGTAGGTCATCCATCCTTAAATTGCTCCAGCTCAAGCACGCTTAACTCTAGAGTTCTCTCTGGACAAGTTCCCTAAAAGATAAGTGCACTTTGGTGACATAGGTAGCCAAATCAATTCTTATAAGCCTCTCCGCATATACAAGAAATCGGGATGTTACAATCACCCCCACTCATAGAGCGCAACGTCCTCGTTGCGCACCAGGATCGTCACCCTAGACGGTGTGGGCCCACCTGACTCCACACACGTGTTTGGGTTCGGCTCTGATACCACTTATAACGCCCCGACCGCCCCTACCTGTGGGCCCCATGCCTTCTCTCGGCCCGTGGGCCCCACCCTTGTCCGACGGCCGGTGCGTTAGTCCGGGAGGCTTGTAATACTTGTTTACTGATCCTGCAATCACCACGTGACCTTTCCCCGTGTTTTGTCCTCACTCACACGATACCGCGAATCACTTCCCGGAAGGTCACCCATCCTTAGACTACTCCAGCTCAAGCACGCTTAACTCTGGAGTTCTTTCGGGCAAGTGATCGGAAAAGGTAAGTGCACTTTGATGACATAGGTAGCCAAATCAATTCTTATAAGCCTCTCCGCATATACAAGAAATCGGGATGTTACAATATATATATACTTATACGATAGAGCCATCGACAAATATTGTTTGTCAGTGGTCTATTCTATACTACAATTCAATTAACATCACTAATATATTTACAGCTATCAAGCATAACATATATTTCAATATAGACACACATATATATAGTTTATAATATAAATCATGTCATTTTATGCTATAATAGCTCCATCTATAATAATATTTATAGAGCCTTCCACATCATCTTTGTCCCCTTAACAAACCCTTCACTTCACAAAAAAAAAAAAAAAAAAATAGCACAATGGATTCCAATAGGCTCGGACCATCAGGTTCGGTAAGTCACCCGAACCAGAAAGACCTTGCCACGTCACTCCCGGAGATACAGAAGAAACCTAAGACGAAGCTGATTCTCTTCACTTTAGCACTACTGGTTGTTGCAGTGGTCTGCTTCGGTATCTTTGCCGGCATCCGAGCCATAGCTTCGGATCGACACGAGCCGAAATTAACCCGTAAACCGACCCGGGAAATTTCCCGAACCTGTAGCAAAGCCCAATACCCGAACCTCTGCATCAACACGCTTCTGGATTTTCCGGGATCTTTAACCGCCGACGAGCAAGCGCTCATCCACATCTCCTTCAACGCAACGCTTCAGAGTTTCAGCAAAGCGCTTTACTCATCGTCGACGATCTCGTACACTCAGATGCCGCCACGTGTACGGTCAGCTTACGATTCCTGCCTCGAGCTGCTCGATGACTCCGTAGACGCCCTCTCACGCGCTCTCTCCTCCGTCGTTGCCGATAACGACGAGTCTCATTCCGACGTGATGACGTGGCTTAGCTCTGCCATGACCAACCACGACACTTGTACGGACGGATTCGAAGAAGTTGAAGGCGGAGGAGGAGTGAAGGATCAAATCATCGGAGCGGTGAAGGATTTGTCGGAGATGGTGAGCAATTGCTTGGCGATATTCTACGGCAACGTCAAAGATTTGACTGGAGTTCCGGTGGTGAACAATAGGAAGTTGCTTGTGGCAGAAGAAACAGAGGAGTTTCCGAGTTGGTTGAAGAGAGGAGACAGAGAGCTTCTCGGTACTCCGGCGACGGCGATTCAGGCGGATATCACGGTGTCTAAAGACGGTAACGGAACGTTTAAGACAATCGCGGAGGCGATCAAGAAAGCGCCTGAACATAGTAGCCGTCGATTCGTCATCTACGTCAAATCAGGAAGGTACGAAGAAGAGAATCTCAAGGTTGGGAGGAAAAAGACGAACTTAATGTTCATCGGAGACGGCAAGGGTAAAACGGTCATAACCGGAGGAAAAAGCATCGCCAATGATCTAACTACTTTTCACACCGCCACTTTCGGTAACAAAATAAATAACACGTTAGAATTTTGAATTATTTTGTTATGGTTATTGATTTGTGTGTTTTTTTATTTTATATAAATTAATTGATGTAGCCGCGACGGGAGCTGGATTTATAGTGAGAGACATGACGTTTGAGAACTACGCCGGACCGGCTAAGCACCAGGCCGTGGCGCTCCGTGTTGGCGGAGACCACGCGGTGGTTTACCGTTGCAGCATTATCGGTTACCAAGACGCTCTCTACGTACATTCTAACCGACAGTTTTTCCGCGAATGCGATATTTATGGAACGGTCGATTTCATATTCGGAAACGCAGCAGTGATCTTACAGAGTTGTAACATCTATGCGCGTAAACCCATGCCTCAGCAGAAAATCACTATCACTGCTCAGAACCGGAAAGACCCGAACCAGAACACGGGGATTTCGATACACGCTTGTAAGATACTAGCCACGGCGGATCTCGAAGCCTCCAGAGGTAGTTATCCGACATATCTCGGACGTCCGTGGAAGTTATACTCTAGAGTTGTGTACATGATGTCGGATATGGGCGACCACATTGACACTCGAGGATGGCTGGAGTGGAACGGTCCGTTTGCTTTGGACACATTGTACTACGGTGAGTATATGAACCGAGGGGCGGGATCAGGTACGGGTCAACGAGTCAAGTGGCCGGGTTATCACGTTATTACCTCAACGGTCGAGGCCAGCAAGTTTACGGTGGCTCAGTTCATTTCCGGTTCAGCGTGGTTACCATCCACCGGCGTGGCCTTCTTCTCCGGGTTGTCACAATAGGCTGTCTCAGCCTTGTATGTAACTTTATACGAAATATTTTTATATACAAACTCCAGATTTATGTAAAATATAGTCCCACAAGCCATTTTTAAGTGTACTTATCAGATATGGCATGACATCTTCTTGAATGAAATAAAGATTAAGATTTGAATAATCTTGCAACTCTTTTAGATTCTTTGCTCAGATAGTAAAATGAAACTTTATATTTTCAGAGAGTACAAGCAAAAATGTTTTATCCTGATTCTTCAAAAGCCTAGAACTCAAAGGAATAATAATAATAAGTCACAGAGGACCTTGCATAAAAGTTACATCATCATTTATCAATGTGCAAATTGTGCATCCTTGTGTTTTCTTTTAAACTTGTTATCCAACTTTTGTTTCTTTTCTTGATTTATGTACAAAGAACGATACAGAGATACAATCACCAGATGTTCTGGATGATACATTACATACTGGCTACAACGGACGGAATCTCCGCCTCCACCTCAATTTCTCCTTCCGATCCCTCCTTGGTCGTCTGCAACAATTTAGCAAAGCAATTCAGAATATCCGGTTATCAAACCAACCATACAATTGTTACTCGGTGGGTTAACTAAAACGGGGATTAGTCTCTTTAATTACCTGAGGAGAATCCTTGGATTTGGTTTCAGAGAGATACCGACCCAATGCTCCTTTCCCACGGAGAATCTTAGCTCCAGAGCCTCTACGCCCTTCTCCTTCAACTGCTTCTTCATCCACCACAACCGCCTCTATCATATCGTCGCCTGTACTCTCGTCCGGAATCTGAAAAAACAAAACAAAATGTACAAGAGTGAACGCGGATTTTAGCAGCATCGGCTTGAAAGTAATAAGAGGTGTATTTACCTCGTACATAGAATCCATCAGAATACTTTCTAAAAGAGCTCTTAAGCCTCGGGCACCCGTGTTTTTCGTTATTGCTTTTTTAGCTATTAACTGCAGCGCGTTTTCCGTGAAATGCAGCTTTACCTGAAGCAAGAAGAAATGGAGATTTCTCTCAAGATTTGGAGCGCAGAGAGAGCTAGAGAGAGAGAAGAAAAGTAGTTACACTATTCATCTGGTACATCTTTTTGTATTGCTTTCCAAGTGCGTTTTTGGGCTCCGTCAGCACCTGCAATCCGATGATATTTTTACCTATGCTATGAAGATGATCGACTAATGCGAGAATCACATCAAATGTCACATCAATCATAGTACCTGCATAAGTTGGTTCTCGGTCAAAGCAGACAAGCTGACGAGAACTGGAAATCTTCCAACAAATTCAGGTATTAAACCATAGGCAATCAGGTCACTGCTTTCTACCTGCCAACATCCAACATCTCTCATTATAAACTACGATACAAACCAAAAACAAGCAGAAGAATCCCCAACATGAGCTCAAAGAAAATCAAACATTGGGTGGGTGGGTGAAGAGATAGAAAAAACCTACAGTTTCCATTAGGTTTGATGCAACAGCGGCGTTTGTAACACCACCTGCTCTCATGTTAGCACGTACCGGAGCACCAAACCCTATTGAAGAATCATGGCGCCTGGAACAAAATCATTCAGTTGATTTCTTAAGGTAATTTGATGAGACGAAATTTTTTTTTTTGGGATTTGTTCACTAGTCATACCTCTCTGAGATCGTCTTTTCGATGTCTACAAAAGCACCACCACATATGAAGAGTATATCCTTTGTGTCTATCTGCAGACAGTCGAAAAGGACGGGAGTAAGAAACAGATGTAACAGAGGAGGCACCTAAGCCAACTCTAAAAAGAAAGCCAAGTTGATAGATTCAGTCCATTTAAGTTTTAAACCCTAACACTCCAATAATCATGCAAAGAACATTTAATTGAAATGTGAAAGCTATTAGATTTGCAAAAGCATTAACATTTCTTATTACATTAGTCTCGACCCATATTCGCGATAAAAGATATACAGGCGCACAGCTTTTGTGTTTTTTGCAAGGTGCAAGCCACAACATACACTCATACAGAGTAGAGTAGAGCGCAACAAACCTGGATATTGTCGCCTCTAGGGTGCTTCCTAGCGCCCTTCTCAGGTACATTAACGATCTATATCCAAAAAGAGGAGTTAGAAAATGGGCATCAACCACAAAAGAAGTATTGAGATCTTACTTAAGAGCTCTCAAAGAAAATAGTACATGACTTAAACTGTAAACTTACTGTTCCTTCCAGCATTTTCAGCAATGCTTGTTGAACACCCTCTCCTGATACATCTCTGCTGATGTTAAGGCTTTCCGCCTGGCAACCAAAAGGTCCAAAGAACAAAATTCATGCAAGAAGCACAGAAAATAATCTTCAAATTTACCAAACTAACACGAGGAAAAAAAATTTAGATCTAACCTTCTTTGTTATCTTGTCAACTTCATCGATGTAAACAATCCCCTGCTGTGCAGCTGCAACATTATAATCTGCAACCTGGGGAGAGATATCAAATCCACGCATTACAAATAATATATAGAAATTGATTATAGAAGTATACTAATATAAGGAAATTGATTATAGTAGTATACAGATAAAAATGTTTTGGTATTAGGAGCTTACTGTGAGAAGTTTGTATAATATAGACTCGACGTCCTCTCCCACATAACCAGCCTGACAAATTATTTCATTTCCGAACCAAAAAAAAATGAATGTCACAGATTGGTCAGCACGAAAAGGACATGCACCAAAAAGACTAAAAGAAAGGCGAGAATTGCCTGAGTCAGTGTGGTTGCATCTGCAATAACAAAAGGAACATTCACAAACCGTGCCAAGGTTTTCGCAAGTAGTGTCTTCCCTGTGCTTGAAGAAAAACACCAAAACAGATGAGGTGAGACAACAGAAACTGAAGTTTCATAACCACGCTAGATTGAAAACATAACTGTATTATAGCAGCATATCAGGCTTGCGCTTTTTGCAGAATATTACCTGACCCAGTTGGTCCCATCAGAAGAATGTTACTCTTCTCCAGTTCTACCATATCATCATCTGCTGGTTTCGCTGCAGTGCTATCAGTTTCTCCCGTGGACCTAGCTTCCCAACAAGTTTCATCATCATAACTAACCAATCTCTTACGAAATACCGTGAAATTTTCAAAGAAACAAACAGATGCATTTATTTTCAAATGCTTAGGTAAATAAGCCGTACTATAGAAGATAGATTGTTTCCCAGAAAAAAAACGAGGACAGTATCAAAACATTGCATTCGGGTAAGCATAAGAGATTAAACTAACCGTTTCTGTGATGATTCGTAATGTATCCTCTTGTAGTGATTGTACACTGCCACTGAAAGCACCTGCATCCAAGTTAGAAGCATACAAAAATCAGAGCTGAGAATTTGCATCACACAAATGATTATCCATAAACAAACCAAAATAGAAACGAATCATTAGAATTATCATATACTATCTATCAAGTAAGAAGAGGAATAGTCATTTCACCTTTTTGGCTCTTTCCTGACCAATCACGAACTTGTTCAAACCTTTACATATCTCCTTTGGTGTCGGAAAATCAGACCCAAGATTGGATCCACCCCAGCAATCATCTTTCGGACTCGACCCTGTCCCGTTACCAGCACCGGGGCTGCTTCCACCGCCACGACCGAGATTAACGCTCGACCCATTGACCCTAGCGGAAACTTCATCTCCCGGAGGCTGCCACAGATCCGGTGGGTCTCCTTGCGAGCTCAGAGTAGCAGACTGTACACCGCTCAGCCTCTCGGCACAGTTGGTAGCATAAACCTTGCTCCTCTCTCCTCGATTGTCCATGAAGCTCGTTCCCATAGGCCTGTGCGAGGCGATTTTATTGGGGAATTTGTTTGATGGGTCGTCGATTTTGTGACGGTGATTGCACTGAGGAGTCGCGGTTCGAGCGGTGTGGACACGGTTGAAAATGAAGTACCTAAACTGAGAGAGTGTGAGAGAAGCGGTTTCTCTCGAGGTATTCGACCTTAAAGGCGCGGCCATGGCGGTTTCACAACGGGGGGAAATCGGATTAATAGAAAAAGAAGAAGAAGTTATCAGCGATTGATTAACATAATCCGATCGAAATCAAATGGAGATTTCTTAGATGTGTATGCAAGAAAAAAAAACGGAGACTTTTGAAAAGGGTTTATTTATCAAATTCGAGAGAGAGATGATGATGATGTAGTTGTGAAGCACACGGAAAGGATGAAGAAAATGCAAATTCGAAAAGGGGAAAAAACGAATTGTAAAGAGAAACGGCCCATGGTTTTCGAAACGTCGTCGTCTCTTGCTTGTTTAGCTGATTTTCAACCGGGCGAACAAATATTAAGATCGGAATTCATATAGTTTGATTCCGTTCGGTTTTAACTTTAACAACAACTAGGAGGAAATAAACCCGGAAGAAATAAACCCGGAAGAAATAAACCCGTGCGACAATGCGCAGAAAATGCAAATTTATTCCACAAAAAAACATTCATTTTGAACTTGTAAATGTTTATTACATATTCTTTCCGATTAGTTGTTTTTTCTATATCCGATGTTTTTTCGGTTCTTCAGTGGAATTGTGATTGATTTCGCTAGTGAACATGTCTAAATCCCGGTTAATGTTATTAACGTGAACACTGCAGCTGAAACAAGGTCTCCTCAATACGACACAGCTGCATCATCGACCAAATCAAAATAGTCTCAAAACGGCAGTGTATCGAACAAAGGCAAATCAGTAATGGGCCAGACTGAAGAACAACCCAATACAATCAACAAATCATCGGAGCCCAAAACACAACAGTTTTCATTCTCTCCAACAGCTCTATCACAAAAAGACAAAAGCAGAGGAGCGTTTGAAGATCAAAGCAAATGACGCTGTATGGAGAAACAATTTTATCGCATTGAGTTGTCTAATCAATTCTCTGCCTTTGATCAATTAGATTGAATTAGATTGGGTATGATGATGACATATGTATGCGTCAATTAGGGTTTTACGTTTGTGTATAAATTCAAGATCAAAACTTTGTAATACGTAAATCGAAAGAAGAAATAAAAGAAATTACTATTTCACTAAAGCTTAGCTTCAACTTTCATGGTATCAGAGCCATAGAACCAGGATCCATGACACTCATATCTATTCCCTCTCTTAACATCACAAATTGTGTCACATTAACTCTCACAGAGAGAAATTACTCTCTCTGGAAATCCAAGTTTGAGTCATTTCCCGATGGTCAAGGACTGTGGCGTTTGAGATCGCTGCCAGTAGCTCATGGATTGTTTCGTCACCGGTTATGTTCTATCGGTGAGGAGGCTAAACCGGATCTCAAGAAGGAGAGGGTTCGTAATTTCTAGAAGGAGACATTTTATATAGTGAGGACCAAAGTGATTGATCGATCTGTCGATTTGATCGTAGTGACATGTTCTTATGAAATGATAAAAATTTCTCACGGGAGATAGCAACAAAATGACTACATAAGAACTGAAGAAGGACAAAATGGCTAGAGAAGAACTGAATAAGAAGATGTATATCATGGAGTCAAATCTCAACCTCCTAGGTGAAGTTTTGATGGTTAAGCTGGATAACATAGAAGCGGAAAAGAAGCAGGAGGAGAAAAAAGAGGAGATGGAGGAGAAGAATTAGGAGATTAACGATATGTATTTTTGTTTTGTTTGTGCACGATCCGTTCAATCTTTTTGAGACTCTTTTGGTTTGGTCGATGATGCAACTGTGTCGTATTGACGAGACTATGTTTCAGCTGCAGTGTTCACGTTAATAAATATGAGATCATCGAATGTTAATGATGGAAATGAAATGTACGGGAAACCATCGTTTAACAAAATTGCTTGTTTGATTTGCCGGTGTTGAATCTTGTCAAAAGATTTCGGCTCATAAAAATCTCCAAAGAGAAAACATAGGGCAAACCAGTGTAGAAATAGAGTAAGAAACCTAGTTTGGTGGAATTTCTCAACTCTCAAGCATGTGAAAGCCCATCAATTTAAAATGAAGAACCCAAGAATCAACATTAATGGAACCAAGGTCCTCCAACATGCTTGAGAGTTGAGAATTGGATTTCTACTTTCTCTGGTAATTTATCTTTCATTGTTTTAAAAAATCAAGTTTTATTTTATTTTGAGGGAAAACCATTGTGTTTTTACGGTACAGATTCCCATGCAAAGAGGCCTTTAAAACTCTTTTGCTTTATACTCTTTTTTTTTCTTGGCTCAACAACTCCTTCTCATTATTGACCAAGGAAACCACCTCCTTGTTTTATAGACCAAAGCAAGGTCAAGAAGACCAAAGCAAGGTCAAGAAACAATCTCCTTCAATCAAGCTAGCACCACCCTTAAATCATGGAGCCACCTTCTTGTTTTATGGACCAAAGTTAGGTCAAGAAACAAGCTCCTTCAATCAAGCTAGCACCACCCTTAAATAATGGAGCCACTTCTACTTGTCTCCCACTCTCTCCACAATCTCTCCTCCACTTATGCTTGTTTTACTCTTCATGTAAGCTCCTCACCACCAATTGTGGTGGAGCTTTCTCTTTCTCCCTTCTATATATTGGAGGCATTGTACCATGTATCATTAAAAAAAAACAAAAACAAAAACAAAAACAATAACAAAGAAAACCAAAACAAAGAGATTTCTCTCTCTCTCTCTCGTTCTTCATGCTCTTCAATAATAAGAGACATGATTAACACTCTACAAACACTAGATTACTGATTCTAATCCTCCTTATTAAGTACACAAACTCCTTAAGTATTGTGTTACTGTACTAGGATTAGTCTCAAACTAGTTGTTTCCTCTCTCTTGAGAACGAGTTCGTTTTGTGTAGGTTAAGTGGATTCAATCACAAGTTGATTGTCTCCTCTCCTAATTCTGTAAATTCTAACATGGTATCAGAGCATCTTTCTTGGTGACTCGTTAAACTCGTTTCTCAAGAGATTTGACCGTGAAGAGAAAAGGAATGATGGCTGTGGTGAAGAACCACAAAGGAGAGAGAGAAAGAAGGAAAGCCTTGATAAATCCATGGATCCCTTTAGTACCTTCCCTTGGGAATGGATTACACTTAGATTCGTGGTTCTTGGCTCCTTACTCCACTTTCTTATTCTCTCTAAGCTCCATTCTCATGTCTAAGTCATCTCTTGTTTGTTTTTCAAAGTATTAAAGAGAAGAGAACCATGGTAAAGCTTTACTCTTATGAGGAATAAGCATAAAGCCTTGATGAATCCACGTCCCTTGTTTTTCTTTAAAAATATCAAAGGAAGAGAACCATGGTAAAGCTTCACTCTTATGAGGAATAAGCATAAAACCTTGATGAATCCAAGTTCCTTGTTCTTTTGTAAGCCATGGAAGACACGAAATCTTGTGGTTCTTGTTGTTTAAAGCTCATGGAAAATTCATTTTTCCAAGTGTTATTCTGTGAGTATTTGTCTTTGACCGGTGGGTAAACTCATTATCCAACGGTTCCTTTTGTTACAGCCATTAAAAACACCAAAATCTTGTGGTTTTTGGCTGTTCTGAGCTGTTATTGCTTCCGCTAAATTCAAGACAACAGAGCAAAATAAAGCAAATTCTTCATTCTCCATTCTCTGCTACTTCCGCTTATTCTCTTCATTCTTCACCATTATCTAAACCCCATTCTTAGGTTACTTATTCTCCATATTCTCTAAGATCTCACGGTTTTGAACTCTCCAAAATCTCAAAGTTTCAAACCGTGAGATGTATTTTTTTAATTTGCTTGCAGTCTCAAGAAGACATGGCGAGTGTAATTTGTTCAGAATCAGTCATGCATGCTGGAGGTCAGCTGGTGGCTAGATTAAAACTCTAAAGGCTTCAAGAAAGCCATGAGAAGACACAACAACCAAGCTTGGAGCTTGAACCAGTAACCATCAAGTTTCAGAAACCACAAGACAAGCCCAACCTAGTTTCACCCGGCTGACTTGAAGATGGCGGACCGAAGAGGCTGACCTGAAGATAGCAGACCCCAAGGTGGCTATGGTGGAAGTTCTAGTGGAGAGGCAAGCTGGTGGGATACTTTGAATCAGTCCAATGCATGTGTGCTAGTGTAAAGTTGATGGAATCAGATGTGCACAAGGTTTCAAAGTTCAAGAGATGGCTTTCAAATCATGAACACGTCAAGATTGCGGGGGAGATCAATCTCAAGATGACCAAACCACATCTCAGAATCTTCTTCATCTCAAAAGGCTACTCTCTAAACTCTATCACATTTTTTTTTCCTTATTAATAGTCCATAGATTAATTACTAGTAATTCTCTCATTTGAAAACTCAAGTTTCATCTATTTGTTTCTTAAACCCAACGACATATACTTTAAAAAATTTCTTTACATCTCATGAATGATGAAGGTTTAAAGGAAAGGAGGAATGCGTGGAAATTCTAAAAAGAAGCTCTAGATGAAATGAAGAGGTCCATAAGAAGAGAAATCAAGTCAAAAAGGACTAACGGAATGGAAACACTTGGGAGAAAGGAGCCGGTTCAATCAATTTTTTTTACCGGGGTCATAGCTACATCAAGCAACCGTGAAAACTATACTCTTTTTTCCCTTAACATAGTTTTATCCCAAGAGGTTTTCTATGTTAAGATTTTTAATGAGGTAGTCATTTGCGTGTTGCAAGCTTGGCCTTTGGTCCTTGTGTTGGCGTCCCGACGACCAAACTTGCGGGGGAGTATTAGAGAGGATGAAGGAATAAAGAGAGGATGAAAAAGAAAGGAGTATTGACCAAGGAAACCACCTCCTTGTTTTATGGACCAAAGCAAGGTCAAGAAACAAGCTCCTTCAATCAAGCTAGCACCACCCTTAAATCATGGAGCCACATTCTTGTTTTATGGACAAAAGCAAGGTCAAGAAACAAGCTCCTTCAATCAAGCTAGCACCACCCTTAAATCATGGAGCCACTTCTACTTGTCTCCCACTCTCTCCACAATCTCTCCTCCACTTATGCTTGTTTTACTCTTCATGTAAGCTCCTAACCACCAATTGTGGTGGAGCTTTCTCTTTCTCCCTTCTATATATTGGAGGTATTGTACCATGTATCATTCAAAAAAAACAAAAACAATAACAATAACAAAAACAATAACAAAGAAAACCAAAACAAAGAGATTTTTCTCTCTCTCTCTCTCTTTTGTTCTTCATGCTCTTCAATAATAAGAGACATGATTAACACTCTACAAACACTAGATTACTGATTCTAATCCACCTTTTTAAATACACAAACTCCTTAAGTGTTGTGTTACTGTACTAGGATTAGTCTCAAACTAGTTGTTTCCTCTCTCTTGAGAGCGAGTTCGTTTTGTGTAGGTTAAGTGGATTCAATCACAAGTTGATTGTCTCCTCTCCTAATTTCCCAAATTCTAACACTCATTTCGTCCAAATAGCTATTACACTGAGAAAGTTTCAAACTCAACAAGGTTTTTAACCCATAAGGGCACAATAGAGTACAATTTAGGAACATAATTAAAAAAGAAGAGCATCATGCACTACTCTATCCGCCACACTACTGCCTTCTTTCGGATGGAAATACACTTTGCATTCACCCATAGCTGAGAAGAGATCCCTAATTTCTTGGAGCTGAAGTTTGAGAATCAACCATGCTTCCGGGTCAGCATAAGTTGTGACAGCTTCCTTATTCAAAAATGACATTACGGTAGCTGAATCCCTTAATCATTGTTAGTACCCACCATATTACTTCTATCTCAGTCTCTAATGATGTCTCCCCAATTTTGGGATTGCTCTAGCTCCTATCCACAAAACATTTCCTTATTTGTCTCTTAGAACCCATCCAATTCCACCTTTATCACCATTTCGAGGCCAAGCTCCATCAACATTACATTTCAGCCAGGTTGGAGGAGGGGGTTTCCACTTAGTATTTAGACAAACCAATGGATCAGTTTAACCTCTCATCTTCTCTACCACTCTTCAGCATCTTCTTTTGCTTTCCATACTGTGTCCTCAGCATCATACATCACTCAATCTCCGTTGAACACAAAATCGTACCTGTTTTGGCTCGTTGTGGGTGTCGACTTTGTTTAATTTAATGAGATTGAGCAGTTGCACACACACACACAAAACAATTATCAATTAACAACAATTATACATTTTTATCTATGAAATTAACTTTGTATTTAGTAGATTCTAACCCGCATAGAATAAATTTTTATAGATTTAATGTTTTAAAATAAATATAAGCACTTTTAGAAACAGATTTCAAAGTGTTTATGTTTTAATGTATAGACTAGGTAGGTAGTACGCACCTTGCGCGGGCAAATATGTTTTATAAACTAATTACATCATTAAGTTATTAACTTTGTTACAAATAAAAAACCAAACACAAATATAACATTAATGTTAGATTTACGATCAATCAAAAAAAAATAATAATAACTACCAATATTATTCATAAAAAAATATGAAATAAAGCAATGACTATCATAGAGCTCGAGAACATATTGAATAAAGTTTCATTCACTCACACATTGTATGTAAAACAATTCTTTTTTTATCTTTCCATCGCTAGAACTCTCTCTCCATTTTGTCGTAAGTGTCTCTCGCTCTAATCGGTTATTCCTCGTCTTTTCCTTCTTCTTTTTGTCGTCTTTGATTTGTTTTTCTTCTTCTTCTTCTTAATCGTTTTTGACTACTACTTCTTTTTCTTTATCATATTTGTTTTCTCCAACAATTCTTCTTCTTTATCTTTGGATTTTTTTCGCCTATCTCTTCCGGTTTTCCTTCTTCATCGTCTTCATTCTCTGCCTTATTATTCTTTTGGTTTTTCTTCGTCCCGTCTTCATCCTCAAATTCTTCTGCTTCGCCTTCTTCTTCTTATTCTTTATATTTTGGATTATCTTCTCCCTCGTATTTTTCTTTTCTCTTTCTCATTGTCTTTGGATTCTTCTTCTTCTTCATCACCTTCGTCTTCTTCTACCC
This sequence comes from Eutrema japonicum, assembly GCA_030161315.1. NCBI lineage: Eukaryota > Viridiplantae > Streptophyta > Magnoliopsida > Brassicales > Brassicaceae > Eutrema > Eutrema japonicum. Next base: position 39,387,737 of record BSQW01000005.1, read on the forward strand.
CTTCTTCCCCTTCTTCCCCTTCTTCTTCTCCAAATCCTTTACTTTCTCCTCCTTCTTCTTCTTCAACGTCTTGGTCTCATCTGCCTTCTTATTCTACTTATGGTTTTTCTTTTTCTTTGTCATCTTCCTCGTCTTTTCTGACTTTTTCTTCATCATCTTAGTCTTCGTCTTCTTCCTCTTATTTTTCATCTTCTTTAGCTTCTATGAATTCCATTTTTTTCACTCTCTCACTCTTCCGGTTTTTTCCTTCTTCTTCTTCTTCTTCTTCCTCCTTATTGTTTTTAACTTCTATGGCTTCTTCTTCCTCTTTTTTCTTAAGGTTTGTCTTCATTTTCTTCGTCCTCTTCTTGTTCCGGCTTTTTCTTTGTCCGACTTTTCTTCGCCATATTCTTCATCATCTTCATATTCTCCGACTTTTTATTCTTCTGTGTTTCTTCGTCTTCTTCCTCGCCATATTCAACTTTGAATCAAAATCTTCCATTTTCGGTTTCCATTACTCTCTCTCTCTCTCTCTATCCCTCTAGATTCCTAACTTAGATCTCTCTTGGTTCTTCCTCGATAATCTCAAGCATGTTCTTCTTCCTCTTCTTATCCATCATGAAAGATAAAGTTCACAATAGATGAGTTTAGTCTTGTCTCTTTCTACTTCTCTTTCTCTCTTTTGTTCTCTTAATTTACCTTCAAACATCTTCCCCATCTATTCCTTCTCCTTCTTCATAACAATCACACATTTCTTCGTCGCCAAAACATCTTCATTGCTTCAACCATTGTTTCCTTGTAGCTTCTATAATTTTCCTCAAGCATTTCAAACAGGGTTTGAAACCGGTTCAGTATTGTCGAATTCAATATCTCTAAAATCTTTGTTCATACATAGATATGGTTAATAGCGAGTCTATCAATTATGGCTGATTAAGAGACTTATATTAGAATAAAAAAATAGAATATATATAAAAAGAAGTAAAACTACCATTACCAAAAAATTACACTTACATGTTCTCTCTCTCTCTCTCCCTATCCCTCTCCATCTCTCTCTCTCTCCATATCAATCACACATTTTTTCGTCGTCAAAACAACTTCATCATTTCAACCACTATTTCATTGTATATTCCGTGCATAAAAACACTTATTTAAATTGTATATCTAAATTTGAAAACAAAATTACAGCAAAAATATAATTATCATATCAACTACATTATAGTATCATATATATATAAAATGTTATCCCATCTGTGTTACCTCCGATTAATAATATTTATAAAAAACAAAATCCTAAAATATGGGTTTTCCTCCTCTTTTCCTTATTCTTCTTTAACATCTTAGTATTATTCGTTCTCTGTTTCATCGTCTTCGTCTTCTCCGACTTATTTTAATTTCATCGTTTCCATCTTCTCCGACTTTTTTTTCTTTCAGTTTTTCTTCATCTTCTTCTTTCTTATCTTTTTTCATCATCTTCGCCTTCTAGACATCCTATTATTCAGGTTTTTCGTCGTCTTTTACTTCTTTTGCTTTATCTTCTTCTTCCTCTTTTTCATTTTCTTTATCTTTCGGTTTTCCTTCTTCTTCATTTCCTTATTTTTTTCATCGTCTTGAGCTTCTTTTTTTCATAATCTTCGTCTTCTTCGACTTCCTCCTCTTTTTTTTTCTTCCGGTTTTATTCGTCGACCTTCTTCTTCTTGTTCTTCGACTTCTACTAATTCATTGCATTTGTCTTTTTGTCTTCTATGGTTTCTTATTCTTCTGGTTCTTATTAGCTTCCTTCTGCATCTTCACCTTCTCAGACTTTGTCATCTTCATCTTCCGGTCTCCTTCCTCATCTTTAACGTCTGGGTCCTCATATTTTCCGAATTCTTCTTCATCAGTTTCTTCTTCTTCTTCTTCCCCATCATCCTTTTTTACATCTTCCTCGTCTTTTCCTTCTTCCTCTTCATCGTCTTCGACTTCTACTTCTTCTTCTTTATTGTCTTGTCTTCTTTGACTTCTTCTTCTTGTTTTTCTTTCAGTTTTTCCTCGTCTTCTTTCTTCTTTCTATTATTCTTACTTATCTCATCTTCGCCTTTGTCCTCCTTCTTCTTCTTTATATTAATCACATATTTATTCGTCGTAAAAAATGTACATCGTTTCATCGTAGCTTCCATACATTTCCTCTAACATTTCAAGCAGGGTTTAAAACCAGTTTAGTATTGTCAAATTCAATATATATTAATTTTCTTTGATCATACATCGATATTTTTTGTGGGTCGTTGCCATTTTCTCGTCGTCTTTCTCTTCTGGTTTCCTTCTTTATCATCTTCGTCTTCTCTGGTTTATTATTGTTTTGGGTTTTCTTCGTCTCGTCTTCGACTTCTTCTTCTTCTTTATTGTCTTCATCTTTTTTTTTTTTTTCTCCAGGTTTGTCTTCATTTTCTTCTTATGGTTTTTATTCGTCCTCTTCTTGTTCATTCTCATTCTTCATCATCTTCATATTCTCCATGTATCTTATTCTTCCGATGTGTTTTTGTCTCCTCTTCGTCTTCCTCCTCGCCGTATTCAAGTACGTTTCTTCATTACAACTGTTTGTAGCAAGTATTGGCCACAACCGTTTAAGCTAAAAACGCAAACAACATCAAGATCGACATATATATGTATCTTATCGCCCCATCTATCTTACCATGTTGGTATTCCGCATACCTTAAGTGTCACTATTTATTCTAAAGAAAGTCATTTCCGCTATTTATCTTCATGGTGTAAGTTTTGTAATGTTGTTCTCACTTTCAAGTTGATATTCTTCTGAGGTCTCCAAAGATAATATATAATTAAATTGTGAGTTGGGACCGACACCATAAGATTGTCACTTGACTTCTTCTCAAATATTCTATATGGTTTTTCTTCTCCAAATTCATCATCCTCTTCCCCTTCTTATTCTTCAACATCTTCATCTTGTCCTAATTTTTCTTTTTCTTTTCTTCGGTCTTCTTCCTCGTCTTTTCCTTCTTCTTCTTTATCGACGTCGTCCTCCTCTTCTCCTATTATTCAACTTTTGGATTTTCTTCTTCCTCGTCATTTCCTTCTTCTTTTTCATCTTCTTCGGCTTCTTCCTCTTATTTGTCTTTCGATTTTCTTATTCATCATCTTCATTGTCTTCGGCTTCTATTTATTCTTCCTCTTCTGATTTGTCTTCTTCTTCCTCATCTTATGATTTTTTCTACTCTCCATCCTATTCTTTATCTTTCGTCTGTTTCTTCTTCGTATTTTCCTTATTCCTTTTCCGATTTGTATTTGTCTTCTTCTTCATTTTCCCATTTTAATGCCTTTGTCTTCTTTTTCTTCCCCATATTATTGATCTTCTTCTCCTTCTTCTCCTTCAATGTCTTGGTATTGTCCTTCTTATTCTTATTATTATCCTTCTTCTGGTTTTTATTTTTCTTTTCGTCGTCTTTTCCTTCTTCTTGTTCTTCATCGAATTCGTCTTTCTCTTCTTCTTCTTATTCATCTTTCAGATTTTCTTATTCCTCATCTTTTCCTTCTTCTTCTTCATTGTCATTGACTTATACTTCTTCTTCCTCTTATATATCTTTCGATTTTCTTATTCCTCACCCTTTTCTTTCATCTTCGAATTCTACTTCTTCTTCCTCTTCGGTTGTGCCTTCTTGTCTTTATCTTCTTCTTTTCTTCCTAGTATTTTCCTACTTCTTTTGCTATTGTTTGACTTCTTCTTCATCATCTTTGTATTCTCTCAGTCCTTCTTCTTCTTATTTTTCGGTTTTTATCAGCCTTCTTCAACATATTACTAGCTGTCACAATGTTTTAACATTTGGACTTGAAGAATTGATAATAAACCGAACAAAACAAATTATTTTAACACAAATAAGTTATGTCCTATGTCATGTCTTGTTTCGTATACCAAATGATAGAAGACCCCTTGATTCTATTCTTGCCTTTGTTCAACAAAAGTTGTACTCAACATAACTCATCATATGTGTTTTTGATGAAAAAACTCTGTGTTACAATTAGATGAAAACATATAAATGTTGTTTTTGGTAAATGGGTATTTGTGTATATTCTTGCGCGGGTAGATAGGATTTCGTTTCTGAAAGGTTTGTTGTGATTTTGTTTGAAGTTCGATTGGGAAGCAGCATTCAAAGAGATTGGCGACAAAACGTTTTTTGGTGCTGCGGTAAGTGTTCCTCTTCGCAATTTTTTTGCATGCTATAATTTGGTCGAAGAAGCAATAGCTTCTTAGTTTGATTATGTTCTAAAACAATTTTGCATTTGGGCGTGATGATCAAAACCCAAACTCCTATTTATCGGATTTGTCTTTTGCTAATTAGAAATCTAGCTGAACTTTTGAAAATGAGTGAAGATATAAGTGTTCTTACTTTTTGCTGAGATCCTTTGTTCATTGAGAGTATACACAAATACTCTTTAACTTTTCCGACTTCTAATTCCTCTTCTTTCTGTTTTCTTCTTCTACATCATCTTTTGGTTTTCTTCTTCTTCTTCTACTTCGCTTTCTTCATATCTTTTGGTTTTCTTCTTATTCCTCTTCTTCCGGTTTTCTTGTTCTTCTCTAACTTCCTCTCTTGTATTCTTCTTCTCTAACTTCACTTTCTTCATATCTTCAGTTTTTTCACATTCTTCTACTTTGTCTACATCATCTTTAACAAATTTATGTTCCTTGTCACCCATACAGTTTTCTTCCCACTATTTTCACTTCAACATTTGATATGCTCAAATTAATACCCTAACAGTACTAAAGCAGTAGTTGTAATATAGCTAGGGGTCGAACCACAAAAACTCACAGAGATGCACAATAGATTGTATAGTATCGAATTAAGCTAAGCCAAACAGATGTAATTGAAAGCAGTGCATAAATTAAAAGGGTTGTAATTCAATTGGGAAAGTCTAGGCCCAGGGTTTATCTCAGGAAATCAATGAATGCAGATAAACTAACTAGCATGATTCAGATTTAGCGCAGTTCTTGAACTCAAATCACTAAGGTATAATTAACCAATTGTCGTTGCGAGAATTATCTAAATCTAAATCCTAGGAATTCCAAATCTCTTTGCGAATCCTAAAGTCTAAATCAGCTTTAATATCAGGTTTGATATGTTCACAAATCAATTAAACCAAATCTCTTTGCGAATAATCAATTTGCTCACCTAGGTTTTATCAGGTAATTAATCGCACTGTCGTGCCTAATCAATTATCCTAAGATCTAAGTTCCAGATTCTTCAACCTAGAATTAGCTTTGAACACAACCTATGGTGAAGAACTAATTCAGATAGTGAATCCTAAACAGATAATTAACCTAACATTCAAAGAAATCCTTTATGAGAAAACCCTAAACCTAAAGTGGATCTACTCAGACATGGAGAATGAAACAATCAACATGTTTGAATAAATCATCAATAAAATAATCACAAAGGTTTTGAGATCTGATCTCGGACGAAGGGAGATTCAGACTTGTCTCAAACCAAAGTATAGAAAATAAAACTTAGAAAAATAAAGCATAGCCTAAACAGATGGCTGAAAACCTATAAATAACCTAAATCACGAGTTGGGGTCTTCTTGTAGTTATTAAAGACTTCTGCGCAAATCTGCAGTTCTTCAACTCTTCATTAAAGTCGCATGTCGTGTCAGCCTCGATGAATATCGATCGATACCAGGGGGTATCGATCGATGCTAGTCGTGAAATCAGGTACTCAGCAACACGACTCCAGCTTCTGCTCCAAACTGCTCCAGAAAGCTCCAATAATTCCAATAATTCCAATAATGCTCCAAACGTGCTATAACCTGTAAAAGACTCTAAAATACTACAAAACACTAGAAAGACTCTATAAAAAGGACTTATATCATGGTCTAAACAGGGTAAAAACCATGATATATCAACTCCCCCAGACTTAGACTTTGCTTGCCCTCAAGCAAATAGAAGACTAAATAGAGAAAGAAGTTTGAAAACGTAGAGACTCATCTGTTCATGAACCATCGAAAATACCCTCTTTCTAAGTACCCAAATGTCACCTAATCAGCTTTTGATCTAACCACCATGTACTTCTCCGTAGACATTCGCAGCTTTTCAGACTCCACACATTATCCCACAGCATTGTTCAAATAAAACCATCCTCGCCAGTTTCATCGCTGCAGCCAATGTTCAAGAACCTTCTAGATTCTTTACCAGACAATATCATGACAAGGAACCACCATTTTTTCACACTTTTTGTATCAATTTCTCTCCCCCAAACTTATTTCTTATTATGTTTTTTCTTTTATTTTCAGCTTTGCATATACACATCAAGGTATGAGACGCGAATATTGATGGTGTTTGCCACCAAATCCCCGGTTCTTCCCTCTCTATGTATCAAAGGATGTAGGCGAATAATGGCATCATAGGAAAATCCTAGCCTCACTTCCAATCCTCTGTGTGATCATCCCCTCTTAAGTAGAATAATGAGATCGTTGAAAATTTTCCTAACCCTCTACTCATAAGAAAATCATTTCAATCTTTTATGCTCTTATTTATCAACTTATAACAGGGGAGAGAGATACCATAACTCTAAACATATGGGTTCCTTTATCAGATATGAATGATGAATCAAGCTCTATGAATACTAACCACATTGATGAAGTGCAGAAATTTGGCTCAGGTTTCAGAAGAACTCTGCTGGAGACATGGATGTTTTCTAGTCAATTGGTCAGTCTTTGGATTTTTTATTAGTCGATCTAGAGCTGATCCTGTAACACTGTGCACTCAAAAACAAAATCAAAACAACAATTCAAGCACAGGATCATCATCTCCAACAAGTTTTGACTCAATAAAACGTTTTGACTCGATAAAACAACTGACTCTAAGAAAAACAAACACAATGTCAGCATACACCTCCCCCAGACTTGAACAACACTGTCCCCAATGTTATCTAGCCTAGAGTAAGTGAAAGAAAACAAAAGAACAGAATAAAATTGGGAAAAACAAAAAGTTACCTTGCTGGAACATTGAGTATCGATCGACACACAGCCTGGTATCGATCGATACCAGGCTTAAATCGACATGAACCTTTCTCAATCGCGTAGGGTATCGATCGATACTGAAGGGTATCGATCGACACTCAGGCGATTTCGAGTTTGCTCCTTGTTTATCCTGACACAAACATATAACGAACAAAAATAAAAAGAAAAATGACTCAAAACAGACTCACCAGTGGGTTGCCTCCCACCAAGCGCTCGTTTAACGTCAATAGCTTGACTGTAACGCCCTTCAGGCTGGATGAGAGTGAGAGCTTGCACCAAAACAGGCTCCACAACTTGATATCGCTAGTGTCAGAGTTCTGCTCATCATGCTGTCCACAAACTCCTGCCCTTTCTCTTTCAGCTCAGAAGTAAGAAGGACCCTAGCCTTAGAGAATGGCTTCGAAGCTCCTTTGCACTTTACCTTGTACTCAATCGAATCTCCATCACACTTCTGAGGTATCAAAGTGACATGGGGATTCTTGACCTTTTTGCTCTTGGCCTTCTTCTTTGTTGCCTTAGCCTTCTTGACAACTTCCTTGGGGATGCTGGACGGTTCAGCTGAAACGTCTGTGATAGTAGGCTCATCAGGGGGATCTTCCAAAAGATCAATTGCTAGCGACTCTCTTGTGATAACCTTGATGCTAGAGACATGTGTGGGAGCACCTCTAGGGGGAATGGCATCATAGTAGACATCTCCGTCAATGTAATAGAAAGAGAGTCTCTTATTAGGTGTGTCTATGATCGCGCCAGCAGTAGCCATAAACGGTCATCCCAGGAGCAGAGAAACCTCAGATCCTTTGCTCATTTCCACAACCTGAAAATCAATGGGCACCAGACAATCTCCTACTTTAATAGGCAAAGCATGGATAGTACTGTATGGAGGTGAGGTGGAAGAGTTTGCAAACGTGAGAAGCAAAGTAGGGGGTCTTATATCAGCCTTCAATCGTTCAGCAATTTCCATTGATATCACATTGACGCTAGACCCTGAGTCAACGAGAGACTCTTTGAACTCGACTCCAGAGATAGAGCATGGTACCGCGAATTTCCCTGGGTCTTACCTCTGTGTCAATTGCCGCGGCTGTAGTGACTTGCGTTTTGCCTCGATAAAGAGTGCCTTAATTTCTTCCTCAGTTTCTCTGCAGTTTTTGAAGTGACATAGCAGAGGCCAGTCCTCTAGAGCTTCTTCAAAAGTGTACGAGTCGGGAATCCTTCGTACCCTCTTCTCAAAGCCACGCAGCTGCTTTGGAGTGATAGGATCTCTGAGGTGTTTAGGAGTAGGATTCAGCTTCTTGGACTTGCGAACTCTTTCTCCGATCACCTAAGGTGTTTTCACAAGTTCTGGCTCGTTCTGCGAGGGGGTATCGATCGACACCAGGTAGGGTATCGATCGATACTCTTGCTTTTGAATCGTTCCTGGCAGATACATCTTCATCAGAAGGAAGCTCCACATTCTGCTTACCCAGCAAAGCCTTGCATCTAGCAGCCTCCCATTCCTCCCTTGTCAGCTTAGGAAGTATAGGATAAGGTATCCTGGGTATATACACTCGTTCTGCAACTACCTTAGGCACCACAGTCGAAGTCTCAGTTGTCTCCTCAGAAATCGCCTCAGTATCGACCGATACCAATGGGGTATCGATCGATACACGGGTTTTGGAAGTATCATGTTTCAGAATTGTAACCGGCATCGATCGACACTTGGGGGTATCGATCGATTCCATGGCGATTTCAGGATCCTCATCAAAATTTTCTGCACTTGAGGAGATCGCATTGACGTGTGCTCTTGGATTTTCAGTTCTCCCTGGAAGAAAACCTTCCTGCCTCTGCATAGCTGATGCGGTCTGAGCGACCTGAGTTTCCAGCTTCCTCTGGGAGAGACTGGTGGCTTCGATTTTCCCATTCAGATCCATGTACAGCGAGTCAAACTTCCCATTGAAATCCACTTGCAACTTCTGTTGTCCCTGAAGAACCTGTTCAAGCATAGATGCCATCTTATTGTCTGTGGACTTTGGATGGATGGGCTGGTACGAAGAGTTCCCGTAATTGCGAGTGCTGTTGTTGAAGTTTCGGTTGTTGTTATACCCAAATTGCTGACCCTGAAATCCAGAACCACCAACATAGTTAACATCCTCCACTTCATCCTCAACAGCAAAGTGAACCGCTTTCTGATTCTTCCCGATCAGGAAATCCAGCTTGGCTTGAACTTCAGCAATCTGCGATGCATCAATTTCTCCAGCCTGCTTCTTCCGTTCGGAATCAGCATTCTTGGTGCTATTACTAGATGCCAAGTTCTCAATCAGTACGACTGCATCATCTGGATATCTGGTGTTGAAGTTCTCATTACTCGCAGTATCCAAAGCCATCTGGTACCTCCAATCGATCCCTCTGTAGAATGTGCCCATCAGCTGAACTTGATTGAACCCATGGTGCGGACAATCTCTCTGATAAGATTTGAAGCGAATCCAAGCAGCCTTGAGTGCCTATGTTGGACCTTGAGAAAATTGAGAGATCTTGTTCCTGAGCTCTTCAGATCTCGCATCATCGTAGAAGTTGCACAAGAATGCTTTCTTCGTCTCATCCCATGTAGTTAGAGAATCAGGAGCTAACTGCTTCAGCCAATAATCAGCATTCCCACCAAGAGAGTACGGGAAAAGTTTGCAGAAAAGATACTCATTTGGCACTCCATTGTATTTCATACCAGTGACCAAGTCCTCGAACCTCTCGATATGATCCATGGGATGCTCATGAGGTAGGCCATGGAAAGGGCTCTGACTCACGAGAGCATAGTACGCATGCTTCAGCTCGAAGACGTTCCTCTCAAAAGTTGGGATGCGAATCGCAGATCGATTGGCATAGAACTGATCAGGTCTGTTGTGCTCGGCAAGTGTTCTACCTCGATCAATTGCAGCATTCCCAACGTTGGCACACCCAGCTGGCGCGACAATCTCAATAACAGCAGCAGGGACAACGACGTTTCCAGCCTCATCAAGTCGCTGCCCTCTCTCATTGCACACATGACCCTCTTGGTCTCTCAGAACTCCAGCTTTATCAGCTCTTAAAACCACTGGATTTTTCATCCCTGATGTTTGCTTGGTCTTTCTGTTTGTGCGTTCCACAAGTGCTAGTTGTTCCAATGACAGTCCAACTAGCTGAGTGCTCTTGTTGCTTCTGGTTTCACGAACATGCATACACCTGCAAACAAAACACTAGACAAGGCACGTAAGTAACCAAAAAAATACGTTGAGTATCGATCGATACTGGAGGGTATCGATCGATATCAACAAAGAAATCACCGGAGTATCGACCGATACTAGTGAGTATCGATCGATACTGACGAACTTAGTCGAAACTCGACAGCTAAAATCTAAAGGCGAAATTGAGTCCCCGGCAACGGTGAAAAATTTGATATGCTCAAATTAATACCCTAACAGTACTAAAGTAGTAGTTGTAATATAGCTAGGGGTCGAACCACAAAGACTCACAGAGATGCACAATAGATTGTATAGTATCGAATTAAGCTAAGCCAAACAGATGTAATTGAAAGCAATGCAGAAATTAAAAAGGTTGTAATTCAATTGGGAAAGTATAGGCCCAAGGTTTATCTCAGGAAATCAATGAATGCAGATAAACTAACTAGCATGATTCAGATTTAGCGCAGTTCTTGAACTCAAATCACTAAGGTATAATTAACCAACTGTCGTTGCGAGAATTATCTAAATCTAAATCCTAGGAATTCCAAATCTCTTTGCGAATCCTAAAGTCTAAATCAGCTTTAATATCAGGTTTGATATGTTCACAAATCAATCTAACCAAATCTCTTTGCGAATAATCAATTTGCTCAACTAGGTTCTATCAGGTAATTAATCGCACTGTCGTGCCTAATCAATTATCCTAAGATCTAAGTTCCAGATTCGTCAACCTAGAATTAGCTTTGAACACAACCTATGGTGAAGAACTAATTCAGATAGTGAATCCTAAACAGATAATTAACCTAGCATTCAAAGAAATCCTCTATGAGAAAACCCTAAACCTAAAGTGGATCTACTCAGACATGGAGAATGAAACAATCAACATGTTTGAATAAATCATCAATAAAATAATCACAAAGGTTTTGAGATATGATCTCGGACGAAGGGAGATTCAGACTTGTCTCAAACCAAAGTATAGAAAATAAAACTTAGAAAATAAAGCATAGCCTAAACAGATAGCTGAAAACCTATAAATAACCTAAATCACGAGTTGGGGTCTTCTTGTAATTATTAAAGACTTCTGGGCAAATCTGCAGTTCTTCAAATCTTCATTAAAGTCGCATGTCGTGTCAGCCTCGATGAGTATCGATCGATACCAGGGGGTATCGATCGATGCTAGTCGTGAAATCAGGTACTCAGCAACTCGACTCCAGCTTCTGCTCCAAACTGCTCCAGAAAGTTCCAATAATTCCAATAATGCTCCAAACGTGCTATAACCTGTAAAAGACTCTAAAATACTACAAAACACTAGAAAGACTCTATAAAAAAGACTTATATCATGGTCTAAACCCATGATATATCAACATTCCCATGAGATTTAATTATCAAGTCCCCCCAAAAAGTTATCATTTGACACTATATATATCAAACTTGTCAAGAGGATTTGTAAAAAAATTATGTAAGATTTTAAGAAAATTACAAGAGAATTTATCATTAAAATGCCCACATAAAAGTTTGTGTCGGATCTTGAATGATGAGACTTTAAGATAATCTCATAGCGTGAGTTTGGATTAAAAAAAAAATAAAGAATAAAAAAACTCAAGCTAGAAAATACACATAATCTCTGCGTCTTTTATGAACAACAATGAGAGGTGTCAAATTTGTCTTCTTTGCGTATTTTACAATCCCCATAAACATATCAAATAGGTTTTATAGTTTCAAAAGAGACAAACTTTTTAAGAAAAAGAGTCTTTGAAACTAATAACAACACATTTTTGTGATAATGAGAGTTTGGTGTCACCGAGCGCAACTCATATATGCAGGTCCGCTCTGCAATCCATCAACATTATTTTGAATAAAAAAGTGTCACAACAAAAAAATTAAATCACTTATGGGATGATAGTATACAAAAGTCTTACAGTGGAATGGAAACGACATGTTGTGATTAAGATCTAGGTGTAAGTATTCTCACAACTCAGGACTGGATTATTAAATTAATAAGCATCAATATCAGCACAAAATTGAATTGAGATGAACAAACCTTAAACATGAAGATCCAAACAAAATAGGAACATACTTCCTCGCCATCAGGTCTGCAAACTATGAGATGTATTAAAGCATATCCAACTGCAGAAACTTCCTTTCTGGGAATCTCAAGTCCAAAGCAAACCATAATTTTTGGGATAAACCAGACACTACCAAACCAGAAACCAAATCAAGATCGGAGCATCTTAAACAATTCGAGATCCGATCGATAAGAAACCCAAGATTACACATAAACCTCACTTGCAAATCTCGGTTAGCTCCACAAAAAAACTAAACAGAAACAAAACAACAACAAAAACCAAGATATGAATAGAGGAAAATATATATGATGGATTCATAACATAACATAAAGCTGATGTTGCATACCTGGGAAGCGCCTCTTGTTGTTGCTGCTTCTCTCGCAGCCATGCTTCTGCTTCCACACAGTCATTCAAAACCTTCACATCATTGCACAACAATGGTATTAGGTTTTGAATAGAGAGACAGAAAACTCACCCGGTACCGTTGCCATGACAACCATCCCCGCATCATAAATATTAATGTATAAGCCAATGATTCCAGATCATTCCCCCGACTTCCAGTACGGCCAAGATGTGCAAGACAACTTGCATACCTTAACGTTTCCCTGGATATGAAATATATATATATATATATACACCCAAAACCAAGAGTAGGAAAGATAACATACACCAATAAAAAAATAAAATCGTTACCAATATCTCACAAAACTTTCAGAGAAAAAACAGCTGAAAAATACAACGTGTCAGGTTGTTCGTAAACATATTACAAAAACTCACCCAACCCAAGATCGATAAGGTAAATTTTCTTCTCATCTGCTGTTCCAAGTTGACCAAGTAATAAGTTTCTGGTTTCACATCTCCATGCACAAACCTTGTTTGATGTAGGAAACATGCAAGTCTTACCCGTACACTTGACACTCGTAAACGTGGGCCAAAAATACAGCCTCTACTATTTTGGTGTTCAAGTTTCAGAGCGACCTGAAAAGGAAAAGAATTTTTAAAAATTCACGTTTTTTGTCTCACCCCCACAATGTTTAGCCAAATACATGGAATCGCGGAATTTTTTTTGCAGAGGATTACCAGAAACTCTCAAAACCGGATTACTCAAGCTTTGAAATCGATTAACCAGAATAATAGGGAGAAGGAGAAGAAGAACAGAATTTCCCAAAGATGTTTCTCAATTCCTAGATATTCTTTAACCGGTGGTTTAAGAGATCAGTGGTTACATTAATCATCTACAATAAAGCTAGCATCTCAGTGAAGGACTAAGGTTACTCCGAGTATCTTAGGTTTACCGTTTCAATTGGGTATCGTTGCCAGAGAATCGAAGGAGCTCAATCTCAATCTCTCCACTTTCTTCGATCCTCAAGGTCGATTACCGTCCAAAACACTCGTGGAACCCTTTCTTTGTCTTTGTCAAAACTGGAGCGGGTTATTTTGGCTCGCCGATATCAAGCTCCATGAGATGTATTAAAGCATCTCCAGTAACAGAAACTTACTTTCCGTGAATCTAAAGTCCGAAGCAAAATTTTTTTTGAATAAACCACACATTCTAAAACTAGAAACAAAGTCGAGATGGAAGAGCAACGATTTGAGATCCGATCGATAAGTTATAGAGTAATATTCGCTGGCAATCCTCCTCATTCATCATGAACACAAACCCAAAGCCTAGAAATAAAAATCAAAACCATTATTCGGAAATCCAGAAAACCAATCAACTCAAACGTCATAACAAAGAAACCATATGTTGAAGAAGAAGCTAATGCGATTAGGGCTAAAGGGAGAGAGTATCGCGGCTACCAATTTTTTAAAACATGCTTTCATATTTATAGAGGTACTAAGTCATTGAGTGATTAGGTTTCTCACCAAAACGAAACACGCATTTACGCAAACAACATGAACCCTAGGGTTTTGGAGAAAATGGACCCAAAAGCTAAAAAAATTAAAAACCCAAAATTTGACAATCGGTACTACAAATTATGAATTTGAAACAAAACTTAATTTAAACCGATTTAAAGGGTATTAACCGAATTTTAAGGTTTATGATGAATGAGAGAGCTCTATTCCAAAAATCCACTTCGTTTTTACTCTATATGATAAATATATGGAAAGATATGTAAGTTAATGTTCAAAACTATTTAAATGCTGATTTCATGCATATGCAGGAAAATAAAAGTAAAAATAGTTCCCCCTATGATCCATAGACGATAGAGAGGTTTGGTGATTGAAGTGAAAAGTAATTAAGAGAGAACAACAATTCACAGGATCAATGGCTGGGATGCCTTTAATGAAGACAAAAATGTCTTCATACCTTTGGTTGAGTCTACATACCCTCCTTTTATTATACAAATACAAAAACCCATTATTGCCCTTCTTTTATTTTATTATTTTATTAAAATTGAATGTTAAAAATTTAGTTTAATTATTAAAAAAAAATCACGATAAAAAAAAAACAAACGAGCCTTTCCCTCTCCATAGCTTCTTCGCTTCTTCTTCTTTCTTTTCTGATTTCTTCTTCGTTGAAATCCAACCAGACGATTGAAGCTCAAGAAGGTAATTGTTGTGTTCTATATTGTTGTAGCTTCTCCATTGAATACTTAAGTAATATAATTTAAGTAATGTTCATTCTCAATTTAGAGATTTCAATTGAGAAAATTGTAGATCTTTCAAAATTTATTCTTTTTGAATGGTTGTTGGGTTAGTAAACATGTTTTGTTGGTCAATTAAGGTTCTACATTGGTAATTTATGAGTTGTATTGCTTGAATTTTTTGAAAAATCTGAAATCAGAACTGGGATTTGCAATTGGAATTTGCAGGGATCGAAATTAGAACTGGGACAATTGGGACAACTGGGACAATTGGGACAACTTGGACAATTGGGACAACTGGGACAATTGGGACAATTGGGACAACTGGGACAATTGGGACAGCTGGGACAATTGGGATAACTGGTACATCTGTGAGCAGAGTATTTCTTAGAAGATTTGACAGCGAATATAAATGTGTAGTAATGTTTTTTTCTTCTCTTTTTCAGGTTACAATGGATAGTAACCATTCCACAATCATACGTTTTGAGTATGGGGGATGTTATTTAAAGAAAGGAAATCAAGTACGTTGGATTTCAAGATAAGAAAGAGCTTACACTTTAATGATGAAGACATCTATTGAGAAGGTCACTTATGCTGTGTTGGTAGATAAATTATGCAGGAAGATTAGGATAGAAGAAGCTACGACAAAACTGAAAATTAGTTACATTTCATTGGTTCATGTTCCTAAGAAACCATCATATATCTTGGATGATGAAGATGTTTTGTGTTATTTAGCGGAAGTAAATAAAGATGGATGTAGAAGTGTTTTGCATGTGGAGCTTATCAAAGACGTCGAACAAAATCAGGTGTGTGAGAAAAATCAGGTGTGTGAGCAAAATCAGGGGTTTGAGCAAGTTTTAAGAGAGGATCGAGGAAGCGCAGTTATTGTAAGTAATAAAGTGGATGCTAGAGATAATGATGGCATCATGACTCTTTACTCAAGGGAGACACCAGAAGAAAATGAGCTAGTGGACTATGTTGCATATGATGAAAATGTTGGTATGTGTCAAGACATTGAGGTCGCACCTAACATGGATAACTCTGATAAGTTTCTCCGTCATGAATGGGAAGATGGTATTGATGTGGTTGTAGGTCAAGAGTTTGGAAGTAAGAAGGAAGTACAACATTTAGTTGAAAAGGGTTCACATCAGAATTGTTTTGAGTTTGACATAATCAAGTCGGATACCAAGTTGTACGTGGTAAAATATTGTGATCGAAAAAACGGTTGCAAGTGGTCTTTACGGACTGCAAAGACTGGGAATTCTGATTCCTTCTCTGTTAGGACTTATAACAAGATGCATACGTGCTCTCGAGCAACTACGAGTACAAGTAGAAGTAAAAGGAGAGGCACACCAGGTTTGGTTGCATATGTGCTGCATGACGTTTATCCAGGTTTATTTGACACTCCATCTCCAAAAAATATCATCGGTATGGTTCAAGAAAAACTTGGTGTTAAAGTGTCCTACTCTACTTCATTGAGAGGGAAAAAAAAAGCTACTAGTGATGTTCGAGGTAGTCCAGAAGAAAGTTTCAGCATGTTGTATTCTTATATGTACATGTTAGAGAAGATGAATCCTGGTACAGTTACACATGTGGAAGTGGATGAGGGACACATGTTTAAGTATTTATTCTTCGCGTTGGGAGCTTGAATTGAAGGCTTCCAAGCCATGAGAAAAGTGATTGTTGTGGATGGAACCAACCTTAAAACTGTACATGGTGGTGTACTTATTGTTACTACAGCTCAGGATCCTGATTGTCACCATTATCCAATTGCTTTTGGTGTTGTTGATGGTGAGAAAGATGCAAGTTGGAGTTGGTTTTTCAATAAGTTGAAATCAGTTGTACCGGATGTTCGTGGAATGGTGTTTCTTTCTGATAGAAACCAATACCTCATCAAGTCAATATGTGAGGTGTACCCATTATCTCAGCATGGGTATTGCGTATTCCACTTGGCTCAAAATGTGAAAGGAAGCATTTCTCACGTCCACAAAAAAACAGTTACACATAAGTTCTTGGACTGCGCTAAGGCTTATACAGAGGTTGAGTTCTTAAAACTTTATGGATCTTTCAGGAAAATGTATCCTGCTGCATGCGCGTATCTGGATACAAGTGTTGAAGTGGGAAAATGGGCAAGATGTTATTTTCCAGGAGAAATATACAACATAGACACCACCAATTGTGTTGAATCCATCAATGGTGTTTTCAAAGAAGCAAGAATGTACTCTTTATTACCAATGATTGATGCAATTGTTGGGAAAGTGAGTGAATGGTTTAACAAATATAGGAAGCTGGTCGCAGAAACATCAATGACACAAAAATTGGTGCCTCGTGTGAAGATGTTAATGCACGAAAGATGTAAAGAAGCAAAACTGTTAACGGTGATTGAGCTAAATAGTTTGACGCTCGAATACAATGTGATTGGACGCGATGGCAATATTTACTTGGTTGATTTAAGAAGTTTAACTTGCAGTTGCAAGCATTTTGATATAGACAAATTTCCTTGTGTCCATGCAGTAGCATCTGTGACCGCTTGCGCAGATAAGGAGATCCAGGTAAATTTGCAAATTTATCTCATATTCTGTCGTGGTACAACTAAGTGTAACTAGTACAACTATGTTTAATTGTCTTTTGCAAATTTTCTTATTTTTTATTCAGATACATGATTTGTGCTCTAAATACTATTGGATGGAGCAATAGTCATTAGCGTATTGCAGGACGATTTATCCAGTTCCCCATAAGTCTCATTGGAATGTTCCCGACGACATACAAACTTTGTTTGCCTTACCTCCAGAGTATGTCAAAAGAAAGGGGAGAACTCAAGTAACAAGATTCCCATCAATCGGAGAACATGAACAAAGGAAAAAAAAGACCGTGCGAGGACCCTTTTATAGCTATTTGGCGGATGATAGTAGTGAATGATAACAATTATGTACTACGTACTATGTTTAATTGCCTTTGCAAAACTTCGTCTTTCTGTCATTATATAATTAGGTGTAATTGGTGCAATTATGTTTAACTAATAATTTCATTTGCAATTTTTTATGTCGGAGTACAACTAGGTATAACTGATGCAACTATGTTTAAGTGACTTTACAAAAAAGAAATGAAAAACAAATTTTAGAGGAAAATAAATGTTCTTTGTTATCCATATTCTTATAATAAATCCATATTCTTACAGTAGTTAAAATCTATAAAAATTTAATTCAATTATATTTTATTTTTACATCATTTACCTTATACTATTATGGTTACTTTGTAAATATGAACAACTTATTAAGTAAATTTTACAAACAACTTATTTTCACAAATTTTATTACATGAATGTATGAGAAATGTGTTATGGTTACCTAATAGAAAGAGTACAACTATAAAATATTGACTTAGAGTATGATACAACTAATTATAAGAAAAGCACAACTATGTTCATTTTAGGACAAATAGGTGCAACTGGACAACTATGTACAAATTTGGCGGCGCCATGTGAAAAACGTGGGTAAAAACGTGCCGTCTTTTTTTAATACGATGTTTTCATTTAGTTGTCCCTAGTACAACCAGTTGTACCTAAAACAGCAAAAACACAAAATCTCTTGGCTAAAATAAGATGGATAAAAATACTTAGTTGTCCCTTAGTACACCCAGTTGTACTTAAAACCACAAAATCACTAAAAAAACATCCAACATTTAGCTAAAAATCACAATACATCCAAATTGTACCTAAAAACAACAAAAACATCTAAACTCCAAGCTTTGACAAACATTCAAGTTCAAGGAAACATAAACCTAAACGTTAAAACAAACACAAACATCTGCTCAAGCACAATCATCAATCTTTTCGAGATTTCTTCACCAATCTCGTGGATTTCCTTTTTGGCTGGGTATAAGGACTCTTGACGTGCCTAGAAGGGTTTCTTTTTCTTCTCTGGTACCTTTTTATCCCCTTCTTCCCTTCTTCTCCGGTTCCTTTTTCTTTCTCTCTGGTTTCTTCTTCTTCCTCTATGGTTTCTTCTTCCTCTCTGGTTTCTTCTTCTTCCTCTCTAGTTCCTTCTTCTTCCACTCTGATTTTTTCTTCCTCCACTCTATTTTCATGAGCTTCTTCTTCTCTGGTTTCGTCTTCTACCTCTCTAGTTTCTTGTTCTTCCTCTCTAGTTCCTTCTTCTTCCATTCTGATTTCTTCTTCCTCCACTCTGTTTTCTTCTACTTTTTTTTCTCGGACTTGAGTTATTTCTTCTTCTCTGTTTTCTTCTCGAGCTTCTTCTTCTCGGGTTTCGTCTCCTATTTTTTGAGCTTCTTCTTCTCTAGTTTTGTTTCCTTTTTCGAGTTTCTCCTTCTCTTGTTTCGTCCCCTTTTTCTTGAGCTTTATTTTTTTGGAATGTCGCATTTTCATCACCACCACAGTCTTCCTAACCACTTTCATAGTGGAAATCCATACCATCATCATGCTCATGTGCACCAAACACACTTTTCAACATATTTCAGTCTTGTATCCATGCCAGCAATCGTATCCTTCACTTCTTTAAACTGTTTTTCCATTGCTTGCTTTTAAAATCACCCCTTCAAAATCTTTCATCATCCTCATGTTGCTTCTGGATTCTCTTGTTGATGATGTTGATGCTCTTGTTGGATGATCTTGTTGCTGCTGTTGATGTTCTTGTTGATGGTCTTGTTGCGGCTGCACCTCTTGTTGCTGTTGTTGATGCTCTGG
This sequence comes from Eutrema japonicum, assembly GCA_030161315.1. Taxonomy (NCBI): domain Eukaryota; kingdom Viridiplantae; phylum Streptophyta; class Magnoliopsida; order Brassicales; family Brassicaceae; genus Eutrema; species Eutrema japonicum. The sequence goes on from BSQW01000005.1 coordinate 39,407,262, forward strand.
TTGCTGCTGTTGATGCTCTGGTTGCCCTTCTTCTACCAAAATTCTCCTTGCTGCAACATCTATGTTGAACAGCTTTTTCTAGCATATTGTCTTCTGATCGAAATCCACACGCTTGTTCCAAGCATCAGCAATTGGGTCACAATGATCTCTCTCATCATCTGGGACGCGTTCCATGAGCCGAAGCAAAAGAGCTTACTCCTCATCAGAATCAGGTTCCAAGCAGCTACGAATATCCTGTAAGTATAAACAAATGACAATAAAACAAATGACTAAGGTTTAATGTTTAGAAATTACATATAAACGAATTTCAACAAACCTTTGTAGTTCCAAGTTTTTCATTAATGTCTTCCAATGGAAAACCTTTCATACCACTTTTTTTGAACCGCATCTTGCACATCCTTGGACAACTCTTATATGCCTCTCTCACATCTACTCTAAATGCTTTGCACAAATCTGGAATACACTCAAACGCAAGAACCTACACATAGAATACAATATACATTAAATCATAAAACAAAGAAATTTACATATGTTTTCACAAAGACAATTTACCTCTAAAGGAAGGATGAATCCTGGAAATCCCCAACTTGGTTTTACATTGCCATTAAAACTTTGCATCATACTAGAGAGCGATTCCATACAGTCTTCAAACGTGTACCGACCCCACAGAAACGTTTGACATACATCCAAATCATTCACAATTTGGAGTATGAATGATTCTATTCCCCCTCCATATTCTTTTTTCTTTCCATTAATTATTGTACACAAGAAGAATAAGACTGCCATATTTAACTTGTCCCCATCGCATTCACCATCCATTGACTGCAGCGTATCTTTCACCTGTTTGAGTGTTATATTTTTTTTCTTCCCAAACCACCTCTTAACAAAGCTAAGGCTGTCCAAACTCTCATATCTCGGTGGGAAATCATGGCAGTCCAATCCAGAGATTATGGCATGCTCTTTCATCGAGTGTCGGATTGGAATGCCATTAATCACAAACCAAGCTACCCTCTTCTTCTCCGTGCAAGCAGTACGCAGCAGTAACATCCACATACCCATAACTTTATGGTTTGGCTCCTTATACAAGTGCCAAATATGCTTGAATTGAGGATGGTTTATAAACCATTGCTTCTCTGTCACTGAAAGTAAACCATCTAAGAGCTTCACCGTCGACCAAGCTTTACACCTCGATTGTATCTTACAAGTCTGTGAAAACTTGTCGGGGCTTAAATAAAATCTCAGAGGTTGAAGTGGTTCATTATCCTCCTCTGTATCCTCCGCATTATCCTCCTCTGTATCCTCCTCAGTATCCTGCAATCCAAACACAATAGACCATAATTGTACCTAGTAGTACTTAGTTGTATCAAACATTACCAAAACTACTTAGTGCTACCAAAAACACTTAGTTGTATCAGAAGAACTAACCTATTCAAAATCTCAGTTTATATGTAATTATCTTTGAATGCAAAGACGCTGAGTCATTTTCTGAAGAGGTTTCATCTTCATAAACTAATCGGATGTGGCCCATGGTTTCTCCTTCAATCGGATGTGGCCGAGGAGGGCTTCTATACGAAGAATTTTTCGTACGCGGCATTGTGCTCCTGCATTAACAAAAGAACAAAAACTATTTTAGATTTTTAGAATCAAAATTCATGGATTTCAGTACAAACCCTAACGCCTAATTTGAAGGAGAAACCATGGGAGAAGAGTCTCTAAAGAAGAAGTAGAAGTCTCTAAAGAAGAAGAAGAAGAAGTCTCTAAAGACAGGAAATTTCGGAACTTGGGGAACAAAAACCATCAGCACTGTTGAATCTCGACAGAGAAGAAGAAAATGAGAGAGTCCATAAACTTACCGAGAGTCCCTTCCGAAGAAACAATATCGATGGCGACGAGAGAAGAAGGGGAAGGAAAGAGACGCGCTGTAAATCGTGATGAAGGAGAAGAAGGAAAGAGGGAAAACAAAAATTTGGGTTTTTTTTAGATAAGACTAAGAGTTAGATCGCAAAGGATCGATTGCAAAGAATAGATATGGATTCGACCCGATTTTGATTGGGTTGAGTGGATAACCCATTTTAGTATAGTTGGGTGTGTAAATAAGTTAGATTGTTAAGGTTATGTAGTAATTTTAAGGTTTTCGATTAAAAAAAAAAAAAAAAAAAATCTTTTTTATAACAAAGGTTTATGAGCCTTTTTTTACTACGAGAGAGGTATACGATACTTTGGTCCCAATTCACAGGTCAAAACTAGTTTTGATCGGACCTTAACCTCATATGTCCCTGTTGATATTAAAAAATTCTCAATATCCTTTTTAATCTCAATATGCCCATTCTCATTTTCGACACTTCACCCCTCATTTCTCTTTATTATTTTAATACTTGTTTTTATCAATATATTATACTCACTAAAAAAACATGGACCCCACAAAATCCATAATTTTCGTCACTTTATCCTTCATTTCTCTCTCTTCTTTTAATATTTGTTTTATCAATATACTATACTCACTAAAAACGTGAACTCCACAAAAACCAATAAATTTTATTTCTTTTTATTTAAAAATTTTTCTCAGTAGTTGAAAAAAAAAATCAATCAATTAAAACAAATTATTTGGAAAATAGCTTCGGTTCGGATCCAAGATTCAAGAACCGAAAAACCCAAAAAAATTCAAATTTTAATCAGTTCGGGTATTTGGGATCCGAAAACCCGAAAATAATATACTCAAAAACCCAAAAATATACCCAAAAAACTAAAGAAAATATATATGCGTTTGGTTCTCAGGTACCCGATCGATTTGGTTCGATTCCGGATCTTTCGGATAGAAGGGTTTTGGACATAAATAGGAACCGAAATGGTTTCGGTTCGGATATTTTGGGTCGGTTCCGATTTGGGTTCGGCTAAATAGTATTACTAAGACGACTTGCGATATCTTATTATTGATGTATCTTAACAAAATTGGGTATTATTGAGTCAACTGGTATTACTGTGACAAAACTAGGTATTACCGAGACAACTGGTACTACTGAGGCAACTGATACTACTGAGACAATTGGTACTAATGAGACAACTAATATTACTGAGATCAAATGGTATATATTAGAGAATTGGTATTACTGATACAACTCGAGTATTAATATAATTATATACAAAAGTTTTGCAATGGTCATTGGCGTATTGCAGGACAATTTATTCAGTACCCATAAGTCTGATTGGATGGTTCTTGACCATATCCAAGATTTGTGTGTCTTATCTTACCTCCCTATTAAATTAAGATAAAATGAAGAACTCAAATAACTAGGTTTCCATCAATATGAGAACATCGAGGAAGAGGAAGAGATAGCCGTAACTCATTTCCGCATATTCTATTTTGGTACAACTAGTACAATTATGGTATAACTAAGTAAAAAACCGTTGCCCAAAAAAATACCAAAAATCTTATGTAATTATATATACAAAACATTGATTACTAGATACAAATATTCTTATTAGACATCTAAATTATGCAAAAAATATATGGTTATTAGATACAAAATTTCTTATGTTAACTAAAACCATCTTATACTTTTATGGTTAATGTGTGAGTACTAACCTCATTGTTATGAGAAACAACCAAACAAAGTATTTTAATATATTTTTTTATATGAAACTCTAGTAAATGTACTTCAATTATCTAATATCATAAGTACTACTATAAAAAATATAATTTGACCTAAGTACTACTAAATAAACCAGAAAATATGGGGTTGTACAACTATGTACATCTTAGTACTACTGAAATAATGGGTACTATTATGTTGAAATTTATATTATTTTGTATGAATGACAGCACTATGTGTTAAATGAGGTAATTTTATATTATTTTTTGTTTAATAATGTGTTGTGAAAGTACTAATAAAATAAAAGGGTACAACTATGAGTATTTTTGTTCATGATAGTACCTAGTAACTCCAGTAGTATCGAAATTATTACTAAACCGTGAAAGTATCTACAAACACAAGTTCCAGTTCCAATCATGTACTTAATAAGAAATTTAACAAAATTTCCAACAACCAGAAATTTAAAAAGTTTGAAAATAATTTAAGACAGGGAAAAATATTAATTTTTTTTTTAAAGTTCCAAAAATTAAAAAAGTTCGAAAAAACTACTAGAATAAAGAGGACAACTATTTTTTTTAATACATGATAGCACCATGTGGTAAATGAGGTAATTTTATATTATTTTTCGTTTATTCATGTGTTATGAAAGTACTACTAAAATAAAGGGTATTACTATGTGTATTTTTTGTTCATAATAGTATCTAGTAATTCCAGTAGTACCGAAATAATAATCTTGTTCAACAGTAATTCCGGTATGAATTGATTAATTTTACTCGGGTTAATATTAATTTCGAATAATATCCCCAATTAAATTAACTAACATATAACAAATCTTTAGTTACGTGTTCATGGGTTTAAATATATTTAGGATTTTCCTCGGTTCTTGGCTTTGACTAAATCAACATTTAATTGATTAATATCCAATTAATTAATTAAATCCTTAAACCAATATAAACCAATTCAAACAAAACCATACTTTAACACGATTATTCTTCTCTCGGTTTAATCATATTATTTAATTGAAAACAAAGCCATCACCACAAAACGACGACTACGAGTTTGCGGAGTGACGATGATACCTTTTGGGTAAACGACGGCGACGGCTCCGATCAAAGATGGCGGTGAGCTCTGGTCAGCAGCTACTATTACGGTGAACTCCGATCTCCTCCGCTCACTCCCACGAGAATCGACGAAAAGTCTTGTGGGAGTGAGCTTTGGTCGATGACGGAGATGAGGAGCAGCGATGGCGGCGAAAGGGCTAGCAATGGTGACCAGCGGCTTCAACGGTGATGGACTCCGGTGTGTGGTGTCAATGGTGAACTCGAACGGAGGAGTTGCAGCAGTAACTTGTGACGCAAGCAACCACCTTTGATCACAACAACTCACTCGACGGTGCGGCGGCGGCGCTGCAACGATGGCGGCGTCCTCCCTGAGGCACGGCGGTGGACCGGCGACTAAGAATGGAGGCGGTGGTGATTGACGTACACACACCAAACACGGACGGCGACATGATCGGAGAAGAAGAAGACACATGCGTGGAGGAGCGACGGCGGTGTAGCTGCAGCAGCGGTGACACGGCGGTGGCTCGGCATGGCGAGACGAGATGGCGGCGAGCTCTCTTTCTCTCACTGCGGTGGCGAACGGTGGCGGTGATACGATGGGGTGACCGTGTGATATGATCATGGAAAGCAAGGAAGCTGAGGAATTAGAAACAGACAAGGAGCTTGAGCCAGTTGGAGTGATCACTCGATCCAGAGCTAAGAAGATGGCAAGTGAAGCTCACTCACTCCTACTTCACGAATTCACTCGCACTCCCTCATCACTCAATCTGCCATCGAACCAAGTCTTCAATATCTCCATTTTGAAGACTACACTCGATCCTGAAGACTAAATAACTTAGGTGAGAATTCTGTACTCTTTTCCATGTTGAGTTTTGTCCCACTGGGTTTTCTCAACATGGTTTTTAACGAGGCAGATGAATCACTACGTCGAGTTACTTAGGAAATCATGATCAATGGGTAATAATGTATAAGTCACATGGACTATGTACTTAGTTATTTTAGAGGTGCACCGAGTAGGGGCTTTATGGCTGGGACGCCTCGCTGTTTTTATTCAAGTTTTAAACACCTTGTAGTTTTATTTCAAACGCTCTGTAGTTTAGGGCTTTGTCGATTTGGGTTGAATTATAAAACCTAGATCACGCCTCCTTGTTTTAGGCAGCGAAGATCATTAATGCAATAGCAAGTTTCAGAGTTCTTCTCTCAACCTGATTCATCGAGTTATCTCATTGAATTCGAGTTTCTATACACCTGTGTGATCCAGAAACTCTTCTACCTGTTCTACTCCATCTAATCCCCTAAAATCAAACACCATATCATCACTTGTTCTTCTGTTTTCCCGAACCCTAACCCGCGCAACACTTCACCGCCTTTCACCATCACCATCGTCGCGATTTCCTTGTTGCAAATCCGTCTTCATCAGCCTTCCTCCGGAGTTGATCAAGCAGGGACGCATCAAGTGGTATCAGAGCTCGCTCTGGACCAAAGGCTGAGATCTCTTTAACCCTAACTCCCTGTTTCGCGATTTGTTTCAAAAAAAAAATCTAGGGCTTGTTGGATTGCTGTGTTTCTTTGTTTATCATCTTAGATTGCTAGTATTCTGTGTTAGTTGTTTCTGTTTTATAGATCGCATCATACCTAATCCACATAGCACCTGTTTTGTTTGTCGCGAGCTGCTTGTTCTTAGAAACCTAGGATTTACGTCTTTCTTGAGTCTTAGGTCGCGATTTGCGTGTTTAGTCTAGGACCATTGAGTATTGCTGTTCGGTTCAGTTCTAGGCCGGCATAGCTGCATAGAGAAGTGCATAGTCTTAGTTCTGTTGCATCTAGAACCTGCATCAAATCGAACTTGCATCAATCCTGCACCATTCGATTGTTGCTGGCATTTAAAAATACCTGCATCAATTGATCTTGGGTTGCGATTTTTTTTTATATTTTTTTGTAAGACCAGATTACTGCGAGTTGTTGTTTGATTCTCAGGTACCATGGAGCTTTCAGCTGAGACCATGACAGCCTTGAACAAAGCTATGGCTGAACAAATCAAAGAGTCAAACCAAGCTGTGACAACACAACTCACTCAACAGATTGAACAGCTCAATGCGAAGTTCGAAGCTCAGATTAGTGGTATACTCCAAAATCAGAGTGCAAGTGGAGATGAGTCTTCAGATACACCAACTCCCTCAGAGGCTATACGCATCACTAGGGGCAAAGGTCACATTGGGGCCTCTTCTCAACGTGATGCCAGACCTAAAGCTAAGACTCATCGAAGTCAATTTGGGAGCAGAGATACTCTGCCTAGGAAACGAGGTGATGACCGAGCTGAAGGACATCCAGCACAAAGGCATCGTAGAGGAGAGTATATAGCTGGGCACCGAGTCTTCATGGGAACCGATCCAGAAGACTACGAAGATGGAGAAGCTTCTGTTCATAGTCAAGAGACATTGAGAAGAAGAGATGAGAATAGAGGCAATACCAGGGACTATGATCCTCTAAGACAGCAGCTAAACCATATCAAGATTCAATATCCTGCATTCTATGGCACCAATGACCCAGAAGTATATCTCGATTGGGAAAGGAAGATGGAATCAAATTTCCTGGTTCAAGGCACATATGAGCTTAATAAGGTGAAGATAGCTGTGTCTGAATTCAGTAGTTATGCACTTTTATGGTGGGAACAGCTGGGCATTACTAGACAAAGACACCGAGAGCCTCCTGTTACTACCTGGAATCAGCTAGTCACGCAAATGAGAAGAAGATTCGTGCCTGCACACTATCAAAGAGAACTCCTACACAAGCTTAGACGACTCAATCAGGGCACAAAATCAGTTAGAGACTACTTCCAGGAGCTGGAAACGTTGATGATCAGGGCTGACCTGAATGAGAGTGACGACATGGTACTGTCACGATTCCTTGGAGGATTAAACAGAGAGATTCAAGACAAGGTGGAACTGCAGAGTTATGGAGATTTACAAGAACTGGTGCATAAGGCAGAATTGATTGAATCGCAGATTAAGAGAAGGATTGGGAGAACAACATTCACTCCTAACATCCCAAAGCCTAGAGAAACCAGCAAACCTGCATACACCAGAGACACTAAGCCAGCAACACCTGCTGTTAAAGAAGAAGCCAGGGCCGATTTTAAACCCAGAAATGGCGCATCAACAAGCCATATAAGGTGTTTTAAGTGCCAAGGCATGGGACATTACTCTAGAGACTGTCCTAACAAGAAGATGTTCCTGCTGCAAGAAGGAGGACATATTGTCCCTCAAGATAGTTCAGAAGGCGAGACAGACACTGAATCAGTAGAAGAAGGAGAAGAAGAACCAGCAGCAGTTGGGGAAATGCTTGTAGCACGCAGAACACTAAGTGTTCAGGTTCACCCAGATGACAGAGAGCAGCGTGAGAACCTTTTTCATACTAGATGTGTAGTTCAAGACAAGGTCTGTACCTTGATTGTAGATGGAGGAAGTTGCACCAATGCTGCTAGTGAAGAGATGGTACAGAAACTCAATCTGAAGACTACGCCACATCCTAGGCCATATCAGCTACAATGGTTGAACAACAAGGGCGCGTTAACTGTCTCACAGCAAGTGTTAGTCAAGCTAGCAATTGGAAAGTATGAAGATGAGTTGCTGTGTGATGTAATCCCTATGAAGTCTAGTCATGTTCTCCTGGGTAGACCTTGGCAATTCGACAGAAGAGTTATGCATGATGGCTACACCAACAAGCAGTCTTTTGAGTTCAAAGGACGCAAAGTCACTCTTCTACCTCTAACACCGAGTGAAATCTACAAGGATCAGCTGCATATGAGTCGCCAGGATAAGGAGAAGGTGTCAAACAGCCTCTACATCAATCACAGTGAATTCTCTGAACTTTTTGATCCTGAATTAACTACTTTTATGTTTGTATACAAGGACATCCTTGTTAGTACTAACCAATCACAGGAGCTTCCTAGTGCTATGACAGAGATTTTGCAGGAATACAGAGACGTTTTTCCAGAAGAGATACCTGCTGGCTTGCCTCCAATTCGAGGAATAGAGCATCAGATCGATTTTGTACCAGGTTCTGCCTTGCCTAATAGACCAGCATATCGAACTAATCCAGTAGAGACCAAGGAGTTGCAGAAACAAGTGGAAGAGCTGATGAGTAAAGGACATATACGAGAGAGTTTGAGTCCTTGTGCAGTACCTGTTCTGCTAGTTCCTAAGAAAGATGGGACGTGGAGGATGTGTGTGGACTGCCGAGCTATCAACAACATAACAGTGAAGTATAGGCATCCAATCCCAAGACTAGATGACATGCTGGACGAGCTGTGTGGGTCCACAATCTTCTCCAAAATCGACTTGAAGAGTGGGTATCACCAGATCAGAATGAAGGAAGGAGATGAGTGGAAGACAGCATTCAAAACCAAGCAGGGGCTATACGAATGGCTGGTTATGCCGTTCGGTCTCACCAACGCTCCTAGCACCTTCATGAGGTTGATGAATCACGCCTTAAGACCCTTCATTGGCGTGTTCGTGGTAGTCTATTTCGATGATATACTCATCTACAGTAAAGGTTTGGAGGAGCATCTAAACCACATCAGATCGGTTTTAGATGTTCTTCGCTCTCAATCTCTCTTTGCTAACTTTTCAAAGTGTTCTTTTTGTACTAATGAAGTTGTCTTTTTAGGCTTTGTAGTAAGTGCAGAAGGAGTTAAAGTAGATGAAGAAAAGATCAAAGCTATCAAGGACTGGCCAACTCCTAAGAGTGTGGGAGAGGTCCGCAGCTTTCACGGTCTAGCAGGCTTCTACAGACGCTTTGTTCGCAACTTCAGCTCCATAGCTGCACCATTGACAGAAGTTATCAAGAAAGAAGTGGGATTCAAGTGGGGAGACGCACAAGAGCAGGCTTTTACAGCCCTTAAAGAGAAGCTTATCAATTCACCTCTTTTAGTACTTCCAGATTTTTTGAAAACGTTTGAAGTGGAATGTGATGCATCTGGAATTGGTATTGGTGCTGTGTTGATGCAGGATAGGAAACCGGTGGCTTACTTCAGTGAGAAGCTGGGAGGATCAACCCTCAACTATCCTACATACGACAAGGAGCTTTATGCATTGGTTCGAGCTCTTCAAACGTGGCAGCACTACCTGTGGCCCAAAGAATTCGTCATTCACACCGACCATGAGTCTCTGAAGTACCTCAAAGGACAGCAGAAGCTCAACAAGAGACATGCCAGGTGGATGGAGTTCATTGAGACATTCCCATACATTGTTAAGTACAAGAAAGGTAAGGATAATGTAGTTGCAGATGCATTGTCCAGAAGGTACACTCTTGTCTCTATTTTGTCTTCGAAGATTGATGGATTTGAGCATATAATAGCTCTGTACGAAACTGACCTTGATTTTGCTGAGAACTATGGCAAATGCCATAAGTTTGCTTTTGAGAAATACTTTAGACAGGATGGATATTTGTTCTACAACAACAGGCTGTGCATACCACGAGGGTCAATCAGAGAGCTGCTAGTTCGAGAAGCTCATAGTGGTGGACTAGCTGGACATTTCGGCATATCAAAGACTCTACTTGCATTGCAGGATCGTTTCTACTGGCCTAACATGAAGTCAGACGTCGAGAAGGTTTGTTCTAGGTGTGCTGTTTGCAAGATGGCAAAGAGTAAAGTACAGCCTCACGGTTTGTATATCCCTCTACCTATCCCTTCTCAACCTTGGACTCATATATCTATGGATTTTGTATTGGGCTTACCTCGAACCAGAAATGGTAGAGATTCGATTTTTGTAGTTGTTGACAGGTTTAGCAAGATGGCTCACTTCATTGCTAGTCACAAGACAGATGATGCTGTTAGTGTAGCTAATTTGTTTTTCAGGGAGATAGTACGTCTTCACGGCATACCTCAGGAGATAGTGTCAGACCGAGACACCAAGTTTCTAGGACACTTCTGGAGAACGTTATGGGCAAAGCTAGGAACTAAGCTGGCCTTTTCTACTACTTGTCATCCTCAGACTGATGGCCAGACAGAGGTGGTGAATAGGACGTTGTCTACACTCCTCAGGGCGTTGGTTAAAGATAATATCAAGTCCTGGGAAGCCTGCTTACCACACGTAGAGTTTGCCTATAATCACGCTAAACACTCTGCAACTCTATTCTCTCCTTTTGAAATCGTCTATGGCTTTAACCCTCAATCACCTCTAGACTTGATCTCTTTGCCTTTAAGTGTTCAATGTAGTTTAGATGGTACAGCAAAGGCTGCACAGGTCAGGGAAATACACGCGAAAGCTAAGGAGAACATAGAGAAAAGGACTAAGCAGTATGAGAAACAAGCAAACAAGGGCAGGAAGGAGATGGTCTTTGAAGAAGGCGACTTGGTGTGGATTCACCTACGCAAGGACAGATTTCCAGAAGAAAGAAAGAGCAAACTGATGCCGCGAGTGGATGGACCCTTTGAAGTCGTCAAGAAGATCAACAACAATGCCTACCAGATCGATCTCCAAGGTAAGTATAATGTATCTCCATCGTTCAATGTTTCTGACTTGCTTCCTTATCTTGCAGATTTCGATTTGAGGACAAATCCTTTTCAAGAGGGAGGGGATGATATGATCATGGAAAGCAAGGAAGCTGAGGAATTAGAAACAGACAAGGAGCTTGAGCCAGTTGGAGTGATCACTCGATCCAGAGCTAAGAAGATGGCAAGTGAAGCTCACTCACTCCTACTTCACGAATTCACTCGCACTCCCTCATCACTCAATCTGCCATCGAACCAAGTCTTCAATATCTCCATTTTGAAGACTACACTCGATCCTGAAGACTAAATAACTTAGGTGAGAATTCTGTACTCTTTTCCATGTTGAGTTTTGTCCCACTGGGTTTTCTCAACATGGTTTTTAACGAGGCAGATGAATCACTACGTCGAGTTACTTAGGAAATCATGATCAATGGGTAATAATGTATAAGTCACATGGACTATGTACTTAGTTATTTTAGAGGTGCACCGAGTAGGGGCTTTATGGCTGGGACGCCTCGCTGTTTTTATTCAAGTTTTAAACACCTTGTAGTTTTATTTCAAACGCTCTGTAGTTTAGGGCTTTGTCGATTTGGGTTGAATTATAAAACCTAGATCACGCCTCCTTGTTTTAGGCAGCGAAGATCATTAATGCAATAGCAAGTTTCAGAGTTCTTCTCTCAACCTGATTCATCGAGTTATCTCATTGAATTCGAGTTTCTATACACCTGTGTGATCCAGAAACTCTTCTACCTGTTCTACTCCATCTAATCCCCTAAAATCAAACACCATATCATCACTTGTTCTTCTGTTTTCCCGAACCCTAACCCGCGCAACACTTCACCGCCTTTCACCATCACCATCGTCGCGATTTCCTTGTTGCAAATCCGTCTTCATCAGCCTTCCTCCGGAGTTGATCAAGCAGGGACGCATCAAGTGGCTCTCCTCCTCTATGCTTTTCTCTTCCTCTCTCGTTTAGTTTCTCTTCCTTTCTTTTTCTCTTTTTTTTTCTTTTTTTTTATTTATTCTTTTTATTGGATATCTAATTTATCACTTTCATTAAGGGTGTAAGAGCTTCATTATCGGTAGGTTTTAATGAGTTTCTTAATAAGTTTCTTAGAATAAAATAATGTATAATTAATAAAAAGCAGGTTTATATCTAAGAACCGATTCTTATTTAAGCAACTTAAGAAGCGGTTCTTAAGTTATATGTGTCATTATGTAATTGGTCTGAAGTTTTCTTTTGTCTCGATGAAAATCATTTTTCTCTTCTTCTCCTCGCGAACTCCGTCTTCTTCATCTCTGGCCGAATCGTTTGGCTTCTCCGGCGGATTCCACTCGTCTTCCGGCGGATTCGATTCGTCTTCCGGCGGATTCGATTCGTCTTCCTCCTCCGTTGTATCGTCGATTCTTCGCAACAAGAAGAAGAAACCATGGCTTCATCTGTAATCGGTTCGTTCGTCTGCAAATCTCCTCAAATTAGGGTTTCAATCGGGAATTTCTTCTCCCTTCGCCACGAATTTGTAGGGTCCTTCTGAAGGATTAGGTTTCTGGAATCTCTCGGATCGTTAAGATTCGATCGATTTCACGTGATGCCGTCGTTGTCACTGAGCATTACCTTCCTTTTGTTGTGTTTCTGCTTGACCGGCTTACAAGCTGCGGATGATCTCCCAGACAAATCCGGCGGCGATGTCTGCGCCGGGCTTTCGGATCCGGGTGGGTGTCCAATAAACTTTTTTCGGGCGGATCCAGTTTGCGGAGCCGATGGAGTCACGTACTGGTGCGGTTGTCCCGACGCAGCGTGCCATGGCGCTCGTGTAGTGAAAACAGGGGCCTGCGACGCAGGTAACGCCGGAAGTGCTTCTGTTCCGGGCCAAGCTTTGTTATTGATTCATATTGTTTGGCATTTATCTGCATTTATTTATTTTTATTGGTGTTTGTTTCCTTGAGCAGGTTTTGGTTGAGAAAATGGGATTTCCTGAAGGATCGTCTTTGGCTGATGGCGATGTCTTACGTATGTATTCTGAATTATATTTGTTACTCATGTTTTCCACAGTTTACAGATGCTAAACTCTTGTATTCTACCTTCTTAAACATTATTAAACATTATTCTACCTTCTTAAACATTATTGAAGATTGTTTACAGATGCTAAACTCTTGTATTCCACAGTTTACAGACTTGTATTTTTTTTTTTTAAGAACTCCTAATAGAGTTTTACCAATAAAACAGCAAAAACAGAAGTTTCTTAACAGAGTTTCTTAACTTCAAATTTATAATTAAATATTGCTTAAAAACCCCAAATGGGTTTCTCCCAATAATAATGCTCTAAAGGTATTTACTCACGTTTTGGTTTAAAAAGAAAATGAAAAATAAATTGTTTTTTATAACAAGGATTTGTGAGAATTTTTTAATATATACAGGGGCATACGAGGTTAAGGTCCGACTCCAATTTTCTCAAGGAAATTGATCGGAAGATCCTCAATCACAGTCGGCGGGCGGAGTGGCATCGCCGTTTTCTCTTCTCTGGTTGTGTTCCGCTGGTGAATCGTCACCGGAACAGCAGCGACTCAGTCCTAATCGATTTTTATTTTATTATTAGTGACGACGAATCAGCGGGATCGAGAAACTTCGATTTTCTGGAGAGTTAGATTAGTGAACTTTGATCGAAGATCGAAAGTGAAGAGGGAGGAACTTAGAAGGGCGAGGCATTTGCGCTGTGGTGGATTTGATTGCAGAGATCTGATTTTGGATCTGTTTCCACTCGCGATTCAGTAAGCTGCAGATTTGGTGTGAAAAATGGCGAGGAAAGGGTCGAGTATCAGACTATCGAGCTCGAGAATATCTTCCCTTTTGCTCTCCATGTTCGCTTCTTTCGCTTCGTTCTATGTAGCAGGCCGGTTAGTTCTTAATCTGCATCTATCAATCGGTGATCAAATACTTTTTTGTTTGCAAACGTTTTTTAATTGCGCTCTCGTCTCTGTGTTTGAGATAGGTTATGGCAAGAATCCCAAACTAGGGTTCATCTAATCAAGGAGCTCGACAGGGTAACTGGACAGGTTAGTAGTATTTGATTCCATCCCCAAAGGAGTTCATTTGATTCTATCTTTTCTTCAAACTCGAACTTCTCTTTGGTTAATTCCCGTTAGATTGCATTACATCATTAGAGTGTTTATGCCTGTTTCTGATAGGATTCAGATGATATCGCTGGTGATCACTGTCCTTGAATCTTTGTCTTGCTTCGACGTAATGTACCTGAATGCTTATGCTGTTATTCTATTGGCTCTCTCAGGGAAAATCTGCCATATCAGTGGATGATACTTTGAAGATCATAGCTTGCAGGTAAAATATGGTGCTTTGTACGATTTGGTTTCCTTTGAATGTTTTAGTCTCCATGGACTTTTGAACACAGACTTTTCTTTCTAGGGAACAGAAGAAGACACTAGCAGCTCTTGAAATGGAACTAAGTGCAGCCAGGCAAGAAGGTTTTGTTCCAAAAATTCCCAAACATTCTGATGGAACTGAAACCAAGAAAAGACCACTAGTGGTAATTGGTATAATGACAACTTTGGGTAACAAGAAGAAAAGGGATGCAGTCCGGCAAGCATGGATGGGGACAGGTAAGGTTTCTCCTTGTCCATGTTTTAGTAAGATACTGTCTGTTATTTGTCGATCTTGTGTTGCAAATTTTATTGAGTGGTTTGGTGAGATTGCGTAGGTTATGTGATTCATTTCGTATTTTCTTTTTCTTATTGAATACACTTATTATTGGGAGCTTGACAAGTCCTTTTTGTTGCAGGTGCATCATTAAAAAAAATTGAAACTGAAAAGGGTGTGATTGCACGATTTGTTATTGGAAGAAGGTTTGGATTCGGTTTATCACTCTTTGATTTATCTATGCATATATTGATGATTACACGGTACTGGAATCTTATTTTGAAACGTTTTTTATGTGTTATGTAGCGCAAATAAAGGGGACAGCATGGACAAGAGCATTGACGCTGAAAATAGTCAAACCGATGACTTCATTATTCTTGTATGTGATTTCTGACTCGTTCTCGATTATTACCTCGAGCATTCATATATTGGCTCACCTGTGTTAGTCTGAGGAGCTTGGCCATTTAATGTTTTGTAGGATAATGTCGTTGAGGCACCTGAAGAAGCTTCTAAGAAGGTAAAACTGTTCTTTGCCTGTGCTGCAGATATGTGGGATGCACAGTTTTATGCAAAGGCCAACGACAATATCTACGTAAATATGGGTAAGTTAGTAACAGAAAGAGTTTCTAACAGCCGGAACCTTTGGTTCTTTGTGTTCCTTGGGTTGATTGTAAATATGGAAATGTAGTTGATTGTGAATGTCATTCTTCTTAGGTTTCCAACATCATTATTTTAGTTGAATCTATGATGAGTATTCAAAACTTTTACACTATCCAAATGGACGCAAAATCTCTTTGTATGGTGATTAAATTAAATTTAGAAGCTCACAGTTAAAACTATATTTAGGCTGTGAAATACAGTGTTGATGTTCTTGCGCATTTTTTCTTGCCACTTTAAAGGTTTCTTAATCCCTTCTTTGGTGAAAGTTCTAAGATCAAAGAGTTTCCATGTAAGCATTTGCTGACAGTACAGTGGCCATGAATGTTATTGATCCAATGCAGATGTTCTCGGAAGTACACTTGCAGCACATCTGGAGAACCCACGGGCTTACATCGGTTGTATGAAATCAGGCGAAGTTTTCTCAGAACCGTGAGTTTGAGCTTAGCGACCAAACACCACTAGGACCAAAAAGGATCTTAGGAATATTGTCAGTCTTAACTTAAGTTTGGTTTTTCTGGCAGGAACCACAAATGGTATGAACCAGAGTGGTGGAAATTCGGTGACAAGAAAGCGTAAGTTAAACAATCAGAACAATGCAAGATCACATAATAATAACTCTCTTACTTCCAATCCATTAGATTCATTTCTTATATGTGACAAAGAATCACATCTTCTTGTTTTATGCATCTCACAGATACTTCCGGCATGCTTATGGGGAGATGTACGTTATAACGCATGCGTTGGCTAGATTTTTATCCATCAATAGGTAAGTTTCGACTCTCCAACTACACACTGAGAAATATAAAACTGAAACGAGTTTGTGTGTTGTTTCGTTTTGTATGATGGTGACAGAGATATTCTCCATGCGTATGCTCATGATGACGTCAGCACGGGTTCATGGTTCTTGGGCCTTGATGTTAAACATGTAGATGAAGGAAAGCTTTGTTGTTCCGCTTGGTCCTCAGGTATCTTCTACTCCGCATTTACTTTATTTTTTCAGTGTGAATATTTTGGATACATTGCTTGACATGTATATATAATTTCTTCCATACGTTTCAGAAGCTATATGCGCAGGAGTGTAGTAGGACAAGGGCAAAATGTGTAAAGACGGATTGAAGTTCAGGCTTTGCTGCTTGTCGAGAAGCACACATGATGTTTTGTCTGAAAAAAAAGCTAATCGCACAATTTTGGATACATTGCACAATGTTCTTAAAGACTTGAACTTACCATATAACATTTTAGACTTGTGGGTTGTGGAATCAGTCATTGCATTATGCAAAGTCTAGGTTTTGGATATTTATACTGGCAAAGATGTATACCCCAAAACAAATCATCCATTTACACAAGTAAAAACCCAATATCTATACTTTCTCAATCTTTGTGTTATCAAGTTTGATGTTTACTTATAAACTATAGGAACAATATTTGAAAGCTCATTCAAGAAGAACCATGGAGCAAATGTGCCAATGCTTTCTCGGTGTCGTTCTCAAACATGAAGAGAGCTTCTGCAACCGCGTTTGTTGGAAATCCCATCTCCCGTATCGCCGAGAACCGATTTGCAAATTCCTGAACCTGAAACGCGTAAAATCTGTAATTAGACTCTCCACTGGGAAAAGGAAGAAGAAGCAAGATGGCTGCAACTCAAAGACCAACTAATTTAACTGACGGTTGATCACGCAGCATGTTTGATTACTATAAACCACTACTTTAGAATCTTTGTAGCTATTACCTAATACATGAATAGAAATGTATACAAGGACATCAGATAAAGCACCTTTGTGGGATTATCACCATAGTTTGCAACTGCGATGCTGACAGCTTCTCGGTTTAGTCCAGACGCAGCATATTTCATCACAATAGGATCTACACCCTGCGTTGGAATCCCTCATTAATGATGATAATGAGGATAGAGCTTGCGGAAATCTAAGTATCATACACGGTAATGCACAATCTAATCTTGACCCAATTCCCATCCAGTAGTATACAAAACAAAATATGTTCTGTTAATTACATTCATAGATGATCTACACTGAGAGACTATACTTTGGTGCCTCGGTAAAACTCTAAGAAACTTCCATAGAACAATTTTTATAAGAATTGAAGGAAGCCTTACCACTGAAGGTGTCGGTTCTGGATATTTAGCCGGCGGAGGATTCTCGGTCCCGAATTTGCTCCAATCTGGGTTTTCTTTCTCTGCCTCCGCGAGGACTTTCCTCTCTAGACCGAAATCGAACTGAAAACTGCTCCGAGGAATATCTCCAACTCGAGGCAACAACTGAGGCTGAAACATTGCAATCACAGGTCATGAGAATGTCAGTCTTTGCAACTACTTCAGATCTTCAATACCAGAGCTGAAGATGGAGTGGCGAAAATTTTGAACATGATCTGAAACCTAAATTTTACTGAAGAATTTGTATTGTCTTCTTCTCCGAATTATTTCAGATTCAAGATCGAGTAGTGAAAATTTGAACATGATCATCATATCTGAATCTAAATTCAATAGAGAAAAAAAAAGGTACTAAATCTCTCACCGGCGGAGTAATCCGATACTCTGGCTTCATTGTCACCTTGATTCCTAATCCAGCTACCAAAAAAAACAAAATCAACAAATCGTAGAAAGCAATTCGCGCGAAACCTAACTCGAAATCTAAATACGCAAATTCGAGATCAGACGAGACTTACATGAAGAAGAAGAAGGGAACGGAGAAGAGTTATTTTGAAACGAAGAGTTTCTCTCCATCGGAGGGAAAAACGGTTGGCCGTGGCCGCTTTGTTGGCCCATCTTCGGGTATCCGTACATAGATGGTGGCGAAGGAGAAGCCGAGGCGGTTCCGTACATAGGGCGAGCGTAGGAAGGTCCAGACTTGTTCCTGAAGTCGTAATCCATTGTTTCTCTAGTAGAAGAATAATTAACAGGAATTGAAATCAGCGACGAACAAGTCTCGAAGCCGAAGAGATCTGTTTGGGTATGAGGATACGTGTATCCTATTCTCAGCTTTGACTTGGTAGTTCGATTTTTCATATCAAAATCTTTATTTTTTGTTTTTTTCCAGTTCATACTCTAAAATCTATCCAACTAAAATACCATATTTAAGATAATTTTATACTATTAGATAAGAATAAAAATGAATAATTCGTCTAAAACTCAATCTATTTATAAATTTAACTTGATGATAAAAAAATATTAGTTAAAAAAAACTAATTTATGTATATAAAAAAACCACAAATATTTTGATACATTATAGTATAACTACATTAAAAGAAGAGAAATTGATCAAAATAACACTTTTTGAAAACTTTCTCACCAAACTAGCATCCTAATAAAAAATCCCCATTTTTAGCATTCATTAAAGATTAAAGAGGCAAAAACAACTTTTTTTTCTCTTTCTCTGTTTTGCGATTTCTTCATGTCTTAACTCAAACTTTAGCTTTGGGGAAGCCTTACGGTTTCGTGATTCAATTTCAATATTTTTTTTTAATTGGGATCCAAGAGTTGCTGAAAAAGATGACTGAAGAAGTTGAAATCGATGCTGAAGTTCCAGTTACAAAGGTCAGCGATTTCTCTGTAAAAATCTCTCCTTTACTCATCAATCGGTTTACATGTAATTTGGATTTTATGCTTTCCCATGGCTGATTGTTATCAATTGGAATCTGTTCTTTTCCAATTAGTATTAGCATTTGCGTGGTCCCTGTACTTTTGTCTGCTTCCTCATCTGATCAACGCTTAATTTATGGTCTTTGGATTCTATCGAAGAGGAGATATATATATTGTGGTTATTAACTCTTCCTCGAAAACCCTTGCTGCTGTTTTTTTCTTTTTTTTCTTTTCAGAAATCCAGAAATCAATACTGTTTTCTGCTCTTTTGTCGCTTGAAGACTTTGGGTGTTTCTTTTCCGATCTGGATACATCAATGGGCACAAAAAGTTTGCGACTTTATTGAAGACAAAAGAGGTGTGTCGAATTGATTGATGATTGGGTGTTTCAAAGACCCAACATATGTTTTGATGAGGGTTTTGCTGCGTAAGATCCAGTGCCCTTCTTTCATGATGATTATACACACAGCTATTATACATGATGATTACTCCAATACTATGCAGGGGATTACTTATGACATTAAGGTCAGCAAGGATGAAAAGATTCAGTGTTCTAAGTATATCTTGCATAGAAGGAAACTAAGGCAAAGATTTTAGGTACTTTGCTTGCCTTTTAGTTATGCCTGAAACTTGAAAGGCAGTTTTCTTTCTGGTTAATGATTGTTTCTGTAGCCCTTTTACATCTGATTTTTGACCGGGTTTGATTGGTTTCTGTATCTTGCTATTACACGTAACGTAAGAGGATGTCTTATTATTGCTTTAACTTCACAGGAATGGAGTTTGAAGAGGTGAAGTCCCAAGCCGCTGATTGTTTACCTGATGAAAGACTATACTGGTAAATTACGTTTGTCATTTTTGTTGCAATGAATAGGACAAGCTTTGAATCATTATGTTGTTAGTAACTTGTTTCAATTCTTTTGGCTTACAGTGACATTTGCAAGACCTTAATCTTTGATTTTCATAGGAGTTGCTCCAACTGTTCTTCTGATATCTGCCTTACATGCTGCTTCGAGATCCGAAATGGAAAGCTTCAGGCATGTCAGGAGGATGTGTCGTGGAATTATATCAACCGAGGTTTAGGGTATGCACATGGAGAAGGAGAAATGCTGGTTGAAACGACGAATGATAAGCTAAATAACAAAGACCGCGTGAAGCTCCCATCTATGTGGAAAGCAAAGAAAGCTGGAAACATTACTTGTTATTGTGGTGTTGATGATTTGGAGTTAAAACACATACTTCCTAATGACTGGGTATCTGATTTGATCAAGAAAGTAGAAGTAACTGCAGAAGCCAGCAAGCTTTTGGATAGACCTGAAACGGTTATGGAGCAATGCCCTTGTTTTAACTCTAAAGGTAGAAAGATTTTGTAATTTTTCATCATTTGTATCATTTAGGAAGTCTTTCTGAAATACGTTATATATGTTCCTAAATACGATTCATTTTCAAGAAATTATCATTTTTCATCATTTGTTCATTTAGGAAGTCTTTCCGAAATACGTTATATATGTTCCTAAATACGATTCATTTTCAAGAAATGATCATTTTTCATCATTTGTTCATTTCAGAAGTCTTTCCGAAATACGTTATATATGTTCCTAAATACGATTTATTTTCAAGAAATGATAATTTTTCATCATTTGTTCATTTCAGAAGTCTTTCCGAAATACGTTATATGTGTTCCTAAATACGTTTCATTTTCAAGAAATGATCATTTTTCATCATTTGTTCATTTATGAAGTTTTTCCGAAATACGTTATATATATTCCTAAATACGTTTCATTTTCAAAAAAATGATCAGTTTTCATCATTTGAATCTTTCTTTATATCTTTGTGTAGACAAAACAACAACACATTTGTTCTGATGCTTCATTTACGCATGAAAATCAACATGAAATATCGTTTTCTGTTTTTGTTCATTTAAGAAAGCTTTCCTAAATACGTTATATATGTTCCTAAATACGTTTCATTTTCAGAAATGATCATTTTTCATCATTTAGGAAGACTTTCTTAAATACGTTATACATGTTCCTAAATGGTTCCTAAATACGTTTTATTTTCAAGAAATGATCATTTTTCATCATTTGTTCATTTCAGAAGTCTTTCCGAAATACTTTATATATGTTCCTAAATACGATTCATTTTCAAGAAATGATCATTTTTCATCATTTGTTCATTTCAGAAGTCTTTCCGAAATACGTTATATGTGTTCCTAAATACGTTTCATTTTCAAGAAATGATCATTTTTCATCATTTGTTCATTTAGGAAGTTTTTCCGAAATACGTTATATATGTTCCTAAATACGTTTCATTTTCAAAAAAATGATCAGTTTTCATCATTTGAATCTTTCTTTATTTCTTTGTGTAGACAAAACAACAACACATTTGTTCTGATGCTTCATTTACGCATGAAAATCAACATGAAATATCGTTTTCTGTTTTTGTTCATTTAAGAAAGCTTTCCTAAATATGTTATATATGTTCCTAAATACGTTTCATTTCCAGAAATGATCATTTTTCATCATTTAGGAAGACTTTCTTAAATACGTTATACATGTTCCTAAATGGTTCCTAAATACGTTTCATTTTCAAGAAATGATCATTTTTCATCATTTGTTCATTTCAGAAGTCTTTCCGAAATACGTTATATATGTTCCTAAATACGATTCATTTTCAAGAAATGATCATTTTTCATCATTTGTTCATTTCAGAAGTCTTTCCGAAATACGTTATATATGTTCCTAAATACGATTCATTTTCAAGAAATGATCATTTTTCATCATTTGTTCATTTAGGAAGTTTTTCCGAAATACGTTATATATGTTCCTAAATACGTTTCATTTTCAAAAAAATGATCAGTTTTCATCATTTGAATCTTTCTTTATTTCTTTGTGTAGACAAAACAACAACACATTTGTTCTGATGCTTCATTTACGCATGAAAATCAACGTGAAATATCGTTTTCTGTTTTTGTTCATTTAAGAAAGCTTTCCTAAATACGTTATATATGTTCCTAAATACGTTTCATTTCCATAAATGATCATTTTTCATCATTTAGGAAGACTTTCTTAAATACGTTATACATGTTCCTAAATGGTTCCTAAATACGATTCATTTTCAAGAAAGGATCAGTTTTCATCATTTGTTCATTTAGGAAGTCTTTCCGAAATACGTTATATATGTTCCTAAATACGATTCATTTTCAAGAAATGATCATTTTTCATCATTTGTTCATTTCATAAGTCTTTCCGAAATACGTTATATATGTTCCTAAATACGTTTCATTTTCAAAAAATGATCATTTTTCATCATTTGTTCATTTAGGAAGTCTTTCCGAAATACGTTATATATGTTCCTAAATACGATTCATTTTCAAGAAATGATCATTTTTCATCATTTGTTCATTTCGGAAGACTTTCCGAAATACGTTATATATGTTCCTAAATACGTTTCATTTTCAAGAAAGGATCAGTTTTTATCATTTGTTCATTTAGGAAGTCTTTCTGAAATACGTTATATATGTTCCTAAATACGATTCATTTTCAAGAAAGGATCAGTTTTCATCATTTGTTCATTTAGGAAGTCTTTCCGAAATACGTTATATATGTTCCTAAATACGATTCATTTTCAAGAAATGATCATTTTTCATCATTTGTTCATTTCGGAAGACTTTCCGAAATACGTTATATATGTTCCTAAATACGTTTCATTTTCAAGAAAGGATCAGTTTTTATCATTTGTTCATTTAGGAAGTCTTTCTGAAATACGTTATATATGTTCCTAAATACGATTCATTTTCAAGAAAGGATCAGTTTTCATCATTTGTTCATTTAGGAAGTCTTTCCGAAATATGTTATATATGTTCCTAAATATGCTTGATCGAATTATTGTTTAATTCCTTGAACTTAACACACCGAGTTTGATCACCGAGTTCCCGGCCTCGAACCGGTACGTCTCGGGGGAGCACCCTCACTCCCAACCTTCACTATCTCAAGGAAAGGTTACACAAACGCTCTAAGCGCTCTCTTTGTGGTTTCAGGTTCCACCAAAAAGGAAGATACAACAAAGAATAGACAAGATCAAAGAAACTCTCTCTCGCAAAGACATGACTCGGACAAAGTCTATGCACTCTCGGTTTCTTCTCTTTCTTTGTCTCTCTCTCTCGTTGTGTATATTCTTAGAAGAAAACATCTGCTTCCAAGAAGACCAGAGAAATAAACCTCTACATACTTTTGTTTATTTCTCTTCTTTTAAGACTTATTCCCCATATTGTGTTGTCTGTCTTCCTCTTTCTGTGAACTTCCTTTTTCTTGTGTTTTGTGCGTAACTTCAGTAACATAGGAGAATGTTTACGTGAATCTCTGCTTGGGCCAACTTGTTTTTCTGCCAATCTCTTCTGGCCCCATGAAGCCCATATTCACTCTGACTTTTCAAACCCACAATGCAGCCCACCAACATCCCCGAACGTCTTGAAGCTCAAAGGGAACTTCTGTTTCTGTTCATTCAGATCATTCCTCCAAACTCTGAAATCAAGCTTGAGCTCCTCTGCTCGGTTCTCAATAACCTTGTTCATCCCTTGCAATGCCAGCTTAACATCTCCACACACGGACACATGAGGTGTTTTGTTCTTCCCAATCTCAGCCGAGTCGATGTCGATGTGAACAATCTTAGCCCGGCTAGCAAAAGCCTCGAGCTTACCGGTGACACGATCATCAAACCTAACACCAAAAGCCAGCAACAGATCACTATGCTCCACAGCGTAATTTGCGTACACAGTCCCGTGCATTCCCAGCATTTGCAGCGACAGCTCATCATTACAAGGATAAGACCCAAGCCCCATCAGAGTACTCGCAACAGGGATTCCGGTAAGCTCGACAAATCTGCCCAACTCCTCGCTCGAATTCAAACATCCACCGCCAACATACAATACCGGTCTCTTAGATTCAGAAATCAACCTAACAATCTGCTCAAGATGAGAACTTTCCGGCGGTTTAGGCATCCTAGACATGTAACCAGGCAAGCGCATAGACTGTTCCCAATTGGGGATCGCAAGCTGCTGCTGAATATCCTTGGGAACATCAACCAAAACGGGTCCGGGTCTACCCGAAGTAGTTAGAAAGAAAGCTTCCTCAACGATCCTAGGTATATCCTCAACATCCATCACCCGATAATTATGCTTTGTAATCGACCTCATTACCTCAACAATTGGCGTCTCCTAGAACGCGTCAGTACCAATCATCCGGCGAGGGACCTGCCCTGTGATCGCGACGAGAGGGACACTGTCAAGCATCGCGTCGGCTAATCCGCTGACGAGATTCGTTGCTCCGGGACCGGAAGTAGCTATGCAGATCTCCATGGATGCGCCTCCTGGATAAGCGAAGACGGTCTCGACGCCCTGACGCTCGAGGGCTTCCACGAGGATATCAGCACCCTTGCGGGGTTCGTCGGGAGCGTAACGGGAGATGAATTTCTTATTAGTGACGACGGATTTCGGCGGAGAAGGAGCTGCGACATTGACGGCGGAGAAGGAGCACATATGATGGCCAACAAATTGGAAGTACAATGGTCGACATTCCCAAACCCGACCTCGAACGTATCGCCTCTAGCCAGACGGAGGCCGATACGTAGGTCCGCGACAACGTCAAGAGCTACAACGGTGTCAGATTCCGGTACATCAATGTCGAAAACGAGGTGAAACCCTCGGAGCATTCGCAGTTACCGGCTCGAAGTTTGATTCTCAGGGCAGAGAAGATCGAATTTCAGAGAACTGGAGGCTTGGAACGATGACCAAATGAGAAATAGAGAGAGTATTGTTTAATTAAAAAACAAATGCTATGTTTGTGATTTTCTTTTAATGAATGCTATGTTTGTGATTTTCACCATTGGATGCTAAATTATTGAATTTTATGTTTTTTGGTGCTATTTTGTAGAATTGCCCAGAGAAATTGATCAAAATAACACTTTTTGAAAACTTTCTCACCAAACTAGCATCCTAATAAAAAATCCCCATTTTTAGCATTCATTAAAGATTAAAGAGGCAAAAAAAACTTTTTTTTCTCTTTCTCTGTTTTGCGATTTCTTCATGTCTTAACTCAAACTTTAGCTTTGGGGAAGCCTTACGGTTTCGTGATTCAATTTCAATATTTTTTTTTAATTGGGATCCAAGAGTTGCTGAAAAAGATGACTGAAGAAGTTGAAATCGATGCTGAAGTTCCAGTTACAAAGGTCAGCGATTTCTCTGTAAAAATCTCTCCTTTACTCATCAATCGGTTTACATGTAATTTGGATTTTATGCTTTCCCATGGCTGATTGTTATCAATTGGAATCTGTTCTTTTCCAATTAGTATTAGCATTTGCGTGGTCCCTGTACTTTTGTCTGCTTCCTCATCTGATCAACGCTTAATTTATGGTCTTTGGATTCTATCGAAGAGGAGATATATATATTGTGGTTATTAACTCTTCCTCGAAAACCCTTGCTGCTGTTTTTTTCTTTTTTTTCTTTTCAGAAATCCAGAAATCAATACTGTTTTCTGCTCTTTTGTCGCTTGAAGACTTTGGGTGTTTCTTTTCCGATCTGGATACATCAATGGGCACAAAAAGTTTGCGACTTTATTGAAGACAAAAGAGGTGTGTCGAATTGATTGATGATTGGGTGTTTCAAAGACCCAACATATGTTTTGATGAGGGTTTTGCTGCGTAAGATCCAGTGCCCTTCTTTCATGATGATTATACACACAGCTATTATACATGATGATTACTCCAATACTATGCAGGGGATTACTTATGACATTAAGGTCAGCAAGGATGAAAAGATTCAGTGTTCTAAGTATATCTTGCATAGAAGGAAACTAAGGCAAAGATTTTAGGTACTTTGCTTGCCTTTTAGTTATGCCTGAAACTTGAAAGGCAGTTTTCTTTCTGGTTAATGATTGTTTCTGTAGCCCTTTTACATCTGATTTTTGACCGGGTTTGATTGGTTTCTGTATCTTGCTATTACACGTAACGTAAGAGGATGTCTTATTATTGCTTTAACTTCACAGGAATGGAGTTTGAAGAGGTGAAGTCCCAAGCCGCTGATTGTTTACCTGATGAAAGACTATACTGGTAAATTACGTTTGTCATTTTTGTTGCAATGAATAGGACAAGCTTTGAATCATTATGTTGTTAGTAACTTGTTTCAATTTTTTTGGCTTACAGTGACATTTGCAAGACCTTAATCTTTGATTTTCATAGGAGTTGCTCCAACTGTTCTTCTGATATCTGCCTTACATGCTGCTTCGAGATCCGAAATGGAAAGCTTCAGGCATGTCAGGAGGATGTGTCGTGGAATTATATCAACCGAGGTTTAGGGTATGCACATGGAGAAGGAGAAATGCTGGTTGAAACGACGAATGATAAGCTAAATAACAAAGACCGCGTGAAGCTCCCATCTATGTGGAAAGCAAAGAAAGCTGGAAACATTACTTGTTATTGTGGTGTTGATGATTTGGAGTTAAAACACATACTTCCTAATGACTGGGTATCTGATTTGATCAAGAAAGTAGAAGTAACTGCAGAAGCTAGCAAGCTTTTGGATAGACCTGAAACGGTTATGGAGCAATGCCCTTGTTTTAACTCTAAAGGTAGAAAGATTTTGTAATTTTTCATCATTTGTATCATTTAGGAAGTCTTTCTGAAATACGTTATATATGTTCCTAAATACGATTCATTTTCAAGAAATTATCATTTTTCATCATTTGTTCATTTAGGAAGTCTTTCCGAAATACGTTATATATGTTCCTAAATACGATTCATTTTCAAGAAATGATCATTTTTCATCATTTGTTCATTTCAGAAGTCTTTCCGAAATACGTTATATATGTTCCTAAATACGATTTATTTTCAAGAAATGATAATTTTTCATCATTTGTTCATTTCAGAAGTCTTTCCGAAATACGTTATATGTGTTCCTAAATACGTTTCATTTTCAAGAAATGATCATTTTTCATCATTTGTTCATTTATGAAGTTTTTCCGAAATACGTTATATATATTCCTAAATACGTTTCATTTTCAAAAAAATGATCAGTTTTCATCATTTGAATCTTTCTTTATATCTTTGTGTAGACAAAACAACAACACATTTGTTCTGATGCTTCATTTACGCATGAAAATCAACATGAAATATCGTTTTCTGTTTTTGTTCATTTAAGAAAGCTTTCCTAAATACGTTATATATGTTCCTAAATACGTTTCATTTTCAGAAATGATCATTTTTCATCATTTAGGAAGACTTTCTTAAATACGTTATACATGTTCCTAAATGGTTCCTAAATACGTTTTATTTTCAAGAAATGATCATTTTTCATCATTTGTTCATTTCAGAAGTCTTTCCGAAATACTTTATATATGTTCCTAAATACGATTCATTTTCAAGAAATGATCATTTTTCATCATTTGTTCATTTCAGAAGTCTTTCCGAAATACGTTATATGTGTTCCTAAATACGTTTCATTTTCAAGAAATGATCATTTTTCATCATTTGTTCATTTAGGAAGTTTTTCCGAAATACGTTATATATGTTCCTAAATACGTTTCATTTTCAAAAAAATGATCAGTTTTCATCATTTGAATCTTTCTTTATTTCTTTGTGTAGACAAAACAACAACACATTTGTTCTGATGCTTCATTTACGCATGAAAATCAACATGAAATATCGTTTTCTGTTTTTGTTCATTTAAGAAAGCTTTCCTAAATATGTTATATATGTTCCTAAATACGTTTCATTTCCAGAAATGATCATTTTTCATCATTTAGGAAGACTTTCTTAAATACGTTATACATGTTCCTAAATGGTTCCTAAATACGTTTCATTTTCAAGAAATGATCATTTTTCATCATTTGTTCATTTCAGAAGTCTTTCCGAAATACGTTATATATGTTCCTAAATACGATTCATTTTCAAGAAATGATCATTTTTCATCATTTGTTCATTTCAGAAGTCTTTCCGAAATACGTTATATATGTTCCTAAATACGATTCATTTTCAAGAAATGATCATTTTTCATCATTTGTTCATTTAGGAAGTTTTTCCGAAATACGTTATATATGTTCCTAAATACGTTTCATTTTCAAAAAAATGATCAGTTTTCATCATTTGAATCTTTCTTTATTTCTTTGTGTAGACAAAACAACAACACATTTGTTCTGATGCTTCATTTACGCATGAAAATCAACGTGAAATATCGTTTTCTGTTTTTGTTCATTTAAGAAAGCTTTCCTAAATACGTTATATATGTTCCTAAATACGTTTCATTTCCATAAATGATCATTTTTCATCATTTAGGAAGACTTTCTTAAATACGTTATACATGTTCCTAAATGGTTCCTAAATACGATTCATTTTCAAGAAAGGATCAGTTTTCATCATTTGTTCATTTAGGAAGTCTTTCCGAAATACGTTATATATGTTCCTAAATACGATTCATTTTCAAGAAATGATCATTTTTCATCATTTGTTCATTTCATAAGTCTTTCCGAAATACGTTATATATGTTCCTAAATACGTTTCATTTTCAAAAAATGATCATTTTTCATCATTTGTTCATTTAGGAAGTCTTTCCGAAATACGTTATATATGTTCCTAAATACGATTCATTTTCAAGAAATGATCATTTTTCATCATTTGTTCATTTCGGAAGACTTTCCGAAATACGTTATATATGTTCCTAAATACGTTTCATTTTCAAGAAAGGATCAGTTTTTATCATTTGTTCATTTAGGAAGTCTTTCTGAAATACGTTATATATGTTCCTAAATACGATTCATTTTCAAGAAAGGATCAGTTTTCATCATTTGTTCATTTAGGAAGTCTTTCCGAAATACGTTATATATGTTCCTAAATACGATTCATTTTCAAGAAATGATCATTTTTCATCATTTGTTCATTTCGGAAGACTTTCCGAAATACGTTATATATGTTCCTAAATACGTTTCATTTTCAAGAAAGGATCAGTTTTTATCATTTGTTCATTTAGGAAGTCTTTCTGAAATACGTTATATATGTTCCTAAATACGATTCATTTTCAAGAAAGGATCAGTTTTCATCATTTGTTCATTTAGGAAGTCTTTCCGAAATATGTTATATATGTTCCTAAATATGCTTGATCGAATTATTGTTTAATTCCTTGAACTTAACACACCGAGTTTGATCACCGAGTTCCCGGCCTCGAACCGGTACGTCTCGGGGGAGCACCCTCACTCCCAACCTTCACTATCTCAAGGAAAGGTTACACAAACGCTCTAAGCGCTCTCTTTGTGGTTTCAGGTTCCACCAAAAAGGAAGATACAACAAAGAATAGACAAGATCAAAGAAACTCTCTCTCGCAAAGACATGACTCGGACAAAGTCTATGCACTCTCGGTTTCTTCTCTTTCTTTGTCTCTCTCTCTCGTTGTGTATATTCTTAGAAGAAAACATCTGCTTCCAAGAAGACCAGAGAAATAAACCTCTACATACTTTTGTTTATTTCTCTTCTTTTAAGACTTATTCCCCATATTGTGTTGTCTGTCTTCCTCTTTCTGTGAACTTCCTTTTTCTTGTGTTTTGTGCGTAACTTCAGTAACATAGGAGAATGTTTACGTGAATCTCTGCTTGGGCCAACTTGTTTTTCTGCCAATCTCTTCTGGCCCCATGAAGCCCATATTCACTCTGACTTTTCAAACCCACAATGCAGCCCACCAACATCCCCGAACGTCTTGAAGCTCAAAGGGAACTTCTGTTTCTGTTCATTCAGATCATTCCTCCAAACTCTGAAATCAAGCTTGAGCTCCTCTGCTCGGTTCTCAATAACCTTGTTCATCCCTTGCAATGCCAGCTTAACATCTCCACACACGGACACATGAGGTGTTTTGTTCTTCCCAATCTCAGCCGAGTCGATGTCGATGTGAACAATCTTAGCCCGGCTAGCAAAAGCCTCGAGCTTACCGGTGACACGATCATCAAACCTAACACCAAAAGCCAGCAACAGATCACTATGCTCCACAGCGTAATTTGCGTACACAGTCCCGTGCATTCCCAGCATTTGCAGCGACAGCTCATCATTACAAGGATAAGACCCAAGCCCCATCAGAGTACTCGCAACAGGGATTCCGGTAAGCTCGACAAATCTGCCCAACTCCTCGCTCGAATTCAAACATCCACCGCCAACATACAATACCGGTCTCTTAGATTCAGAAATCAACCTAACAATCTGCTCAAGATGAGAACTTTCCGGCGGTTTAGGCATCCTAGACATGTAACCAGGCAAGCGCATAGACTGTTCCCAATTGGGGATCGCAAGCTGCTGCTGAATATCCTTGGGAACATCAACCAAAACGGGTCCGGGTCTACCCGAAGTAGTTAGAAAGAAAGCTTCCTCAACGATCCTAGGTATATCCTCAACATCCATCACCCGATAATTATGCTTTGTAATCGACCTCATTACCTCAACAATTGGCGTCTCCTAGAACGCGTCAGTACCAATCATCCGGCGAGGGACCTGCCCTGTGATCGCGACGAGAGGGACACTGTC
Source organism: Eutrema japonicum (assembly GCA_030161315.1). Lineage (NCBI taxonomy): Eukaryota > Viridiplantae > Streptophyta > Magnoliopsida > Brassicales > Brassicaceae > Eutrema > Eutrema japonicum. Next base: position 39,437,862 of record BSQW01000005.1, read on the forward strand.
AAGCATCGCGTCGGCTAATCCGCTGACGAGATTCGTTGCTCCGGGACCGGAAGTAGCTATGCAGATCTCCATGGATGCGCCTCCTGGATAAGCGAAGACGGTCTCGACGCCCTGACGCTCGAGGGCTTCCACGAGGATATCAGCACCCTTGCGGGGTTCGTCGGGAGCGTAACGGGAGATGAATTTCTTATTAGTGACGACGGATTTCGGCGGAGAAGGAGCTGCGACATTGACGGCGGAGAAGGAGCACATATGATGGCCAACAAATTGGAAGTACAATGGTCGACATTCCCAAACCCGACCTCGAACGTATCGCCTCTAGCCAGACGGAGGCCGATACGTAGGTCCGCGACAACGTCAAGAGCTACAACGGTGTCAGATTCCGGTACATCAATGTCGAAAACGAGGTGAAACCCTCGGAGCATTCGCAGTTACCGGCTCGAAGTTTGATTCTCAGGGCAGAGAAGATCGAATTTCAGAGAACTGGAGGCTTGGAACGATGACCAAATGAGAAATAGAGAGAGTATTGTTTAATTAAAAAACAAATGCTATGTTTGTGATTTTCTTTTAATGAATGCTATGTTTGTGATTTTCACCATTGGATGCTAAATTATTGAATTTTATGTTTTTTGGTGCTATTTTGTAGAATTGCCCTTAAAAAAAATACAAAATAATAACAAAGATTAGGATAATATATATAATCTATAAAAACCAGTATAAGAAAACCTAAAGTATAATCATTATATGTAACATAGATACGACTGGAAAGTCAACACATGTACGATACATCAAATTTACTTATTTTTCCAGTTTTTGTAAAGTGCTAATACACAAACTATGTTTTCATAAAGTGACTGTACATGCAAAAACCCCGTACATAAATCACTTTTAAGTTTTTTTTCCTTCTATTTTCGCTTGAAACTAGAAAACGGTTTTGAAGGAGTCCCTGCAATTAATCCTCTTTTTCGTGGTTGATTCACCTTCTACTAGTGTTTAGGTTTTAAGGTTTATGATCTAGTTGTGTTTTAGCTTTCCGGATTAATTTATTTTAGTTTTTGGGAAAGTATTTTTGTTCCGCCGACTTTTGGCTTTGGGGTTATTTACGACCTCACCGATTTTGGAAAAGTATTTTTGTTCCGCCGGCTTTTGACTTTGGGGTTATCTTTGACCCTTGTCAACTTTATGTATCTGGTTTGAAGGTTTTGTATCTTTGGCTAACAAGGAATACAAATCCACAGATGAAAAAAAACAAAGAGTCCCTCAATTTAAAACCATCTTAAATCAAAATGCAAAGCTAATGTAGTTCAAGAGTTTTTTTTTTTTTTATAAACAAAAATGTTCTCTCGAGTCAACGAATAAAACATGAATTTGTCGAATTAGTCTCTTTCCACTGATCTCATTGATTCCATATCGAGTTTCTGTATGTGGGGGTGGGTGGATTAGGGAAAGAGAGTCTCGACAATTAGCATGAACCATGAACTTGCTTTTTTCTAATTTCAACTGTTAAAAAACACGACTTAAGGTTACACACTAAAAATCAATTGTTTCAAAGTTGAAAAAATTATTGTGGAAAATAACACCTAAAAAAGTAACACAAATTTGAAAAAAATTCTAGTTGCTTTCACCGCGATTTTCTCTGGCAAAAAAAAACAAAAACAGAGACAAGAGTTGTTAGGCATCAAGTCAACAACTCGCCGAACCTAACATTAACCTAAAGCAACCCACTTTCGTTAAAATGTTAACATATATTATCTAGTAGCCCACAAAAGTCAATAATTGTAAACTTATTATATACACACATCTTCATCATCATCTTCATCTTCATCTTCATCATCATCTTCATCCAATTATAACGTCACTTTACCCCTTAAACCAGTTTTTTGTTCACCCCCCAAAAAACAAAAAAAAAACACTGAAAATGAAGAGCCAAATTGTAATCAAATGGGTTTTAATACTCATCGGAGTAATATTCAACATCTGTTGCATAGAAGCAGAGACAATCAAAGAATATAAACACACTCTTCTTCAGTTCGTTAGCAATATCAACCACTCTCATTCACTCAATTGGTCACCAAATCTTTCTATATGTACTAAATGGACCGGTGTTACCTGCAACTCCGATCACTCCAATGTCGTCGCTCTCCATTTAGCAGCCACGGGTCTCCGCGGGCATATCGAGCTAAGCATGATAGCCAGGTTAACTAACCTCCGGTTTCTCATTCTCAGTTCTAACAACATCTCTGGACATTTTCCTCCAAGTTTACAAGCTTTGAAGAATTTGACCGAGCTTAAACTCGACTTCAACGAGTTTTCTGGTCCTTTGACTTCTGAATTCTCTTCTTGGGTGCATCTACGAGTTCTTGATCTCTCTAACAATCGGTTTGATGGTATTATTCCATCTCCGATTGAGAAGCTGACCCAATTACACTCTCTGAATCTTGCGAATAACAAGTTTTCGGGTGAGATTCCGAATCTCCATATTCCGGGTCTGAAGCTGCTCGACTTAGCTCACAACAATCTGACAGGAACAGTACCCCAATCATTGCAGAGATTTCCACTTTCAGCGTTTGTCGGATACAATGTTTCCTCCGGAAAGCTGGCTCCTGTTCATTCATCAATAAGGAAACACACGAAACACCACAACCATGCAGTTCTTGGCATAGCATTAAGCGCGTGTTTTGCGCTACTAGCTTTGCTCGCTATCTTATTGGTGATCATCCATAACAGAGAAGAGCAAAGAAGATCAACGAAGGACAAACCTAGCAAGAGGAGGAAAGATTCAGATCCAAACGTGGGTGAAGGAGATAACAAGATTGTGTTTTTCGAAGGGAAGAATCTTGTCTTTGATTTAGAGGACTTGTTGAGAGCTTCTGCAGAAGTTTTAGGGAAGGGCCCATTTGGGACAACCTACAAGGTTGATCTCGAGGACTCGGCAACCATCGTCGTGAAAAGGATCAAGGAAGTGTGTGTGCCTCGGCGAGAATTCGAGCAGCAAATCGAACATCTTGGCAACATCAAGCATGAGAATGTTGCCACTTTTAAAGGATACTTCTACTCTAAGGATGAGAAGCTTGTGGTGTAGGATTACCACGAACACGGAAGTCTTTCAACATTACTACACGGTATGTTGGTAGTAATGCATAGGTAACTGAGTTAGTCTATGGTAGGACATTTCATTACCCTTACACTATCCTTGGCATATATTTTAACTAAGTTAGTCTATGCGTGCATCTGTATGCTGTGTGATTATTCAGGTCAGAGATGCCTCACGAATCGGAAACCTCTAGAATGGGAAACTAGACTGAATATGGTGTATATAACAGCAAGAGGAGTTGCTCATATCCATTCACCAAGCGGAGGCAAACTAGTCCAGGGGAACATAAAATCCTCAAATGTTTTCCTCAACGCGAGAGGATATGGGTGCATCTCTGGAGCAGGAATGGCCACACTGATGCATTCGCTAGCCCGGCATGCATTTGGTTATCGTGCACCAGAGATAACAGACACACGAAAGGCGACTCAACCGTCGGACGTTTATAGTTTCGGGGTTTTGATATTCGAGGTACTTACAGGAAAATCAGAGGTGGCTAACCTGGTGAGGTGGGTGAACTCGGTGGTTAGAGAGGAATGGACCGGAGAGGTGTTTGATGAAGAGCTTTTGAGGTGTACCCAAGTAGAGGAAGAGATGGTAGAGATGCTTCAGGTTGGTATGGTTTGCACGGCGAGATTGCCAGAAAAGAGACCAAACATGATTGATGTAGTGAGGAGGATGGTGGAAGAGATAAGACCGGAGAAGCTAGCCAGCGGATACAGGTCAGAAGTTTCCACAGGCTCAACTCCTATTGGAAGTCTATCAGGATCGCCGTATATACTGTGAAAAAGACTATTCATCTTTCCTTTATATATTTGACCATTCAGAAAAGGGTTTTAATATTTCAGTTCAGTCTATGAAAAGGCATAACAAAAAAGGGGTTTAGTGAATGATGTTATTGATCAGTCACTTTCTTGCCAGACCAGAAAAGGAACTCAATCCATAAATGAATTTTAGAAAATACACTTCCTTCATATAAAAAAAAAAAATACATAGTTCTTTCCAGGGAAGAACAGAATATAATAAACAACATACCACCCTTATTTCAGCTTTTAGTAGCCAACAGGAAAGAATCCATTCACATTCGCAACGGGCTTGCTCCTCTCCAAAGTGTATAAACAGCGAGGAAACTTAAGATGTAGTCACTTCCACTTAAATCTGGTCTTGATACCCCCTGAAAAGTAGTAGTAGTGATTGATGAGCCAAGAAAACAAGCACAAACTTAGATAGATTCAAGATGTGTTTGATTAGAATTTCATTCATTCAAACCTTCAGCTTCCTCAAATGAAACTTCCTTTACTAATGAGGCAGAAGCATTGTACTCAAATCTGTGATGAACAGAAGGGGAAACCATTATCAGTGTAAAACACAAACTGCACATATAACCGATAGCTGAGTTTTACCATATGGGACATAAACAACATGTCATTTTTTTCACAGACTATTATCGTGATTGCCATTTGACAAAAGTTTCTATCAAAACAAGAATCTGTCAAATATTTAAAAAATACACTTGTGTAATTTAGTTGTAATCATTTATATTTCGTAGTACTAATTTCAGTAGTTATCTCACAAAAGTGTTAATTCTTTATGTTGTTCCACATACATAGATATGGTTAATAAGTATAAGTTCAGTAACAGCCAAACCATGTAAGAAACAGAGCACGCTACGTTTCAGTGACTATAAAGACCCACATCAGTTCTGAGCAAGAGAAGTGATGTAGTTCCAATTTATAAGGAAATAAGATGAATATAAACAAGTCTCATGTCCATGGTATTAGCAATTCGCAATCAAAGAAGAGACAACAAAGGGCCAAAGTAAATTGCGGTCCAGTTACCTGTTGGAGAGAAGCAATTCAAGTTCATAGTCAGATGCACTTTTAGTCACATCAACCATGACCTGAACAAGTTCAGTCTTTCGAGTACTGGCCATGAATAGATCATATTCCGTGGGAATAATGATAGCGAAGAAGTTATCGCTCAGTTTGCTCAAACACATCTTTTCTACTGCTGCCAGGGCTATTCGCCGGGTCATAGCCTCAGTCTCGGGATCAATTAGATAGATAGCAAATTCAGTGAGGATAAGGATACGCCTTTTCATCTTGCCGAGCCAGTGAACTTCAAAACTTTATCAGCAAAAAGAATCGAGGTGTCACCTACAATTAACAGCAACTTTTGAGCATCAATACAAAGCTACATTGAAACATCATCTCAACCACAAAAATGACAGAAACTAGAGATGATATCCCAATGGGAAGCAAAAACAAAAACTAGCAATCCAAAAGATCACACAAAATGAAACTCTAAAACTTTAGATGAGATCCAAGGAAATGTTACACAAACATACCTCGATTGATCATTGATAAGACGAACCAGAAATTTCAAAAGTCAAAACTAATGATGCGAAATAGCACTAAAACTAGATCCGATGATGAAATTTTCACAAATCAACGAATTCAACAGCAAATCAAAACCAAAAACCTAACCTTGTTTCTCCAGAATCCGCATCAATCCAGGACGCGAGGACACGTGGAGATAGTCACCACGGTGCTCTCTAAAGCGAGACGCTTTCCTCCTGACTTTAGCTCCCGCGAAAGGCTCCTGATCCCCTCCGGCTACCTCCCCCGCACCATAATCTTCATCTCCGCCATCAAAATCAGCAGGCGGAGATTCATCTCCGTCGAACTTCGGCCGCGGCGGCGATGACTCGGAATCGGTTCGGTCTTCTCAGATTCTGCCTTTGAGAAAAATCTTGCAAGACTGAGGGGTTATTCCAGAGAGATTGGGTATTTACCAACCGCAATCCACGTTTTGAATTGGAGCGATTTTCCGATGAGTCATTCTTTTAGGTTTTCTGCTTCTTCATCGCTATGTTTGTTTGAATCAAAATTCGTACTTTAACGGATGATTTTCGGCTTTGTTTTTATCATCTTCATCGTTAATTTTTGGTAATTGTGAAAATTATTCTAAAAATTTTGAAATCAATTTCACTGTTGATTCTTGTCCGTCTTGAATTGTTTTCCAGATAAATCGCTCTGATTGGAATTTTTCATAGAGATTGGGTTTCTCTATATGAAACTGAAAGCGAAAGGAATTTTCCAGAGAGATTTGGTGTATTGTGAGGTTGATGAAACCTTAAGAAATTGCAGATTATTTTGTGCCTTCAGTGTGTGTGTGAGAGAGAGAGGGAAGTTAATTGATTTCTTCTTCACCAGAATGAAACGAGTCCACGAAGAGTTTGTTCGACAGAAAAAGAATGGAGACGAAGTTTGAAGAAGAGGAGGAGTTACGGGTCAGGTCGGATTGGTTTGGTTTCAGGTTTAGGTTGCAAACCGCTAAAACCGACATCAAACCGATAAAACCGACATTTGTGGGTAAATAAGTTTCGAACTTTGATTTCGTGGAGAAATAAGTTTCGAACTTTTAAATCATGGGGAAAGAGAACTAGGGTTAAACTTTATGTAGATTTGTTATTATATGAAAGTTCTCATGGGTAAATAGATCGTCGATCCAATTCTAAACTATGTAAAACATATAGGTAAAATATAAAATGAATTCTAAACTACGTAGAACCAATATTCTAAATTGGGCTAGGCGCTAACGGGCGGTTGGGTTGGGCCTAGCGCCTAATCTAAAAATTATGGTTTAAACGGGGATTAGTTTTTAACTTTTATTGACTTTTTAACATATTAATTCATAAATTTATAAATTTATGACTTTTTAATTAATTTTGAACATATTAATTTATAAATTTATGACTTTTTAATGATTTTTAATGACTTTTAATGATTTTAAATGACTTTTAATGATTTTTTTGGAATTTTAATAACTTTTAATGACTTTCTAACAATATAGTAAAACCAAATTAGAACTTTTTAATATTTTTGTTAAGCAATAATTTAAAAAAAAAAAAAAAAAACTAGGCGACCGCCTAGGCCAGCTAGGCGAATGGGGTGGGTCTAGCGACTAGTCGGGGAGTAATTGAAACTAGGCGGGGATTTTTAGAACATATATGTAAGATAGAAAATAAGATTGTTTTATTAATTAACATTGATTAGTTATACTAAAAGTGATTCACGAAAATGTAGTTAAAATATCATTTTTTATAATTTTTCTGAAAATTAATTCCTTTTAGCTAAATTTCCCAAATATATATATATACAAAGGTCCACATTTCTTTGTTTTGCTCAGGGCCTTAATATTTGATTGCTATGTATTTTATACATGGAAGATGTGCCACATCTCCGCGTCTTAAATTGACAGAGCAAAATGCGTTTGGCGGGCCGCGACTTCTTGCCTGCTTCCCGGTTGAGTTTTGGTTCTCGTCATTGTCACCTACATTTAAGAAGAATTGTGGAATTGAAACATCACAACATGTGCATTGCTTTCTCTAGCATGATAATCATCAGCAAAACACACAAGATTGAAGCAACAAAAGCAAGAATTCCACCAAAAAAAACTCCAAAAATCACTAATCACTTGCAACATAGATCTATATACCTACATGTATATATATCTTTGTCAATGTACTCTAATCCGAGTCGGTTTTTTATGAAATCCGAATTGTAAACAGAAAATCGTTTCATTAGGAGTCTTGGCATTACTGAGCAGTCGGTTTATGTCCAGTTTTGGTTTTTGGTTTAGGTTTGGTTTGGGAGAAACCCAAACTGTGGTTGGGTATTAGCTTGAAAACTTTTATGTAAATGTGATCATCTTTTTTGCTCCGTTTATAACTTTGTTTTGGTTTATTTTTCTTACGATTTTGCCGTTCTCTGAAGAAGAAAGTAAAACGGATATATATTTTGGTGCTAATTGATTTCGTTGGGTCAGATTCGATTTGGTTCCGGTTTATATTCCAAAAATCACACTGATTACGTATATTAAGCATTGTTTTGGCCAAAAAACCGGTTTCATTAAAGTTAGATAAGTGGAAAGCTTCAAAGAGAAACTATAGATAGGAGTAATACAACACCAAGTCTAATAAGGGAGGCTGCCACATAAGCACTAAGCATTTAAATCCATAAGTTTGCATCACCAATTACAAGAACATCGTGAGGGTTATAGCATATGCGAATCTCTCAAAACCACAAAGTTTGTAACATAACTGTTAGAGGGGGGATTAGCACCCCCTGGTTTAACTCGGTTCGAACCGAGATCGGTTCAATCAAGACCGGTTTACGATGGTTCGGATCAAAGACAAGTCGGCCCGAAAACGTTGGGCCGAGCTCGGAATCTCGCTAAAAGCCCATCTCGGTTACCGATCTAGGCCCATCACAAGCCCAGTCCGTTACAACAAATGAAACCGGAATATTTCCCTTTCCCCACCGATCTCGGAAAAGGAAATATTCTCTTCGGTCGACTCTTCGAGATATCAGGAACTTATCCTTATCTCGGAGAGAGAACCGGAAGATTTCCTTTTTCTAATCGAACTCGGAAAAGGAGAAATCTTCCTTTCAACCGCCTCAAAAACGCTATAAATAAAGGAGGAGCCTCATTCGTTCGAGACATCCACAACTTCCGCAGAGACAGAGAATACAAGAGAAAGCTCATTACCGATCTCAAGTCTTTCGTCTTTGCCTTCTTACTTAAACTCTGTTGTAATCGCCGACTCTTGATCAATAAACGAGATTCCGACTAAAGTACTGTTTTACCCCTTTTTGTGTGATTTACGGATCAACAATTGGCGCCGTCTGTGGGGAAGGATAGAACAGTACTTTCGGATATCGTTTGATTGAAGTTCGGCAATGGTTCTTCCAGTCGATACCACCGCAGCCCTCGTCAACGGCTCAGAAACCGACGATCAAAACCCACGGATCGACGAGCTCAATCCTATCGATACCGAACTACAGACAACCGGAGGAGGACCCCCTCCGACCACACCTGTTGGAGAAGACAATCAGGTCAATCCATCTCGGACTCTTCCACAGCCTCCGGCTGCTTCGATATTTACGGATCCGACCGTCTTCATAGAAGCTATGACAGCGCAGTTCGCCGAAATTAACAAAAAGAACGAAGAGCGGATCGCATCTCTCATAGCATCCCATTTTGAGCGCCGAAACCAGATCGGTATCCTCGATCCAAACCCGGTCACCCCCGCCAACGAAAACACGTTACGCCGAAATCTCTTGTCCGACTTAACCGACGCTCAACCCCCAGGCACGATCGACCCGCCGACAAGAAGATCCTCCGCAACCGGTTCGGAAATCAACATCACGGACCAAGCCGCCGTGAATTTGGAATTCGCCAAGGTCCATGCCCAACTACAAGATATGCGGACCAAAGTCCATCAGGCTACGAGTTCGGCGCCGGAGATCGACCGGGTAATTCAAGAGTCACAGAGGACGCCGTTTACCGACAAAGTCGTCAACACTCCAGTCCGACGATTGGAAAGAGTCAAGATCACATCATACGACGGATTTACCGATCCTAAACACTTCTTGACCTCGTTTGTCATCACAATGAACCGATTTCGTTTCGGCTCGGAAACCGAGAAGGACGCAGCCATGTGCCAACTATTCGTGGAGAACTTATCCGGAGCCGCGCTCGATTGGTTTTCAACGCTCGAGCCAAGTTCGGTAAACAGCTATAACGAGCTCACTACCAAATTCCTCAAACGCTTCACCATGTTTATTAAGCAGAAAACAAAGAACGCCGAACTCTGGGCCCTCGAGCAGAAGCAGGACGAGCCCCTACGCAACTTCATGGAACGTTTCAAAGCGGTTGTATCCCATCGCACGATCGACGACGAAGCCGCAATCGAGGCTCTTTACAAAGCCACCTGGTACGAATCGGACTTCCACAGGGAGATCAAACGCAATAATCCAAAGACATTGGAGGACATCCTGCACAGGGCGCATATCTTCATCATGGAGGAGGAGGAAAGATCCGAGAAAGATAGGCGATACGCAATCACGAAACTGCCCGCCACTAAGGACAAACTGTACGTTCCCCCGAAATAACCCGTCAATACGATCCAAACTCAGCAATCCTGGTCAAACACTTGGGTTCGGTCGGATGAGCCAAAAGAGCCCGACACCACTGAATCCGCACCGTACTGCAATTTCCATAACCGGTATGGAAACCATTCGACCGAAGAGTGCCGACATCTACAGGAGTTCCTGATGATGAAGTACAAAAAGGGGGAAGTTCCAGTCGAAGGAGCCTTCCAACCCTCGAACAGACCGCGCCGTAACAATAACGGTAGGAGACGTAACTCCAAACCGAACAAGCCTGCCGAGCAAAAGAAAGACAAAACCGACGACGAACAACCGAAACGAGATCGGGAGGACAACGTGGAAACTCAACAACCTCCGCAGGTTCGAAAACGTGTCAACATGATCATGGGTGCATTGGAAACATGCAACTACTCCGTCCGAGCTCTGAAGACATACAGTAAGGAAGCAGTGGCCGCAAAACAGTCACATCAGACTACACCCTGCGGAATGCCGATCACCTTCTCTGAGGCCGACACGGAAGGACTTCATATGCCGCATAACGACCCGTTAGTCGTCGAGACACTCATCGGTGATGTCGTAGTCGGGCGAATTTTGATCGACACTGGGAGCTCGGTTAACGTGATTTTCAAGGATACGCTGAAAAATATGGATTTTCCCGACAACCAAATCAGACCGAACATCGAACCACTCACCGGATTCTCAAGCGAGCAAACCATGACAGCAGGAACGGTCAAAATTCCTATGTATACCGGGGGAATATGTCGAATGGTCAAGTTCTTGGTGCTAAACAAACCCGCGATCTACAACGTGATACTCGGCACGCCGTGGATATTCTCGATGAAAGCAGTCGTGTCAACGTATCATCAATGCGTCAAGTTCCCGACACCTTCCGGAGTTTTCACCCTTAGAGGCGACCAGGTGATGTCCCGAACGTGTTTCATAAACGAATGCAAACTAAGGACCACTCCCCGCACCTGCGTGATCAATAAAAAGAAAATCCCAAACGATCCCGATCTGCCGCGATGCGAAACGATCGTCCAAGTCAATATCGATGATTTCAATCCGGAAAAATGCGTAGGAATCGGAGCCGAGCTCGACAAAGACATCAAAGAGGATTTAATCCGACTCCTCAAAAGAAACGTTTCGACCTTCGCCTGGTCAGTCACAGATATGCCCGGAATCAACCCAAAGATAATAAGCCATGAACTCAACATCGACCCCACCTTCAAACTGATCAAACAGAAACGACGCAAGCTCGGTCCCGAGAAAGCCCGAGCTGTAAACGATGAAGTCGAAAGATTACTTAGCGCAGGATCGATTACAGAAGCTCGGTATCCCGACTGGTTGGCAAACCCGGTCGTTGTGAAGAAGAAGAACGGAAAGTGGAGGATATGCGTCGACTTTACCGACCTAAACAAAGCCTGCCCAAAGGATAGTTTCCCACTCCCACATATCGACAGACTCGTCGAAGCCACCGCCGGGAACGAACTCCTCTCATTCATGGACGCCTTTTCAGGCTACAATCAGATACTCATGCACCCGGACGATCGCGAGAAGACCTCATTCATTACCGATCGCGGTATCTATTGCTACAAAGTGATGCCGTTCGGCCTAAAAAACGCCGGTGCTACCTACCAACGCCTCGTTAATCGGATGTTCGCTAGCCAGCTCGGCAAAACAATGGAGGTTTACATCGACGACATGCTCGTCAAATCACTGGTTGCAAAGGATCACGCCGGACATCTTAACACCTGTTTCGACATCCTAAACGAGTACGGCATGAAGCTTAACCCGACCAAATGCACATTCGGTGTAACCTCCGGAGAATTCCTCGGGTATATCGTGACTCAAAGGGGAATCGAAGCCAATCCTAAACAGATCTCAGCAATCCTTGACTTACCATCTCCAACAACGAGAAGGGAGGTGCAAAGACTCACAGGACGCATCACCGCACTCAACCGGTTTATCTCCCGGTCCACCGATAAGTGTCTCCCTTTCTACCAATTGCTGCGCGGAAACAAAAATCTTGAGTGGGATGATAAGTGCGAGGAAGCATTCAAGCAGCTCAAAGAATACTTATCAACACCACCAGTTTTGGCAAAACCCGAAGACGGCGAGACCCTCTATCTCTACATCGCGATCTCAACCTCGGCGATCAGCGGGGTCCTCGTTCGGGAAGACCGGGGCGAACAAAAACCGATCTTCTATATCAGCAAATCACTAGATGGAGCTGAAGGGCGATATCCGACTCTCGAAAAGCTGGCCCTCGCCGTTGTTGTTTCAGCTCGGAAATTGCGCCCTTATTTCCAATCACACTCAGTCACCGTGCTAACCGATCAACCACTCCGGACAATCCTACATAGCCCAAGCCAGTCCGGTCGGTTGGCTAAATGGGCTATCGAACTCAGCGAGTACGACATCGATTACAAAAGCCGGACAAGCATCAAATCACAAGTCCTCGCCGATTTCCTCATTGAACTATCTCCGGAATACGTCAACACTGATGTCATAACCGCTGAACAATGGATCCTTCACGTCGATGGGTCGTCGTCTCACCGAGGCTCTGGAATAGGCATTCGCCTCAAATCTCCAACGGGAGAAATCTTGGAGCAATCTTTCCGCCTGACGTTCAACGCGTCTAACAACGAGGCAGAATACGAAGCGCTAATTGCCGGACTACGTTTGGCCAAAGCCATCGGCGTTACACGCATTCACGCCTACTGCGACTCACAGCTCGTCGCAAGTCAGTTCAGCGGGGAGTATGACGCCAAGAGTGATCGAATGGACGCATACCTCAAGCTCGTCAAACAACTCGTTGCCGAATTCGATTCGTTCGAACTTACCAAGATTCCGCGGGGCGAAAATGCTCCAGCCGACGCACTCGCTGCTTTGGCTTCGAGCTCCGACCCTCACCTCAAACGAACGATCCCGGTGGAAAGTATATCAGAACCTAGTATCGGAAGCACAAAACAATGCATCGTCACGACTCGTAGACGGGATTACAAGGAAAATCCTGCGACTGAACCTGTCTTACGTCGACAGAGACGGACTCCAACCATCGAGCCCGATCAAGACACCGAGCCCGAACACTCTAGTACCGCCGAAGGCAACAACGACACGCTGCAAGTCGACGAATCGGCCCGAGCAGACGATGAAACGGAGGAACAGACGGACGGACTTCATGAGCCAATAGACCTCGAACAGTCCGACGAGCAGACTCCCGCCAATTGGACACTGGAGATAAAAATGTACATCATCGATGGCAAAATTCCGGCCGATAGATGGGCCGCTCGACGACTCAAAATGCGAGCCGCTCGCTACATACTTATCAAGGACGGACTGTTTCGTTGGAGTGCAGCAGGAATCCTCCTCAAATGCATCTCAGGCGATGAAATTCAGGAAGTCATGAAAAAAATACACGAAGGCGATGGCGGCAATCACTCCGGCGGCCGATCTCTAGCCCTGAAAATCAAGAGAGCAAGCTATTATTGGCCAAGTATGCAAGCAGACTGCGAGAGGTTCGTCGCGAAGTGCGACAAATGCCAAAGGCATGGCCCAATGATACATCTTCCTACCGAGCTGCTAACCACTTCGACAGCTCCGTATCCATTCATGCGATGGGGGATGGACATCATCGGTCCTTTCAGACGATCCACTACGCAGAAAAAGTTCATCCTCGTCATGACGGATTACTTTACCAAATGGGTAGAAGCCGAGGCATATCCCGTCATCCTCGCCTCTGACGTTCAGAAATTCGTCTGGAAATTCATTATCTGCCGACACGGAATTCCGTACGAGATTATCACCGATAACGGTCCCCAATTCATATCAACACTATTCAACGACTTCTGCGCTAAGTGGAAAATTCGACTAAGTTTTTCCACACCAAGATACCCGCCGAGCAACGGTCAGGCCGAAGCAACAAACAAAACAATCATAGCCGGCCTCAAGAAACGATTGGATACTCATAAAGGGACATGGTCAGATAAACTCGACGGAGTCTTATGGTCATACCGAACGACCCCAAGATCGTCAACGGGGCAATCCCCCTTCTACATGGCCTATGGCATGGAAGCCCTATGCCCCGCCGAACTCACCATCCCGACTATCCGTCGGACGATGCTCGTACAAAATCCTGATCTTAACGACGAAATCATGCTCGACAACCTCGACAATCTCGAGGAACAACGCGATCAAGCCTTACTTCGGATTCAGAATTATCAGAACTTGGCAGCACGCTACTACAACAAAAAGGTCCGCGGACGCCATTTCACCGATGGCGACCTTGTTCTGAGAAAGGTCTTCGAGGGCACCGAAGAGAAGAATGCCGGCAAGCTCGGCACGAACTGGGAAGGACCTTATCAGGTCACGCGGGTAGTCAAACCAGGCGTTCAACAGCTCATGAAGCTAGACGGAACCCCCATTCCCCGTTCATGGAATTCGATGAACCTCAAACGCTACTACATCTAGTCTAGATCTCGAGCCAAAAAAAAAAAAAAAAAAAAAAAAAAAAAAAAAAAAAAAACCGAGCTATTATACTTAGGCTCAATTTCACTATGTAATATGAACTACGAACGGCTTGATCCTTCTCTCGAAGGTACGTAGGCAGCCTTCACAGGCGCAGCTATAACATCAATAAAACTTTATTACGCAAAGGCATTGCAACCGAACTCCAAGTTCGTATTTTCTAAGCCAAACTTTTTGTTTGCCGAACTCCAACAGTTCGTATTTTCTAAATCAAACTTTTTGTTTGCCGAACTCCAACAGTTCGTATTTTCTAAGTCAAACTTTTAGTTTGCCGAAATCCAACAGTTCGTATTTTCTAAGTCAAACTTTTCGTTTACCGAACTCCAACAGTTCGTATCTTCTAAGTCAAACTTTTAGTTTGCCGAACTCCAACAGTTCGTATTTTCTAAGTCAAACTTTTCGTTTGCCGAACTCCAACAGTTCGTATTTTCTAAGTCAAACTTTTCGTTTGCCGAACTCCAACAGTTCGTATCTTCCAAATCAAACTTTTCGTTTGCCGAACTCCAACTGTTCGTATTTTCTAAGTCAAACTTTACGTTTGCCGAACTTCAACAGTTCGCATTTTCAACCACAAACGGTTCCCATATCGACGTCCTGGCCAGACGATCGAAATAAGTCGAGCTTAACTCGCACGCATCCTCATGGTGCAATGGATAACACACTTTCCACATTTAAAAGCCGAGATCAGTCTCGCATCAACTTCTCAGATTATCCAAGCCAAATAAGCCGAGTCCGTCTCGCACACTCGGACTCAATGTGAGAAAAACCTAGAGCATATTAAGATGAACTGTTCACGTACTCTTAAACTACACTCTAAGGTCAAGCCGAACGTCCTTCCTCGCAAATCAAAGCCGACTTCTCAACAGTCGCAAAAATTAGTAAGCCGATTTCTCAACAGTCGCAAAAACAAGTAAGCCGATTTCTCAACAATCGCAAGACAGTAAGCCGATCTACAATATGGATTGCCGACCTCGAACAGGTTCAGTCGAATTTATCCTCTTCACCCGGCTAAGACCGTACTGATTATGGCACCATTGTGTACGATAGATTCGAGAAGTTCGTATAATGTATGACTTCAAATATATCAAAGTTCGACACAAGAATAACTTAGGAAACAACTAAGTATAAACATTTGAAGAACACGAATTGATCAAAAACCGATATTCATTTAAAAAACCCCTCGGACAAAACAACAAAACGGATACTGGACTTTAAAAACCCTCCGGTCCAAGAGGGTTTGTTATAAGCCCATTCGGGCAAAAGAAAACTAAACAAATCACAAAAAAAAGGGGCTTAGACATTTTGCTTCCGCATCGCATCAGCGCGATCAGCCGACATGGAAGCCTGATTGGATCCGAACTCGTCAAGGCCCGGTGGAACCTCATTGCCCATCGACGTCGAAACCTATGGATGCACCGGATCACTAAAAGGCGTGACAACCAAGTCCGCCTCATCCAGCTCACAGAGGTCGATCGCGGCATATTCCTTCACCTTTTCGGCCTTAAGCTTCTCGAGCCGATCGATACGAGACGAAGGGACAACAATACCGTGCTTCTTCTTGAGGCCCTCACAGAAATCAAGTACTCCCTGAACCTGATTGATAACGAGGAACGGTTTCTTCGCCTGCTCAACCGCCGACAAATGGTCCTTTACCTTCTGAAGCCGGACTTGGCACTTTTCAGTGACCGCTTTTCTCCTGGAGATCTGCTGGGTACGACCAGCCCTCAATCGCGAAGTTTCCGCGAACAGCTTTATCGAGAGAGCGTCTCTTTCCAACCCCAGCTCGGCATTGGATCTCTTAAGTGCGGCAATCTCGCGAGTCAGTTGGTCCACCGCACGATCGCCCGCCTCCACTCGGTCCTCGGATATGTGCAGCTCCTTGCGAAGCTCCGCCGCTTGAACCCTCGCCTCGAAAGCTTTACGGTGCGATTCTCCGAGCTCGCGGTCGTAAGACCCGACGATCTCGTTCGTCTGAGCAACCATCTGCAGAAATAACGAACTTTAAAAATAAGCAATCGAAAGAAAAAGGATAACGAACTAAAAAAAAAAAAAAAAAAGAGAGAAAGGTTTACCTCGGCAGTAGTCTGGGCCAGTTTCTTATAGGCTTCAGATTGGCGAAGGCAATCGATCGGCGGAAGGAAGTCCGGGCCGAAACTCAAGCGCCGATACGATTCAACGTAATCCCAGGAATTGACCTTGGGATCTGACGTCCGACGCTTCTTCGACACTGGAGAACTGTCCGAGAGGACAATTGTATCTCCATCAGCTTGTTGGGGTTCGGTAATCCCCTCGTCGCCTTCGCCACCTTCGGCGTGCTCGTTACCGACTCCAGCGGTTGAACCAGCAGCCCGCCGAGACCCCCGTTTTGTCTTCCTTTTTTTCTTCTTCTCGGCCGGATGAGAAGTGTGCTCCCCAGCAGGAACGTCTCCTTGGCCAATCTCTTCGGCTGGAGCTTCCGGGTTTGCCCGTTCGGTCGCCGAAGGAGTCCGATCCCCAGCAGGAACCTCCTCTTGGCCAACCTGTTCGTCAACGGCCGTAGCCTCGAGATTCATTTGGTCATCAGGCACGGGAACATCCACGCCGTCCATCTCGGCTGAAAGATTAGGGATATCATCGAACTTCATTTTTCTCCGACGACGTGATGACTTTGCTGCAAAAGGGAAAAAGCGATATGAACACCGGAAAAATGAGTATCGGTATCGAACGATCTACAAAAATGACAGATTTATACCTCTGAGAACTCTCTTCGCCTTCAAATCAAGCTTTTCCTGGTAAGCTTCTGGCCACCGAGCTTTCCCTGCCGCACTTAATTTCTTCACGTGGATAAAGGTGAATCCCGACGTGGTGATAAGGAAGCCCGGTATGTGACGATCTGAAAAAGAAACGAAGAAATATAACTTAGGCAAAATAAAGCACTAAAAGGAGTCAGGAACGAATATCTACCAATAGGCGTCCTCCACTGAGTTCGGTAACTCCCGTTTGGATGCTCGACAGAAGACTCGTCAATCTTCACATAGAAGTACCGAGCATTCCAGTTGTTAACCTTGCTCGGTTTATTCCCGGTGACGAGGTCACACTCCGGCTTCGCATTAGCTGATAAGTACCAAGGTTTCGCCTTCGACAAATTAACCCGGAACAATCTTTCAAAAATCTTCGCCGAGATGGGTATGCCGCACTCCTCCCCAAGAGAGAGAAGACCCATAAGATTTATTACCGTGGCCGGCATCAACTGAGAGATCGCAATATGCCGCCTCTTGCAATACTTATAGAAGAGTTCTGGGATGGGAAACTTAAGACCGCAGCTCCTGAAATACTCCTCGTAAACACAAAGGTAACCGTCAGGAGCGTCCCACGGGCGGTCGGTCTCTTTCGGGATCTTGATAAGGATACCATCCGGAGCATTGCATCTTTCCAAAGTAACTTGGACAGTCTCGGCCTTGGAACGAGACGGCCCAATATTCGCGGGCTTTTCAACCACCCGTCCGGTAGCCGACCTGGAAACATCATCCTGACGAGCCGCTGGCGATACAGCGTGATCGTCCAGACAGGCAGCATCATCGCCCTCCGCGAGCCGAACTGCAAATTCCCGATCTGCCCGAATATGTTCATCTGGCTCAACGACTTCTTCAAGTTCATCCTCATCAATAAGTTGAGGAACCTCGATCGTAACCCTTGGATTACTCAACCCGGCAGCAGCAACCCTGGAACTACTCGCTTCACCACGACGCGAGTTATGTCTGAGTAGATCTTGCATATCCGAGCTCGAAACAGAATCATCCATAAAACGTCTAAGGTCTGGGAAGTCTTGATTCGGAGATCGGTCATTAACAGATATAGAGTCACCTTCAGAGGTCATTTCGATCGGAGGAAGGAATTAATGAAGAACAGCTTGAAAACTAACAAAGAACAGTTGAAGATCGCCCGGAAAGTTTGAAGATCTTCAAGCAGATCGGAGAAACCACGGCGGAGAAATGATCGGAGAACGGAAAGAAAAATAAATTCTAGAGAGAAGGGAGAGCGTTTAGAGAGAGAAAGTACCTTTTTCTTTTCGGAAGCAAAGCAGAAGTGAAAAACAGAAAGAGGGTCGAGCGGTATTTATAAGGAAAAACGCAATGATGACGATTCTTCGAATTCTGTAGCCAAAGAATACGAATCGACACGCGACTCTTCGAATTCTGCAGCCAAAGAATACGAATCGACACGCGACTCCTCGAATTCTGCGACTAAAGAAGATAAAGCGGCACACTCTTCCCGAGAAAAATCTGCCGAACTCGAAAGCTCCAAAATCTATTCGATCACGGGAATTCCGATCTTCACTTTCGAAAGAAGTTCGCCGAACTCAAAATTCGCCGAACCCAAAAATCCGCCGCACTCGAAATAGAATCTGATCAGATCGTACCGATCTCAGTTTTCAACCGAGCTAAAGAATACTCCCCAAAAATTCACCGAACTCACAAACTTCCTCGCCGAACTGAGGGGGGGACCAATTGTTAGAGGGGGGATTAGCACCCCCTGGTTTAACTCGGTTCGAACCGAGATCGGTTCAATCAAGACCGGTTTACGATGGTTCGGATCAAAGACAAGTCAGCCCGAAAACGTTGGGCCGAGCTCGGAATCTCGCTAAAAGCCCATCTCGGTTACCGATCTAGGCCCATCACAAGCCCAGTCCGTTACAACAAATGAAACCGGAATATTTCCCTTTCCCCACCGATCTCGGAAAAGGAAATATTCTCTTCGGTCGACTCTTCGAGATATCAGGAACTTATCCTTATCTCGGAGAGAGAACCGGAAGATTTCCTTTTTATAATCGAACTCGGAAAAGGAGAAATCTTCCTTTCAACCGCCTCAAAAACGCTATAAATAAAGGAGGAGCCTCATTCGTTTGAGACATCCACAACTTCCGCAGAGACAGAGAATACAAGAGAAAGCTCATTACCGATCTCAAGTCTTTCGTCTTTGCCTTCTTACTTAAACTCTGTTGTAATCGCCGACTCTTGATCAATAAACGAGATTCCGACTAAAGTACTGTTTTACCCCTTTTTGTGTGATTTACGGATCAACAATAACGAGTACGCATACAGTCTCAGGTGTTCTCATCATCTTCTACCTTTTCATCAACCTCAAAAGTCTGAGTCTCCGAGCATTAAAAAAAAAGGGCATCTGACTTAAGTTTAAGAACCATATCATCTATATATAGCAAACTTTTGAAATACAATGAATTCACCTTCAACGAAATAGGACGAGATACTTAAGTATTTTCTCTAAGGTTCCATCATCAACCTTCATGTCTTTAGCAATTCTCATATGCTCTTCCTTCGTTAAAGTAAAAAAAGACTCCAAAAATCTCCATCAATGAAATTCTTAGCATGAGCATCTTTTAATCCAATGCATTCATGCGTAAACTGGACATAATCATTAGTGTTCTTTCTCGCATGCCTCATCTTTACCTCGAGATCCTCCAAATACAAGTAGACTTCAGATGGGAGTGAAACTATAACTCCAATTGCCCCACTTGCTGTAGAATATATAACTGATGGTACTTGAGCATAATCTTCATCTGATAGTCTTGAGAAAGTTCCAACCTTTATTTGTGTTATAAACTCCTCAGAATACCACTGGCCAATCACCTTGTTGTTGCATCCGCTATGTGACCTTAAATAATAGCGAGCATCGCTAGAAAACAGAATCTCATTTTCCATCATTTGAATGGATGTGTGATGTTTTCGATTATCTGTCGCAATGATAATATATTGCATATCATACTTAATCTGAAACAAATAAGCAAGCAAACAAAATATTAAGTCATGCAAGAAAATCAACTAAATAAACTCTTAACATAAAGGGTTGGTAGCTTACCTTTTGTGACAATGAGTACATGCAAGAAAATCTCTCTTCCACACCTCCTTGTTCAACACAGTTGGGATTTTCATGCAGCTCACAAATATTGTCATCATTTTGCCTCCATTCAAAAAAATGAGGTGTAATATGAGAAACATTGACCAAAAGTCCCCCGTGCAAATCGTTGAGGTAGTGCACATCTCCATTGACTTGATAGTCGGTAATACGAAACAATTTCCCACCTAGAGCACGTAAAACTAAAATCTTCACCTAAAGAAAAAATGAGAAGAATTAATAAACTTAATTCAACAAAGAATTATATCAGTCATAACATTTGTTGAGGTTTCTCTGTAAGATCCTACAAGTTTATTTCGGCAGGATTATCCTTGAATGATGTCCCAACACAATAATAAATGTGGTTATCACTAGCAAACTGGCAACTAACTATGGATAGTTCAATTTCATGGTTCTCCAACTCAAATGCAAATGATGTGTTGAGATTCTCGTCTAGTAGAAGTATGTTCATATGTTGCTTTCCTTCCGCAATGATGGCATATGATCGGGTTTCTTCTTGGCGACATATACGTCGACCATAAGATACGATCAGAATTTTGCCATATTCCGCGATATCTCCCAATATGAAAATGTCGTACAAGTCCATCTTTTGTAATAACTACTACATTGTTCAATTTAAACAGAATCAAAATCAGATTCACCAAGAATAGCCACTATCAAATTACATTAACATAGCATATGCCAAAATCAGATTATGGTGAACATGTTTTCATGGGCACTGGACAATCCTCAGCCGGCGAACATTATGCTAATCTCAGGGGATAGAGACTTCTCAGATGCTCTAGACCATCTAAGAATGAGGCACTACAACATCATATTGGCATCGCAGCTCCAAGGATCATTAATACCGCTTTTTCTAGTTGCAAGGACATCGTGGCATTGGACAAGCCTAGCAGCCGGAGAGAGAGCTCTTACCAGGACCGAAGTCTCCGACTGTATTGCCAATGTGAGGCACCGAAATTCTGGTTCAGGTATCCAAATTGTTTCCTGAAATTACATCTTTGAACTATGAATATCAATTTTGAGAACTAAGACATGGGATATCAACTTCTTTTTCAGGGACGAGTAGTGCCTCATCTGGTCATGGTCAACGAGACGTTATCTTAAATGCTCTGAGAATCTTGAAAACTGAAAAACTTATTCCTACCAAGTGATATGCTCAAATTAATACCCTAACAGTACTAAAGCAGTAGTTGTAATATAGCTAGGGGTCGAACCACAAAGACTCACAGAGATGCACAATAGATTGTATATTATCGAATTAAGCTAAGCCAAACAGATGTAATTGAAAGCAGTGCAGAAATTAAAAGAGTTGTAATTCAATTGGGAAATATAGGCTCAGGGTTTTTCTCAGGAAATCAATGAATGCAGATAAACTAACTAGCAGGATTCAGATTTAGCGCAGTTCTTGAACTCAAATCACTAAGGTATAATTAACCAACTGTCGTTGCGAGAATTATCTAAATCTAAATCCTAGGAATTCCAAATCTCTTTGCGAATCCTAAAGTCTAAATCAGCTTTAATACCAGGTTTGATATGTTCACAAATCAATTAAACCAAATCTCTTTGCGAAAAACCAATTTGCTCACCTAGGTTCTATCAGGTAATTAATCGCACTGTCGTGCCTAATCAATTATCCTAAGATCTAAGTTCCAGATTCGTCAACCTGGAATTAGCTTTGAACACAACCTAAGCGAAGAACTAATTCAGATGGTGAATCCTATAAATTAATCAACCTAGCATTCAGAGAAAACCCTTATGCGAAAACCCTAAACCTAAAGTGGATCTACTCAGACATGGAGAATGAAACAATCAACATAACTGAATAAATCATCAATAAAATAGAAAGAATAACAAGAGGTTTTGAGATCTGATCTCGGACGAAGGGAGATTCAGACTTGTCTCTCAAACCAAAGTAAAATCAAAGTATAAAAAGCATAGAAAATAAAGCTTAGCCATAAAAGTGGCTGTAAAATCCCTATAAATAACCTAAAACACGAATTGGGGCTTCTTGTAATTATTAAAGACTTCTGGGCACTTTTGCAATTCTTCAAGTCTTGGAAAACTCGAATGTCGTGTCAGCCTCGATGAGTATCGATCGATACCAAGGGGGTATCGATCGATGCTTGTCATGAAATCAGGTACTCAGCAACACGAACTCAGCTTCTGCTCCAAACTGCTCCAGAAAGCTCCAATAATTCTAATAATGCTCCAAACGTGCTATAACCTGTAAAAGACTCTAAAAACTACAAAACACTAGAAAGACTCTATAAAAATGACTTATATCATGGCCTAAACAGGGTAAAAACCATGATATATCAACTCCCCCAGACTTAGCCGTTGCTTGCCCTCAAGCAAATAGAAGACTAAACAGAGAAAGAGGTTTGAAAACGCGGAGACTCACCTGTTCATGAACTATCGAAATGACCCTCTTTCCAAGTACCCAAATGTCACCTAATCAGCTTTTGATCTCACCACCATGTACTTCTCCGTAGACATTCACAGCTTTCCCAGACTCCACACATTATCCCACAGCTTTGTTCAAATAAAGCCCTCATCGCCAGTTTCATCGCTGCAGCCAATGTTTCAAGAACCTTCTAGATTCTTTACCAGACAATATCGACAAGGAACCACCCTTTTTCACACTTTTTTGTATCACTTTCTCTCCCCCAGACTTATTTCTTATTATGTTCTCTTTTTTTATTTTCAGATTTGCATATACACATCAAGGTATGAGACGCGAGTATTGATGGTGTTGGCCACCGAATCCCCGGTTCTTCCCTCTCTATGTATCAAAGGATGTAGGCGAATAATGGCATCATAGGAAAATCCTAGCCTCCCTTCCAATCCTTTGTGTGACCATTCCCTCTTAAGTAAAATAATGGGATCGCTGGAAATTTTCCTAGCCCTCTACTCAGAAGAAAATCATTTCATCTTTTATGCTCTTATTTATCAACTTATAACAGGGGAGAGAGATACCATAACTCTAAACACATGGGTTCCTTTATCAGATATGAATGATGAATCAAGCTCTAAAAACACTAACCACATTGATGAAGTGCAAAAATTTGGCTCAGGCTTCAGGAGAACTCTGCTGGAGACATGGATGTTTTCTAGTCAACTGGTCAGTCTTTGGATTTTTCATTAGTCGATCTAGAGCTGATCCTGCAACACTGTGCACTCAAAAAACAAAATCAAAACAACAATTCAAGCACAGGATCATCATCTCCAACAAGTTTTGACTCAATAAAACGACAAATTTTTTTTATTTTATGACTTTAAGAAAAACAAACACAATGTCAGCAGACACCTCCCCCAGACTTGAACAACACTGTCCCCAGTGTTATCTAGCCTAGAGTCAGTGAAAGATAACAAAAGAACAGACTAAAATTGGGAAAAACAAGAAGTTACCTTGCTGGAACATTGAGTATCGATCGACACACAGCCTGGTATCGATCGATACCAGGCTTAAATCGACATGAACCTTTTTCAATCGCGTAGGGTATCGATCGATACTGAAGGGTATCGATCGACACTCAGGCGATTTCGAGTTTGCTCCTTGTTTATCCTGACACAAACACAAAACGAACGAAAAATAAAAAGAAAAACGACTCAAAAATAGACTCACCAGTGGGTTGCCTCCCACCAAGCGCTCGTTTAACGTCAATAGCTTGACTGTAACGCCCTTCAGGCTGGATAAGAGTGAGAGCTTGCACCAAAACAGGCTCCACAACTTGACATCGCTAACGTCAGAGTTCTGCTCATCATGCTGTCCACAAACTCCTTTCCTTTCTCTTTCAGCTCAGAAGTAAGAAGAACTCTAGCCTTAGAGAATGGATTTGAAGCTCCTTTGCACTTGACCTTATACTCAATCGAATTCCCATCACTCTTCTGAGGGATTAAAGTGACATGGGGATTCTCGACGTTTTTGCTCTTGGCCTTCTTCTTCTTTGTTGCCTTAGCCTTCTTGACAACTTCCTTAGGAATGCTGGGCGGTTCAGCTGAAATGTCTGCGACAGTAGGCTCATTAGGAGGCTCTTCCAAAAGATCAACTGCCAGCGACTTTTCTGTAACAACCTCGATGCTAGAGACACGTGTGGGAGCAGTCCTAGGGGGAATGACATCATAATAGACCCCTCCGTCAACGTAAGAGAAAGAGATTCTCTTATTAGGCGTGCCTATGATTGCGCCAGCAGTAGCCATAAATGGTCGTCCCAGGAGTATAGGCATACTAGATATCGCACTCATCTCCACAACCTGAAAATTAGTCGGTACCAGACAATCTCCTACTTTGACCAGCAAAGCAGAGATTGTACCGTATGGAAGTGAGGTGGAGTCGTTCGCGAATGTGATAGATACCTTTGAAGATCGAATATCAGCGCCCAGCCGTTCTGCAATTTCCCTTGAGATGACATTAACACTAGCCCCTGAGTCAATGAGAGACTCTTTAAACTCGACTCTAGAGATAGAGCATGGTACCGCGAATCTCCATGGGTCTTCCCTCTGTTGTAACTGTCTCAGTGGAGGTGTACCTCTAGCCTTAATGAAGAGTGCCTTAATCTCTTCCTCAGTTTCTCTGCAATCTTTGAAGTGACTTAGAAGAGGACGGCACTCTAGCGCTTCTTCAAAGGTTGATTCAGGGGAAATCCTTCGTACCATCTTCTCAAAGCCACACAGCTGCTTTGGAGAAATGTGATCTCTGAGGTGTCGAGGAATAGGATTTAGCTTCTTAGGCTTGCGAACTATTTCTTCGATCAACTCAGGTGTTTTCACAGTTTCTGGCTCGATCTGCGAGGGGTATCGATCGACACCAGGTAGGGTATCGATCGATACTAGTGCAGTTGAATCGTCCCTGGCAGATACATCATCATCAGAAAGAAGCTCTACATTCTGCTTATCCAGCAAATACTTGCATCTAGCGTCCTCCCATTCCTTCCTTGTCAGCTTAGGAAGTATAGGATAAGGCATCTTGGGTTTATACACCCGCTCCCTGACAATCTCAGGCTTCTTCTCAACCTGCTCCTCAGTATCGATCGACACAGAAGTAGCATCGATCGATACTTGTGATTTTGGATCCTCACGTGCAAGTTTCTGGGCTGGCATCGATCGATACAAGCTGGTATCGATCGATGCTTGTGCGATTTCAGGATCCTCATCGAAATTTTCTGCACTTGAGCTGACTGCATTGACGTGTGCACTGTGTAAATGAACCGACTTTCCCTTAGCATTTGCTGCATTCTGAGCTACATGCGTTTCCAGCATCCTTTGATTGGTATTGAGAGCCTCGATTTTCCCATTGAGATGGTCAATCTTCCCATTCAGATCAGTATACAGATGGTCAATTTTCCCATTGAAATCCACTTGCAGTTTTTGCTGTCCTTGAAGAATCTGCTCAAGCATGGATTCCATCTTATTATCCGTAGACTTTGGAGGGATGGGCTGGTACGAAGAGTTCCCGTAATTGCGAGTGTTGTTGTTGAAGTTTCGGTTTTTGTTGTACCCAAATTGCTGACCCTGAAATCCAAAACCACCAACGTAGTTAACATCTTCTACTTCATTCTCAGCAGCAAAGTGGACCGCTTTCTGATTCTTCCCGATCAGGAAATCCAGCTTGGCTTGAACTTCAGCAATCTGCGATGCATCAATTCCTCCAGCCTGCTTCTTCCTCTCGAAATCAGGATTCTTGGTGCTATTGCTAGACGCCAAGTTCTCAATTAGCACAACTGCATCATCTGGATATCTGGTGTTGAAATTTCCATTACTCGCAGTATCCAGAGCCATCAGGTACCTCCAATCGATCCCTCTGTAGAATGTGCCCAGCAGCTGAACTTGATTGAACCCATGGTGCGGACAATCTCTCTGATAAGATTTTAAGCAAATCCAAGCAGCCTTGAGTGCTTCTGTTGGACCCTGAGAAAATTGAGAAATTTTGTTCCTGAGCTCTTCAGATCTCGCATCATCATAGAAATTGCACAGGAATGCATTCTTCGTCTCTTCCCATGTAGTTAGTGAACCAGGAGTCAACTGCTTCAGCCAATAAGCAGCATCTCCACCAAGAGAGTATGGGAAGAGTTTGCAGAAAAGGTACTCATTGGGTACTCCATTGTACTTCATACCAGTGACCAAATATTCAAACCTCTCGATATGATCCGTGGGATGCTCATGAGGTAGGCCATGGAAAGGGCTCTGACTTACAAGAGCGTAGTACGCAGGCTTCAGCTCGAGGTCGTTCCTCTGAAAAGTTGGGATGCGAATCGCAGATCGATTGGCATAGAACTGATCAGGTCTGTTGTGCTCGCCAAGTGTCCTAACTCGATCACCTGCAGCATTCCCAACGTTGGCGCGCCCAGCTGGCGCGACAATCTCAATAACAGGAGCAGGGACAACGACGTTTCCAGCTTCATCAAGTCGCTGCCCTCTCTTATTACACACTTGACCCTCTTGGTCTCTCAAGACTCCAGCTTCATCAGCTCTTAAAACCACTGGGTTGTTCATCCCTGATGTTTGCTTGGTCTTTCTATTTGTGCGTTCCACAAGTGCTAGCTGTTCCAATGACAGTCCAACTAGCTGAGTGCTCTTGTTGCTTCTGGTTTCACGAACATGCATACACCTGAAAACAAAACACTAGACAAGGCACGTAAGTAACCAAAAAATACGTTGAGTATCGATCGATACCAAGTGGTGTCGATCGATATCAACAAAAAAAGACGACGAGTATCGACCGATACTAGGGAGTATCGATCGATATCGACGAACTTAGTCGAAATTCTCAAACTAAAATCTAATGGCAAATTGAGTCCCCGGCAGCGGCGCCAAATTTGATATGCTCAAATTAATACCCTAACAGTACTAAAGCAGTAGTTGTAATATAGCTAGGGGTCGAACCACAAAGACTCACAGAGATGCACAATAGATTGTATAGTATCGAATTAAGCTAAGTCAAACAGATGTAATTGAAAGCAGTGCAGAAATTAAAAGAGTTGTAATTCAATTGGGAAATATAGGCTGTTTTTCTCAGGAAATCAATGAATGCAGATAAACTAACTAGCAGGATTCAGATTTAGCGCAGTTCTTGAACTCAAATCACTAAGGTATAATTAACCAACTGTCGTTGCGAGAATTATCTAAATCTAAATCCTAGGAATTCCAAATCTCTTTGCGAATCCTAAAGTCTAAATCAGCTTTAATACCAGGTTTGATATGTTCACAAATCAATTAAACCAAATCTCTTTGAGAATAACCAATTTGCTCACCTAGGTTCTATCAGGTAATTAATCGCACTGTCGTGCCTAATCAATTATCCTAAGATCTAAGTTCTAGATTCGTCAACCTAGAATTAGCTTTGAACACAACCTAAGAGAAGAACTAATTCAGATGGTGAATCCTATAAATTAATCAACCTAGCATTCAGAGAAAACCCTTATGAGAAAACCCTAAACCTAAAGTGGATCTACCCAGACATGGAGAATGAAACAATCAACATAACTGAATAAATCATCAATAAAATAGAAAGAATAATAAGAGGTTTTGAGATCTGATCTCGGACGAAGGGAGATTCAGACTTGTCTCTCAAACCAAAGTAAAATCAAAGTATAAAAAACATAGAAAATAAAGCTTAGCCATAAAAGTGGCTGTAAAATCCCTATAAATAACCTAAAACACGAATTTGGGCTTCTTGTAATTATTAAAGACTTCTAGGCACTTTTGCAATTCTTCAAGTCTTGGAAAACTCGCATGTCGTGTCAGCCTCGATGAGTATCGATCGATACCAGTGGGTATCGATCGATGCTTGTCGTGAAATCAGGTACTCAGCAACACGAACTCAGCTTCTGCTCCAAACTGCTCCAGAAAACTCCAATAATTCCAATAATGCTCCAAACGTGCTATAACCTGTAAAAAACTCTAAAAGACTACAAAACACTAGAAAGACTCTATAAAAAAGACTTATATCATGGCCTAAACAGGGTAAAAACCATGATATATCACCAAGCTTAATATCTCGGATTGCATTCAGTATGTATCAAAACCATCTTGGTACTGACATAGAGAAGGCTTTAGACAGTGCAGCCAAGCATCAGAGAACTCTGGTGAAAAAAACATGTGGACCAGAGATATACATTGGCAAAGATGCATCTCTATGGAAGTGTATAAACCATTTTTAAGGTATTTCCTGAGAAGCACCCAAAAGAGATTTGGGATAGCATACAACAGTTTCTAAACTCATCTTCTGGGCGGGTGGTGATTATGAAAACTCGGAGAAAGTTAGAAAGTTTGGTTTCTTAAAGAATTTATTGTTCCTTATCTATGAATTGTTATAAAATTTGGATATAATGTATAGGTATGAAGCATCACAAGTTCTGCAAAAGGAATGCCTAAAAGAGCTTACTTTGGGTCGCATACTTCAGATCTTGAATATAACAGTAATCTCAAAGAAATGGATCACTCATCATCAAGGAAGATGGCAACCAATTACGATTAGCCTTGCTGCAGAGACTACAAAGGAGACAGGTTCGTATGTCAGTTCCTTTTCTGATTCATCAGGTTCACAAAAACCTTAGTTTTGCAATCAAGAAGAAGATTGCTCACTTTCATCATCTGGAGGATAAACAAGTTTGTGGGAGAAGAAACGTTGATTTTGGAATCTATGCATCACCAAAAACCTGTTTCTTTTTCTTGTTGGGTCATTAATCTACATTATTACCACTTTTAACACGAAGCAGAGTCTTTCTTTGTTGCTTTATATATTAAGTGACGCATACATTATTTACCACTTTTAACGGACTCCTCTGATATATACTCACAGTGAAAAGAACATGTGTCAGCAACATTTGGCAGGTTCAAGGTTTTGTACTGCATTTTCTTGTTTTCGTAGAAAATTACAGTTGGCACGTCATTTGTTGAGAGAAACACAAAAACCTCACCATTTGATGAAAATTTGCGTAGTGTTTTCGATGAAGGCCCCAATGGCACAAAGTTTTTGTCTTGTAATTGGGAGTTCTCCTTGTTCAACTGGAAGATGCAAAGAGTTCCATCACCTAAAGAGCATAACATGTACCATTCTTGGAGCACAAAGAACGTTTTCTATAAAGATAATATATTTTTTTGTCATCTATAAAGATAATATCTATTGGAAAGAAAACACCACAAAGAAAGATGCTATAAAGATAATATCAATTGGAAAGAAAACATTGATTTAAAAAAAAAAATATTGATTTAAAAGATCCAATAAGGTTCATACCACTCCAAATGCACATAGAAGAATACACCGGGGCAGACAACTTAACTGCTCCTCAGTGAGAACAGTCAAGTCTGGAAGCGAAAAAATCCGAACTTTGTTATCTTTCCATGTCGCAACTGCAGCGAGTTGACTGGAATAAAGATTATCACCAAGAGGGCTTTTATCAAGGCATGCAACATCATAGTCCATCTGCAACCGGTTGCGCTCGAACAATTATGTATCTCCGATTTGAAGGTAAACCAAATGCGTACCAGTTGCTAGAAGAATCTAACATACATCCAACACAATGACACAAGTTCTAAGTACATTGGGGTTTTTTCAATAAACTTTGTTCAAAATGAAAAACAGGTGTACCTGATTAGGAGTAGTATATGCACAAGTTATTTTAGATCCAGGAATTAAGTTTAGCTTCAATAATCCAGTCTTAGGACTAATTAGTCTCACAGACTCTTCAGTAACCTGATTTTAAAGAGGTAAGAGTTCGTAAATGTGAAAAGAAAATAACATCATGTATAGTGAAGTGGAACAAAAACTTATATCTACTCTATGAAATATAAAAAAATAGAAGACAAATAAACACTCAAATTGGTAGTATAGTAGTAAAACAAACATACTTGTACAAATTGGTTGTAGCTAGAGACATGGCAACATAGAGTGATTGGACCAGATATGAAGTCGTTCATCGTGTGGTCTCTAAAACCATTCTCACCAAGGATATACGCAGAGATAAATTATCAGACGTCTGAATTATGAGGTATGTGTGATTAGCAGCGAGAGTGGAAGATTTCAATGACCATACATTTATATTGTTTGGGGCTTTGAGAGAATCCTGCAAAACAACAAAAGAAAGTTATGAATTACTTAAGTCATATGATCAATTAGTTAATGAATTATCAATCGATAGAAGCTAAGCAATATGATGTAAATTAAACCTTAGGATTGATTCTTGTGTCAGGACAAAAAACCTCGAGAACACTTTTTCATAAGGATCTTCCGTTGACCACCATGCTTATTGATTAGACAAAAATCACTTATAGGACCTGAATTGGCATAGGTTTTCAACACTTGAAGGGCTACTAGATGATGTATCTTTATAAGCTGCATTTTAAAGGTGGTAAGAAATATATCAAGGATTAGTAAGATATTTAAATTGAGTAAGATAACTTATGTTCTAATTGTAAACTTTGTTGAAAAACCTAAAAGAACAAGTGAAACATGATACATCTGACTTAAAAAAGAGTAGCTACAAAGATATTATTTATATTGATACTAGATTAATTTCATTAGAAACAAAGAATGTACTAAATAATTTGTTTCTTTGGAGCACACCTGTGAATCGGTAGAATATGAGCCGACAAAAATAATTGTGTCGCAAAGATATGATATTGATGAAAGTATTGATGTTCTGCCTAACAACTTATACGTAAGCCGTCAATTTATAAATTAGAGCATGTTATACACAACTACAATTTATAAAAGTAAACTCACAAATCCCATGCGCTTTGTTTTGAATCCTTGTGAGTTAACGTTTTTTCCCGATGATAAGAAATCCATATGGATCTTGATGTACATGTATCAAAAGTGTAGGTTCCACGATGACATCAGGTCGTTGCCATCCTTTCGAATTAATCTCTTCACCCGAAATCGCATACACTCTAACACGGAAACCACCTCCATTTTGTTACAACATTAAACACACATAAGCTTAGAACACACATAAGTTTAAGAAAGAGAAGAACACACATAAGTTTTACTAATTGAAAACATTGGAACTATCTTATCATAAAAATTCTAGGAAAAAAAAGATTGTACTGAAATCATTTATGAATTGGTATCGCATTGTATTTCTGCAAGTATTAAGAATAGCATTTTATGGCCGGTTGTAACTTGAATACCTACTAACAACAATTAACAATATTAAAAGATATACATTGTAATCAGTTTCAAAGACTGAGCATCCCATCCAAGCACACAAAATTTGTATAATTTTGTGGCAATAAAAAAAGAAAATCCTCAGTTGCAAGCTGCAAAAAATGAAAAATCTTTAATCATAGTTGTTAGCGTAGAAAACGAAAACGATAATACAACCAAATAGCATACTCATAGGCAGACGGGATAAATCCATGAAAACAACTGTCTCAACTACAGGAAAATCCAATGAGATAGAAAGCCTAGAGATGTGCGGAATTACCTGTCTGTAATTCATTTTTGTTTATGAGATAGATCTCTACAAGAGAGCCTCTGCTGAAAGAAGAAATGAAGAAATTATTGGTACATAACATCATGTAAGAGTTGCGGAATTATTGGTACATAACATCTCGTAAGCTTTTGGGCTTCCCTAACATACCATATACTCCCTCCGTTTCATATTAGTTATCGTTTTAGACTTTAAATTTTGTTTCATATTAGTTGTAGCTTTAAAATTTTAATACAAATATTTGATAATATTTCCATTTTTATCCATATTCATTTACCTTATTAAGTAGTGTGATCAAGTATATATTAATGAGAAATAAAACAGAAAATTGAATTGTTTTTTTAATCTATGTAAAACAACATAGAACGACAACTAATATGAAACGGATGAAGTAATAAAATTTAAGTGGTTGGGACCGGTGAAACAACCCACACACGAGTGAGTCACCGTGGTGGGTTTGAGGACAGTCGCTACATAGTTCCCAGTAGCTTTATATAGCTGTTGCAATAATTATTTTAGGGGACATCACTGTGGGTAATTAAAAAGAAAATAAATAATCTATTATATAATATGAGAGTTCTCTCTCCATCTATAGTGTCCACATCAGCAACAAAAAAAAAAAAATCAAAACTAAAGAAAACTAAAACTAAAGTTAATGACTCAATTTATTCACACTTTGTAATAATAATTATTTTTCATTAAAAAAAGAAAGAAGAACACTTACACTAAAGTTGATGACTCAATTAATTAACACACTTTTTATAATAATCATTTTACATCAAAAACAATTATTAAAAAACGAGAAAAATACAACACAATAAAAAAAATTGAATAGAGATAGGATGAATATAAAATTATATATTAACATATAGTTAATGGAGCAGTTATTATTTTTTAAGAAATATGGAAAACAATTATCACATTAAAATATATTTAATGGATCAAAAAGCATTTTTCTAATAGTTACAAATTATTTAGGATAATAAAAAATTACAAGTTAATTGTAATAGTAAATACAAAATTTAAACTGTTTTTACTCAAAATCAGAATAATTATTTTTCACGAAAAATTTAAACTTTTTAATGAGTTTTTAAGTTACATTTTTTGCAACAAGTTACACATTTTAAGAAAATAAAAATCAAAAATTATGTGTAGCTAAAATCATAATATAATATAGATGAAAAAATATATCATGAGAAAATTTTGTTTTTAAAAAAAAAAAATAATAATAAGGTTTGAGTGCAAGGTGTGCCAATAATATATGATGTCTGGTAGATAGAAACGGGTTCAAAGATAAGAATCGATATTTAATAAGCAAATTTGACGTGCATCACAATAGGTGGGAACATCCCCGCCACGACAAATGTGAATCACCAGTAAGATTTTTTGACGCTAAAATTAGCAAAAAGTTGATGCAACTGATAAGAGAAAGCATAGTGTATGAAGAATAAGAAGGAGAAAATAGTTCTACAATGAGTTGAAAATCAAATCACTTTCCAGTCTTTTATATGTGAGTGAAGAGAAAGTGAAAAGAAATAATTGTCGGAAAGGGAACGAGTGCAAGATAATAAAAGAATTGGTAGTAAAAATTAGTGTGAAGTTCAAAAATATCAAATATGTATGCACAAAACTAAAATAAAAAAATATTTTTAATCTTTTTTAGCAAGTGAAATTAATGAGTTTTTTTATATAAAAATATTAAATTGTTTGACCATGTAACATAACTGGTGATATTAGATAGGAACGTTTATGACTTGGTCGACAATTTATATATATATATGGCACAATTCACTTGCTTCGGTGGGTAAAACATGTTTACCAAATATATTGTAACGTCATGAGTGTTATGTTTATACATTTGCATTTACTGATATTTAAACTTGGCATATTTACATTAATTTCGGGGTGGTGGTAAGTTCCTATTGGTATTTAATCATATGTATGATTAGGTTAATAATGAACATTAAAGCTTCTAAGAAGATATCTTCACGGGACCTGAATCTGGAAGAAATTTTCTCTAGGATAAAAGGTCATAAGATGGTCGTCGATGCCGTTTCTTCCTCTTAGGAAGTTTTCACCTGAAGGATTTATTGGTTTTTCAAGGAAAAAGTTATATTTGGCAATATCTATGTTTTATATCATTTGGTAAAATAAGTTTGTTGGTAAAATAAGTTTGTTGTTTCTATAAATGATTTTAAAAACATCAAATGATTATATTTATATTCAACGATTCGTATTGATAGCTGTTTAAAAATGTTATCTCGCGCAACGTACGGACATAGAATTACTCTATTATATAATGGGAGAATTTTATTTCAATTTTAGCTATCCATGTCATCACTACAATCTTCTATATAGTAAAGGTAATAAAATGCACAATATTATTAAGTCAGATTAACAAAATATATAGTCTATTTCCACGATTTAGCTAAAGTGTAACGAACACTTTTTATAACATAAAGTCAGCAAGCTAATTATATATGTCACCAACAATTGCTAAAGTATATATATTTGGATAAAAGATGCATACATAGACATGCTCCATGCATACATTTCTGGGATTGGGATTGGTTGGATTTTTAGAAGGTAGAGAGTGTATGTTTTTCGGAGATGGGGATCAAGGAAAAAATCACAGATCTTTTGTCAGCGGTCTTTCACGAAAAAAGCAATACTTGTGCCAAAATATATATAAGCCTAAAGGCCCAAACATTAGAAAAGATTCTCTATTAGAGGGTGTAATTCTAAACAACCTAAAACTATACATACATAAAGATATAATTTTAAATACTCAAATATGTACATGTACTTAAATCATTTATCATTAAATGTAAGTGGTTTGTTTAGTTAATGTGTAGACGGGTTGATGAGGTTATAATTGGCCTCAGTATGAACTATAGATTCCTGAACAACAATGTAATAATATACGTTCAACTAAATATGTAACTTATGAGAGATTTGAAATAGTATTAAATAAAAACAAATATAAAACTGTAATTAGAATCACACAGTTGTCACATACAATATATAAACACATAAAAAACAATATTTTAACATAAGTTAACAACATAATTAAGAGAAACCCGTTGTTATATACAAACACTAATGAGGCAAAAAAACACATGCACGTACACACAATGCAACTATAAACATAATACGACTATTAAACTAAAATTCGAAATTAAAAAAAATATATTTCCTAAAAACTAGCATATAAACAAATTTATAAAACATGAATGTAAAATAAGTCCGCGCGAAGCATGGGGATCAATCCCTAGTTCATTCTAATTCTAGTCAAACAAAGAGAAGAGTATCCAATACCTCTAGAAGAACTATTGAATGACAAAAATTATTCCGGATTGATTGGAATAAGACATGAGGTTACAGGATGACAGCCAAAAATTAACACATTCTTTCTTGTACAAAAAGGATAGGGTTGGGCTTGGAATTTTTTAAGGGTTTAGCCGTTTAGGGTACCCACAGGGTAAAAACCCATGTTTAACATCCCTACGCGTGCATGTCCTTTAAATTTTATAAACTCTCCTGATTCCAAATTCCTAAACAAACAACATTCTCTGTCTCTCCATCTTCCAAACTTGTCTTTGAACTTTTGTAAAAATTAATATATTCTTGCTTGGGTTCTTCGTCTTCATCGTTGTCCTCTCAAACTTAAGGTTAAGTAAATCTCTTCAAATATGCTATTGATGTCAACTTCTAAGATTCCATCGTCTTCATTTGTATTCTGAATCTAGATTGAAAATTTGGCAAATAAATTAGAACCTAACAACAAATTCTTGAAGGTCACAAGAGCCAAACTTTGTAAACTCTGACGAACTTAGCTTCTAATTATTTAACTAGGATTTAACCCGCGTTAATTATAGCACATATAATGTTTTTTAAAGAAATTGTTTTGAAATTAAAGAAAATTGCTTTTATCTTAATTTTATAATATGGCTAACTAATAATTATAGATAAAACTGTCAATTTGTAATAATTTATCTATTTAACCCGTTTTGCATTGAACTAAAATATTATTCTGCCTAACCCGTAAAAACTTATAATCTTGAAAACATAACTCTAATATGCACCGTTTAATGACTCTAGTTTTTGTGGTTAGTTTACAAACTCTTTTTTTTTAAATAGTTTTCTTGTGTCTTACTATTTATAAAATTAATAAAATATTTTTCAACTTTTATTTGAATATATATTCAAATAAAATATAATAAATTATAGTGAAATATATAGCAAAATTTTGAATATTTGTTTTTCTTCGAATATATATATGAATTGATTATTATTTTAAAATATATAGTACTAGATAAGTATCCGCATATATACGGGTTTATAATTTAATATTTTATAACCCGTTAAAAAATATTAAAGACGAAAAATGGAAATCAAAATTAGATCATCCGTGAAAAACATATAATACAGAAATTTAGAAACAAAGTTTACGATGAAATAATATATACTTTGGAAAACAAAATGGTGAATAGATGTAGAAAATATCTTTGAATACGATTATTGGACTTTTAATTTTTTTTTTTAATTGACATACTACCAAATTGTGGTTTATATAGAGGTGAGAAATTATAATTTTTTTTCTTTTATGATTAAATTTTTTAATCTAAATGGAAAAACTACGGAATTTGTTTTCTTTTTTTTTATATTAATTTTGATTTTTAGGATAAATTTAATTTTTAAATTTTAAATTTTATTTTTAGTAACTTTATCTTTTAAGATTAAATTTTCAACTTTGACTTTTCAGAATTTTTAAGTTTTTTTATTAATCGATTTATATTTTTTAACTTTGATTTTTAGTTATCAAACGATTAATACGTACTAATCTATTTGATTTCTATTAGTCTTGCTTATGTACGAAGCATAATTTCCTAACTTAACGAAGCATAATTTCCTCTAACATAATTTCGATAACGTACAACATAATTTAGCTTTTATTTTAGATAATGTACAACATAATTTCGGTTGTAGATAACGAAGATATGTTAAACGGGTGTATATAATGAAGATATTTCATAGCATACATCATAATTTCGATTACACATAAGATTATATCTGGTGTATCTTATGTGTAGCGGGTGTATATAACGAATTGTTTTTGTTGTAAAATTGAGAAACAATAAAATTGGTTATATAGAGCTGATGAATTAGAATTTATTTTCTTTATAGGATTGTATTCTTTTTTTTTTTAATTTCTTTAATCAAAATAGATTATTTTGAATCTCTTTTTTAAAAAATTTTAGCTTTATATAAGAAGATTAAAAATAATTAAAAAATGAAATAATAAATAACTTCTATAATACAAAATAAATAATTTGCATATTATAATCAATAATTTTTAAAAATTATTATATCATTTTCTATTTTAATTATTTTTTGTTATTTGTAATGGCATTTCATGTAATAAATTACAAAACAAAGTTATAGAGATGTATATATAGATTTCATATATACGTATAATCGTCTCAAATCTTATATATCTACCCAATGTTCAAAAAATCGCTAGACCTAGTCGGGTGGCCGAGTTCCGCCTAGCACCTAACCTAAAAATCAGCGATTAATCAGTGATTAATCAGTAATTAATTTTTAATATTATTTTATTTTATTTATATTAAAATTAATATATGATGTTAAATATGCATTATTATGTATTAATAATACTAATATATTATATGTTAGAGAAATTGATCAAAATAGCACTTTTTGAAAACTTTCTCACCAAACTAGCACCCTAATAAAAAAGCCCCATTTTTAGCATTCATTAAAGATTAATGAGGTAAAAGACTAGTTTACCCATAATATCATTCTGAAAATTAATAAAAAAAAGTACGATTTCCTCCATCTTTATGACGCATTCCACTCGTAGTGAGAACATGACGCATTCGTCTAATCTTGCGCTTGGTGGGTTTTCGTAAGATTTCGTTTTTTTGCCCAGTTATGAACAACGCATGATTCAGTTTCCAGTAAAGAGAATCCATGGCTACTTTCAATGTTCTCTGTAGTAATCGATTTCATTTCAAAGGTCCGGAGAAATCTAGCAGAACAGTATCTTCGAGGTGTAGTGAGCTTAATATTTGTGTCGCTAGAACCAAGAATCAGTCGTTTAGTTGCAGGAGACTTGGTGGGTTTTTGGAAATTGGGGAAACTAGATCAGGGTTTAGAGTTCACGGCGATTCTCGGAATGGGTTTGCTTGTTATAGCGAGATTAAGCGACTAGCCAATGCTGATTACGGAGATAAGGAGTCTCGTATTGGTGAGAATGGTATAAACAAAGAGCAGAGAAGAAGATTTTCACTTAGGCTTCGATCTAGATTACGATTATTGAGCATGCGACTTGGAAGATTCGATTTCAGGGCATCAATTGATGATTTCCGTTTATTCTTGAGAAAGAATATCAAAAAAGTGATCCTATCTACTGGTGTGGCTGTTATCTTTGGACTGTGTTATTTGTTCTTGAGGTTAACCGCTGTTCCGTCTCCATCCATTGTTCCTTACTCAGATTTCGTAACGAATCTTCGAGGTGGTTCTGTTTCAAAGGTTTTGCTCGAAGCAGGTTCTCGTCGAATCTACTACAACACTAATGAGAATGTTGAGGTTGTTGAAGGTGATCACAAGTATTGACAAGAAAACAGAAAAAGTTTTTAAGATTCACCAATAGAGATTGAATGATTAACAGCTGAAAGGTTTCTAGTTCTTTCTTTTGATGCAGTATGTGATCTTTTGGTTGGCTGATTTTGCAAATGGCATGAGAGTTGAGATTTAGATTTAGATTTCCTCTTAGAGAAACTTATACGGACATATGTTAGTACCATGAGATAATCAGTGTATTGGAATGGGAAAGCGGAACCCTGCATATAAGTGTAGTTAGATGCCTGTATTGCCTCTGGATCAATTCTTAAACTTTTCACTTACCACCAAAAGGGAAGGAAGATAGTAAGAATAGATATGATCTGTAGTTGACGTAGTGGAAGCTGATAGGATTATCATCAACTTC
This sequence comes from Eutrema japonicum, assembly GCA_030161315.1. Classification (NCBI taxonomy): domain Eukaryota; kingdom Viridiplantae; phylum Streptophyta; class Magnoliopsida; order Brassicales; family Brassicaceae; genus Eutrema; species Eutrema japonicum. Next base: position 39,476,796 of record BSQW01000005.1, read on the forward strand.
TTTCTCTTTCATTATAACTTACTGTGATGACTATTTATGACAAAGAAGGACCTGTGTCTTCAACATTGTTGGCATTATCAATTAAAAAGCTTGACATATTCTACATTTCCCTCGGATTACTTAACATGATATTTACGTATTTTGATATAGATATTGCCTTGCACTGCTCTGTGATAAAAATCATGAAAATTAACATAAACTGAAATTCGTTTTGTTGGCCATGAGGAAGAAGCAGAATCTAGGGTTATGTGGCATCGGTGAAGAAGAAGAGAGGGAGAAGAAGAAGAAGCAGAAGTGTGAGAGAGAGAGTTAAGTGCGTTGGGATTGTGGAGCGAAGAACCCCATGGATTTGGTTTTTACATTCATTTATAGGAAACACAATATGTCAACACAATATGACAAATAATCGTTTTATGTTTACTTGAATGTTTAGTAAGTACAAATAATTCATCCTTAAACATGTAATATGAACTTTTGTGTCCATTCATACAATAACTTTTCATCATTTGAATCTTTCTTTATTTATTTGTGTAGACAAAACAACAACACATTTGTTCTGATGCTTCATTTACGAATGAAAATCAACAGAAAATATTGTTTTCTGTTTTTGTTCATTTCAGAAGACTTTCCGAAATATGTTATATATGTTCCTAAATACGTTTCATTTTCAAGAAAGGATCAGTTTTCGTCATTTGAATCTTTCTTTATTTCTTTGTGTAGACAAAACAACAACACATTTGTTCTGATGCTTCATTTGCCAATGGAAATCAACAGGAAATATAGTTTTCTGTTTTTGTTCATTTCGGAAGACTTTCCGAAATACGTTATATATGTTCCTAAATACGTTTCATTTTCAAGAAAGGATCAGTTTCATCATTTGTTCATTTAGAAAGTCTTTCCGAAATACGTTATATATGTTCCTAAATACCATTCATTTTCAAGAAATTATCATTTTTCATCATTTGTTCATTTCAGAAAACTTTCCGAAATACGTTATATATGTTCATAAATACGATTCATTTTCAAGAAAGGATCAGTTTTCATCATTTTTCATCATTTAGGAAGTCTTTCCGAAATACGTTATATATGTTCCTAAATACAATTCATTTTCAAGAAAGGATCAGTTTTCATCATTTGTTCATTTAGGAAGTCTTTCCGAAATATGTTATATATGTTCCTAAATACGTTTCATTTTCAAGAAAGGATCAGTTTTCATCATTTTTCATCATTTAGGAAAGCTTTCCTAAATACGTTATATATCTTCCTAAATACGATTCATTTCCATAAAGTATCATTTTTTATCATTTAGGAAGACTTTCCTAAATACGTTATACATGTTCCTAAATGGTTACTAAATACGTTTCATTTCCAGAAAGGATCATTTTTCATCATTTAGGAAGTCTTTTCGAAATACGTTATATATGTTCCTAAATACGATTCATTTTCAAGAAATGATCAGTTTTCATCATTTGTTCATTTAGGAAGTCTTTCCGAAATATGTTATATATGTTCCTAAATACGTTTCATTTTCAAGAAAGGATCAGTTTTCATCATTTGTTCATTTAGGAAGTCTTTCCGAAATATGTTATATATGTTCCTAAATACGTTTCATTTTCAAGAAAGGATCAGTTTTCATCATTTTTCATCATTTAGGAAAGCTTTCCTAAATACGTTATATATGTTCCTAAATACGATTCATTTTCAAGAAAGGATCAGTTTTCATCATTTGTTCATTTAGGAAGTCTTTCCGAAATATGTTATATATGTTCCTAAATACGTTTCATTTTCAAGAAAGTATCAGTTTTCATCATTTTTCATCATTTAGGAAAGCTTTCCTAAATACGTTATATATGTTCCTAAATACGTTTCATTTCCATAAAGTATCATTTTTTATCATTTAGGAAGACTTTCCTAAATACGTTATACATGTTCCTAAATGGTTACTAAATACGTTTCATTTCCAGAAAGGATCATTTTTCATCATTTAGGAAGTCTTTTCGAAATATGTTATATATGTTCCTAAATACGATTCATTTTCAAGAAAGGATCAGTTTTCATCATTTGTTCATTTAGGAAGTCTTTCCGAAATATGTTATATATGTTCCTAAATACGTTTCATTTTAAAGAAAGGATCAGTTTTCATCATTTGTTCATTTAGGAAGTCTTTCCGAAATATGTTATATATGTTCCTAAATACGTTTCATTTTCAAGAAAGGATCAGTTTTCATCATTTTTCATCATTTAGGAAAGCTTTCCTAAATACGTTATATATGTTCCTAAATACGATTCATTTTCAAGAAAGGATCAGTTTTCATCATTTTTCATCATTTAGGAAAGCTTTCCTAAATACGTTATATATGTTCCTAAATACGATTCATTTTCAAGAAAGGATCAGTTTTCATCATTTGTTTATTTAGGAAGTCTTTCCGAAATATGTTATATATGTTCCTAAATACGTTTCATTTTCAAGAAAGTATCAGTTTTCATCATTTTCATCATTTAGGAAAGCTTTCCTAAATACGTTATATATGTTCCTAAATACGATCCATTTTCAAGAAAGGATCAGTTTTCATCATTTGTTCATTTAGGAAGTCTTTCCGAAATATGTTATATATGTTCCTAAATACGTTTCATTTTCAAGAAAGTAACAGTTTTCATCATTTTTCATCATTTAGGAAAGCTTTCCTAAATACGTTATATATGTTCCTAAATACGATCCATTTTCAAGAAAGGATCAGTTTTCATCATTTGTTCATTTAGGAAGTCTTTCCGAAATATGTTATATATGTTCCTAAATACGTTTCATTTTCAAGAAAGTATCAGTTTTCATCATTTTTCATCATTTAGGAAAGCTTTCCTAAATACGTTATATATGTTCCTAAATACGATTCATTTTCAAGAAAGGATCAGTTTTCATCATTTTTCATCATTTAGGAAAGCTTTCCTAAATACGTTATATATGTTCCTAAATACGATTCATTTTCAAGAAAGGATCAGTTTTCATCATTTGTTTATTTAGGAAGTCTTTCCGAAATATGTTATATATGTTCCTAAATACGTTTCATTTTCAAGAAAGTATCAGTTTTCATCATTTTCATCATTTAGGAAAGCTTTCCTAAATACGTTATATATGTTCCTAAATACGATCCATTTTCAAGAAAGGATCAGTTTTCATCATTTGTTCATTTAGGAAGTCTTTCCGAAATATGTTATATATGTTCCTAAATACGTTTCATTTTCAAGAAAGTATCAGTTTTCATCATTTTTCATCATTTAGGAAAGCTTTCCTAAATACGTTATATATGTTCCTAAATACGATCCATTTTCAAGAAAGGATCAGTTTTCATCATTTGTTCATTTAGGAAGTCTTTCCGAAATATGTTATATATGTTCCTAAATACGTTTCATTTTCAAGAAAGTATCAGTTTTCATCATTTTTCATCATTTAGGAAAGCTTTCCTAAATACGTTATATATGTTCCTAAATACGATCCATTTTCATGAAAGGATCAGTTTTCATCATTTGTTCATTTAGGAAGTCTTTCCGAAATATGTTATATATGTTCCTAAATACGTTTCATTTTCAAGAAAGTATCAGTTTTCATCATTTTTCATCATTTAGGAAAGCTTTCCTAAATACGTTATATATGTTCCTAAATACGATCCATTTTCATGAAAGGATCAGTTTTCATCATTTGTTCATTTAGGAAGTCTTTCCGAAATATGTTATATATGTTCCTAAATACGTTTCATTTTCAAGAAAGTATCAGTTTTCATCATTTTTCATCATTTAGGAAAGCTTTCCTAAATACGTTATATATGTTCCTAAATACGATCCATTTTCAAGAAAGGATCAGTTTTCATCATTTAGGAAAGCTTTCCTAAATACGTTATATATGTTCCTAAATACGATTCATTTTCAAGAAAGGATCAGTTTTCATCATTTGTTTATTTAGGAAGTCTTTCCGAAATATGTTATATATGTTCCTAAATACGTTTCATTTTCAAGAAAGGATTAGTTTTTATCATTTGAATCTTTCTTTATTTTTTTGTGTAGACAAAACAACAACACATCTGTTCTGATACTTCATTTACGCATAAAAATCAATATGTTTGGAAAGACTTCCTAAATGAACAAAAGATAAATACGTTATATATGTTCCTAAATGCGTTGCATTTCCAGAAAGGATCATTTCAACATTTGTATATTTCTTTCTTTGTATAGGCAAACAACAACACATGTTCGGATTTACGCATGAAAATCAATATGTAATATAGCCTTTTATAGTTTGTCTTTGCATGACTTATGTGAAATCATACTTTTCTGTTTCTTGTTGATTTCGGAAGACTTTCCTAAATACGTTATATATGTTCCTAAATGGTTCCTAAATACGTTGCATTTCCAGAAAAGATCATTTCAACATTTGTCTAAATTCATAAAACATTGAAATATGAAAATGTGTTGGGTCATCTCCGTTCTTCGTGCCCTCCAGATTCTTAATCAGAAACAATATGTCATATGCAGGAGGACTTGTCCCTTTGAGGCGCAAAGTAAGTCTATGAGCAAACAAGTAGGATAAAAACGGGTAATACTCATCATTTTCCATAGATCCGAGAGGAAACAGATTTTCATGAGAATCTGCAAGTGGTGGAGCCCTTTCATAAGTGATGTTGTGGGGTCCACTCAGCTTTGAACCGTTCGTAGTTTCATTTTCTAATTTTAGTTTGTACAAGAGAATTGTCTGGCATACAGTCAAAGAGCGGTCTAGTTCAAGCCCTTCCAGACGAAACAAAAGTCTAGGTAGCACATCCTCCTTTTCAGATGAGGAAGTATTCTCTTCTCCTGAACCATTACATAGCCCTGGAAGCTGCTCCTGTTCTTCCTCTTGAGATCCCTTGACACAAAAAAAAAAAAAAAATCCACACGCAAAAGATAAATTTACTGCAATAACCAAAAAAAAAGCTTGGAGAAAAGGAAAGATACCAAGGAAGTCAACTTCTTCTTGAGTAAACCAACAACCAAAACACTACCTAAAGCTCATCTTGAATTAAGAAGACTGCTACTTGTGGAAATCATGAAAAATAACGTTTATGATGCAAAGGTAAGATGTTAGTGGATTACCAACCAATTTAAAGTATCTACCAAAGCTTCTAATGATATACATCCATATCTCTAAGATTCCCAATACGAAACACTTCAAACTATGGCTCTTCCAACTATAAACAAATTCAATAGCTTGTGCTGGAACTCCTATCCCGCGAGCAGAAACCGCAACACAGGCAGTTAAAACTCTAGGAAAAGTAAATTGATTCGATTGATTTTCTTCTCTGTTCATATCCCTAAAACACTCGATTGCCTTGTAAGCAAAACCATTTTTAGAGTACACAGGGAGCATCGAAATCCATGTGACATTATTTCTCTCACCTAGCATTGTCCCAAAGAGGTATTCAGCTTCAGAGATGCTTTTGCATTGTGCATATATAGCGAGAAGTCCATTAACCACATTAACATCCAAATCAAACCCGGTTTTTATTGTACGCCCATGAATCTGTTCACCTCTCAGAAGTAAACCAAGCGAAGCACACATCCTAAGAACATTACCCAAAGTGTACTCGTTAGGGTTTCTTCCATCAAACTGCATTTCCCAAAACAAAGCGAAAGCTTCATCTTCACTTACATACTTGCAATACCAGAGATAAGAGCATTCCAGGAGATTGTATTATTCACTGGGTTTCTAAGAAAAAGTTTTTTTGCATGAGCCAGTCGCCTTGAACCAGAGTAAGCAACGGTCATAGTGTTCCAAGTAAACTCATCCATCTCTGGCATTCTATCAAACAACTGGCGGGCTTCCTCGACCCGACCGGATTTAGACAAACCTCCCAACACCAGGTTCGACTGAAGCTTCGCCCCTGATACCAGAAATCACAGCAAGCTCACATACACCAAGACCAAACACACCGAAAAATCGAATTTGAATGAAGATTTGAAAATCAATCGATGAGAATAAACGAGTAAAAGCTTACCGTTCGGCAACGAAAAGCTTCATGCGATACTAAATCTCTGATGTCAACGATTCCGGCGAATCAGAGGATCGTCGGCGATGACACTTCGAGATTAGCCACGATTCCGGCAAACTTTTTTTTTCCTCGATTGATAGTAAAATATAAGTGAGGGTAGTTTAGTCTATTTCCCTTTTAATGAATGCTAGATTTGTGACTTTCAACCTTGTGTGCTAAATATTTGAACTTTTAGTTTTTTGGTGCTATTTTGTAGAATTGCCCTTATATTTAATATCATATATTTAATTCTACAAAATAGCACCAAAAAACTAAAAGTTCAAATATTTAGCACACAAGGTTGAAAGTCACAAATCTAGCATTCATTAAAAGGGAAATAGACTAAACTACCCTCACTTATATTTTACTATCAATCGAGGAAAAAAAAAGTTTGCCGGAATCGTGGCTAATCTCGAAGTGTCATCGCCGACGATCCTCTGATTCGCCGGAATCGTTGACATCAGAGATTTAGTATCGCATGAAGCTTTTCGTTGCCGAACGGTAAGCTTTTACTCGTTTATTCTCATCGATTGATTTTCAAATCTTCATTCAAATTCGATTTTTCGGTGTGTTTGGTCTTGGTGTATGTGAGCTTGCTGTGATTTCTGGTATCAGGGGCGAAGCTTCAGTCGAACCTGGTGTTGGGAGGTTTGTCTAAATCCGGTCGGGTCGAGGAAGCCCGCCAGTTGTTTGATAGAATGCCAGAGATGGATGAGTTTACTTGGAACACTATGACCGTTGCTTACTCTGGTTCAAGGCGACTGGCTCATGCAAAAAAACTTTTTCTTAGAAACCCAGTGAATAATACAATCTCCTGGAATGCTCTTATCTCTGGTATTGCAAGTATGTAAGTGAAGATGAAGCTTTCGCTTTGTTTTGGGAAATGCAGTTTGATGGAAGAAACCCTAACGAGTACACTTTGGGTAATGTTCTTAGGATGTGTGCTTCGCTTGGTTTACTTCTGAGAGGTGAACAGATTCATGGGCGTACAATAAAAACCGGGTTTGATTTGGATGTTAATGTGGTTAATGGACTTCTCGCTATATATGCACAATGCAAAAGCATCTCTGAAGCTGAATACCTCTTTGGGACAATGCTAGGTGAGAGAAATAATGTCACATGGATTTCGATGCTCCCTGTGTACTCTAAAAATGGTTTTGCTTACAAGGCAATCGAGTGTTTTAGGGATATGAACAGAGAAGAAAATCAATCGAATCAATTTACTTTTCCTAGAGTTTTAACTGCCTGTGTTGCGGTTTCTGCTCGCGGGATAGGAGTTCCAGCACGAGCTATTGAATTTGTTTATAGTTGGAAGAGCCATAGTTTGAAGTGTTTCGTATTGGGAATCTTAGAGATATGGATGTATATCATTAGAAGCTTTGGTAGATACTTTAGATTGGTTGGTAATCCACTAACATCTTACCTTTGCATCATAAACGTTATTTTTCATGATTTCCACAAGTAGCAGTCTTCTTAATTCAAGATGAGCTTTAGGTAGTGTTTTGGTTGTTGGTTTACTCAAGAAGAAGTTGACTTCCTTGGTATCTTTCCTTTTCTCCAAGCTTTTTTTTTGGTTATTGCAGTAAATTTATCTTTTGCGTGTGGATTTTTTTTTTTTTTTTGTGTCAAGGGATCTCAAGAGGAAGAACAGGAGCAGCTTCCAGGGCTATGTAATGGTTCAGGAGAAGAGAATACTTCCTCATCTGAAAAGGAGGATGTGCTACCTAGACTTTTGTTTCGTCTGGAAGGGCTTGAACTAGACCGCTCTTTGACTGTATGCCAGACAATTCTCTTGTACAAACTAAAATTAGAAAATGAAACTACGAACGGTTCAAAGCTGAGTGGACCCCACAACATCACTTATGAAAGGGCTCCACCACTTGCAGATTCTCATGAAAATCTGTTTCCTCTCGGATCTATGGAAAATGATGAGTATTACCCGTTTTTATCCTACTTGTTTGCTCATAGACTTACTTTGCGCCTCAAAGGGACAAGTCCTCCTGCATATGACATATTGTTTCTGATTAAGAATCTGGAGGGCACGAAGAACGGAGATGACCCAACACATTTTCATATTTCAATGTTTTATGAATTTAGACAAATGTTGAAATGATCTTTTCTGGAAATGCAACGTATTTAGGAACCATTTAGGAACATATATAACGTATTTAGGAAAGTCTTCTGAAATCAACAAGAAACAGAAAAGTATGATTTCACATAAGTCATGCAAAGACAAACTATAAAAGGCTATATTACATATTGATTTTCATGCGTAAATCCGAACATGTGTTGTTGTTTGCCTATACAAAGAAAGAAATATACAAATGTTGAAATGATCCTTTCTGGAAATGCAACGCATTTAGGAACATATATAACGTATTTATCTTTTGTTCATTTAGGAAGTCTTTCCAAACATATTGATTTTTATGCGTAAATGAAGTATCAGAACAGATGTGTTGTTGTTTTGTCTACACAAAAAAATAAAGAAAGATTCAAATGATAAAAACTAATCCTTTCTTGAAAATGAAACGTATTTAGGAACATATATAACATATTTCGGAAAGACTTCCTAAATAAACAAATGATGAAAACTGATCCTTTCTTGAAAATGAATCGTATTTAGGAACATATATAACGTATTTAGGAAAGCTTTCCTAAATGATGAAAACTGATCCTTTCTTGAAAATGGATCGTATTTAGGAACATATATAACGTATTTAGGAAAGCTTTCCTAAATGATGAAAAATGATGAAAACTGATACTTTCTTGAAAATGAAACGTATTTAGGAACATATATAACATATTTCGGAAAGACTTCCTAAATGAACAAATGATGAAAACTGATCCTTTCATGAAAATGGATCGTATTTAGGAACATATATAACGTATTTAGGAAAGCTTTCCTAAATGATGAAAAATGATGAAAACTGATACTTTCTTGAAAATGAAACGTATTTAGGAACATATATAACATATTTCGGAAAGACTTCCTAAATGAACAAATGATGAAAACTGATCCTTTCATGAAAATGGATCGTATTTAGGAACATATATAACGTATTTAGGAAAGCTTTCCTAAATGATGAAAAATGATGAAAACTGATACTTTCTTGAAAATGAAACGTATTTAGGAACATATATAACATATTTCGGAAAGACTTCCTAAATGAACAAATGATGAAAACTGATCCTTTCTTGAAAATGGATCGTATTTAGGAACATATATAACGTATTTAGGAAAGCTTTCCTAAATGATGAAAAATGATGAAAACTGATACTTTCTTGAAAATGAAACGTATTTAGGAACATATATAACATATTTCGGAAAGACTTCCTAAATGAACAAATGATGAAAACTGATCCTTTCTTGAAAATGGATCGTATTTAGGAACATATATAACGTATTTAGGAAAGCTTTCCTAAATGATGAAAATGATGAAAACTGATACTTTCTTGAAAATGAAACGTATTTAGGAACATATATAACATATTTCGGAAAGACTTCCTAAATAAACAAATGATGAAAACTGATCCTTTCTTGAAAATGAATCGTATTTAGGAACATATATAACGTATTTAGGAAAGCTTTCCTAAATGATGAAAAATGATGAAAACTGATCCTTTCTTGAAAATGAATCGTATTTAGGAACATATATAACGTATTTAGGAAAGCTTTCCTAAATGATGAAAAATGATGAAAACTGATACTTTCTTGAAAATGAAACGTATTTAGGAACATATATAACATATTTCGGAAAGACTTCCTAAATGAACAAATGATGAAAACTGATCCTTTCTTGAAAATGGATCGTATTTAGGAACATATATAACGTATTTAGGAAAGCTTTCCTAAATGATGAAAAATGATGAAAACTGATACTTTCTTGAAAATGAAACGTATTTAGGAACATATATAACATATTTCGGAAAGACTTCCTAAATGAACAAATGATGAAAACTGATCCTTTCTTGAAAATGGATCGTATTTAGGAACATATATAACGTATTTAGGAAAGCTTTCCTAAATGATGAAAATGATGAAAACTGATACTTTCTTGAAAATGAAACGTATTTAGGAACATATATAACATATTTCGGAAAGACTTCCTAAATAAACAAATGATGAAAACTGATCCTTTCTTGAAAATGAATCGTATTTAGGAACATATATAACGTATTTAGGAAAGCTTTCCTAAATGATGAAAAATGATGAAAACTGATCCTTTCTTGAAAATGAATCGTATTTAGGAACATATATAACGTATTTAGGAAAGCTTTCCTAAATGATGAAAAATGATGAAAACTGATCCTTTCTTGAAAATGAAACGTATTTAGGAACATATATAACATATTTCGGAAAGACTTCCTAAATGAACAAATGATGAAAACTGATCCTTTCTTTAAAATGAAACGTATTTAGGAACATATATAACATATTTCGGAAAGACTTCCTAAATGAACAAATGATGAAAACTGATCCTTTCTTGAAAATGAATCGTATTTAGGAACATATATAACATATTTCGAAAAGACTTCCTAAATGATGAAAAATGATCCTTTCTGGAAATGAAACGTATTTAGTAACCATTTAGGAACATGTATAACGTATTTAGGAAAGTCTTCCTAAATGATAAAAAATGATACTTTATGGAAATGAAACGTATTTAGGAACATATATAACGTATTTAGGAAAGCTTTCCTAAATGATGAAAAATGATGAAAACTGATACTTTCTTGAAAATGAAACGTATTTAGGAACATATATAACATATTTCGGAAAGACTTCCTAAATGAACAAATGATGAAAACTGATCCTTTCTTGAAAATGAATCGTATTTAGGAACATATATAACGTATTTAGGAAAGCTTTCCTAAATGATGAAAAATGATGAAAACTGATCCTTTCTTGAAAATGAAACGTATTTAGGAACATATATAACATATTTCGGAAAGACTTCCTAAATGAACAAATGATGAAAACTGATCCTTTCTTGAAAATGAAACGTATTTAGGAACATATATAACATATTTCGGAAAGACTTCCTAAATGAACAAATGATGAAAACTGATCATTTCTTGAAAATGAATCGTATTTAGGAACATATATAACGTATTTCGAAAAGACTTCCTAAATGATGAAAAATGATCCTTTCTGGAAATGAAACGTATTTAGTAACCATTTAGGAACATGTATAACGTATTTAGGAAAGTCTTCCTAAATGATAAAAAATGATACTTTATGGAAATGAATCGTATTTAGGAAGATATATAACGTATTTAGGAAAGCTTTCCTAAATGATGAAAAATGATGAAAACTGATCCTTTCTTGAAAATGAAACGTATTTAGGAACATATATAACATATTTCGGAAAGACTTCCTAAATGAACAAATGATGAAAACTGATCCTTTCTTGAAAATGAATTGTATTTAGGAACATATATAACGTATTTCGGAAAGACTTCCTAAATGATGAAAAATGATGAAAACTGATCCTTTCTTGAAAATGAATCGTATTTATGAACATATATAACGTATTTCGGAAAGTTTTCTGAAATGAACAAATGATGAAAAATGATAATTTCTTGAAAATGAATGGTATTTAGGAACATATATAACGTATTTCGGAAAGACTTTCTAAATGAACAAATGATGAAACTGATCCTTTCTTGAAAATGAAACGTATTTAGGAACATATATAACGTATTTCGGAAAGTCTTCCGAAATGAACAAAAACAGAAAACTATATTTCCTGTTGATTTCCATTGGCAAATGAAGCATCAGAACAAATGTGTTGTTGTTTTGTCTACACAAAGAAATAAAGAAAGATTCAAATGACGAAAACTGATCCTTTCTTGAAAATGAAACGTATTTAGGAACATATATAACATATTTCGGAAAGTCTTCTGAAATGAACAAAAACAGAAAACAATATTTTCTGTTGATTTTCATTCGTAAATGAAGCATCAGAACAAATGTGTTGTTGTTTTGTCTACACAAATAAATAAAGAAAGATTCAAATGATGAAAAGTTATTGTATGAATGGACACAAAAGTTCATATTACATGTTTAAGGATGAATTATTTGTACTTACTAAACATTCAAGTAAACATAAAACGATTATTTGTCATATTGTGTTGACATATTGTGTTTCCTATAAATGAATGTAAAAACCAAATCCATGGGGTTCTTCGCTCCACAATCCCAACGCACTTAACTCTCTCTCTCTCACACTTCTGCTTCTTCTTCTTCTCCCTCTCTTCTTCTTCACCGATGCCACATAACCCTAGATTCTGCTTCTTCCTCATGGCCAACAAAACGAATTTCAGTTTATGTTAATTTTCATGATTTTTATCACAGAGCAGTGCAAGGCAATATCTATATCAAAATACGTAAATATCATGTTAAGTAATCCGAGGGAAATGTAGAATATGTCAAGCTTTTTAATTGATAATGCCAACAATGTTGAAGACACAGGTCCTTCTTTGTCATAAATAGTCATCACAGTAAGTTATAATGAAAGAGAAAGAAGTTGATGATAATCCTATCAGCTTCCACTACGTCAACTACAGATCATATCTATTCTTACTATCTTCCTTCCCTTTTGGTGGTAAGTGAAAAGTTTAAGAATTGATCCAGAGGCAATACAGGCATCTAACTACACTTATATGCAGGGTTCCGCTTTCCCATTCCAATACACTGATTATCTCATGGTACTAACATATGTCCGTATAAGTTTCTCTAAGAGGAAATCTAAATCTAAATCTCAACTCTCATGCCATTTGCAAAATCAGCCAACCAAAAGATCACATACTGCATCAAAAGAAAGAACTAGAAACCTTTCAGCTGTTAATCATTCAATCTCTATTGGTGAATCTTAAAAACTTTTTCTGTTTTCTTGTCAATACTTGTGATCACCTTCAACAACCTCAACATTCTCATTAGTGTTGTAGTAGATTCGACGAGAACCTGCTTCGAGCAAAACCTTTGAAACAGAACCACCTCGAAGATTCGTTACGAAATCTGAGTAAGGAACAATGGATGGAGACGGAACAGCGGTTAACCTCAAGAACAAATAACACAGTCCAAAGATAACAGCCACACCAGTAGATAGGATCACTTTTTTGATATTCTTTCTCAAGAATAAACGGAAATCATCAATTGATGCCCTGAAATCGAATCTTCCAAGTCGCATGCTCAATAATCGTAATCTAGATCGAAGCCTAAGTGAAAATCTTCTTCTCTGCTCTTTGTTTATACCATTCTCACCAATACGAGACTCCTTATCTCCGTAATCAGCATTGGCTAGTCGCTTAATCTCGCTATAACAAGCAAACCCATTCCGAGAATCGCCGTGAACTCTAAACCCTGATCTAGTTTCCCCAATTTCCAAAAACCCACCAAGTCTCCTGCAACTAAACGACTGATTCTTGGTTCTAGCGACACAAATATTAAGCTCACTACACCTCGAAGATACTGTTCTGCTAGATTTCTCCGGACCTTTGAAATGAAATCGATTACTACAGAGAACATTGAAAGTAGCCATGGATTCTCTTTACTGGAAACTGAATCATGCGTTGTTCATAACTGGGCAAAAAAACGAAATCTTACGAAAACCCACCAAGCGCAAGATTAGACGAATGCGTCATGTTCTCACTACGAGTGGAATGCGTCATAAAGATGGAGGAAATCGTACTTTTTTTTATTAATTTTCAGAATGATATTATGGGTAAACTAGTCTTTTACCTCATTAATCTTTAATGAATGCTAAAAATGGGGCTTTTTTATTAGGGTGCTAGTTTGGTGAGAAAGTTTTCAAAAAGTGCTATTTTGATCAATTTCTCTAAATATAATTATAAAATTGAAATGAATCCAAATCTAACAAGAACTCAATAATATTTAACATTATATATTAATTTTTAATATAAATTAAATAAAATAATTATGTTAAAGAATATAATTATCCATCATTATCTTTAACTTGCTCAGTAAATTTATTTTACCCACATTGATTTCACCGACATATTACATGTATAAATACTCCTTAATACTAATATATTATATGTTAATATTATTTTATTTAATTTATATTAAAAATTAAATATAATTATAAAATTGAAATAGATCCAAATCTAATAAGAACTCAATAATATTTAACATCATATATTAATTTTTAATATAAATTAAATAAAATAATTATGTTAAAAGGTCATCATTATCTTTAACTTGCTCAGTAAGTTTATTTCACAGACATTGATTTCACCGACATATTACATGTATAAATACTCTTTGTTATGTTTTGTAAGAGACACACAATAGCAATAATAAAGATCACTTCTTCTCTCTCTCACTACTCTTTCTTCTCTCTCTCTCTGATATCACGTCGTCCTCTCACAAACATATATTATAATATATACATATATATATATATATATACCTCACCTTATATAAATATTAGTTTTATAACACGTTATCAGCACGATTGTCTCACGATCCGTTCATATATCAAAAAGCATGATCGTCTTCCGATCTGTTTATATATCAAAAAATGTTAGATTTAATTTATGTTCAATCTATTTACGTTTATATATTGTTTCGGGATGATAGGCGCTGCCTTCCCCGAACCGATCGTTATGATAAGCTCTGTCTTCACGATCATGATCATATGGTAGACTGTGTCTCCTCAGATCATATGATAGGCTATGCCTCCATAAAATGAATGTCCTGAAGACATTCTCAATTTCGTCCAGAAGACAAAAATTTTACACTTATTATTATCGGAGAGCGGCTCGGCCGCCCCATTATTAATTTATTATTTCGCAATAATTATTTATCGCACTTTATTTATTACCAATATTATATTAGACGGCTAAGCCGCCACATATTTTATATGCTGTTAATATTTTATATTCCTATGCAGTTATATTTCTTTTAAGCCGTCACATATTCTATCTGAGATCCGGGATAGAGATTTATGTCTGGCAGACAGTGCTACAGCGCACATAATACTTAAAGATAAAAAGTATTTCTCCTCTCTAAATTTAAAAAAAAATTCCGCTGGAAGCGTGAATGCTATATATGGGAATGCAAAGATTATTATGGACTCTGGAAGAGCTTGTTTTTCAATGCCAAGGGGAACAAAGTTTGAAGTGCAAGATGCACTATATTCCCCTGAATCTCTTAGAAACTTGACAAGTTTCAGAGATATCCGCAGAAATGGATATCATATTGAGACCATGAATAAGAAAGGCATTGAATATATTTGCATCACATCACTAATTCCAGAAAGAAAAGTTATATTAGAGGAGCTACCAGTATTACCCTCCGGATTATATTCCACAAAGATTCATATAGTTGAATCATATGTTACAGTAAACCCAGAGTTTACTAGTACATTTAAAGTGTGGCATGAAAGACTTGGACACCCTGTATAACGCCCCGACCGCCCCTACCTGTGGGCCCCAACGACATCTCCCGGCCCGTGGGCCCCACCCTCGTCCGGGAGGCTCGTGAAACTTTCTGTGCGGGAAAAGGTAAGTGCACTTTGGTGACATAGGTAGCCAAATCAATTCTTATAAGCCTCTCCGCATATACAAGAAACCGGGATGTTACAATCACCCCCACTCACAGAGCGCAACGTCCTCGTTGCGCACCAGGATCGTCACCCTAGACGGTGTGGGCCCACCTGACTCCACACACGTGTTTGGGTTCGGCTCTGATACCACTTATAACGCCCCGACCGCCCCTACATGTGGGCCCCAGCGACATCTCCCGGCCCGTGGGCCCCACCCTCGTCCGACGGCCGGTGCGTTAGTCCGGGAGGCTTGTAATACTTGTTTACTGACCCTGCAATCACCACGTGACCTTTCCCCGTGTTTTGTCCTCACTCACACGATACCGCGAATCACTTCCCGGAAGGTCACCCATCCTTAGACTACTCCAGCTCAAGCACCCTTAACTCTGGAGTTCTCTCTGGACAAGTTCCCGAAAAGATAAGTGCACTTTGGTGACATAGGTAGCCAAATCAATTCTTATAAGCCTCTCCGCATATACAAGAAACCGGGATGTTACAATCACCCCCACTCACAGAGCGCAACGTCCTCGTTGCGCACCAGGATCGTCACCCTAGACGGTGTGGGCCCACCTGACTCCACACACGTGTTTGGGTTCGGCTCTGATACCACTTATAACGCCCCGACCGCCCCTACCTGTGGGCCCCAACGACATCTCCCGGCCCGTGGGCCCACCCTCGTCCGACGGCCGGTGCGTTAGTCCGGGAGGCTTGTAATACTTGTTTACTGACCCTGCAATCACCACGTGACCTTTCCCCGTGTTTTGTCCTCACTCACACGCTACCGCGAATCACTTCCCAGTAGGTCACCCATCCTTAAATTGCTCCAGCTCAAGCACGCTTAACTCTGGAGTTCTCTCTAGACAAGTTCCCGAAAAGATAAGTGCACTTTGGTGACATAGGTAGCCAAATCAATTCTTATAAGGCTCTCCGCATATACAAGAAATCGGGATGTTACAATCACCCCACTCATAGAGCGC
The DNA here is from genome assembly GCA_030161315.1 of Eutrema japonicum. Taxonomy (NCBI): domain Eukaryota; kingdom Viridiplantae; phylum Streptophyta; class Magnoliopsida; order Brassicales; family Brassicaceae; genus Eutrema; species Eutrema japonicum. The sequence continues at coordinate 39,493,401 of BSQW01000005.1, forward strand.
AACGTCCTCGTTGCGCACCAGGATCGTCACCCTAGACGGTGTGAGCCCACCTGACTCCACACACGTGTTTGGGTTCGGCTCTGATACCACTTATAACGCCCCGACCGCCCCTACCTGTGGGCCCCAACGACATCTCCCGGCCCGTGGGCCCCACCCTCGTCCGACGGCCGATGCGCTAGTCCGGGAGGCTCGTAAGACTTGTTTACTGACCCTGCAATCACCACGTGACCTTTCCCCGTGTTTTGTCCTCACTCACACGATACCGCGAATCACTTCCCGGAAGGTCACCCATCCTTAGACTACTCCAGCTCAAGCACCCTTAACTCTGGAGTTCTCTCTGGACAAGTTCCCGAAAAGATAAGTGCACTTTGGTGACATAGGTAGCCAAATCAATTCTTATAAGCCTCTCCGCATATACAAGAAACCGGGATGTTACACCCTGGTTCAGTCATGATGCGAAAAATTGTAGAAAATTCTAATGGCCATCCTTTGAAAAACCAGAAGATTTTTCAATGGAGTGAATTTTCATGTAATGCTTGTTCTCAAGGAAAACTCATAATTCGGCCATCACCAGCCAAAATCGGGAATGAATCTCCAGTATTTTTAGAAAGAATACATGGTGATATATGTGGGCCTATATCCACCCACCATACGGGCCATTTCGATATTTTATGATATTGATTGACGCATCTAGTAGATGGTCACATGTGTGTCTATTGACAACACGAAATACGGCTTTCGCAAAATTCATTGCCCAAATAATCAGGTTGAAAGCGCAATTCCCTGAATACGCCATAAAGAAAGTTAGGCTTGATAACGCTGGTGAATTCACTTCACAAGTTTTTAATAGCTATTGTATGTCAATGGGAATCAATGTTGAGCATCCGGTCCCCCATGTACATACACAAAATGGCACGGCTGAATCTTTGATTAAGCGCCTGCAACTCATTGCTAGACCATTGATATTGAGAACAAAGCTCCCAATTTCTATATGGGGTCATGCTATCTTGCATGCTGCATCATTGGTCCAAATAAGACCAAGCGCATATAATAAATATTCCCCTTTACAATTAACATCTGGCCAGGAGCCAAATGTATTCCATCTCCGTGTTTTTGGTTGTGCGGTTTATGTTCATATAGCCCCACCGCAAAGAAAAAAATGGGGCCACATAGGAGATTGGGTATATACGTTGGTTATACATCACCAAGTATAATTCGGTATCTTGAACCACAAACTGGTGATATGTTTACGGCTCGTTTTGCCGATTGCCATTTTAATGAAGATGAATTTTCAGCGTTAGGGGGAGGAATTAGAGAAATTCCAAAAGATGTTACATGGTGCACACCGTCTTTGTTGTATCTAGTCCCCCTACAAATCAATGCGAACTGGAAGTTCAGAAAATCGTACATTTACAAAATATGGCAAATCAATAACCAGATGCGTTCACTGATACAAAAAGGGTGACAAAATCATATATCCCCGCTGTAAATGCTCCATCAAGAATTAATGTTCTTGAAGAACAAATTGATGGTAATAGAGCAAATGAACCGAGAGTTCAGTTGAAAAGGGGGAGGCCAATTGGTTCTAAAAAAAAAAAAATCCCTGAAAGAAAAATAAATTGGGAGAACCAAATGAAAAGGTTCCCGGAGAACCATAAAAAGAAAAAGTTAGAAGCTCCGGAAGAGCTAGATGCTTCTGAAAAGCTAAAAGTTCTTAAAGAACTATATGCTCTTAAAGAGAGGAAAAAATGCTCAAGAAGAGCACACGATGGAGACATGCATATATGTGATAGTGATACAAAATATGGCAAAGGTATACATATTATAGTAAACCTGAAGTTTACTAATTGAATAAACCGGTTAAAGCCATCCCGGTACTTGCAATGATATATAAGATCATTGAGAATACATGTTGAAAAACTAGAAGCTTTTTCAACTATTGCATGTCATCAAGAAAACATTAAAAATGAAGCCATCGTGAAAAGTATCCATGGATGAATCACCAATTTTTTTGTTTGAAGCTCATTATATATAATCGTTTGGTTTCTTTAAACAATCTCCCAAATCATACCCCGAGTATAACCGATATAAACTGAAAATCGGTCAAAGATGAATGGAAAAGAAAACCATCATCTTGAAAAGGGGGTATTAAGAATCCTACATCAAAAAGATTTGATGCATAACACCTGACCCAAATGGGTTAAAAGGATATGTTGTTGGTCATTGAATGTGATTCAATTTGAGATGAATGGACCTGAAAAGTGTCATCATCTCGAGGGGGAGAATTAAAGAATCCTAAATCGACAAGTAAGTTGATAATTTTGGTGATGCATCCCAAAGTTATCACTTATTGTGTTTCGATTAAGATAAAGTAGAACATACATAAGATTATGTTCACATTCAAAATGAGCCTAATGAATCATTTATAATGCGAATCCAAGGGATTTCAAAACTAATTATGGTGATATATGATCTCCATGTTTTGGCATAGAGCATGCAGTTTTGCATGCATTAATTAGTTGATGGATGAGATTTCATGAAATGAATCATTATTAGGATCCTCATGAATATGAACCTGAAGTTCATAACGAGTTAAAAAGAAAATCTCATATCTCAACTAAGCTCCGCTGAAAAATAGATGTCCCTGAAGGGCGATCTATATAAGTCTATGACACGTAAGAAACGTGATAGACTACTTTGGTTCCAAATATAAAATCCTCATAAAACAAAAGGAGCAAATATATGGTTGTTGGAAAGAGGATTAATCTCTTGAAGAGATCGTTGATATGGTTAATAATATTATCAGGTACCTGAATGAAATCATTGATAATGATAAAGAGATCTCGATTAACCATGTTATTACGGAAAAATATGGAGCCAAAGATAAAAATAACTGTCGACAGTATAAACAAGATGTTGCGCGATATAAATAATACAAATGAGGATCATGAATCTACCTCTATGGATGAGTGTAGAATGAAATTTTTTGGCCAAAAAGTAAAAAGAGGCAATCAAGTCTATATTAAGCTCTTTTGAAGAAAGAGAACATTTTGGACCAAAAGTCCAAATATCAAAAGAGTATGTATTTTTCCAAAAAGAGGAATGGACAAAATGTCTTGTATTGCGACTCTATGTGAAAAAATCCTTGAAGGATTTAATCCATGATGGATTTAACCTCTAGAGGACTTAATCCCTGAATGATTAATAATATCATAATTATGTTCCCGGGAACACTACTCGATCGAATTAAAGAATGATGATCATCAAAACTCTTGAAGAGTTATCGCGAGTAGTATAATACAATGGGATTAAAGAGTTTGGAAATATATTTGTGAAAATGTTCCAAAAGTACCATATAGAGAAAAATGTCCCGAAGACATTTGTAAAAAGGTTTCAGAAGAAACCATATAAAGAAACATGTCAAGAAGACATATATAAAAATGTTCAAAGAGAACAACATAAAGAGATTCATCCAGAAGATGAACATGATACAGAAAAATATGAGATTTCCATTAACTATGCCCAAGACGAAAATTATGGGATAGATATGAAATAGAAGATAATGATAGAATTTTTTCATTTTCTGTATCCAAAGAAATTGATCATGAAAATGATGATCAAGACCCAAAGTCAGTGTAAGAATGCCAGAAAAGGCATGACTGGGAGAAACGGCAAATGGCTATGAGAAATGTAATGAAATGCGTGGCTGCACTCTTTTTCCCTTGCTATGGTTTTTGTCCCACCGGGTTTTTCCATAACAAGGTTTTTAACGAGGTAGCAAAGAACACTCAAAAGATAGAAATCTAAAGAGGAACACTTATAGGAGGAGAAGTATGATGGTGTGCGTGGATGTACTCTTTTTCCTTTGCCATGGTTTTTGTCCCACTGGGTTTTTTCAGGATAAGGTTTTTAACGAGACATCAAAGACCACGCAAAAAGATAGACATCCAAAAGACCAAAGAAGAGTGTTATAATTCCAATGATGTAAAGGTCAAGACTCATTTATCCGAGGGAGAATCTGCGTCATCTACGGAATTTGTGAAGAGAATGCTATATCCATCATTTTAGGGGGATGTTACGTCACTGTACTCTTTTTCCCTTATCATAGTTTTTATCTCATTAGATTTTTCTATGATAAAGTTTTTAACGAGGCATTACGTAATACATTAGCAATGATAGATAATTAAGAGAAAGTGTTAAAGGATATAATTATCCATCATTATCTTTAACTTGCTCAGTAAATTGATTTCACCGACATATTACATGTATAAATACTCCTTGTTATGCTTTGTAAGAGACACACAATAGCAATAATAAAGATCACTTCTTCTCTCTCTCACTACTCTTTCTTCTCTCTCTCATATCACGTTTTCCTCACACAAACATATATTATAATATATACATACTTCATAACGTTAAAATCAGAAAAAAAATCAGTTAACCGATTTTCTTCCCCATCTAGACACAAATTGGAACGGTAGAAACGACCGATTTTTTTAACAGAGTATCTACCCGACATTAAAAGATCAATCTCGTTTTTTGTATCTTATATTTAGTTATAGGATATTCATAATAATTTGAAGTCTGGTGGTGGCTCATCTCATCATCACACAGCAAAAACAATTAAACATAATTTCACCACAAGACGAAACACCAGAAGATTTTCAGTTTCTAGTTTCACAAAGATTATGTGTTTTGTTTTTTTTGGTTTTAAACAGGACCCACTCCATTTGGTCCTGTCTTCAGAAATATTAAAAAAAAAAAAAGACACAGGGAGATGTCTATTGAATCATACATAGAAATTACGGCAGATTTTTTCATAACGAGATAATTTAGTGGGTGGGGATTTTATCCTTTAGCCCATGGCATACTTCTGAGTCCAGCTCCGTGCAGTGGACTCGTACTTGTTCTTGTCAGTCTTGTACATGTGAGCTATCTCAGGCACCAAAGGATCATCCGGGTTTGGATCGGTTAATAAAGAACAGATCGATAACAGCACCTGTTCATTGCAAAGTTGCAGTTAGACAACCATTTTTCATCCTCAATGAGTATAAGTCTTCCATGTTATCACTTCTAATGGGAAAACGCGAGCAAAAGAGAACTAAACACATCCTACATGAGTCAAAGCTGAATGACTTGAGAGTTATCACTTTAAATGGGAATCAAGGAGCAAAACATATCTGATATGAGTAGATAATTGCCTGTGAAGATTGTTTGTTACAAGGGACTCTAATAAAAATAAGAAAAACCGAACCTTGGAAATGGTGAGTGCAGGACTCCACTGCTCCTTCAAGATGTCAAGGCAAATGCTTCCGTTGCTGTTAATGTTGGGATGGAATACCTTTGTCCTAAAGGCTACCTAGATCCAGCCACACCATATGAAAAACAATGAGATAATGAAGCAACCAACAAAGAAGAAAATACAAGCTTAGCAAAACAGAGTTAAAATTGGTAAATTTGGAATCACCTTTGGAGGTTTGAATGGGTAATCTGGAGGAAAATGGATGGTTACAAGGAAAACACCTCCAGCATAAGGACTGTCTGAAGGACCCATTATCGTTGCCTGCCAATGAAACATGTCTTCAGCAACAGGACCTGTCAAAAAAACAAAGAGAAACTCGATATCAGACCGCAAGAACTCGTCTTTGAAACAAAGGATCAGGATTTTTTCAAAAGTGTAACCAGATCCCAGATAAGTAACACAATGAACGAGCTTGACACTTAGAATGACAAGATCTATCCCAGAGAGATATAAACAAAAAAACGAGATATACAAATTTTGTTCCAGCCAGATCCAAGAAAGTAAAGATAAATTTTGAATCTCTTAGGCTAAATCATCTAAGCTTATTATTTATTATAAAACAAAACTGGAGAATCATCAAGTACTTAGCTCCAGATCGAAACGAAACATCACACAAACACACAAATCCAAACAAATCCAAGAAGAAGAAGGAACAAAAGTCATATAAAACCCCGATCCATCATCACCAGCATAACTTGGCGATAAAATCAGATAAATCTCTGAATCTAAACAAAAAAATAAGCACCTGCGCTACATGATGTTGGTGGATCCTTCTGCAGATCCTTCAATTCCTTCAAGATCCGCTTCGACGCCATATCCAAAACCTACGATCTAAACCAAAAACAAAGATTCCAAACGGATCAGAGAACCTATAAATCCGTAAGGACTATAAACAAACAGATCCAAAGTTATACAGAAAATACCTTTGGTTTCGCGTATTCGGATTGGCGAGGTTTTGGCCTATTTCTTCTCGTATTAGGAGGAGGAGGAGGAGAATAACCAAGAAGAAGAAGACTTGGGGAAAAGAAGAAATCGTGGTGGACGAAAGAGGAAGAAGTTCTGATTCTCTGTGATCGCGACCACGATTAATAGGGTGGGGAATATACTTTCTTTGACTAGTGGACTCACTTTAACTCTTCTATTCATTCGGTGGACCACGCTTCGCGTTCGCGTTAAAGTGGAATTTAAGCGACGTCGTTTCAAAAGTGGTATAATCTAACGGCTGAGATCTTATCTTCGGATTAAACGAATCATTTGCATCGATTGTATTTTGTGTGATCTTTTGGATTGCTAGTTTCTGTGTAGCTTCCCATTGCTTTCAAGTTTAAACAGGCTAATGCTTTAATTTGGGATATCATCTCTAGTTTCTGTCATTTTTGTGGTTGAGATGATGATGTTGCAATGTCGCTTTGTATTGATGCTTAAAATTTGCTGTTAATTGTAGGTGACACGTTGATTCTTTTTGCTGATAAAGTTTTGAAGTTCATTGGCTCGGAGAATATGAAAAGGCGTATTTTTATCTTCACTGACTTTGCTATTTATCTAATTGATCCCGAGACTGAGGCTATGACCCGGCGAATAGCCCTGGCAGCAGTATAAAAGATGTGTTTGAGCAAACTGAGCGGTAAAAAAACGATTTTTTATTGTTGTTGTTGTTGTTTTCTTCATATTTACGGGTTTCAACAATATCACATTTGTGATGGGTCTCATGGGCTAAGTTATGTAATGAGATGTACAAATGCATTAGCTGTTGTGGAAACTGTGGAAAATCCTGCACAAGTAGAAGAAACCTGGTCTGTGATTTCGCCAGCAGAAGTCAGCAGAAGCTCGAGAAAAAAAAATCAAAATCCAGACGTGCGGGAAATCAAAATATTGACACACTTCCCAATTTGAAGTGCTAGATATTGCTGGTGAAGAGGGTGAGCTTCTAAATGATGAGGAAATTGCTAAAGAGGTTGAAGAGAAAGAGAATGAAGATGAAGCTATCCTAGAATCATCATCTCTCGATTCACCTCTCTTGATTAGTGGTATGAACAATCAAAATAATCAGAAAAAGGCAGAGTGGACGAGCACCAGAGCTTCCTTGCCACATAATTCAAAGAACGACCACAAATATATCTCATATACACAGTCTCAACAATCTAGGGGTCTCCCTGGTATTGGAGTGAAGAAAAATACCAAAAACGTTATTAATGTCGAGTTTCTTTTGGAATATTCGTGGTTTCAACAAATGTACTAAGCATAACGTGGTCCGCATTTGGATGGACAAGTACTCTCTGCAATTCGGGTGTATTCTGGAAACGCGAGTAAGGGAGAATAAATCGGAAAAAATTAGGGAATCGGTCTTTCGAGACTGGTCTATCCTTTCTAATTACGAGTACAATGGATTGGGTCGAATATGGGTCATGTGGAAGGAAGGGGTTCGACTCACACCAATGTTTAAGAGTGGGCAAATTATTACTTACTCGGTTCAGCTTGCAAATAAAGACGATGAATTCTTATGCTCCTTCGTGTATGCTTCGAACTTCCCTGAGGAACGACGTCTATTATGGGAAGACTTAAAATCTCACTATAACTCCCCAATTTTCAAGAATAAGGCTTGGGTCATCTATGGTGATTTTAACGAGATTTTATCGGGGTCTGATCATTCATGCTACGATTCCAATCCAGTTCTTTCACAAGGTACGAGGGATTTTCAAGAAGTAGTTAACTACTGCTATCTTCTTGATTTGGGATTTAATGGACCAAAGCTCACTTGGTGCAATAAGCGTGGTGAGGGCCTGATTTTCAAAAAACTAGACAGGGTTATGGTAAATGATAAATGGTTGGTGATCCAAGCGATCACTAATGATATTTAGAGATTGATTAGGGAGGTGGGAGGCGAGATTTTCGTTGATAGAACGAATTGCTTTGACTTTCGATCGGGTTGGGGTTAAAAGAAAGGAGATCGTGAATTATGATGAACAGATCGGGGACCATATTCTTTTTATTAATGATCGAAAAGGGGCAAACGGTTTAGATTTACGAATTAGATCCGACAGGAATCCAGTTCGGTGTTCTAAACGGCGCTACTTTGCTTTAGTACAGAGAGGTCGGGTATAGTATCTAGAGAGAGAGAGTAATAAATGCGTGATCCCCCTCCCCCTAAATGCATATTAAGGGGTATATATAGCGGGGGTTGACTTCCTGCTCCCCGGGATTCCGGAACCACGTGGCGCCTCCAGCCTCTTTTGCGGGTAAGGTGCCTCAAGAAGCGTGTCCCGATTTTTAGGCTGAAGGGTCATGATGAGCTCGGCGCCATGCTCCTATGGGTAGCATACTGTTCGGCCAACTGCCCTCCACGTGTCTTCTTCTCCTTCGTGCACTCTGCAGAGTTGGTGAGACGTCAAGCTTGGAGCCATACCCCTACGGGAATAGCATAAACTGTTCGGCTAACTGCCTCCCACGTGTCCGTTCTTCTTTTGATATCTCCGTGCAGGCGAAGCGTCAGTGCGGACTCGGGTTGTGCTCCTGGGAGCCCGGGTATTTCAGACGAGTGAGAGCACGGGGTTCCAGACCGGTGCTCCCATGGTCAAAAGTTGACTTTAAGCTGATCGAATTGAGAGTGGCCTTTTACTGAGATGGGCCTAGCTAATTGGGGGTGCTAAGCCCACCTCCAACAATAGCCCCCCCCAGTTCGGTGCCATGAGGTGTGGTGAATGCATCGAAGTTGATCTTGTGCCAGCTCGGCGCATCTCAGGTCGGGGCTTCGAGGTTCTTTGGTTGAGCTCGGGGTGTTATCGTTTGGGCGCGAATGTTTGCCCGCACGTGTCGACTTTCCCGGGGCAACGGAGATTGTTGGTACGTTTTCGTCACGCGCGGGAGACCAAAGCAACATCCACTTGCTGCGCGTACTGCTCACGCGTGGGCGTGTAAGAGACGCTTAGCGTTTTTCGAGGCAGTTTCTGCTTTTTGCGCGAGAAAAATGTAGAGACGCCATCATTAGGGTTTTTGGGAGGCCGTGCCCTTTCGACGCGTGTCCGGGTGTCGTTTCACTGTCCCTTCCTTTTCTATTTAAACCAGTCTTCATCCTTCATTTTTCCATTTCTTCGTGCATAAAGGTAACTCCTCCTCCTCTCCTTCTCTGTGATTTTTGCTTTTGCGTAGTTTCTTTAAGTTTCCTTCGCGGTTCGATTCTGGGTTCGGTTACCGTAGTTCCTCATTTTTCTCTGTGAAATGGCTCCGATACTTGACGGAATCAGGGTCAAATCTAGTGAGGAGTCGGCGTCTCATGATAACAGTGGCGATTCCTCGGTGGGGAGTTCTTCTCCCGACGGTTCCGAGCGTACTTCTTCTCCATGTCGCGGCGAGGAGAGCGGGGCACAGTCCGTTCCTTCGATTTTGGGGGCTACTCCGTTACTTCCCGGGACTCATCACAGGAGAAAGGCGGTGGTGAGATCCTCCTCCGGTGGTCGTGGCGCTGACCGGGGTGGGAGAGGAGCCGGGCGGGCCGGCGATCGAGGCGGTCACGGTGGAGGAGCGCGGGCGGCCTAGGCAAAGAAGTCTCCTCTGGTTCTCTATGAACAGGGGGAGTACGCCAGAGACAGTTACGTTGCTGAGGGAGCTGTGCGATTTTCCTGAATCCGCTGAAATCCGACTTCCCAGGCCGGATGAGCGCCCGTGGAGTCCTCCGGAAGGATTCGTCTGTCTGTACGAGCCTCTTTTCTCGAAGTACGGGTTGCGCTTCCCCCTTTCCGAGCTGTTCGTCAAGTATTGCCGAGCGCGGGGGTTGGCCTTTTCGCAAATTTGCCCGTCGACGATTCAGGGGATGATCGTGCTGCTGACCCTGGGGTGGGAGTGTGACGTGGAGGTGACGGTCCCTATGTTCGAGGCTCTCACCTTGCAGAAGGTGAATCCTGGGATCCCGGGGACCTATTATGCCGCCTTTAGGCCTCAGGCAAATATTGTGGAGGCCAGCAGTACGGGGGCGAAGGCCAGTAAGCTGTCCAAAGTGGAGGACTGGTCCCGCAGTTACTTCTTCGTCCGAGCTACTGAGGCAGTTGGCCTTGATCTATTGGCGAGATACACCCGTGACTGGAATTTCTCCCCGGATAGGGGCCTGTCGACCGAGCTGTTTTATTCTTTTGGTTTATTTCAACTGACACCATTTGTTCTTTTTCAGGACCTCACTCCTCCAGATTCAAGTTGTCGGACTACGAGGGTGTCCTTGCTTTGTTTAGGACGGTGGGTGAAAGAGAGTGGAAGTCATTCACTTCGGGGAGAGTTGCTGCTGCGATGGCCGGAGGTCGGTATTTTTTTTTTTTTTTTTTTACCGAGCTGACGATTGGCTAAATCGCAGGTCGATCAAGGTTTGCTATGCCGCTGTATGCGGACTCGTTCGTAGCGCCGCCACCGCCTGTGTGCCGGTCCGGCGAGAGCCACTTCAGCAGACCGGGGAAGAGGGATCCCATGCTGCTCCTTCTAAGAAAAGGGCGGCTATAGCCGCGGGCAAGAGAGTTGCCAAGAAGAAGAAGAGGACCGATGTGGCGGGGTCATCGGCCCCAGGTCGGGAGGATGTCCGGCCTGAAGAGTCTGGTCGCGTGGCCGAGTCCTCCCGCGACCCACCTGTTGAAGAATACGGGGCCCCGGATGTCGAAGTATCAACCGGCGGTGGGGTGGAGGCAGCCCGGGATCCGGTGGGTGACGTCGTCGACGTTCGGGCGGCCGAAGACTCCGAAATGATCGTCGTTGTGGAAGATGCCCGGGATCCTGATGCCGGGGAAGGGGTTGAGGTTCGTGGCGGTGATGGTGATGATGCCTCGAAGGGCTCCGATGCGGAGCCTACGGACTACAACTTCTACTTCTGCCATGAGGACGGGAACACTCCGGTTATTGTGGACAGGGACGAGTGTGCCGAGCTGGCTCAGGCGATGATGTTCAGGAAACATCATCCGCACTCCCTGCCCTTGGAGATGGCGGAGTCTGACGCCTTTCGTGACGCGGCGCAGTCTGCGGCTTGGGTGAGGGTTTCTCATAGATATAACTGTTAGTCTATGGGAATTTGCATATTTTTCTTTTGCTAACAGCTGGTATTGATGCAGACGATGGCTCACATTGCCTTTCTCAGGGAGGCCTACGAGAAAGGACTGGCCGAGCGGGACGCGTCGATCAATTTCGAGAAGATGCGCCGGGAGGCCGGTGAGCAGGCCCAGTCGGTTCGCATCCGCGGGCTCGAGAAGGAGCTGAGGGACGAGAAGACCCGATCAGGAGCTATGGAAAAGGCTGCGGCGCAGGCACGAGCCTGGGCTTTAGAAACGGGCCATGTTCTGACCGAACTGGAGGCGGAGAGGGCTCGATCTGCTGCGGAGAGGGCTCGATCGGCTGCTTTGGAAGAGGAGCTGGGACTTATGAAGGGGGAAAGGGAAACACTCTTCTCCAGGGTTAAAGGGCTAGAGGGTGCTATCGAGCGGGCGAAGGCGGCCGTGGCTGCGGAGAGTGACCGGGTTACAGCGAGGTGGGAGGGGAGGAACCAGAAATGGGCTGCGAAGATGGAGAATATCCGTGCCCATCTCGCCGGTCGTGACAGGGCTTCAGAGCCTCATCTGCTGTTCAGCCATGTGGTTGGTACAAGGGCATGCCTCAAGAGGATGGAAGCTGAGGACGGGATATCGGTGCCGTGGTATCGGTATGCGAAGCTGGAAGAGGATGAAGGGATCTATGGTGCCCAACTAGACAAGATTTATTTTCCGAACTTGACCCCGGAAGACTGGGATATCCCTCTCGACCATACCTCTGGTGTTCAGCTCGAGCGGCTTATGCCTGTTGAGGCCCTTTCAGCCTCGAATCCTCCCCGAGGTCCTTCTGAGCCGCCCGTCGCGGATCCGGCCGTAGATTTCCACATGTCGGTTGCTGAAGACGGTGTTACTGCACCGGCGGCTCCTACTGGTCCGACAGCCGAGGATCTAATCCCGGGTGGCACAGTGGCGGCTGTCCAAGTTGATCTGACAACCCAGGATCCGGTCCTGGATGTTACTGCGCCGACTGCCCAGGCTGACCCCACCGCGTTGCCCGTTGAGACCAAGATCGAGGCCGAGCAGGTTGAGCAGCCTTTTCCGGGTGAGCATGGCACCAACATGAGGATGGTGGGCTCGGATGATATGGACGGTACCTGTGCTGACGGGGTTGAGGATTTGTTGGCCGAAGTGCCTCTGTAAAATTTGTTTCTTGTTTGCCTTGCTCTCTTTTTTTTCTTTTTTTTATAAATCGGGCCGTTGGCCATTGGCGTTTAGCCCTTTTTCAATGAATGAATTTATAGTCTGGAACCCCGCGCTCTCACTCGTCCGAAATACCCGGGCTCTCGGGAGCACAACCCGGGTCCGCACTGACGCTTCGCCTGCACGGAGATATCAAAGGAAGAACGGACACGTGGGAGGCAGTTAGCCGAACAGTTTATGCTATTCCCGTAGGGGTATGGCTCCAAGCTTGACGTCTCACCAACTCTGCAGAGTGCACGAAGGAGAAGAAGACACGTGGAGGGCAGTTGGCCGAACAATATGCTACCCATAGGAGCATGGCGCCGAGCTCATCATGACCCTTCAGCCTAAAAATCGAGACACGCCTCTTGAGGCACCTTACCCGCAAAAGAGGCTGGAGGCGCCACGTGGCCTCAGAATCCCGGGGAGCAGGAAGTCAACCCCCGCTATATATACCCCTTAATATGCATTTATGGGGGGGGGGATCACGCATTTATTACTCTCTCTCTCTAGATACTATACCCGACCTCTCTGTACTAAAGCAAAGAAGCGCCGTTTAGAACACCGAACTGGATTACTGTCGGATCTAGTTCGTAAATCTAAACCGTTTTCCCCTTTTCGATCATTAATAAAAAGAATACGGTCCCCGACCTGTTCATCATAATTCCCGATCTCCTTTCTTTTAACCCCGACCAGATCGAAAGTCAAAGCAACTCGTTCTATCAACGAAAATCTCGCCTCCCACCTCCCTAATCAATCTCTAAATATCATTAGTGATCGCTTGGATCAACAATTTGCGCTTCGGAGAGGGGGGGTTCAGAGGTTTTTCTACACGTAAAGAAGAGTTCGACCACAACAACAATGACGGTCCCGCCTCCAAGGGTGATGTCGGAACAGATGACTCCAGCTCAAACAACAGCTTCACCACCAGCCCAAGCAACAATAGCCTCACCCCCAGCTCAGATGACGACCGACGGATCAATCCCCCAAAGCCAACCCCTCGGAACTCCGCCTCCGGCTCAGGAATCCACTCCGCCTGACAGCTCGGCCGCCTGAAATACGCCTCAGATGCCGGAGTACCAGCCTAGCCTGTCCGCCGTGATGCAGACCTTACTCGCCAGGATAGACGAGCTTACGCGAACCACCGATCAACGGTTCGCCACAATAGCGGCCTCTCGCGACCGGTCAGACAACACCGGGTCCTCCGCCGTTCAGATCAGATAACCAATCTCTCGGGCAGACGCCCTGCGCCTCCAGAGAAATTTATTCGGAGACTCGCTGTCAGAATCCGAGGGACCAACCGGACGATGCGCCCCAACGACAGACGGCTCCCCAGCCAACGAAGCACATCCCCGATGTGCAAGCGCGGAGCGTACCAGGGATGCGGAGTTCGAGGCTATAAAGGAAATGATCCGCACAATGTCTTCCAAGATTCACCAGGCAACCAGTGCGGCTCCCGAGATAGACCGCGTCCTGAGGGAAACGCAAAACACGCCATTCACACGATGGATCGCGTCCATCCCACTCCAGCACCTCGGGAAACTCAAGCTCCCGCCATATTCAGGCAACACCGATCCGGACCAGTATCTGACGGCGTTCACCATCGCCATGGGCCGCGCCCACTTCTCCCCGGACGAGCGCGAGGCTGCCCACTACCAACTTTTTGTGGAGAACCTCACTGGCCCCGCTCTCACGTGGTTCTCTCGGCTGAAAACGTACTCCATCGACAGCTTCCGGGATCTCTCGACCATCTTCCTCGAGCACTACTCCATATACATCAAACCGTCCGTGTCCAGCACCGACCTCTGCGCATTGAACCAAGGAGCAAAGGAGTCGCTCAGGTCTTTCATCGAGCGCTTAAAGGCCACGGCTTCGCAAAGCAACGTGACAGACGAATCAGCGCTTCTCGCCCTGAGGAAAGGCCTGCGGGCCGGATCGGCCTTCAAGGACGACATGAAGCTCAATAGGCCGCGCTCGAAGAAGACGTCTTACATCGCGCCGGGCTCTACATTGAGATAGAGGAGGAGAAAGCAGCCGAGTCAAAAAGTGGTACCTCACACAAGGCTCTGGTTCCAAAGGAGCGGCCTCAAGACGAATATCAGGAACCGCGTCCGAATTACGATGAAGAGTACCAACGCAGCAAAGGAAAGCAGGCTGCCGCATTCCTCGTCAGCGAATCGCCGGCCGTCCTCCACATGCACGACCCCGCTCTCTCCTCCAACCCCGCGCCAAAACTGCCCTGGAATAAATATGTGCGCGACCCCAGTCAAAAGGACCAGCGCCCCGACGAGCCAAACGACAAGGAACCCCGGGCAGAGGAGCAATACGACAGGACGGCCTTCTGCGATTTTCATCAAAGGAAGGAACACCCGACCTCACATTGCCACGCGCTCCATGAAGTCATGTTGAACCAATATCAAAGGGGAGAAATCTGCGTGCCCGAACAGCTGCGCCCACGAGCCTGGGACGATGACCGGTGTCAGCAGCGTAACAACCAAGGCCGCGAGGATAACCGGACTAGGCCCGATAACCGGGCCCAGAATGACAACCACCACCGACAATCTCCCTCTCGAGGTCGAGAAAAAGGCAGGTCACCTCCCCCGGTGCGTAAATTGATCGGAATGATCATGGGATGGCTCCTTTCGTGCAATGACTCGGTACGATCCATCAAGCAACACGAGAGAAAGGCCGACGCCTCACTAAAATGGCATTCCGTCCCGGAAATAGACCCGCAGGACACAAGCAAGAGGGGAATCTACTTCACCAAGGCCGACGCGACCGGAGTCCATCAGCCCCACAACGACCCTCTTGTCGTCCAGATTCGTGTGGCCGACTGTGACGTCAACCGGGTCCTTGTCGACACAGGTAGCTCGGTTGACCTCATCTTCAAGGATACCCTAGCAAGGATGGACCTAAACGGGGCCAAGGTCAAACCACTCTCCATCCCACTAACCGGCTTCGCCAGGAACACGGTAAACGGGATCGGCACCATCGAACTTCCGGTCTATGTAGGTTGGGCCACCAAGATCATCAAGTTCGTCGTCTTCGACACCACCCCGATCTACAACATCATTCTTGGAACCCCGTGGCTGCACTCGATGAAGGCGGTCACTTCGACATATCACCAGTGCCTCAAGTTCCCCAACCAGGCCGGGACATATACTCTCCGGAGTAACCATAGGGTCTCTCGCGCTTGTTTCGCCATCGAACACAAGCTGCGTCATGCCGCGCCGGCCTGCTTGACAATCAATGCACAGCAGCCCGAAGAGCCAAACAACCAGGACCTCCAGGCCGCGACCTTGTCGCGCAAATCAACATTGATCCCCACGATCCGAGCCACTGCGTAGGAGTCAGGGCCGACCTGAAGGGGAGCATCAAGCAAGAGCTGATCAAGTTCCTAAGGCAGAATGTCTCCACCTTCGCTTGGTCGACGGGAGACATGCCCGGCATCAGCCCGACGATCTGCAGCCACGAGCTCAACGTGGATCCGACCTTCAGATCCATCAAGCAGAAGCGTCAGAAGCTGGGTCCCGAACGTGCGCAGGCCGTCAACGACGAGGTCGAAAAACTGACCGCCGCTGGTTCAATCACAGAGGTCAAATATCCGGAACGGCTGGCGAACCCGGTTGTAGTCAAGAAAAAGAGTGGGAAATGGAGGGTCTGCGTAGACTTCACCGACCTCAACAAGGCATGCCCTAAAGACAGCTTCTCACTCCCCCCGAATCGACCAAGTCGTGGATGCCACAACCGGGAACGAGCTGTTCTCCTTCATGGATGCTTTCTCGGGGTATAACCATATTCCCATGCACCCCGACGACTAAGAGAAAACCGCGTTCATCACAGACCGCGGAACCTACTGTTATAAGGTGATGCCCTCCGGGCCCAAGAACGCCGGAGCTACCTACCAGCGGCTTGTCAACAAGATGTTCTCCGATCAGATCGGTCGCACCATGGAGGTCTATATAGATGACATGCTGGTAAAATCCTTAGTGGCGGACGACCACGTCGCTCACCTCCGATCCGGCTTCCGGACGCTGAACGAATACAACATGAAGCTGAACCCAGCCAAGTGCTCATTCGGCGTCACATCCAGAGAATTCAAGCGCCAATTGTTGATCCAAACGTTCACTAATGATATTTAGAGATTGATTAGGGAGGTGGGAGGCGAGATTTTCGTTGATAGAACGAGTTGCTTTGACTTTCGATCGGGTCGGGGTTAAAAGAAAGGAGATCGGGAATTATGATGAACAGGTCGGAGACCGTATTCTTTTTATTAATGATAAAAAAAGGGCAAACGGTTTAGATTTACGAACTAGATCCGACAGGAATCCAGTTCGGTGTTCTAAACGGCGCTGCTTTGCTTTAGTACAGAGAGGTCGGGTATAGTATCTAAAGAGAGAAAGTAATAAATGCGTGATCCCCCCCCTAAATTCATATTATAGGGTATATATAGCGGGGTTGACTTCCTGCTCCCCGGGATTCCGGGACCACGTGGCGCCTCCAGCCTCTTTTGCGGGTAAGGTGCCTCAAGAGGCGTGTCCCGATTTTTAGGCTGAAGGGTCATGATGAGCTCAGCGCCATGCTCGTATGGGTAGCATTCTGTTCGGCCAACTGTCCTCCACGTGTCTTATTCTCCTTCTTGCACTCTGCAGAGTTAGTGAGACGTCAAGCTTGGAGCCATACCCCTACGGGAATAGCATAAACTGTTCGGCTAACTGCCTCCCATGTGTCTGTTCTTCCTTTGATATCTCCGTGCAGGCGAAGCGTCAGTGCGGACCCGGGTTGTGCTCTCGGGAGCCCGGGTATTTCGGACGAGTGAGAGCGCTGGGTTCCAGACCGGTGCTCCCCTGGTCAAAAGTTGACTATAAGCTGATCGAATTGAGAAGGGCCTTTCACTGAGATGGGCCTAGCTAATTGGGGGTGCTAAGCCCACCTCCAAAAATGGTTGCAGATTTTTCCGACTTCATATAGCATCTTCGAGGCTGGAGGATGTTCGGATCACCTCAGATGTCGCATTCAATTGGAGGCGGAATTGCCTAAGAAGAGAATGCCATTTAAATTTATGAATGCCATGGTGGATTTCCCAAGTTTTAAGCTTCTTGTAGGAGAATTCTGGGCTGGAACATAAGTCTTATTTCACTCAACCTCAGCTATGTTTCGATTTCCAAAAGCTATAAAACCTCTTCTTCGTGATTTACAAAAGAAAGAAATCGTAGACATAACCCGGCGCACTAAGGAGGCCTTTGAAGACCTATGTGAAAAACAAAATCTTACTCTTCTAAACCCGAGTAGCATTGCAATACAAGTAGAGGCAGAGGCGCTTGGAAAGTGGTCTCGACTAGCAGATATTGAGGAGAAATTTCTAAGGCAGAAATCAAAGTTACACTGGATGCAAGTGGGTGATAAAAACAACAAGGTTTTCCATCGTGCAGTTAAGGTCAGACAATCGCAAAACACTATAAGAGAAATTCATTGCTCAGATGGTCATGTGGCAACAAGTTGCGAGGATATTAAGAACGAAGCATAATCACATTTTCGAGAATTACTAAAAGCTACACCTGATGATTTTACGGGAATTACGGTACAACCTCTTAGGGAATTACTTAACTATGGCTGCTCTCATGTAGATCAACGATGGCTGACTAGAGAAGTTAATGACGAGGAGATAAAGAATGTCATCTTTTCTATGCCTAATGACAAATCCCCTGGGCCGGACGAATTTACAAGTGAGTTTTTCAAAGGTTCTTGGGACATTATTGGCAAAGATTTCATGACTGCGGTTCAGTCTTTCTTCATGTTTGGCTTTCTGCCTAAAGGTACAAACACAACTATTCTCGCCCTAATACCAAAGAAAGATGATGCAAAAGAAATGAAGGACTTCCGACCTATATCTTGCTGCAACGTTCTTTACAAAGTGGTGTCAAAGATCCTCGCCAATCGTCTAAAAGAAATCCTCCCAAAATTCGTTGCGGAAAATCATTCTGCGTTTGTCAAGAATAGATTGTTAATCGAGAACCTGCTTCTAGCGTCTGAGTTAGTCAAAGATTACCACAAGCCTTCGATATCTTCTCGTAGTGCAATAAAGATTGACATTGCAAAAGCTTTTGACACGATCCAATGGCCTTTTCTAGTGAATGCTTTAATAGCTTTGGATTTTCCGCCCATGTTTATCCATTGGATCCATCTATGCGTCTCAACCGCTTCTTTCTCAGTTCAGATTAATGGAGAACTGGCGGGTTTCTTTCTAAGCAAAAGAGGTCTTCGACAAGGTTGTGCCCTCTCACCGTACATGTTTGTTACTTGCATGAATGTA